>CM030889.1:45018102-46491227 GCA_018136845.1 Heterotis niloticus | reverse complement strand
TCCGACTTTAAAGAGTGCTGGCATTTGTAGTCCTCGTTGTGATTTAATGTCGAAGAGAATTATCTGATGCTGCATCACTACATACTAATTGTACATATTCTTTTCATTTTAAATGCTTTTTAGTCTCCAGATTTGCATGAACAGCATGTTTTTTTTTCTTTTCAAATTTAGAGAAAAGACTATTTAAGTTTTAGTTCTGCGCCTAGAACCATGCGGCTGCATCTTTTATTGTTTGTTAGTTTTCTATCCAGTGTACTGGGGTGGGGATGAAACACTGCTGTTGTACATTTAATTTGTGAGTTTTTTGTCGGCTGACGTATTTTTTGGTGCATAGTTGAATGGCTGTAGGTTATGTTCATAAAGGTGGAATTTAGATGTTCCGTGAATGGGAATGCGGGGCATTTTTCAGAATAAACTTTGCGATTGCGTAAGGTAAATTTTTACACGTTGCGGAAGCTGGTAGTTATGGTCAGACCGACTCCAGACAAAGAGACTGCTCACTGCAAGTGCTGAAATATTTATGATAGATTCTTTTGTCCATGTATGTTCTTGTTTGTGAAGGGCAAGAGCCACAGAACTGGCAGAGAATTATGGACTCTGCCTAAATGTAGTATTAATGAATTTTATGCAAGCAATTAGAAAATTCTGCATTAATATAGATTTGTACAGGGTTTCTGGTGAAAACCACCATCATAGATGGCAGCCTTTGATCCTGATCTTGGATTTAGAAGTGACGTGACCTGTCTCATTTCATCCATATGCTCTAGTCTCCCTGTCACAACTTTTTGAATGAAAGCTGTCTTTTGTCTTTGCTTAAGACATTTGTAAACAATAAGGCCTTTGTGAAGGTTAGTATTGTTCATTCACAAATGAAAGTTCAACTTACTCCAGTATCAAGTGTTTACTTTTTGCCTAAGAGTTTTACTTAAGACCCTTTGTGTCATTGTACTTGGTGTTGTTGCTTCCTTTTAGTCGGCTGCTGACAAAAGTGCTTTTGGACAGCAGCATTTTATTGTTTTATGTCCTATGTTGTCCGAAGGTACAATTTATAGGTGAGTTTAGCTTTGATCTTGTAGGACATTTTTATTGCGTGACATTTGGGAAGGGGGGGGGGGTTAAAGAAAATCTTAAATGTTTAGTCTTTTTCCTTGTTTTAAATAATAGTTTAATTACTCGGTGACTCCTATATCAAAAACTCCCCCCACAGGTGGAAAGCCCACTGGTGTCTTGTGTGGAGAGCCTTCAGCCCCTCTTAGACGATGCCACACCCAGCCTGCAGCGAAAAATAATTCTGTGACCGAGGAGGGTGCCACCGCTGGGGTGAGAGTTTGGGGGAGGGTCCTCTCATCCAGGCTTGTAACGGCTTTCGTACAATGAATTGGGTTCAGTTTTCAGCATTGCACATGTATTCAGTGCCGCTGATACGAATAACCGAAAGATCTTACCGCTTTGAAATTTTATGATTTGTTGAATTTTGTGCTATTCTGAACTGACCCATTTGTTCTTTCATTCTATTTGTACTTTGCATTTGTCATTCTAACTGAATCACATCAACAGTGTGCAGTATATGGCTTCTCATTTTATGAACACAATTGGGCATTTATTCACAGCTCATTTAGTTTGTACCCTCTAAGTCACTTGCGCCCCTATCTCACAGTCAGAGTAATGCGGATATTGCTTGGGCTAGGTTCAGCAAATTCTCTGATACAGCTGTAATTCATGAAAATTAGTGAAACTTAAGATCAGGCTCCATTAAAAGTAAATTATTGATGGTTCTCACAAACTTGAAGGATTCATCCTATAATCCACCTGTTCTATCTTTGTAGGTTTTACTGACACCTCTCAGTCCAGCTGATACACATGACCTTTGGTGGAGTACATCTAGAAATTTTAAGACAAACAAATGCAATAAAAAAGCTTTCATTCACAATATGAGCAGCCAGCGTATTGTAAATAACCGGAGGCTAACTTTTACTGGCAATGGGTAAAGTTGTTAGAATATTCATGTACTTGAATGTGTTTGTTTTTTGCCAACAGTGAACAACTAATAATGTTCTTGTTTGAGTAGATCCCATATTGCCATTCTAAAGATTTATCAATCTGTCTGTCCACCCAAAAAGTAATGCTGAGATTTAGAATTAAGTTTATTTTAATGTATTCATAAGGTAATGTAGCACATAGTTTTTGGTTTTAATGCAGTACTTTGTGTTGCAGGATGGAGACAATGAAGTTGCAGTTCCAGGTTAGTAGAAATTCATCCACATAACTGAATCTACCTGCTATCATCAGGCCAATCAAAGTGTTTAACAGTTTAGCACAAAATTATTGTATATCTTCTTTAAAAATATCAATGATTTATTAGTGAGTAATAATAATGAGTGAAGTGTTTGTTTAGCGCTTTTGAGCTGTCTTTATGTGAAGTTGCATGATTAGCGTTAACCAGTGAAAGAGACACAAGCAAGTGCAAGGTAGCATTTGTGAGCTGCCTATAGAGCCTTGGGTATTTCTTTGGGATTGCTTCTTCACAGATGTTTCATAAAATTAGATAAACCACAACTTTGTATTAAATTGCTTTTGATTTGGTTTCTGACAGAACAGTGCAAGTTGCTGTGTTCTAGTATAGCTAACTTTGCTGGATTGGACACATGCTGGTTTATGGAAAATGCAGACAGTAGACCATACTTTAAAAAAAAAAAAAAAATATATATATATATATAAAATCTCAGTTTCTATTCATAGTTGAGCATTCAAGTCTGGAGTGATACCAAAATGAGCATTACATTTAGGGAGACAATTGCTGCTTTTGATGCAAGTTTTTTTTTTTTTTTTTTTTTTGTAAAGTTCTGAACAGCCGCATATCTTAAGGAGGCAACAAGGTGGTCCAGAATGCCATTCATTACAGTAGCAGCTTGATGTTTAACTCTGGAATTTTAATTGGGCAAAATTTCCTAGTGAAACAGATGTTGGATTCTCACATGCTGCAGGTTCTTCTGGACCCTTTAGGAATGCACATACTTAAGAAACTGGATGGGTGGATATGGTTCTTCTTACGCACCACCAGATAACATGAATATTATTTTGTATAAAGTCAGAATCAGCAGTTCATCATGTAACATTGTAGGGTTCTGTACTTAAAACAAGTAACTTTGTTAAATTATTAGGATGGCAGGGAGGTGCAGTGGGTAGCGCTGATGGCACATAATACATGTTCTTGTGTTTGAGGGATTCCTCCTGCAGCCAGAAGATGTTTGAGGTTGATTGGGAACTATAAGTTTGGAGCTCTGTGTGTGTCCGTCTGTCCGTCCATCCATCCATCCAGTTTCCTCTGATAGTGTACTCCCTCCTTGCTTTCCACCCAGTGATTCTGGGGTAGGCTCTGGACAGTGGTGGTGACCCTGACTGGGATAAGCAGTTAATGATAATGGGCAGATATGCAAAATTAAATCAAAGTTAAACTGGAGGTTTTCAGCAGTGGTACTTTATTCACTGCTGTGTTTGGTCTGACTAACAGCAATCATTCCTCCATGTTTTGTTGTTTGCGCACTAAGGTGTCGTGACGATTGAGTGTGGAGGAAATGAGCACATGGTTGATGAATGTTAGTTATCTGGTGTAAATGGTGTGTACCCTATAGGATTGACAAGGTGAGCAATATGGCAGAGGACATTAGTTATCACCATGAGAGAGGAGATGAGATCACATACAGTACAGACATTGGTGCACAATAGCTACATGGCAGTGAAACACCATGAATTTGTGAACAGTTTACGTGTGGATTACAGACTAAAACGTTAACTGTATTGTGTGATAGTTTCTTAGACATACTGCTTATTGTATATATTGATTATAGAATGAACCTGACAGCACCTGTGCTTAAGCTTTGTCATTCATCATGGGCACTCCACCCTTACTTTGGTCACATACAGCATTGTTTTATCGTGCACAATTTGGGCTGTAACGTGCCAAAGAATGTAGCAGTTTAACTTCCTGCACATTTTAAGATCGTCCATACTGAAATTAATCAAGACAGCTTTTTTCATAAAGCCAAAAAGAACACTTTAGAAACCTTAAATTCCCACAAACCAGTGTTTTAATCTTATATTATTTAACTAATTACACCTTTGTTCTGCTGAATGTTTCTCTGCCGACTTTAGTAATTTAATCGGCATTTAGGGAGCAAGTCAGTGTCCATAACCTCTGTTAACCTGTAGTTGCAAACAAAAAAAAAAACAGGCTGTGTTGTCAAATAACAGCTGTATTTTTCTTATGTGGGTAAATACAATGGGTTTTGCACTCTATCTTGAATCGTGTGACATTTTCCTGACTCTTCCTCTTCAGCCAACACATGCACTCAGTTTGTTGTGGTTAAATGCTGGGTTTATTTGTGAGAACAGGGTTTCAGCAGGCCAGGAAAGAAGGAAGGAAGGAGGAGTGGCAACTAGGTGTTTGTTTATGGTAGCTAGGCTCAGGGGGTAGGGAGGTGTGTGATATGCTGGCGGAAACATCACTTACATTTTCGCATTGGAGGAGCATGTTAGGTGCAGTGTGCATTTTTATTTGCTACTGCTAAAGTTCAGGGAAGTTTGTTGGGGACAGGAAGCTGCGCAGTCTGGGCATTGTGGTCAAATAAAGTAGCACTGGGACGAATAGACTACATGATTTTGGCACTTTGTACATGAATGAAACATTTGTACTTTGGCGCTGTGTGTGACTGTACAGTGTGTGACTGTAGAGCAGTGGAGATGGTACTTCATTGTCTTGTTGCCCTGTGACATCAGAGAATCCCGAGGAACCAGAACCTGTCCAGGAACAGAAGGAGGCGGCGCCACAGCCCTCAGCATCTACACCGTCTGCTGGAGCTTCTGGTGGCCGGAGAAACCCCCCGGGAGGCAAGTCCAGTCTCATCCTGGGCTGAGCGTTCATGTTTCCTAGAACTACTCCGTCCTGAATTATAGGTTTTTTTCTTTCTTTTTTTTCTCACTCCTTTTTTTAATGAACCCCCCCTTCCCCTTCTATCTGCGTGAGCCATGGAATCTTGTCCTCTTACCCATTGGTTTTGATACTTTTTTTTCTGAAACTTTGACAGAAGCACTTTATGTATTTCCCTCATTTCGCCCACTCTGTAGTGCATCGAGCCTGCTGGAAAAGATATGTGGTTAACATTGTCCCTCGTTCCTCCCCGATGTAAATGGTTTGATGCGTGAATTTCTAAGTACAATAAAGATTGATATGAAACTTTTGCTGTTCCCTTTTGTTTGCTGGTAAATCTGTATTTGTCCTGAATGATGGAAAGGGAATACAGGTAAATCCTGCTATGCACAGTCCTGGTTTGCACAGTTTTGCCTATTGTGCAGGTAATATTTTAATGCCACATCCCTGTTTGCACAATCGATCCCCCACTATAACAGCATCAGAAATTTGTCTGCAAAAAATTGAAAATCTGCGCATCAGGTGAGTAGCTTGTTCCTGCACTCAGCTGCCTTGACCCGTGCAGGCCTTGCATATGTGCAGCATAGCAACCTGTAAGGGACTTTCTTCTAAAAGGGACATGTTTCTAATATCCTTACAGTTTCACATCTCATGTTTGCTTTGATTCCAAGTGTTTGTGCAACATCTCCATGTTAACAGTGTGATCCAGCAGTATGTGGCTGGGAAGGAAAGAAAAGCTTAGAAAGGTGTTGAATGGAAAAAAGGTTGGAAAGATGCATGCAATAGAAGTGAAGAGGGAAATAAACTGAAAGAGGTGAGAAACAGTAATGTCTGGGGTTTCTGGTCAAGGTGGGGACACATTATCCCTTTTAAAATAAAAATAGGGTCCTATTGTATACATATATAAATTCTGGGATTTTAAATGCTCTTTGTGAAAAGTAGGAATGTAAGATTTGCGCTTTCTTTTTTCTTTTCTCCCCCCCCTTCTCCTTCCTCTCTCAGCCAATGTTGAATATCCTCACAACTGTCATGAGATCCCACCTTTACCTGCCAGGGTGTTGTCCTGCACTAACATGGGTGTATTAGAGTAGAAATGACCACAGGGCACCTGCAATGCTGTCACCTTACTTTAAGCCTTTGAAGTCTTTACAGTTCTCCGGTAAGCCTGGAAGTAATAGTAAGTACCTGTTTATCGGCAAACTGTCAAATATGTTCAAAGGTCAATTTGTAAGCTGCTGGCATTAAAATGTGTATTTAGTGTCATTTTACAAAACAGTGCATTCATTCAAATGCAGAGTCATGGTTGTTCAGAGCCTGTGGTGGCCGCAGGGTGCACCATGGACCGGACGGTAGTGGATCACAGTGATTTGTCTGAAAGGATTCACTGCAGGCTGGCAGGGTGGTACAGCGAGCGGCCCCGGTGTCTCACAGTCCAGGCAAGTGTGAGTTCAAATCCAGTTTTGTGTGTGTGCGGTTTGCTTGTTGTCCCCTGTGTCTGCGTGAGGTTTCTCCCACAGTCCAAAAGTGTGCATTTCAGGTTAATTGGTCACTCGTAGTCACTTGCCCATGGTTGTGTGTGTGTGTGTGTGTGTGTGTATGAGATGGATTGCTCTCCCATCCGGAGACAGTTTCATAGTTTAGCACCCAAATGATTCTGTCCTGGATAAGCAGGTTACCAAAAATGCACGGCTGAACTAATTACAGCCATTTTCCCTTTGTTCCAATAAATAGTTTTGTTTCGTTGTAAAGTGCGCTCCCCTAAATACTGTGTTATTAATATTTAGCCACAAGGGGATGCACAAACCAGTCTATTTCTTTGCGCCGGTCCCAAGCCTGGATAAATGGGGAGGGTTGCGTCAGGAAGGGCATCCGGTGTAAAAATTTGCCAAATCTAATATGCAGAGAAAAATACAAGTTTCCATACCGGATTGGTCGAGCCCCGGGTTAACAACGACCGCCACCAGTACTGCTGGCAGACATTCGGCTACTGTTGACCAAAGGAGAAGAAGCCGAAGAGGAGGAAGGTTAAGAGAGTGGACGTGAAGGTAGGAACTTTGAATGTTGGTAGTATGACTAGTAAAGGGAGAGAGCTTGCTAATATGATGGAGAGAAGAAAGGTTGATATATTGTGTGTGCAAGAGACCAAATGGAAGGGGAGTAAGGCTAGGTGCATCGGAGGGGGGTTTAAACTGTTTTACCATGGTGTGTGGATGGGAGGAGAAACGGGGTAGGGGGTTATCCTGAAGGAACAGTATGTCAAGAGTGTCTTGGAGGTGAAGAGAGTGTCTGACAGAGTGATGGTTATGAAACTGGAAATTGATGGTGTGATGATGAATGTTGTTAGTGCATATGCCCCGCAAGTTGGGTGTGAGATGGATGAGAAAGAAGAATTCTGGAGTGATATGGATGAAGTGGCGAAGAGTGTACCTGAGGGAGAGAGAGTGGTGATTGGAGCGGATTTCAATGGGCATGTTGGTGAAGGGAACAGAGGAGATGAGGAGGTGATGGGTAGGTATGGTGTCAAGGAGAGGAACGCAGAAGGTCAGATGATAATGGATTTTGCAAAAAGGGTGGACATGGCTGTGGTAAACACGTGTTTTAAGAAGAGGGAGGAACACAGGGTGACGTACAAGAGCGGAGGAAGATGCACACAGGTGGATTATATCTTATGCAGGAGGGCCAGGCTGAAGGAGATTGTAGACTGCAAAGTGGTGGCAGGGGAAAGCGTAGTTAGGCAGCATAGGATGGTGGTTTGTAGGATGACTTTGGAAATCAAAAAGAGAAGGAGAGTGAGGGCAGAACCAAGGATCAAATGGTGGAAGTTAAAAAAGGAAAACTGTAAGGTGGAGTTCAGGGAGGAATTAAGACAGGTATTGGGTGGCAGTGAAAAGTTACCAGTGACCTGGGCATCTACAGCAGAAGTGGTAAGAGAGACAGCTAGAAAGGTGCTTGGTGAGACATCAGGACAGTGGAAGGAAGACAAGGAAACCTGGTGGTGGAATGAGGAAGTACAGGAGAGTATACAGAGGAAGAGGCTGGCGAAGAAGAAGTGAGATAGACAGGAGTACAAGGAGATGAGGCATAGGGTGAAGAGAGAGGTGACGAAGGCTAAAGAAAAGGCGTATGGTGAATTGTATGAGAGGTTGGACCTGTACCGATTGGTTAGGCAGAGGGACCGAGCTGGGAAAGATGTGCAGCAGATTAGGGTGATGAAGGATAGCGATGGAAATGTACTTACAAGTGAGGAGAGTGTGTTGAGCAGATGGAAAGAGTACTTTGAGGGGCTGATGAATGAAGAGAACGAGAGAGAGAGAAGATTGGATGATGTAGGGATTATGAATAGGGGAGTGCAATGGATTAGCAAGGAGGAAGTTAGGACAGCTATGAAGAGGATGAAAAATGGAAAGGCTGTTGGTCCAGATGATATACCTGTGGAAGCATAGAAGTGTTTAGGAGAGATGGCAGTGGAGTTTTTAACCAGATTTAACCAGTAATGTGATCTTAGAAAGTGAGACGATGCCTGAGGAGTGGAGAAGTGTACTGGTGCCAATTTTTAAGAATAAGGGTGATGTGCAGAGCTGTAGTAACTACAGAGGGATAAAACTGATCAGCCATAGCGTGAAGTTATGGGAAAGAGTAGTGGAAGCTAGGTTAAGAAGGGAGGTGACAATTAGTGAGCAGCAGTATGGCTTCATGCCGAGAAGGAGTACTACAGATGCGTTGTTTGCTCTGAGGGTGTTGATGGAGAAGTAGCGAGAAGGTAAGAAGGAGTTGCATTGTGTCTTCGTGGACTCAGAGAAAGCATATGACAGGGTACCTAGAGAGGAGCTTTGGTATTGTATGAGGAAGTTGGGTGTGCCAGAAAAGTATGTAAGAGTGGTACAGAATATGTACAAGGACAGTGTGACAGTGGTGAGGTCTGCGGTAGGAGTGACGGATGCTTTCAAGGTGGGGGTAGGATTACGTCAAGGATCAGCTTTGAGTCCTTTCTTGTTTGCAATGGTAATGGACAGGTTGACAGATGAGATCAGACAGGAGTCACCGTGGACTATGATGTTTGCGGATGACATTGTGATCTGTACTGAGAGTAGGAAGCAGGTTGAGGAGACCCTGGAGAGGTGGAGATATGCTCTAGAGAGAAGAGGAATGAAGGTCAGTAGTACTAAGACAGAATACATGTGCATAAATGAGAGGGAGGACAGAGGAATGGTGAGGATGCAGGGAGCAGAGTTGGCAAAGGTGGATGAATTTAAATACTGGATCAACAGTCCAGAGTAATGGGGAGTGTGGAAGAGAGGTGAAGAAGAGAGTGCAGGCAGGGTGGAGAAGAGTGTCAGGAGTGATTTGTGACAGAAGGGTACCAGCAAGAATGAAAGGGAAGGTCTATAAGATGGTAGTGAGACCAGCTATGCTTTATGGGTTGGAGATGGTGGCACTGACCAAAAGACAGGAGGCAGAGCTAGAGGTGGCAGAGTTAAAGATGTTAAGGTTTGCATTGGGTGTGATGAGGATGGACAGGATTAGAAATGAGTATATTAGAGGGTCAGCCCAGGTTAGACGGTTTGGAGACAAAGTCGGAGAGGCGAGATTGCGTTGGTTTGGACATGTGCAGAGGAGAGATGCTGGATATATCGGGAGAAGGATGCTAGGGATGGAGCTGCCAGGCAAGAGGAAGAGAGGAAGGCCTAAGAGGAGATGTATGGATGTGGTGAAGGAGGACATGCAAGTGGTGGGGGTGATGGAGAGAGATGCAGAGGACAGGAAGAAGTGGAAACAGTTGATCCGCTGTGGCGACCCCTAACGGGAGCAACAGAAAGGTGACGAAGATTTAATATTTTGCCCTCCTCGGTACGAGACAACTTGTTGCGCCGCTCAGTTGCAGTGATTTCAGCAGCCGTGCCCCCAGAAGCGGTTCCGTTGGAGCTGCCGCACGGGGGCGCTGGCGACCCGCGACGTGCAAATCCGTTCTTTTTGTTTTTCTCGACGCAAGTCGTCCAACCGTGCGGTTTCTGGCAAAATATAATCCGTGGAAAAAGTGAGGCTTTCAAGCTACGTTTATATTATAGGAGGATGATGATCATACCGACATTCGCAGCACCTCCCGACTGGGTAAATACGCGAAATATGAACAAATGTAATACTCGACTATATTTCTGGGAGATGCGGTGGGGCCGCCTCCCTTTCCTTATCGAAAGTGAAAGAAACACGGCGAAGGGGGGGCTTTCCTGCCGACAAGACGGCGTTAGGAAGGCAACAAAGCTCGAGTGTGTATGTGTGTGTGCGCCTGAGCAGCCGCCGTGTGAGCTGCGCGGACTCCACTGCGTTTGAGGTAAGAGGCTCCTGGGAAGTTGGCGACCCGGCCAATGCGTCTGTGGCTCCGGCCTGCTTTGGCTCGCACACGCACTACACCGTAAGCCTGCTGGCAAGCGACTCGGCAGTGCGGTTCCTGCTGGCCAGGGGTCTCGCTGTCGCGTTGCTTTTCAGTCGGTTGCCCCCTTGCCAGTTAATCGATTGACTGTTCCAAGGGTCGCGTTAGGGCCGTAAAACCGAGACTACGTTTTGACGTCGGGAAATTTGAGTGAAATTGAAAGTCGCCGGGAAGGAGCGCGGAAAATCCCGGATTCTTGCGAGGGAAACTTCTGCTCCTTTACGTGGCAGTTTGGGCTCCTGGTGGTTTCCAGCACTTAGTCGCCCTACAAGGCCGATAAACAACCTCCTCCTGCAAAGGGGGTTCTGAAATGACCATCTGTCCTGGTTCCAAGCAGTAGCCCTCTGGTGCCTGGCAGTTCATCTGGGGGAAGAAATGGCTTGAATTCACTTCCCAAACCCATCTGGAGCTTTTTGTAGTTGCAGGTCTGGTTGCTGTGTGCTGTTGGTTTGGCTGCTGTCTCCCCCCCCGCCAGTCCCTCATGTATATCCATTTCCCCACATACCCATCCCTATCTACTAACCGTTTGTTCTGCTCTTATTTATTACTACTCTATTATTATTTATTGTTCTCCTGTCCCAACTATACGTATCTATGTCCATATTTGCACCGAGGATGCCTGGAAACAAAACTTTTCATGGGGACAACACTGCTATGCTGTGTTGTTCACCCATGACAAATAAACCTTTGAATCTTGAATCCGAGCTGTTTACTCCCAAGAAGATGGAAACCAACTGTGTTTCACTTCCAAGCCTATTATTAGCCTGAAGTTGTCATGCTTAATTCTAACAGTTGATGTAAAGCAGCTTTTTTAAAATATGTTCTTCTTGGTTTAAATTCTCCACAGTCTTGTCTCCTCATCCTCTTCATCCTCCTTGACCTCTCCCTTAACCTCTACTTCCTCCTCCTCTTTCTCCTCTCACTTCTCCACCTCCTCACCATCCTGTCTCATCCTCCTCCTCCTCCCCCTCCATCTCCCTTTCCTCCCCTTCTGCGTCCTCTTCCATCTCGTCTTCCTTCTCTTACTCCTCCGCCGCCTCATTTTCCTCTTCTTTCTAACCATCCTCGTCTGCCTCCCTTTCTCCTCGTACTCCTCCTTACAGATATACTGATCTGTCTGGTCTTTGTTGCCTGCATCCCAGTCATGTCTCCACTTAAAACCAATTTGTTGTCATCTGTGTCATCAGCCAAAGTATGCAGTGCAGCTGTTTTATTTTTTATCAGTCCCTTTTTCTTTTTTCCTAATTCTTCCTTAAAGCAATAAAAGCATAAATATAGGTCCAATGTTATAATATTACACATACTGTACATACAATTATTAGCATATAACAAACATAAATTGTAAAATCCAGGGTTTTGAGGGTCAATGACAGCTGTTATTCTTAACTGTTTTGTAACAAATGCTCCTGTTTTCACAGCGGCCCTGCTGTCACCACAGACACCTGCACTTATTCTCTCCAGCTTTTTTTGGCTTCACCTGCGTGGGCTTCACACCCGCAATATTAACCTGTCCACAGCTGAAGTCACTTCCCTGACAAATGGCGCCTTCTGAGCCTGTTCCGCTGCTTTCGCTGGTGACCCTGCTTTTCCTCCCATGTCTGTATGCCGGTGAGTGACCTCTCAATTTTCACACTGACACTGTAGCCATGCGTCTGAGAACTGACTGTCCTCCTCCTCCTCCTCCTCCCGTACTTTCAACAGGGCTCAGTTCCCTGCGTGTTTTGCACGAGATGTTTATTTTTTGCTCCGGTTCCTTTCAATTCGCAGATCTGATCAAGCTGGACTGCAAGGATGAAAATATTGGAATGTATGGACAGAATTCATTGATCAACTGTGTGGTGAAGGGTAATTCTGATGTGAAAATAATTATAGTGCTGTGGAAGAAGTCAGAAAAATTGCTGTTTTCGTACTTTGGAGAAAAAGTACATTCATTAGAACCCGGTTTCGAGTTTGCCGAGCCAAACTGGAACCAGAACAACATGAATGTTTCCTTGTTGGTGAACGACACAAAGATGGCCCACGCGGGCCAGTACGAGTGTGAGGTGGTCACCGATAGCGGTGAGGACAAGAAGGAACCCAGCCTCGAAGTGAGAGGTAAGATGTTGTTGAGGTTTACAACACTGTGGAGGAAAGACCTTGCTGAACGTGAAATGTTAACTCATCCTCCTCTTCGAATCAACTTCACCTTTATAGCGAGCAAGGGTTTTTAACATATCATGAATTATTAGTCAAAACGAAAAATTTTATCCATCATCATATGGAGATTTTTGCAAGGAACACTGAGCAGAAGCGCATTTTGAGGTCAGACTTGTTCACTTGTGTCTGAGTACAACCTTTTACCACTCTGTGGAAGTTTGGGTCTTACCCTTTGACCCTCAACCTACATCAAATGCGTTCCGACTGGTTCTGCAAGGGCTGACCATTTTAATCTCTGCCTTGGATCTGTGATGTTTTGTGACCACTCATTTGGAGTTTTTCTCAATTTTACAGCCAGCTACTCGAAACCAGCGATGAGCTCTCTTCCCGAGATGAACATTGAGGAGGGCACGAAGGTGACCATATTTTGCAACGTCTCTGGGGGATACCCGGCAGGAAGCATTCAATGGTTTGATCAGTACCAAACAAACTGGACTAAGAGCTCAGAAACGGCGGTGATGGTGGAGAAGGACAAACGTGTCACTTTGATCAGCAAACTAACCGTGATTCGTGCCGACTCAACCCTCAGCTACAAGTGTGTCTTGTACGAAAGCAATGGAATCCAGCAGGAGGTCAAATATGAGCTCCCATTTGTCTCCAGGAACCAGCGTAAGTCACAACTTAGTGGATTTTACCTTAGAAGTGAAAATTATTATATTTCCAGCATCCCTGGGTGTTGGGTTGAACGGACAACAAACTGCTGGTGGAACCTTTTGGGATAAGAATCTCAGCATTTGCATCTGTCAAGGTCAGAGAGGGAAAGTAGCGGAGATATGGGCTCTAGTTGGGGGGTTCCACTGTAGTGGTGCAAGGACAAATGTTAACTTTTTTTTTTTTTTGTCAGCTCTTCAGCCTGGACCTTTAGATCAAATTGTAGATTTTTCAGTGTCCGTGAGTTTGTTTACAACTTAGGTGCTGATAAACAGCAGTGCCATCGATGATACCCACTGCCATAGTTGGCACAGCACCAGACAGTTAGACACAGGCAGAAACAGTTAAGTTTTAAATTTAGAGAAAGGCCAGTGTTGTACTGAGGCCAAACCATCTAAGGTGCCGTGACAAAAGGAGAGCCACGAAGAGGTTCCTGAGGATCACGAGATGGGGGGCAACTTTCTCTTCACACAATGATTTTACTGTCGTGAGGCCTGTAAGCCAGTAGCTGTACATTTGCCTTGATGTCGTGCCTTCGTGCACAGCCCCGAAAATAACCAAGTTTCTCAGTCGCTCAGCTCTCCTTATGGAGGGGAATATTAATTATTCGAGGGTATAAAGTCCCCCCCCGCCTTTATGGAACAACGTCTTTATAACCGACACTCGATAATCTACGGCTTCAAGATGCAACATGTCAACCCCGCATCTGTTTGATTTGCTTTATGTCACCGGTGCCAGGAACACGCCGGGTTATTTTTCAGTGTCTTGTTTTTTGCGAAACTAAATTAAATGGCGGGCGGCTGAGGGTTTATTACTTTTGCATGCCAGTGTACACTAGATGGCTGAAAGTTTGTGGACCCCCTCCAATGACCGATCGGAGCCGTTTTGGCCACACCCGCAGAGCATACAGACACATTCTAGACAGCTGTGTGCTTCTAGCTTTGTGGCCACAGTTTGGGAAAGAAGCGCCTATCCTGCAGCCTCCATAAACACATGGTTTGCCTGGGTTGGTGTGCAAGAACAGAGCCCTGACCTCAGCCCTACTGAACACCTTTAGATGAACTGGAACGCCGACTGCGAGCCAGGCCTTCTTGCCTGACATTGGTGCTTGATCAAGTATTAGATTTGTTTATAATGGTCACACATTCCCACAGCCGTGTTCCAAAATCTGCTGCAAAGCCTTCTCAGATGAGAAGGGGGGGGCAACTCTATATTAATGCCCATGGGTTTGGAATGGGAAGTTCAACACCCACGTATGGGGGTGATACTCAGGTGTCCACAAACTTTTGGCCACACCGTGTATTTATTAAGAGTAGAAATGTACGTGTTGCGCGTGTGAGGTTTAGTGCCTTCCTCAGAGGGCCGACAGGAGAACCTGAATCACTTTGGTGCCTGCCGCCCTTCAGCTCCAGAGAAGAACATGCAGACGAAGAACACAGTGGCCATCACAGCTGTCATAGTGATTCTTGGGTCGCTGGCCTGCGGAGTCCTCGTCCTGATGCTTCTCCAGAGACGGCGCTCCTCTCACAGTGAGTATGTGTTCCTGGATCAGCGTGCGGGAAGAGGGCATCTAATGTGAACGCGGTGCATCTTGGCCCTGCACGCAGTGGAATTTGCTCAGACTTTGGCTGCTAAGCTGACAGTGCTGTGACACACTGGTTTGTTTGGTTTGATCGGGTTTGGGTTGGTTTGTGTTTGCTATTCTTCTAATGGGAAGCAAAGGAAATAAAAGGCTGGAATTTCACCAATCATGACCTGCCCACAAGCACACTTTTTTAAGAATTTATTTATTTTTTTAAAAACAGGTTCACTTTTCCCTAGAGCAATATTTTGTAATGCTTATTAATCTATTCAGTTATAATTATTGATAGGGCAAATGTAAACTTTTTTTTTGGTCAGCTCTTCAGCCTGGACCTTTAGATCAAATTGTAGATTTTTCAGCGTCCCTGAGTTTTACAACTTAGGTGCTGATAGCACCTAAAACTTTTGTCATCCTTCAGTACTAAATCATTTGTATTAGGTTGATCAATGGACGAATTGTGTCTCCAAGTTGAGGGTCGTACGCTGGCGCAGCAGGTAGTGCTGCTTGGTCATAGCACCTGGGTTGTTCAGGTTTAGGTTTGACCCGGCCTCAGTCTGTGCAGAGTTTGTTCTCCTCATGTCTGTGTGGGTTTCTTCCAGGTATTTTGGTTTCCTCCCACAGTTCATAGGCATGTGGTTAACTGTCCACTACAAATGACCATTAAAGCATTCACAGGTGGAAACTCAGCGATGGACCAGGGTCTCCTAGCGCAGTGCCCAGAGATTGTGTGTGTGTGTGTGTGTGTGTGTGTGTGTGTGTGTGTGTGCGCGCGCGTGGGAGTTTTTTTTTTTTTTTCCCCAGCCGATGACCTCACTCCTGTTATCTTCGTTCTGTTAAAACATGCACAGCATTTCCTCCAAGCTCTTTTATTCAAAGGCTCATGATGCTAAATAACATCAAATTGGGAAGCTCAATCACACTTTGAAATCTCTCAAATATAATGATACAGTCAAATGGAAAGGCTGCGTAGGAGCAGTGCATCCAAAAAAGAAGTTTATGTTTCGATTTTGGTATTTTCCTCATAATTTTAAGTGATAAAAGCAGTTACACAGCATCTGTAGGTGTTCTGACTTTATTTCAGGAATTTTGGGGATTTCCTGTATAAAAGCTTACGTTTCTCCCAGGTACTTTTAGTTGCTCTTTTCATTTGCCATTTTACAGCCTAGCAGTAAAAGCCTCTTTTTTACAAGGTTTTGAAGGGAAAACAAGGAAGTGTGCGAAGATGCACATCTATGGGGAAATTCGCCGCATCTGCCATCTGAACTTGTATAACCTGTACAGCAGTGCTTTCTTCAACTGCTGCCTCACGCGTCTTCCTCCTGCTGGCCTCGACTTGCAGAAGATCTCCCCCCATTTTAGGCCGCTCTCGTGCCGAGCCGTCGACTCCTCGGTCTGGCATTCAGATTTTTGGTCCAGATACAGCAGATTAACCTCCAGGGTTTTGTATTAAAGCGCAGAAAACAAGCGATAAGTCATCTTCCTTATAAATCACCACCACTTACAGCTCAGCCCTGTTCCTTGGTATGGCCTGATGTTGTAATTCTTTCCACTGAACTAATGTGCAAGCTGAAGCAGGTCAGATATGATCATAAGACTGAATATTGTATATATTATTTTGCGTCTGTCATCCTGTTGAATCAGTTAGCATCATCAATTGATAACCTTTGGCTTTGGTATTGAAGGCAAAGCTGTATTTCCTCCAGACACTGCATTTCTGGGAAACGTGGTAGTGTGAATATTGCTAACTGATGAAGGATGACTGAAAGCTGAAAGATTGACCTCTGATTCTCCCTCTTCCTTTCAGAGGCCCAGTACATGGAACCGTGTGAGATCAACGCAGAAGGTAGGTTTACTTGCTTTAACGTCGCCTGCGTAGCTTGTTCTAACCCTCAGTTGTTGCTCTTGTGTTTGGTGCGGGAATAATCTCACTACAGCGGTTGGGTTTAAGATAATTTTTCGGCGCTGCATTTCTTCACAGACCCGATCAGCCAGCTGAAAACGGACATAGCCTCGTCGTGAAAGATGTGCGCGTTTTGACTTTGGGGATGGGGAGAATTGCCGACCGTCCGCAGGAACCCAGGGCAAAACATTTGTTGCTAAAATTTTGCTTTGCATGATTGAACTTTGAAGATGCTGTTTGATCTGGCAGTGTGGGGGGGAGGAGAAAAAAGTAAAAATTAAAAAAATCATTAAAATGCGATGAGGAAATGGAACTGAAACCAGCTACTGTGGCAGACTTTTGCACTGTGTTGGTATGGCTGGCTGAGGAAAGAGAACAAGCAAAGAGGAAGCGATACCTTAAAGTGAAAAGCGGCTCTGTACGTCAAATTCCGCATCCTTCATCCAACTGCTTCTTCACGGTGTTCTTGTGCACTTACATAGTGGCAATCGAAGAAATATTGTGTAGGTACAATTGATTATTTGCTTCAAATGATCACTGTTTTATTTGCACCATTTGCACCTTATTTTGTCAAAGCATTAGTTTTTTAAAAATTTCATTTTGTTCATTGATTGTTACCGGACTTTTTTTTTTTTTTTTTTTTTTTTATTAAATAAATAAGTAATGTTTTATAAAGTATAGTTGTGATTTTTTGCTTATTGTTCTGATTTTAACTGAAATAAAAGTGGAAAAGTTTGTTTTTTTTTTATTTATATATTTGATGTTTTCATCTCTTTTACCTGGTACGCTGTATGGCCAAAACTATTTGGATCCCCCCAATGACTGAGCTGAGCTGTTTCAGCCGCACCCACGCAGCATGCAAGCACATTCTAGACATCTGTGTGCTTCCAGTGTTGTAGCTACAGTTTTGGGAAGCTCCTTTCCTGCTCCAGCATGACTGTACCTACCCCTCCCATCCACAAAGTGAGCTAAATAAACACACGGTTTGCCCAGGTTGGTGTGGAAGTACCTGAGTGGCTGCACAGAGCCCTGACCTCAACCCCACCGAATACCTTTGGCATGAATTGGAACCCCAACTGCGAGCCAGGCCTTCTCGCCTGACCTCCCTGATGCTCTTGTGGCCGAACGGTCACAAATTCCCACAGCCGCGCTCCAAAATGTGGTGGAAAGCCTTCCTGGAAGAGTGGGGCCTGTTATAGCAAGAAATGGGGGGGGGACTCCGCATTGATGACCATGGGTTTGGAATGGGAGGTTCAAAACCCACATGCATGGGTGATGCTCAGGTGTCCACATACTTTTGGCCATATATATGGAAGTATGCAAAACAATATTTTCCCTTCCCTAGATGAAATTATCTGCCAGTTTACTGGGAATTGCCACCGATGTTTGGTGTGTAACTTCAGATAGAGAACATATTTTAAACAATGCATGAGGCACCAAGTGAAGTGGCTTGCTGTCCAGTTACAGCTGAGATTGGTTCAAAAATTTGCCCCTCCTGTGAAGTTCTACCACTACTCTACCATGTTTTTTGGATCGTACTTCTGAAGTCTACATATATACACCTTTAATACACCGCTGAGACATACTTTATGTAACTATTTGCTGTTTGTTTCTTTTCTTCTTGGTGTTTGACTGTTTGTTTTACTCAAATTTTTCTGCACAGACTCCTATCCTATTGAATCAGAGCACATTTCACTACATGGTGTACTCAGTAACCATGTACGTGACAAATAGACTCTTTTGACTCTTTGACTCTTTAACAGAAGCATCTAACTTGGCCAAATTACCCGACAGAAAATAGCAGAAAAATGATTAATAAAAGAAATGGAAACAGGATTTCTTTCCATGAGATGTACGGTGGTCACAAAGAGAGAAGGTTTTGCTCGGCTTAGCCCTGCTTCCTGGTGGCCGGATGTCTGCGTGAATGTGTGAGAGGAACCTTTAGGTGGAAGCGACGCGCAGCTGCTCTTGTAAGCTCAGTTCCGCACCGTGTTTACACAATCCGCGTTGAAAAAGGCCCATTGTTCCCACAGCACATCTGTGAAGTTCGAGCAAAACCGGGGCCGTAAAACAACTGCTCAAATAATATTTAATGGAATTAAATTAACAAAAAATACTGTAGTATTGGCTTACAGCCCCACAACGGACAATGCTCTCTCACAGCTACTGTACAGCTTTTATTCAGCTGGTAGTTTTCTCCAAACCAGCTTACACAGTTAAGCTGCTTAGTTATTTATCCTTTTAATAAAGCGGAGTAATTTTTACTGGAATTGAAACATTCAATAAAAACATGCGCAGGGCAGGACCCACAGCTGTAAATTTACCAATGAAATTCAATGTGTTTCAGCCGGAGAAAACTTGTTTAATTTTTTTTTGTGGAGTAAATTGGGGTAAAAACTCAATTTGGGTGTTGTAACAGGAAGCAGGATTCAAACTTGGGTTTTTTCGAGCGCAAGGCAGCAGCAAACACCCCCTGCGTTGCCCGGGGCCCCTGTTTGTCACGATAACACGCTGTGATATAGCATAACGCACCGGACCGGTACCGGGCCACGGATCATTTGGTACCGGGCTGTACAGAAAGAATATAAATCTTTTTATTTTTATTTTATTGACTGTCGGAGTCTGCAGGGTGTTTTATTTTGAAAAATCAAGGCAGAATATCCTGTTATTGCCCCAAAAGCAATGAAAACCCTGCTTCCATTTCCAACATCTGTGAAGTTGGGTTTTCTGCAGTGACGGCAGCCAAAATGAAGTTACGGACACAAGGAATTAATTATTCAGGATGCAATGGGCTCATCTGGGATTTGAACCCAGGCCCTCTTGTACCCAAAGTGAGAATCAGACCCCTAGACCAACACAAACCTAGACATAAGGAGCACGCTTCAGACGTTGCTGTCGCCCATCATCCCTAGCTGGGCCCACCTTATTGCAGGGAAACAAGCTCAGGGCTCCCACTGATTCTGCGTTATGGTGAGTTGCATTTATTATGCACTTTATTGTGCTTTATTTTGTGTGCGCGATGGCCACCCCGTGGACAATTGTCTTACGTGACACAGGTCTGTGATGCAAAAAATGCTGGAGACCGCTGGCATAACAGGATCTGCAGGCTCTGAGTTACCCACAATCCGCCAGCTGCAGGAGTGCTGCTGTTGAACCAATTCCATTGTCATATTGATCATATGATCATTTTAAGGGTCCTGCTGATTTTGGAATTGACTGCAGCAATTTCTTTATTTTGGTTTAGGATTCATATTTTAACTGTGTTTCTTTAGAATTCTACTTATGTTTGCTTTGAACATGTGAATTCATGCGGTTTTATTCTGTTATGAACTGTGTTTTGGCCTATAAACCGCTAAACTGGTGCATCCATGCAACCCTGGAGGGGCGACACTGATGCTGACCTGCACTGGACTAGTTTTGAACTAAGTTATTTTAACTTAATTGTTAAAGCTGAAGCTCAGTGGGGAGCAGAACATAAGCTCAGACCATCGTCGTGATAGTCGCATGGAAGACGTTATTCCCAGCAAAAAAACTGTTGAGAAGTGCTTTTCTGTTATACTGGGTCCCTTGGAGCTCATGGATTCTAAGTAAGGGCTTCGGAATGTGGTCACTGTTGAAGGATCATCTTACAAAGTCAGGGGACACATCCCTTAGGAATAAAACTCAAGAATTTATTCAACTCTTCATTCTGTCAGCATCCAGAACAAACCAGCTGCTATCTTAACAAGCAAGAAAACAAAATGCATGGACCCAAGTGTGTTTTTTTTTTTTTTTTTGAAATGTGTTGCTCAAAGTGTAAAAACAAAAGCATGTGGAGGATGCAGCAGCAGGCGGGGAAGCAATTGGAGTTGATGCCTTGCAAGAAAAAGGTGTGAGTTCAGATTCTACTTCTGTTGGACCTGCACTCTATAGCCAGAAGCATGTGACCTCCTGAGCATCGCACCCGTGTGTGCTGGTTGAACCTCCCATTCCAAACCCATGGGCATTAATATGGAGTTGCCCCCCCCCACCACCACCACCCCTTTGCTGCTGTAACAGCCTCCATTTTTCTGGGAAGGCTTTCAACCAGATTTTGGAGCACAGCTGTAGGAATTTGTGCAAAGAGCATGGGTGAGATCAGGCGAGAAAGCCTGGCTTGCAGTCGGTGTTCCAGTTCATCCCGAAGGGGTTCAGTGGGGTGGAGGTCAGGGATCTGTGCAGCCACTCAAGTTCTTCTACACCGACCTGTTTAAACTCTGTGGACAATACTGAACATACTACCGTGCTTTGGTAGGTGTATCTGTATTCAAAGCCCCTGGACCCCCGCTTAGACCCCTACTTGGATGCCCTCCAGGCCTACTTTGGGGTGGATGATGCAATCATCATTTTAGTCCTTTAGCCAGCAGGAACACAATGCTGGTTATTCTCAGGCTTGCATAAGCAGACCACAGCAGGCAGATCCAGAGGCAGCTTGGGTCCTGAAGAAGGCTGGTCCACAATGCACTAAGCCAGCCCCCCTTCTGAGGTAAGTAAGTTTCAGTAATACGGCTAAAATGCAGCTTGTTTTCCCTTGCAGTATTATTGCCACATTGAGATGGTTTGCTTCATTTGTCAGCTTTGGCCGTGGGGTTCTTATGCTTGTTGGGTAGTACAGTAATGTTTTGCTTATTTAGGGAATGTATCTCGTCGTCTTATATTTCAGTTAATGTTTATTTATATGGTACCCGGCCAAAAAAAAGTTCCCCACCTAGATTTAACTTAGTGTTATGATGTGGAGTTGCTTCACTTGGTCAGAGGTTCTAGATGCAGTCTAGGTTCAACAATGTTATGTGCCCAAAAAATGAGGTGAGCTGACTACCTGAACATACTGAATGACCTGGTTTTTCCATCAATGGATTTTTTCTTCCAAGATGACAAAGCCAGGATTCATGGGGCTCGAATAGTGAAAGAGTGCTTCAGGTAGACATCATATTCACACATGGATTGGCCACTACAGAGTCCAGACCTTAACCCCATTGAAAATCTTTGGGATGTGCTGGAGAAGACTTTACGCGGCGCTCCGACTCTCCCGTCATCGATACGAGATCTTGGCGAAAAATGAATGCAACTCTGGATGGAAATAAATGTTGTGACATCGCATAAGCTTATCGAAACGGTGCCACGGCCAATGTGTGCCGTAACCAAAGCTAAAGGCAGTCCAACGAAATAATAGTGTGACTTTTTTTTTTTTTTTGGCTGAGCAATATATTTGTATGTTTTTAAATGGCTGCTCCGGTAACATCAGACGGTGTAAAAACTAGCCAGTCGTTCAGCTGTTGTTTCTAACCTGACTGTTAACCTAACTTATTCCTTCCTCTCATTTCTTATTTGTGTGCTTTTATCCTTTATTTTAATCCTTAGCTGTGAACCGCACCATCTAAGCTAACCCACAGGTCTGGTGATCTGCTGGATGCAGATCTTTTATTTTTATTATTCTTTTTACGCATCATTAAAGTGTGCAGCACAGCTCCACGGTGTGAACACCACCGAACTTTCTGTACTCAAGTTATTGTAGATGGACAGGATGTGAGACATCCTCACCACACAGCAGGTGGGACCGTGAGCCCCGAGCTCAAACCACAACAAAACTCCTGCTGTAGCATTTTGGGGGAACAAAACAACTGCCCCCAGACAGCTCGAACACCCCCTCGCCTTGGTGTCAACACGCGTCGTATCGCAACCCACCTGCCGCAGCGCTTTGGGTAAAAGTTTGTTGACAGCCGCTGTTGAGGTGTGATCCCTCCTACAGACTCCCAAGCCAACATGGCAAATACAGCAAGCAGCCGCTCCACCGCTCGGTTGCGGTCTCACAGGCAGCAAAATAAACTGTAATGGCAGCGCGGTCACAGTTCCCAGAAAAAAATTCTGAGTTTATGATGGCGAAAGTTGGGGAAACAACGGTTAACAAAATGAATTGTTGCTCTTATTAAGTCCTTGCGTGTACTTTCGATCGGAAACACAATCCAGAGGTACGTGTAAGGCAAGCTTTGTTCCGAGGTTTAAAGAAAGAAGAAAAACATTGGTTTGGCCCTCAAACGGCAGCAAGGAACTGAATCTCAGCCGATGGTTCTGCAAAGCTAAACCTTTGTGTGCATCTTGTTGCCTGTGGTTAAGGCACGAATCCTGCTGACTTCATGTCTGCAAAGCCCATCTGATCTGTGGGAATGATGGCAACATGCAGATCCCTTTAGTTTTTCTTCCACATTTACCAAATAAAGTTCTGCTTATATCTGGATCCTTTTATTTATCTCAACTGCTCATTCCATTGTCAGCTGAATGGAGGCAAATACAGCGATCACTGCTGTTGTATTGAAATGTTTGGGATGGGAAGTGGAATTCCTCACAGGGAATACCTGAATATTTGAAAACGGATCCTGTTACCTCTGCAGGAGCTGTGTCCTGATGGGTGCCGGTTTGAGCTGAGGACGGATCCCGTTGTAATAATCCCGAATGACACCACCTGGTCTGACTCGGTCACAGTGAACATTGGTCAAACTGTACGGTTTTTTTTTTCTTTCAGAGAAGTCCAAGATTCTGAACATTAAAAATGGACATTCAGTCACTATAAACTGCTCCCTATCTTGGTGATCTGCCGTGGACGATGGAGAAGGAGAGTTCAGTGCTCTGCTGCTATCAAAGGTACATTAGGTGCGGGATACGATGGCAAAGTGAGGCAGGAAGGAGAGATGGCCAAGCTGTCGGTCGCCGTCACGACAGCCTGGAGGGTCTACTGGTGTGTGTGCAGTGGTGAAGAAAAGACTCCGGGCGGCAGTTCTGCTCTGGATGAGGTGGAGAGTGAGGGGCTTGGACTTTTTTTTGGGAGGGAAACAAAACTGATCGTCTGCATCTTTTTGGATGTGCTTTCAAGCATGTTCCACCAGAGGGAAGTGTCCTCCTGAGCAACACCTGAAACTTTGCAGAGGTTTGCTGCACTCCGATACAAATCGGCCTGTTTTTGTCTTGACTCATACACAAAGCATAAGTGGTCCTCACTGAACATCAGCGGTTAATTCGGCGGTCATGTGAAAGAATCAGTGAAGGTAGGACAGCATCTGAAAAAGGAAACCGACCTTCAGTCGGGGTACGGGCCATCAAACAACACCTTGCAAACGTGCTTAGACCTTAGACAAATTCCCCCATTTTGACACCGACCCATACTAGGTGCTGTAGATGCTGCCAATGGTGTTTGCACCAAATATCGAGTTCAATGGTTTGAATACTCATGCAAACAGCAGTATCAGTTTCTTCTTCTTTAAAAGCATTTTGTGATGCAAAACTCACGTTGACTCGCATCTGTTGCACCAAATTAAAATGTGACCTGAAAAGAAGCACTGAAGCATCTTGTTGTGCCCGATTTTTGTCGAGGTGATGAAAACTTTTGCAAGGCGCTGTATGTAAAGTGGGGATTTGTTCCAACAGGCGGTTTTTCGACATCGTAGCAAATGCGCGTCCAGAAATTTTATCCGACAAGGTGATGAACCAACAAAGCTATGCATTGTGTAAATTCATTAAAAAAATAAAATAAAAATCGGGGTGACAGTCGTCGATGGGGAATTGTACGGCGTGTCATGTCTTGGGTGTGTGAGGATATTAGCATTATTGCTGCTACAGTATCTTCTGTTACCAAAATGTGCTGTAATCCCTTGTGTTTGCTGTATTATAGGTATTAGGTGATGACTCAACTTCCTGTTTTACAAACGCTATGTAAACATGGGCCATGTGCACCTGTTCGTGGTACAAGAAAGACCGAGAACCACTGCCTCACAGGATGTATTGTAAAACTTCTTGTGTAACACAAGATTGGTGTCTGGTTAGTTGTTTCAGGGCTCAGAATGACAAGATGAAGGATGGTTTGCATGCAACTTTAGGCAGAGGAAGAGCCGCTGAAGCCAAGCTGTGAGGGTGGAGTCGAGCTCGGGCCTCGCTCGGCGCGGTTTCTTCACTCTTGACTTCGACATATTAATGTTTCGTCGTTGCCGCAGTTTCGGTTTGTTTTATCTGATCTGTGCATCCGAATTAATTTTCAGAAATCTTACAGTTAAACTTGCGTTTTTATCAAAGGAAGGAGGTGTTGTCACACAAAAAACCAAGTAAAATTTGGTACAGGAATGTAGGGGGAAGCTGATGAGAAATTGCGGTTACGTCAGCGTTTAATGATGATGATGATCTTCCAGAAAACCGCTGAACTGCGAAACATCTCAATGTACATTTGTCTAAACTTTTGTCGCTTGATTCTTAAACTTAAGCCAGAAACTTCCCCTTAAAGTGGAAATGACTTGCAGAACTGTGTATATGAAAAAATATATTTATTAAATGTATACAGTATATATATATACTGTATACATCTCCCCCCATGTACGCAGATTTATTACTTATAAGTAGTTATAAAATATATATAAATTCTAAAATGAATAAGCATAACTGCATTCAGTTTTGAAGGGGTGAGACGAGTGAAATAAATGCAGTGATGCTGTAATCCCTGTATAAGCTGATATAAGGACATTTGCTGCCCCCCAGGATTTCTGTAGGGAAAATTAAACAAAAGCACAACATTTATTGTAATATTTATGTATTGTGTTTAATATAATGATTTAAATGCTAACAAAACAGCCTGGGATTTTGTGCAGCGGGGTGTCGGGGCAATGAGTGCACTTTACCATGTTTACTTGATGAGCAAGGGTTTCCATTGCAGGTCTGCTTAAGCCAGCATCACCCCGTATGAAACGGGGCCCCACAGAAGCATCTGTGTGAACGGAAGTTTAGCGCGTGGGAGTCACACTGCAGTACTTAGAGACGGGGCAGGAATCGCCGCCACATCAAAGTGCATCAGGACGATGGCAGTCGCTCTGCAGCTCTTCGTACCGCTCCTCCTCACAGGCTTCAGCAGCAGTGCGGGCCACCCGGGTGAGTGCATCCCTCTGGACCTGTCGAACTCCGCCGTAGAAACTGCACCGCTTCAGCAGCTTGATAACCATTGCTTGAAGTTGGCACAGTACAACGTTTCATTCTTGAAAATGGATTGACCAGAACCTTAATTTGAAACTCATGACAGCAGTTTTGTGCTGAATTTCAATTTCAATTCTCTTTTGTGCGACGCGAGCTTGTTTTCCTTGTTAGATCTTCTTGCATTCACACTGGCAATCCTCTGTAACCTTGGTACAACTTTAAGCTGAATAGAAATGTAAAGTCTGCTTGTGATTGAATGTTCTGAAATGTTTTGTGAGCTCCGTACGAGTATTGTCGCTCATCTGCATGGACCGCTAAAGATTTTCGTCCTTGACTGTACTTGGCCTCCTGTACATTCAGAAGAAAACCGAACTGTGTCCTGTTTCAACCTCACAGAGAAGGTCAAGATTCTGAACGTTAAAGGCGGGAATTCGATCACAGTGAACTGCTTCACACCTCAGAAAGATTTCATGTCGATGGATCTGCTGTGGAGGTTGGAGAAGGAGGCTTCGGTCCTCTTCTTCTACCAAAGCTCCAACAAGGTGACATTAGGAGAGCAATACAAGGACAGAGTGAAGTGGGAAGGGAAGATGACCAACCTCTTGGTCACTCTCCTTAATGTGACGCTGGAGGACTCGGGCATCTACTGGTGCGTGTACAACAAGGTGAACCAAATAAGCCACAGTGTCGACAAGACTCCAGCCAACAGCTCCACTCTGGTTGTGGTGGACGGTAAGTGGCCAAACCCCTGCGAGACAACTTGAGATCAGGCTGTGTGCAGCGTGACACTGGGTCCTCACCTCATGAACGTTCGAGTTACAAATTCTCCGACATGCGCGCGTTTTACAGTTTAACTACTTTAAGTTCCATTTTCTACACCTGTCTATTTTACCGACTGTCTGGCGCAATGGGAGCGTCTCGCCTTTAAAACAGCATACAGATGAGAGCGCAGGGTCACTTTCCTTCATCTGACTGCCACGGTGTTTACAGATTGTGTGTGGTTTCTGTCAGCGCTGCTGATCAATATCAAAATGAAGCACATTTACGCGATGAATCAGTCAGCAGTCTGAAAGAACGCAACACTTTATGCATTTTTATTTTCACAACTTTAAGTAGCTTAGGGTTAAAACATTTAAATGTGCTACAGCATAAGAGAATTTCCATCTTCCCACCGTATAAATGGATGCATATTGATTATTATTGATCATTACTTCAGTGATTGCTTTTATTGATCATGTACATAGCAATGCAGCTTGAATGTGACCAGATGCTGGCAAACGTCGCGCTTTTTTTGTCGGTAAAAAATTCAAAATCGATTAAACAAAAGTGCTGCTACGGTTCGGCATCCCGGCCGCGGCGTCCCCCGCGATGTTCGTGAGCTGAGGACCCAAGCGCGCCGCGTCGGCTGCGAAAGCTGATATCCTGTGCCGTGCTCACGGGTTGTGTGATGTTGTCGCTTAGGTGATGAGAGGTCTTGCCCGCCTGGCGAATCACCCCTGTTGTCCAAATGGGTGATAATCGCCACCATCTCTGCAGGCTTGGTGTTCTTGCTGTGTCTTGTCGTCCTCCTCATTTGCCTGGGCCCCAGGGTCAGTATACGAAACACATTTGCTCTTGAGTGTGGCCCATGCGTGTTTGCGCCTGTGGGTTTTTAGTATATTTTGTCCACTGCGGGACACTCACTCAGCATTCACTTTGGCACTCGCACTACATGGTATACTCGGTTACTATGTATGTGACAAATAAAATAAACTCTTTTGACTTTTGGCACCCAAGTTGCTACTCATATTCACAGCAACCAACAAACTTGTTAAAATGTGACCATTACATCCGTTTGGGCCCTGACAACGTATCCGCTTTGTTCTGTTAGGTGAGAAGGATGTCCACCAAGAGAAGTCACGTGAAAACAACTGAATTCGTCTATGAAGACATGGGGAAGACTTTGCGTACCCCCCGCTGAGTTTCCCCACCCTACCATATTCCATCGGGCTTCTCGGGTGTTTACGCCGCTTCGTGGAGGGATGTAAGCAGATTGAAGGCACTTTTCTGTGTCACATTGTCCTGCTCTTGGTTTTACGCTGCACTGTACTGTAAAAAAAAAGGACAAGAAAGAGACGACAAACTTAAGTGAACAGGAAACAGGACAAATTTAAATGAAACCCTTGTCATCGCAGGTGGAAAAACTTCAGTATGCATTGAAAAAAATTGTTTTTACCTTCTTTCACGTTTCCCAAAAGCAGATTTGCACAAAAACAGTATTTCAGGTTCTAATCTGTGGGAGGACAAAGAGGAATGACTGATTTTCACCCCTGCCTTCCTGCTTAGGTCAGAACTCTGGGGTTTTCTGCAAGGTGCTAATGATTTAAGTCTATTCTTTCTTGTCAGCCTGCCTCCTACACAGTGGGGATAAAAGAAAGCTTATTGGTTTGTCATGTTTTGTGCTTGTTTTTATGTATATTACTGTAAATGTTCCACCTTTGCTCTATATCTGTATAAAAAAAATGTAAATTGAGAGAAGGCACTGAATAAAATGCCACCAAAATCTGAAATCTGTCTGCTGTGTCCATACATAGGTTTCACCTTTCATACAACATAAAGTCATATTCATCTTTATTTATAAATAATGAAGCTGATCTGACTGTGATTATTGAATTAAGGATAAAGATTTTTAGAAAGTTTCTGAACTCCTTATACAGTTATTTAACTCCGGTCATCGCATTTTCTTTATATGTGAAGTTTTCCGGCCCAAGCCGCTCTCCCTGCACCTGTCGTGGTACCCAAAGGCAAAGAATTGTCTCTCGACCGCTGCAATAAAAAAAATTTATAATCACAAATAATCTACACAACTACAGTAAAACTAAAAAATTGCCATGAGTAAGTTTTCGTTCCAAATTCTGTCGAGCATTGATTTAAAAGAAAAGTGTGATTCAAAAAGAACCGAACCCATTTCAAAATTTTTCCCTCCGTGACTAAATTAGCAAAGCAGAAATGAGTACAACTTGCACATGGCAAAATTTGGTTAAAAAGAAAAGAAAAAAGAGGCCCACTAACTGGTTTGGGCCATAAAATAAATTTTAAGTGGGGTTTTCTACTGGACAAAGCAGTTCACCATTGTTTCTCGAAACCCCTTGGTCAAATTTACTCATATCATCAGCCCTTACAAAACCACAGTATGCCTTGGTCAACCATACGCAAGGTACGATTGGAAAGATGCAACTGCAAACCAAGGAAGCTGATACCACGATGGTTAAAGACTCACAATTGCAATTTTAAGGCGTCCTAATATTATAACCTGCGTAAAAATTGCTTATCTTAAATGACAATAAATAAAAAATTCAATCGGACGTTTCTTTATTCGTGGGTAACAACCGGTTGGCCAGCGCAGGGTGGCGGCGGTCTGGATCTTCTCAAAGAAGCACCTGGCACAAAGCAGGGTAACCACAGGATGGGCTGTAATCCATTCCAAGGCACCCATCACGCTCTGAGAAGAATGTAGCCACCAGTTCACCCGAAAGACATCCACATAGGCTGGGTTGGATTCAAACGCGGGAACAAATGCTGCGGAAAAACGACATGAAATTCTTGCGCTAACCCTGGTGGGTGTGGACCCTGCTGGTGTCCTCCAGGCTCCCCGGCCTCCCCCCTTCAGAAGGCACATTTTCGCAAGAGCTGTTCTCTCGTTTGAAGCCATGACTATTTTGCTTCGGGTAGTTGGTCAGCACTGCTTTCCTTAAGCATCGCGCTTTAGTGCATTTGGTCATTTTGTGCATTTTCCACTGGAATGCTGTCTTTTCGGCTCAGACTCGGATCCTGTTTTTAAGGTAAGTTGCTATGAAGTAGCTTTTGTTTCAGTACAGTGTAAACCGTACAACGGTAATGAGTACAGTTTGATGCCTTGTGTCCCCTGCTGGATTTGAGCCGATGGATGGCTGGGATTTTTTATGCTTTTTCTTTCTTTTTCTGTCTTTCTAGAAGCGACTGCCTCTGTCTCCCGTTTACTGTCTCCAGCGCAGGAATGAGCGGCGCTGTTCACTGCTGATCTTCAAGCGGAGAAGGGCGGACCCCCTTCGGGACCTCGACGCGGAACGCAGTACCGCCGAGGCCTTCTCCTCCTCGCCGCCCAGAGCAGCGCTAACACACGATTTTTCTTTGAAACACTGCAAATGGGGTTTATCCGGCTCACCAGAATCTCCCACCCACATTTGTGAGAGAATTAGCTGCGGAATGTCATTCGGCTCCTCCTTTCGTTCTCTCCCAGCATCAGTCAGACTGGGGTTGAATGGCTCACACGAGTTTGTTTGCAGAAGTTGAGTCAAGCTCCAGGGTTACGGATATAAAAAGACGAGAGGCATTTGTTTTTGTGTTTGTGTGTCTGGTTTTGTGGTTGGCTGTCCTTCTCATAAATATGTCAGACCTCACTCATTTCGACCCTTTGCCATAAAGCATGAAGGTGCTGAGAACATTGCAGCACTTCCTTTTGCATCAAGCTGGGGTTGGCTTCAGGGGAAACAGCCATCCTTCTCTCACTGACGCTTTTTGTTATTTTCCTTCCTCTTTAGCACCTGGGTCTCAGAGGAACATCCGAACAATGCCCTCTGGCCTCCAAAACCGAGATGCAGGACCCATCACCAAAAGCGTGGTTAGCATAGTGGCAGCGCATATACGGAGCCACAGAGTAAATCGAAATGCAGCGTAGACGGCGAACGTAAGCATGCAGTCGGGTAGAATTTAAACCACACATCTGCATGGAGGCGTGAACACCACACAAATGATATCAAGCAAAGCGATAAGAAGCCACATATCGCACAGTTGGCGCTCGTATCCTTGATGAATTGTCACGTCGCCCCAGTCGGGCAAACGTTTTATCAGAGAAATTCCAGGCAAGCGTCTCAGTTTTGGGAATGTCCGCAGGGCTGCTGCTTCGAGTTACCAATGTGAGTCTAGAATCATCGTAGAACTTACAAATAAACACGGACACGGGTTTCTAAACGCAGCTGCAGTTAAAAGGTTTCCGCAATCTCATCCGGATTTCTGCAGGATTTGCTCATAAACTTTAGTCTGATCTTCAGCAATAGATGAGCAACCGTACTGTTTCTTGTCAGTGCTGAACGCACAGGTTAAACATCTACAGTCCACCAGCAAACATTTCCTGCAGCTCCTGATCGGACTGATGGTCGGGAGGAACTGTAAGCCGTCCTTCCTTGCGAAACTCTTTCAATGTGATGATGCCCCTGCGATTCCTTGCGTGAACCTGGGACACCTCTGACCCACCACCTCTGGTCTCCTTCTCGCTGACTGGAACACCTGACTCTGACATTCGGGGAATAAGGCTAATTCTCCTGAATGCTAATTGCTAACGCTTACTTTTTCCATCCTAGGCGGCGAATGTTAGATGTTTAAAAGTGTTCAGCGTTGACAAGAAGAGGCAGGGCCTACAGCTGTTTGTGTGTCATTGTGTCTGTCTATTACTGTGACTTAAGAGCAACTGATGCAGAAATGAAGGTGATTCGAAATCGCGGAAAAGGAAAAAAAAATTCTTAAAATTGTACACATCTGTTTTTATCGACAAAGTATGCACACTTGTGAACCTCACCAAAGTATATTTCCTGGGCATAGGATGAGTAAAGTATAAAAGTTCTCACTGATTCTGATGCGTCGCTCCATGCTGGCATCTCAGACGCTTTTGAGAGCAAAATTGTGCTCATTGAATGAACGACAAATTTCGCAACGAGAATTGAAGAATTTATAACCTGTGACCTTTTTACTAGTTGTATTACTTTCCTCCCCTCAGCATTCAGGAAGCACGCTTGATCTGACGGTTCAAAGGAAGTGAGGCGCATGATGTCGAAGGCCACAGTGCTTACAGCTGAGGTTGGCAGATATGTTTTGCAAGGTGGCTGTAGACACCTTTCCCCGCTGAAGCTGAGGTTGACACTGTCTCTAAAAATAGGCATCATTATGGCCTTTCTCTACTTTAGCTATTGAGCACTTTTTCAACCATAAATAAAATGTCAGCCCGAGACAAGCCCGGTGACCAATTCTGCGGCACAGTTAATATTAACTTTATATTTCTCATTATAATGCAATATTGCATAACTACCGATAATGTCCGATTCCCATCTTTGCAGCCGCTCCCTTTCTTCATGCTTGATGCTTCCATGTGACGTAAGGAGAAGGCAGAAACAAAGAAAGACGCACCAAATAGACAAGGAATTTAACTGCGCCGTAAACAGGCGTCTCCGCTGTTCAAATAAATATGTATTATTTAAAGGCGTTCTCATTCATTTCATCACTTTTTCATCCGAATTCCATGGAAGCAAACGGTTTGAAATGTAGGCCTGGATTTGCGCAAAAGAAATGAGCGGCGAAAGCTTTCAGCTTGGCCCGCGTTGGCACGGTGACGATGCCACCTGAGTTGTTCAGCTATAGGTTTGAATCCAGACCGGTCTGCGTTGTTCCGCCCCAGCGTCTGCATAGATCTCCTCTGGGTGCTCTGGTTTCCTCCCAAGATCCAAAGAGACCGAGAACATTTTGATCAACCTACATGACAGGATTAGTCAAGAATTAAGCAGTTTTTACTGTAAAGCAGGTTTTAATATACAGATTAAATGCAATATAAGCTTTTTGACATGAATTCTGACTCGTGGGCACCTGACTTATTGAACAAATAAATTAATAAAAATTAGGAAATGAGGAAAACGTACATCAGTGTAATGATGGGAAGAAGGAAAGCAGCATCCGATAGAAACTGGACAGAGTCCACCCGAAGTGAAGACATGAACAGCATCCGCTGCGCTGACAGCAAAGACAGCCGAACTCCTCGGCCAAGCAGCAAGTGTGGTATATTTTCATTAAATGTCGTTATTAATAATATTTTAATCAATATTAATAGTCAAGTTATTATTCAGCCGCCGTCCTGTTTGTGCGAACCAGGACCCGGAGGTAACGGATGACGGTACGTTTGCTTGAGTTAAAAAGCTTGAATTCGACGAGCTGCCTCAGGAGGGCAGAAAAGCATCAGTTTGGTTCTCATGCGAGGCGAGAAGCAGACAAACAAGGGAAGGATGTCGTGCGGCACCTTGACCGGCGGAGGGTCACTGCCGGGGTGCCGCCCCACCTTCATAATACAGTATGTGCAACTGTCATTCACAAGTACTCACACTGTATTTTGTGAGCTGCAACTAATTTCTTGCCAAGCCAATTCACTATACTTGTTCTTCTCCTATATTCCCTTTGTTATAAGAGCTCTGTAACACCTAAATTTCTCATTCGCGGGATAATAAAGGTTTTATTCTTCTTTTCTTCGTCTTTTCCCTTGTCCGCACAAGGTTAGCACTTCTAACAGAAATAACATGCACTATGGGGACAAAAGTATGTGGACACCTGAGCATCACCCATGCATGTGGGTGTTGAACCTCCCATTCCAAACCCATGGTCATCAATGCGGAGTCCCCCCCCCATTTCTTGCTATAACAGGCCCCACTCTTCCGGGAAGGCTTTCCACCACATTTTGGAGCGCGGCTGTGGGAATTTGTGACCGTTCGGCCACAAGAGCATCAGGGAGGTCAGGCGAGAAGGCCTGGCTCGCAGTTGGGGTTCCAATTCATGCCAAAGGTATTCGGTGGGGTTGAGGTCAGGGCTCTGTGCAGCCACTCAGGTACTTCCACACCGACCTGGGCAAACCGTGTGTTTATGAACAAAAGGCAGTGGGGGATATTTCAGATCTTCACAGTATGTACGCTTTTAATGAAGGGGACACGAATTCAGACCAAACAGGAGGAAAGCGGCGCGTGAGCCCACCTGCAGCGCAGCTTAGTGCACCCGATGGCCAAGCTTTGCCGGGAGGGCAGCTCAGCCGGAGAGCGTGGTCACCCGGGGGCAGAAAAGCGGGCTCCGAGTTTGGGCCTCAGCGTTGCATCCGTTCTGAATCGTGTCAATGTCCGATTTTAACAGTTTCCCGCAGGAAAAGGCAGTATTTGGTATCGCAGATGTGACCTTTGGGCCACTGAAACGCTGCAGCACCTCCACGGCGTGCCGCACAGGTTCATTCCCCCAAGAAGGGCGGAAAAACCTGGCGACCCCGCGGGGACGTCGCTTAGCCCTCAAGACGCCGGGGTCTTCCTTTTAAGAGCGCTGCGGTTTACAGCAACGAATGCCATTTTGGAAAGTGCGTTTTCAGTAGCAGCGAAACGCTGTGTGGCGCTTTGCCTCCCCTTCGTCCACGTTCGCCGCTGCGCCGTCTTTCCTGCACGGCGGGAGCGCGCAGCTCGCGCATCTCGCGCGCGCGCGGCTCATTAACCCACGTGAGGGGGGCGTGACGGCGGGCACGCGGACCCCGGAGCGCGAGGACAGGTGGAGAAGCGCGGCGACGTGGAAGGCGGACGGCGTGAGGAGGGAGAAGGGAGAAGGAAGGAGGGAGAAGGAAGGGAGAAGCGCTGCTGGGAAGTCGAGCTTAAGCCAGGTGGACAAGCGGCTTTGTGGAGACCGGGAGAAGCAACGTTCAAGTAAAAGTTTGCCCGCCGTCGCAGGAAGATGAAGAAAGCCGCGCACTCAGGTACCGGACATTCCCTGCAGAAGTGGCTGCGGACACCAGCTTGCGAACACTTTCGCGGCGGTCTTGCTGGGAATTTTTAGCATTTCAACTTGCCTGTAATGTGGGGACCGGAATCTTCCGTGCATGTTGTTTCCTGGCTGCTTTTCATTCATCCCTTTGCACCTTTGTGGCGGCTGTCGCGGTCTTCTCCCAGGTCACTTCTCTCCTCTGTCCCTGTGCTCCCCCCCCATCTTCCAGGTGTAGGTCCACATGTGAGGAGGTTTTCATTTTTGAGGACTACACGCTCATGCCAGTGCTGGTTTCTTTGAGACGGCGTGTATATATCAAGTGGCGATCCCACTGCAGAAATGGACTCCAAGTCTAAGCCAAACGTGCTGACAGTGGTCCTGCTCTTGAACCTTCTAGGGAGCTAGACCGTATATCGATTATGTATTACATAACTTCCATAATAGGGTTTGTGGAGCAAAGGATCTTTAGGCAGTAGTGTGTCGAGTGTTTGCAAGTACGGGAAGGGCCGCGTGTGTATGTATGTGTATATATGTATGTGTACACGTACCATACTGTATATGTGTGTATTTGTCAGCATGGGTGTTTGGCTTGGTGTGTTTTATGTGTGTTTGAGTTTTGTGTGTGTTTATATTTATTTATTAAATGTCTGTTACTGGAGTTGTAACAAGACGGTGCATGTTTAAATGAAAACAAAAGAACCACTTGAACAACATTTTTTTACAGTAAAAAAAAAAAGAAGTTTTGTGCTATGAGTAGGAAACAAAGCAACATTTGTAGGGCCCTTATGTCGCCATAGTTATCTATAAGCTATAAGTCTACTGAGTACTTTGTGAATATTGTTCAGTAATACGTGTATACGTGTGTTTGGCTTACAAGATGTACAGGTAGAATATGACATTACACTGTATATTCTTTCAAATAGTAGGCAATAATTTACGGCCTGCTGAAAGTGGATTGAATTTAATTAACTTCATGTATGACTACCTGTGTTTCCTAGCGGTGCCATGGTAAGAAGAAATAAATGGTAATGTATTATACAGAATATCACCTTTAAAATGATGCGTTTAATACATATGTCTTGTTAGTATCGTCGAAGTGGCAGATGCCAGAGAGTGACAGGGAGAAAAGTTTAAAAAAAAAAAGCAACTTTATTGCCCTTACCTTAGTAATATGTCCGTCACTGTGTCTTTCCTACAGCATACCCCCATTACCCTTGTAAACCCTCCCTGTTGGCATCTCCTTCCTTTGGCATCCCTCTTTTTTGTGTGAGTATTGTGTATAAGAGAGAGAAGCAGCCCATTTGTCTTCATCTAGACAAATTAGCTGGGAACTGCCTGGAGCCCAATGTCACTAAAGTTTGTAGCTTGCTGTGTTTGATTATTTATGCAGAAACCTTACTTAGGGTGAGAAGTACCTGCGTGCCAAATTTCAAATCTGTGACTTGAAAAACAAAGTTGCGGAAAAAGAACAGAGAGACAGTGATTGAGCTTTATACGTAGATACAGAGATTATTTTTTTGGAGGTATCACACATCATATGGTGTCCCTCAAGCTCAATATGTTAAAGATAAGATATGATTTTGTGCATGTTTACTCTCTGGCTCTTGAAAAACTTCAAGAAAGACAGTTACCAAATGGAGAGTGATTTATTACTAAAAGACACGTCTGTAACAAAGTTGACCGCTTATTTTCCCAGTTTAGACCTTGAAGAAAAAATTAAATTGCCCATTCCTAACAATTTTTATTCCTTTTCCTTTAAAGCAACCTTGCTCAAAGCTGTACTTCAATTGAAGGAAATGAACCTAAAGCTATCTCATGCTATCATATCTCATTTTTTTAAGAATTGATTTTTAAATAACACAAACATGGCATTGTAAACGGAAATGTTCTTGCACACTTTGAATTATGCTGACATTATGTTTTTGCTCTGTCTAGCAATTATTATTTTTTAATTTTTTTTTTTTTTTAACAATTTTTTCCCTTGCATCTGCTATTATATTTTGACACCTTGGTATTATTTATTTAGTCAACACTGATGCTGATACTTAACTAAATTAAGTAGGAAAGCTCACACCAGGCTTTGTACTGCATGTTTAAATAATTTTTAATGACGCAAAAAAACCAAATGTTCAGGAGTATGTGGCACGAAAATGTCACAGGTGTCATGCAAATGATGTCACATTTATTACGCCCGGGCACATATTGCATGCATGGTTGGATATGAGGTGAGCCGGTGACAACGGGACGTCAGGAAGATGATCAGCAAGGTCATTTGTTCCTGTGTCTGCAGGCACTGTTAGCTGAGGTTGTGCTCTGCTGGGGAGGGAGCGCCTGGGGTTTTACTGCAGTCTTCCTCATGCCTTTAATTACACCGTTTCACTGACATCATAGTCTTTCTTAGTATTTACTAATCCTAGTAAAAACGGAGTAAACAACCAAACGGCTTGTATGACTTACTTCCTTGCTTAGCTGGTGCATTTATCCAAATCAAGATTACAGTTATTACCCATTTATACAGCTGGGCATTTTCTTGTTATTCACAGTAAGCTCCTTTTCCTAAGGGAACAGCAGCAGGACCCATCAAAGGTCAAGGTGTCATTTTCATGTCTTGTGACTGAGTGTTCCTGTATCCCAAAACCTTGTTTCATCTGCATTTTTTGTTAATAGTTTGTTCAAATTTTTTTTTTTTTTTTTTTTTTGAGAGAATATCACAGTGCTCCGGTCACATTGCCTGACTTGTTGGGGCAACAAATGCCCTCATGGCCACGATTGCTTGTTGGTGCTGGGGATTGAAAGAACAGTTGTTGGAGTCAGCCTTTTAGAGTCAAAGTCCTACAGCGGTTTTCAGTCCACGCACGGCCCTGTTTCGCCAAGTGACGTGTTGCCCGGTTGCTGGTGTCAGCATGGCAGCACATTTGCACAAAACCCTCGGCCAATGATTAACTCACCTCGGTACCGCAGCCAGGTTGTTACTAAGAGAGCCTTGCTTCTGCTGCGGAGCGAACAAGCGGTTGTATTTACCCAGTTCATAATCACCCACAGACACCGAATTCGCTGTGTCTTCCAACCCCTCCCCCAGCGAATCTCCAGAAAGTCAGCTTGTTTTTCCCAGTTCGCTCTGGGACAGCTGATTGTGGATGAGCAACACCAGGTCCACATTCCCTCCTCTATGGTCCATGAACCGTAGTTTGTGTTTATCATCTGCTTTGCCTGGAATGCACGTGATAACACCCACCTTCCAAGGTGTGAAATAACAGAGTTTTTTTTTTTTTTTTTTTAGCAATTAAAGCATTTAGCAAGTCCTTTTATGCCAGGTGAGGGTGTAGACGGTGCAATATGTTTGTACATTCCGTACATGCATTTCATTTTAAGTACGTGTGAAGAAGTGCCTAGCAAGATACAAATTTTTATGCTTCCTGGTTGAAAAGACCCTAATACCCCCCCCCCAGCAGTAAATGGTTCTGTCTGGTCTCATAATGTCTAGTGATTACCAAACATGACCTAGCCTCAAGCCTTTAAATTCATTCTCACCATTTGGAGAATCTGTTCTGCGGATGGTATGAGGGGTGGCAGTAACGTTCCTGTCCTTCTGTTGACATTGGGTTTAAATTATTTGTACATTTGAAAACATTGTGGTTATTTGTTGCATATGGAATTTGAATAGTGTAACACAAAACACATATAGCATTATTTGTTCAGTAGGTGTCTGCTGAAAGTGGTTCGTATAGTAAGCACATTTTACTTTCAGTCATCTTATGCAAATTATTATTATTTTTCTTATGTATTTGCAGCTGTTTACTCAAGATAACAATAGTGCCTTTATGAAGGTTTCATCTTGCAAATAAACTTGTGGTCTCACACATAGACATGCAGACGGAGGCTGGCTGAGTATCGGTACTTTTTACTGCAAGCATTAGTTTGCATCGTCGGTTTTTCCTCTCCAGTTGTGGAGGGACCTTAATTTGATGGCAAAAAATTACAAGGACAGAATTTTGTGGAAAAACAAATATGCTTAGATTCTGAATTGTTACTCACAGGAAAAACTCGATTTAAGTCATTACTGAATTTGCTGTGTTTGTAGTTCATGGCCACAGTTTTATATCTCATTCTAAGCTTTTCCAGCAATGCTTGGTCTGCTTGTGGTTACCAGAATCTATCAGGTGTTGTAGTGTTGGCACTTTGACTGTGATGTTTTGGGTGAGGGGTCTAAATGGCCTGGCTCTTGTCCTTTGCTCAATAACATCAGCAAAGAAATTCAGAGCTCAATATTTTCCCAAGTGTTTGTACCCCTTTTTCTTAAGTGTTTTTCTTTGTGGACAGTATGGCTGCATTCAATAGTACTGTATGTGTAATTGAGAGCTTTCAAGCTGCAGGAATGTCTGTGGAATGGCTTGTAAAACAAGACTGCCCTTGCAAACACAGTGGGTGATGTAGTGATTAATTATATAGACTCCCAGAAAGGTTGTAAGCTTAAATCCTTTTTCGGGGGCCTGCTGCTGTATCTTTGAGCAAGGTGCTTGACCTGAATTGTGTATTTAAAAATAACTTTTCTCAACACATGTATAAAAGTTTTGACTAAGCAGTGAAATTAGAAACAGTGGAATAGCTACCTGTTTAACCAAGCAGAACAGGACACAAAGCCCTGAACAATGGCATCTCCTTTTCTGCATATGCTTTTGATATCGAATAAATAACCAGTCTGCTGTTTGTTCACAAGCAAGAGTATGAGACTTCTACTCTACAGACATTGGTCCTGTGTCATTGATGCATTCAAGCGAAAACCAGTATGTGTGCATCATGCATGTGATGAGGATACACTATGTGTGCTTTACTGACTTATGAAAGATGTCAAACTTGTAACATGGCCTTTTTGGCCTGTGAATAGGCTCTTTGTGCAGAGGAAGACCTGGGGGATAATGCTTTTTTGTGTTCATCTGATCGTGAAGCTGCTTTGTTTTAGTGGGCTGAACATACATCATCCTTTGCAGGAACCAGAGTGTAAAAATAAGGTATTGAGGATGGTGGGCTCATTTCTGAGGGTTGCGCTGCTTGTTTACTTGAAGACACTCCACCAAGTTTCCCAGTGAATTTATAGTTAGGGTACTGTAATTGACCCACTGTTACAGTGTCTGCAAAAGAAATTAAGGTTTTTAAGAGTAGAATTGCTGTTAAAAAAACTGTTTAGTTAAAGATAACGGAAAGGGGTCATTGACAGAACCAGAGGAAATGCAACGGATAATTACTGGATGTTGTCTTTTATTCTGAAATGAACTTGATGGATGACCAGATTAGTCTGTCCACTAGGCAGAGTTGTTTGAATGTGGTGTGTTGGAAACTACAATCCATCATAGCGCCGTGTCTAGAAAGTTTTGTTGCTGTTGCTATGCCGATGGAGTTAACAGCGCTTTGCTGTGTGTGCATATGTGTATTTATGCTGGGAATCATGCCAGCGGTTTTACACTAGGTAGAGGAAGAGGAGTGAGTGGAGTGCTCACAGGCACTACTGTATCCAGTAGCGTTGCTGTGACAAAGCTGGATTCTGGTGTGCAGAGGAAGCCAGTTGTCCCATGTATGGCCTGGCAGCTGAGAAAGGAAAATATGCATTGATCCTTTTTTTTTTTTTTTTTTTTTTTAAAGTTTTTGCAAAACTCAGGCTATGCTCTCACTGACCACATCCTTTGGAAAATGGACAGTGTAGTGAAACAGCTACCATTCTGTACCTTCTGTTATTCCTCCTCATCTGCATCTGAGTATTGTTCTAAAGAACATGATTCATGCTTCTACTGCCCACTTCAATTTTTCTTGTAGCGGATCACCCTCAGAGCAATATTGCATGAAACACACATCCCCCCCCATCCTTTGCTTCTGGCTCTAGCTGCTGTTGTCTTATGGATGTAGAGAAAGAACAGTGAAAACCACTCAAGCACTGCAGAGCCTGAAGGTCTTGTGAGTCAAAGGGTAGCATCTACACAGCATTTGCTTCTCCAATCTTGAAAAAGAATACAAGCTGGATTTTCTGCTTTTGGTGAATTCATTTGGAAATACAGATTTTTTAAGGAAACGTAAAATCATCTCTCGGTGCTAATGTTTTTTTTTTAAATTGAAGATGTACTTAGAATGAAATCCTTGTCCATTCAGACTTAACATGGGATAAAATGAATATATTTGATAGCCTACAATTCTTGTCTGATTTAGTTGTTGTCGGCTTGTAAATATTTTGTATGTGGCACATAATCATAAACATAATGGCTGAAGTCAAGCAAACGCTTTAGAAGGCTCAGGAAGAGCTTCTATCCACAGGCCATAAGACTTCTGAACCTGGACATGCAATCATAATCTTTTCCAACTACAGTCTATAATATACATTAAACTCTCCCCTCACTGCATTCAGCTGCCACCATGTCATCTAGAGGTTTTGTTTATTTGTTTGTTTACTCGTGCAATTGTACTGCAGACAGTCTCATGTCTGATTCAGGGCAGATTTCACTACATGGTATACTTGGTACGTGACAAATAAAAAAATTTTTGATTCTTTGACATAAGAGGAGGTGTTGAGCTATTAAAATGATCAGAAGTAGAACTTTTTTTAAGCTACAATAAGGGGATATTTGGCAGAATGAGTCTGCAGGAAGGGATTTATAACTGATGGATTATCCTTCATCCCTGTTTAACTTTTTTCTGAAGATTGCACTCATGCGATGGCCCCAATGTGCTGGAATGTTGACGGTTATCTTGGAGAACCATTCAGCTTATTACTTGGACATCGTTCATTATGATGACATGGCAGTATGCAAAGTTCATTCATAAGCAGAAACCAGGATGCCCCCCAAAGCTTTTTTTTCCCCCTCATCATAATACTTACAAAAACCTCTGGGAGAAACTAGGTATTGTCATGGTGGTTGTTGCAGAAGGTGAAATGCTGCATGATTATCCAGCAAGCAGATGTACTTAAGTGTTATTAATTTAAAGAAAATTTGCGACGCGCTGATAATAGAAAAATTCCTTCCATCTAGAATGGGAGTACCATTGAGCGAAAAAAGGAAGTGGAAAAACAGTAGGAAAGACAGCAAATGGCCAGCTCAGTCAGCAGTTACATAACCAAAAGAAAATGCCACGTGGAGCATGTTTTATGCTTGGCAGGCTCATGTTGCGATGTGCATACACTGCCAGATTGTGGGGGCCTCTTGGCCAAATTCTACATGTGCATGGTTACTGCAGCTCACATTTATGGAGAATATAGAAGCCTGTATTTGAAACCTTTATTAGACGGGGTTGGACGTGAAGATGTCTGTCTTCATTTATCCTGTATGAACTCAGAATAAGTACCTTTATCAAGGGTACCACAACAATAGTTAAATCCCCAACAAGGGACCCTCTGATTGCATGGGAAGGGCCCTAACCACTTCAGTGCCCACTGCTTCTTGTTTAAAGCTCAACATGAATGGCCGTTGTACCATTGAACAGCTCTTATAAACATATTAAGTACAGCTTATGCATGTGGGGTTTGATGTGTGTCTGTTATATTTCATTACACCTAGTCTACATATTGTTTATTGATTAACAAAAACTGTAGCCTAAATGTTTTAATGTTCCATCAGAAGGACTGCTGTTATGCTTTTTACAAAGGAACTTGGCGAGTCCTTAACTTTTACTCTATTAAAAAGATGCACATGAAAGATGTAAAGTACGCGTCTGAAAGGTGTGTACGTTCCTTAGGGTGAGATCTTAAAGTAAATGAACTGACGATGACATAAACTGAGGACAAAGCTGAACTGCTCTGTTAAGATGGTGAATTATTATGTCTGCTAAATATGAATTTTTCCGTCAGATAGTGTTCAGAAGCAGAAAAGAGGAATGTTCACCTAGGCTTTAACCAAGAACCTTGGGTGTTCTGTTTGACTTGCCACAACTGCTAGATTCCTCTTGTGCATAATGACTGCTTGGTGCCAGGTAGGCATACAGTTGCACGTCTGCAGTTGCACCATAACAGACACTGTCCAACTGAGCTTGCTGATTTCAAGTAAAGATTATGGCACATGTTGGTAGCATGAAATCATGTGGGAGGAATTTCAGATACAGATCAGAAGTTGGAAGCGGCATGTGCACTTTGTGATTATTCTAGTCAGTGATATTTTCTTTTTGGCCTGTATATATGTTAAAAAACAAAGTGTGAGAAGCAGTTGGTAGTGGTTCAGATCTATGCTCCTCTGGGTCTTCTTTGGTGCTGATAATGTGTAGTTGCTTTCATTACAGCCTTGTTGTGTCTGCTGGTTGACCTAACTGGACTGATGGATGGCTTTGTTTAGGTTGTTGCCATCTCCACACAGTTCTGCACTGACTGCTTCCTGTTTTCTTGCGCTGTCATTGCAGGGATTGCCCGGTTAGCGAGTGGGAAGCCAAAGAAAGGGGAGGCAGCAGACTCCTCCAGCCCAGGTAAGCCTCAGCTGGAGAATTTTGAAACTCTAGTTTACTGTCAGAGAGTGCTGTGGGGCAGTGTGATCAGCTGGATGTGGTGTCCACCATCCATGGTCCCTAGCTGGCCTGTTAGAGGGCAGATATGCACAGTACATGGTGAGGATAGAAATGCCATAAAAGGTTTTCTGACCATTCGGAGTGTGGAGACATGCTCAGGAGAATCCGACTCTAGACAACCCAAATGTGCTGAAGATGTCACATAGGCCTATTTCTCCTTTGTGTCACTTCCTCATGCACCTGTCCTCTCTCCTTTTCTACAGCTTCCATGTTTTCTTCAACCTTTTGCAGTTCCATGTGTGTTTTGCATTTGTATCCCAAAAATTTCTTGCAAAGATACTCTTGTAGTGGAGAAGCTCATTCAAATCGCCATTCTTAAATACTGGACTCCTAAGTCTGACGCTTGGAGGTTTGTCCATGCCTACGGCAGTGGAACTGCATACATGTGGCTGCCTGCATGCCTGTTTACAGGATGTGCAATCATGCTGGAGGAATCCACTTGTGTAAATGCCTAACTTTTCCAGGCTGAAGGAGGCTGGACACCCGGTGGTTTGTGTCTGCAGGCAGGTGGAAACTGATGGAGGTGTTGAAAGGTATGAGTGAGGCCCATATCAAGGTGAGAAAAATAAAGGAGACAGTGCTGGTTCAGGAGTAGTTTGATCTTCCCCAGTACTCCTACACTCTGACCCTTGAAGGCATGTGTGTCAGAGCACAGGGAATGACATGAGGTGGGGGCAAGACTGTAGTGGTGGTGGGGGTACTGCTTACCAACCAGACTGACTCCTCCTAGTTGACTTTTGTTTTCATTGTTCTTTGTGAAGCCCACAACGATCTCAGGCCATTGAGGGACGTGGATATATGGTGTTGCATCCATACCTACTTCACAAACTCAGTCATGATACAGAAATGATGAAAATATTATAGACTCAAATTCCAAGAAGGTCACACTCTTTGTCAGAGTTTAAACATAACTTGACATGGGCCTTGCTTATCCATTCGATATAAATGGATAATGTGCTACTGTATGGGTTTTTTTTTCCCCCCATGGAAAGGCGTGTTCTATGCAATGGACAAACTTTACGTATAACTGCCTCATCTCCCTTACTTTGTTGTGTTTAACTGGCATTTGCTGGTACCCTTACAAAGGTGCTACATACAAGAGTACAAAGCATGTAGAAGGCAATAGTGTCTCTGGTCTGGGTGCAAGTGCTTTTGACATTATGGAAGCATAAACCCTTGGCTTTGCAGAAATTTTAGCGGTTAAATACATAAAGAGGAAACATTTTCGTCCAGAACCTGTGCCCAAGATACTTAACCTGTAGTGCTCCTCTTAAATGCAGTATCCAGTAAATACAGAGGTAAATACAACAGGGCTTGTGAGGCATGCTGAGTTGTGTTTGTAGGCCCCTTATGTACACAGAAATAATTTCTGTTAGAAATATTATGAATTGTCTGTCTACCTTTTCTATTGCCATTTCATTGAAATTTAAGGGACATTTTTTTTTGTACGTGGAGATAGGCAATTTGAATTTCTAAGGGAAATTTGCCTACCAGTGTGAGTTAATGGAACAAATAATTAGATATTTGAGTAAGGGGTGTAACTGCTTGCATCCATGTGACATTTATGCTTTCATTTTTTTAAAATTTATTTTAATGCAGCTATGTTTTAAAACGTAAGAAACTTGCATTGGCTCTATATACAGTATGTGATATTTTAGAAGTTTAGAATTTCTATTTTTAACTCAGAATAAGATGCCTTCTAAGCAAGAAAAATAGTAAAGCAGGTGCTGGATGCAAATATGAACATGCACGTGTGCACACACACACACAGTCACACACGTCATGTAGCCATATAAGCAGCCTCCAGCAAGCATTTGGAAATTCAGGCTTATACAACATTGCTTACAACCCTTTGGGTCATTCTGTTCTCTCTATGGATGGGTTTGTGGGGGGCACCGAAAGAGCAAGATGTCATCTATTCCTTAGGGAGAATGTACCGTATTTAACTCCGCATTACATAACCTGACATTAGCCTCATTCATGGACTCGTGTCACATTTGGCTCAAAAACGTGAGGAATCGAGGAGATTGTCCGCATCTAGTACGAGAATGTCGTCATCTGGCCGCTGCGTAAATGGTGAAATCATGCAGGAGTGTTCCAGGGCGGCGCAGTCCTCCTGGACTCTAGTTTGTACAGCTGGCCTGGGCCGTCTCCCATCTCCAGCGGTAGCTGCTGTGTTTGATGTGGATGGGCAGATATATATTTGGCCTCTGCCTGGAACACAACAGAGTTCTACTGGAACGAACACAAAGTCACAATTGCACACCCTTGTTTCACAAATTCAGTAACACGTCACACACTGCTATGTTCTGCTTAACCACACATGCCATCAGACTTGAGCAGTGGGTCATCTGCATCCACGGCTGTAAAATAAACAGTTTACCTGATGTTTGCCCTGAGCACGTGGGCCTCTGATGTTGGGGCCCCCTGCCGCCTGCATGTCTCCTGGCGCTTGGACCTGTAATGATTTCCTCTGCCACGCAGGCCTGGGAACAGGATGACTCTACAGGGTTGGGGTTTTGTTTTATGTTCAGGGGAATCCAGACTGAGAACACATGCACACATGCCATTTTTTTGTTCATTGTACAATTGGTTTGTTGCACAGCTTTAAGGGCTTTACCAGGTAAAATTAGTACTGAATCAAGAAAAGAGGCTCCAGAAATATGGAATTGGTTGAGTAGAAAAAATGTTGAGCAGATCTTGTTGGTAGATCATTGCCCATGAAATAGTGGAAGTCTGGTTAGAGTTACTTAAAGCAAGAAGGTGCAAAACTTATAGATTTTCCTAACTGCTGCACAAAGTCTTGCTTGACTGCAAAGTGATGGGGATTGTGTGCAAGTTTGCCAGTTGGGAGGCAAATGGCAATGACTCACAGCCATCCTGTACCAGTTAGAATTTCCATCCCAGAGTCACTGAGGTTGGAGACTGAAGTAAAGCACCAACAGGAGAATGTTGTCTCCAGATGTTTTTTTTTTTTACTTTAAAATGAATTTGGGGCTCTCAGCCTAGCAACATTTGAATCTCAGGTAAGTGTAAGAGAGGTTGGAGGTTAGAGTGTGTTGGTCCTTTCTGCTGACCATTGGAGGGGGCTGAAAACCCAGAGGACGGAACACAGCAGGACCCCAAGCAAAGCCCCCTTTATATGCATAGATATGTATACAATCGAAGAGCTGAACAAATTAAGTTGGTTTAAATTTTGAAAAACATGAAGGAGGATTTGAATTTCCCCACTGGTCAACAAAAAGTCCTGAGTGCAGCATGTGAACCTGAAGGCATCTGCCACGCCTTTCTGTAAACAACAGTCTGGGGCCAGGGGCACGAAAGCCTGCCGGGGAGGTTGGGGGCTGGGATCGACCCAACCTCCGCGCAATAAGTGGGGCGGGTTATTTTGGGCTGGGGCGTTTGGGTCACATGGCCTGGGTTTCTATTTCAAAGACACAATACAGCTTCAGTGTCAAGACAAGAAAAAAGAAAAAGCAAAGGGAGGGGGAAAAAGCAGGAGAAAGTCCATATGAGCAGCACATGGCGATGCTGTCATTGTAGATGCATTCATTATCATAGCAGACTGAAGAAATTAAACTGAGCCAAGCAAGGAAGAGGAGTGCGAGAGAGAGCGAGTGAGAGAGAGAGGCGCAAGCTGAAAAGGGAAGTCTCCAAAAAAAGAGAGGAAAAAGGAAAAAAAAAGAAAAAAAGTCGTTACATGTGGCTGTTTGAGGGTGTGATCCAGCCATGGAGGGAGACAAAATCGCAGGTAAGTGCCACCTCCTTCACAGCTATCCTTATTTTGGGGGTCCTCCGGGGAAGCTGCATCGGACTTTATCTGCACTAATTTTTCCTTCCCTTTTTTCTCTTGAGCGACTGTATTGGGCTGCCGTCTTTTTCCTGTGCCTCAGAGCCGCCAGCGCTCTGTCTGGGTTTAGTTTGGCTGCAGTCGGCCGGCGGTCACTGGGAGTCGGGGAGGGGGGATCTCCTGCCCGACTGCTGGACCACTGGTCAGACGTAAGTGGGAACGCTGACCGGCAAAGTTGTAGAGACCATTTTGTTTCTGCCACTGGACTTGCACATGGTTCATAAGTTGTTTAAATTATGCCAGCGTCAACAGGAAACAAGCTATTTGTGTCTCTGGAGCCTCTGTCTCTTAGTTGCACTGTTGGTTGCTGTGGTGGTTCTTATACAGATAGAAGTGTTTGTCTGACTGAGCAGAAGCCCTCTACTTATGCAGCTTGTACTTCTGCAAGCTGGGTTTGTGACCGAGCAGACATGGTACTTTTCCAGCGTTCCCTGAGTGGCCTCAGGAAAAATGCAGAGTTATGACTCTATGCTGTCCTTTGTTGCTGTAAGTAGTGAGCTGTTGTCTTCATTACTTCCATGGATGGGGTCAAGCTGCCCCATGTCCTGAATGTAGGTCTGGAAGGTAGACCACCTTACTACCCTGTTCCAGTCTAGGGCCCCTTTGGTGTAATTTAGACTGTCTATTCTAGCAAAGGGATTATGGATTCAGCCACCCCCTCCATAGGTCCCACCAAGGTCCCCAGCATTTGGTGCCTCTATTGGATGGAGAGTGCTAATGGCTTCTCCAGGAGGAGGTTTAACCAGAGCCGGGAAGGGGAAAGAGGTGGGCTGGGTGGGAATGATAAAAATGTGACAAGGGAGAATGAACAACAGCAGAGATCTATGTGAGTCTGCACAAGTGGGATCCTTCCTGTTGCTGGAGCAAATTCCCAGCTGTCTCTTGTAACCAGAACTGAGCCTGGCCATCTTGACTTGTCTTGACGTATACTTCCTACAGGCTTTCATACATTTCTCCTGTTCACATTAGATCTTTACTATCATCCCTTTGTTTTCTAAATAGAACTGCAAATTTGTTTAGATGACATGACTAAGAAGAAACATCTTACTTGTGGCAAGAGTTTATCTATATCAGTAGCAACATTGTTTAAAAATGTTACTGACTAAATATATTTTGATAAGCAGCAGTCTGGAGTCTCTTAATGTGTCTGCAAGTGAGACCTTAATGAATGTTTGAAGTGTTTCAGACACAGCCTGTTACTCTGTGTCAAGTGATAGAGAAAGTTCCCACTTCCACACACAGCGCAGCTTGGCGCATTCCTCCCATTCTGCATGACCAAAGCTTCAGCCAGCTCTAACCCAAAACCATAGACCTTCAGCCTAAATTAGCATCTGCTGTATACCCGAATGATGACGTGGGCAAGGTTGATGGTAGGCTTTTAACACGATGTGAACTCTTCTTTTTCTGAACAATGGAGATAATTTAAGACTCTTTATGGTTTTTCTTTTTTTTTTTTTTTTTTTTTTTTTTTTTTAAATTTGTGTTCAAAGTGATTTTGCAAGGAATTGGTTAGATATGACAGTAGTATTCCAGCCAAGCTAATCAAACTGCTTTTCATGGGAAACCACATGGTGGTGCTCTGTTGCTGAGTAATACATGTATTCAAAAGCTGCAACCTCACCTTGTAGCATTTGGAGTACACATACATTTATTTCCCTTGCTTTTGGAAAACTGGAGGTGGTGACTAATATTGTGTGAGGGCATAAAGGCTCAGTCCCAGAGAGGTGTTCTTTGTGGCCTCCGGGGTAGCAGACTGTGTTTCTGAGTGCAGCTCTGGCTCCATTTTACAGGAGAAGCTGAAAGGCAGCGCAACTTCTCTGTGCTGCTTGGTGCTTGTTTTGGGTGGGTTTCCATGACAACCAACAGAAAAGGTACAATATATTTCAATTCCTCAGAACCCAGTATGATGAGTATGTCCTGGCACCTTCCAGCTTTCTTGCTGTTTTTTTGTATTCTGTTGCTGCTGCTTGCCACCATATTTATTAGCTGACATGTTAATAAACCTTAAAGATGGTGAGTAGTGATGTAGCAATGCTGAAAGAGACAAAAAATCAACATCATGGGGATTCCAATGACTAATGAAAGCCCATGTTGAACACATTTCGGAATGAGGGTGAATTACGGTGAACAGGTTGCCATTTTATACGTTTCTGCACCACTTTGAGAGTATAGGTCTGCTGAAAATGATCATGTTGAGTTACTGTGAGCCGCTTGCAATGTCGTGATGCCACACACTGCCTTTGAATGTTATGGCCTCGATGGGTAGACCTTGTGGAATTGATGGCATTATAGTGCAGAACTGAACTGCAGGAAATGATGCGAGTCACAGCAGGAGGCACTTTGTGCTGAGAACAGTTATGCTGCTTGTTTACTGAGACCAAGGGTCTTACTGTAGGAGGGCTGGTCATAAGAACGCCTTTGTTTTTCGCGTTGTGGAGGACTCATGGGTAATGGAGGGAAGAAATCTTTCCGGTTTTCAGCAATGCCTGCAGTGAGCCTTTGGGCATAAGACATGGCTGCCAAAGCCAGGCTTTTAGTTATGTTTGCTTTTCTGCATTTGCCCTGTTGCTCAGTGCTGCAGTGACCCAATAGTGGGAGAGATGAGGGTTAATCAGATAACCAGCTGTGTTACTGGGAAAATATGGACACCAAAAACCAAAGAGAAAGAGCCCACCATGAGGCTGTGTGTGCTATGTCCACAGCTTCCTGTACAAGAACACTTGTTAGTTAAATAAGTCATAGTTTCCAAAGGCACAGTTATTCTTTTGAATATCTACTCTTCTTTTTTGCAACTATTCTTTTTGTTGTTTTTTTTTTTCCCCCCCTGTCCAATCAGCGAGCCATTTTCCAGCTAACTGGACTTGTTGGAATTTCTGCCTTTTTGGTCACTTTTAGGTATAGCTTGAGTTTTCTCATTGATGAAGGTGGGGGGTCCAATTCCAGGGCTCTGGGTAGCCACATTTTTATCTCATAGGCAGAGGCTTTTCTGGGTAAAGGGGAAAGGTTCAAGGTGTTAGAATCTACACACAGGTGCTTTGCACACCCTTCACACCACAGTAGTCATGTGTGACCTTTGGGGAGAACAGCCAGAGCCTGCCACAGTGAGAGAGCACTTGGTCTTTGGGCTCCTACTTTATTATACTCTCTAATTCTTCAAAGTTTGTCTGTTTGGCAAGATTTATTTCAGTCCATTTTTATTGGCAGATATTCGCAACAATGCGCTGTGGTGAAATCACCCGGTCAGGAGCCACAAAATGCAAAACTCTGATGCTGTGCAGTATTAAAAAATAAGCCATTCCAGAATGTCAAAGGCTGGCCAAGCTGGAACTGTCCTCTGTCTAGAGGTCTGGGGACTTGCTTAAAGGCAAAGGGCTAAATGGTACAAGGTCATGTGCAGGTTGCCATGTATGTGCTTCTGTGTGTGCCTTTGAAAAGTAAATGGAAAGCGCAGGCAGATAACTCACCTGTACAGAACTGTTCAAGGGCAACCCAGAAGCTGGGCTGTTTCTCCTGGCATGCGATCCCTTGCCAATGCTGTCGCTATCACAACATGACCGAAAAAGTGCTCCAACTTTAATCCACCAACTTTTACTTGGCTGTTTATTTGTGTGTATATTCATCAAGTGTTGCCAGACAGATGTTTTTGGACTACTTCTGCCTGCTACCTCCAGATGTTGTTTTGGAGAGCCATAACGGGACCAAAGGATAATCCATAATGCAGAGTTCAGCTGAATGGATCCTGGTTGGAGGAAGGTGCTGCGTTCCTATCCTAGAAAACTGAAATGCTCTACATCATACTAGAACATTCAGAAAACTCTGCCCCATGGGTCATGCTAGAAAAAAGTAGACAATTCTCTGATCATAATGAAGCCCAATTAGAACCACATACATGGGATCCTTGTTTTGTAGGTTATACTGGAGCCAGATTTGGCCTTAACTGAGTGGAAACCATGCTCTGTGGATGGTGCTGAAGCCTGATTTGGACCACATTGATGAGGAAACTTGCCCTGCCAGTCACAGCTGCAAGCTGCTGCAGTTACACCAGGCCTTCTCTGTAGCTCTTACACACCGTGCTGAGCTGCACTGCAAAGTGTTTTGCTGTTGCTTAAATTAAGGTGTATTCTGTACTTTTTGTCTGGGACAAGCCTGGAAACATAGTAAAATAAAGCCACAAGCTATGCAGAAATGCCTTTGCCTATTGCCAGCGAGTTGGCTGTGTGTGGAGACTGCGAGACCCTGAAGTGTTGAAAACACTGCCATCGTTTTCAGTAACTCATACTCAAAACAGTTGAAACGTTTGTGGAAACACAATGTTCGTCTTTCACAAAGTAAAGGAATTCCCCAGATTTTTCTTTGGTTTTCATGGCTAATGATGTCAGAATCTTTTGATCTTTTACTCTGAATTTAGACTTAAGGGTTTTGTTATGAGACCAGCTCTTATGGATACTGAACATTTTGTAAGTGAAGTAAGCATACTTTCACATATGAAGTCATATGCGTGCATGGCTTAGAGGCCAAGGCTAAATCGTGTGGAAAGGTGTATATACAAATCTGCTAGCTTTACCCTCTTACAATTTATTGCCATAGGTGCTTTATCATAGTGGACCAGATGCATGGATATGAATTTATCTGATTCAGTGGTACATTTTTAAAACAGATTGTTGCCATCAGGTTTAGTTTGTGTGGTCTGTGCACTAATTTGTGGTGTGAAACCATGGAATATGTTTGTTTAATGTTATGTAGGTACTGTTGCTGAGATTAATGGTCCTTTTTTTTTATAGTTTATGCATATATTTTAGTGTATATCCTATTCTTTGCCAAGTTTTCAGTTGGAATGGTGTCCACAAGAACATTTTGTGAATAGCGAATTGAGTAATAATGTGAGTCGCTACACCTCTCGGACAATTTTAACACATAAACGGACAAGGACCGATCGCTTACTGAGTGGCTGGCGACTATTAACAAGGGGGCAGAACTTAAAGCAAACTATTGAATATGTTAACCTTAATTGTTAATCACCTTTGGTCACAGAATAACAGAAAGGACATAAATTCAAAAAAAATCATTACATCTCTACTTTAGTACATATTTGCTGATGATTAAGACAGTCAAGTTCAGGCAAAATTGGACAGTTGTGGGTCACCTATATGCATTGTTGAACACCATAGGTTTATAATAATGTGTTGTTTCCAGAAATAACCCAGGTTAGCTTTTGTTCAGCTTGTCAAGATGATGGCGTTTGCTGTGGATCTCTCACAAGTTGTGGTTTCGGCACTATGATGTATATGAGAGAGATCCTAAACTCTGCTCTAGCATGAGCGGTTCTTGGGCTCGGTTTTTGCAGTGATCTGAGCTTTGGACTTGTAAACAGGAAATTTGAGTCAGATAGCTTTCAGCAGGTGAGCATAAAAGAAAATGCAACTGGACAAATCTTGTTAGATAAGCATGTCATTCTAGTCACACTGATCTTGCAAGTAAAGACACAATATGCGGTAATGTCTTTTTATTGAAGTACTATATATACTGTACTTTCACTTTAGGTGAAAAATTGGGGAGCAGGTAAATATTGATTATAAATGTGGACTTGTATCCTTAGGTTGACAGTTTCCACACTAGGAAGGGTTCTCAACTGTAGAAAAACATGATTAATCTGAGTTGCTCCTGCTAAATAGTATGGTGAAGTTTACTTTATAAAAAGCATTGAACAAATAAAGTTAGTAGATAACATCACTTATGTAACTTTTCATGTTTGGGTTTTATCCTTTGTCTGTACAGAATGGTCAGGAGGAGGAACATTGTACTTGTTCTGCTGTAAAACCAACATCTGCCACTATACTTCTCTTGCCTTGTGTTTAGGAGCTTTTGAAGTCTGGATGCTGTTGTGAGTGGTATTTACATACTTAGCTCAGTGGGATAGGGGTAGTGAGCTGCCCGTCCCTGAGTCTTGGGTCAGTGCAGTGCTCAACCCCAACGTTTTACAGCGAAGATGCATGACTTCAGCATATAGTTGAGCTAGCGATACTACAGAGAGAAATACCTGTGTGCAGGCTGGAGTAATTAAACCTATTAAATAAGATCACATTTGGTCTGAATGGGTGTATCATGGCTGCAGGGCCTGCAGTTTCCACATAGCTCCACAAGAGAGATCAGCTCATGTGTCTGTGGGGCAAAAGCTCTGCTTAGTGGACCCACCTGTGAGCTATGGTTTTGACTTCCAGGAATCTCTTTCATCATACGTATTCCATTGTGACCTCTGAATCTTATTTGTCCAGTGCTCTGCTTTGCTTCATTTAATGAGGAATATGTTCACTACTGACAGTTCCTCTGCAGATTTATGTGCATTTTACCTAGAAATTCATCTTGATCTGGTGTGGCACAGTGAATTGTGTGCATCTGTCTGTTGGAGGAGCTCATGGTGGTTTCGCCCAGTGCTGGGAGTGAGTCAAGCCAGCAGATAATCCCAGTTGCTTTGGCTGGATGCATGGAACTCATTAATACCACCACCTTCTGACCCTACACCCTGTCCCATATTACACTTATTACAGGCCTCAATCGCCAATCTGCTGTTTGCATCCCACCCAGCCGGCTGACCTTCAGACATGCCCCCATTGTACCCTCATCCACCATGCTAGTCAGGGAAGCCACTGGTCCACCCAACTGGAGGGAAGAGGAACAGGCAATAAAAACACTGTGTTCAGGAAAGCAGCTCCCAACACAATGTGCCCGACAGTCTGGTGTTGGGGTGGGAGGTGGGGGGGGGCATAGGGTGTGGTGACTTTCACAGTGACAAATAACTTTAGGTTCTGACCAGGTCCGGTGGAGTTCCATTTCCTCTCCTCCCTATGCCCAAGCCCATCATGTAGGTGACCGTGAGGTTGCGTCCTGCATGCCCAAGGTGGGCCCCAGCTCTGTGTGTAATTATGGAGACCTTTGGATGAGAAAGTATTTGTTTTGCTATGGCTGGCCTCAATAAAGTATAAAGTGTTATTACTTTACATGCCTTATTAGGATTGTTGTAAGGATAAATGCAGCTGTTAAAAGCATGAAGACTAATGGACATAAATGGAAGAGTGCAGAATTTGGAGTCTAAACAAGGTGGTTATATCCCTTGACCCTGAGAATAAACAGTACATGTTGACATGTGGGTTCTTTATTAATACCATGCAGTAATTTCTGTAATCTGTTGTTTATGAATTGGGCCAAAGATTGTGTTCTTGTGTCTCTGAATGTCACTGAGCTGAGCCTGAAATGGGTCTTTGTATTAAGTCTCCTGGGGAAGTCTCCAAGTGTAATGATCAGATGTTGTTTACTTCTTGCTCTCTGTCTCTAGCTAGAAAAGTTTCTTAAGAACAGAACTCATGAGCTGAAGATACTCAGTGAACGTTACCATAAACCCTGTTATGGGTTTTTTTTTTCTTTTGTTCAAGCGGACAAATTATTTAGTGCTAGAATTGGCCTGTGTGTGTTTGTGCACATGAATGTATGTGTGACTGTGCAAGAGCGGATGTGCCTAAATGTCCATACGCGTGTGTATTTGTACATAAGCGTGTGTGGGTATACAGGGTGGGTGTGGTAGTCCGGAGGAGCTGAACAGCGTTTTCCTTACAGAGCGGTGAGTGAGAAATGGCTCCAACACAGGGGGGAGAGAGGGAGTGAAGCAGAGAGAGGGAGGGGGCTGCAATTTGCCTTTCCCTCAGCATTTGCCAATGAAGAGTGCAGAGGAGCACACAAGCAAAATAAGTTGGTCCTTTAAGAAAGTTGTGGGCCTGGATCCTGGAAGCATAACTTTTTTTTTTGTGTGTGTCGACTCCTAATTTGGGATTTGTTTAAAACCCAGAGAGTGCTTCTGAAACGTTACCTTGATTGGGAAGGGATTTCTTTACCGTGGTATTAATACAAAAGATGTCTGATTCCACTGTTAATGTTCATTTGGAGGGAATAATATCAGACTTTGAAGGTCAGTCTTTTTTCAGTGACTTTTTAATGCTATAACTGTGCTGTTTTGTCCTCCCCTTCTGTCTTTTTCTTCTCTAAGACTGAGTCTATCAATCCTCAAATGCCTAAACCACACTGTTGAACATGTCTGTTTGTGCTAAGGTAAAACGTATAAAGTTGGGTTTTGCGATGTGGATTTTCACCGTCAGTGTGTTTAGTAAGATGTCTCTTTCTTGCTTGATCTTTGTGTTGCTGCACCACTCATTTCGGGAGGTAATGTGGCTGTTTGGTGCTCGACTCCTTCCACAACGGTGTGCTGCTTATTTGCGCACTGCATTCTGCTCGGGTGGCAGATGCACTACTGGAAACCTCCCGCCACAAGCGTACCATCAAGGGGGGTCTTTTTGCAAAGAGAGCTGACCGAGAGCCGTGGGCGAACATCTGGCTCTTCCCGTCCGCTTCCTGTCCGCTTTGCTCACTCCTCTCCTTTCATCTCCATGGTGCTGCCGTTGACTTCCCCTGCCTTACCCCCATCCCATCCCCTTCCCTCCCTGCGGCCCTGCTGTGACGGACCTGAGAGGCCACCATCCTTCCTCAGCGTGAGAGAACGTGGATCCATTCCTTCACGTAGTCCACTCAGACTCTTCCCACTCCTGCTGGGCTGTGTGTTACTCACTGGATAGTTTGCAGCAGTACCATTTTAAAAACATGCCACCCGGAGTTCTACAGAGGTTAACCCTGTGTATTGTTTTGTGCTGTGGTGTCAGTTCAGTTGATAGGAGAAGGCAAGTCTCAAAATATTCCTTTTGCACACCTTCTTTACTGCTCTGTATTTGACATGTGTTCTCTGTGTGTGACTATTCAGTGCATACAGACACTCCATCATGGTCATGGTCATTCTGACCTGTTTACAATGTTGTTCACATTATTAATGTTTAAAAGCTGTCACCTTTGTCCTAGGTGATCTACAGAGTGAAATGAGCAACTTCAGAGTGTTTTACTCATTTGTAGAGCAGGGAGTTATTAGTATATTTATTTGAGATCAGTACCTGTGCAAAGGTATAACAGCAGGAGTGTGGATTTGCCTTTGTCCTGTAAGGAAACAGCCCTCAAGACTTATTCACCCATTGAAATGTATAGAGTCTGCATTGTATTTTATTGTTTTGGATTCCAGAGTGCAAATCCTGGCAAAGAAATTCTGTACATTTACAACTGTGTTTGGTTTTGGTAAGTTCTTAGTTCAGAGTTGTTTTTCAAAGAATATCTACCTGTGCTCCTAGATGCTGTTTGAAATTTTCAAAAGTTTTTAGTGTCTCTTCACCCCCCACCCCCCCAGCCATGATACTTTCTAATTTCACCTTCTTTTTGTTTATATAGCTTTCATTTGAAAAAACTTTGTAGTGGTATGATGAGGTCAAAAAATTGAAGATATGATTCTAAATATGGTCTGACTTGGATATTGTATGATGTTTGTGTAACTCTTGGATATCAGATTTTTTATCTTTATGGACATTTCTTGTTGGCTAAATTGGACAGCTGGACTGATACTTTCAGTTTGACAAGTTCTGACAAATTAAAGGTTTTTTTTTGGATTTTGTTGCAATGCTTTTTTTTGCAAGCAACACTGAGGACAATCCTCAAGTATAATTGAGGGGAAAACGCGGAATGCGTACCTCTTGTATAGCATTCCTTGGGCACATGCTCCAAACATCAGTTTGGGTCAGCAGGCAGAGGCCATTCAATTTTCCATTCAGTTTTGGGTCTTTTGATCAGCGTGTGTGGTGTGTAATTTAAAAAAAAAAACAAAAAAAACATTGGTGCCATGTTTGCTCACTTCTCGTATCTTAAGCATCTTTACGCAGCACTACAGTAGAGGTGGTGGGAGATGGTGCTGTTGTCTCTCACTCAGGATGAGGGTGTTTGGACCAGAAGAGGAAATTCCACAGAGAGCGCAAAGTTTGTGGATGCCAGAAACAGGCAGACAGAGCAGGCATTTGAGCACCGGGCCTCTCGCTGTAGTGGGCCTGGAAAAAGTGGCCCGTGTGTGCTTTTTATCCCTGTCTATGAGCAATGCTGCTGTCTGTGTGCCACTCCCAGTCCCCTGTGCAGCTGCCCACCCTGGGAAGACCACCAGTAAATTAAGGAATTTTGGTCAATTTCAGTGTTTTCTACATTTGGTTATTTATTTAGCTAACACCTTTATTAAAAGTGCATTACAGTGTTAGGTTTGAACGCTAAGTTATGTACTTATAACTCTACTGAGCCGGGTGTAATTCAGTTAAGAACCTTGTGCAAGGGTATAACACCACAAACGTATTCAAGCTGAATTCCATGTGTCCTTTCATTGCAAGATTGTTTGTTTGATTATTTTATGCTACTTGCTGCCACCTATAAACACCGCTTGGGGGTCTGCATAGTTTTTGTTTTGATCCTGCAGGACAGTGCGCTCTCTCTCTCTCTCTCTCTCTCTCTCTCTCTCTCTCTCTCTCTCTCTCTGTGTGTGTGTGAGAGTGAGAGCACTCATTGTCAGTTTTTGCACTGTTCACCTGTGACCCTCAGGAACATGACAATGTGGTGGCTTAGTGGGATTGCAGGAATCTCTTGATGCTCTGAGCTAAGGAGCTGCTTGGCATGGACCCTGGATACCTCTATCCTCTGGTGTTTCATTTTTGCTCTTTTCTCCTATGGATACAGCAGATGAAAGTCAAACACAGATGCAGTCTTCACTGGGTGGCATTCCTCTGCAGTCTTGGATGATTTATTAAGCATAAACTAGACCACGCGGCACTTTTTTTGGTTTCATCTTGGAAAGGACCTGGTGTAACTTGAGCCATTTGGTTGTCAGATACAGGGTTGTAATCCACACTTAAGTTCATACTAATCTTAACAAGGTATGAAGAAGAAAAGACCTCCCTCTCAGGTTTTTTAGTCATTTGATGCACATCTTTGTTCCCTGCTGTTAAAATCTCCCAGTTCTCCTCAGAACTGAACAAACTGGCACAAAAAGAATGGTTATGCTGGACAGGAATTAATTTATGAGAATTGTTTGTTTTGGCAGACCTTTACATTGAATACTACTCTTAAGAAGGAGCAGACATCATAGTTTCTGCGTGCAGCGAGCTGAGGGCAGAGCCAAGTTGCACAGATTTCAAACATCTGCGCTTGGCTTTGATTATGCGATCACCTCCAGGTTCCATCCTGCTGGACCCAGGGTGCTGTCTTGATCCAGTGTGTACAATACTGGACCACAAGGTGTGTGGCCAGTTGGAATAAATGGGGGGGGAAAGTATGTTGGAATTATAAATAACAGGTGACTAGTTATTTAAAACAAAAAAGTTAAAAGTTATCTAAATAAAAATTTACACAGTCAGCCAGAACATGAGGAAGAAGCACATAGTCCATTCAAATGCTTTGTATGACTAAATTCAATGAACTAATAGCAATGTTTTCCAACAATAGTAGTATCTTGCTTGCCAGATGTTTTGTACTTAATTTTACTGGTGTTTTTGGAAAATATGTATAATCAATGGACAATGGATTCAAAGCAGGTTTTGTTAACATGTACCAGTGGTACAGCAGGCATGTAGAAAACTAGCAGAACAGGTGTTGTGCCATTTATTAGTAAAAATCATCTGGAGGGATGTCTAATGTAAGTGAACTACAGAAGAATCAGTGGTAATGTAGGATGTACTCTGAGGAGCCAAGGTGTTTCTTAATGAAAATGTATTCAAGTTAGGAAAGTCAGCCGATTTCAAGTTCCTTTAGTGAGAAGGTTGCCATGCCTCTGGTTTGGTTACCATTACACGAGATACAGTTGGATGGTATCATGGCTGGCGTATGTGGACTGATCTTTACATGGGAGAATGAGTAGATCGTAGTAAATATTACACTGTTCACATGTGCATTTGTTTTCCTGTTGTTTTAGGGTAGATCATTGACTCTCACTTTAATGCAGTATTGTAAGAGATTCCTTACCTCACTTCTGCTCAGTTTAAAAAAACCCAAAAAAAAACAAATCTTCAAAAGAAAAAAGTTTGACTCTTTCCTGTCAAAATCTGCTTTATCTTGTCAGGAAATCCATCAAGATGTCTGACATTGGTTATGGTTGGGGGAACATTAAGATTATACAATACAGTAAAGGTGCTTGCTCAGCCCTTAGGCCAGCACTGTATGATGGTAACACACACAGATGGTTGAGGCTATTTTAGTGCGGCTGCCACTTTAAACAGATGTGCTAGTAGCCTGTAAAATGTAGTTACACAAGTATCACTTTGGAGAAATTGTACTTTTCAGAGTAGTTTTTATTGTCAGTACAATTTTTTACTGTCAGAGTACATTTATAGGGAATTTCTTTCTTTATTGCATTTGTTGGCCTCTTTTAATTTATTAACAGTGGAAAGACCACAGTCTGCTAGAGATTATAAATCGCACACTATTCATAGCTGCCTTTCTATTGTCATGGTGGTCCAGAGCCTATCGTGGAAACTGATGACGTCAGCCAGGGTTGCGCTCTGGGTGGGATGCCAGCTGATCGCAAGAAAGTCATACACATTTGTTCATTTACACATACAAAGAAAACCCGTTTGGCATCACCAGTTCACTTGAAGCTCACATCTTTAGAATGTGGAGTAAAATCAGATTACCTGGAAGAAACCCATGCAAGCACTTTGGCTGAGCATCATTCCAGCCTACATCCCATTGCACAGCCCCCTTTTCTGTGTATAGTCTTTTACTAAATGTGAGTGTTGATCACTTATAGTTTGTGCCTGCTATTTTCTGTAAGCTCATCTCTGGGAGTGTCCTTAAATCTGTCTTGAACTTTTCTGACTGACCAGCAGGTTGGCGCCACTTTTGTCTGGGAAGTTTATTTATTTCCCCCCTGAAGCTTTCCTTATGGTGGATTATCAAGGGACTTTAGCCTGTTATCAGATTACTCATTTAGTGGGGAAGTTTCTCACATATCTAGACCCTGATTTCACTTTTTATTGCTTTTGAAAAGACAGATGGACGCACACACACACAAATGTGCGTGCTCCAGCACAAGGGCATCAGTCATTGGGAGTATTTAGCAGGAAGCCTTTGGTGTCTTGGTTTTACAGGAGGCATCCCAAGTGAACACCCCCCCCACACACACACACACAAAGCCTTGCCATGTGGGTAACTGTAGGAGTCCCATGAGAGGCTGCAGTGAGTCACATCCAGGTGTTGATGGACGAGGGTCCGCTGCTGACATTGTTTGTTAACCCTTCTTCAGGTCAGACAGAAGCATGGCTAGTCCCTTACTCCTTTTTCTTACATCGCAGACCATCTGGGACAAAGACTGCAATAGTAGCCAACTCTTCACTTAACACTCCTGTACAAGTAAACCATGGCATCCAGAGATGTGATACGGATGTGACTCCTTGTATAAATTGTTCTAATGCTTCATTGTAGTCTGCTGGCTCATCTCTTCAACAGCCAGTTAAGCGTTTTTTGCAGTAAGTGACCAGCTTATGCAAACAGTTTTTTTTTTGTGTAATTATTGTACAAAACTGTGCTCTGCTGGGAGATATTTTATGAATATTAGCAAGTGTGTAAACACATTTTATTTTGTGAGTGATAAATAGGCTGTGGATGGCAGCTGCGTCAGGCATGGGATTGGAAAGCATTCAAGCACAGCTGTCCTTTGTGAGAGGCCTCTATCTACACTCTACCTGGAGGATTTCCAGCATCTTTTTCAGTGTAGACACATGGCTATTCCAGGCTACAGCTGGTTGGCTAGATGGGACTGGGAGACCCCCTTGGCCTTCACTGATGCCCAAAAAAGCAAGATTGGCCTGTTCTGCTTTGTCACTTATTAGAGTGTTATGATCTCAAGTGAAGGCAGTGTGCTCATTGCTGAACTGTGCATCTTGGTACCATATGCATGCCTCATTCTTCCAGCAAGGTTCTTCATTTGTTCTGACCCACCAGGCACCAGACAGCAGTTTGTGACCGAATGAGGACCCTGGGAGACGTGTTTCTGCCCAGGAATTCGAGGCATGCAGACAGGGAGCAGTGACTTGAGTACTCTCTCTATGTGGTTGCTGTACAACACAATGGTACATTGATCTGGCACCAGCTGTTTCTTGGGCACTTTTAATAAATCCTGCCATCGGAGAGGAGCTCATTAAGCCATTCACTTCTGGATGAATCATGCCCGATTTCCTCAGGTCAAAGAGGCAGCACATCATCTGCTAAATGGATGCAGATCTGTCTCAATGGAGCACTCCAGAGTGGTTTACTTAGATTTCAAAGATATTTCTTTATTTTTTTCCTGTAACTCGTTTGCTGAAGAGATTATCTAAGAAGCAATTTAAGCACACATATGGCACTATTGGAGGAAACTGTAAATGGTGGGAGTTCTGTGGGGATGGGTGGGATTTATGAGTCACTGCAGGATGTGTCTCTGGAAGCTTTCTGCATGACCTTGACCTCTGGGCTTGAGCCCTCAGTCAACATTAGCAGTGGCTTCCATTGACAGCAGACCAGCATGCTCCTCCTCTTCCAGGGTGGAACATGATCTTTCCTCAGTGTGCATCGCTCTGGTATGCTCCAGCAAGGGTCTGGCTGTCAGCCTTCATAGGGCTGCTGGAATAAAACTCTTCATTCCATGGTTCTAAATGACTGCAAACACTCTATACATACTCGGTGGTGGGTGGGTGGGTGTACTTAACCATCACGCTCGGACCACGCTATTACATACAGCAGAGTGACTGCCATCATGGAGTGCATAACCGCACAATTGGTATTGTTATTGCTTCCTGTTCAGCAGTTCCCTGCACTTGTAAACTCTGTAAGAAGTCAAAAGAACTATCACAAAAAGTCAGAATGCAACATTAGTTAGAGGCAGAAAAAGTTTTTAAAAAGTGTTTTTGTATAAGTCACACAGATGCTATTGCAACCTCCTAAATGAATTTGCCTTTCCATTTAATTTAATGCTTTACGTAAATTCGGTATTGGCCATTCTGTGTCCTCCTGATCCCCCCCCCCCCCCCACATTCGAAATGAATCTTATTAAGCCCTGAATAAGCTAAAAAGTTCTTTAAGAAAGTGGGCCACTACAGTACTACTGCTTTGGTTTCCAGCAGTATATTCATGCTATTGTAACTATATATCATAAATTTAAGTCTGTTTATGTTTATTTTTACAAGATGTTCTGCAGTTAAAACCACAACTTAGTGTTACCATTAAAGTAGCATCAGTCCATCTTGTTGTAACATTCAGCTGACTTTGAAGTTACCTAAATTATCCAATTAGGGTTTAAGTGTTTAAATAAGGTTTTCTGAGAAAACATTTGATCTGTTACAAAGTTTGACACTGTTTCTTGATAGATTCCTGATGATCCAAGCCACTGTCCTGCCAGTGTAAACTGGCAAGGTCACGCACAGCCCACTCAGTCAATGCGGGCATAGTGTTGGACAAGGATGCTGATTCGAAACCCAGGACGTTCCTTGCCTGTCAGACTCTTTAAATATTATAAGCTGCTTTATAAAGAGTAAAAGTGAGTATGAGCATAAACACGAGGAGAAAAATTGGCAGGTGTAAAAAATAAAAAAATAAAAAATAAAAAAAAAATCAGTAAATTCAACTGTCTTTGTTTTGTATTTACTCTAGCAAGAACCCCTTCCACTGACTCTGCTGTACATAAGTGGATTTACTCCTGAGAGGAGGGGAATGCTATCCATGTCCATGCGAAATGCCTTTGCTGGCCCTCGGCTGGACCTGACGGCTGGGGCCTGCAGCTTTGACACACTGATTTGCTTATTGGCGCAACTCATAGTGGTGTAGTACGCAGTATCCACTGCCTTTCAGAACACATTACAAGGGGCTTACAGGGAGGATTTGGATTTAACACTTCTGATGGCATTGACTGACTGCCTTCTTGCCACACCAGATTTAAAACAAGACCACACAAGGGGGATAGCAGCCATTTATTAATACTGTGCTGTTGGGTCATAGAGATGGATGCCTTGTCCCATATTGAGTGAAACAGGCAATGCTTTTGGTGGTTGAACACTGGTGGCAGACGTCATAAGCACTTGTTGGTAGGGTAAGCACCAATGCGATCCTGGTCTCAGAACCTGCCAGAAATAAGCTCTGGATCTCATGGATATGATGTTGTTTGGGCTGCTTCCAAAGTCCGCTTTCAGAAAAAACACAGTTGTGGTTTTTTAGTTTGCAGTTCTCAGTAGTTTCATCCTCTGGAAGGATTTCCTTTAAAAACCCACCAAGACCCAGTGTAAGTGTTTTTGCTTCCGTTCATCCACTTTGTTTAACTTTCTTTGCAATTGAAGCAGTGTGTTTAGCAATAAAGTGCTTTGAGGGAATTGTCTGGAAAGCAGTAAGATTTAATAAGATCCTCCCAATTCAGTGGCAGAATAAAATATTGCATTTGGTACTTTCTGAGCTTTATTTGTGGTCCTGAGTGCAACTGATGCTTCTCTGAAATTGAGGCCCTTTTAGAATACTGCCACAAGATGACAGTGATTCCTTTTGCAAATGGTTTCCTAGTTGTTAGCCCTGATTTAATTTTTGTTGACTCTCTGAATAACCAGATTATTCACCTTTGCTTTTGAGAAATGCTGGCTTATTCTTGACATGAGTGCAGTTGGTTTTGTTTAAGGAATGGGGTTGACTGCAAGGTTGTTGGAACTGCTGTCGTAGCCATGAAGGAGCTCTGAACTTGTTCAATAATACCAAACTGTGTAAATGTATGGTGGCTAATTTTGCAAAAATTGCTCTTTTCTTTTTATTTCAGTTTTGCTGGTCAGATGTTTTGAAAGATAATGATTAAATAACAGATTTGAAAGATAAAATATTTTTGCCAAGGCATTACAACAGACGTCAAACACTCTTCATTTCAGAAAGAAAATTTTTATGTTTACGCATACAAAGTATTCTTACGTATTTGTATAGCTTCTCTTAGTACCCATTTAACGGTTTATTGAACTTGATTATTTAAATTTTACCTGCAGTTGTCTCAATTTTTTTTTTTTTTCCCCTTTCTGATCGATCACAAATTTGTTTGTGTGCTGTCCTGTCCTTTTAGCTTTAAAGAGGTCGTTTGAGGTGGAGGAGGTCGACACATCTGCACACTCCTCGCCTCACTCACGTCGGACAGCCAACACTCATCTGCGGACGGCCATCTCTCCCCCAAGCCAGCGCTTCCAAGACGTGGGGCCCCGCAACTCTGACTACAGCCCAAAGCTGGCCTCAGAGGCCGCCAACCAGCACTCACCCAAGACAAGCCTGCGGCGCATTGAGCTGACGGGAGGGCGTACCGCCGAGCCTGTCTCCCGTCGCACAGAGATCTCCATTGATATCTCCTCCAAGCAGGTGGATAGCTCACCTAGCCCTGGCATCGCCCGTTTCGGCCTAAGGAGACCTGAGCCGCAGGTGCACAGCAAACCCCTGGAGGTGGCACACAGGCGGGCAGAGGTCAGTTTTGGCCGGCCTCAAGAAGCACCACCCCCACGGAGGGCTGACCCGCCCTCTGCCATCTCCAGGATCCCTGAACCGGTTCACAAGAAGGTGGAGGTGCCTGGCTCTGTGGATCCAGTGCCCCGACAACCTGAGGCCCAAATAACAAAGTCAGTGGAGGCAGCAGTTCTGAGCAAGGCACCAGAGAACAACATACATGCCACACCCAGTGTCCCATCGAGTGCTCTACCCAGTTACACAGAGTACAAGGTGCCTCCCCCAGTGTCAGAGGTCTACATCAGGAATTCTGAAAGTAAGTTACTCATGTTCAGGATTGCTTGATCTTCTGTTAAATTAAGTCTTTCCATTGCATCATTGAGTACTTTGTTGTATGGATGGATCACATTAAATTCTGCACAATACAGTAAAAGTCACTCTTGATAAGGGCACTTGCAACCAGATAAATAATAGTTTAGCTGATAAGCCCAGTAATGTTGCTTAGAGCACTTGCATGGATTCTTTTGCTTGCAATTGCAACCCAGCCATTTCCTGCCTCATGGATCACTGTGATGAGAATAACAGCAACTCCCTTGATGGAAAGAATGCATTCAGTATATGGGGCTTGGTGATACGCACTCCCAGGGACTGGAAGCAATGCAGGGTGTTGAAACTGCTGTGAGACTGGCCGCTTTACCGAGCGGAGCGCTGTAATCTCTGAATTTATGTGCTGTCCTTCCCTGAGCACAATCATAATGTATGAGTTGCTTGGATGGCTGTGGCTGTCGACATATCGCACCGCTGAACGCTTCTCCCTTCTCCCAAGGTTTTGGCGTCAGGATCATTTGAGTGAAGCTGGCCAAAGCAATAGGGACTTACACCGGCCCGTGTGTGATCTCTGTGGGAGGCCAGAGGGGCTCTTGTGTAAGAAACAGGGCTGCCCCATTTTGGATCAAAAGACCAGATGAATACAGAATAGCAGTCATCAGCTTTCTTGAAGAGCAGAGATAGTTGTCTGTTTTGTCCGGTGACAAATGTATTCCCTTAGTCAGTGAAAGTGTTTTAATGGGGAGATAATGAGAGAATCAGATATGCTGGTAGTGCTGCTGCTACAGCTGGCTGGGGCAGCACCTGTTCCTTATGACTCGCCAAGATGACGGCCTGTCCCACGATAGACGACCTGCAGCTGCTTCACTCCCTGTGCTCAGGCCCATGGGGGATGTGCACCATGTTTATGTTATGGAGGAGGAGGGGAGAGCTGTGTGAAGCCAAGGTCACATCTAGGTGAGCAGAAAACGAACCTTGCAGATCGACAAGGATGGGCATTGCACGTATACCATGGATCCTTTGCTCCTGCTGTGTGACTTGCTTCTTCTTGGCATTTAATTCAACCTAGATTTCGTGGCTGGGCTTTAATGCAAAGGGATAAAATGTACCAGAATGTGGGCAGGTGCTCCAAGCTGCTTGTACACGGTAAAGACGAGAGGCTTGGTACACAGGTTATTGTGCATTCAAGTGAACTAAATGTGTTGCGCTTCCAATACTACTTGCCTGGATAATTTGGAGACAAATGTGTTTCTAGGTCTTTTGCAGAAGGTTTTGTCAGTGCCTACACTGTATCACGACCCTCACCCTCTGGGGCAGTCTCATTGTCCCTTTCTGGTAGATGTCAAGTGAGTGTTTGTGTGGTTGCTGAGGACAGGCACAGAATGATCAGCATTGCTGAACAGGAATTTTCATCTGCACCAGTACAAAATAAGTTAAAACCCTCCCCTTGACCTCATATGTTTCATCCGATACCTTTCTGTATAGTTAGAGGTATAGTTAAAATAATACAGTGTAATCACTGCAATAGATTCCAGAAATCTTTTTCTTATGTTCTCTCCAGACTTTTTATAAGTGCAGGAAAAATAACTGAGAAGATGTTTTGCTGGGACAGTCATTCACGGCTGGATTTTTTGGCACCAAAATCAGATCAGAGAAATAAAGCATCGGCTTCCATGCTAGATGCAGTAAACAATTCTCATGTGGAGAATGGCGCCTTTCTGCTTTTTCCCTCAGGAGCCAAGACAAGTGTTCAAAGAACTAATACCATAAGCAAAATGTACAACCCCTGGAGGACATTGGTTCTGAATCCTTGAGTGAGACACTTAGAACATTTCCTAGTAAGTCAACTGTACATATGGGTTACTGTTAAACTGTTGGCTCACGTACAGTAAAAGCTGTGGATGAAAGTGTTTAATCAGCAAATAAAATGTGTAAACGTGGGAGCTGGTTTGATTAAACTGGCACGGGAAGAGGTCCTTCAGCGCAGAGATCCTCCACTCCCCTCCCCTCCCTGCGACACAGTGTGCGACACAGCAGAGGAATCTGGAATCAGAGTGGGTGAGGGGGAAATGGAGAAGATGTTTGAAAGGCAGAGTCTGATACATTTGGGTTTGATTATTGGTCCTCCTTAGCTTGCCATTAGGAGAAGGAGCAAGAAGCGAGAAAGAGGGACAGCTTCAGACGTAGGCTAGAGAGATTCCTGTAAACTTGAGGGGGAAAAGAGGAGTAGATTGCAAGGCCAAGTATGACCTAATGTGTTAGCTTTCAGACAATGTGTCCGCAGTCTGGAGTTTGCCGGAGGTTGCACATCTCTGCAGGGGATGATGGTTACGTGTCTCTAGGAGGAAAGGGGGTGGACCTTTAAGATGGTTACTAAGGAGATGGCCATTTTTATCACAATTTCAGTTATACATTTGCCCAATGGACTTGCAATTTCATCCATTCATACACCGTGATATTTTCTTACATCAATTTCCATTTTCAAGGTTGTGACAGCAAAGTCCATCCTGAGGCCTGAAGCCACAATCTTTAGTTAATAAGTTTGTCCTTAGTGCAGGAGTTACTCCCGTCTCACCTTTTTCCAACAGTCTTCAGTTTAAATGGTTTTCTTAGGAGCTGCTTTTTCCACTTCATATTCCAAAACCTCTTCCATCCAGGTCTGGGTGAGTCATTTTCCTGCTGGGATAGGTCTTATGCTGGTCATATTCTTGCCAGATTTAATGTAGTGCGCCCTCAGCCAGGAGCTGGACTATTGTGGGTCCATCTGTACTCTGTGTGAGATTCTGTCTGTGTTTCACTGACTTTCTTGAAAATGAAATGCTGAAGCAGGATATCAAGTAGGCAGTTTCAGTTTAAATTTCTGTTTGTACTGCGTGTCTGAGGATGAGCTTTTAAATTTTCCAGTAATTTCTGAAAGACACTGAAAGCTGAGCTGTATTTCATTGGAGAAAACAACTTGAGAATAAATTTTGTTCCGTGAACATAATGAAAGCATGACTTTCCCAAACATATCTCTTTGTTGTGAATGTTAGTTTTTCTCCTTTCATGCCCAGTAGTTTGTCCAGCAGGAAATAACCTCGTCCGTCCATACGCGTGCACATCCTTGGCTTCCTCGTGTGTGACGTGAGAGCGATTGTCTCCCTAAGGGTTGACCCCATCTATAGTTCCTCTTTGCGTACTTACGAATCACCTGCTCTGAGGCCAAGTCCACAAATCAGAAAAAAACCCCTCAGTCTGCATAGTGAGCTGGGAACCACTGCTCTGAGATGGAAATCAGTGTTCTATACAGTGAAGAATCAACAGCTGTTGATGACTGTCTGGTTTAGGGACAAAAGGGATGTCAAGGATTTCAGCCGAGTGGCCACTGAAACATAGGTCCAATTGACTAGGTGTTCCGTAGTACCAACAAACCAGTGGACAGGGTTTTTTGGACCACTGCTCCATGCCATTATCACAGCTGGCATGACCCAGTTGTGTGAGAATTGCCTTTCAGCAAATGCACTGTCTCAGAGGCTTCCCCAGTCATTAGCTTTATTAAAACAAATTTTTTTTACCTGCATTCCGGTATAATATGAGACCATGTCACAGATCTCAGTGCCGAGATTTGTCCTCTGGCCCGACTGCTTGAATGTGGCTGCAAATCTTTGTTCTCTGTGGCACTGACGCAGAGTTTACAGCAAACTAAATGACATATTCCATGCTACCTTGTGTGGTCGGCCCATCTTGTTGTAACAGCGCTCTCCTGTGATCTTACTTAATTTCTCTTGGTTATTGCAGTGGTAACAGGTGACATCAGAGGTGAAAAGGGTTCAGGATGAGACATGCGTTGACAGGTTATATGGAATTTCAAAGGCTGCGCTTCTACATCTGCAATCCCTTATCATTCCCCGTAATTGTTTCTAAAGCACTTCCTTTCTTGTGCGGTAAAATAAGAGGCCATTACCAAGGGAGAAATACACAAAGATGCATTTTCTGTGAAAGGAGGCATAGTCCAAAAGGCCAGCAATGTGTGCCTGTTGACAGCACTGCAGCCTGGATGCACTGTGCCTTAAAAGGTTCCACTGTGCCTGTTATGTGACTTGGATGGACCCATATGGGGTCATAGTAGTGGAGGAAAAGCACTGAGGAGTTGTTCAGAAGTGTGAGATAAGGCCTCCAGCGGTCTCTCAGGTGGTAGAGTCACTACTGCCAAAGCACAGTCCAAGCTGTTTTACTAAGCAGATGTATCTTTTGTTAAGAAAATGGTCTGTGTTCCTCCTAGCCAGTTGGACTGCTAGTTCAGTGGTATTCAACAATTATTTTATTTTTATTGCCTGCCCCCCCCCCCAATATCTAGATCCTGTCCTCTAATCACAAACTCCTCCATCAGTAACAGGAAATAGCTTTATAGGAAGTAGGTTGTAGCTTCACATTATTTTCACGTTATTAGGGTTATCCTTATGGACTATAAAAATGTATTACAGCTCTAACTTTTCCTTCTGTTCCCTTACCGATGTGCATAGGTCATCTGGTGATGTCTGCAATGATTTCATTTCTTAAAATATTGGCATACGATCAGTATATGAGGTATGACACAATGCTTTGCCTCGACTTTCTCTGGTACACATAACCACTGTAGTAACTGGCATAAGACCAGCTGAACTTCAGTTTAGTCCTTTGGCTCAGATTGCCACAGTCTGACAGAGTGCTTACGGCTCTGGTCTACTTCTCTTCGAATTGCCACACTATGAAACTGTAATCCATGGACATTTCCGGAATGGAATCTACCAATCTTCAGCCAGCACGAGATGCTTATTTTTATAGAAAAGCATTTTTATTAAATTTATTTTTATAGAGCGTGACACAAAGTGCTAAACAAAGAATCAAAGAGACATGACAGGAGCAAATATAATAGCTATAAAGTAAACCAGCTGGCAGCTGAGGAGAAGAAAAAAAAAAAAAAACTCCTGACCACAAAGAGAGCGAGTAGCTGTCCACCCCTCCTGGGCATTCGATGTAGAAAACAGAGAGCCAGTAGCCACAACAGAAAGAACAGAGACTGTACAACTGTTTGTGATAGAGCTATAGTCCCTAGATGGTAAAAACTTGACTAAAGACTTTTGCACAGACACTTCTTAGTTCTGGTAATACTTTGAAACAGCCAGCTGGTTTCCTCCTCCTCTTTTTCTTCTTTTTTTGTTTTGCTCACAAGCTCTGCAGCTGTCAGGATGGTTAACTCTGACAGCTCAGGTCTGACCACCACGGCCATTACCCATAGCTACAGATTGTTTGAACATATACAATATACACCTTCAGCCCAGGACCCTAGTGTAATTGTTTCCAAGGCAGACTTGGATGTCAGGAAGCTATTTCCATTATTTCTCTCCCCTATGACTTGTTTCAGGTTCATCCAAGAGACCCCAATTTCCCCAAAATATCCCCAATGCTAAAATACCCCATTTCGGTGTGATAAAGAATGCTTTAAACACAAATTATACATTATGTTTCATTCCCTATGATGAGTAGTAATGGCAACAAACATTTGACAGTCAAATTTATTAAGAAATGGAAACAATATAAATGTACCGTAATAAACTGTTACTGGGAACTTTCTGACAGAACAGAAATGAACAAAATTATGAAACGCAAACTGCCACACAAGGCAAAGACTGAAAATACAGATGCTGTGCGTAGTGTTGGCACCTGGATTTGCATTTGTGTTCTCGCCAATTTGAAGTGCAACTCTGATGCATTCTGGCTGCATGTGGATAGCAGTCATAAAGTTGAGACTTCCCGATTCAGATACCGACATGGTTACATTTGTACCGGGAACTGGGAGCTCAAATACCGTGATATAGATGTATTTATATTCATTTATATTATAACATTACACATCTATTCTATACTCTTTGTACATTTACAGTCATGTATATTATTATATATCTGTTTGTCTCTACTTTTTTCCTATTAAATGCACTCAGCACCATGGATCTGATGATATTCATTTTTCTCTCTTTATATCTGGTGTATAAAAAAGTATGGTAATAAACAGTTCTTTATTTTATTTCTGCATGCAGCTATTTAAGTGGTCCTAGGAAGATAAATGCAGCTTCCTAATGTGAGCATTTTAAAATGAGCCCTGAATGCCCCCTTTTATAAACCCATTAGATTGTGTCTTGGAGGACTGCTTCATGAGCACACTGTTGCTATTTCCAGTTTATGTATGTACATTTTTGGAGCTAATGTTGTACTTAAGTTAGGTCTGCAGCACTCCATGAGATTTTCTTGGAAATGGCACCATCATTGCCGTTCCCAAGCTTGTTCATTTGGCACTACAGTTCCTGAATTAAGGAAAAGCATATTTGGGTTCTTTATAGATAATCTTTCAGTTTTTAGGGTAGATTAAACTGGATATAATCTTTATTCTCATTTTTTGCTCTCGTTGTTGTCTTAGTTCATTTTTATTTTTTTTTTTACTTGGAAACCTGAAACTGTTAGTAATGAAGTTGCAGTGAAGCACTTTTATTATGACTACACTCTTTTTCAGCTTTCTTTACAAATACTTAGTGAAAATGCTGTTGAAGTATAAAGTTGATGTTTTACACAGGAACAGATGGGCCTGTGCAGATACAGTATCTGCTGCCGTCTGCTTTTTCAGCAATATATTTAGCCATCGCGGAGAACGTAAACAGGAGCGGAGTATATCACTTCTTTAATCGGGCGCGCTAAACAGAGCCCTTCTGCACACTGTGTCATTTCTTCCTGGAGAGTATGTGTTGTCTACGAGGACAGCGTTGAGGCAGACGCAGAGTATGGTGTGCTGGCCATTGTCTGCTGCTGTGTCTCATTAAAGTGAAAGATTGTTCCAGAGAGACTTGTTGTCTGCACTTTGTCCTGACACCCACAGCAAGGCGAGCCTTTTGGGGTGTGGGGGTCTTTTGCTAAAGGCGGTGGCACGATCAAGGTCAGCTATCTCCCACTTTAATTGCACACTCCATTGCTAGCAGAGCATTTACTCAGCACCACCAGTAAGGTAATTATACTGGTCTGTGGGAAAGAGGTTTTGGGGGGGGTGAAAGGGCTGCTGAGGATAGTTAGTGGGCAGGCAGGCCAGGTCACAAGGCACAGACATGCCATCTCAGCTGACCTGTGGGATGCAGTTATGCACAGAGCTGACTCCCTTTCAAATCTCTCTCCTGCTATCTGTTCATGGGCTTTGATTTCTATAATTAAAATGTTGGAGGGATTCTTGGCAGCTCACCGATGCCCTTCTCCAGCTTCTCTTTTCATACTGGGCTGGCATATTTCTCTCCACCCTGAAGTACGAGTCATACTTTGGTAGCAGAACATCTCAGTGTTGTTGAACCAGGCCTGGAGGTTTCCTCCTCCCCTGTAGATTTCTATTTGTAGAACGATGTTAAAATTTCCAAGATGACAGGAAGGAAATGGTGTAGGACTTGAATATCTTGATGCCATTGTGCAGGAACAGCTGTATTCCTGCCAACAGAGCACACAAGTGTTGCTGAGAAGAGTTTTGAGTTGGACGTTAAATATAGTGGTGCCATGAGAAAATATAAAAGCAAAAATTCAAATTACGTGTTCTTAAGCTCTGCAGTTTAACTTGACTGGTAGCTAGACAGAGGTGATAATGTTCTAAACAGTTACCAATTTACTGTGTGACAGACATACATCTACTCTTCATGTAATAGGGGTAATTTCCCTTTTAAGCAAACTTCCATTTTGATAAGATAAAATTATCATTATTTCTCATTGGAAAAAAAAAACATTTATTATCAGTAGTGTCCTGTCTATTGTAGGTTTAAGAACATGAACTGGTAAGCCACAATGCTGGCTACTGCTGTAGCACAGAAAAATGTACAGCAAAAATTGCCCAATTCTACAATGGGTCAAATACTATGTTATGCTGAGAAAAAGTTTCAGCAAAGCAAAACAAGGAAGAAAAGAAAGCTCCACCCCATCTTACTCTGTTTGTTGTGTTGTTTTTAGCAATGGGACATGCAAACTAAATCCAGCTGCTAAGCATGCTGCTAAGTATGACCATGATGCAAGGAAAATGGGAATAAAGTGAGCAACTGCTACTCTTGAAGGGTCTGGTCCTGCCATGGCCAGCAGGAGGCAGTGTTACACAGGTGGGGAGAGGTCATCTTAGAAACAGAACAAATATCACCTTGAGGATTCACAAGCAGTTCCTACAGCATATTTGGTGTGAGTCATTATAAAATGAACTTAGAAGAATGTTTGAGAGTAGAGCAAAGGCATTACTGTGATATGTCTGAAATGACCTTGGTTATAGATACCCTGCAGTCTCCCAAGCTTTTAGAATCCATGACTCTGAAGATTGTGTTACCTTTGCACAACTGGCACTCACGCGACCTCTGATCTCCTTCACCACCCACCACCGCTACTGCTGGAGGGAGAGGGGAGGCTCCAAATTGCCTGAGAAGGTGTTCTGACAGAAGGTCATTACCTAAGCCAGTCTTTGTATGGTGGGTGTGCTTTCCTGCTTCCACTCCCAACAGTTTGTTAGATAAAATACTTTGTTTTTAAACATGTTTTTAATGTGTTAATCTTTTTTTCCTCAATTGTTTTTGTTAACATAAGTCAGGAAATAGTTTTTTTTTCCTTGTCTTGAATCGTTTCCCACACTAGTAAGCTGGGTTTTTGGGTTTTTTTTTAAAATTTTTTTTAAACATTTTGTCTGTGAAGTGAAGTTCTAAGTCACCTGAGAAAGCAGTGCCTGCTATGTACTACACAGGTCATTTGTACCTTATTTTTGGAGAAAACTACCTGGTAACTGGATAAAAATAAATGTGAAGCGATTTGCTGATAAAATGTGCTAAATATTTAGCAGAATTCATGTGATTGTTTGGGAGGAAAAACGCGAAGTGTGGCTGATGCGATGGAAAGGTTAAAGCCTTACTTTTATGGGAGCAGAGGGCCAGTGGTGAGATTACAGGTGACCGGGGGTCATTGGACTGTGGGTGGGGGTGCTGAGAGTAACCCCCAGGGCCGAGGGTGGGAAAGAGCAGCAGATTCACCTCCTCCGATAAGAGCTGCGGAAACATCAATTTACTCTGGAAGCTAGGGTTTGGGAAAGATTCCCACCGTAAGTGAACCCTTGTGGATGCACCCCCAACCCAACCACACTAAGTTTTCTTAGAAGACAAACGTACTGTAAATTTAATTGTTTAGTGTATGTCAGCATACAAAGATTGCCTAAAATATGTTCCCTATGCTATAATGATTAAATAAATAGAAATTGATACGGTTAACCCTTGCTTAATGTGTTTTTGGAAATTGGGTCCCAAGGTGAAATTTTGTAACTATGAGATGTAAGTACCATTGTGACGTGAAAATTCCCCATGCTCAGCTCTTCTTACTTGTAAATACAAAAATCAGCCTGATATTTGGTTGTAACTTAGTTTAACCAGTAGATGCCAAAACTTGTGTAAGTCAAAGGTTTGTAGCTCGTGGGATGGCTGTATATCCAACATGTAATGTATGGTTTTTTTTTTGTTGAAGTTTTTCAATATTTTCATCTTTGTTTCTTTCACATGATGGGCTGTGTTTTTACAACTCCCTCTTTCACACCAGTGTTATCTTCACAAACACTTATTTTCTGATATTATACAGAACATTGGAAACGGAACTTGAGCTGTTTGGCCTGTGTGCCACCAGACCTATTTTGGCCAGCTTGTGGTATGTGTGACAAACCCATAGCTGCATTTTGCACTGCGGATTAGCATTGCCCTTATCTTTGGTTTCCTGACATACTTTTTCAAAGGAGCAAAGCTGTCCTTGATTGAGGACCCCGTCACTATAAGGACAGTCACCCAACCCCTCCCAAAGGCCCTTCGAGATAGTATTTTTATTTAATTTAACTAATGGCTTTTGTGATGTCTTTTTCAATTAATATAGGCACTTTAAGTATGTGAAACAGTGTTCATATATAAAAGGCCAACAAAGATACTCTCAGTGAATTAATTCTAGTGTCTCTCAAAGGTTCAGGCCAGGGTTGGTTATTGGGTTTGGTCAGACTTACAATGGGAAAGTTCATAACTGCTACATTCATAAAATCCACCAGTTTGCAAGCTTCTGGACTATAACATGTCACACTATTAAATTACTTTTAAGTGTGTGCAGCACATCAGTCCTGCCACCTGTAAGGATTTCTGGCTATTTCCTTGTCAGCACCAGGATGAGCCAACGTGAACCCACTTGCTGCCAAAAGAAATTGCGGCAGTTCAGTAGGTGGTGCTATTCGTTCACAGTGAAATGAAAACGGTGTCCTTTTAGATGTCACATTCTTCCTTAGTTACTCATCAAAGCTTAATATGTGGCACTTTGTGGCAGCCAAAATAAATCCATGTTTCCACCATCCCAGCAGCACTGAGGGAGAAACTGTATCCTCTCTCCCTTCAGGTGGGTACCACACACCAGATATAAGTCTGTTGTGCCTTGATCCTTAGATTAAGAACTGCTTAAGCTGTTATTGGTAATGGATCAAGAAAGGGATATGAATGTTTGATGATTGCACCATAATCTGTTTTGGAGACAAAGCCATGGAATTACTAAAGCAAACATCAAAGACAACATACGCATGAGTGAGTCCTCACTTCATCTAAAGGTCTGTTGGATAAACAGTCCTGCGCTACATCAGACTGTTTTGTCAGTCAGAGGATGGGTGTGCGCAGAGTTCAGTATGCGGTGGAACCCTCACTGAGAATTGACTTGGAGTTGCAATCGGGTGCTTTCAAAGTCAGCTGAGAAGTCACGAAAATATTGGACAAAACATTTTCTCAAAGTGGATTTTAAACTTTAAATGCCAGTGCTTTGCTTTAGCTTGAGAGCCTCTCTGAGGATAGTTGTGGGTTACAAACAGGCTAGAATAACTGAAATGGAAGCATTAGGATTTGCCAAGGCTCGATTAAGAACATTGAATAATATTCTCAGGGCTATAAAAAGAACAAAAGCATTACTAATAGACTTATTAATTTTTTTTCCCCTCCAAGATCCAATTCCCATTTTGCTTATGCCTTCCAGATGTTGTCCAAGGTGGCAAGTCATGTTGGATTTTACTGAAGTCACAACATGTCTTGCTCAAGATGAAAACCTACGCCTTGTTTCCAGGGCCCTTAGCACTACAGAGGTGAAAGTGGGTTTAGCATTTTTTTTCTTGGCATCAAAATAAAATAAAGAAACTAGAAAAAATTAAAATTAGCTTTTTTTTGTAGGGGGTGACTCACTTTGAATCCCTCTAGCTGCGATGAATTAGGAGCAGGGATTTCCCAGAAGGACGATCCACAAAAAGTGTTTACGATTAATGTCGGCGGCACGGTGCTGCTTTTTGGGCTCGGCCCCCGAGAGCTCGCAGCTGTCAGGACGAGAGCACAGCTGCAGGAGACCGTCCACGTCCTGACACACTATGGGCCTCGGATCGTGCCAGCCATCCCACAGCGAGGTCGTCCGCTCCAGAATCAACAGCGCTCTGTGAGTATCTGTGCCCGCTGTGAATGGATCACATTAAAGTTTGGGGCTACAGAAGGTTCGCATTAAAATTGAGGACAACCAAACTACTCATCTCATACGCTGGGGGAACATGAAAAAAACAGCAAAAAATCATTTTCTCATATTTCATTTGTTTCCACCATTTAGGGTTTTTCACGGTTTCGGCTAGCTTTTCTTCAGCTCCCTGTATTTGAACGTAGTGTACAGGTTGGTCCACTGGGGTTGTGAAAGTTTGGGGAGGGAAAAAAAGCAGTGAAAACACAGGTGAAAAAGAAGAGGCTAATATACGCTGAGCCAATTGCAGAGATTTACCCATTTTTACAGTAGAGGAGGCTTTTGCACCTGGGTTCTCTGATTACAGCGTGACAACTCGGTGTTACCTGCTGCCCCGTAAAACATAGTGCTGTTGACAGAAATAAATTGCATTTTAAATTTTGTGTCAAAAATGGCTTTCTTCCTGGGTTATTCATGAAACTGCTTAGAAATGGTTGTCCTAATGATTTATTTCTGGGCTTCTGGGATCTTTGCAGGAGTAACCGATTTCCTTTGGGTCTTGTGCGGTGACCGATGCGCAAAGGTGTTGGCTATACTTTAAAAATGATGGATACAGCTTAGTGTTTCGCCATCTGCTTTGTGTTTTTAGTGGAACGTGTTTTTTTTCCTGTTAAAATAGGCTCTTCTGTTTGAATAGTAGGATCAGAAGTGTTGGGGGGAAAGGGGAAGTTGTGCATAGTCTTATAGTGGAATATACATATTTTAAAGTTTTTTTTTTTTTTACAGTAAAAAAAATAGTGCTGTCATAAAATCGGCTAAATGCCTTGGTAATGTAAATTAAAAAAATGTATAAATTGATAGCAAAACATCTTTTTTTTTAAGCAGCACAAGTGTATTGAAATGCCATGAGAAACAAGTGTTTTCTTTGAAGAAGACTTGTAGGTTTGCCTGTATCTCGATGTGCTGAAAAATGGAGGCATTTCAGAGCTGCTTCAAGAGCAATGGGTTCCTTGTTTTTCGATGTAGAAATGTTTTTCAGCACACAAAAATGCTTCAATTGTATTTTTATAGCCACACCAAGACATATGACACACAGACGCTGTTTACTTTGAAGCGAGCAGGCTACATGACTCAGCGCGGCGACAGCCTGAAACCACATGCTGCTGCTTGAGCCGCAGAGAAGTCCCCGCTCCAGCTGGAACTGCAGCCCGCTGTCCATTACCTGCTGCCTGCACTGCAGCAGGCCGGCCTCGGGCCACAATGCTCCCCTTTGACAATCGGCAAATGAGGTGGGCGTGTCTTTTATGTGCTCTGGGTCATGTGACTCCTGGATGGGAGGCGGGGCTTGCAAGCGGCTGTGACTACAGCTGAAGCTGAGCACAGGGTGATTGCGAGTGAGCTGGAAAAAGCAGGGTAAGTGAGCACAGTTAGCTTCTGGTGTACCATGTTACTTCCCACTGGTGTCTTTATTCTCCTCACAGTGAGCTGCAGAGGAGCACTGTGGTGAGGCTTGTGCTCTCGTGAAGTAATGGAGAGGGTGAGGGGTGGTAAAGTACCTGGCTTGTGTGGAAGTTTGCCAGATGGTTTGTCAGCAGAGGTGAGAGGACAATGTGGGGGCTGTGCTCAGGCTGGGCGGGCTCATTAGCGCTCTGCAGGGGACTGTTCTTTGCCATAGTTGATCTGGGCCAGGCTGAGTTGGGAAGGGGAAGGATGGGAATCCTTTGTTTCTCCCTCTTTGAATTCTCCCCAGGGCTCCTCTGAGCCATGTCATCACTCTTGCTAGGTGAGAGGACCATTTTGTGTTCCATCAGATACGTTCAAACTGCCACTTGAAATTGGGAGTCCTCTAACTTTAGCTTTTAAAAGGTTTTTTTTTTATTAATTTTTATTTTTTATAAAATCAAACTTATGTACTCTTGAGACTATTTCCATGTGACTGCAATCGAGTGTATTAGCTGCCCTGAAAACCAGGCAAGGCAGCAACTGCGTACATATGCCTAAAAAAAAAAAAAATCAGCCATAGCTCAAGGTGAGTTTAAATTCCAAACCGCTTCTTGCAGACAAAACAATAGGAAGTTACTTTAAGTGCTTTGACTTGAAACTGCCCTTGACAATTTATTATAGCATGCTAACAGTTAGCTCTATTGTTCAGTCTAATTTACATTATGAGCTACAGGTTCCCCCACATGCACCTGGCTGACCTGCTGCATCTCCAGTGTGGCCTTGCTACCAGTAGCAACGGTCTAGTATAAAGGGGAATAGTATAAAACTTCACTCTGTTTGTCCATTTCTGTTGGCCAAGGCATCCTGCTGTGGATCAAAGGCCTTCTGTTCTGGTGTGCTTGTGATATGGTACCAGTTACTTACCATTACAATGTGAGAATAGGCCCCCTGTCCCCTTCTCAGCTGCTTTCAGTATGGTTCCCTCATTTCTTACAGCTTCTTGAAAACGTCTTGATTTGCTGTAATTTCTCTCTGAGGTTTTAAGAAGCAAGTCTGGGTCTGCCTTGTCTGGATGTGTCTCCTCTGCGTCATGTCTGGTTATTGGTATTGTCTTTACTTTAGTGTACAGCAACTAAGTATGCTGTGGATGAGGTGGAGGATGCTGAAGGGGCTGCTGATGGTGACGAAAGGATAGACTCCTGAAAAACTGGAAGGGGGCTGAGGATGGGGGTTGCAGGCTTTCTTTGCTGTTTACATTTTTTGATATGGTGCTTGTGTAGAACATCGGTGTATAAACCCAGTAAATCGCTGAACACACTGTATGTGTTTCTTCACTGCTCTGGTTGCATGTGTGCCTTTTCAGTTATCTTCTGGACTCCCGACCTCAGCAGGCATTTCTTCCAAAGTGGAAGGGTCTAACAGGAGGATATCCTGGTCTTCTCTTCCTGACAGTGGAAAACCAGATAGGGATGAGAACAAATGCTTGACTTTCCTTCACTGGCATTTTCCATTAGGCTTTACAGCAAATGTTGCTAAATATTAATGAACTTGTTTCTGCACGTTGATCAGTTTATGCCTGGCTGATATTGCTCAATAACTTTTCATACATAAGTTTGTATGTTTTTTTTTTCTTTTCTTTTTTTCATCCAGCCAGTACATTTCAGTCTCTGGTGCAGCTCAAGGACACTCTGTGCCATATTTTTTTTCCACTTGTCATTTTCAAAGTGTTCAGGGTTCTTTATTGTTTCTGCAAATTAGCTGTTTTTGGACAATGAACACTTACCTCTCTGACATGCATACATTTTTCATCTTTTGTTGCTCTGCATTCATTCACCCTTAAAGAAAGCAGTCCTTGGAATTCTATTCAGCTGGGTTTACAAGGAATCTGTCCTTATTGTTTAGCCCTCCTTTACTTCTGAGACTTTGTCCTGCCTCTGTTTCTTCTATCTCACTCTCCATCCTGGGGGGGTGGCTTGGTTTCCCAGACATTTGTCTGTAGCTCGCTGTACTTTAGCACCCAGGGATGCCATCTGCTTTGGGATTTTTTTTGTCTGCTTGGGGTCAAAGGTCATGTAAGAGGAATGCCAAACAATGCTTAACTGACAAATGTGAGGAGCACCAGCAGAATTCTTTGTCTCTCCTTGAGGAAGATTGAGATAAACATACCATATTGATGACAAGGATTTTACAGTCTCCTAATGCAGCGTATTGTGTGGTTTCCTGCTAAATGTACTTGTGTGACATCAAAGCCAGCTGTCCTCATGTGGAGCCATTGTTTTGTAAAGCTTTTCTGTAATCCACCATATAATGTAGTTGGGTGTTTATGTCCTGGAATCACAATGTGGTGGAAAACTGAATGACCGAGTCCTCCGTTTGATGTTGACTGTGGAGTGGACATGCTGTGTTTCATCCTGCAATGAAAGCTGTACATGGTTCTTGAAGAAACATCTACCCCAAACCCTCTGACAGCAAACGTAATGGAAATTTAAAGTGCAACTGTTTTAAAAGCCCCATCATAAATGTCTTGGTGGGATTGAGAAGGAAAATTATTTCTTAGCCAAGGTTCATGGGGCCTACTCGCATTTGTAAGAGGGTAAACATTGACACCAGTGAAATCCGGTTAGTGCTAGATGTGCCGGGTAGTGGGTTTTCTCCCAAGTCAGTGGGTCTAGCAGCAGGACCTCGGTGTACCTCACCCCCTCTCCTCGAGCTATCTCAACCAATACATTGGACAGTGAGTCCTTGGAGAGCGACACTTTCCTTGGAAACTGACTGGGGTCGTTCTCGGGCTGCACCTCGGTACTGTAGCCCAGACGAGAGGCACACAGACCGCTGAAGGTGGCTAAATTTCAGACCCTCGTGGTTCCGTAAAGCAATTGGGTAAAATTATATAGTGCTCATGGAATGAATCATGGCTGCCATTTTCCTTCTTTGTTTTTGGTGCTCTTGGTATTGGCTATTAGACTGTCCACAAAGATGGAAACTTTTCCATTCATTTTATAAAGTTTTTAATAGGAAGCAGAAACCATCAGAATAGGCCCTAGAATCATGTCTCAAATTTTTCTGTTCAGATTATCTTAAGTGATTTTTAATAATACTGTAGAAAGTGAAGTTTTATTGACCATGGACTGAAAAAGCCTGCAAGAAAGCCAGCAAAAACCAACAAGATCAATTAATTTACAATGTGAAAACAAATAAAAAGGGTTGCCTGGAAATTTTGACTGCGCTGTGGTCTGTGTATGGGAAGGGCTGTGTACACACTGTAATCCCCCCGACACAAATTTGAATTGATAGTCATTATGTTCTGATTTGAGGAAACAAAGAACTGTTGGTAACACTTTAGCTCGATTGTTCAACGCTGGAGCTGAATTCCTTAGACATGGTGGTGTCACAGACTCGGTGGGGATTACCCTGAGTTGGGGGGGTACTATCTGAGATAGGGTTGTTCTCTGAGCTCAACTTTTAACTTTCTCAACACCATGGAACAAACAGCATATAGAAACCAGATAGCCCTCGCAGGCAAAGCTTTTCTGGCTTGTATACTGCTGGGAGTCAGCTTTTTCAGTGTGACTTAATCTGAAATTTCACCGAGGACTTAAAGGCTGTACCTAAAGTTTTTCTTTCAGTGTGACCTTTTCTGCAAGTGTGGAAAAGTGTTTCATAGAAATATTAATATTCAGGCACTTATTATAGTGCTTTACAGTTGACTTGCCTTTCCTTATCTGACTGTTCTCCCATGTGCTCCCTAAACACTCTCTTGCTGAAAGCTTTTGTCATGTTTGCTACTCGCACTTCAGCTATCAGTTTCAGGCAGAATGGCTGCTCTTTCAGATATTTTTCTGTCGCATTGCAGTTCTTTTGCCATCTCCTCTATTGCCCTAGTGTGGAATGATCCCTTGTGAAGGGAGCCAGAGGAAATCCTGAGCCTTGGGCATCTGAAAGATGGAGGTCATGCTCTGAACCTCAAGGTCTGGGGAGGGTGTTCTGGGTCAGAGTTGACATTTAGGGGTTGTGATTTGAACCATCGGGTCATGGAGCTGAGATGTGGGAGTTACAATGTGAGCCAAAAGCCTTGGAGGTGGTGCTGGGTCCAGCATGATTCAAATATGTGTAACAGGATTGTCGATTCTATCGAGCAGTCCAACGTTCCAGGGTCACCAGCGAGGTGCACAAGCCTGTACTTTAACCCTTCTGCTATGTATTATACGTACAATCAAAGCAGTGGTTCAGCTTAAATGCAGACCCTATATGTTCTTTTGCAAAGGCTGTTTATTTAATATGCATTAACTAGTATAGATTGTCCCTATAGTTTTCTGTGTGCTTTCTCCTTCATTTCTTTGCACTTTTGGCTTTTTTGATCAGCTAGTACGTTTTATGAAGCTTTAGTAATTCAGTAAGGTTAAATAACAACATGGTCAGTCATGGTGAGTACAGTAATCTAGCAGCTTAGTCTTCCACTCGCTTAAAGTATATGTTTTCCCAAGGCTTTCCTTTGGGTACCCCTCTTTCCTTCCACATCCTGAAATCTTGCAGTCAGCGAGCCAGAGAGTCTAAACTCCCCTTACTGTGAAGAAGCGTGATGTGATGGAGAAGGGTCCTGCACAGGTTGTTCTCTGCGCAGTAGTCTGTTTTCCAAGGTTGACTTTGCACACAACTTGACTTTTGCCACAACTAATCACCCCAATTTAGCAAATTTCCTGAAAATTGTCGTATTTAAGTTGTCCTGCAGTCAGCGCAAAGTTACTGAGTATGAACATCTGGATAAGCTGCCACAATTGTGTATCTTATTCCACTGTCCATTGTAGCTGGGTATCTCCATACTTAGAGACCCTGCAATAAACCTAATATAATCCACACTCATTATTGCAGCTCTGTTGTGTGATCAGTGCACTGTCCAGCAACAAAAATTGTTCTTGTATCTCTACTTTCACCCTGGTTTAGGGCAAAGCATTTTCCACTTCATATGTGCTGTCAGATAACCAAAAATAATTTGTAAAATTGAGATGGTTGTCAGCTTCCTGTGGTGTAGTCACAACTGTCACTGTTAAACTGCTGACATCTTTGCAACTGCACAGGTTGTTTCTCTTTAGTTAATCTAACGGTTTATTGGCCAAACCAGGCAATATTTAAAGGGCATGAAGGCAGGTTGTCTTGGAGACCATTTTGCCAAGGTTTTAGCACCTGTACTTTGCCCAACTTCCTGGATGTGCCTGAAATGTAAATGAATAGTGCAGTACACTTCCCTGGCCTGATGTCTGCAGAGTCCTTAGCTGATGCTATGTATAGAAAGACTATGATTTAGATAGTAGCAGTGCCAAAAGATTGGAAAGGGAGCCAGGAAGTCTGTCTCAAGCTCTGACATGCATGCAAAAGTAATAGGGAACAACTTCATAAACTCCCCATGTGTTTTTCAAAGGTTGGGCAAGCAAGCCCCCCCCCCCCCCCGCTCTGAATTTTTCTATGTATTTTCTCTGGCGAATCCTGAACGAAAGACCATGCTACCCAAACACATGATGCAAAGGATTACATATGCAGTTCTATTTCTCTCTGCTCCCTTTTTGAGCACCAGGTGTGGCCACAGTGGTAAATGACGAGATGTGAAAAGCAGACACCTTTGTCTTCAGTCTGTCCAGAAGCGGAAGTGGTTTGTTTGCTCACACTAACTGTAGCCTCAGACTTTGCCAGGGGCAGACTTCCAAGTGTCCTTTAGAGATGCGACTCACTGAGGAGTATAGGTGCAGAAATACAACTGTATGGGAAACTTTAAAAAAAAAAAAAAAAAAGCCGATACCATAAATTAAACTGTGTGTCCCCCTTTCTTTGGTCAGGGAAATCCTTAAGGGCATTCCATGCTGTGAATCACCAAGCTCCACAGCTGTATGATGGAGTGCCTGTCTACAAAAGTCTGCCTGCTTGTTTGGTTGAATGGTGTTTACCTTGTTGAAATAAGCTAGGCTGCAGAACTGTTTCTGTGGTGTGAGGCTGTACGTAAACATTACTGTGCGCTGACCGAGTACAGGCTCATTTTAACAGGATAAGATTTTTTTTTTTTCCCCTCCTTCAGTTGCATTCCCTAGAGAAGTAATGCATCTGGGCAGTGGTGATATAGCTACACTGTGGAATCACTTCTATAGGTAACTTTTTAAATTGCTTTCTAAAAGCTGCAGACAACAATTTGCCCAACATCCTGTGTGCAATCCATCATCTACCATCTTGACACGGAGGCTCATTGGAGGGCAGACGACCTCTCAAAGGAGGGGTTTGTCTGGTCCGAGCCTCCTACGGGCAGCTAAGGTCTAGGTCGCATGCTCAGGTTTTGCTGCAGTTCCTTTGGGACACCATGGGAAACTAATTTACTCTAAAGTGGGGCTGTGGGGGAGTAATCATTCCCACTTACAAATCCTCAGATTGTGTATGGAAACAGTGCGGTTACAGCTTGATCCATGTTCTCCAGGCCACGACTGGTGGGGAAAGAGGTGGGAGCCATTTTCTCTGGGAAGTCTGACTTTCTGAGAAGCGGCTTAAAAAAGGAAATGAGTGTAATTCCTCCTCTTCAAAGGACGCTTATATTCAACTGCTCCTCTGGCATAGATCAGTCAGTGAGGCCTAAATGAAAATGAGTTAGAACAGTTTGCCTTCTTGAGCTTTATGTACAGTAGGTGCGCTGTACTCTTGAAGTTGAGTGTGTTGTACCCAGTGGTGTATGGAGAAATCAGGCTTTGTGGAGTTTCTGCAAGCGGCAAGCATGCATCGCTTTGTGACTCATGCATGCTTAGTTGCCCTTGTTATCGCTGTGCAGCATCTCCAAACTTCCTGCCCTGGGTGACCACAGTCTGAGAGAAAGCAGCGGAAATGGAAAGAAGGGACCCGCTCGCTGACTTTCGGTGTCTGCTGAGCTATTTGCTAAGCGCACACGACGTTTTTAAAGGCCATTTAGCGCGACTGGTTAGCTAATAACTGATGCAATAAGCTGAAAAAAAATGACGTAACCAACTGACAGTTTTATGCCTTCAAACTTGTGCTGCTGCGACTGTGGATGGACCTTCTTTCATTGAAGTTTGATGCAGAGAAAGTGATATCCACCTGTAGTGCTGTACTGCCTTACTACATGTGGAGGTTAGGAATCAAATGGTATGTAGATGTGCATGACAATGACTTGGATATTAATAATACCTGTAGTCAGCCAGTCTAAAGCTGAATGTGATAGTAAGAAACACTTTTGAAACTTTTCAACCATGGTCTGTGTGCAAACACAGCAGTCTGCCACTCATTTCCATTTTTTGTGTCTTTGGCAAATATAAAGCTCTGTTACTATAATGTAATGTCTTAATGCCTAATTATGGCGCCTGCATACTTCATATTGGCAGTAACGCGGATGCCACACAGACACGCACGTGCAAGGGCCCTCACCACAGCAAACTGTATGCGTACGTATGCGCAGGCGTGCGACATTAACAGGCATGCTCTGAGCCGCAGCTGCATTGTAAGAACCTGCTCTGACTTGGATCCCTACCCACCATAGGACCAAAGTGTGAACTGCTTCCTCTCGCTGGTAAGCCTGGCTTGCTCTAGCTGGTTCTGTGATACTTCCATTTGAGTGTAAAATTCAGACAGCATAAACAAATTCATAATTTCTAGACCTTTTCTCAAGGTTTTAATAACGCAGAAACGTTATGCAGACAAGTTTGTTTCTCATGTTTAGAACATGCCTCGAAGAGTGAGCCGACACTGTCTTTTTTGCAAGTGCTAGAATCTGGCAGTTTGAAAGCCACTGGGTGTGGGGCCCGTTGCACATCCAAACTGAGACTGCATGTGCACATTTGTAAGTGGTTCAGGAGTGAGGTAGTTGGCTGTGCTGTGAATTTGGTTCTCAATGAAACCTCACCACCTCTCTGCCTTTTAATTTTATTTTTTTAAAATTTTATTTATTATAAAACCTCTCTTTTGGTGGCGGTGGGCCTTTAGGATTGATGCCAGTTTCATATATAATAAACCTTGGAATGCTGTAGCTTGGTTGCATGAAAGGGCTATGTTGTAAAATGACTTTTTGTTAGTTGACATCTCTGCAGTTGCACTTGGACATCTGGCAGAGGTGTAGTTTGCTTTCCATCACCAGTCAGTGTGGTGCTTTTTGGCAGGCACTCTGCTTGGCTTTGTGGTTGCCAGTTATCTCCCCAACTTTGCTCTTTTGTGATTGTGTTCTACGTTATAGCTCAATCTTAGCGGTCTTGAAATATGTAGTCCATAGTGCGTATGTCTGTTAGGTGCGCTCACTCACTCTCTGTCCACTGGCCTTGTGGCAGTTGTCAACACCTGACACTTGAGAAAGAAGCTATTACTGTTAGTAAATAAACATATGTTTTTATCCAAAATGTGTTACAGTAATCAATCTAACTGTGCTGGTTACTGTTACATGAACTGTTTGGTGTAAGTACCTTCCTTACAAGTAAGTATAGTAGTAGCGCTGAAAACAACTTGAGTTTACATTTCAGCATTCATCATCTCTACATTATGAGCTATGCTAACACTATTTAGGAATTCCAGTGTTTGAGTGACAGGACTGTAAAACCAATTCACACGTCTTTGTTCTCTTGACCGTATCTGTGCCAGCAGAGTCAGAGGTCATCCCAAGCAACATCAACACCATGTCGGAGCCCGCCAAGCCTCAGCCACCGGCGCGCAGCGACAAGCCCAGCGCAGACTTCAACTACGTGGGCATCGATGCCATCCTGGAGCAGATGAGGAGAAAGGCTATGAAACAGGGCTTTGAGCTCAACATCATGGTTGTCGGTGAGTGCCGGGCAGAGCCCGTATACATGACTGTTTGACTGACCATGCTGTGCAGCGAGTGGCCCTGTCTCTGAAGGTGATTAACCAGTATGAGAGGCTTCAAATGTTGTTACATGGGTTTTAAAATCATGGAAAGGCCTCAGGTGTAAAAGGAATCTAAAAAGTCTTTCTTTGGTGTGAAAGGTAAAGTAACACATTGATTTGAAAGAATGCTCCTGCACCCACCAGAAAGCAAAGAGAGCCTGGAATGCCCACCTCAGGTTGTTTCATCCTCCATTTCAGCAGCCTAGAAAATACTGCAGTCTGTAACTCTGTGTTTTACATGATGAAAACTCCTGTACAAATCAAGGACCTCAGGAGGTGACAGGAAATATAGATGAGTAGGTATTGTGCCCTGACAAGAGTGGCATTTTGGGTAGAAATGTGATTCATGTTTTAATTTCATTTTCAGTGAGTACATAGATTCATACATTGCCAGCTTTGGAAAATGAGCCCTCTTGGGGAATACAAATTCGTTGTCAGTCCTGGAAAATTTGTTACAGTACGGTGGGTTTCTTTTGTATAAACATAATTTAGGAATCATGACTGCAAGGCAGTTCTTGGGCCTAGCAAACAGCAAGCAGACGATCATCGGTATGTACCATGGCACAAGCCCTTTCTCACTTACAAACAAGCTTGTGGGACTACTCTAAGAATTTTACGTTACAGTTACTACAGCTGAAGAAATTGACTTCAGCTAAAGGGGTTTATGTTGGTGACAAATAAAATGGCATACTGTTCATTGTATTTATTAAAATCCGAAACCTGTGAAAAATCTTTTCTCCGTTTCAAGATCCAACCGTACCTCAATCAGGCTAAGTTGCAGTGTGTACACTTGGAAAATATCACAAAGTACGGGCAGCACAGAAATGCCAATATATGTAAAGTTTATACAGTAAGCAGCACTGAGGCATCGTGTTGCCTTTCAGTTTGCAGCATCTTAGATGTTACCATTCAAGCTGAACTGTTCAGTCAGTCACTATATTGGAAGCTCAGGGTGCAAGGTTAAGGAGGGTGCGTCCTGGACGAGATGCGAGTCCAACGCATTAAACTGTTTTATTCTTAATTTCTTAAATGTGACACACAGGCAGGATTTTGCTTCTTTTAAGCACAGTGGATATGTTGGATGGAAATGTTTCACAGTGTACCAAGGTTATGAAATATTTAGCAGTATCTGTTGGAAATAAAAATGTGTAAGATGGGTCTCTCTGTAGCGTTCTTCTACTAAAGGCTCAAGCACAGTTGTTGACTCATATACTACCGCCTTTAAAATGATTTATAAGTTCAGTATTTTTTTTTTTTATCTAATAGACACATTAATTCAGAAATTTTACTGCATGAAGTATTTTGTAGGAAAAGTCATTTACTGTTGTGACTCCCCTTAAAAATCCAGTGGACATCTATGTTAGGCATAGTTGTTTAGTTTTCATACTTAATAGATTCTCAGAATACCATTTGTTTGCTGTTTACTTTTAAATTAAAGTGAGGAAAGTGCTATAAAGCAGTATGCTGACACAGGTTTACTGCTTAAAATGGTTTTTCCTTTATTGTTCCTAAAATGTAAATTGTAGCTTTCAGGATGTTTTTTTTTAATTTTTTTTTTATTGCAGTCTGCTATAGCTTGCTTTGTTCTGTTGTGATGTGCTGGCCTTGACGTTGTCTTTTTACTGCAGGAAATTTTTTCATAAGATGCCTTGGCAAAATATAGATTTATGCAAATCAGTTCAATGAAATTGCTCTCTTGGTCTCTGTGCAGTACCTGCACCAGTGTTTAAGTCTCAGAAAAAAATATCTTCCTGACTTTTAGCCTCCTCCTCCCCAGGGGTGCTTTCTTGTAGGATGTATTGGCTATGTGTTCAGATGTCAGCACACTTAATCATGCTGTGACATCACCTTTAAATCTGGCTTACATGTACAGTAGACAGCAGCCATCCTGTAGGGCAGGTCAAGGACCTCACCAGGTCCTCAAGGTGTGTCAGCTTAACTTCCTGGAGTACGACATGCTTTCAACCATGAGGCTTTCTACTCTAGTTTCTCTCTCCAGCTCTCTCTTGCACATCTGAGAGCATGTGAATTCCTGCCCTCCTCTGGTGCAGCTGAGCAGTGCTTTTAGGGGGTTTCCACAGTACTAGCGACCAAGGTGATGACTGAAAGCAGGTGGCTATTATGTCAGATGTCCACAGTTAAGTGCCTGTCTTTTGCTGCAATGTCTCAACTGTGACATCTGTAAGCACTTTGCACCTCTGAACTGGTGCCTACTATTGAGCCATGAGAAAAATGCAGGGAAGCAATTTGCTTGCTTACTAAAGGAACCTGTTACTTTCCTGTAATTATTTTTGTGGCAAACTGAAAGCAAGTTTATTGAGATGGAAGGGGTCTCAAAGGCCATGTACTGTACTTTTACTGGAATTCGTCGCAAACATTAAGGTTGTGCAGCGGCTTGAGCGGTACGTAATGTTGTGAAAAACGGCTTAATAAACCTGCCCTAGAGCAGGACACCTGATGAGTGTCGATCGTCCTGTGTGCAGGACAAAGCGGTTTGGGAAAGTCCACCCTGATGAACACCCTCTTCAAGTCCAAGGTGAGCCGCAAATCCACGCTGGATACACCTGAGGAGAGGATTCCCAAGACCATCGAGATTAAGTCCATCAGTCATGGTGAGCAGAGAAGCCATGGAAACATGCAGATGTGCAGAAAGCCACATCCTTGCAGATTCTTCTCAGGTTGAATTAACATGATGCACTTCATGACCCAGTGCAGGTACACATCCTACCTTTGCATCCAGTGAATTACAGCAGAGTTTTTCTTAGTAACTCCTATGTGGAAACAGTCGCAAGTCACAAAGTTTTTGTAGCTTACAGCTATAATCTGCGGTTACAATTTAACAAAGCAAAATGCTCAAATTATACATATGATATAAATATCGCTGTAATATTAGTTAAAATATCCTAAACATGCACTATTTTGGAACATATGAACCCCAAATACAAAACGGTTGACCCGTCATAACATGACTAGAACCATGTGTCTCAGCAGTTGGTCTCACACCACAGTGTGACTGAAATAGCTGCTTGAACTTTATGACTGACCAACAGCTCTCGTGTCTCAACACTAATAAATTCAATTTAAATAAATCAGTATAATGGTGAATGAGCAGTGTCTCAGCCAAGCTGAACAGAGCTTAGTCTGCATTGGTTACAATAGGACCAATGTGTGTATCACTGCTGTACTGTATCTGTGATTTAGTGTAGAAATCAGGGCACCAAAATGAAGTTGTTGCCACTACATTGCTTGTGTCACAGCTTCTATGAGGATTTTAGACTTTCCAAAATTTCAGGATGTGTTGTCTTTTCTCAATTGTTTCAGACATTGAGGAGAAGGGTGTGAGAATGAAACTGACTGTGATTGACACCCCGGGCTTTGGGGATCAGATCAACAATGAAAATTGGTAAGAGATTGACACACGTGATGATGGCATGTGTTGCAAGTTGTCTGCGGTAATGTGTGACCTTCTTAATACCCCCCACCCTCCCCAATCACACTCTGCAGCTGGCAGCCCATCATGAAATTCATCAATGACCAATATGAACAGTACCTGCAGGAGGAGATCAACATCAACAGGAAGAAGAGAATCCCTGACTCAAGGGTCCACTGCTGTATATATTTCATCCCTCCCACTGGCCATTGGTAGGTGGTAGTTCATATAAACCAAAGCTGTGTATACAGTATATGCCTATCCTTCCATTCAGAATATACTGTATAAACTCATGAAAATCACATGCTGTTTGCTTTTTTGCTTATATGCCAGAGTATTAAATATTTTTTACAGGTTGTACATATGCACGACCACACGCACACACAGTTGTGCATACGTTGCTACAGAAGTGGGCCAGCTATTAAACCTCACCACTAGGAAGGCCTTGTGAGATGCAGTTGTGGCTGTGGCATTGTACTGTTGTTCCTTTGAGAGTTTACTGTATGCTGCATACTTTATATAGGCAGGAACACGTATGCTGCACGGACGCACATCTGTCATAATGCTGCTGGAGAAACTTTATTGCGTGGTGGTCAGTCTGACCAGGTGTCTATTATATGTGGAGGCCTAAAATGGAAACAACTTTGCTGCTGCTTCAAATTGGCTGCTGTCTGCTCGCACCTTAGTTTGACTCTGAGTGAAACTGCTGTTCACTGACACTGATACAGTGTTAGAGATGATGTGCTGCGACAGTACACAACGTAGGGAAACTTATGAGGCCTGAGAATTACCTTCCTCAATATTTACCCACTTTTATGTGCCTGGAATCTTCTTTGCTTTAAATCAGGCATTTCCAATGGTCAGGAGAAACTTGGCGCAGATTTCTGTTGTCTGGTTCCTGTCCAAGCTGGGCTATTGCAGAAAGGGAGATGCAGTAATCTGAAAAGCAACGCTGGTCTAGTTGCACTGGTACACGCTTTATTCTAACAGAAGGCTCTGAAAAGTATGGCTGTTCCGATATCAAACCAACAGTCAACGCTGCTTGATAGCCATTTTGTTTACTCAAAAAGAACATGATACTCTCCAGAACACAACAGATCTTCTTTGTGTGTCAAAAATTACATTTTTAACTCTTAAATGATTATTTCTATAAAAAAGTAGTTTGTGTTCATTCAGTTGCTGTATCTCACAAATTCTTTGGCTGCAAAGCTATATATGGAGACCAAATTAATGGGTCTCTGGGCTTCTGTCTTTGGGCCCAGATGTGGATTTCTTCAGTTTTCTTTGCACGCTTTCTAAAGGAGCTCCTTGGGAGAACATCTTAATCTGAGCTTTAATTTTTCTTGGTTTTAGAGGAGGCAGCCTTGTGTTGCATACAGTTTGAAGGTGACTGTTTTAGAGGAAACTTGCAGGAGGAGCAGCCCTGCAGTGTGGTAAAGGGGAACTTCTGCCTTCCTGCAAAGGCAGGAACAACTGAACCTTTGTGGAATGCATCAGTTCCCAATATTTATTAACTACATGTCAAAGATACGAGTACAGTGCATGTGCAATAACACTAAAGGAATTTATATACAGTTTGGGCTGGTGGGTTGTTTCCCAAATGACTGTAGTCCACTGTAAAAAGATACAGTTGATGTACTGTGTTCAAATTAAATTTTAGGAAACTTTTTTTAAACAGTTTTCTGTGTGCTTCTAGTCATGTTCCTGACAGTTTGTCATGGCACCTGTGCCTCAGTCCAGGTGCCAACTCAAGTACTGCTAGGGGGTGCGATAGCCGCACTGTATGACTACAGAGAGATGCGAAGAGGAATGCTTTCTAGCAGAGCTCCATCTGCTCTCCACTTCCCATATCCCACAACAATCGTGGTCTGGGACTGGAAACATGGCAGCCTCTCCTGTTTGGCTTGAAATGCAGCCTGTCCTTGTATCTCACCATCTCCATTTCTTCAGCTCTGCAGACATCTGGATGTGATTTCGGTTCCACTCTAGCCTCGCTTCCTTTCCGACTTTTTCTTTAAATCAAACACGCAGGGACTGAAGGCATCTCAGAAAGTCAGTTGCAATGTGCGATCCGATAGTGAATCTTCTCATACTTCAGGGTTTTTATCTTAAATCAGGAAATGTGTTCCCCTGAGAGAACTGCAGTTGTGAAAACAAGCTTAGCGGCTGTGATTGTAAACTCATCTTGCTTTCTAATACATTACTTTTTCCGGTTAGTGTGTGTTCTATAGAAAAAGCAGTCTGAAAGTCTTAATATTTAGTCATTCATGAAATGAACACAATTGGGTCAAATTTATGCAATATAATTTGGTGTAATTCCAGTATTTGCTTTATAATCTAGTTTTCTGTGACTATAAGTTGCTTTACTAGGAGGCAGAAGAGTTTACCCTCCTGGGAAGAGACTGTTTTTCCTCTGGTTTCTTGGCCAGCCTCTTAATTTCTTAGCCAGATGTTTTGCTTGAATATTTTCAACTGTCGCCTTAAGTTTTGCAGAGCAGGGCTCTGAAAAGTGAGTGCCACGAAGCCCCCAAGTTCTGATTGACCCGTCATCCTCTACCGGGTTTGTTCAGCAACAGGGGCTGTGTGGCAACGGGGGGGCTTTTCCTACTTGCCATGTGATAGCTGCTCAGGATATGTTGTTGCTGTGTTGTGCCAAGAATGAGCCTCAGCCCATTTTTAAAATCCAAGCCGCTATTTTCCAGAATTGTTTAGCACCTGTGTTCTCCCCGAGGCATTGGTTTCGCAGAGGAAACAGGAAAGGTGCAATGATTTGTCCTTAGTGCCACCCAGAGGCTTAGGGTTTAGTTTTTGAAGACCTTTTGTCGTGCCCCAGCAGAACTTTCAGCATATTTAACGTTGTGTCTTCCTCTCCAGAGGCAATCTTAATACAAGATGCCTCTTTGTAACCATTAGGGTTCATTTGGGGACCTGTTATTCACCCAAGTGGTTCAGGTTAAACCTATAAAGTTTCCAAGTCAGTGTAGAGGCGCCTGCTAAACAAACATATGACGGAAGCATGTCCTTGCTGAACCTCTATAATTGCACTGTGGAAGGGCTCAACCACAGATTATTGGAGAAGGGCTTTTCAGAGCTCAGATGTACGCTGCAGTCACCAGGGAGGGGAACGTAAATTAGCGCTCAAGCTAATTTGAGCTACAGCTGAACAGTCAGCCAGAATAAATGTCCCTGCACTTCCTGCATGGCTTGTCAGTCGTAACCCCTTAACAACCCCTGTAGCCCCGGGACTCCTTACATCATGCTTTGCCTCGGTAGCACAATAATAAGAATGGTGGGCGGAATCTCTCTGCTTTGCTGACTTTCACAGTGTGAAGGAGCCAGGCCGTGGAGGGCTGTTTGCTCTGGCCTGAATGCTAGTTTCTTCTTGTACTGTATATCTGTGACCACCACCTCTCTCCGTTTTTAAAACTTGGCCACGAAAGATCTTTTGGCTGATCGAGCAGTGAAGGTTAATGGCCAGCTGTTGCAGCTTTTGTTCGAGTGTGAAATGTGGGCACACGTGCACTTGTAGGTGTTTGTTCTTGAACACATACCTGTCTCGTGCGCAGACCAGCTGACATCCTGATATGGGTAACCATACAACTCAGAGTCATGTGCAAGCAAATAGGAGTGGACAGTACAGGGAAATCTGAAGGTCATGACTGAGAGCACACGCTGTACTCTGTGCTAGTGTCACCTTGTAAAGGTGTCTTTCATTAGTCTCCTGCACTGCAGATGATTCCCTCATGACTGTCCTTGCAGCTGCTGTGGCTGCAGTGTGGGCCATTCTCTATAGAAGTAATTGTATGTGGAAGGCTGCTTAGCATTACCTAGAGGTTGTAGGTTGGACTGGCTATACCAAATGGAGAGAGGAGCCTCTGTCAAAACACTGGAAAGGTTCGCCCAAGATTCTCTCCCTCAGTATGGTACTCATGTGGCCTCTTTTAGCATTTCTGCTAAATGGTTAAGAGAAATTTCTGATTATGCTGCAAAACAGTGTCTTGGCGTTTTACATGATCAAGGCTTAACAGGAATGAATGTAATTAAATTATTTTTTCAACCAACTGTAAACTTTTTTTTTTTTTTTTTTTTTTTTATGGTGGCCCATTTCTATAGCACTAGCAACCAGAATGGTTTTAGTGTACACGGGTCAGTGGGATGCCAACAGTTGAATTTTCTGAGGTTTTGAACCTGCAAACCTTCCGCATTCTGCAGCCAGTGTTCTGCTTGGTTCCCGTGTTCACAAAGAGTGGTCAGTTCCCTTTAGTGTGGGTGTGATAACCAGCACACTGGTACTGGGCTATTGTTTAAGCCTCGGTTTCAGAAGTTGCTGCTAAAGATGTGACACAAAGCAATGGGTTCCTGCTATCTTAAAGAGCTTATGTCTTAGGGTTTACAAGGGCATAAGGGCCTCCCCCCCCCCTTTTTTTATTTTAACTCATTCAACAGTCACATAGTCAGAAAACAAACATTTGAGCTGACTTCCTGTCCTCCTTTTCCTGCATTTTGAGTCTGGTTTAAACTATGTCGCAAAGCTAATTTCAGCAAATAGAAGAGAAATTGTTTGCACATGATTTTAGCTTTTTTTTTTTTTGTGTAGTGGAAACTTCTCCACCATCTACTATATTTGAGGTGTCCCACTTCATGCTGGCTTTCTTTCCTCTGCAGCCTAAGGCCCCTGGATGTGGAGTTCATGCGACGCCTCAGTAAAGTGGTGAACATCGTCCCTGTCATTGCAAAGGCAGATACTCTAACACTCGAGGAGAGGGACTTCTTTAAGAAGAAGGTAAGCAGTGCAAAATGTTTATGTATGGCTCCTTCTGAAAAAGTAAAAGTATAATAAAAACCTGGCTGGCTGAGTTCTATAATGTTGAGTATATTAACCAATGCTATATTAGGGTGTCATAGGCTGTTAGTGATGCGAGACCCTAAAAAGATGGTTTGAAACTTGTGCATCCTGATTATCTTCTTTCAATGAAGTAATACTTTTAGATGTGTTCGGGAGTTTTTTTTTTTGCCTAAAAGCTAAAGGTTTGTGAGTTGTGGAGTGGGAAGATGCAGGGTGCTGTGGACTTCCTGTTTATGGGGTCCAGTCACTTAGCAGTGTTGAGCACTTCCTGTTTATAGGCTCCAGCTCATTGACAAAAAGACTCTAATGTAAACATTTCCCGTATGTTTCTGTTGGATAGCAGTCAGATGAAATGAGGGCTGACCTTGGGATGTGTATTTATTTCGCTGTGGCTATCTTTCACGTGGCTTTATGACGTTTTCTAGCAGGAAACGCGCTGAGCTGCTTGTCCAGTGAAGTGAAACACAAACCCAGTGAAAGAAACTTACATCTTGTTTTCAGCAGCTTTCACATCTTGCATAGAGGTCCAGTTGTTCTTGCTGCAGCTCATGTAGAAGTGGAGGATAAAAGCTTTTTCTAGTGTGTTGCTTGTTGACTTTAATGTTCATATCAAGAGCGTTCGTATCAAACTCAAAAAGCCGGTCCTGCACATTGATTAGCTAACATTTCCTTGTTTAAGTTTTTATTTATTTATTTATTTTAAATATTCTCTGCTTTCTTTACTATTCTATAAAGTTTTGTGCAGAAGTATTTCATGACAAAAATTTAAAGATTGGTTAAATGAGAATCTGTGTTGTCTTCTTGGCTTACTATTCGGTGTGTTTGGCAGTTGCCAGGATTGAGAATAGAAGGCCCCTCCTACCTCAAGATAGTCTCAATTTATTGTATTTACTCAAAGGTCTGAGCCCTCCCCATATTCTATATTGGTACAGAACACAACTCAGCTACCCACTCAGGTCTTGTCTTATCCAGAGAGCACTGCTTCTATCATGGCCGTTGTGTGATGTTGCCCTGGGCTGGGCATACTGTCCTTCATCTCCATAGTTCCCATGCTGTGGAGTTCTGAGTGGGAGGAACAGAGAGCCGAGTCAATGTTTTGGGATTCAGGTCACTTCTTCACATACAACAGCCCAACTCAGAAGACTGGTTCTCCTGCTTGAGTGCCGCTTTGTGTTGACTGACAGCAGCACTTCTGTCTCATTATGGTGTAACTGTGTCTGTTCATCCTGGTCCATTTTTCAGCCTGTGGTAAAGGGATGTAAGGCACAGTCCCTCCAAGTCCTCTGTTTAAAATAATTGCTATTTGTAACAAATTGACTTAATAGGGTCTATTTCTGTTTCTGTGCAGATTAGGGAAGACCTGCGGGCCAATGGGATCGATATTTACCCGCAAAAGGAGTTTGACGAGGATGCGGAGGACAGAGTAACCAATGAGAGGATCAGAGTAAGTACATGGGTGTGTCACCAAAAGCCACATGTCTGTCACCATGATGACATGATTCTTTCAGCTCTGTGGAAGTTCAACTATACTGTGATACTTTATAAATGGGGGGAGTATTCAATCTTAAAATATTCAAACATATGGCCCTTGTGTTTTATTTTTTTATTTTTTATTTATTTATTTTTATTGTGAATATTGACTTCTGATGGGGCTTTTTTCCCTTAGAACAGATCACCTGAAATTACCAGGAATTCCTCAATTGGTGTTATCCAAATGTTGTATGTAGGCTTATTTATTTGCTTATTTATTTATTTAAGCCTACAGGAGCTAGTAAAGCTAAATATTCATATTTTCAATGTGTACGAGTGATTGTGGACCATGGTGACCCACTGTTTTGGCTGGAGCTATAATGACTTTGAGCCCTGTGGTTTATGCATCTGTTTCCCAGGAGATGATCCCCTTTGCAGTAGTGGGGAGTGACCAGGAATACCAGGTGAATGGGAGGAGACTTTTGGGAAGAAAAACAAAGTGGGGCACCATTGAAGGTAAAATCCTCTCTCCGTTCCTTGAAGACCCGGCTTCTACGTTGTAGAAATGAGCTCAAGGTCGCCAGCTTTTAAGAGCAGATGTAAAAAGAACATTTTTAAGTTTGAAATTCTGTTTCAGAGTGTTTGGAAAGAGCCTTTAATGTTTGGCCTTGGAACTCCTGGCTATTGTGATTCGGCGAATGTAGGCAGAAGATGGGGATTTACAGTCTGGTGCTCAAAGCCAACGACAATCTTGGAGACGCCATATGTAGTGGACAGGTTTACAAATGTGTTGGAGAAATTGGAAAGTTCTGTGGTACAACTAAAATCACTGTAGCGGAAGATCTGACAGGTTTAATTGAAGAGTAATGTAAGATAAATTCTGTATATTTGACTACACCACAGATGAGTAAAGTGAGTTTATTTTCTGTGGAAAGACACCCTTCCTCTGTCTGCAGGCCTGAAATGATCAAGGGTCCAGTTGCCCTCTGAATGACCTCATAATGAGGTCTTAACTAAAGATGGGTTGAAATCGAACCACGGAGAAGCCGAAAACGAGAGAGCACACAGACGCATGCTATCTCTCACACATGCACTGGTACTGCAGAAACCTCACAAAGACTCCTTTGTACACCAGAGAGGCGTTCAACAACCGATGCGAGAGGGAAGGCAGCTGGACGTGTCTGCATGAGGGCAGTAAATAAGACGGCCACAAAGGCCCAGTGTGCCGGTGGTCCTGTGCTGGCGCGATGGGAGGGGAGACAGAACCAGTCAGTCACACTGCAAATGCTCGTCTCCTAGTCTTCAGGCCCCTATGAGCCCCACTTGCTGTAGCTTCTCAACTTTTAGGAAGTTCACTCCCATTCTCCTTGTCAGCTGTCAGTCAAGGAAGGCCAACATTCCTGCTTTGAAGTGCACAGGTGTTGGACTACAGTTATTATCTCTGTATGGACAGACCGATGTGCCCTAAAAGAAAGATAACCACTCCAAACCCGGTACTTTGCACAAAATCTGGTGGCAGAACACTTTATTGCCCCAACTCGATGGCGTCAGTGGAATTTACTGCTGTTTTAAAGCCAGAACAAACAAGTTTTATTTCTGTGGACATGACAGAAATGCGCTCAAGCTGAATTCCAGCTGTGACATTTGGTAAAGATATGGTCTTCAACGTGTATTTAGAAATTTCTCTAGAATAGAGGATGTTGCCATGTTCTGCCATTGTCTGTTCACTAGTGCAGCACTTCCCTCTGGTGGAAGCAGTGAAGAATCACCATGGCACAAGTCAAATCCATGAAGGAAACATCTCTTCAACCTTGACATGACTTTAAACCACAGTTTTGACTGTTGCCTCAGTGTATTTCATCTGACAAAAGACATCTTTGAAGTGTGTCTAAGGGACATAGTTTAATTTTGGGCATGCATTTACTTCTGCAAATGCTTTTTTTTTTTTTTTGCAGTTGAGAACATTGCACACTGTGAGTTTGCCTATTTGCGGGATCTGCTGATCAGGTGAGGGATCCTGGAATGTCATTGTGGACTCATGTTAGTATAGTAATGCTTCCATGTTTAATATAGGGTGACATCAACTTTAAAATCCATATTTTAAAGCAAAGTGCCAAGTAGAACTGTTCGGTGAGAACAGCCAAGCTAGTTTTCACTGTCAGGATGTTCAACAATGTCAATGTACAGATGTATGCTTTACTGCACTATGCTCTACAGGGAGTTCAAATAGGGTTTCTGCAGATGTGTGTTCAGTACTTGGTTTCCCAGGATCTGGATTGTGCAAAACGAACACCTAGTGTCCAGGAAATGCTACCAACTCTTCTGAGTGGAACACTAAAAATGCTGTTGTGAACGAGGCTTGCAAAAAGAGCTTGAGGGTGCTCAGTCCTTGTAGCGTTGTTTTTCTTACTGATGTTCTGTGGGTTTCCTTCTCATTTTCCATCAGGACCCATATGCAGAACATCAAGGACATCACCAGCAGCATCCACTACGAGGCATACCGTGTCCGCAGGCTCAATGAGAGCAACACGCAGGCCAACGGCGTTGCTGAGCATGATGTGACCTCCCACGAAATGTAGACAACCCCTCTCACCTGTCCCCAGCCATGGTCCCCTGCCACATGACCCCTTCTGCCTTCCTCCATCCTGACTGGCTGGTTGTGCAACATCTTCTACTTCCAAGCAGAACCCCAGCAAAGAACATTTACGTGCTCAGCCATGTTGTGTATGTCTGGCCTCTAACAAGGTCTGCTCAGCTGAGGAGATCCACAGAGAGTTAAACAAACCATCTTGCATGTTTGTCAACAGACCACCTCGGTGACAATTCTGAACTGCTGTTCCTTAAGCAACATGTTGGAAAGTCACACCTCTTTCATATCTTACGTCTGTGTTGTGGGTGCTCTTTGTTCTTATCTGACCAAAAATCCATGCGCCTGCACCGTGTGTTTATGTCCGAGTTACCATAGAGTATCCTGTGGGGGTGTGGGAAATGGAGGGTGATGGGGACAACACCGGTGCTGGAATTGGGCCATTTTGAAAAAAACCTGTCTAGATGCGCTGAACGCTTCAGTAAATGTACCTTTCCCCCTCCCCGCTTCTAATACAGCAGACGTTTGGTAGTATTTTTGAATCGAGCGTCTTAAAGCAAAGTCTGGAAGTAATTTTGCTTTTGCTGGTGTAAAGGAAAAAAGCTTCAGTGAGGAGATGGCAGACAAGCTTAGTGCAGCCTAAATGTACTGCTGACAGCTACAAAAAAGTCCACAAAAACACACAACAAATCTCAGTTCCAGACGGCACCAGCATTGTGTGGCTGTGTGTGATGGTGGTGACGGGAGGGGGATGGGCTTCCTGTCTGTGTATCGGACACGGTCGACACCTCTGCTCTGCCCGTTTCGGGTGCAGTGCAGAGCAGTTCAGCTCTTTCGTGACCTTTTGATTTAAAGATAAAACCATCAGCACATTTATGCCAATTTTTTTTCGTATGCCGAGTTTGCATTTGTTCATTCATACAGTCACATTTGTATGTTTATGATTTTTATTATCATCGTTGCTTGGAGAGGGTGTAAGGAATACAGAATTGTTCATTGTGCTCTCTGTGCCTTATCTAAGCCAAATGTTCTTCCTGAAATAGAAATGCCAGATATATTTGAAGTGCTATAGAAAGGAATAAATATTTATGTGTCAAGGATAGATGTATACCCTTTAAGTGGAGATGGCGTCACCTATAACTAATGCTGTTTTCCTTGCCCCCGTCAGCAGAAGTAACAGACTTGGTGATTTGTACGTATTTTCATTGTTGTTCATTTATTTATTGCTAACTGTCCACAAGTGTGTTTTTGTATGAAAATATCATTGATTTTAGAAGCGTATTGGACGAGAGTACTGCCCTATGTCGAAAAGACTGCAGGCATGTGTGAAATCCCAGGACCAGACAGTGACCACATTCAAGCTTCCAGTCTTCACAGCCAGACCCCCAGCTGCATCACTAGGCGAGACCCTGCTGCTTGTAAGGAGATGGTTGGGAAGAGACACAGAAAGGCTGTTGTATAGTCGCTGTAGGTTCATGCCAGTGGCTTTGTGGCATAACTGCAGGGGGCAGAAGCAGCTCAGTAATGCCCTAACAGTGTATGCAGGGCTGTGCGCAAGGGGGACATGGTTGCTTTTCCCCTTCAGAGAGGTGAGTACCTGTAGAGTCAGGACTGCTGCCTCAGGTTTGTCGTGTCCCCCCCACACACACACACACACAGTTAGCAGTGTTCAGTGACTAAATTACCTCTCCATTTAATCGTGCATCTGTGGATGCTCAACACGTAGCTTAGGTGCAAGCAGGCTCGTCGCAACACATTTTGGTGAAATCGTGCCGCTGAGAAACGTGACGAATTGTCGACAGTAAGTAAAACTTGGGAGGAAAAGCAGTAGGGAAGTGTTGAACCGATCAAGGTGCACATCCAGTAGTTGGAAGTGAGGAAGAGTTTCGATGTGGAAAAGTATTGCACATTTGCCATGCGCCAAGGTCATTTAACAGCCCCGTACTGGCTTTGAGCAGTAAGAAGATGGAGGGAAATGCTGTTTACAAATATAACGAATGCTGTTTTATTATTATAACCTGCATTTTGTTTTGCGTTTTTTGATAAGACTCATTTTAAGCTGCCCGAGTTTCCCCACTGCTTTGTGTTTGTAGATGTTCTTAATTGTAAAGTCCTTCCTAATAATCAACTAGAATTGAGTAAATTTGTGCTTTCTAGGAGACCCAAAGAGATTGTCATTTGTCTGCAAATTGAATTTGAAGCAATAAACTTATTCACATCTTTTGTTGTATATTCTTTGCCTCCAGGCCTGTTTTTTAAATTCCATTACCCTGAAGTCCTATGCTGTCAGTAATAAAATGCTGGTCAAAATTATGGTCCAAAAAAACTTTTCCAGAAGTTTAAAAAAAGGGACTTGAGACTTTGGTACAGCTTACCGTCCAGTATGGTGATGGTTCAGATCCTTGTGATGCATCCACATTAAAAGTCCAGTTAACACTTTGTGTACTATGTATGCAGAGTGAAGCAGCTGTTTCTCCTTTCTCTCCCAGCTGGGCTCAGATAGGTGCCCCTGAAGAGCAGGGAAGTCTGAGTAGTTGTGCACCAGAAGGCCGCAAGCATCATCGGAGAGTTGACAGTAAGGTCGAGGGCATCTCCATTAAGAGACAATAAGTAAGGTCAGCTGTAACATGTATTGCTGCTGCAGTTTAATTTGGATTTCTTGTACGTGAAAGATGTGTGCGCGTTAATGTTCATTGCCGACTACTCATTCTTGCGATACTCAGTGTTATCACAGACTTGTACCCACTATCTCAAACCAATGGACGCTTAATGGCACAGCTTAATTTATCCAATTGCTCACAGACTAGCATCTGCTGAGGACACGTAAAGCTAAAATGAATATAAAATTTGCTCCTTTGTTCTGTTTTCATAACTGCTCATACAATAGAGGCAAGAGACGGGATACATCCTGGACAGCACACGCATTTTACTGCCATTTATTAAAATGAAACGCCATCAAAGTTCCCTCTGAGCAGTTTCTGTAAAGTTTGGGACGTAGAATTTAAAAATTGTTCCAATTAAATGCTTCTATCCAGCACTGTTTTACTCCCCTCTAGTGGCAAATAACAGAAACACAGGCTATTTTGGCTCTGCAGAAGAAATTTAAGAAAAAAAATATGAAGCAAATGCTGTTACATTTCCAGGTATGTTTATATCTTGAAACATTTAGAACAAGGTACAACTGTAGTCCGTTTGTGACTCTGACTCATGCTTTCCGAGAACCTCCGATTACAGCTCATCCCTGGGAGATGAGTAGAACCAAAGATGAAAAGACTTCCTGCTTGACCACTTCCCATAAGCTGGCAGGTCTGCACAGGTTTGCTTTTGGCAGCACGTGTGGACCTCTGTTTACACACATGGCCTGGTGCACAGCTGTAAATGTCATAGGTATCTTCAGGAAGCATGTTTCATGTGGGGACTCCTGTCCCACACTTGTCCCCCCCCCCCTTGACAGCTCTTGTTTTTCCACCATTGTTTCACAGACAGTGGCCTAAATGTGAACAGTTTGGCATGAAGGACTGGCCCTTCATTTCCTAATGCGAATGGGTTTTGCACCAGGATAATGCCCTTCCACAGGTAGAGAAGGTTCCAATAACACAAAAGTGTTTACATTTAACAAGGTGATAAACCATATCAGCAGCCTTCCTTACAAAAATATCTGATTAGAAAAGTTTTATTACCCCTGTTTTTACAGATAGCATACATACCAGGGCCACTCACTGCTTAGCCAAATTTAGATGAAACCCTACAGCCAATTCAGGATGAGAAATCAACCAACTAATTTCCCACAACTGATGGAAGGAATGCAGTCAGCATGGGCTGCCATCCCCATGGTATGGTTTTAATATTAACATGAGTGACTTTTTTTGGTCTACAATCGTATCCGCTTTCTCTCGGGACCTAAACCCCTCACAGCTGCAAACCGGTGGAGTGGTGTGAGATGCTTCTGAATTCCATCTTATTATGGCTGGGGAAAAAAAAGGGTAGCAGTCCAGCTTTGGGTTTTGCCTCATGAAATTTGTAGAAGCTTACCTGTCTGATACCATTGGGTGAGATGTGTGTTTCTGGAGGACATGTAGACCCTTTCCCCCACAGTTGACATGCGGTCCTTCTTACGCCACATCCCCCAGGCCCCCCCACCCAGCGCTGCCTAAATTTTAAACTATGTTTTACCTCCAGGTTAACAAATGTTTTTTTTTCCCCTGTCTTTCTAGCTGCAACCTTGAGAGACAGAGGGGTGGAGGAGGGTGAAGGAGTAGAAGGGGGAATCATTAAGATGGAGAGTGCAGGGCATCTTCAGTCTCTGGCTGAACATACAACCACAAGCTAATTCATTTGCAGCAGCACCATATTTGCATCCTGTGTCATTATATTCATTTGCGTTTTGGAAGACCTTTTCATGCTTATAGGCCAGCTCTTCAAGGACATGAGAGACTCCGGGTGGGGGTGCTGACAGGAGCAAGTGATCAGGCCTCCCAAACCACTCCCGGACAGCATAGTGGCGATGCCGTACATTGCTTGGTAAACGCGGTGAACGATGGAGGGTCATGACTCAAGCTTATTTCATTAGCTCTGCTACTACCCTCAAACCATATGGAGGAGCATTTGCTGTTCTGGGCACCATGTGAGCTGCGTGAAGGTGGCAAGGAGGGTTTCTAGCAAAAAAAAAAAAAAAAAGAAGTGCGTTTTAAAGCAGAACAAGTCTCTTCCAGATACTAATTCCCGAGAGCTGCCAATTCTGTTAAATGTACCGGCACTAAGTGGCTCCAGTGATGGTGTGAACGGGTGCATTTCTGCAAGACTGCACTGAAGATGCATGGGAAAACCTTCAGAAATGTCACCTGCAGAATGTCTTCCCAGCAATTACTTCACTTAGAGGAAAAAATACCACATCAATTAGGCATTTTAAAGCAAGAGACTGAGTCCAAGATTGCCAGCTTAATGTCAGATTTGACTTATTTATGATTCTGCTGTTCTGATTTGGATGTTCTCTTAAATTATACCAAGACCCCCTACCGGGATTTGATCCTGCAGCCAGACCAGGGATGCGAACGCTTTCATTACGCTCACCACTACCCCTGGCTTTGGGAGTTACAATGACACAGTTTGTGAGTATAGTACACGTAATTGCAGTTTGCGGCGTAAAGCGGTCCTTGCGTCGGTTGGTTGTGCAGCAGACCGCCGCACAGGTGTGGTCTGCCATCTCCTTGCGCTGCCGCAGATGTCCCCGGCTCATCCGTGACTCAGCCGTCGTAGCGTCGCTCCGACACCGTCCTGCGGCGTGATGCCATTTTCTGTGGGAGACTCTGTTCCTACCATCATTTGTGGCTAATAAGCAGTAGCTGGTAGTGGGGTCACTGTTTCACCTGGAATCTTCTTGATGTTTAGGTTACCCTGCATGGATGTCCTTTGCCCTTGATTTTCTTTCCTTTCTTCCTCCGATTCGAACGTTTTTCCTCTTCCTCATCTTCAAACCCATCTTAGCCCCCCCACCCATCAGCCTCCTGTCACCCCGCAATGGGTGTCGTGCCACGTGCATCCGACGTGGGGGGAGAAGCCGAGCCACAGCTTATATGCAGTCGCTGTGATTGAAAGGCAGCTGGAAATTGAATTAAATTTGCAGTGAAATGAACACGGGTCGTGTTTTGGTGCGGAGTTGTCTTCCCAGGTTCATTGGCTGCTGCAGGAGGGGAGGGGTGAAGGCTGGTGTGGGAAAGAGCTGTACGTATTGCAGGTGCGTAAGTCACATATGCTGAGCGTCAGATTTACTAAAGGGCTACAAGCACGTTATAGACCGGGCGTCACGGCGCAGACAACCTGTACGCGTCCTCTTGGCACCGAAACTGTCGCGGCTGCGTACCAGAATTGTGGTGCGAGATGCCTTTGGATTCTGTTTTGTTTTCGCCGGAAAACTGCGGCAGTTTGACTTTGGGTCCTCGCCCTTGAAATTTTGCAGAACATCACTTGCAGGGAAGCCTTGGCTGAGATTTGTGTGAGATGTGTTTTATGCCTCAGCCAGGCAGACCCTTTTCGAAAATGGACGGCCGCGGTTGCCTCTTTCTCCTTCCCCTCGGGGCACCGGAGTGATTTGTTTGCGCCGCGCTAACAACCAGAAACCTGACAGTAGCTTTGTACTTAGATTCAAATGTACACAAGTCCAAATTCATTTTTAATGTTTAGTTCCAAAACAATGGGGGGGGTCAAGCTCCAGGGCCGTCGCAGGGAGTAGATGTGGCCACGCGGAGACCAGGGCCATCGAGCTTCCAACCTGGGTGAGCGAGAGGGCAACGACTCGAGCTTCGTGAAATACAGGTCAACGGGCAAGGCGACTGCGACATCTTGCTTTCGCCAAGCATGCGTTTCTTATCGAGCTTAGTTATGTATATACTTACATAAACATTTGAACGCACGGCAGTCTGTGGTTTAATGCAGCATTTTTCCACTTATAAATAAACTCGCTTCAGAGCCACTTGTTTAACGCTCCTCCTTGCTGCTCATTTAATGCTCAGTCATCTTGCCATAGAGGAGCCCAGGTTAAATCGCTCATTTCGCTGGGTCCCAAATGACAGACGACATAGAAGAAATATTTATTTGTAGCCGTCGGCTGACTTGACGGATGCCCATATTCGCTTACCGAAGAGTTCAGGTAGACTCTGTGGAGCAAGGCAATAATGCCAGACAGTATTACAAATAATACTAGCAAGGTTTGCGTATGGAAGCAAACTGTTCCTGTGGTGCGTAGATATGAGCAACAGAACCGATTCCTGCGCACTTCCACATTTCAGGTGAGCGCTACAGTCGAGGACCAAAAAGCACGCGAGCGCGGAGCCATGTTCCATAAATATGACATCACAGCGATTGCAGTTGAGTGGAAAGTCAAGGATCTTAAAGATGTGACACCAGACGTCTCGGGGGTGGAGACCGGGATGCGTGTGCGATGCAAACTGCATATTTCATGTTTATGCTGTGTTTTGATCTGTTCTGTAGGTCACAAATAATAACTCTCAGTAATGGCTCGCTTTCATAAATTTTGCTTTCTCCTTGTCAGGGTCACAGGGTAGCCACGCACATGCAATGCAAAGCAAACACATCATTTAGCTTGGATTTTAACAGATGCAGCAAAGCATTACGCAGAACCTTGTTTACTAACATAGGTGTTTGGAAACGGGAAGTCTGTTGTGTGCACCTTTACCTTGAGTTGCAAACACCTGTGAGGAATTTTCAAACATACTCAACATTTCTGGCTCCGTTCGCTCCTAACTGCATTTTATTCACAGTTTGTGAAATTTCTCTGTTGGGGAGTCAAGACATCCCGTCGTTCAGATTTCGGCCGCTTCTTGGCAGTGAAACGCGCTCAGAAAGGGGAGACTGGGGGGACGTGAAGAACCCAATGATTTTAGGCAACTGGGGAATTTTCCAGGGTTTTATTAAGCATTTTAAAATTATTTTAGCTACATAGAAAACTTGCAGAAACTGCCCAGTGAATAAATGCAGGTATTTGTCTATTCAACTTTAGCGATCACACAACTCAGGTGTCCCAAGTACCATCTTCAAAGTCAAATTTTATAGTGAAGATTTTTAATTCTTATCTGGAAAAACGAATGACAAAAATGGCAGAAACTCAGATTTTTGCCCCATAAAATGGCACAAATGTAGCATTAATGAAATATTCGCTTTTTTAACACCATTCGTGGGGGTCTGGTTCATGCAGCTGTGTTCATTATGGTCAAGATTTTATGGGGAACTGGAAGGTATTTGTATCCTTCAATATTTATAAAGTTTGTAAGTGTAAAGGGGGTGCTGTGATCTTTAGGTCTGTTGGCTGAGGGGAGCTGGGCAGCACCTGATGTCACCCTGGTGTTCATGAAGTGCCTTTTAAACCAGTGTAGCAGTTCGTATGAGTTGCTGCACTCTGAGAGTAAGGTGGAATAAGAGGGATATCTGGTCGCTGAAAACAGCTGAACGTTCCATGGCCTTCAAGCGTCATCTTAAGAGCAATGACTACACCCTTTTGAAACATTTGGAGTTTTTTGAGCTTCTTGCCTACGGTTGACTGCGCAAATTATGACTATCGGACACGTTGCTGTTTAGTTGTTCTTCTCTATCTGGTTTCGTAGTTTGCCATAGAGTTGCTTCAAAATTTAAGTCCTTTTTTCCGCCGTACTGCCAAATCACGCCTTGAACGTATGTACATTTAAACCTCATTTATTGTCATTTTTCTCATAGCCGCTATTGTTAGTTTTAATACGAACCTTTGCAAAACAAAGCCAAAGCTCATTTTCCTTAGGTGGAAAAAAAATAAGCAAATAATGTTTTGCTGGAGCTAACTGTTGCGTTTTCTTACGGCGTACCAAAAAATTGCTTTGTTAGTAGCGGTAGTAGAGCTGCGGTGGAACAAAATCCACCCACAGCTTTCGCTGTCACTGCATACTAGCAACATGCTTGTGGTATTGTACCTATTGCATCAGCATTTTCTGATTTTTAGCATTGCTCTGCAAATATTTCCATCTCTACATAAATTATTAAATGTACATTTGCAGGCTATTTTGAAATTTTTACCTACTTTCGATTTGCATTTTAGAACCTGTTTATTGCCTGTAAATATGAATTTAACCGGTCACAAAGGTGTGTGGTTTGTTTATTATCCATTATTTGTTATTAGGATTATTGCAGTAAAATAAAAGTTTAGAAATGAGTATATTAGAGGCGCAGCCCAGGTTAGACGGTTCGGAGACAAAGTCGGAGAGGCGAGATTGCGTTGGTTTGGACATGTGCAGAGGAGAGATCCTGGATATATCGGGAGAAGGATGCTAGGGATGGAGCTGCCAGGCAAGAGGAAGAGAGGAAGGCCTAAGAGGAGATGTATGGATGTGGTGAAGGAGGACATGCAAGTGGTGGGGGTGACGGAGAGAGATGCAGAGGACAGGAAGAAGTGGAAGCAATTGATCCGCTGTGGCGACCCCTAACGGGAGCGGCCGAAAGAGGAAGAAGAAGGATTATTGCAGTAAAACCTAAGGTGTGCTTGAGGATTCGTGTCATTGGTTCTGGACTTTAGAGCAGGATTATGAGGCGTTTCTCTCCCAGGCATCTTGTTCAAGCAGCTGTTTTGAGTTAAAGCGCCATTCACATTCACGAAATCACTCTCCTGGTGAAAATGGTGAGTAGTTTCTGCCTGGTTGTGTTAGCATCGTGCATTTTCACACTCGCTGTGAGGAAGTGAGACCAGGAGTTCACTGTGGCTGTCGGTTATTCAAACGACTTTCCCGCGTGTTTATGTTCTGTTGGCATGTTTTACTCCGTACAAACAAACATACAAGTAAGTACATAAGTGGAAACAAATCGAACGTGACTGTGAAAAGGCCTTGTGTACAGCATTTATCACAGAGTGATGCAGCGGTCTTAAAAACCAGCAAATAGTTAAATGATCAGAATGAAATATCCAGTAAATCCATTAAAAAAAGCTAAATTGTGGGGTTAATGGAAGACCAAGAACATGTATTTAAAGCTATTTCTTTTCATTTAATGTGGAAAGTTAAAGAAGGTGTTACTCATCGACACATTTTGCATGAACGTAAAGCGTATTTTAACTACAGGCATTCATAGACAAGGCAACAATTGGGACTGAGATTCATGCCAAGCACAAAGTGCCAATAAAGGGACTAGCGCTCCAAAGGGGATCCAACACCCTAACTTTTATTCCTATCCTATCCTGAGCTTAAGCGTAACTGTTTTTTCAGATTAGTGCGGCAAAATGAAAAATGAATAAAAGCCAACAGTGGGCTGCAGGAGCAGGAAGAGAGTGGCCACCCACGTATAAGAGGAGTCCAGGTCATCTGACCCTCCTATTACAATGAGCTATTAAGTGATTCAGCAGTTAGTAAACTAAGATCCCATCTAACAAAAATGTGCTCTGATCCGGTATTTAAAAGTTCCTCCAGCGCATTAAGTCTGAATGTCTAGCCAGTAGTTGACTGCAAACCAACTGGAAGTGTTTGACAGCCACAAAAGCTCACGTGCCAGAAATTTTATCTTATTTTTTAATAATTCACGAGCAAATGTTTACATAACTAATATAGAATTTTGGCTGCTGGAATTGCCAACGTGTTGTTTTTATCATTTTACGCCTACGATCATGTGTCATTTCTCGCCAAATTTTTAGATGTAATCGAACCAGGAAAGTTAGCTCATATTTATATGAGACAAATACACTGCGCAGCCAATAAAAAAGTCACACGCGTTAATATTTCGTTGGACCGCCTTTAGCTTTGATTCGCCGTGGCATCGTTTCGATAAGCTTATGCGATGTCACAACATTTATTTCCGCCCAGAGTTGCATTCATTTTTCGCCAAGATCTCGTATCGATGACGGGAGAGTCGGAGCGCCGTGTAAAGTCTTCTCCAGCGCATCCCAAAGATTCTCAATGGGGTTAAGGTCTGGACTCTGTGGTGGCCAACCCTTGTGGGAAAATGATGTCTCTCTCACACTCCCTGAAGCACTCTTTCGCAATTCGAGCCCGATGAATCCTGGCATTGTCATGTTGACATTGATGGAAAAACCTGGTCACTCAGTATATTCGGGTAGTCGGCTCACCTCATTTTTTGGGCACATAATGTTGCTGAACTGCAGTATTTTTCCAATGGATGGCTCGTACCTGTTTGCTTAGTTAAATCCAGGTGGTGACTTTTTTTTGGCCAGGCAGTGTAATACCGTCCAGAGGTCCAGTTGCCACCCAAAGAAAAGATGGGGAAGCACAGCATTGCATTCAGGAACTTCTAATGTTTGTCTTTGGTTTTTCCCGAGCCCATTTTTGTAGTGCGACCATTTCTGTGGAAATTGCTCAGGTACAGTAAAAAGAGGTAAACTCAAAACTGCCAAAGTATGAGCACCACAAAACATTGGAAATTCTTTTGTGGAAGAAAGTAAATAAATGGTAGATAAATGTATAAATGAATATAAATGAATTAATGTTCTGTGTGGGTCAGGTAACTTGGTAAATGATGGGTAAAAGCATGTGGCACTGAACTTAAAGGTGTAAAACTCATTACATTTTTTGTTTTCCATTTTCAGGTGCTTTTCCACCGCGGGTTAGCAGCAGCCCAAAGTGTGGTCCGGAAGCCGAAGGTGTGAAGCAGGGTCAGGACCCCAGTCCATTGTGGGGTGACCGGCTCATCCAAAAACCCAGTCAAACTTTCACAAACAGCACACAGAGCATCACACTTTGCAGTGCACAACATGCGCACACAGCACTTTAATAAAGAAACTGCACAAACGTGAAGAAATCGAGCAAATACGAGGCAGGAAGCTATAAGGATTTTAGCGAGCCACGCTAGCCGTAGACAGGCGGCCATACTCCACGGTATTGTCGCAAGCCGTTGCAGTACAGGCTTGGTACCTTCTTGCAGATATACCGGCCCTGTACGCATAGAGTTGCCAGGACTCGCCACGGACTCGACGGCACTTAGCAACGGCAGCAGCGACACAGGGACCATTTCCCTTCGATAAGAGTAAGGCGATGGCGCGGTTTTAGCAGCATTGGTCCTTGTGGCTGTGCATGGCCCTGCATGGCGCTACTGGCCTCCTCTCTAAGTCGGTGGTTACCGAGGGGCACGTAATTCCCGGAGCTCTGCGGGGCTCTAATGGTCCCTGTCCTCTGCTTCCCGGCTCCCCTCAGCCTGCTTTTCACTCATGTTGACAGTTTACTTTCTTAAAATGGAAATCATACGTCAAGCTTACCTTATTTACATTTATATGATCAGATTTTCTCCCTTATGGATTCTATGCAAATTTGCCCTTTGCCTAGACCCACGATTGGCCTGCAGGAAAAAAAAATGACAAAGTTTGGATTTCTACCCCTCATGAATTTGGCAATAACAGATTTCTTTGACCCCACGCATTGTTTTTCCCTCCACCCCCAAGAAAACATTCAGTTTTGAACTGCGGACAGCTGCTTCTGCCTGTGTTTTTGCGGGAATTATAGTGGCAGTTGAGCAAAAAGTGTGCCGAGCGAAACGTTGCGTCCGTGTAACAGGTAAGCTTCCGTTCTGGGAATGCTGACACGTCAGAGTAGAGTGCGCTGCATGCGTGGAGGTTGTGCGTGTGGAGGAGCACGTTTAAGACCCCCGTCGGTGCTCGGCTGCAAGGTCTGTCTAGCGAATTCCGTCGGGTTTCGTTTTCCCCGAGAGCCCTCGGCGGCTGCGTCGTGCCCCGGCGTTACTCGGGGACAACTAAATGGGCATCGAAGGCAGGGGGTGGGAGGGCGTCTGGACAGAGGGACGGAGAATAGCAGCGAAGCAAATTGCTTTCTGCCAGCATATTGCCAACGCCAGTCTTTATTCTCAGGGATGGGCAGTCACGTCGGAGGCCATTACCTCTCCGCCGCTGGCCCTCTTTCGATGGAACGCCGATGCGGAATATTTGACGGACACTCCAAGCGAGGCCTAGTAATATAATCAGATGATAAGAAATTAATTTTCTCCTCGGCTGCTCTTTGACTGGGCTGTTGATACGAGGGGACGGTGTGGCTGGGGGGACTCGGGGGGTCCCTGCGGCACCCGGCACACTCCAAGTCTTCGGTGTCCCTCCTCCCCCCACCGTTCTCATTACCCTGCACGACCCCCACCCCCCCACACCCTGTTCAGCACCAGGACTCGGCAGGCCTTCCTCCGCTTTCCCCGGCGGCACGCGCGGAAAAACCGGGAAATAGGGAGCATCTGGTGTGGCTGCTAAAAGCGGTCCTCCCTTCTTGCCCCGGCAGCTTGGCCTGCAACCAGTCTCGAATTTTTGGAGAATATAAAAAATGTCGCTTTGAATACGAGACGAAAAAGAAGATGACCAGACATCGGGCCGGACTCCCGACGATCTCTGCTCGAATATTCAGCGGTAAAACCTTGGACTGAAATTGGGCAAATTTCACTTTTAATCCTTTTTTTATTTATAGTCTCCCTCGGTCTCCCCAGCCTCTGTTAATAAGGCATCGGGAGTCCGTCGGCGTGTCGGGCAGCTGCTATTTATTGCTTCTCCCGGTCCATCCGAGTCGGGCGTCGAGGGGCAATCAATTACTGGGCACGCGCCTGGGTGCCGGCGGGCCGCTCTGCGCTCTCCTGGCAAGCCCATCAGTCTCGGTGCCCCTGCGAGCGCCGCGGCACCTGATCGCATTTGTTATCCGCTGCCGCTGTTTAGGAGACCGGCCGCCTGACGCTGATGGAAATTCACGGCAATATGCAAAAACGCAAAGGTAAATGCGTGTTGCCCTGGCAACAGCAGGGTGATTTCCAAGCGCTGATGGAAATCAATGTCATGCGGCCGACTCGTCCGTCCTCAGGAAAATTAGAAATGGGGGGGGAGGTGGAGGAAGAGGACAAAGAGAAATACAGCCAGGGCGGTTCAATCAGGTTTTACTTTTCCTCAGGGCTCTGCACTCTCCTTCAAAGCGGTCGACACACTTTCCAGCAGAACCTTCCTACCTGCCTTGCTCCCGCCGCGCTGTGTATCTACATGCTAAGGAGAAACGGGCTGTGCTCTGGTTTCGTGACAAAGTGTCACGAAGACCACCTTGGGAGAGGTGTACGTTCCTCTCACTCCTTCCTGCTATCGTTCCGCTCGTAAGTTGGACTCGGCTCCTCGATAGAGGCCGTTTGCGTTTGCGGATGTGGATTTGATCGGTGGCACATTGTGTGGTCCACAACCCGCCCAGGAAACAGCAACCACCTGTGTCCCCGGATCGTACTGGGTGGCGCAGGGAGTGGGACGAGAGTGCAGTTTGTCCACTTGTGCAAGCGCTCTTTATATGTGTGGGTGGTGGGCGATGGAGGTTGGAATGGCAGGGAAAAGAGACCGGAGGCTTGCCCCCTGGGATCAGAACACACGGGGCGCTGCGGTGTGCGGTGAGCTGCCTCCTGTCGGGTTGCGCGACTCTCTTCGCGGTCACGGTGCTCGTGCGCAGGGTCTCATTCAGCCTCTGAAGAATAGAGTGTTTGCAGGCTCTCAAGGGACGGGGACGTGTCCTGCTTGTGGGAAAGGGACCCATCGCGTCTTCCCTTGTTTTCTACTTGAATGCACTGGCTGTCAAAACCGGTTTGCACGCTCTAAACATTACACTTTGTTAATCGGTCATTCCGGTACAAATAGCGGCTAAGGGCACAGCCACCGTAATACCGCTTTTTTACGGCTTTAATGAGAAAAGCATTTGAAAAAGTTCTATTGTTGCTGTGAAATTTGTGCCGTGCAGCCCACTGTTACCAACTCTCGCGTTTTTCCTGCCTCGACCTGCAGGTAATGAAACAGTTGTCAAAGTGTTGTGGAAGCTAGGAATGCGGGGCGGCGCAGGTAATTCATCAAGTCGCCCCCTGCTGCGAGCACCGGAAATGTGTTTTCCAGGTTTCTATCCATGCAGAAGGGAAGAAGGGATGGAGGGAGAGGCGGGAGAAGTCGTCCCCACATCCCCTGAGCTCGGCGGCACGTGACAATGGGGCTCCGGCGGACCCATTGTGGGGAAGGTCACGGCTGAGGTGCTGACAGGACCGATATGGTTAATTACGGCTCAGACACACACACACACACACACACAATGAGCGCATTAACATGTGGGATGTTTTTGTGCCGTTACATAACTGAGATGAATGGACCCTTTCAGCTCCTGTGGGAATTGTGTAGAGGAAACGCAGGACGGACCTGGAAAAAAGGGCCCCCTCCCTCCCAGTTCAACACAGCCTTTGACCAAGACGGGCATTATGGGTTGCGTGGATCTTGGTGTCAAAGGGCATGAAAGACAAGAAAACAACACTATCTCAGTTTTACATGTTGGAAAGTACAAAAAACCACATGCATGGGGGGATCAGGGGCTGCGTTTCTCCGTCCGTCTGCACGGAACTGCCTTCCTGCGTCTTCCTCCTGCCACTGGGAAGTCCCAGACGTGTGTTTAGAAAGTGTTTACCGTGCACGGTATTGCAGTTGTAGATCAAATGAAACCGACCATTTACAAAATGTGCCCTCTTTTATCCAGGGAGCACATTCGCTTGTTTTCTCTTTAGTCTCTTTGTACAAACTGGACCAAACTGGACAAGCGGCGCCGAAAACCGATCCCGATCCCATCTGCTCAGCTCCCCAGTCCGGGCAGCCGGGTGAAGCCCGAATGCCAGGTTGTCTGAAAATATTTATTAACCTCCACCATTTGCCTTCCCTCCCCCGATTCTGAGAGGTCATTCAAATTCTGATTCAACAACAGGCCTCTTAGGCCAGTTCTGTAATTTTCTTTCTAATCTTTTACATCATCTGACATTGATCTCGACTCCGAAATCCATTCGTCCCCCAACGCATATTCTGCACTTCCTTCTCACCCCAGCCGCTTTCCCCAGTGTTCCCAGTAAACCCCGACGGCATGCTCGCTCAGACACCGAGTCCCATTTCTGTCAGTCGTCAAAACAAGGTTCCTGCGATAGGTTTCCATCTGATAAAGGCCGCAGCTTGCGGTGAACAGCGGCCTGCGGAATCGATTTTTGGGCTTCTGTGATTAAATCGCTGTTGTCCTTCACCGCTGCACTTGATAGTAGAAGTTAAGCTCTCGGTGAACTGTAACAGGCACAACCTCCTTATCCTTCTTTTCCCCCATGAAACAAGCGGGTAAGGAAAAAATCCACACGCGCTAAATATGATGTCTAGCTGTCGGCATTTTTGATGTCGTGGAAAAAGCACAGCTCTTTCATTAGCATGCAGGCCCATACAGATGATGTATATTCGGATTTTAACTGAACGCACGGAGCTGTTGTGTTGTCTGCGTTTATCATTTGGCCGTTTTTCATGGCAGAGGCTCGTGAATACGTGAGCGCGCATCTCCCGCCTCTGGCACTGCAGACGGACGGAGGGGCGCATGTCAAAGTCAGGGTGGTACTGTATTTCGAGGTGGGAATGCGAACGGCCGAAAGATCACGGTCCAACCGGCGAGACGGGACCAACTCCCAGGCACCCTGTTTGTGCCGATCCTAAAGGGACGACCACAGAAATCCGCTTCTGCTGACCACTCGGTACGGAGTCACGTTCACGGTCCCACAACTTCTCAAAGTAGCTTCACGAAGTCCTGCAAGCTAGAGTGGTTATGAAGCGCAATACAGACCCTGCGATGTAAAATATAACCAAAGGGTTTGTGTCTAATTCGGTCCTTTTTTCCTTTTGTTTTCCAGTTGATAGTCATACTGTAAAGTAGCGTGAAAATTCTCTTTGCACCCTGACACCTTATTGCCTTTTCTCCACCGTAGTTCTCATTGTTTTATTCCCAGCTTTTCTCTGGAGACATTCCAGAATTGCAGTGTCCGAACAGGTTATGAAAGCGTCATACTTCTACGCGACTCAGCCTAGGCTTCACCTGCTCTGCCGGAGCAACGCACTTTTGTCCTGCTAGAGCTTTTTGTGATTCTCTTCATAGTTGTAGATCTGCGACCCTCATTTGTCTGGGTGCTTCTTCTAATCCGAGTGGCAACAGGTACGATTCTTTGTATTTTACTTTCTTCATTGTGCCTCAGGAGGACTTCATAACTATTTTTCAGAAAACCAGATTCCACCTCTTTCCTCCACCCCTTCCCGTACCTCAAGTCCTTCTGATTCGCTCCAAGCCCGGGTTTGTCGAATTTAGAATGTCTGCAATGATGGTTTTGTGCCAAACCCGCATGCAGCCAGGGATACGAGCCACACAGGCCGCAGGCATGCCCACCATGGACCTTGTCGGGGACGTGGCCGGTCCTGCTCCCAGAGACACGCCGTCACACACTTGCATGCTTCACGTGTAACAAAATGCGGAAGCGCACACGCACGTATGCAAGCGCACATACGCGCCTGCAAAGATGGAGTCGGAGGGCATGCAAATGCTGCACGTGCGCCCAGCCGGGCAGCCGCAGATGCTCCCAGCACCAAGCGAAAGGGAAGGATTCTAAAAATGAACCTGACTGACTCCAAGTGGATGTAGAAGAATATGAACACGGACAGAAATGACTGCAAAACCAGATGGAAGAGAAAAGGGTACACAGAGAGCGGGAGAGAGAGCCAAGGATTCCTGATGGACTGTGCAGCCATACCCAGCCAGTTCATTGCCGTCATTTCTTACATCTTTGACATTTTCAATTATGTCTTTCACGCATGGCTGGGAACTTGTTTTTTCTCCTCGCCTCCATCCTCTCTCTTTTCTCCCACTCTATTGTATTTTCGCTTTAACTACACGGTCCTTCTCTCAGTTTGCCACGCCATTTAATGCGTGGGGGTCAGCTTGCCAGGAACCCATTTCTCTTTCGGCCCCGGAGCAATGAGAACGAGGGGGTGGGACGGCGCGTGGGGAATGAACGGCTGGTGTCAGGTTTGTCTAGGACTCCCTTCCATCTCCACCACCCCACCCCCCACCGCGAACATACTTAAGGAGCTGAAGGACGAGTGCTGAAATCGTGTGGGGCCCTGCTTTCTCGGGGAACCGTCCTTTTCCTGCCGGTGCGGCCGAGGGGTTCGCCGTTCCACGTGCAGAGGAGAGCTGCTCCCGGGGGCCTCGAGAACGAGAAACGCGTCCGGTCGTCCGCCGACTGACAAGGCCGTAATCGAACGCGTCGCTCCTGTCCGCGTCGCCCGCAGCACGGCACCCCTCGCACTTATTGTTTCAAACAAGTGTGCGATCCTTTCCCTCGCCGGCGTCTCTCTCTTTTATCACCGCCTTCCCTCCAGACCGAGAGTGGAAGAGCACTGACTAATGGAAACGTGAGCGCCGCAGGGGGTGTCCAACCAATGTCCTTCCCTAAAACGCAGCTGATCGCTCAGGGGCCACTGGGCGCTCGCAGGAAATTAGACTGGTAAATGAAGAGGAAGGAGCTCGACAGATGGGCTCGCATCCTGAGCTCCTGTGCTCTAATTTCGGCTGCCACTGCGGACGTACGGGCAGGTGTTTCCGTGAGAGACCGTGCACAACACAGGCATCACATGTGTGCGAACGCAGGGACGTTTGTGTTTGAATGCGCGCACATTTACTGCGCAGCGTTCCTTCCAGCAGACTTCTTTTGCTTTGGTTGTTACCAAAAGTTTTTTTTCCAGAAATTCCACCCCCCGTGCCACTCTTCCATAGCCGACCCCAGACCAGCTCTTCTCCGGTAGTAACTTAAGCGTCGGCTGAACTCCCCGTCGGTCCCTCGCTGCTCCCTCCCGGGCCCCGAAGCCATCCCAAGCCGCAGTTTATTTGACGCAAAATAAATTTGGCTATAAACAGGAGCAGATGGGTTTAACTGGCTTTAATAATGAGGAACGGGGGCAATGGGGGATCAGTCTGCGATCGGAAGAAATGCAGCGAGAGTAAAATGCAATTTTTGTATCCACTCAGGTGTTGCACGTTTACATTTAATACATTTATTACATACAACCACTGTTTATACTTTTGGCAAGGATGAAGCTGTTGAGAAATTCTGCATAAATAAATGTATGCTTAAGCGGTTATATTTATACCATAATATGTCAATTTATATATGCAGCACTTCCTGCAGTAACACTTTTTTATTTCAGCCCTTTACGTCATTTATGCTAATAATTTCCCATCTTTAAAAAAAAAAAAAATCTGAAAATTATCCAAATTAAATTATCTATAAAATACATTTTTTTCTGTTTTTATTTGCTATCATTAAAGGTGTACCCGATCTATTTTTTGATGGTTTTCGGGCTCCATGTGCGGAGGGGATGCAGGGCTCTCAGGCTGGATCGCTGCCCGGCCGTGACGGAGCACCTTTGCGGAGCTGCCAGGTGTCTACATCACGTTCTTCTGAAGGGCGTCGTGTGGGCAAAGATGACCTACTGCATTACCATGTGATTCGCGGTAAAGGAAGACTAAAAATGCTTTTCCATTCATTTTTGAAAAGCATGGCTTGCAACTACAGGACTCCAGTCTGATTTCAGTGATTGTTTTTGCCGCAGTTGCAACGGTACTTCGATAAAAATCTGAAATGTGCGACATGCTTTCTCAGAGGACTTTCAGCTACGTTGAACAGTAAGATGGGATCCTTCGAGCCCTTTTAATAATAAGTGGTGAGATGGTGCCGATAGTAGCTGCACTACACCTGCTTCTCGCGTATCAGGGTTAATTCAGGCTCAGTTCGCCCTGTGAGGGGGGGGCAAATTACCATTATTTCTTATCTAAAAAAATAATTGGTTCCAGTCAAAAAATGTCACCTAAAATTAAAATACTTTAATAAAAGATATTTAATGCGTGAGAACAGCCCCAACATATTTTGCAATATTTGTAATGACAATTATTTTCAATTATATTTTAAATTATTTCTCGCTTGTCTTTTAATATTATATTTTCATTCGCTCATGCGGCGCGGGGCCGCGGAGATGCCTGTTCCTATTCCAGAGGCAGCATGCACCCGGTAAGCAGACTTTCTGATCATTTGGCTCACAGATGTGTGTGCTGTACAGCAATCGAGTTCGCAAGCTCACTGCCCATGTCTTTTACTTGGAAAACATGCGGACACTTTTACCTTAAATGGTCTTCATTTATTTACAGCAGTGTTTCTGTTGTAAAAGCTGCTGATGTGTGGTCGTATGGGACCAGGGTGAGGTGTTGTCGTGATTTTTTTTGCTAATAAATATACCCTGGCACATGAAAAGTTATATAATTCAATAACGCTAAGCAAGTTTGAACAAAGGACTCAGCCAAATAAAGGTTAATAACACCGATACCCTTGAGGAAAGGGCTTTTTGATAGAAACAACTTCAGTGTAATTGAATAAATACAGTACAGTACATAGCTGAAGACGCCATTATGTATAGTGCAGCATAACTGCAGTAGAAGAATTGTTTTAGAAACCGGTTTCATGATGTATATAGGCTCGATTGTCAGTCCCCTTAAGGAAAGCTGCAATGAGGAACATCAGAATATTTCCCTTGATAACAGAAAGGCAGAAAGAGCGTTGATACTTCAGCACATCTTGTTTTCCTCCTAGATGACAATTTCTCATATACGGCATCGTATCATTGTATGTAAATAAAAAAACCCAAGGTAAGGCTGGATTGTTATTTTATGAACAGATGTTCTCACAGCGATTTATCACCGTGATGTTTTATACATGCAGGCTGAGGTGTAAATAGAAATTCTGGCCCTTCTGAAAGAATATTCTCTGCCCTCATCCCTTCCCCTACATAAAATAAGATAAAATGAAACCTTTTGCTACTGCGTCTGGGCGCAGGTCCCTACAGTTGTCACCAGCGTTCACCCCACCAGTCTGCTTGAGTGCCAGTGCTTCTTCTCAGTGGCACTATATTGAGTTTTTCATGCAGCCTTGACATTTATTTCCAAGTCAAGTTTTTGCACCAGTTGTCTGGCTGGTCTTCGGTACGTATCTGTAACATGTGAGCCGTTACCATGGTATACCTCACCGGTGCAGTAATACGGTCTCCCACAACAGCTGCTTTCTTAAGCGCCGCTTATTAATTCTTCCGGTCAGCACCCTTCTGCCTGTAGAACAAATTATTAATAGTAAAAGCAGACCCTGAATCCGAACTTCCCCGGTCTTGGACGCTCATCTAAAGGTGGACTGTTTTACAACTTAAAGATGCACCGCATATTGGTTTTGCTGCTGTTAGATCGCAGCGCCAATCTACATTTTCCCCTCTTTGTCTGTCCCTAATGTTTGTCTGCTGTTCTTCTGCTTTATCCGGGATCTGCCTGCTGCCGAGATATGAATTTTAATAGGATCCTTCCTGGTAAAGGAATGAAGCAAGGTGCCACACACTTCAGACACCTCAGGTATGTGGCAGCAGCTCGGAAGCAGGATTAGGAGATTTTAAACCGATAGCTCTTTATAGTCTCTCTGGGCTTAAAAGATGTGGGGAGGTGAGAAGAAAGATGCGTGAAGCGAGGCTGCAAGACGAGTGTTGCAGGGATTGTTTGCCTTCGACTCAGCTGCGGTTGGGGAGAAGTTTTAATATCTCTAGATCAGCAGCCCTATATTGAAAGTGTCACCTAATTGGAAATGATTTAAGGCACTCGGCTGCTTGGCAATCGTATATAAATTCACTCCTGGCAGCCGTGCCGCAGTCTCTCTATTTCTGCTTTATGAGTCATTTGCATGGAAGCCTTGGAGATTATAAACCATGCAAATGATCCGGGGTGTTGCACAAGGTGATTTCGCCCCCTTCCCCCAGCTCTGCTTCCCCTGGAGGAGCGCAACCCGCATCGCAGCCTTTGTCCAGAAACGCGTTTTTCTGCCCGCCTCCTGCCCGGCGGCGCGTCTCCCGCTTTCCCTACGCGTGCCATCCGTGGGGTGAAATTGGGGGTTTTTGCAGACCTTCTCACGTGCGGTGGGACTGGCAGCAAATTTAAAACAATTGCGTTCCGACAGCAGGATTATGCTCCTTATCGCGCTGTATACTATGGTTTAATGTTATATACCCTCATTTGCATGCAAGCTTACGATAAGCTCCTCATATAGCGCGGCCTAATCCTTGGAGAAAAGCTCAGGCGGTAATATTAGCTATATTGACTTCTTTAAAAAGAGATCAGAATTATCTTTGTTCACTTAAATAAAAGTGTTCTTTACCGTCGAAATCTTCGCCAAGTGAGCCGTTGGTGTTCGTTGCCATTTGTGCCCTTTGTAATATATTTATTATAAATTTACGAAAGCCTAAATTCTGTTTAATGAGTAACAAGGATGGCATTCAGGCACTGGTCTACTGTAAACACTCACTGTGAGCTTGTAAGTGGGTTTTACCCTCAGGGGCCTGGGAGCCATCCCCGCTTGGGAGGTGTGCACCCCCACCATCACGTACACACTCTCGTCTCCTGTCCTTGAACGTGATGGCTGACCTTGCTCGGCTAGATGGATATCCTGCTAGAGCCTGAAGTAGGGGCCCTGGGAGCAGAGCTCGGGAACAGGGCGGACCCCCCAGCACAGCCACGTCGACAGAGTTGGGGCGGGAGTCCGGCAAGCGTTCGATCCGGCACCCTCACCGTGCTGCCAAATCGTCCCCTTACTTTTGCATTCGAATTGCACTAAAGAAACCTTTCCACGGTGTTTGTTAAAGAATGGATTAAATTTGAAAATAAATGCACCTTTATTAAATAGTCTCAAACCGAGAAAAAATTGAATGCAAATCGCTAAATGCAACAATTAATTGTAAGAAAATTATAAAAATGTAATAAGTTTTGGCCTTCGATGAAAAAAAAGGTCTTAGTGGCAACTCACCAGGGTAAATAATATTTGAAAATGATTTGCTTTCTTCCTTACTCTGCAGGCTCTTTTCCTTGCACCTTTTCCTTGGTGAAGGAACATCACTCAAGCAGAATAAGGCAACGGGCAAATAGCTGAAAAAAGAGGAATTTCCTCCTCATCCATTTACATTTTGCCTCAACTATGTGGGGTCGGAATCCGGCCAGGCTGATCCCATCAATCCGTTCCGGCAGGTCTGCTTCTGGTTCTCACAAGTGTACCGTGTCTGTGATACGGACTCACATTCTGGCCTTCATTTAGCTGACACTTTTCTCCGAGATCACTCGAAATGTTTTAATGCGTGCCAAAATTTACCCGTGTACACAGCCGGGTCAGTTCAGGGCCGTATTTCAGGGTAGCACCTTGCTCGCAGGGCTCATTGGCAAGGAGCGGACATTGGAGCCGAGGCGCTGCGATTGCAAGGTGAGCTGAGCGCTGCTTACCTGCCCCTTCCTTTCGTTTTATGCAAATGAGGACATGTCCTACAAAAAATAAAAAAATAAAAAAACAATGACCGCAGCTGCCCAAATGTTTGTGTCTTTTGCTCCAAATACATCGAATGTCATGCAGCTGTTGAAGAAAGTGGATTCACACGTGCATGGAATTCTGCACCCTCAGCAGATTTCTGCAGGAGGTGGTGGTATAGGCTGGAGGGAGGAGGTGTAAGGCATTGCTCAGCCCAGACTCTATTCCTCAGCCAGACGTATGCAAACTAACAATGCGGACAAAATGCGTCCTTGTTCAACTCGAAAGGTGGACAGCAAGAAACAGTCAAAGCTGTGCAACCGGGTCAGAAATATCTAGTCACGCTGCATCATCGCTGGGTCGCAAACCTATGCCAAGGTGGGTTTTAACGCTGGGTGTACATGGGGCCAATGTTCACCAAAAGGTCACTGTTGCATTAGCATCTGTGATAAACAGCTTAGTATATGGGGGTCCTATGTATCAGAAAATTCATTATTTGCATCATTATATTTGATATATATTCCTTCACTAGGGTTTGTGCTTTTTTGTGAATAATACATACATTTGTTGCCTTGTAAATATAGTGGAAATGTTTTTCAGGTGATGCTTGTCATAAAGTGGGAACTTGGGGGTCCAGCAGTGCTTGGCAGGTTAATAGTGTAGGTGCACCGGAGGGAGACGAGCGGACAGACAGCATTTCGGCGCTTCCCACTGTGGCCACCCGCTGCAGGGTCTCCTCATGCCGACCCCTTCCACCCCACCCCTGCCCAGCTCCACCTAGCAGATTGCCGGTGACACCCGTAAGTACCGGGAACAGCACCGGATCCATATGCCGCCTTTTTGTCTTGAGAAGAGCTGCAATCGCTTGGATCTGTGCAGAAACAAGTGGATTAGGAGTTATCAGGGACGAGGCAATACTCCTTGATGGATGGCGCCCGTCATTGTGATTCGAAAGCATTTTTCATTGCCGAGCTAAATAAAATAAGGGGGTTGTGGGGGGATTGCGTTACTCGGGTTGGCGACAAAAGGAGCAACCGTGTATTCGAGTTCACTGCAATAAGAGTTTTCGCTACTGCTAATAGAATTGTACCATTCCACCTGGACCCTCTTCCCTCAGGGTATAAATAGTGATATATGAACTGCTGTTTGCATCCACAAGTTCTTTAGTGCTGGCGTACAGCTGGACCTTCATAGCTGGTTTCAGGTAGCCTGTTATAGATTTAATCAGTTGGTTTGTTTCCACCAAGATCGCCGAGTGGGAATCTCGGTCATCGAATTTCTTGAAGGGCCGCTCTTCACAAGCTCTTTACAGCAAATATCACGGATGCCCTAATGGCAGCGTCCTTTCTGAGCTACTCCACGGCTGTCGAGCACCGGTGCCGTTACCTGTCTTTGATTTAAGACGCTCGAGTTCAAACAGGATGGACACGGTGCTAAGCGAGTATGGAAATAGCTTCCTGGCTCTTATGGGCTCCTGTACAGCGCAGCATCTCCATCCCCTGGAGCTGAGCTGAGCCACTCGCTTCGAGGTTCATGTCTTCCTTAATGAAATGGCTGCCGCAGTAAAGGTGCTTAATGTGTGTAATACGGTCCGGCGGTCGGTTGTGCTATAACGCAATATATCCGTTCCTAAAAATCACCGCGCAGTAAAAATAACAAAGTTCCTTACTTGAAAGTTGTTAACTGGGGCCCTGCTGTATTCTGTATTACACGTCACCAGCAGATCTGGGAACAGGTGGCACAGTTAGAGCTTCTGCCCCGCTCACCGGGAAACAATAATAAGTTTGAATTCCAGCTCACGCTGTAGGCTCCTCGCACAAGGTATTTACCCTGAATTGCTACGGTAAAAATTACCCAGCTGTATAATTGGATCCATCATTGTGAGTAACTTAACTTTATTAGCTGTTTCCTAGAAAGATGTCAGCTAAATGAGCAAATATAAATGGTCTACAACTGTTGAGCCTATATAAAGCACTGCATAATACTATAGCATTGCTGCGATGTCTCTGCTTAAAACAAATGTGGATCAAAAATAATATTGAGGATCCAAACACGTCCTGTCTCATGGGGACCTGCCTACTGTACTGCACAACAGCAGCAATGAAAACAGCGGGCGGAAAAAAGGCCTCCCGAAAGTCAAAAGGGTTTTTTTTTTTTCCAGATCTCTTGTTTTTTGGCCTTTCTACATTAAAGTAGCATCATTTGTTTGCAGTGATTGAATACAGGAATGTAAAACACTGTGCTACACTTAAGGCATATTTTTACCCCAGGAAAGCACAGCAGCAGCCATCGCTGTACTGCAAAGAAATCAGCACAGATTTTCATCCTTATAAAATGTTGCATTTTTATAACAGCGTAAATATGTTTGATAATGAATCACCTGCTCCTGTTGAACAATACAGGAAATGGACCAGAAATCTCTTCCGCACCCGTGGGAGAATAATTGTTTACCAAGGAATTGCTTTACGTTTGTTTCAATTGAATGGGTGGAAATTTTCTCTCTCGGTACTTCTAAAATTCTTTCCCTTATACGATATGGTCCAGTGCATTTACACCCACCCCACTGATCATAAACAGCTTTGCAGCTGAGGTTCAGATCGTCCTAAATTTTCCAGCCAGAATGTGGGTGGGACTTCCTTTTTGTCATCACATTTTGATTGGTCTGTGTAAAAGATACTCATTTCTCATTGGTCAGTTCCACTACTACACCTGTCACACTTTAGCATCGCATATAAGGGGTTTCGTGCCTCAGAAAGGTTGAATCTCTGTATTGATTCCCATCCATGCATGGGTGTAAATTTTGTTAAACTGTTTGTGCTGTGGAATTAATGTATGAATTAGAATGGTATGGCTTGTTGTTTTTTGGTCAATGATGAAACTCTTCAACACACCTACGTACCACCACGCAGGTTCAGTGCTTAAGTTAAGGAAAGGTTCATGGGGAGAAGCTCCATCCCTCACCCAATAAACTGTGCCGTGCTTTGGCTGCCAAGTGGGAGCCAGTTATCTCTGTACTGTTGATCAACTCCTACAAAATCCCCGTGTGTTTACAATCGAACGTTGGCTATTTGTCTGTTGCAAGCGCTTGTATTTTTGTTTCCGCAGGCTTGCTGTGCGTGCGCGAAAGCTCCCGTCAGGCCGAAATGACTGCGGAAACAAAACGGTGACTGCTGTCCGCTGTGCGGAAACGTACGCATGCTCGCGCTCTCCACCCCACCGGCTCCCCGGCGACCAGATCGGCTTCCACAACCGTGGCAGGTCGGCCTTCGTCCAAGCGAACCCCCGCCCTCAGCCGCCGCCTGGCAGACGTGCAAATCCAACATGTGCTTGTGACTGATGGCAGTTCAGTGGAACGAATCCCAAGCAATGATATATAAACATATACGAAAAAAGTATTCAGTTCGATTCTGCGCTGGGTCGCCGTACAGCACATTCCTGTTAAACGTAAATTATCGAGCAAGCTTTTAAACGGATGAATAACCAAATGCCACGTTCTGTATTGTAGTCACAGTCATTTGTTAGTCACGGATGTATTTGTTCTGTACTCCTTGTTTGAATGTCCCTAGGTGCCACGTAACATTTTAGACTACAAACAAAGATTTATGCGGGAATGCGGGTTTTGCGTTACTAAAATCCGTTTCAGTTTTCGGGGGGCATTTTCGCGTCTTTCTCGCTGTTGCCAGATTTATACGTGGCCTCCGTTCCCGTGTTATGTTGGGCAGACGGTGTTACTGCGCAGGCCTAGTGCATTAATAATAATAACAATAAAACTGTAACCAAATCTGTAAAAACAATATATACTTAATGTTCACCCAGGATTCCCTGCTAAAAGCCCACATCATCAAACTGCAGATTAGTGGCGGCCATAACTTTATTATGCCCCAGCTCGGCAACAGGGCCCCCATAAATAATTCACGCGGCTGTCTCTGGGAGCGGCTGATTTAATCCTCCAGAACGGCGCGCGCAGCGCGGCTGGGGTGTGAAAGAAGGACGTCCACGAGCCTCGGCTGGCGAGCGGCCCACGGCGGTACTGCGCCCGGCCCTCCGCCGCAGAGCATCCCTCCCAGGCAGCCAGCACCATGGCAACAAACACACCGGCCGCATCCATCACCGAGGCACGCGTGCCCTACGGAGCAGAGCTGGGAAAAATGGGGTGGGGTAGGGGGTTGGAAGGGTACTGCTGGGTGTGTGTGAGGACACGTGTGTGCGCGCATGTGTATGTGCATTTGTGTGAGGATGGGGGTCTCACACTGCTGCCTGGATGGTATCTGCAGACAGCTGGTTGCAGCGGGAATGTCTTCCTGTGCTAACCCCCTCCCCACCGTTCCTCCCGAGCCTTTATGCACAGAGGGTCTTCAGGAATAAATCTGTGTGTGTTTGTCTGGCCATTCAACCATCGGACGATGATCGCGGCCGAGTTTCTGGCTGTGTGTGTTTGCACGTTTGTGCTTTGTTTACCACAGCCCTCCCTTTGCATGATGGGCAGATCACTCATCGGTCCTGGCAGTGATGTAGAGGGGAGGTAAAGAAAGGTATGGGGGGCAGGAAAAGGAAAGAGGAGGGATGTGTAATGGATGTGTGTGGCAAGGAAATTGCTTTTGCTTCCAGACTCCTAACCCTCGCGCGGCGGCATTAACTCAGGGTGGTGGTGGGGGGGATACATGGAGTGATGTAACATGAGGGCAATATCAGTGGCAATATTTTGCTCTGTGAGGGGCTTAGCAGAGCAGGACCCAGGGGTGTAATGCAGTGCTGTAGTGTCCACTCACAGTCACCCCCCCACATCCCCACCTGCTGCCACCTCCGCGTTGATGCAGCGCCAAAGCGATAAGGCAATATTACTGGGATAAGGCTGGAATTAGTTTTCCATTACAAGAACAGGACCCGGAGCCATGATGGACCACTCAGGCAGGAAGTGAGGCATTAGCTAGGATCATGGTCGTATTGGATTGTTCGGAAAAGAGGGGAACGCGGCATTCACTGCTCCTGGCGTCCAGCACGGGCGGAAGTTACGTCTCCATAGCTGCTGCTGCTCCATGTTCGTTCCCGTAAACAAGTGCATCGAATGATGAGGGGCTACAGCTCAGTCCAAAGATAACAGGGCTGCGATGGCTCTGCTTGTTCCCCGCTGCCGGCTTCTGCCCGCCTCACTTAAGTTATTTCTCGCATCTGCACCGTTTCAGTACAAAGCGCACACTAATATAAGGGCCTCATCTCTTTGTGTAGACCAGGCCATCAGCCTGACACTAGATAGTTGTGGTCAGTCTGAAACTTGGAAAGAGGTTGCATCTCTTCCAGTCCCTCCTCATTGCACAACTTTTTGCTTACTGTGCTTGATTTTATATACTGGAACAAATGTGGAAGGTGAAGGCCAAAGCGATTCACGTGGTAGTAGGAGCACTGGGGGCTGTGACTCCCAAACTTGGAGAGTGGCTCCAGATTCCAGGTAGGTCTCTGTACAGAAAACAACTGAGGTCTCTGTACAGAAAAGTGCAGTTCTAGGAACAGCTAAGATACCACGCAGAACCTTCAAACTCCCAATTAGGGGATGGTGAAATGGAGATTTTTATATATATATATCTTTTTCTCTTTTCTCAGGCGGTTCGATGGTATGCCTGATGCCTCACAGGCCCTGGGCTGCAATTCACATCGGCCCGAGTGGAGTTTGCATGTTCTCCCCGTGTGTGTGGGCTTCCTTCGACAATCCAAAGACATGTGTTTCAGGTTGATTGACCGCTCTAAGTTGGGTGTGACTACGTGCAGATACTGTATGGCCGCCATGTGTTGGACTGGCACAACATCTAGGTTGTGGATTCATAGCTTTGTGGTCAGTGAGTCAAGGACAGGCGCTTGATCACAGCAACCTTGACCTGGATAGAGTAGTTAAGGATAATGAATGGCAGTCTAGCACCCTCTGCTTCTGGGATAGGCGCCGAACTGGCATGGCCCTGCTCAGGATTAGCAGTTAGCAAATATGGACGCAACTAAACAAGTTTATAGAAACGCTGGTCAAAATTTTTACACATACAGATGATGGTGATGGACAGAAAACTCTAAAAACATAGCACAAATACAACTCTGTATTCAAAATATCCCCAGTATACGCAGCATTTTAGCTGTGCACTAATTCAGGAGTTGCCTACCATTTTCGGAAATTTTGTGACGAATCAGCTGAATCGATGCCATTATTAACCAATTTTGCTAAGCTTGCCGTTTTGTACTGAGCTGCAGCTTTGCCAATGGAAACAACTAGACTGAGACATCCTGAACCAAGCAACTAATTATAGCATGAAGAGCTCCAGAACGGAGACATGGCGGCCGTAAATTACATAAAATGTCATTCCCTCCAGAATTGTGCTGCATTCCTTGACACGAATGCTTTCTGTTTGCCATGCCGCAAGCTAGGGTACAAGGTAACCGTGCTGCAAGCTGAACCAGGAATTCCCTAATGGATCTTAGGCAAATCTGGTTGTTTCTGAACTTGCACGATTTTCCTTGACGTTACGAGGCAGCTGAGACGCCTGCGTTTGTAGGACATGCAGCTGAACACCACATCTTTAATGGCTCCTAAGGCAAAGTAATAGATGGTCTAATAATGACGTAAAGGTACGGGGCAGCACCATTGTTCCCGCTGACTGTACGCGAAAAATGTGGTCCACTTATACCAAGCATAACTGCTGTGACATCATGGCTCAGTTTCTTGAAACTGGCGGCATTTCGGCTCCTCTCTCCATGTTCCTCTGTTACCCTTTTTCCCCCATTTGAAATGCAGATTTCTTGGGCGACTGCAAGGTCAGAAGTGATTTCTCATCAGCGCGACAATAGCTGAGGATTTAGATCATTCGCCGCAGTAAGGGCCTGGAGAGTTCCGGAAAGCTTTCATTTGGCTTTGGTGGTGGAGGTGGCCTGACGTGCAAAGACAAGGCCAGTTGATATGGTGGGGATGGGGAAGCATCGAATAAGAAACAAATGAAAAGGTCAGCCTATTGTTACCTGCTACATTCCGTCAACAATATCTTCCCCGGTGCAGTGCAGTAATTCCTCGGAATCCGAAACGAATGAGCCGGATCGCGACGTTATGGGCACCGAATGGCTATTTCCTATTATTTTAGAAGGGAAAAATAGACAAATAAATAATGTCATTAATTTGCATCTTTATAATGCGTGATACAGTATGTACAACACAGGTCAGGTGTCACTGTGTTACATGAGAGAGAGGAGAGAGCACATGGGGGGGATGGAGTAGAGGTTCAGTGTTATGAGATGTTAAATATACTGAGAATGTGTGTCTTAGTAACCCATTGTATCTACATTATTGACACAGCAACCAGCATTAAAATAAATTAGTTCATTTAAAAATGAAATATGAAGGGAAGAGAGTGATGTGGGGCAAACAAAGAAAAAGTTGTGGAAACAGCTGATAAGACACCAGCATGTGCGTCTTGCTTCGGATAAATTTGTAACCTTATCCAGTACAGTTTATTCTAATACGCATAAGTATTATTTATTAGTGCACACTGTATGGTATTTATTTGTTGTTGTTGTTTTTAAATTTATTTTGATGTTCATTCCCATTTCCTTTTTTTTCCCTCTGCATAAGTTTTGGGTAAAAATTTATTACAGGAAAAGTTTTTAGTTGGATACCAATATGTAGGTATTAATTTTCAAGAGCCATTATGGTGAAAATTTGGAGAATAGAGTTTGGATACCGAGCAGCTGCTAAATACGTCATTCCCATCTGAATGATTTTTCGAATTATTCACATTTTTAGCATTGATAGTGTTATGTTTGTTCTTTGCCAGCCAAAACATTACACATCTTCAATAAATGAATGCAGTCTATTGATATATTTTGTATGAAAGTGTTCGCTGTTAAGCGTCCCAGAGATCCCTGTCAGTCCTGCTTGTGCCTTCTTGTTTATTCTCAGTCTTGCTTTGTGCGTTTTAATTTTCTTTCTTATTACTGTCGTGCACCTTGAGCAGAGCTGCAGCCAGACCAAAACAGAAAAGTGTTTATCTACTCTGGTTCTTCCATCTGAACCCCAAGGCTTCAAAACACTCAGGGCAGGGTGGTTAATCAGGCGCTCCAAGCGAGGCGAGATGATGCCGAGAGCACAGAACCATGGGATTTGTCTTCTGGCTCTCACCCCCAGTGCTCCGCACTGCACTTTCATCAATATGTGATTTCTCCAGGATGACTTGATCACAGAGGTGAGCAGTGTGACATCAGGGGAAGCTTCTGAACATCATCCTGCTCCAGCCAAGATTGAATTCTGAGAAGTCTGGCTCTGCTGATGGAGGAATGAGTAAGTCGAGGGGGTGGGAATCAATCACAGATTGTAAAATTACCTGAGATCTGGAGCATAATTGTTCCACATTGCAGGTCAGCAGAGCAGACCCTGCCTCTTCCCCACATTCCTCCTCTTCAGTGTGTGCAGTGTGGAACAGCCAGAGCTGGACAAGACCCCAGGAAGTGCTGTGGATGCATTGCTGAGCACCACCTCAAGATGTAACCCCATTCACCATGCAGGTAAAGGCACTGCTTACCTGCCCAAGACTATGGTGGGTTATGATGGTCCCAGGGTGTAAAAGGATGGTCATTGGGTTAGTGCTCCCTCCTGGTTCCTGTGATAATAGTTTCTTAGCACCATCTACTCTCTTTTCCCATCCTTTGGAAATCTGTCACGTAATCGATCCCAACTCTGTGCGCTCCCCCAGCACTGGCCACCAGTTCCCTGCAAGGCTCTGGCTATAGTTGAGTTGGGCATCTGGTGCTACCCTGAGCATCTTGGCAGAGCGACCCCCTGACCCCGGCCCCATAGTCCTCATTTACCTGTATCTACTGGGGATTGTGTCAAGTCATGGAAGACACCCGCTTAGCCTGCATAATTGACCATTACAGTATTTTCTGAATATTTAATGTCTTCTCTGCAGTTTAGCCCGAGGGGAAGTTTTAAGCATGTGATGTGAAGTCACTATTTGTTAAGAGAATCATTTTAATATTAACTCGGGAGAAGGAGAGGATGGAGTGAGATGATCCCTCCATCACTCTCCCCGGTGCTGTATTTTTCCTTATTGTTTTGCTGTGGCCGGCATTACGAATGCAGCAGCGCCATCCGTGACCCCGCTTGCATTATTACACATCGATGTTGCAGGGATGCTTTCCGCGCCTGAGGTGTTTGACTGTGTGTTTTCTGTACCGCCCAGTGTTCCGACCACACGGTTTCTGCAGCGTTTGTACGCATCCATCAACTCCACGGCATAAAAATCCTTGAAGAACCTTGCCCTCCCCCAAGACCAATTTCCAGTCTTATTTACTCCCTAGCAGATCCACCTGGTTTGTCTTTCCTTTAGGGTTTGGTTCAGGTACACTTTTGCCGGGTAGGGACGTAACAAAGTGAACCTCAAAACTGATGAACCAGGATGGGCAATTTGCAGTGACCGATTAACCAAAAACATATCGCTGCACTATGGGGGGGAAACCCACACAGAGAGGGGGAGAACACGCTAACTCAACCAGACTGAGATGGATTCAAACCAATGTCCGAACAGCTCGGGTGCTCTGAGGCGCCAGTGCTACTTGCTGTGCCACCGCACGGTCCGCGTACACTAATATTATGTGTTTATTTTGCACATTATTGAGCAGAAACATTCCGAGTGCGCACGTTTAAACCCCAGAGCAACGTGTAAAACGGGGCTGCGACCTGGCGGCGCCAATGCTGCATGGCTCTAATTAACAAAAGGGCTGCGGTGGCGCAAGTGCGGATGCTGTAACAAAGCTGTTATTTCCCGTAGTTGCGTCTCCTGCTTCACCCATTACTTTGTTTGTGGTGGAAACAATGGAAATCGGTGGCACCGGGTGAATTTTCGGCTTATTGGCGTGACACGTAAGAATTATGGAATTTTTTTCCCTTCGACATCTTGTGCAAAAACTCATTGGTTAAGGGATGAGAAGAAGCGGCCGAGGATGGGTTGCTGTTATTGGAAGAGCGCCGGATTCTTCCGGCCCTGCGGTGGGGGCAGGAGGACAGAAGCATTTCGGTGAGTCAGTCGCCGGGGGCCGTCGTGATGCTGCAAGCCATCACGTTTCATCCGGCAGAGCTCCTGCAACCGGGCAGGACAAGACTGTGAAAAGTCGCTCCCACCCCCCTTTACTTTTTCGTGGTTTATGGCTCGACAACGTGCGACACAACCACAACGGCGACCGCAGTAATGTTATTAGCGCGTGTAACCGTCTCTCGTGCTAGCGCCTACGTTTTCGAGTCCATTTGCGAGAACTACTTTCCTGACCCTAGCCCTTCCCGGGACTCGAACCTGTTCGGGCCTCCGGCCACACACGCTACCCCACACGCTGCCTTCCGCAAGGCGGGTGGCATCCGTCGGTTTTTAATTACCGCCGGCCGGACTCCTCGAGAAGCACAGAATGGTTTGGCTGCTCAGCAATGAATACGAAATGCAGACTTTTCAATTAAGGCCTACAAGCGGGGGCTGGAGACCCCGCTCTCCCGACGCCTCACCTTTTTCTCCGAGCCGAAGGGGGCGCAACCGTCAGCACGGCCATTAAAATGCCCACACAGTGCTCCGCAAAGAGAGGCGCGCACACAAAGGACAATAAAAGTGACCTTCGCTCGTGTCCCTTCCTTTTTTTTGGCCACTTCTAAAAATATCTCCCAATCGCTGCCCACCCCCGGGCACCAGCTTGGCAAAGGGGTGCCAGCGATGCGCCTAACTGACTCACTGAGGATCAGGCAGAGAGCAGCGCTTGAGCCGTCCGGGGGGGGCCGTGGGGGGCGGGGGGGTCGCTAATTAGATTGGCTGAAGCAGAAAGCAGAACAGAGGTGCAGGGAAAGTTGGAGCGAGCGAATGGAGATAGATGGTGCCGCCCGGCTGCAATGGTGCGATATGGAAGGGGAGCGTGTAAATCTTCAAGAGGAAGGGGGCGGGGGGCCATCTAACAAACTCAATTAGCCGCCGTCCATAAAACAAACTGTTTTGCTCGTCCGTGATGCTCGCCGGCAGACGTCCGCTTCCACAGAGGGAGGAAAGAGGGGGGCAGGCATCCAGCTCCTTTGCCGCTGCTTTACACGCCACCTAAGGCAGATTTCGGCAGCGAAGCGCGACCTTGTCTATTCCGTTCTCAGAGAGAGCTCCTCTGCCCGCGTCCCCCGCCCTGTGGCGAATGGAAGCCGCCGGCATGTCGACCCCCAGCTGCGAGACCCGTGAAAGGAGGATTTCGGCAGCTCCCCGCCATGGAAAGCGGCCCACCGCCTCGGGGCCGCTCCCCCCCGCTCCTGTGGCCCCCCCCACATCCTGTAGTGCTGTAATGAGGTAGGAGGCCTGTGCTGGGTTTAATTACTTTAAAGGCAACCCTTTGCTGCCTAATGAACATGTTAAACAGCACGGGGGAGATGGGGGGCCACGCCGCCACCAACTGGATGCTCTCTGGGAAGTGAAGCGCGGGGCAGCCGGAGGCCCGGGGTCAGTTCTACTGTCTGTGGATCGATATCGGATCCAGCTGCCCATGCGGGAATATTTGGCATCCCTGTACACAAGCAGTCCTAGCAAAGGCTCATTTTGTGGTAGCAAGGTGACTTCGACTCACCTCGCTGTCACATTTGCTTGAATAAATTTGCCAGTTTATAAGCTGGATTGAACAGAGAGGACAGAAGCTGGCCAACAGTAACTCCTTGCGTTGCAGTTATTTTATATTCCATTTTCTCTAATGTGAAAACGTGCGTTTCTCATTCTGTCGTGCAGGTCCCAGGTTGGTTTTGCGTCCGAGCTCGTGGCCCAAGGGTTGCGGGATTATCGAACCTTGTTTTCTGCTGTTATTAAGCTGTAGTGGACAACCAGCGACAAAGATGGTGAGGATGTTAGCATCCGTACACGAGCTACATTTGTCACCGTAGATAAATAATGCAGACATACGTCTCATATCTGACAGTTCTGGAAGAATCCGAGCATGACTGGTCAAATTTTTTTTTGAGTGTAAAATTCATGGCACTCGATTTGTGTGGCCCGGTGTCTTTCATTATCCGAGCTACCGGAACAACAGGGCCGCACCCACGAAGTGACACCGGAGAGGATGACTTGCTGTATCTCGCAAGGAGAGAATGGAGCCCCGGAGAGCATGAGGTGTGGATCGGAGTGACCGCCACGCGACGCACAGATGTACGCTCGCTCCCGTCAGGGTCCACTTGGCACAGGGCCTCACGTAAACCTCCCGGTGGATGGGTCCGTGTGAGAGCAAAGCACGAGGTCACCTGCTCGCTGTTCTGTGGCCTTGATCTGAAGCGGACCAAAAATGTCCATACTGGTCAGCTGCGCACTCGTTCCGTTGCGTTTCAACCGACACGGCAGAGAGAACTCCCGAAGTTGTCGACCTCTCCCCCCCACACACACACACGTCTCCGCGAGGTTAACTCGCGCGTAAATGCGTAAATTCAATGCACGCCTATGCGAGCCCGTGCTCGATCGCTGCGGTTTGGCGGCAACTCCTCGGAGGGACACGTCGCTTTCAGCTTCGTTTTTTTACATTCCGCTCACGGTGGCCGCGCTGCGGGATCGTGCCGCTGCTCCCCTTTTGTTGTCAAGACAACAGGCCGGCGAAGGCGAACGGCGCGCTTCCCGCCGCGCGCTGGTTACCGACGACGGCGGCCGACGTCGCTTTTAAAACCGCGTGGCTGCAGCCTCGGGTGATTCGGGTACATTTTGCTACCGATATCATATGCACCCCCCACCGACCCCGGCACACCTCCTCGCGTTATTTACGTGCTCGAAGTGTCTCAAACCAGAGCGGTTCCAGTCGATTCCTACATCACGGGTCAATACAGCATAAAGCGGTGTTTGCGCTGAGGGCTGAGCCAGCAGCCAGCCATTAATCTGTGCTCATATTTGCGTTTTCAATTAATCGATGTCATCTCGCCATATAATTCCTCGGCCGACCCCCAGGCTCTCCTTGTGACCCGTAATTGAAGTCATTTCCCGCGCAGCATCCCGGCTTTTCAGCTTCGGATGGCAGACAAGGCTTAATTACGCACCCGGGCTGAAAGCATCCGTCACAAATAACCCAGATACAGCCGTCCGGATGCGAGCGGGCCGAGGCGGCGGCGGCAAATTAGCGACAATGATGCTCGGGCCGGGGGCGCGCTCGAATCATTCGTCAGACGGCAGGATCTCGCGGGCGCGCGCGTCTCGGCAAAGAGACCCGGGCGCGTCGCGGCGGGGAGGGGGATCTGTCCCCGGGCTGCCCGAAGCGGTGCCGTCCGCGGAGGTCCGATTACCGCTCGCCATTTCCGGTCGGGAGGCCGTCGGCGGGAACGCAAACGTGCACGTGCGCAGGCGCCCACAAACAAGGTCTTGCAGATCGCAAGGACTGGCTTGGAATGAAGAACTTCGGTGCTGCTCAGCTGGCAGGGGGGTTAAAAAAGAAGAGAGAAGAAAAAAAAGCAATTACCGCAATTTACTGTACGGCGGTTGCTGTGAGGAGGCGGACAGCGGGAGGAGAGCGTTTACTGCAGAGATGGGGATCTTGCCAGCGTGGCCGCGGCCGTGCGTTCCGCCTCGCCGTGTTCTCGCAGCAGTCAGCCTCTCCGCGTTCGCACCGCCGCGATGCCGCTCGTCGCGCCCGGATCCCTCATTCGGCCACACGCAAAGGGCCGCGTGAGGTTGGTACGGTTGGCCTTCATTTTGAGGTGGTGGGGGGTGGGTATGCGGTCTGATCGGGCAGCAGAATCAGAGGAACGGAGAGGGAAGTAATTTGGTCCTTGTCACCAAGTGCCAGGCTTGTGATATAAATCTTAATATCCTATTTAAAGCCCTTATTCATCACAGCTTTGACTCATTAGAAGCCCCCCCCCATCGATTTATCAAAATAAATAAGAGCTCAAGGCACAAGCCGTTGAACAAATTAAACTAAACATCAGATCTGCTGCCGATGGCGGCGGGGTCAGCGATACGAGCGCCGGGGAGCCCAGATCCACCCCCTCGCTCCTTCTCCTGCTTCCTCGGCAGCGTTCTGGAGGAGCGGAAATGGAGACGGGCGGATCTGAAGCAGGTGCGTTTGAAGCGTGACTTCTGCGAGGCCCCCCTGGACAAAACAGAGGTGTGACCGAACGCCTGGTGGGTTCATGTCCCAGTTCCGATCGGGCGCATCCAGTCAATTAGATCCCGGCGGGGGGGCTCGTGGCGTGAGCGCATCTTAATGGCGATGGAGTAATTGGACTACAATGGAGGGGGGGGGGTTCAGGGCCCTGTTTGCAGGGGAGCCCTGAGCGCACACTTTGGGGGTCTTTAGCCCGAAGCAACGGCACGCCATTTAGATGTGTGAAAGCGCAGATGATGTACCTTTCAGAAGAAATTAGGTATAAAGCTGCCCCCACTCCAGGGACTCGGGTCTGAGAGAGCGTAGGCTGCTGGCACCGGGAAGCCCCTGGACATGTGATGATTCTCCAGCGCTGGCGGAAGCAGAAATGAGCTTTCGTCTATCAGAAAAAGAATTTAAAAAAAAAAAAACAAAAATAAATACAGTCTTCCCTCACACAAATGCCCGCACCGCGAGCACTTATGAGCTCATCATTTGTGTCCCGGCATTCACGTAAGCTGCCAGCTCACACTTAGGAGAAACACCGGCGAGAAATTTCAAATCGCTGCACGAGCTTTGGTGACGTCAAGCGCGCCACGATGCGAGAGGCACGGTTTCTCCCGCACGCGTGTCGCAGTCACACGCCCACTCGCTGGCATCTCTCGGAAATCTTGCAACTTCTCACCACGGCGAAAATGGAATCTCTCTTAATAATGAGCCCCGGAGCCGAGGAATTTTAAAGCAGTTGCTTAAAGAAGCCAAAAAAGAGAAGCGAAGGATTGAAAGTGCAAAACTTTTAGAGATAAAACACACAGAGTGCTGTTGAAAGGCCTGTTATTTAATTTGACTTTGTTTATCTCAAATACTACTTTACTAGCAGCTTAAGTTATGAGCGGTGCAGGTCATTACAACCCCTGTATTAATGGGTACATATGGGTTTTCTAATAATAATAATAATAATAATAATAATAATAATAATTGAGTAATAGCAATAAATGAGAGAATAGTTGTATAATAAATGAAACAAGGAAAAGGAGTTGCGTACAAAGGTGGTCAACTAATGTGTCGTGTATGGGCGGTTTTTATGTCTTGAACTTGGGTTTGAAAGTGTCCAGAGCGGTTGTGATGTTCTGCACTTTGGAGTCATATCCTCTCCGCGTTTAAAAAAAAGACTTAAAATCCCAACGCTGTTCGGATGTCTCTTCCGTAATGTTTTTGCTGACCAGTGTAAATGTAAGATGTGAGAGTAATTTTTAAGTACAAATGTAAAAATTCTGTGCAAATTTTACTCGTGTACGCACAAGTTCTAGCCGCCGTGTTCACGATAGATTGGAAAACGACCGCTGGCTCGGTGGCAAGATCACGGTCTAGGCTGCGGATCAGTCCTGACCGTGATCTTCGAGCCTTGACCCCCGATGCCTTCCTTCTCCCCTGGGAGTCTGGCATGGTGTTCAGACGTGAATCTGTGTCTGGCTTGCAGCCCATCGGGACAGACTGGGGGAGGGGACCAAGCTTGTCCATCGTAGCTGATGTCCCTCTCTCTTATTCACAGTCCGCCCTGCCCTCGGCCTGCACAATGCGGTGCGACGCATTTAGCTAATCTCCTTCGGCCCCACGTTAGGGATCAGAGGCCGAACACACTCCCTATACACGTTCTGCACCCTTCTGTGGCCTGGCAGTCCCATCCATCCTCCATGTTTTCAGTTTTGTACAGGACTTTTCCAAACAGAATGATGCACGCAAGACCGAGGCATGAGACAAAGAGCCGCATTGATATGCCAGATCCTTGAAAGAGGGGCGCTAACAGGTACGTGCCGCTTTGTCGGGTGCTGCTTAGAATCCTGGACCTGCTGTACCTGTATCCTGTGTCAGAGGTGGACCCGTAGCTGCGCTGAATGAATGGGATCCCAGGGTTGGTTATTATATAGATATTTGGACACCAGGCTGGAGGTCAAGGACCTCAATAATGGCGGGAGGGGGTGTGCAACCAGCACTGCGAAGAGCACCCAGGCCCACATTCCCAGAGAGGACTCCAATCACCCTGGTCTTTGCTGGCTCCTTATCAGCCTGTCTGTCACCTCCACCCCCAGAATCCTCATTCCTTATCAGAACCCATACCCTCCAGCCCAAAGCCGCCTTGAAATGAATTCAGCCCTGTCCTGGGGTTTAAGGAGCAGAACCTATTCCCTTTTTAAATGAGATCTGAGGGAGAAGGTTCATTAACTCGGGGCCTCTCGAATCTTATGTCGGGAGAGGCTGGGCGTCTCTGGAGAACAAGGCTGGGAGAAAGTGAGTATTTTTTTTTTTTAAATGGGGGTAATTTTTGTTTGTTTTCAGTCATTGTCTTGTTTAATCCATTAGACCACATGTACTGCGTATTCGAAACAGCGCGGCCCCCCATCGCCTGGCGAAACCCATTAAGTCGTCGGGGTGCATGGTTCATTACGGCGCGGTTCATTATAACAGAGCTGCTGGCACAAATTCCCCGTGATCTATTGTGCCCTGGTGCCCGCTCTTGCCACACCTCGCCACGCCGTCATAATCTCTCATGCATCCGTGCGGAGCTGCGGTTTATTCCCAATTTGTTGCTTCGGAAACGCAACGCATTATTCAGGAAGTACTTGTGTTGCTCATCGTTTCACCTTGAGACACATTCGTGCCTTCATATTTAGAATATAAAATGGTACTAAAATGTGTGAAAAATGACAAGCCAATGAAAAAATCTTTAAACAGACTACATTATAATAAAACATAATTGCATAAAAGCGTACTTATAACCAAATGGCATATATAGAAGCAGTCAGAGGAGGAAGGCTGTGTTGTTACTGAGGCTGCAGACAGGGCTGCCATGTGGCCGTGGATGGGGGTGGGTGAGCTGGGGTTCGCGGGGCTGCTACTTCAGTGCAAGCTGGTGCGGTCTCCTGGGTGAAGTTGCCTGTAGTCACACCCTGCCACTCCGGGTTGGCCATCGATGATGTGTTCATCGTACAATAAAATGTGCCTTAAAAACAGCACCTGACACACGGGGTTTAAGCATAGCCCCGGAGATTTCAGCTACAACTGAACCGCATTCTCCTCAGGCGCAGAGAAATAGATGTGGACAAACCATCTTTAGCCACCAAGTAGTTTACCAGGCCCGCACACGGTGTGTTTGCCACATATGCTACTGTTAAAAGGGATATGAATATTACAGTATGTTGCTGTATCATTTCACAACCTAGCATTTAGCACCATAGCATGTACAGTAGTGTTCTTGGTCATGACCTTGAGATGACACAGTAAGAATACTCTATATTATGCTATATAAATGGTTTAAAGCAGTGTTTACACATCCGAAATCATAAATTGCCTTGGTCAGAATAAAGGCCCATAATAAAAATAGCTTAACAGGATAATAATAAGAACATCAATGCTCTGGAAACCGTAAAGCAGTCTGAGCTATAGCCGAAAGTAAAACATGAAAAATTGAGATTTAGCAAAAGCTACTGTAATATCATCAGTTTGCACAAGAATTGTGTTATTTTGCCATATTCCTTTATACGCTTTACAGCCTCCACTCCATCGAGGGGACATCCCTGAGTGATGATAATGCATGAGCACCGAGGGTGGAAAGCGCACCCTTGAGTTTTCATCGCGGTATGTCGCTGATCTGAACTCGGTGGAAACACGGGATTGCGGTACTAGCGCACCGTACGGTATGTACTGTACATCCTGCCGCCACACTCGGCCTGCGTGCGGCGGGGGAGAGAGCATCGCTAATGGGTTTCATCCCAGATTAGTGTTTCAGCAGCTCTCTCATACGCAAACTCTTCTGTCCTCCACTGTTAAGTGCCATTAAAGTTCTTCACCTAGAGCAACACTACTAACCAGAGACCCTTGCCCTCCCCCCGTGGGATTTGGCATGGAACCCAACAGTGACGAAACCGTTGCCTTAACTCTTGCAATAACCTGACCGCAAACAGCAGTTTGTTTCCTGTCACAGCTGAGCCGTGTGTGTTGATATAACATCAGCCGCGTTGCTCTCGTACCTCTTTTAATCCCAAAATAAAAACAGTGGCAGATCAGCCGAAAGGACAAAAGTTGAGACCGTGACCCCTGGTGACCGGAATGGAACCACACACAGTCTCCTGCTGAATCAGGGCACATTTCACTACATGGTACACTTGGTGACAAATAAACTCTTTTCACTTTGACTTTTGACAGAACTCATGGTGATGTTCACTGTAATATTTAAAGGTGAACGTGAGGGAAGTCCATTGGGACTCATTTAAAATGGACAGGAATGACCAACAACGTGGGGGGGGGGGGGGGTGACCCGGGGTGCCATGTGGAGCGAGGATGCGGGAATCTGTGCTGTGTCTTCCTCTTTAAAGCCTCCCGCGCGTGCCGCACCGGTGATAGACGGATACCGTGGCCACAGCCGACATCCATCCATGAAAATATCGGGCTGCCTGGTTTCCTCCGACGTCCACCGCCGAAGATGGAAAGGAAAACATTTTATCTCATTTCCCAGGGCTGCGTCAGGGTGGGGGAGGGGGGAGCGTACTGGAGGAAGGTGGACGCGCAGAAGTGTGCGTACACACAAATGCATGTGTGAACGCATACATCTCTGCCGGCACCCGTGTGCGGCAGCTTGCCGAGAAGGAACGGTACGTAGCATTCTGCCTTCATGTTCAGACATCTTCTGGCTTTTCCCTCCTGTGCTTGCGTTGCACATTGCTGGTGGTTCTTCTGAGTCGGTCCAGCTGGGATGTCTTGTTAGCTTGATGTACAGCTAAGCAGATCACTATGGAAAAAGAGACTTGTTGTCTTCACAGCCTGAGAGATGGGTTGACCCACAGGTGATCCTGCTCAAACAGTTAGGGTATTGAGTGAGATGGCATTCGTCTGCAATGAGCCACGAATATCGGCATCGTATCGGCGCTTCCGTCAAGTTCTTAGCATTCTTTTATCCCCCGAAAAACCAGACTACCGCTGAGCTTCACCCCCAGCAACCACCGTAGCGCAGAGCAGTCATTCATAATAGCCATTGCCTCCTTTCATTACCCAGGGTGCACTAAGTTAGGCTGCAAGTTGGCTCGCGTGCCATTTCCCTAAGGTTTCCTCCAAATCTGCATCCCTTTTATTAAAGAACCATACACCGTAAACATCAGAAATATCTGCCAGCATCTTCTCGCCACAGAAGTGTTCATTTTAAGGCTGGAACTTTTGCCGATACTGACTGAAACGCACGCCGACATGCCAGAAAGAGGAGTAGCAGGACTTCAAACGCTGCTCTGTAGCAGGAAGCTAATAGATGCTTTCCTGGATGCCAGCTTACAATCTTTTCTGCTTTTCGCCTTCTCACAAAGCGCTCGGCACTCATAACAAGTACACCTGTCAACAGTATACAAAGCGAAAGGTTTAACAGAAACCCGCCCGCATTCTTTTGAGCCAGCCAGGCCCTGGTAATGAAACCGTGGTAAAGGGGGAATACATTGTGTTTTATGCTTATTCAGCACGCAGCAGCATACATAATGCACACGCAGACACACGGCATTGTAGCCTTTGATGTCTCTGTTAACTTCTGTGCTCTCCCGGTCCTCCCACCTTGTCTGTGCGAAAACATCAACCACTTCCACCGCTCTTCTGAGAAAGGATCGCTGTAATGTGTAGGTGGACGGTAAAAAAAAGAGTCTTTGTCTCCACTGATACCAACAAGCAGCCATGCGCTGCAAGTAGAGCTCAAGGGGCCTCAGGTGTAGCAGGCGATTAAGCCGGGCAGGACGGCGCAAAAGCACTTTAGAAACCAGCTCCATCGACATGGCAGCCGGCACAATGGCGCTGGCTTTTTAAGTGCATCTATAGCCGAGGCCATCGGCGGTGTTGAGGAGAGCACCGGAGAGCGAGGAACTGCCACTTGGAATCACTCCCGAGGTTGCAGAAACCAACCATCTCAACCGGTGCCCTGTCATGACCTCCCCCACCATTTTTGACAATGGGTGTTAGAGAAAAATAAAGAATCATCCACTTCTAGATGTTAGATTTTTTTTTTTGTCTGTTCTCAGATGGAGACGGCCACGAAGGGGAGACGGTCCCTCGGAAGGGGCGGGGGGACGCCAAGCTCCGGCAGGACCTCCTTACGCAGGCTCCCACATGAAGAAGGTTTGCCGTCAAACCCCGACTTTGCCGTCAGGTGCGGATGAACAAACAGCTGTTGGGTGGTTCTGGTTATCTGTCCATTTGTTTGTGGATGCAAATGATGTTTGGACTCTGTTTTACTGTATAATAATTTAAACAACTTTAAACCGCCTTCCATCCCATCCTGCACCTCCCACCCATCATCATCATCCCAGGCTCCTCCGCTGCTTTGTTTGGTCCCTGTGTGGCCAGATCGCTGAACCAGAACTGACAAGACGGCTGATCAGAACCTGCTGTTTGATGACAGAAGGAGAGCTGAGCTTTTTCTGATCCCTCACAGCCATTATTACCGCACGACAGCGGCATGATGGGCACCGTCACAAAGTGACCCCCTTTCTCATTTCCAGTTTTCTCCGTTTTACGTTCAGCTTTAAAAGATAGGCGAAATTGGTAGCTGTGAAAATGTCAAAAAGGAAATTAAACATTTGGTTATTTTCAGATACGCACGGTAAACAGTCCATCCATCCATCATCATTACCCACTTCATCCTGGTCAGGGTTGCGGCATTCCAGAGTCCGTCTTGGAATTACGGCACGCCATGAAAATGTACCAGTCCGTTTCAGGGTGACCACACACACGCGGCAAATTATAGAGACCGGGTAACTTGAAACACATCTTTGGACTGTGGGAGGAGCCCCTCACAGACACGAGGAAGCATGCAAACTCCACGCAGACTGAGCTGCATTCGAAGCCACAGCCCAAACAGCCAAGTGAGGTGGCAGCACCGCTTACTTACTGCCCCCCTTTATAAATAAAAACCCAGAAAAACACTTGGCTGTAGGTATTCGGCCACTTCGACCACGGCACGATTTGTTCGTTCGGTTTTCCCGAAAGGCCGCGTGAAAAGTCAACGGGGTTCATGAATGCACCTTTTCCCCGCTTCGGGACCAGAGAATGACCACGGCTTTATTTCGATCTCAACAGTGTTAATACCCAATCGCGAAGACCAGAAAAATTCCTGCCTCGGTCGCTTAAGAATCTTGCCGAATTAAAAATGTTCGGCCGCACAGAAGATATTTTGCGCCTCGTATTTGAGCGTAGCTGAGCAAAACGTGGAAAGTATGGCAGCGGGGGATGTGCGCGAGACACTGCGTGAGAAACAGAGCATTTAAGAACAAACTGCTGTACAGGCGAATTGCCCTGCGGGGATCCAGAAAGTTCTATCCTATGAGTGACTTTTCAAATAACCTTTCAGCAGCACCGAAACACGATAAATGCTGTGTACCTCCGCTGCATAAAACGCACAGTTATTTGAAGACCTCGGAGCTAAAGCTGTACTTTGATACTTTGCAATAATTACTTAGCACTTCGGTTCATTTTAAGCAACCCCGGTGACGTTGCAGCCCGTACGGGAGTGGGCGGGGCTTACGCGCGCAGGTGTGGCGCACGGAGCCCAGGTCGTACGACATCGGAATCAGGTGTGGGTTAAGGCCCGCAGGTGCGTGGAAAGGGACGTTGGTGGACGGTGAGCATCGATGGATAGTAAAGCGTGGTAAAACACATCGGAGGAGGTCCTTATCCGGCGGAGGCATGTACGCGGGCCTGGAGGGTGTCAGGCTTCTTCCGCGCGCGTATGCCCGTGTGTAAGGAGAACAAAAAGCCCTTCGGCTGCCCTATATACATTATATATTTATAACATATAATAACACAGAGTACACGGTTCGAATGCCCTTATCCCCAGCAGGGAGCAAAGTGCTGCGTTTCGCACAGGCTCTGTTTGTGCTCGCGCTCCAGGAGCCCCAGCAATACATCCTGCTAATTGGATTTGCCCGGCAGTAATGCACTACTGGGCTTTGCGCGGAGTTCCTAATAAATTGTGCGCAGGAATTGGGGATGTCGGGTGTGGGGGGGGGATTAAAAGAGATTATCTTAGGAATTAAGTAAGTGCAGCCCCCTTGATGTTAATGTAGGTTTTCCCACCTCTCTCCGTGCAGGTTGCCTTCGTGCGGGACGCCGCCTTCTCTGCGAAGGTGAAATTGGGAACGGCGGTAATAATGAAACGGTTGCTATTAAAAATAATGACTGTGACAAGGATGCTTCCTGCGATGACCATCAGAATGACCTGAATTTAAGCTCGTATCCAACACCATAATTGCATCATTTATTTGCGATTTTGTTATTCAAAGGCAATTTATTTACCTTCCCGTACAGTCCTATTTGATGGAGGGTGGGGGGGGGGCTAAATGTGTCCAAGACGCATGCTTTGAGGTCACGAACTTGTCAAACGTATTTATTTCCGTTGGCATTTAGTGTGGAAACTTTATTAGAGTCGAACCGAAATCGGCTACGATGGGTACGATGCGCGGCCGTTCATCGCGACAGCTCCTCGGCGGTTCGGGCGAGGACGATGGACTTCCCCGCACCTGTCATCGGGTCCCTCTCACGCCCGCTGCCCGGCAGGGCTCAGCCCCAGCGAGTGCGGCTGGTGGGGACGCCTCTGAGACTTCCTCAAGGGCCTCGAGCGATGTTGTTAGACGCTCGGACAGAGGCGCCTTACTTGTACAGAGAGATTCGCATTGAGTTGTTTTTGTGATTAAGGGGCTGGACCCATTTGTTTGTAGATGTGAATCTGTGCTTGTGTTCTGTCCTAGGGGACGGTTGCTATGGTCTGTGTTACTGTGGTCTAGGGCTGCCTTTGTTAGCACTGCAATCGATAAGGTCTGAGTACATGCGGACCCTGGGGGGTCAGCTGAACCTAACCCGGCGTTGCCCTCCCCCCTCGCTCCGCACCGAATTGCTGCATCAGCACCCTTACATACAGCCCACAGCCACCCCCATACACCAGTTTCCTCTGCACGTGTCACTTTTAGGGCGCCTGGATGCCCTGCGATTGTAGGGGGGTGAAGCATGGGAGTTGGACCCGTGTCCTTGGAGAAGAAAGCCTGCAGCCCACATCTTAAGGGGCCGAAAGATCTCGCCGTGTCCGTCCCACCATGCGGGCCCGGTCCGACATCTCCCCACAGGCGCAGCCCTGTGGACCAAGCCGCGTCGGCTTCTGAAGGCAGCGCTTCAAAAGGGATTTGAACTCTACACCCGAAGCGACAAAACCGCTTTTGACGAGGTTCTTAAACAGAACGCTTGTTTTGTCTTTCTCCCTCGCCCTCTCTCGCGTTCACTTTCCGTCTTTCTTTTTCGCCGATAATATCATTCTTTACATTTAGACTCAACCTTTTTTACGCTTTATGGCTGACCTTTTTCGGTGCATTTCCGTCTTTGCTCTTCTTGACCTTTTCCAGTTCCTTTAGCAGCTTTGTCCTTTTATTTTGCCCCGCGGTAACGTCTTAACATGCTGGCTGGGTGATTTATATAGCCTGATCCCCCCCAAACCCCCACCCTGCGTCCCTCTTGCCTGTCACAGTGCCGTCCCGCTCCTCGTTCCCCAGATGCGGTCCTTGCACGCAGGACTCAAGGTCCCCCGCTTGTCTGTGGGCCGGTCGGTTACCGTAATTTGCGTGAGGGATCCGTCACTGAGGAGCTACAAAGCGACCCCGCGTGACGCCAACACACTCGGACGCTGCGATGACAACAGATGCCTTGCGGTGACTTGGGCTGGAACCAAGCGAGGGGTTCGCAGACGGCACAGCCGCTCATCCTTGACATCACAAGATATCGATTTTATTTCTCCTAATTGGCGCACGCTTTTGATGGTCCCTGCCTCGGGTTTTAGGCGGCATCGCCTCTCACATTTGAAGCGTGTGCTGTTGTGGAAAAGTTGCGTGGACAAAGCCCCGATGGACATGAAGCGACGACGGCAACAGCGTGTAACTGGTGTCTGTAGGGGGCGGCACCTCTCACGGCGGCTCGGATTATCGGGTCCCTTCATTTAAGAGGACAACGCGCTGTAGTCGTTCGCCAAGTGACAGGGTTGCCGCTTCCCTTGTTACCGAGCTGATGCACCCGCCATGTTTTCTTCTGTCACCGCTCTTCCGCATCCGCGTCTCTCCCACGGTTACGAGTGTGGCCATTTCGCCTGCTTTCAGGTCGGTCACGGAGGCACTAGATTTGAGCAAAAATGACACCAGAATACAATGAAACCACACGCTGCGCTCTAGGTGTGTTCCTAGAGGGATAGAGGATGCAACGGTACTGCGTTATAAGAGGTCCTTAATATAGTAAATGGAATAAATGAAGCTTGAAAATTTTGCATGCGCAACACAACGCAAAGCGGAATAGTTATGCCTTTAGTAAGAACAAATAAACAAGGAAAACAGTTCATTTTATAGACGAGGAATATAAAATTCCACAACATTGTATTGATTTTTTTAAAAATATTTTAATCTAAGGCAAAAGTAAAAGAGCACTATTGGAGGTACAGTAAAAGTGTTATGCAGACACAAAAATGAATGTCCATAAATTGCATGCAGCTGATTTTATGTTGCTATCTACATTAAATAGATTCCTAAACTAAGTGCGCTTTTGCCCTTGCACGATCCTTTTTACCGATAAGGATAAATTGGGCAATCGTGTGTCATTGCACATTCTGGAACGCAGGGCCAGAACGGCTCCTGTTCAAATACCGACGCATTATGCCTACTGCGCTTCTCTGGAAGAAGCGTTCGGCTCAAACGGCGCTCTTCGCTGTCCAGGAGGCTGCCCTTAGATTCGATTTGTTACAGCGGCAACCAAAAACGGGAGACTAATGAAAATCCACCCTCCTTTGTGTGAAGGGGCAGATCATTTTGTTCGAATTCACAAGCTTGATTGTTTGAAATGAGCAGAAACGCCGAGGAGGGGGGAGAGAGAAAAGGGTTATCGACGGCAATATCCGTTAAAGCCCTTAAAAAGACTCCGGGTCACCGAGGGACACAAAGGACCTCTTTTCCAGATGATGGTTTTCTCGGCCGATAGATCATCTGCAAAGAATATCAAATGCCATCCACAAACCCCAGGACTGTGTTGGTTATTGAACTATGCTAATGATATTATCAAATATTATTTCGTACGTGCTAAATCGTGGCTGCTGATGCCACTGGAAGTCAAGTGCGAATAGCAAACGTATCGTCTCAAATCCGGTGTGTGATAGAGGAACGTGTAAGCATTTTGTAGGCTGAAACGCTTCTTGTGCCCGGGGGGAAAAAAGCGACATCTGTGTTTCCCAAATGTCTTTAAGACTAAAATGCTAAGCTCGATAGACTGAGGCCACGTGGAAAAGAAAAAACAGGCCAGGTGAGCAGAGAACGTTGACTTTTGGGAGCAGCCGATTAAAGAACAGTGTCCTCTGTTCTGTGCTGCTGCTCCCAGCTTTGGCTGGGGCACCAAGTGATTGTGCGGAAGGCCTTTCGCTGCTGGAGACGTCTGCGGGCAAAGATGTCTTTCACATTTGACCCCCTCGAAAACTGAACGCGCTCCACCGAACTCATTCCGTCCATCCATTTTCAGTAAACGCTTGTCCGGTGCAGGGTTGTGGGGGGTCCAAAACTTGTTCCAGAAGTTTAGAGAATGAGGCAGAGTACACACTTGGCAGGATGATGGTACTGTACCTCACAGGTCTTTCACACACGCTCATTCGGTCCCCCGTACATGCAAAAGGCAAGTCAGAGTCAGTAGTTCAGCTGAAATACATATATTTGGACTGTGGGAGGGAGCAGCATTTAAGAATGAAAGAGATGTGTTCGGAGACCAGACCTGCACTCTTCGGTCAAAAGTATGTGGACATCACCACGGCCATGCTGGAGCAAGAAAGGGGCTTTCCCCAGACCATGGCCACAAAGCTGGAAGTACACAGTTGTCTAGAATGTGCTTGCATGGAGTACGGGTGCGGCTGAAACAGCTCACCTCAGTCATTAGAAGGGGGGTCCACAAACTTCTAGACCCTGGTGCAATGACACACGATTGCCCAAGAGCTACATAAGTTGTCACATCATCTGTTATGCTCATATTTATCTTTTCTATCAAAATACAAGATGGTGTGTGAGAAATGTTAAGGAAACAAACTGTGCTTCAAAGGCTGTGGATCTGTACCTAAACCTCTGTTGATGAAACGCTTTTCTGTTTTCCTGTAGTTGTTCATTCCTTTGGAGGAAAGCCATTGACAAACACAAGGGAAACATGCAAACGCTGCCCAGATGGTGCCAGACTTGAACCTACGTCCAACCCAGCACAGCCCAGGAAGCGTAGGGCCCCGATACGACCTGCCGCGCCACCACGTCACACCCTGTCCCTTCTAGCTTTGACTGATGAAAACAGCAGAGTCAAAGGGGTGAATAAAATGTAATTCTCAATTTATACTAAACTATTTGTCAAAAAAATTCTCCCTTTTAACTGAGCATTATTACAATTTACAAATTTTTTTCCATCGAGCACCTAATACGAAGGTTTAGGGGTTGTACAGGTGATGAAAAGAAGACAGATTGAAATTCCTGCTGCTACACTTCTAAGCAGGGCACTTAACTCAGAGTACCTGACTTCGGTGAAATATTCAACAGTAAAATTGCGAGCGATGTGAAGTTCTTTGGGTCGGTGTCTGTCAGGCAGCTGTTTTAAAGTATTTTGCGGTTCCTGCAGCGTCATTGCTAAGCTCTATTTCTGCTCTCATCCACACCGGCACACATTGCTCATACGTCTTTGAGACTTTTTTTAAAATCTTTACAGTGCATAGGCTGTTTTTTTTTTTTTTTTTTACAGCTCTTGCCGCAAGGGCTTACAGTGCATCCGGCACAGGTGCAGCGAGGCCGGTCCAGTCGACGCTGTGTATTCCGAGGAGAGGCTGTTGTGCACGGGCACGCTTAGGAGTGCCGACAGCCAGAAAACAGATTTGTTTTGTCCGCACTCGATCGCACCGAATTACACGCGTTCATTTGCTTTTGCTTTCCCTGTCTTTGACATCAAAGGCAGGGTGTCTCCGCACCACATCCCTGGGGCAGCTCTGAGGGCGGCAGCCGTCTGAAACCCAAGCGCGGATGCGCCCAGGGGCAGCGCTCCGTCTGCTGAACCCACCTACGGATGCGAAGGCAGCCAAGGCTCGTCCCTGGTGGAACATTAAACACGTTCCCCACCTCACACACCCATAAACAGATGGGGGAATACAAATCCAAACCCCTAACGCCATCGGCTGACCCAAAAGAAACAATGTGTGGGCCCCTGGCTGACAAGGCTGACCCACCTCTTTGTGAGCGATGGGTAATGGCTGCCGGCCGTGCTCTACTTGCGGATTCGTGGAGGTTGTCAACACGTGTGAATGTTTGGTCGTGCAGATCTCCGAGGAGATCCCACTAGAGCTCTGGGCTGTCCTTGAACGACTCCTCGAGACCGGTTGCGTGCCAACTGTGGTGTTTGCTTTTAACCATTCGGTCCACATTCGTTTGCAAATGCTCCCCTGTGTGCGAGATGGTGGGCCCGCGCTAAAGATTTATTTTTTCTTCTTTCATCCAAGTGATGAAAATCCCAGTTTTGTGTTTTCCTGTTTAGTACCCTCCGACAGCGGTCATCTGAACCCCCCACAGTTGCTCAGAATTGTAGCGACGGCGCTTTATTTTTATCGCCCGCATTGATCTCCAGTCTGCACATGGAAATGGATCAATATTTGAATCAAGACCAGGGTATCGCTCTCACTCACCCCCACCCCTTCCACCCCAGCCTTATCTCACAACCTTGTCCAGCAGCTACATTCTGATTGCCGGGCACGGCTGTGCTGTGGGCCAAGGTATAGGAACAGGAGACGGTGCCGAAGGAGAGTCCAGGGAGCTCCCATAAGCATCGTTCGAAGGGGTCGCACGATAACATCTGGCTCTTTCTGGACACCGAGTACACAGTTCAGCCTCTCATCTCGTCTGCAGCTGTGAACGTTGACGGTTTGACCGCACTCTTCTCGCCGGCCCTGCCGCCACGCCCAGCCCAGGCTGCCACCCTCCCCCTCTCTCTGCTTCGCATGCTCCTCTGCACTATTACATATCTGCTGTAATTGACATTTTCCATTTGGTAGCCTCTATATCTCTTGCCTGCTGTCGCCTAGGAAACGATTCCCTTTCCTGCCTGGCTAGCGCTGCCCCTTGGGCTGCCTGTGTCCCTCGCCAGCTTTCCCCAACCTGACAGAAGGAGCACTGCATCCTCTAACCAGTATTTAATAAGCCAAGTAGTAATATTGCATATATTAAGTAATGGGGACAAATTCAATTTCGGCAATTAATTACAGATCTGTGATGCCAGGGGTGCGTTGTACGCGGCGGGGAAAGGGAGCGCGGGGCATCGATGCGTAAACAGTGACGAAAACGCATTCCGTGTTCGGGCGGGAAGCCGCAGATGTCGGACGTGCGACAAATGCGGGCAAAATACAGCATTATCTGGAAAACAGATTACTTAAACAAAGGACTAAGAAAAAGATCCACAATTTTTCATGACTCTCGTGAGACCGGTAAAGCCCCTTACCCGACGCCGCCAAGGCGAACTTTGCGACTCCTATGAAGGTGCGAGGCGGTATTTATTCGATAGCCGGACGGCTCCCGGTCCGCCGCGTGCGAAAAATCCGTGCGGTCTCTGAGCTGCGTTTGAGTCGGCCGATGCCAATGAAAGGCAATTAGATCCAACCGAGTTGCCGTGCTTCCTAAGCAAACGGGCCAGGTCCCCGATCTATATTTAATGTAGGTACTGATGGAGATTAATGCCCTCAGCCGGAGATGGATCGGGAGCCGCTGGCTTAAACGCCGAAAGTTAGACACGGCTCGCTTTCGCCCGTCTCCGTGCTGGTAATGAGACCGGTCAGGAGGATCCATCGAGCTCCATGCGGTCCAGGCCGCTTTCACACTAATTTCTCTATTACCACCGAATTAGCTCTTGACTCTAATGTCATTTTTTCCGTGAGGAAACAAATGAGATTCGGTTCAGACTGAGCGAGATAGGCAACTTTTTTCTTTTTTTTTGACGCACCGAGGCCTTTTTAAAAGCTTGATGCATTGCAGGTAATGGGGAGAAGTTAAGTCGGTCGGGGAAAGCCGGGTATAAATGCGAACGCGGTGTGAAAGGGGCCTCGGCGCTGTGACAAAACGCTTAAGCAGCGAAAGGAAACTGTGTGCTTAATGTTCGCGGGTATTCCAATTTCATGTCTCTGCAGTGTCGGAATATGAAGCTTCACATATAAAATCATGTAAAAACACTAAATATAACACGTATTAACATATAGAAAAAGTTAACTTAACTTAGAAAAACTCAAACCTTGATGGCTTCCTGTTATCGTTTTTTTTTTTTAATTATTATTATTTATTTTTTAAACAATTATCTCAATCTGCCTTGGTAATTCGATTCATTTTTTGCAGAGAAAGGGGATTTGGGATGTGTACAAAAGAGTCAAAAGAGTTTATTTGTTACGTACATGGTTGTATACCATGTAGTGAAATGTGCTCTGATCCAGGATAGACTGTGCATGAAAATTTACAATGAAAAACAAAACAAACAAACAACCGAACACCAAGAAGAAAAGAAACAAACAGCAAATAGATAAATAAGTAAAATAAATAAAAAAGAAAATAAATAAATAAATAAATAAAACGGTAAGGAAACCTTAAGGTGCGCTGGAAGGACAGTGACAGTGACAGTGAGGGGAGTGGTCACAGAATATTGAAGACCCTGGTCTGTGAGGATTGTGATGGCATGTCTGGGTTCAGAAGTCTTATGGCCTGTGGGTAGAAGCTCCTCCTGAGCCTCTCTGTTCTGGCCATAATGCTTCTGAAGCGTTTGCCTGATTTCAGCAAGATGAATAGATGGTTGCTGGGATAAGACGGGTCACCGATGATCCTAGTCGCTCTGGTCCTGCATTTCCTGGTGTAGATGTCTTGTAGGGATGGCAGATCAGATCTGGTGCAGCGTTCCTCTGCCCGGATCACTCTCTGCAGTGCCTTGATGTCTCGAGCACAGCTATTCCCAAACCAGGAGACGATGATCTGAGTCAGAACGGTTTGTACAGCACCAGAGTAGAACGTTTTAAGGATCGCCGGAGAGACCTGTAGCTTCCTCAGCTGCCTGAGGTGGTAGAGCCGCTGCTTTGTTCTACTGGCCTGAGCTCGGACGTGTACAGTCCATGTCAAGTCAGCATAGTAGATTTGGACTGTTGGATTATAAGTTTACACTTGTTTGTGTTGGTGGTCTGTAGCATTTCTGCATCACCGTCAGAAGGTACATTAGTAGATTCCTGGATTCATCATAGGAAGCTGTGTGTGTGAGAGTGAGAGCGAGAGCCGAAGAAGGTCAGAGCAAATAAGAATTATTCATCATTTCTCTCTTTCTCACTTTTTACTCTACATGCAGAGTGCTGGGGGGTTAGGAACGCTACTTGTTATACCTAGCTTAGTGTTTTTACCAAAGTAAAACCCCAGCTCTCACCACCTTCCCTTTACACACCGCTCACTTCCTTACCTCCGACTTCCTTTAGTCGTTCATTCCATTCCAGTGAGAAATCGTTTCGGTGTCGCACATTTGCTTACAGGTATGTTTCCATTCGAGCTGTGGTGCATTGTGGGTGAGCAGTGAGCAGTGGATCTCTGAATTCAGGCCGTCTGCGTGCGGCTGTGGCCATGCGTGGTCCCATCTGTTCAGCCGGGGTGCGTTAAGTGTTGTATAGTGCACACTGTACACATGGTGCATATATGTCCTTTGGTGGTGGTGGTGGTGGTGGGGGGTCGGTATTGGTTTGTGGCTCAGTCTCTAGGCAACAACAGATCAGGCGTATAACCCTAGGACAGCAGTCCCTCTGAGCCAGGGCTTCCCAGGTGAGCGTGTCGAATAAATGAATTTGAGTTCCATCCAAGGCTGCTGCTTGGTACAGATCGCAGTGAGGACAAATTGCCTCACGGAGGTGGTTATCTGAGCGAGGACAGGAGGAAACGTGGATTACAGGATCAGGGATGACTCTGGAGCCGGTTGTTACTGTCACCATCCGTCGGGGTGGCGAAGCGTCCCTTCTCATACGCCTCCCTCCGGCTCTCAAATTTAAAAGCAGCAGTGAAACGGGCAAATCTTCCCAAACAATAGACACAACCCCGTTCAACCAGAGCATGAAAACGAAAGGACCTGCAGACCGCGACCCGCCAGCGCTCGCCAGAGAATGGCACGGGTCCCAAATGGAGACGGGGAGCTGGCTGGGTTTGATCGGAGCTCCTTGAGATGCCTCTGCCGGCACGTAATTGGCTAACGTATCGGGTAATTGGCGAAAAGCACAGAGCCATGCTGAATAAATTGCTTTGAAGAAGGAAGGAGCTCCGCTTTCCCCTCGAGAGCACAGATGGAAGAGGCGTCCCCGCGGTAAACTCGGTAGAGAGGGAGAGAGAGAGAGGGAGGGCGCCTTGATTGACCACAGAGGCTGTTCCTGCGTTTCTGCATGGGGTTTTGTGTCGGAGGGCAAAGCAGAAAAACAAAAGGGTGCTGTCAAGGGTGCTTCCAGCCTCTGCTTCCCCCCTAATGTGACATCTGAACAAGTGTGCAATTGGTACTTTCAATGGCCACCGTTTCCACAAAAAGACTGATTGAGCTCACTGTGGCTCCACTAAATCCTTTACTTAAGGGTTCCTCTGATTCACTCCAGCTCTTGTAGAAGAGAAGTACGTTTTCAAATGCATTTTTAGTTTCTGTACATATTTGCAGGTGACCTCAAAAATGCACGCAGCATGAAACCGATCTATGAAAGAATTTACATCGGGTTTGGGTTTTTTTTCGGCAGTTTGAATGTATTTCTGTTCCGTTTATGATAACTTTTGTCAGAAATAGGCTGTGAAAAATAATACTTGAAATTTTGTTTCCACGGTTGTTGTGTAAGGTTGGGAGAAATCATCATATATTAAATCATCGTATAACATTTTCAAGGTATGAATTAACAAGTGCATTCTAAAAAAAAAATGTATCCCGCACCCCTCCTACACCCCCCAGCACTCTTTAAATACAGAATTGATCTATGGCTGTGCATATATTAATTTTATGTATTGTAAATATCTAATTATTCTGTTTTTCAAGGGCGGACTTCTCCGCACCGCTGCTCCTCTCTGTGTTTTTTCGACAGACGTCGCTTCAGCCAGTTGATCCACCTGAAGCATCCTAATAACTACCCTGCTTCCTGTCCCAGCGGTCCACGGACACCCGAGTGCCACTCTGCCGGACGCTGAGGAGCGACAGAGATACCAAATGGCAAGTGTGACCATATGACTAAGATTCCAAATGCAAGGTTCTGTCCCCCGCACCATTTTCCATTCCCATCTGGGTACTGCCATCCGAACCGCCAGGATGGTACCAGAACTCAGCCGCACACCACCTAGCACCCCGCACACACAAACCTAGCTGCTCTCCAGGCCCTTCGGCGCCCGCAGTCACGGGTTTGCAGCATCACCACAAATGGGAGCTGATGAAAAGCCCAAAGATTCAGTCACAAGGCATCAAGAGGAGGAATGAAAGCAGGGTAGGAGATACCTTGCCTACTTCGTGTTCGATGAAGAAGAACGTCATGTGAATCAGCAAGCTGCTGGTGAGTCATCAGCCTCCTTCTCCTCGCCTGCTGGCTCTAGTCAGGGGAACCGGTTGCCAGTGCGTTTTCACACCAGTGCCCAGCTGAGCAGCAGGAGTGAGCATTGTCACCCCCTACTTTCGCGGCGTTGGACCCGCTTCCTTGCGCCGCGCTAAGCCGTACTTTTCACCGGAGGCTGCGATTACGGTGGCGGTGCCTTTCGCAGCTTTGGTTGCGCCAAGCAGTGGACGTGACACATACACTTGTTCTGCTGAGATCACACTGGCATCTACACGCCTGCCGGTTTCCAGTCGTATAGCACTGGGACTGCGCAAGAGAACGGGAAGGAAGAGAGAGGCCATGAAAGAGCCTGGAGAAAACCCGAAGAAAGCCTGCACTTCCTTATACAGGCAATTATTTCTAAATCGGGGTAATGAGAAGTATTGCGATTGCGGCGTCGTTTCATCAGCCGGTTCTCCTCATCTCCTCTTTTTGCCGCTGCACTTTTTCACCTTGCTCACCCTTATCACCTTGTTGCTAGACAACCGATGCTGCTCTGCACATCACAGGACCGTGTTTTTCCAGAACGCTCCTTAGGGGTTAGGAGTTACGTAGCTTCATCTGCATTCAAGACGTGTGTGTTTCACGGGGCTCCCAGAATGCCAACCAAAGAGCAGCAATCATGCAGGGAATTGAGATGCTGGAGATCCCTGTAGAGCTCATTGACTTTCTGGTCCATGGAAGAATGTGGCACTGTGTCATTCTCCGGTGTGGAAAGTGACAGCCGAACACTGGCGCTCATTACACAATCTCTGATTCCAGATTGTTCCGCCGCTCCTAAAGCACCTACAGTACAGGGGAGCTCATTTCATATCTTTTAGTCAAGGTTTGGTACTATGTTCATGTCAGCAGTCACGTCTAGGCTGTCGCGGCGATACTCCATGGGCCCGGGCTGAGATTTCCGTCCTCGTCTTCAAGATGGACCTTGTGCCCTTTTCTCTGCAGCCACTGAGCAAAAACGTAGAATTTTTCCAACATTGTGTACAAGTTATGGAGAAGTGCGGCGCTGCGCTGACCTAAAGATACTTGCCTCTGCGCTGGACCACCGCCGTGAGTCCCGGCCCTCGAGCAAACATCCCCCATTCATCTCCCCAAACTCGCTCTTCCCACACCCACCTCATGAACTCAGCCTCAACTTCCTGAATGTTCCGGACCCCTGCAGGGAGCAAAGCAGGCGAAAGCAGACAGGCAGCTGTGTGATGTAGCAGCATCCTATGAACATGGCGGTGCTACAAAGGGATCCGAAAGCCACACCGTTGGCACCAATTAAAAGCAATTGTTGTCTCACACACACACAAAAATGATGTCCATATGTGTGTCTGTGTTTAGGAAGAAGATCTGTCGAGCCGTTCTGACACCGATAGCAACGCTGAAAGTTTGCGTGTAGATACAGTAAATATTTATGCCAACTGAGTCACCCCGACAGGTCAGAAATTCAGTATGTCAACGTGTACATAGGAATACGTGCTAATGGAAATGACGCTTTTTGTTCCAATAATGGTTATAATCGGAGAAAAAACAGTCAAAGGACCGCTTTCAAAAATGCAGGTTCGTCCCCTTGTTCGAAGCCATTTTTGTTGTTTTGCCTTTGTAGACACCCGAATCTCCGAAACGATTCTCCTTTGCATCTGAAGCGCAAGACAGGAGCACTGAGGGGAAACGTTGCCCTTCTTTTGGCTGCTGGGAGGAGGTAGCTGATAATGTGCGCTGGGTTGTTATCTTCAGGATGGATCTTCATGCCAGCATGCTGTCTTTTTCCACACGAGGGGGGTGAAGTTTGAGAATGAGGGGCAAAGGGGGAGTGGGGGTAGGCGTAGCTTGAAAAGACGGGAACGGAGGCGTGAAATTGGTGCCGGCCCCCTCTGTTCGCCCCCCGTCTGTCGTGCTTCCCTGTCGGCGCAGAGGTGATGCGCCTGCATGCGCATCCCGGGCTGGGGGTGGGGGGGTGGCTATAACTCACCCTAATCTCACTCCGTGGAAGACACTCGCAAACAGCCTTCTGAAGCCAAGGAGCATAGTGGGGTACTGCAGAAACCAATGACCAGAGGGTTCTGGGCTTCAGGGTTCAATAACTTCAGGACCCCCAAAAGTGTTTTGTGACCGCTCTCCTTCCTGCTGGAGAGAGAGCCCTCCAACCTAAAGCTGTACTTTGTGTGCTTGCACGTTTATTTGAAATGCATTGTTTACTTTCTTCATCTCTGTTCACCATCGATGTGCATGCTGTCCTGTTGTCCTCAAAGGATGCAGCCGCTGTAACGCAAAATGAATTTTAGAGAAATAAAGTTGGGCAATAAAATTTGGTTGTATCGTAATGCATGTGTATACGCTTATATACATGCCCTTTACGTTGTTTGTCTAATGTATTATGAATCAGCATGCCGATATCCGTGGCTCGAAACGTGCGCAGTTCTTGGAAGCTTCTGAGGTCTCTTCATTGTGAGTGAAGGCGTAGTCATTTCGCAGATTAAGCAAATTTTGCCACCTTATCTGGGCAATGATGTGTTTTTCTTTCTTTTTTTTTGGCTCCTTCCAGACAGCCTTCTTCAGCATCACTGTAAATCAGAAGTGAAGAAGTCATAAGAAAATACCAGGTGCCAGGAGGATCTCGGTGCCCTCTACCCTACCCCCCCCCACCCCCCGCCGTGCATCCTGGACTTGCTTCATTAATTAAGGTTTGTCTTCTCGGGGTGCACAAGCAAGTGGCCCTGATGCCCCCCCCACACAGACTGTCAAGGAGGTGGATGGCAGGAGGAACACATACAGCTCCAGAGCTCAGATGCCCTCCAGGTTCACGGTGGAGAGCGCAGGAAGGACAGGTACTTCTCAACAACCTTTGTTATGCTCCTGCGCTTTCTACTCTACAGCCTTGCAATTTATTTTCTGCATTTTAGCCGTGCTCTTGCTGTTTTGATGCGTTTGTTCAGAGCGACAAGGTTTCGGTGGACCGAGTTCAGTCAAGAAGATTGCACAAAGGTGACTACAAAAAAATCTTCAACTTATAAGTTCCTTTTTTTTCTTTTTGTCTTCTGGTGTTTTTTTTTATCATTTCTCTTCATGGCTTGCCCTTTCCCTCTATTTATGAATGGAAGAAGAAGAGTTTATGCCAGAATCAGGAAATAATATTTATTTTTGTTCCTATCTGACCCATGACCATGCTCTGCGGTGTATGTGGTATCGAGTTCAGAGCTTTTCAGGCCATTTGCTGCTCATTTGTGGCCCTGCTTGGCTATGAGTCCTCATTTCCACAAAGGCATCCCTACACCTCCAGAGGGATCCACTGTAAAAAAAAAAAATAAGGGTTTTGCATGCTTTTAACTGCGGCTTTTCTGTTATTATAAATTGTTTTTCAGAAAAATGCTGTGCAGGGAGTCAAATTACTAGATTTCTGTCCATCAAGTGAGTGACTTTCTTAAGACATCGGAAGACTTAAAGTCAAATATCATGAAGGAAAAACGAACTCCTCAAAACACTGCAAGAAAATTTGCTAGCGGTTTAGCGCATATCTTTCACCGGCTGTACGTGTCTTCTGCAGCGGTTTAAAGACGTTTGCCACGTTCGATTAAAACAGAATCTTTAAAACTTGGCCAGACATGATCTACAGCGCTCCCAGCAAAGAGATGAAACGTTGGTCTGCACGCTTTAGCTAAGTGAATTATTTTGCGCAAATCCACGCTAATGACATTTTCCATTACTTCTTATGGGACGAATATGTTCTTTCCACATACGCTGAACTTTTTTACCGCACGGCGCCATCGCACAGCTGGGACCCCCCGTACTGCGCTAACAATCGAGCAAAATTACGGAATTTTTCCGTATGGAATGCTGATTTTGTCCGTTTCGGTCGTGCCCGCGTTCAGCTGGCATGCAGCGCACCTTTGGGTAAAAGTGTTACCTGAATGAATAAATGCAAATGTAAACATAGCGGGGTTGTCGCCTTCAGCAGCATCTCCCCCGAATGGCATCCATTTAAATGGTGATTGAATCGCCGTTGGTGTGGGCGCTTTGTTCTGAAGTGCTTAGCTATGAAAAAAAGAGAGAAGCAGCTTTGTCTTCACCGGCTCTCCCCTATCTTCCTTTCTCTCATTCCCTCTGCCTCCCACTCTTTCCCTATCTCTCTCTCTTTCCGAGTTGGCGCAAAGGTGATGGAGGCGGGCGTGTGGCTCCCAGGGGAGCACGCCTCAGGGATTATAGGGAGCGGCGGCATGAAAGATTCATGACGGTCAGACGAGTGTGTGCCCTGACTGGGAAATAGGGAGCAGGAGGAAAAAGGAAGGGGTGTGGGGGGGGAGTGGCTCTGCTTTTTGAACACATCCACCAAGAACCGGAGAGACATAGATATGCAGAAAGGGACCAAATGAAAGACCATGGTAACGGTCAGGCTCACTGTGCTGGCGTTTCAGCCACTGACCCCAAACAGCAACACACAGGGACCTCGTGTTTTCACGCAAACCTGACCCCTCCCCACGCTGAAATTGCCGACACTGCCCACCCCCAGCTATCTGAGCTCCATGAGATTCTGCTTTGCAGCCGACAACACAAATCGTCTTCTTGCCCTTGAAAACTTTTCCGCCAGGTGAGCTGAGCGCCGACCGAGACCCGCGCTCTAATGTACAGAAGCACGCCGGGCCTCCGGACAGCAGCCCGGTCGAACGTTTGTTCTGAGTTTCGGCGCAACGCATGAAGAGAACTGTGGAAAATTTCCCAGAATCGTTCTTATTTGTAATATGAAAGAATGCACAGAAATAATAATCCGTGTGAAGAAATCTAATCTGTATCTTGAGATTTCTTAAACGAATGTCTGACAGTTGAGATGCCAAGCGAGCCGTGTTTCTCCGTCTTCTTCGTTGTTTCCCGGATGCAATCGGTCATGCCACAGCGGTCCGTGTCAACTCGGCTCGGTAATTCTGTTCCTTGTCGAGCTCCGTGCTCGCCTTAACAGCCTGCGTTCAAGCTTGGCTGGCTGTTCCACATCTTTTTTTTTCTTTTAAAACATTCCCCAACTACATCTGTCCCCGCTCTTATTCGCAAATGCTGCGGCGATGGAGGTTCGGGTTACAAATGTGACAGAATATTTCTCCTATTTGGCCCATCGAGGAAGTCAGTAAGTCTGCCATCCTCTGGACAAGGTGGTGGGGAGGCATTAGATCAAGGAAGATGAACTGATATCTGGGGAGAGAGAGTGCCATGGGCGCACGATGAGCGCAAGGGGAGCGGCAAGACAAACGCACTAGGATATGGGAAGATATGGTGTGTTCCCAAGCGTCCAAACAAGGCAGAGGTACGGCGTCCGCTGTCCTGCGCTGAACTTTGTGCCGAGCCCTGCAGCTGAATCCTAACCCATTACCCGCTGTAACCAGAGGACGAGCTCTGAGGGCATCAGCCGTGGTCGTCATGCGGAGCTTAAAGTCCTGTCTGTTCCTTTCTGTGCTGCAGAACCCCCCCCCCACCCCACCCCAAACCGCCGTTCCTACATGGCAACGCTTTGTGTTTATCTGTGTCTCTTTCCGCAGAGACTGTTCCCAGGAATGAGGATCTTCACGTGGCCTCCAGAAGACTCGCGTGTCAGGCGGTGATCTAATGGTAAAGGAGTGAGAGCTGAGACCAGGATATCCGAGGTTCAAATCTCAGGAGGACATTTGCTGTACTGCTGGGGAGTGCACTTATCTCTCAGTGCTTCAATGTATGTAAAGGTATGGTCAGTTAACTGTTCTGCCATGACTTTTAGCTTTGTTTATTTGTAAAAGTTGGATATTTTTATTGAGTAATTTCTGGTTATTGGTTCAATGCTATGCAACCGCCTTCGGTTCAGGCGTCAGGTGGTCAGTAACCGTAATGTATATAGAACAAGAACCCTACTGTGTGCAGGCGTGCAAATATGAACATTTACTATTGGCACTCTCCTGCAGTACCACCTATTTAAGCTCGAATTTTGGTCCAAAATAAGCGGTAAAAAAACTGCGGCCCTTAAAAATGCATGTTTGCAATTTAACCGTCAGGCAAAAGGGTCAACTGGAGTTAAACGGGTCCTTGTGCCATTTGAAAATGCATCAAACACTGTCATGTCCTCGCGCGTCTTTTTCTGACCGCTAAACATCCGAGCCTGGCATGTAAATTTGGGCTGGACATTAGAAAGATTGCTTCTTGAAACCTTGCTCAAGGATATTCCAGCTGAGCCCACGTGGACCCCCGAACCAGCAACCTTCAGGTTCACGTTCCACGCCAATAAGCACAACAGCTGCCGCTTTGGGGGAAAACATCTTCTGCGTGGCTCTGGTTTGCTAGGTTGCTGTATTTCAGGGTCAAGCACCACCATGCAGTCAAAAGCGTTTGTGATAGCGTCTCGGTTTGCCGTGGCAGGTGTGACCGCGAGCGCAAGTTGCGGTGCGGTGCGATCCAAGTTTTTCATATAAAACAGGAAAATATAAAGACACCGGGCCCAGGGTCCCCCCAGCCATTCCACTCCGCGACTACAACTAAATGTCCGTACAAATGCATGAGTGTGTGCGCGTGCGCTTATGTGTGTATCGCAGCCCCCCCATTGCATCCACATCCATAGCCCCTCTCTCTGCTCCCGAAAAACACATTACAGCTGCCTTGATTACATTCCAGATTAAACCTGCGGTATACAACCTGCTTCGGGGAGAGAATTATGTCTCCGTTGCCCCCTCCAGTGTCCCTTCCGGGGAAGGGGGGCTTCATTCCCACCGTTCATGTGACCTTGGTGGGTCACTTAAGGAAAGCAACATTAATCAAGGTGATGCTTGATGCGTGGGCTGCTCGGGAAGGGGGTAGCCGAGAGTCACAGCAGGCCGAGCCTGAGCTCCCTTGCTTTCCTTCCTCTTCCCCATTGTCAGACCTAATAGTGATTTAGTTTGCTTCCAACTCCGGCTGATGTTCTCCAAAATGTCACTCGTCGCTCTCGGCAGCGAAACGTTCATCAATAGGGATTGCGTAAGGAGGAGATAAATAACAAACAGCTGTTTATTTATTTATTCATTTTTTTGGATTGCCTTTGCTAATATTACCTCTGTCTCTGGCTGCGTGCGCATGTGTTGGCCTGTTTGTCGCTGCGCCTGCACCCCAAGGCCGCAGATTGTCTGAAGGTGTGCGTTTTGATTTATAGCACCATCCTGGATGGCAAACTGATGTTTCTGCAGTAATGGCGCTGCACTGGAGGTGATGTTTCTGCGCAGTCGTGCGTGATGTCTCGTCGCGTTCTTCCATAGCCGCCGACCCTGGGTCTTTTTCTGCTGCCTGTTCGTGTCCCGGTTCGGAATGCTGGTAACCGGCGGTGCAGAGCTACACCGGACACGGTGGCTAAGGGCCTGGATTTATTTAGCTGTCAGTTGTACCCCATTAGATACAAAGCTGAGGTCTCCTTCGAAAAGAAACCTCAGCGGCATCTGCAAAACCCCGAGCTTCGTCATCGGTTCATTTTATTGCAAAACTGCAAGCTGTCTGAGATGCGTCGGTTAAAAGCATCTTCTGGACAACTGCATATATAAATATATTAACAGCCCACTCCTCCACCTGGACTGCGCGCTGGCTTTATTGGCAGAACCTCATCGATTATTACTCTGGCAGGAAGATGCCGACTGAGGATCGATTCGCCTGGGTTAATCCGTGGAAACATCACAGCGCAAATGAGGCTATTGATCAGGGGAAGATGGCTTGAAGGTCGGGTCTGTCTCCACTAATGCTGGTAGTCCACCACCTATTTATCCCAACCTTTTGAGCATGCAGAGATAATTCTTATAGAGTCCACCAGCTTATACTTGCTGCTCCCCTCCACATCCTGGTCATCTCAGCTTTGTTTCTCAGGGGGAGCACAACAGCAAAATGGGCGCCATTTTATTTATTTGTTCTTGGACTTAGAGTGGCCTTGGTGAAATGTTTCAGGTTCTGCACGGCTAAAGTATCTAAATGAACTCTGAAGAATGGGGAAGTGGATAGTAGAGTAGTTTCTCCGAGGATCTCCGTACCGCATGTACGTCAGGATGTAGGCAAACTTCTAGCATTGACGGTCAAACCCCTGAAAGTCAAATACCCACCTCTGCATGGGGATGATGTGCAGTTCACATTGCTAATGATTCTTAATTTTTTTTTTTAAATGGCCGGAAGTATTAAACACCCCGCTACATTCAGTGGTCATTTTATTAGGTACATGTTTATACTCACAGCTTGTCTTGCCCAGTGATGCTCAGTAGATAAAGCACACAGACAAGGTTTAGAGGTCCACTTACTGTTTGAATGACCATGGGAGTGGACAAGACATGTGGTCTAGCTGGCTTTGAACACAGCTTGATCATTGGTGCCAGTTGCACTGCTCCCAGCAATTCAGAAGCAGCCGACCTTGTGAGATTTTCACAACCTACAGTCCCACAGACATGACAGTGGCCTTACTTTACTACAGTAGCCTGTACTGTCCCACAAGCCGACAGAGCAAGTTTGGGTTGAGCTGGAATGTTATATTAAGAGAACGGCATTAAGAAATGTGCAAAAAACAGCAACACCGAAAAAGCACCGCAGACACAAAGCCTTCTAGGAACATGTCCAGCACCTTGTTGCTGAATCCTTGCTGTTCCACAGTTAAAACGGGATCCTGCTAAACAGAGGTGCCGAATAAAGTGGCCGGCAAGCGTATGTTTCGTTGCTGTCGGCCAAACCGCGCATTGATTTTCTAGATCCTTCCTCTCCCGGTTCCGATCGCCAGCTTTCTGCGCACTTTGCGTTTTACCAGGCCGTTGGAAGCGCTTCCCACAGCACCTCAAAGCCCACACGAACACCTCCACACTTCTAGAGCCGCAGCCACTAGCCAGCCCGTGTCAGGCAGCGTTCTTCTCTCTCAGAGCTGCATTGTTGGAAGGCTGTGACCCCAGTCAGGTCCTCTGACCCTGCTCATCTGAAGTGATTTCACAAGAATTTTCTGGTGTATAACTGAATCTACATCAGCCTGTGAAGAGCAGTACATTGACCTTCCCTCACCCTAATAAATATGGATCTCTAAACTTATCACAATATTGGTCGTCCCTTTTTCGGGAGGGACGGAGGGTCACGTTGAGGGTGACTATACTTAACCCCTCAGATGTCATAGCTGTTTTTAACCCCTGCAAAATCCACTATCCATTCTGAGTGAAGGTGTAATGAGCGGCAGTAAATGAAGCAGAGGATGAGGATGGCGTCCCAGTCGGTGTTCTTTAAAATGCGCTACTTGAGCATTGTTTCAGCTTTACCGCTAATGTACTGCTGGAGATGTCAGATAATGCTTTTTGATACGCCTCTTATATCAGATCAAAAAGCTATATAATTGCCTCCAGAGAAGTTTATCTTTGAAACACCGCAGTGTTTCTTTATACACCACTGACAAAAAAAAAAAATTCATATTCATTCAGATTGTGAGGCTGCATTCAGCCGATAGAAAAAAAAGATTTGCTAAAAATGCCTACAATTAATGTCGCATTATTTATTTCCCCCCACACAAAAGGGAACTGTAGTGAGCTGCTGTTAAGGAAATGGGTCTACTTTTTAGAAGGTGTGAAATATTTACGGTTAGAGAGAGTTTGCCTGCATCAGGCAAATGGAAACAGGACAATGAACAGATTTTTCTCTGCCGCTTGATAATTTTATCACAGGGCTTGCGTGATGCTGAGAACCACGCCAACCTTGAGCGTGAGTGGCGTTGCCCTTAAAATGTTTTCATCGCGCTTCCGCTTCTGCAAAAAGTGCGCGTTTTAAATATCGCACCTGTAAATGGGTGAGATGTAGACGGAGGCGGAGAGAGGGAGAGTGTGTGGCCAGCAAGCACGTGAATGGTTTGGTGAGATCCTGAGGGAGCCTTCAAATGAAAACCATATGTGGAACCGGGTATGATTACATGGGAAGTAAAACATAAGACAGACATGCATGGAGAGCATCCAAGCAAGAATGACTGAACAGTTGCCAGCACCGTTATTTGCCTGCGTCTGGGTTCTCTTTTATCAGAATGTCAGGCAGACCTTTTCAGTGCCTCCGCTCCATCACCGGCGGCTTTAATGTGAAACCAATTAATGGAATTGGCGGAGTCAAAGATGCATCTGAGACGCCTTGGAAAGACAAGAGAGTGTGTTTGGTGGGCCACGCGGAGCAGGTGACGTCTGCGTGGCTCTGTTGTGCTCTCCTTTGTTCTCGCGGAACGCCGCGTGTGGCTGCGTGGCGCGGCTGAGCTTCCGAAGGACGGACGCACCACTCCTCGATGCCATTGTTTTCCCATGACACACCGATGCCTTCCAGGGATGTGATGTGCAGGCGGCGCCTCTGTTCCACCACACTAATGTGTGCGTGTGTTCCCTAAAGAGCCGAACATGGCCGATTATCAGATGTCTGACAGCAACTTCTATCAAATAGTTACTCCTTATCATCATTGTGATGTCTGATATTTTAAAAATATTCACTAGCTATTCAACAGGCAATTTCCTTTTTTTTGTTAACCTATATCTATGATTTCCAGTAGTCACCATATTGTACCTTTGACAACAATGCCTTTTTTTTTTTTTTTTGCATATTTGGGGCCTTGCCCTCCCATCTCCACTTTGCAGTGAAGCAAGGACCTCCCCTGCTAGTGTACATCACCACTCCTCATCCAGGACCATTTGAGGAGACACCAACCTAAAGAAGGCCGATTACCTACTCATTAGATGTGGATTAGACTTAAATTAGATTAGTCATTAGATTTAAAGCAGATTCAAATCAAATAAGCAATTTTAATACATGTCTAATAATTTGCTGCGGTCGCGTCCACTGAGTTATCGGTGTTTTTCTAAACAGTTTTTGTTACAGTGCCCTTCGATTTTTCGTTGAGAGCTTTTTTCTTCAAGCCCCAGTAGGTCTTACGCATGCTTCTGTGTCTTCTTTACATTCTTACAAGGGTAAGCTGAGGAACGGAGTCCTGGTTTTATTCCTCTTTTGACCTGGTCTAGGTTTGGCCCCCACCTCTGAAACCAGCTGGTAATGAACCACGCAAAGGCTGCGCTGGCTGTGGCGTTGTCTCCCAAGGATGTTTGCGATGATCCATTCATTCTACTACATTAGCATAAGAAAGAGAATCCCCCATGGAAAAGGACCCCCGGACCTGTCAAGGATGGTCGGGGAGGGGCGTGGGGGGGGGGGTACCAATTGAAGGGCTGACAGTAAAGTGACGCAGCAAGTTATCGCAGACAAATGTTCTTTTCTCACTAAGAATAGGATAGGTATTTAAAGACTTGGTTTTGTAACATGCAGATTCAAAGCTAGGAAGGGGCTCTAGTACAGTGCCCTTAAGCAACACCCCCACCATGAATTACCGCAGTAAAACACCCTAGCATATGTATGAACAAAGTCCCCCGTATAAAAGAGATGTATACATGGGAAAGGCTGACATGCACAAAAATGTTGGTTAAGGATCTAAATGTTAGCACCAAAAGAATTGTATGTCACCACCTTCCAGTTTGTGTGTTTGAGTAAGAAAGTACTGCAGCGTGTGTGCACGGTACAACAAGTTTAATAGTAATAAAGTTTAAAGGTAATCAAATTTGGAGATATATAAGTTATTACTGTTTGCAGGTCATTATGGCTAGCAAGTGCATTGTTGCCAATGGTGCCTGCCTGTTTGACCACAGGAACCAGAAGCTGTGACCAAATAAGAATGGGAAAATTGATAAGAAATTACAGGACTGTACATATTAACAGTGTACAGTAATAAGGTTTACCTATACCCAAAATATTTTGCTTTTTCATTTTCCACTTGCCTGTGACGTAGCCCACAGATCATTCTCTGTGGTGGTTGCCTGTTTGACAGCAATACTTAGGTATTAAATAAAACCACTTTAAGGGTAAAATGGTTATATAATGTGTTATTACTTTATACCTGTCCGCTGCTGTACCTTTATGACCCGGGCAGCACCAGGTAACACAATAGTGGTAACAAAAACAAGCAGCAGTAGTTGTGCAGCAGGTAGCACAAATCTTCCGGGCTGTGGCTCTGGGTTCAGATGTCGCTCAGTGTGTGTACAGCTTGCATATTCTATCAATGTGTTCATGTGGGTTTCATCTAAGTGATCTGGTTGTTCTTCTTTAAAGTCATGTGTTTCAGGTGAACTGGTGACTCTGAAGTAAGAGACTGGGTTTGAATCTGTGTGTGTGTGTAAGAGAGAGAGAGTGTCCGCTTTGCAGTAAGCTGGTATCTATTCGGGGGTTCATAAAGACACAAAGAGATGTTTAGTGGTTTATTTTCTGCACCTCTTAGTAGCTGTTGGTCAGGGAGCTTGGCTTCCTCTGACCAGTGCGACTTGGCCCTCCATACCAAAGCAGGAATGGCTTTTCTTACTGTTATTAAACATATTTTGTTTTTGTTTTGTTTTTTTACTTTTCTTGTATAGGGGAATATACATTAAATTACAATACACATCATAAATCATGGTGGTTTAATAGCTCTCTGCTCTTCTAACCAACTCTGTGTTCTGTACTTTCCTTTTCTTAAGTCTGAAAAAGTAAACAGCAAAAAAAGTAATCTTATGTGACAAAACATTACTATTAGCGCAAACTCAAAGCCCTCAATATTTCACAGAATACCATGAAAGCAGTATAAATAGGTATCCTTTGGCAAGGAACATTAGTTGTTTTGACTTTGACAAATGCATCAGTAGAAATGATTCTTTTAAGAGTTTTTTTTTAAAATTTGTAAATGCAGCCATGGATTCCCCGGACGACCAAGAGCAGCTAAAACTGCGCCCCCCATTGAACTTGTTTGGCGTTGCAAATGCAAAGCAGCGGCTGCTGTGCTGTAGTCCTTCACGCTGTGCAGGTGTTTATGCGGACGCCACCTGTGAAGCCCTACAATCCCTCCATCAACATAAACACATCAGAATATAATGAAAAGACAGTAAAATTATTTATTAGTTCTGCACGCACACAAGTGTTCACACTTTTTCCAGCTGTCATTTTGTTACACTGCTTATCTTATTGAGCTATTTACTGTTTATGTAAATGTTTTATTGCTGTTACTGAAATGGCTAAAGTCGTTCAGCTTTGGCAATTCAAGTGTGCAAAATCGGCCGTGCCATTTGCGTTAATGTAATAATTAATTCCATGTATGGGTTTAGCGGAAGGGTTCCCACCTGGGGGTTTTCGGCACACCCGCGGCAGGGGTGGCACTGCAAGCATCGCCCGCCGTACTGGAAGGCGCGGTGTATTTCGTTGCAGAAAGAAGGCCCTGGGAAACCCACCGGACGGCGTGTGCGCGCGTGTTATACACACGGGGCGCCAGCCGCGCTCGGCCACGCGACGCAGCGCCCTGCTTGTTTGTCGCACGCGAAACGGAGAAACGATTGGGTGGCCGGACCGGCGTTGCCAAGGAAACGGCAGGGCGGGGCCGTCGGGGCGGACCGAGGCGGTCTTTTTTTAGACGGACCCGCTCGTTCGTCAATCCGAGTCACGTGACGCAGCGGCCGGGGCGCGGGGGCCACTTCCTGTTTTATTTCGGCGCAGAGGTGAGCGCTTGTTGTCAGTTTCCACAAAATGGCTGCGTGAGCCGCCGTCAGCGAAGACCCGCCGAACGCTCCGCCGCAACGACTGCCGCCACTGCAAACGAGAGTTTTGCTTCGTTTTCATGGAGGTCCCGCGCAGACTTTCCCTCTCCGGGCGTGTGAAGAAGTTCGTTTGTCGGATTTAAATCGCGTTTTGTGTGTGTCGGTCTGCAGGCTCGCGGGGGAGAGCCGTGTCTCAGTCGCCGCGCCTGCTAGCGAGCCGGACAAACGCGTCGCTTTTGCACTTTAAAACTGACGCGCTCGGTGTCTCCATGTAAACTGGACAGTACGGAACCGGAACAACACGAGCTTAAACCGCCTGTTTTGTTCGCAGCTGAACTTTGCCAGCCGTTGGTTACTGCTCACCTCGTTTGCTGGCATATCCGATTGTGGGAATGCACATTCCTGACCGCAGCTAGTTAACCCAGCTGGTTAACAGGTTAACATAACAGGTAGAAGGTGTTGGGAGTCGGGGTCCAGCGTCAGCCGTCCGCTCTCCTGGAGAATTCACCTCAGCAGCATCACCGCGGCAGCTCTGCTCTCTGGGTGTCCCTCGGTGCCGGCGTGACAGGATGCTTCGCTTCCCGCCGCTCCACGATTAACTCATCGGTTCATAAACTGATCGAATTTTCCTGCTGGTTCGACTCTACAAGCGAATAAAAGCCGGATTTTGATTTTTTTTTTTCTTTCGCCCCTCATTCATGCAAATCGCTGTGAGCCCAAAGCTGCCAAAACTCAGCGTAATTTAAGGTGAGATTCATGCCTTTCCTTGTTCTAGTTGTTGTTTAGCTAAAACTGTTTTGTGCGTTTCTGGTGCTGCTTTATTTGCACTGAGCACTCGATTCTGGCTTCATGCGAATTCTGTCGTGCAAACAGACCCACGGCACTTTGATATTTTTATCGCGTCAATTCATTTCGTAATGGACCGAGATCAGTCGCTAAGAAAAATACGATAATAAACGATTGAGTTGAAGTTCCAAAGCCTTTCTGGGGGCATTTGCACCCTTTTTAAGGGATTTTGCTTCCTGGAAATTCATAGCTAAAATTCTTCGGTTTCTGTGTTGCATATCTATGTCTCTGAGTAGAAAATTCTCTTTTTTTTTTTTTTTTTTTTTTTTCCCCCTTCGTAAATTCCTTATATGTATTTAATCTAACGATAGTTGTGCTATTGCGTAGGAAAATCGTTTTGGGGATTTGTGCACTCTTCCAGGATTATGCATTAAGCTCTGACATGTTAAAGCTGGCGTTTCCACCATCGTGTATTCTAACACCGTCCTTAATGGCAACACCTTTTATAATAACGCTGAATATTTTTTGCACCGTTATTATTGCTACTTTGAAGAAATGATCTTTCTTGTTTGCGTTTGACTAAAAGTAGGTATTTATTTCTAACGTCTTGCTTGTACCCTGCACAAAAATACAATTTGTGGTGCAGAAGAGAAATGACCATAAGGACAGAGGCCACGTTTGGCAGAATTCCGATTGTTCAGAACTCGGCAAGTGTTTTCTTGTCGTGCCAAATCCATTGTTTCTGGTCTTCTGTCCTCCGTCGGTTCTGGATGAATTCCTACAGACACATTCTCACTGGTACGTTTTTAAATTGTTATGCATCCTGCTTATACATGGGCATGCGTGTATCTGGACAAATACTGGTCTGTCTCGTGTAGACAAGGCATGAGTTTGAGGGTTCGGTTCCTCAGCATTCTGTGGCATAAATTGTGTGGTTGTACTATAATGCCTGTTGGTGCAAATTTGTATTTCTTTTGATTGTCTTAGTTTGGGGGACTGCCTGCAAGGAGCTCCCAGGAGTGTCCTATCTGTCGCTGAGAATGAGGGATCCTTCAACAGTAACCCCAGGCACGTACTTACTGTCCAGTTCTCTAGGAAAGGAGCTCGTGCAGTGTTGGTGGGCCCATGATGGCCAACAGGGTCACGCAGCAGCATCTCTTTGGAAGAGCGCTTGTGTTCGGTTTGACCTTAAAGAGGCTACAGTTCCATAATGAATAGAATATAGGCCTTGTAAATGATAGACATCAGAATCAGATTTATTTGGCCAAGTATGCACACGCATGCAGGGAATTTGGCTTCGGTTCCCAGTAGCTCGCAGTGTACAGTAGACAGACACAACATGCATACAAGTGCAAAGATGCATGACTGCGCCGGAGAATAAAATAAACAATGAGGGAGGGAAAAAATAACATGAATATGATTTACAGAGATTTGTTGGATTATTTACAGCAAAGAATATTTTACACCTGTTGTAATAGTGTAGCTATTTCAGATAATTTGTTCCAAGTTACCTGTATAACCCTTATTCCCAGAACCATCTGTCACAGCGGGGTGTTGAAGAATCAAAGTGTTTTGATTTAACTGCAGGCTCCCTGTGAATTTTTCCATTTTTAATCCTTAGGAAGAGGCTTATAGGTGTCGTTCTACTATCTCGCAGGCTGTTTTAATTGAACTACATAAATTTCACTGTTAATTTTGCTCCCCTCTTTGACATCTCTGTCACTGCAGCCTTATCTCCATTTGTCACACACCAGTGGGGAACTGAGATGTATCCAGATAGGGATGAGAATGCTAACATGCTTAGCAGGGAGTGTGACATTAATCGGAGCCCCACGGTTGGTTAACGTGCCAGGGTGGAACCCCCCCCCCCCCCCCCCCATTGAAGCTCAGCTGTTGGGCCTCTTACTTTCCTCCTGAGGGCAAAGGTCTTCTGTCAGGATGCGGGTCTGGGAAAAAGGGGTTTTGTGTTTGGTATGGGGGAAAACGACAGTTCGGGGGCTCTGATTATCATACGGTGGCGATCCAGACATCGACTGGGGGGCCCCCCGACTGCCACACCAGACCGAGGTGGTCTTTTGTTGCAGTTTCATCCTGATGACTTCTTGGCCTGGGCAGGGCGCCCACTTTCTCCTTATTTGTCTGAACTTCTTAATGATGACTTAACACAGACAATTTTTTTTCTCCTGTTTTAAGGGCTATTGGCCAACACTTTTCAATTGAAAAACTTTGTTTTTGATGGGGTATAATGAGATGTGGGGAAATAAATTGGTTCTCAACATTTTCTTTTCACTAACAGGTGTCCATCAGTAGGCTAATTGTTAGCTGCAAAGCAGTCATTTTGCTGTTGGAAATCGAATCAGAAAACCTTAGATTGTTTATGGACTGTGCAACATTGGTTTAAAAAAAAATGAGCGTAATAGTTTTTAATGAATGAAATGGAGCCATTTGCATTCTCTTTAAATTGAATTAAGAAACCTGCTTCATTTCAAGGCTTGGTACATTCCAAAACTAATTTTATTCAGAAATGCAGTGTATTTTTGTAAGCTGTAGCTAATGCATTTAGCATGGCCTTATGTAATCTTACTCGAGCTGTATTTCAGAAAAACAGTCAAGGTTGGTGTGAGTAACTTGTTGTGTCTGAAAGACTGACCTCAACTTGGTTGACAAAACAAAATGAGGAAGAGTCTGAGAGAAATGTGACTTCAGTCTTTTTCTTTTTTCTTTTTAAACTGGTTTTTATCAATCTTAAGAAAAAAGATGAGAAAAGTGTAACCACATTTAAAGGGACAGAGGATTGGAGCAAACTGAGCATTCATGGTCCAGATTACACTGTTTCACAGTAGGGTAATTGTGAGGTGGCTCACTGTTTGCCCTGTCAGTAAACAGGTACTGTACATTCTGCAAAAGCAGATGCACTTGCGGGGTGAGACCGATCACCTGCACAGATAAGTAATGTAAGGGGCCGAAATGTGGAAGAGGGTAGCGTTTTGGTCCGGTCGTATGTGGGGGTGGGGTTGAGAAAGAATGAGCAAGAGCAAAGGCATTATGTGTTCTGGAGGAGGGCCAGGGGAATATCCAGTGTTGAGCTGGGGGCCCAGCAACCTCAGCCGGTGACTCAAGACATGGAGAAACGCCTCCCAGACAGCTGCTGCTGTTTGAATTTTGGTTTGACTTCCTGCAGGTTGTTTGGGTTTTTTTTTTTTTTTTTTTTTTTTTGGTCTTTTCTTTTCCCCCTCCCCATAGGGGTTGATGTTTAAACAGCAATACAATGGATGCCATGCATTTTTGCCTTTTATCGCCACCCACCGGGCTCTTGATATTTCAGAGACATATTGGATCGTTTAGTCATGATGGAGAGGAAATGTGCCTTTCGCCCCTTTAACTAGATGTTTAACATGGCTTTTTAGATGCTTGGTCAGTTATGCCACTTAAGTATTGTGGCACATGTCAGACACAATCTTATTTCATGCAGCGTAATGTAGAACTCATTTAATTAGAAACAGGCTTGAGGTACACTCATGTGAAATGAACTGTTGTTCATTATTGATGTATTGTTGAATTGACACTTTCATCACAAGAAGCTTATTTTTGGGGAGTTCTTGTGAAATTATTTGCTATCCCCTCTCACTTATTCAATGCATTTTGAGCTCTTTGCAGCTTGACACCCGAGTTAGTGACATTGAAGATGGCAGTCATCAGTTGCAGCTGGCTTTGCTGCACAATTTGTATGCCTGAGATGGAAATGAACACATGGCTATAAATAGGTGAGTTACACAGTTGTTTTTAAACAGATTAACACGTGTTTTATGAATACAGAATGCTTTTGTGGGTTGTCAAGGGGTAAACTAGGAGCATGCATCCATCTTAAGCTTCTGCTGTTGTTTAGACTGGGTTAGCTAGATTTGGGCTCTTATCACTGGATGTTGGTGTTCATCCAATGTATGTGTAGTGATGTGAGTAGAGCAGGAGATTTGGCACCAACCTTGACTGCATAAGAGTTGAGATGCTCCAAAGAACTTGTATGATGTGCGCGGCATCCTTTCAGCCACGGTTGTGTGTAGACGAGGGCTCAGTGTTGGTAAATGTGCAGAGGGAGTTCCACACACACCATAAACCAGCTATCTTTTCATCTGAGCACAGGAACAGGGGTGCTGGTGAAATGTCCCATTGAAACTCTGGCACAGGAAGACGCTGGGAGCAGGGCATGAATTGTGTAAACATTAGCCTTAACAATGGTCGTTCTGTCTAACCCTTGCTGTGGTGAAGCATGTTTGCCCATTAAAGAAAATATTTACTAAGAAGAAAGGGGAAAAATTAGTTTTTAGACTCATTTATTGTTACCGCTGTTTATTTACACTGCTAGCTGTTTAATTTGTCTGACAGGCATGTTTGGAGAAAGCAAATACGTTGAATGGAAGACCTACTTCATTTGCAGTTCCTACGCTGTAAGCTTCTTAAATTGATTGTTTGACTATTGATTTTTTTAGGTTTGGATATTTTCTTTCGATTTGCACTATTCTTGGAGGAATAAGTTTGATTTAATTTATTAGTGCGACAAGTGATGTCTTCTAAGGCCTTACTTCTGCATCTTCCATGGCATCAGGCACCTGAAGCAAAGATTCCAAAAGGTTGCCTTTTCTTTGAGTATGCATACCCAAAATGTTGTTGAAATGCTTTAAATATCTTGGTGTGGTTCTCTGTATGTAGGCATAATTTGGTATCACCCTGCAGAGCAAGTAAACCAGCCATCCATTCATTATGAGTATCTGCTTGCCGTGGTGCTGCGTTACAGTGGGCAGGAGCCTCTCCAAGAAGCAAAGGGAATGAGGTGAGTTGTGCAGTAGTCTGTTGAGGGCAGTGAAAACAAAGCTTAGTTACAAGAAAAACCGAATGTTAGTTGTGTTGTTTGAGGGTGCGGAGGTCATGGTAATTCCGTGTTGCTCTCGATGTCGCCGTCATGCCAGACAAAATTCATGTGAGGACTGCTTGGATAGCCTTGGCTTCCTTGCGCGAGGTCTGTGGACCAAAATCCTGTGCGCGTGGTTGCCTGCCAGAAGGCTCTTGGGACACGCTGTGTGCAGTTTGTCCGACGATGTTGGCGTCTCTGGCTCCGTGCCCGTAGCGTCTAGGTTTGCACAAGGCCGATCAGTTTGATCCCATTCCTCTGCCAGCCCCAAGTACTTGAGTAGAGGTGAGCGCATGTCACAGATGACCCCACCCCCTTACCCAAAAGCTCTTTCTGTCTGTCGGTCTCTCCTGATGGTTTCATTTCCAGTCTTTTACTGCCTTTCTCTTTCTACTAATTTCCATCACACTTTTGTTGTAGCCGTTGGAAGGTTGAAATTCAAGCCGGTGTTTTATTTGCAGCCTTCCTGTTCTGTCTGCGTTTCTCAGATTGGTTTTTGTCACCTTGGGGTTGGGAGGCTTTTGTCCTTGGATACTCGCAGCAGAACCCCTTTCCTTCCAGACATTGAAGCTGGTGGACTAGTTGTACCGAAGTTGCTTTAGTGACTGCATGTGTTAGATTGTTTGTGTTTCTGTTCAAACCATTTAGTTAGGACAGGGAGGTAGTAGTGCTGTTGCCTTGCCATGTTTGATCAAGGTGCTCACCCTGAACCGGTACACATTTTTGCCCATGTCTTTTTGTGGTGATATATTTTACTTTTTTCTTTTTTTTCCTCTCTTTTTTTTCCTCTCTCATGTAGCTTTGAGCTGCTGCTTTTGTTTTACTTCCTAATGTAGAACCTGAGAGAAATGAGCTACAGTACAGCTTTGGCCCTTGCCACCATTTGTATTTCCTGGATCTGATCTGCATTTCTTACAGGAATGTTTTTTTACATTGTTTGTCCTTGTTGCAGCGGTTATGTGGGTTTTGGGTGTTATGGATTGACCAAAGAAATTTAACTAGCTTCTTTGAGATGCTAATAGGTTTATTCGGTGATGTACAGTTACTACCCATTTGAGCGGCTTGGATTATTTCATGGGAGGAATTGAAATAGCATAGTCAAGGGCACTGTCAGGGACCTTCAGGTTAGTACATTACGACTATGCCACCTGCTGGTATGTAAAATGGAAGTGAAATGTGGATTGTTATGGTTCCTTACCTGCAGACCAAGATTTGGTTGCGCCATAAGGCCAGTTAAGGATGACGATGCCATCTGTGGTTTTGTTTCAGGCAACGTTTGTTAGTGGTGGTGTTCTCCCATTACTGAAGCTTTGTTTGCCCAAAAGTGCTCTTCTCTCTAAAGGTCTGTTCACAGAACAACACATGTCTTGAAACTGAGGGCAAAACAAGATTCAAGCCTCAGGTTTGGTCCGTGTCCTGGTTTATGCCACTGTGATTATTAGGAAGGTGAGGTTTTTGCTGTTGAAATGGTTGTTCTTCCACTGTCAGGTCTCTGATTTATGTCCTAAGTGATAAGACAACTCTCTCTCCTTTTATCATCTCACAGGCTGCTGTTCCAACTGAGAGTCAATGTTGACAAAAGTGACGTTGGTCAGCTCTGCTGTTTTTGTTGATGGTCGGTTCATCTTATTACCAGCAAGTTATAAGATGACAGTATTCCCATCCCGACATGTTAATGCTAACGCTCTCGTTCTTGGTGTCTGTGTAGGCAGTATTGAAGTCTGATCCAGTTTGATCCATTTTGGGTACCGGTAGGTTATAGACGAAGCAGCGGGTGCAGCCATGCTTGCTGTGCGTTTGAAAACGCAGCCTCCAGAGCAGGGTGTCTATTAATAGCTTTGCTGCTTGCTGTAATACTGCTCACTGGAAAATTCCAGCACGCAAAGGGTCCAAGACATTTTAAAAAGTAATACGGTGTCCTTTTCACAGAACACATGGGGGCAATTTCTGCCGTTGTTGCATGCCAGGCCTCCCACCCTCTATTGGACCACATCCCAGGGATTCTGGACTGGGTGGAGAGTGCCTGTGAGCCCTGCTGAGCTATGCGATTGGCTTGCTGATTTTGGTCTAACCTATGGGAGGAGATGAAATGCAGTGTCCATAGCGACCTGGAGGGAATGAGGAGGAGTAATGGACAGATGTCGTCGTCATCCCTCAATAAGGATGTGGTGGCCTGTAATCTTCTGGCTAAGTGTCTATACTATAGAACTAGTTGCTTATTTTTTTCTTTTTGTTATTGTTGGTTTTTAGATCACAGTAGAATCTGTTTTTTTTTTTTTGTCAGAGATTGAGAATGTCGTTCTCTGCTCAGTCAGCTGGTTTCATTGTAGATGGGGACAAAATGGGGGGGGGGGTTCCTTCACTTGGCCATAGCTAGAGCACAATAGGTAATTGTGCTGGCAGGGCAACACACAGGCTCCCAACAGCGGAGAACAACGAAGGAGTGGAATGCTGGATGTCCGGGCACCAGTGAGCCTCAGGCTGCCCTGCGAAAGGCACCACAACTGCGTCGGTCCGGAAGGGGGCATGGCTCCTGGAAGAGAAACAGCTCAACTATACCCTTTAACTATGGCTATTAACTGCTAGGATGTCAAGTGGCAGACCTGGATTTCCTGCCCCAGGCAGAAGGTGTCCCACCCTAAGTGGCTTAGTGGTGCCCTTTGAGTAGCTCAGTGGATAAACTTGGAAGATATTTCACTACCGTCATGTCCATTTCCTTTCTACCAAAAAGTAGCCTTTATGTTACAGGTTTGCTTGTGGTCATTTTCCCTCCTCATATTGTGTTTTGTAAATAGGTGACTGCCTGTCTTTGTCACTGCCTGTCAGTACCGAATCAAAAAGCAGCAGAGCAGGATCTCTAGGAGCACTAATGCAAGCTGTGGTTTGGGATTTTGTACCAGAAGAAATGAAAGCAAACAAATTGGAAACAAAGGGTTCTTTTTTTTATTTGTATATCAAGAGGAGCATTTAGATGGTGTGGGACCTAGATCAAAGTATTTTTTATATATATAAAAAAAATTTCTCCCCCCCCCCCCAATCCAGGGGGCCTCAGAGGGGGGACTTTGGTTCATACATACCTTAGTATCCCTCCATTTAGATGGTGTGGTTACAGTGGATGAGAAGGTGTTTAATAGCTCAGGTAGTTCTTTGTCCTTTTGATCACCCCAGTGGCCTCTACCACATGTTGTTACGTCTGGTGTTCACTCAGTTGCGTGTGCCATTTCGTGTGGGTTTTCCCCTCCTCTGTCCACTGTGCCACAAACCAATATTTAGTACACAGTAGTATCCATTTCCTGTTCTGGTGAATTCATTCACTGCATTCTTAATGAAACTTTTATGGTAGTACTTCTTTTTTTTTTTTTTAATGGTTATCTACAGTCAAAGCTGTTGGCGCACAGATACTTGGCACCTGTGTGTTAAGTGGACACTGCATTGTCAACCTACCTGCTGTCGAGCATACTTGTGGCAGAATTCTGGCATGACGTGGCACACGTGAGTGCAGCCAGTCACATGGCTTCGACAGCACAATGGCTTTCAGGTTCCTCAAACCTCGTTCCTTTAATGGTTTCCAGGAATGGGACCCGCACACGCCAAGAGAAACAAAAGTTTGGAGAGCAAAAGGGGGGGTGGAATTTCTGTCCCGGTCAGTCAGGCCATCTGATCTTTCATTGGGTCATTTTCCTTACAAAGGCTGACTACTGGAAAAGCAGCTCATAACTGGAAGTCTTCCTCCATGTTTGTCTGCAGTGTTCACTCCAGTACACCAAGTAGATTTCACCAGTATGCCTTGAGGAGGGGACAGATGTGTCGTTTCTGCTCGAATTTGCTTGTGACCTTAACTTGCCGACTCACCTGGGTACCGTTTCATTTCCAGTCAAGAGGAGCAAGCAGCACAAGAAGAGAACCATTTGATGGAAGAAAAGAAAAAGAAAAAGCAGGACGAAAAGAAAAAGAAGGACACTGCTCAGAAAAAGGTAAGTGAGAAAGCCAGCATGGCACTTGGGGCGGCAGTGGGACCTAGATCAAAGTATGATTTTGGGTGGTCATCCTCTCCAACTCAAGCGTGTTTCTTAAACCAAGGTACGCTGTCAACTGAGATGATTTGTCGCTTGATGTGCTCAAAGGCTTCCCTTGCAGGAAACTTCCCTGTTTTGCCCAGTGCTCCTGATTGTTAAATTACTCACAAATCAATCTCTTCTCCTCCATTTTGCCAAGTGTTGGCAAAGTGGAGAGGAAAATGGGTTGGAAGGCCAGGGGAGCGGGCTGCGACATGGAGCTGGAGCGATCCACTGCAGTCCTGTTGTATTCGGAGCAGACTCCTCCTCACTGGCCCCGAGCAAGGCCATGTGCACAGGACCCCCTGGGTGCCGCTCTCCCTGCAGAGCTGCAGTCTTTGGGCTGCAGCCTGATTTGTTCCACAATGAGCTCCTTGTGCTCCAGTGTTGTCACGGGGGCCCTCCAGTTTTACTAATTCCTTCATTCGTATTTGTTCTGCACACCTTGGGGAGTTGATTTGATGTTCACGTGTAACTAACCTTGGCATTCAAAAGTACTATTAAAGTGTTTTGCATTTAATTCTTGTGCTCTTTGTAATGTTGAATCTAATTTTATGCATTTTACTTACAGGCTGCTGAACAGAAAACCAAAGGTGAGTGAAAGCATTTGTAGTTCTGTTACATGTCGGTGAGAAATAAGGTAGATGAAGATGTTCTTAAGGATGGCACTAAACTGCAAATATAAATTCACTCATGTTTTGCTTTTTGGCAGGGGACTGAGTGTAGGCTGGTACCTTTAATACTTATTTCAGTGAGGGCAGTGTGAGCACAATTCTTTTTTTTTTTTTTTTTATTTTTTTTTTATTTTTTTTTTTTATAACAGCTTTCGTAGGGAGGTGTACAGAATAAGCCTCTGGGAAAGATGTAATGCTCTGTTTGCCTTTTCCATTTTTTCAGGGACATGCAAATTTGGCTGTGGTCCTTGTAGTAAATGGTAACAGAAATGGTGCTGTTCAAGAATGATTGTTTTGCAAGTGTTATTAGTGTGGCTTCATTTATTTTCTGTTGCGGTATGAGGAAACCCGTGTACTGCTTCCATTTGCAAATGAAATGGAAGTCACCAGCGGTGTGGGTGACGCATCCATCCGCACTGCACTGAGCAGGACTCGGCAACGCTTGGATGACCTTGAGCAGGAGCGTATGGAATGTCTTCTGAGTATGGCTGGGGATGCACTTCATAGCAGGCTGCTTCTCTGTATGATGAAGGTCACAATGGGCAGGACCCAAGAGAACAGTCTTAGGGGGTAGGGTATGTCAGCAACCCCCCGTTGCTGTAGTAGCTGGCAGAGCCTCGGGGGACTAGAATCGGGCAGCAGATGGGAATAAGAGCTTTTGTCTCGTCTCAGGCAGACGGTTGCAAAGTCCCATCGGAGCATCTGTCCCACCGGCATTGGCGATACCCTGACTGTCATCAAGGCTGGAATATGCTCGAGTCTGTTTGGCATGGAAGGTGGTGGGCTTTCCTAGGACCGAACAACATGTCAACAGCACAGTCAGTCTTGGTTCTGCGTTGAGTCACCGGCCGGCTGTGTGCCAACGAGCGGAAGAGCCATTCGTTGGTCAAAATGAAGGCCAACCCTTTTCCTCCTTGAGGCGATTTAATTAGAGGTTGAGAAATGTCACGAGCCTTCTAGCAAGAACCTCTAAAGAGCACAGGCCCTCTCCGGGACCGAAGCTGCCATGCGTCCGCCTGAATTGCATTAAGATGCTTTAATCCAGTTGTGCTTTGTGTCCCCGGGCAATGCAAGTTATTAAGCCGCACACGGCCGTCATCCTACTGCATTGTGGGGAAACGCTGCCTTTGTCGACTTTGTTGTTATATTTATCTGCCAGACTGCATTTTTGGAGTTAGGTTTGAGGTTTTGGCATTTGGCAGCTGGGTTTATGTGTATGGTTTTCAGCCTTGTGGTGCCCCTCTTCTCAGGGAAGAAAATTGATTGGCTGAGACAAGAAAGTTAGTGGAAAAAGGAGGATTATGGGTTTGAAACTATGAAGGCAAGTATGAGACATTGCATGGGGCCCTGTCAGGGCTGCAGAGAGAAGGGAACGTGTAGAAGAGTGTACGGAGGGCTGTTGGTGCTGAACCCAGCAGAATGGAAGGGGTTAAAAGGGAGAGCCAGTGGAAAGAGACATTGCAGGAGTGCGGTACTGAGGAGGCCAAGTGAGAGGGGCAACAGAAAGGTTTGAAAGCAGGACGAGAACGTGCTAGGGTTTCTTGTCTACCAAAGCATTGACGGTGCAGGGGCCTGGTGAGGGTGGTGGAGCAAGCCCCCCCCCCCAATCGAATGCCAAAACAAATGCCTGGGCCATCCGCCTCTACTTCCATGCGCAAGCATGCTCATACACCCACGGCGTGCGCGCACATGGTATGAGGATTCCAGCTCTAGAGTAAGACACTCAGTTGTCAGGGCCAGTGTGAGTAAAACGTACACTGGGACAAAACTGCTTGTTTACAGAGATGAGACGGATCAACAGTGAGTGTTTCTTGGTGTAGTTCGACGGCCCGAGGCAGAGACTTCCCAGCCCTTTGCTTGTGCGCCTGGCACAGTGACAGATCTGTTTGTTTGCGTAAGTGCTTGGTGCAATAAATCAGGCTTAAAAATGCTGATGTTTTATTAGATGTGCTGATCGCTGTGATAGTAGCAGTTGGTAGAGTTAATGATGGCAGGAATTTTTCACCAGCTGTTTATTGGATTATAGGTGATGTGGTAACGTCTGTCAACATGGATTACATAATATGCTCCCCTCAGTCATGTTGGGGTAGGTATTTAATTTTTTTTTTTTTTTTTTTTTAAATCACAAAAATTTGAATCTTTGTCTTTTGATTACTTTTACCAGACCCCATCAAGCTGGTTTTCAGGAGGGAGGTATTGTGTTTTTAATCACAGGATTGCTCACTTTCACTTACAGAAGGTTGCTTGCTGCGGGGAGTTCTAACTCCAGAGCAGCTATAGGCTCTCGGGCAAACCGCTGGAATACCGCCTGAGGCGTGACGCCGCAATCTCGCTCCACCGCCCGATAAAACGCCCTTGCGCGCGTTTAATTTCTGCCACTGAGGCAGCTTTAACGGTTAGAGGAACAAATGTAATACACATCGGTGTTTCATTTCTTCCTCAACCCGCTTTTCCCAGGAGACCCTGTTCAGCATTCACACAGTGCAACATATTTACATAGTGTCATAAAAGATAACTACATTATCTGAAGGCAGGGACATTGGAATTTCATATTAGATTAATTTGCAATTTCACATTCAATTAATTACATCAACACTTTGTGTCAAATTGCATGAATTGCAGTTTCATTAGGAACTAATTTGCTTTTGCGGTGTCTCCGTAATGGTAACATTTATACGTGCGCAATAAATTAATATTGTTTAAAGGGCAAATTGTACTCTGCCGAATTTTGTTGTAAAGAGGCAGATGTTGTGGTAACCCCCTCCACCGCACATGTGACAGTTTGTGTCCCAGGTCCAAACACGTTGCCTTTTTTTTTTTATTATTAAATAGCAGAAGTCTCCAAACACGAATGTGGCCTTGCGCTCTTGTTTGTGCTATAACTGCTCAGTAGCAACAACACAAGGCCAGCGGGTAGCAGAGTGACATCTTTCGCCTGAAGGACCTGGGGTTGGAGCTTTCCTTCTGTAGTACTCGTAAACAAGGTACTTTCCCTGAATTGAAGCAGTGAAAGATTTTTTTTTTTTTTTTTTTTTTTTTTAAATATGTTAAGTGCCGTCGAATCGGTGTCGACTCATGGCGACTCTATAGCTAGCTGTCCTGAAAAGCATCCGGTCTTTAGCAAGTCTGCTAAGACTTGACAAAGGTGCCTCCGTGGCTGTGGTGACCTTGTCTATCCACTGCATTGCAGGTCTTCCTCTTTTGAATTTGACCTTCCACTTTGATGTGTCCAAAATAAGACAGTCAAAGTTTGGTCATGTTTTTGTGTAACAGATACAAATTTTGTGGTTATTGTACAAACTAGAGTTTTGTTTGGGAGAGGTGTCGGCTAAATAATAATCTGCAGGATGTAGCTGGTCTTGTTATACTGCTTGTTTTGTCACACTTTCCTGTTTCCTTCTTTCCAGGCATCGTTCAGGGGTTACCACTGTACAGACGCAATAGCTTTCACACAAGTAATAGATTACGGCCTGGATTTACGATGGCAGCAGCAATTCGCACACAGTGGGTCTCGTACCTTTGACGATTATGCAGCCGCTCTGAGACCTCTTACTTCACAGTGATGAGATTGCGCTGTGTTTCCATCAGTGTGCCGTGGCTCTCATTGCCAGCTTGCTCGTGCAGTCTGCCTTGCTTTGTGTTAGGCTTCATCTTTGGCATGCCTTTTAGTCTAAATTTCATCAATCCAAGGAGGAGCGATACTGCTGACAAGATGCGAGCAACCATTGAGTACATTGTTCATTTGATGCGAAAGGATTAGGGCAGCTAGAGATGTGAACAAGGTGACTTTCTCTGATTAGGCTTGGAATTGTGTGGGTGTTGGAGGCCAACGTGTCTGCTGGTCTTCGGCGATTCTGTGCATGTGTGTGTATGCGCAACTGAATATTCTCACCTGTGCCAGCATCCAGAAATTGGCCCTTGAGAGTCATTGCTTTGAAACACTGCATCATGTGTGATTGTTTTTATTTGACATTTGTATGCTTTTGGAAGAATCTTTCAAGTATCGAAGCACAGCCAGCTGACTTGCTGGTGGTGTGTGTGTGTGTGTGTGTGTGTGTGTGTGTGTGTGTGTGTGTGTGGGAGGGGTTCCAACCCCGCTCCAGTCCTGGGCTCTGTCTGAAATGAATAGAGCTGTCGAAAAGTGATTAAAGCTTGGCTGTTTCTATGCCGCAGGCCCTTGGCACTGTGGAAACACTCTTGAGGTGGGGGGTGGTCGTCTGAAGCTCCAGTGACATGGTCCCTTGAGGAAACTGGCAGAATGCGCTCATAGTGAAGCTGTCGGTTGTGTGCTACATGGGTGCACTCGAGGCCTTTGTGATGTTGGTCTGTGGGTGTCTGGTGGAGTGCTACCTGGGGTTCATTTCCAGTATGGGGGTGTGAGTGACTCACTTTATGGTAGAGAGAAGAAATGCACTGCAAAGCTGCCTTCGTAACTCATGTGCATGGTGGGAGAGGGTTAGGTCTGAGCTGGTCCCACGTTGTTTCATTAATGGTTTTGTTGACGCGCTCGTACCCGAAAGGCAATGGGTATTCGGAGAAACAGGAGGTACGTATTACGGGCATCTCGTGCTGCCATGGCAACAGCTCGCTGTATGCAAACCATGGGATGCGAACCACCGGAATTGAAAGTAGTTCAGATGGTGCATGGCCAATTGACCTCTCTTGTCCCAGCTGTATATTCTTCAGAAGAGCTCACCAGATAACAGGCTGTAAACAAAAAATGTTACCCTGCTCTTAGGTTGATCTATGTGTCTTCTTAGGTTCTAACTGGACTCAGTTAGGACCCAAAAGTAGGCAAGTAAAGCTTCAGATCAGGAACAGCAGCACCTGCGGACCGCGGTCACTTGTTGAGGGGGGCACTCCGAACACAAGAACTCCTTATGTGCCTCTGTCTGCTTGTGCTCTGCTGTTTGATTAGCTTCATTTTTCGGAAGCCTGCAATTCCAGGTGTGGTGGCGATTTTTGCTGAGAGTGCTTCAGTTAGAGGGTTTAATGGAATGTACAGTAGACGTGTTACAATAATTTATTTAATCGCTGCCCTTCAGCTTCACTTATACTCCTTTGGTTTACCTGAGAGGAAGTGTTCTACCGTCTAACCCCTTTCCCTTTGGTAAGACATCCCACGTTCCAAGTTCCTTGTGACGTTTTGGAACGATGTTTGATATTATCTATTCAACTAATAAAATAAACCCTTTGAACAGTGCTGCCCCTCCATACACACACATACATTTCGAGGCGGTGGAAAGGCCAGGGTGGTACTACGGGGGATGTGTCTTTCACAAGGGCCCTGTGAATTTGAGACTCATTTCCTTCTATGATTACATCACAGACGCTTTGTGCCCTGTTGGCGGAGCCCCCACCCCGGTTTTTCTCTGCTCTCTGGCTACATTAGACCACGTGCTGTGCTGCCACCCGCATTCGCTGCCTCAACTCCCTGGAGTGGCGCTATCGCACAAATCCGCCGATGAGACGGATTATCCAGGGGCCAGTATAAATCACACTGATAGCTTGTGCTTGAACTCTTCATTTCATAACACTGACCAGACATGCTCCCCCGCTGCATTCTACTGTTTGGGAAGAGGGGGGCCTTGGAAAGGCAGACAAAATAATGGTTACGTATGCCGCATCTGCTGAAGAGTAAAAGGAACAAAACACAGAAGGTGGGACTGCGCTTCAGCCCCTCCCACCAACTTGCTGCATCCTAATTGGAGGAGGGCCAGGCAGCTTGTTTGCAAGCTTCCAGAAAGATCAATGTCAGCAGGGCTTCAGCCAGGGTTAGGGCAGAGATCCCCCCCCCCCCCTCCTTGCGGAGGGGCATGTCTCAGATTGGCTGAGAGAATGGCACAGAATTATGGGGTCCATCTGCTTCCTGTAATATATTCATATCAGCAGTGAACAATGAAGTGACAGATATAGCTGTATGTGGGGGGAGGGGTACAGAGAGAAGGCTGTGGGGGAGGGGGACAGGCGCACAGGCAGAGCAAGGACATGGCCGTCCCTGTGCTGGTTGGCTCCGCGCACATCAGACAGGCTGCGCAGGAATTAATCAGGCATTGGCGTCACCGGCTGCAGCTTACAGCCAGGCTGCACCGCAGGACCATGCCAAGCACAAAGGAAACACTTCCACAAGCTGGGAGCTCCGTACGGTCAAGGTGAACAGGGGTGGGGGTTGACCACATGCGTAACACTAAGTAGATTTGAGCACTTATTTACCCTCACTATGCGCTGTCTCCAAAGTGATTATAACATGAGGTTTGCCCACTAAGCTACTTGCAGTGATTTACTCATTTGTACAGGTGGGTCATTTTCTGCTGGATGCACCTTGGTCATGGGGAGCTACAGCAGGAGCAGCGTTTAAATTAGTAACATGCAGGTTTCAAGGTGACTACTCAAATCCACCGTGCTTAGTAGTTAAAGTTTGAATATGTGTGGTTTTGGCAGTGACGCAGAGGTCTTCTGTGGCTTTAATGTAGCTTCAGTTGGACTACCACACAGTGTGGGAGGCATATACATATGTACTTGGGTCTAGTGACATTCCTTTGGATATCATGACTTGCCTATTGTAGTGGAAACGGACATTAGCAAAGTGCACCAGAATGAGCAGGAGATTTTGTATGCAGGCCTCTGCTCCAGAGTTCTGTCACATGAGCAGAGCACCTTCCAGGTCACTGCAGAGATCTATAGCGGCCACAACAGCACAACTTTGAGCACACTAGACCTAGAAACTTGGCAGGAGTGCCTGTGACACATGGGGTGTGGGAAACTTTCATGCGTCACGGTCTTGGTGATGTCAGTGGCTTTCTATGGAAGGCAGGAGTCCCACATAGGGTGGCTGTGGGCGAGCTGTCGAGACTCGCGCCTCTGCTGACTTCTTCCAGGAAGATACCGAGGGTGACAGCTTGTTGTTCTGCAAGCTGAGCCTTATTGCAGATTTGAGGGGCAGGGATGTGTCTGGAACTGCCTCCTGTACACATCTGGCATGTTCTGAAGGTCAGTATGGTGTCAGTCACATCAGCCTCAGTCATGCTGGGATGAGATGAGAAGGGGGTTTTACACACCCCTAGTTGAATCTCCCTTTGCTGACGGCAAAGGTGGCGTGGTAGTTGCAGCTGTTGCCTCGAAGGACTCGGGTTTAAATTTCACATCCTGCTGCTTTCTTGATCAAGTTGCTTACCCAGATTTGCTTTAGTAAAAAGCAGTCAGCAGCATGAATGTGGACGTTATAGTGACTGTGTCGCAAGGATGTTAGATGAATAAAGAAATAAAGACCACCAGACAAAGGCTGATAACCTGTTGAATACTGTTATTTGGAGGGGACAATATATGGGGTGTCTGCAGTAACTGGACTCATGCCCCTGACCTTTCCACACATGGCTTTAAATAGCACACCATCATAAAACAAGTGGGCTGTTAATGTCGGCCTCATTAAAGACAGCTAAGGGTACGCAATGCTTTCATTGTCTCCTCTTTGCCATAAACAGCCCACAGTCCTCTTTGCTGGCACTGCATCCCTCTGTGCTGCAGCTCAGTTGCTGGGCTGCGGGTCCATTTCCTTCCTGTCCACTGAACGGTGCATGCACATTTCCAAACTCACAAATGTAAACCCTCCTCACAGTTTTTAATGGGATAAAAACAGGACTTTGTGTTTGCCTTTAAAAAAAAAAAAAAGAAAGAGAGAGAACAGAACAACGCGGTATCGATCAGTGCGGTGCCTTCAGTTTCCTTGTGCTCTGACTGGAGCTGTGTCGGAGTGCATCTGCGCAAGGTTTACTTTCCAACAGGTGTACATCCACCTTCATCGATTTCCATTCAATGATGACAGTGCTGTGAGACACAGTTGCACAGTGATGCTTTATCCTCCCTCCCTTTCTGATCTCTTGGTGCATTGCCAAGATGGTCCCACATCATGAAGTACTCAGTGTGACGTAGTGATTCGGTGAAGGCACACAAGGGCCAGGGGTCCAGTGAGGTTCCTACACCATACCACAGTTACTCTCCCGTGCATGTTCAAGCACAGCTTGCCCTTGGATGGCAGCCACTGAATGTCCAGTGAGCTGGGAAGGCAGCTCCCTCCCTTTCAGTTTTCCTCTACACCAAGTCTAATGGAGACATGCCGATTTGGCTCACTTAGTTATACCGGGTGGAGTCAGCAGAAGGTCTTTGCCCCGCAATGCTTACTAGGAAAGAGGGGCCACATTTGCAGCAGTTGATGTGAGCAGGACAAATTTAAAGGGGTTTGCATATGAGATTCCTTTAACCAAACGGGGTACTTGGAGTAGCTGAGGGATGATGACTATAGTCCTATTTTGCGTGCGTGCGTCTGTAACAGTCCCTTTGCTGTTTGCTTCTGCAGTGCCAGAATCTGCCAAGCCCACCCCTCCACACCCTGCCGACCCCAGCGTGACTCCTTCCGTGCCCGCAGTTAACAGCAGCAATGGCAAACGCGCCCCCCCCAGTGTCCAGCAGCAGCAGCCGGCCGCCCCGCGCTACCCTCCTCGCGAGGTGCCCCCTCGTTTCCGCCAGCACGAGCACAAGCAGCTACTGAAGAGGGGCCAGCCACTGCCTGCAGGGACCTTGTCTCTCCCTTTGGGGGCGCATTCCCCACCTGGTGTCCTGCAGACCACCCCCAGCAAGCGGCAAACAGGTCAGAACCACCGGCTCACTTTCACTACTGCCTCTCCATCGCCTCACACCACTAAACTATCCTGCAGACGCAAGTGTATGGATGTGTCCTGCACATCCAGCTCAGGAAGCCAGTCAGTCAGCCGTGTTGGTGTTTAGACAAATGCAAGGCTCTTAGACCAAAGGCACACCAGGCTGTGCCTTCGCATTGTTTGTAAAGTGTCCTTATATGCACAGCTGAGAACGCTTGGGAAATTAGCATTGCATTTTGAAGCGCTTAATCGCTCTCAAAGGGACACTCAAAGCTCAAGCGTTTGCAGTTGGCTTTTTAATGAACTCTCTGCTAGCCATGCTGACCGCTGCTTATGTCGGTGCTAGAGCCATAGGGAGAGAGATTGTACTCTCTGCAACGGCACTTGCTGTTTGTTTCTCTGTTAGATATTTTTAAAATCTTAAGAGTGAAAGAGACTTCTATCATAGGCCCCCTCCCTGGTGCTGGAGTCTGGGCTCGCGTGTGTGTTTCCTAGTTTAACAGTGCAGCATGCACACACCTCACTGTATCATCCCTTCACTTGTATGTCATCTTCTAGTGAATAAATCTCCATGGGTCACATGTATGCCTTTGAATAATATGTTACTACTTCAAAATACAGTTTACTTATCTTCCATAGAAACAGCTAAATAAAATGGTACAAATTAAGGATCATAGTATAATGTACAGTAGCCAACATTTCAAGTCATGTTGGTCAAAGGTTGAACTATTAAATGATTGTGTAACTTTAATTTTTCAATTTTTACTAATGTTTTTAGTATCATTTTTCTTTATCCCTTTGTGGCATCCTTAATTTGTGAAGTTTCAGTGTTTGAGCGCATTACTGTGAAACTTTTTTTTTTTGTGCGAGATTAACATGTAAAATTGCTGATATTTACTTTGCATATAATGTGCATTTCATCTATGGCTGACAAAGCTTTACATTTTCACATCAGATCAAGTTGGTACGATACACAGGTGAACAAATTTGTTCTTTCAATGATGTGAATGTCCATAAAGGTCAAGTGAACAAATTTTATGCTTAATCTATACAATTGTTTTATTTCTGTTACAAATTAAGCGAGTAATACCTCCAAAATCCCAAGATCCTTAACACAAGCTATTTTGGTTGCACTTTGGTTAAAGTCTCTCTATATGCAGACTTTTGGATATTCACAGCTTTCAGGTCCCAAACGCTTTGGCTGTCCTCTAAGTACCAAGAATGTTGTTAAAGCAGGATGTGTGCACCATTATGTAGCAATGTTTGTTTATACAACAGCATGACGGTGTAAACACAGCATTTTCTGCCAAACCTTTCACGTGTAAGGTGTGAAGTAATTCACAAATTTATGAAACAAAAATCAGTTTATCCAAGTAACACATGCTAATACTATTTGTACAAATACTTAATACAGTGGCGTTTGACACCCACCACTGCACCTCACTCTTGAGTTTGTGGATTTTGTGCCACAGGAATTTCCGTCCTGCTATGAGGCTGGGAATGATAAGCCACCTTGCTGGAGGTAGTGACGATGGGTGCATTGTGGTGTGTTTATTTGCACTGGCTCCTCGAGTAAGCCACTGGAGGAGCTTTTTCCAACAGAATTTGCCAGTCGTACAATGCCCACCTAACACCCACCTGAACGTGCAGATCAACAGCCATTTTAAACACAGAAACGATACCTTTTGTATCATCACGGAATGTGCAAACTCTTTTTCAGAGTTCAGTACAAATACATTTTCCTGCAGAACAGTGGAGACGTGCGAATTGTAGCACGAGCACTGTGTGGGTGTGGGGAAGCAGTTGAGTGTCCTGCTGTGCAAGTGTCTGTGTGTCTGCAAGTCTGCTCTGAGCACTGGTCCTGATGCTGTAGAGCACCCCCTGTGTGTTGGAGGTCTACACTGCAGGGAAAGAGAAGCAGGGTCCTGGTGACTCTCCAGCTTGCAATAACGGTGTGATTCACCCAGACAACTGTGGAGCACCCACAGGGGAATGGGGTGCATAGACAAAAGTCCACAGATTTTCGGTATCCCCAGTGTTTTTTTTTTTTTTTTTTGCTGCTGACTGCCAGATTGGCTAGAGCCTCATGGAGGAAGAGCTTCACACACAAAGGTGCTTCTGTTTGCAGGCCTCCTTGTCCAGCAGACTCTGTGCAGCCTGGCTCTATGGTTACACTTCTGCGTTTACTCCTCCATCTGCTTCACTACACTCTCCTGTGCTGCTTTGCATAGCCACTGCAGTGGCTCCCACTTGCTGTCCACTCATGCTGCATTGCCCGCTCTGTTCTCTGCAATATGTGTTTAGTGTCTGTGTGAGTATGTGCTTTGGACGAATTGGCGATGCCGCTGTTACGTACAGCGCTAAAGCCATGATGGCACTCTTGGATGGGGCGTGCAGTGGGCATCAGTAACACTCTGCTATCGTCAGGCATGTAAGGGGACACATCATCAACCACTGTAGGGCTCCAGCTCACTGGCTGTTGCTCTCGGCCAAACTAGCTATCCTGGCAGGTGACTGGACCTCAGGAATTTGCGTCACAGCTGCTGCAGGGTGGATCGCTTTTGCCTCCCAACTGCCAAGCTATAATATGGGGCCACTTGAATCTGGGCCATGCAGGCTGTAGGGTATGATGGATGTTATTCCCTCTGAGCTCTTAACTGCCACACTTTGATTGCCCCTCTTGCAATAAATTCATGTTTATCCCTTATTAATGTTGCAAGAATTGTGCAGAAACTGCTTTTTGATGAATGTGCATTGTGTTAAAGTTGCTTTCAATTCATTAACAAATAAGAACAGTTTATCAAATAGAAGTAGTTGAGTCTGAAAATTATATTAAGGATGTTTAATGAGATGCCTTTTTTTTCCTTCAAATATTGTTTGAATGCCTAGAATTTGCCTTTTCCTAACGTTTTTTTTGACCAAGTCGACTTAAAGTCCTAAATCAATTTTACAGTGATTTACCCAGTTATAAAGTAGGACATTTTCCTGTATCCATTCAGGCTAAGATCCCTCATTCAAGGAAACTACAGGATGAGATGCGAATTTGGGCCCTTTGGTTCCAAGGTGAATTCTGTGATTACGCAACCTGGTGCCCCCACAAACATATGAGAAAGCGAAATGTGAGAAGCAGGGTGGATCCACATGGATCATTTTTGCAACCCTGAAATGGGACCCAGAGTAACGTCCCTTCTGCGCCTCCACCTGGATGAGCACACAGCTGTTTGAGTGCCACCTTTTGACGCGTTTTATTATTACACAAATGCCAAGTTTATCGTTTTTACGATGCACTTTTCGTTATCAGTGGAGGTGACGTTGCCCACATGCAGAGAGGGAAAAAGGGGTGATTTATATTCAAGAGATCCTGACAGGTTAACATTCATTATTGGTTGATCAGTCCTCCATGACCATGACCCTTTGCCATTCTCTTTTTTATGTTTGTGACCTTTTTTGGTTTTGATGTGGGCCTTTTGAAAAGGTTGTCTCATTTTGGAAAAGTTTGGTTGAAAGGAGCTTTGAAAACTTGATGTATTGCTATGACAAAGAGTGCTTCTTGTCCAGATGGAGTCACATTGATCACTCATCCACATGTCCCAAGACTCCCTATATCACTCTTCTTGGGCCTTAGGTGGTTAAATATAATTATTATTTTTTTTTTGCCTTTATCAGGTGCTTTAAAAAAAAAAAAAAAACTCACATGGTGACCTTGGATACATCTAACTCTGTCTGACCATAAGGCCTCACACAGACTAGTCTGTTATGTCTGTTTCCTGTGCTGGAGATCTTGAACATGAACATTTTACTGCCTCTGTAGCTGCAGGTGTCTTTTTTTTCCGTTGGAGGTATGTTCTTTTTTCTTTTTCTTTTTTTTTTTTTTTTTGGAATAAAGTCAAACTTTTATGGTTGCGAGTTTAACGCTTCATGCATAGATGAATGAGAAGCTTTATTCAAGAATACATTCTAAACATTTTTTTTTCCACTACTCTCATTCACTCAGGCAGTTCAGCTGTAATGTGACTCGCTTTTGACTACACTTAGAAGGAAAGAGTGCTGAAGCCTTTTTGTTGGGTTCTTCACTCTAGTGGCTTCTTCACACAGTGGCTACAACAGCAAAGTCAAAATGAGAATGGCATTCACCTTCTCACAATGTCCAAAAGGGCTATGTTTTTTTTAAAATTTTATTTAAATACCTGCAACTAAGAGTGATGGTTAAAAGAAACTCTCTGTCAACAGTGTTTTTTTTTTCCTTTTTTTTTTCTTTTAAGGAGTAAATATGAAAAGACATTAAAGACATAATAGATCTACTTGTATGTGAAATGCTTCTCCAAAGTAATTCAGAGTACTAGGGTTGTATACTAAGCTACTTATAGTGATTTACCCATTTATACTGCTGGGTAATATTTATTGTCCTGGTTTAGGATAAGAACCTTTTTCAGAGATATTAAATGTGGAAGAGGTCATTATAACTACTTTACCACCTGCTGTTGTGCTTGTATTTTTGTACCTGACCCAGTGGAAAAGGGAAAACCTGCATGCAAAAGTTAACTGTCATCTGTTCCCGAAGTGCAACATTGGTGATCTTTGGGCAACTGAGAAATTGCACAGTGGTGCATGGGGTTACCTGTGAGTTCTATTGATTAGCAGTATCCACTCTTTGTCGGTCCGACAGAGGATGGAGAGCACAGCCTTTCACTTTCCACCTGTCCTGCTTTAGAGCCCCAGTGTATACAATCCTTGTGCTGCTGCTGCACTGTTACACCATGATGAGTAGGAAGGGTGATGTGAAGGCAGCCCCCCTGCACCACCATCAGGTTAGCTGGTGTCAGCTGCAGAAGCCTGCGAGTGCAGAATCCTATCAGCTTGACCTCATTGTGTCCATTCCAGTTTGTGTCACGTGAGCCAGCCCTCTGTCCCCCAGGCCACAGCAGGTGGTTTGGTGTGGACCAAACTAACGCACAGAGAGGCAACGCACAAAAACAGCTGTTTTCCTGAGATGTTTATCATGCTGCTTATTTGTCTAAATATGCAGATGATGCTTTAAAAAGGCAATTTCACTGAAAAATCTTGAAAAAAGTTGTGTGCCTCCTAGGCCCCTTCTGGGTCAGGGACATATGACCTTCAACTTGCGGTCATTTATTCTTATCCTGTATTGCTGCTGAGGTGTAAGGACGAGAGTGTTTGTGTGCAGAGGACTGTGCCATGTCTCTCCGTCTCATGCGAGTCTGCTCCCACGTGGTTTCATTAGCCCCATTTTACCCCAGCTGGGACATGCCAGTTCCCCAAAAGTGTGGGGGTGGAGCGAGGAGTGGTTTGGGACTGGGCTTTAAACTGCCGTGCCATTCCAGTTCCGGAAAACAAAGCAGGCCTTTTGATCTGGGGAACCCAAGTTTTGCATGAGGTTATTTTCAAACAAAGGAATAATCAAAGTCGCTTTACGTCACAACGTGTTGGGTGGGGGGGGGGCTGTCGCTGCACCGCAACACAATGACGCTCTGTTCAACACACACTTTGACTTGTTGTGTTTTTGGACAGCCCTGGGATGATTTATAAACAATGCAGGCCTTCATGTGGGGAGCTGGCACTCTTCTCAGTCAGGACCCTCCTCTCCCATGACACCCCCCCCCCACTCCAAACTATTTCTCACCCTCACTTCCGTTTTGAATGAGGCATATTGCAGAAAGGCATTGAAGTTTCAGCTGAATACTAAAATGCATGATCTTTGGTTTTTTTATATTTCTTTTTCCAGTTTTAGTATGAAATATTTTTGCTGTGCTGTCTGATTGTTTTCAGTGCAGTGGTAGGTGGTGCTCTCGGGCACAGAACGCAAAAAGGGTGTGTGTGTGTGTGTGTCTGTCACTGGAGTATCGTGCAGCACGCACTTGTTCCCCACTGCCTGATGTGCGAATCTGTAACGTGCTTTTGTCTTTTGGCTGCGATTCAGGCTGTGCTGTTGTCGGCAGCATTGCTAATTGTGCTGTGAGTGCAATCCGCTACATATTTAGCGACAGTATGAGCGAGGGACAAAAACCATACCAATTGTTTTGTGCAACCCCCCCCCCCCCCCAGTTGACCCAGTGGTGCGAGGAAATTGTCTCTGTGTTAACTTTTCTGAAGTGCACCCCTTGGCCCCTGCAAGCTTCTCCAAATAAAATGGGGAGACCCCCCCCCCCCCTTCTAAGAATGCAGACAGGAAAAAAAGCGGTTTATAAATAAGGCGGCAGCGTGGGGGCGGAGGTTGGACCCAGCCGATGCGAAGCACAGCCGAGGGGTGGCTGCTTGTTCGCAGAGCTGCAGCTTCTTGGCAGCTTTTCAAAATGAGGCTCAGATGCCTCACAGCAGACATATTGAATCAGGGGTGGCTACGGCTCCATGAAAAACGTAGCGTCTCTCAGGATGGTTGGGCAGCACCTCGCTTCAGGTATAGTTTTTTTTATTTTTATTTTTTTTGTTTGTCCCTGGTCTGCCATGACCTTGTCCCACCCCAAATTTTAGTTGCCCCCCTTTTTTTTTTTTTTTTTTTTTTTTTTTTTTTTTTTTTTTTGGTCCTTTCCCTATCAGAATCTCCTTTCGGTTGTTGTTGTTTTGCTTTTGTTTTGCTTGTAGCCTTCAGCGCAGCAGGAACAGAAAAGTAGGTGGGGGTGGGGGGGGGGCAGCTGCTTGCTTTCTGCTGCTTAGTGATTAATTTAATGTGCATTCTGTTTCGCAGCTCTTTTAAGAGGGCATTGAAAACAAAGAGCGAGCGAGAGAGGGAGAGGGCAAGTGAGAAAGCGAGAGGACGGCAGTGCGACTGAGACGTAGACAGCAGCTCTAAGGCTTTGGCTGCAGTTCAGGTTTGATAAAATGGCGCCGTTAGCTGTAGCCGCTCCAGGAGCAAGACACCGCAGCAGTACGGTCCCTCGCGCTTCCTCCCTCACTGCCTTTTTCTCTCATTTAAAAAATAAATAAATAAAAAATGCATCCCACAGATGGGGAAAACGCGACTTAAAATATTTTTCCGGGTTGCTCCAAAGTCATGCCCTAGCATATGAGGCAGAAAGAAGCGGTACTGTAGCGACAGTCACTCAGCGGTGCTAAGATGACATGACTGTGCTTACAAAGTGTGTGCCATGGCATCAGAACAAACTGCCACCCCGTGTTGATGCCCTGTGTTTGTGGTCAGGTGTGATGCCACCGTTTGTTCTGCAGATAAACACAGGTGAGAGCCCCAGACACTGGTGTCAGCATTTGTGGGGGAAGATCCTGAGGTTTGTGATTCCCAGCTGGTTGCAGCAAAGGAGGTTTAAAGAAGTGGACAAAGCCCAGGTGTCCACTGGGAAGGAGGGAGGGAGGGAGGGTGTGTGTGTGTGTGTGTGTGTGTGTGTGTGTGTGTGTGTGTGTGTGTTTTGGACACCCGGCGCATTCCGACAGCTGTGCTGTTAAAGTTCCTCACTAGTTTCTTTTTCTAGACGTAATAGTTTACAGTCTTCTGCACCAGAAGTGAATCGTGACACAATGGCTCATGGGGGCTTCTTGCCCAGTGCTTGTAGGAATGCTACATATAGCAAGGAGTGTTAAGATGGAGGCGCTTTTGCATTTGTTTTTTTGCGAAATAATGTGATGTGTGTAATGGGAAAAGTGATCTTAGCCAAATTAAGGCACAATTAAATGTCACAATGACAGAAAATCTGTGTTGGTGCAGCATTTGAGTATAGTTTATGAATGAGTCTTTAGGACAGCAGGTGGCGTTGTAATAAGCCATTGCTTTGCAATCAGAAGGTGTCAGATTCAAATCCCACCACCTGTGTCTCTAATACACTTGTATAAGATTCCTGCCTTAGGAGATGGAGTTTAAAAAAAAAAAAAAAAAAAAAAAAAAAAATCCAGCTGTGTAAATGGCTCAATCACTGTCTCCGGCTTGGTATATAAACCTGACATTGTAAGTCAACTTTCAGAAAAGTGTCTGCTAAAGGAATAAATAATAATTCTGGTGTGGATAAGTATATACAAGCTGCAGTGTGTGCGCAGAGGTTCATTTGAGTCGTGTTGTGTGGTGGCTAAGGGTCAGCAGGTAGCCGTTCCCTTGACCTCCCGCTGACAGCCGACAGAGCGAGTTGGACTGTGGATGGAGGTGCAGGTGCACCATGTGGGGTGACGAGCAAAGCAGACAGCAGAATAAATGTCCTTTTGCAATGGCGCACTCTGGTTCAGAGAGATAAGCCTGCCGATGGGGAAATATTTGACTTTAAAGGACAATGAGAAATGGAAGTGTGTTGCATGGCATCTAATATTGATCTGAAAATGGTTTTCCTTGAGTGTGACCAAGTGGTAGTGGTTTTTTTTCTTCTTTTTTTTTCCCCCTTTCATATTCTATATTGTTTCATCCATGACTGCAATCCATGTTGCATTAATCCCAGTAACCACCATGAACAGGCAACTGCATCATATGTCCATGACATGATACAGACTAGCATTTGAAAGTTGTAAACATGCCAGTGAAACAGTTTATTCTTGAGGATTCTACGTTCCCATCAGAGTGATTGTTGGCCAGATGCCCTCAGACAGGAAATTGGACTTGAAGCAGGAAATCTCTCAGATGGCTATAATGGAGAGCGCTGACTTGGCAGATCAGTCCTTGTTTTCTTTCTTCTCTGCTAATGTAAATCGTGTTGAGTTCTCCCCATAACTTTTAGTCTGCCTGTTTCATTTATTAGGTGCTCGCGAATTTAAGGTAAACATTTACAAGATGGACCACTGAGTCCTGAATTATTTACTACCTTAAATTTTGCATTACACTGGTTTCTGTCTCCCCAGTGTTTTCTGATTGGGGGGGGGGGGTTGGGTTTACAGTGTCAAGCTGCTTATCATGATTTACCTGTTTAAACAGCTGGGTAAGTACCTTGCTGAGAGACATTACAGCTTTCAGGGGTTAGGGTTTATGCTGGAAGTTGAGTAATGATTGCATTGTATGAATTGGCATTGTTGCCACTTTTCATTCTTTATGCTCTGCAAGTTGCATAGTGCTGTATGAAGAGCCATGTTTTCATTTCAAGGAGGAGAACAATCCCACAATTTTCCAACTACAAGTCCCTGTTCCCCCCCCAGTCCATTTATGCTCCCTACTTCAGTGGACCAATGCCAGTTTTACTCTTTGCAAGTTATTCCGAGCCCCTGTCTCAGCTGGCTTATAACTGCTCGAATTTGAACTTTGTCACTGGTTGGCTGGTCTGTGTAGGTTTCTTTTTGTGTCTTTATGGGTGTGTTTCTGGCTGACTATGTTGGCACAGAGAGGCAGTCATGCAGTAGGGAATGAGTAGTGATGGATGAAAGGCTGTGTTGATTCTAACCCAGATGTCAGTGCCCCTCAGTCCTGCCCCCCCCCCCCCCCACACACACACACACACACACACAGCAGGTTATAAATTCCCCATTAGTCTTGATCAGACATTGTTTTAAATGTTTGTCAACATTGTAAGGGTACATCTAGCTGTGTGCAGAAATTACATCTGTTTACCTTTCAGTATTACTTGAGTACTTAACTAATTTATGATAAATATGCATTTTCCAGACTTCTTTCACATTGATCTCCACATATTGAGTGTTTTGCTTTATGTGCATTAGTTATCAGTTTTTGCTTCTTCTGTCTCTTGCAGAATTACCCCACCAGAGCAGCTCAGGATCCCAGTATGAGAATCCCCACTGGGGACTCCCCAATGCCAGTCGAAGTGACGCCAGCAGCTGGGATCAAGTGATCATTGACGAGAACGATACAGAGGCATGGCCTTCCATTTCGCGCAGTGACAGCCACGTGGTCCCAGAATGCATTGCAGACACTGACAGCTCTGCTGAAGTCAGTAGCAGTGCGAGTATGGCCACAGGGGCTGGCCAGCAGGGCCACTTCCCGGCCCACCACTCCAGCAGCAAAACCAGTGCCAGCCACTCGGGAAACATGACTTCCAGCCAGGGTGGAGCCAGTCGGGGCTGGGACTCTGGATCCCCCCAAGTACCCACTGCCACCGGGGATAGCAAAACAGATGGCTTACAAGTGGGAGGCCGGGGCCAGCCCTGTTGGGGCTCCTCCAACTTTAACTTGAACCTGAACCCTAACGCCAACCCTGCTGCTTGGCCTGTGCTTGGACATGAAGGGGCCCGCATGGGATCCAGCGGTTCAGGGGTTAATAATCCTCCATCCCCCAACCTCTGTGGCCCAGCGGATGCCCCGCCAGCTCAGGGTGGCAGTGGGAATGGCAACATGGGCATTCCCAATGGCAACCTTGCTGGGGGGACCGGTAACAGCAGTGCATGGGGGACTGTGATGTCTCCTGATGCCTCAGATCCGCACCCCTCCCCGTCCACGAATGTGTCTTTCAGCATCGAACCTCAGAACCTTAACACTGATGGACCAAATCACACTAAGCGGGAGCCTCTGAGCCCCATCCACAGCCTACCTAGCTGGGGCGGAGTGTCTGTAGGGATGAGTTCCCTAGCTCAGCCTTCCCAAGGAGCCTCACAGGTCAATGGGGAAGGGGGATCAGTTTGGGGAAACGGGGAAGCCAAGATGTCTGGCTGTAAGGATTCCTCTTGGGACTCAGCACAGGCCAATGCCCCAGGTCTCCTCACTGCCTGGGGTCGTGGAGGGAACGGGAGCGGGACTGCCGGAGCCTGGGGACAGTCAACTGGTGGAGACTGGGGCAAGCATTCTGGCGATGCAAAAGGATGGGAGTCTGCAGGCAGCCCCCCCCAGGAGCAGCTCAACTCCTGGACGCGTGCCACCAATGCCCCTGCCAGCGAGGGTAGCAGCGACAGCCTAGAGGGGCATTCACGTCGAAGGGAAAGGTCATCTAGCATGGAGGTACCACCCCCATTGCCACGCCAGGATCTTGATCCCCGTGTGCTGTGCAACACAGGCTGGGGCCAGACCCCAGTCCGCCAACACACTGTTTGGGAGATGGAGGAGGCATCTCGCACTGAACACAAGAGTGACATGGGGACAGAGGCCTGGTGCTCATCCTCCGGCATTTCTGCGGCTGGGCCTCCAGTGACTCCTGAAGGTATTAACCAGAGCACCAGCACCTCTCAAAAGCCTGACTCAGGTGGGAAGAATGAGGGTTCAGGCCCTGGTACTGCAACTGTGTCTGGCTGGGGTGTCTCTGCCCCACCCACCAGCCAGCCAATATCTGGATGGGGAGAGCAACCTGTCAGCAAAAAGGCCTCCAATGGCTCCAGTGGCTGGGGTGAAGCTGATGCTGGAGGTCCTAATGGCAATGGTGCCAAAAACGGGCATACCTGGGCTTCTGAGGAGAAGTCCCCTAGCTGGGATGACCCACCTGTTAAGGCTAAAGCGCACAGTTGGGGCGAGGGCTCTAAATCCTCCCAGGGCTGGGGCAATGGTGGTGGAGGAAGCAATGGCACTGGGGGGGATTGGGGGGAGCCCAATGATGGGAAGAAGAATGGCACAAACACATCCTGGGAAGGGGATAGTGCTGGATGGAAGGAGACTCCCCATGGCTGGGGAAAGCCTGCACAAGGAGTCGGAGGCTGGGGGGAGCCTCAGCGTCCCACTGTGCCTACAGCAGGCTGGAGTGGCAAGGCCCAAGAAAGCACCAATGGTAGCAGCACCATGGGCTCCTGGGGGGGGGCAAACTCGGTGAAGCAGAGCAGCTCTGGCTGGGGGGGTGTTGGTGTGGTTGGACCAGGAGGGAAGCAGGAGCAGACTGGGGAGCCCACTGGCTGGGAAGAGCCCTCACCTCCCTCTATCCGCCGCAAGATGGAGATCGATGACGGTACCTCAACTTGGGGAGATCCGAGCACATACAACAAGACTGTCAACATGTGGGACAGGAACAACCCTGTGATCCAGAGTAACTCTGCTCCCAGCAGCAGCGGAGGTGGCGGGGGCCACCCCTCGGCTCCCAGCAACAGCAACCACCACCACCACCACCACCACCACCACTCGCACCACCACCAGCCCAGTATCTCGAGCCACACCCACAGCGCTGCCAGCAATGGCAGCAACAACAATGGCTCGCCTAAGGCAGCCTCTCACCAGCAAGGAACACCACCAAACCGACCTCCGCTCGTGGCACAAGGTAAGAGCAGTGGGTCCATGTGTCATGGGGCCTCCAGCCTTATCTCTTCATGTTGCCTTCCAGCAGCACAGTAGCCAGGCAGCTGTTGCCTGTCTCCTTAGTTCCTATAGGAGGTATATAATTATTTCTACTATATGCATAAATGCACAGTATTTTCTTATTTTTACTAAGCTCTTCTGCTTAGTTCCATCTGCAAAGTAATCTTTACTCTGTCATTTCCATAAATCCTTTTGTGTCACCTGGTGGTACTGTATGAATGGTTTTTTTTTTTTGCCCCAGATTTTAACTAAGCAAGTCAGTTTCCTCACACCTTTTTTTAACATTTTTAAAAAAAAAAAAAAAATTTCATATAGTACAATATTTTATTTGGCTTGTACTAAGTTTAAAATTATACAAACCTGGTAAACCAAAATATAAAGAACTTCAGGGGGATGAGAGTACCAATTAAAAATAAGGCCTAACAGTAAACCTTTGTATTTACATTAATTAAAATGTACATAAATTGACCCCCTCGGTGCACACACAAGTGTTTTTAGGGTGTAAATTATGAAGTGAGCATCATTGTTGTGTCTTGAGCTTTTCTTCTGGAGTAGCTTGAACAGCTCAGCTGGCTGAACACGAGGTGGAAGATGCTGACACTGAGAGCAGGAAAGCTGGAAATTGCCACAGTTTAGCACATCAGGCCTTGAAATCGCAACCATACAACCCCATACCACCATGGGGAATCATCCGGCAAAACCCAGCAGTTAGCATAGTGACAGGAGACAGGTTTCACCTCCTCGGTTTCTATGTAAATATGTGGGAGTGCCACTGGGTGGCTTCGGGGAGTGACACGAAAGTGGCAAATTGCTGCCTGCATCCGAGTTGGCAGGAAACGTGTCGTCGTGGGATTGTAGGAGGTGGCCATCTGTGAGCGCTTGGAGGCTGCCATTGTTGGGCGGGTCAGGCGCCACCTGCTGTCCACCACGGTTTACTGGCTGAGCCAAAGATGAGATGTAGCTGGCAAGCAGGCGGGAGTTGTGCACTCAGCCAGCTTCAGGAGGGATGGGCCAAGAGTTAAACAACCATGGCTGCCATTCCCTTGTCCAGACAGCTTTCAGCTGGTGTCACTTACCACCTCTGTGAAGGCACTCCAGGAAGCCAGGAGTGTGAACTTCAGGATTTCATGCATCATTTTTGTAATGAAGAGCATTTGGTGGTGACGAATAATCTTGTTGAGGTCCTATGAGTTTAAGTGGTTAGGGATTAAGTGAATTGTGTCTTTATCAGGCTGGGGAGAGTTGCCCAATGTCCAGTCAAAGTCAGAGTCCTCTTGGGTTGAACCAGTCTCCCCCGCTACCACAGTGGATAATGGCACCTCGGCGTGGGGCAAGCCCCCAAGCAGCTGCGGAAGCTGGGGAGACAGCGGCCACGAAGCCACGGGGCACTACGGCAGAGGGAGTGGACCCCCAGGATCACTCCCTTGCAAGCCAGGTAACAGTATCCAGAAAAAAAGCCTAAATACTAAATTTCACAAAGCCAAAAAAATGGTTGCCTTAATCACAAAAGGTTCCTTGGCCTGTAGATATTGTCAGCTTCTCCATGAGCTTTGCATTTTATAGGATGCCCCCCCCCCCCCAACAGTGCATGTTTGGGTTATGACTGACACCTTATGGCTAGTGGTGTTACTGCAGTTGTGGTGGGTTTTTAAAAAAAAAAAGAAGAAAAAAAAGAAAAGAACTTTCCCCAATTTATGAAGGTTTCCTTTCACAGTCCGTGTACGTTTCATTTGGAGTGGGGACCCTCATTGTGCATGTGTTTGTTTATAGGGAGTTTACTCCAGTGCATCTAACATTGTGAGTTGCACCTGGAACAAAACATTCAATTTAATAATAATTAATAAACATCACTTAAGAGAAAAGTCTGTTAAACATAAATATTCAGTGTAAATCCAAATGCAAATAAACGCAAATGTCTTGTGGTGTTCCCATGAAGAAATGCCTCATCAGTCAATTTAAGGGTATTAAAACTTCTTTCAAATTCTCATAACTTGAATGTGTGTTGCAGGAAATGGCTGGACGATTGCTTTGTTCAGTTTGGCTCACTGCGATAATCTCACTGTAGATAATCAGCTTTACAGTGCTTTGTCCATTTATACAGCAGAGTTTTTTTTTTTCCTTTTTTAATTTCAGTTCACAGGAAGCACCTTGATCAAGGGTACAGGAGTGTAGAGCATTCAGTTTCCACAGCAGATACATGTATGCATTAATGCTTTCCTAGTTTAAAAAAAAAAAAAAAAAAAAAAATCTAAATCTAAAAAAATTTTATTTTCTCCCCCCCCCCCCCCAAAAAAAAAAAAAAAGCCACTAAATCTATGCAAGACAGCTGGGGAGGAGGTGGGGAGGACCTGAGCCTTTCTACTGGGCAGTGGGAGCATGATGATGGTGAGATGTGGAACAGTGCAGCCTCACAGGAGAGCAACTCTTCCTGCAACTCCTGGAGCAACCCTCCCAAGAAGGGGCTGCAGAAGGTGAGCGGTGTACAGCAGGATGCGCAAGAGTACGGAGCATGAGTGTAGGCTGTGCTGCATTGCAGAAGTCACTGTTGTTGTTGTTGTTAGGGCAGCATGACTGCATGTGTCACATACGCGGAATTGTCTCTCTCCTATTGAAGGGGAAGGTGCCCAGCAAGCAAGATGAAGCCTGGATGATGAACCGCCTGATCAAGCAGCTCACAGACATGGGCTTCCCGGTGAGGAGCGAACTGAGGGCCTCTATATGTACTGTATATCACAACCTGAGTCCTGTGTCCCCCATTAATCTACTTGTCTGTTGAGCAATATGATTATTTCTGTGTATTAAATAGTAAATCACTTTCCTTGCTGAATGACCAGGAGTTTGAGCTGTTGTAGCTATCTTTTGGTATTGACAGTTTCCTTCCTTGTGTAGAGAGACCCAGCAGAAGAGGCTCTGAAGAGCAACAACATGAACCTGGATCAGGCAATGAGTGAGTGTATCTGACTTATTGGAGCACCCCCCCCCCCCTTTTTTTCTTCCTTGCTCAAACTGGCTTGTTACTTTATTCACAAACCTAGACGTAACTGCTGCATTTACAGGTGCATTGTTGGAAAAGAAAACAGAGCTGGACAAGCGGGGGATGGGAGCCTCTGATTACAACAATGGTCTGGTCAACAAGACACTGGGTTGCCGACCCTCAGCCATCTCCAAAGAGCCCTCCTCAGATCGTGCACCCTTCCTTGAAAAGGTAGATACCTGTTTATAGAAAAACAATCACTGCATGTTTGATCCCCACCTGACAAAAATGTCTTTCGGCTGGGCAACGTCTGTGTGGTTGCTCACCTTTTTTATCACATTCATGGAATGAATTTTTTTTTAAATTTATTTAAATATTTATTTAAAAAATCGTCTTTTAGCCAGCTATGAAACTGCAATATTTTCCGGTAGATAAACAACTTGAATAACCAAATATAATGCTATTGTTTCTTGGCATTTGTGTATTGTGCTTGAAATCATAACGCATTTCAACTGGACAAAAACACATTTGACCAAGGGCAGCCCCTTAACATAACGTCAGTGCAGTGCTGAAAAATGCGACAATTTTTCATTGTCGAATCGGATTTTTTTTCCCCCTGGCAGACAGGTGGCGCCAGTCCACAATAAAACGTTTTTAAATATCATCTTTGCACTGACACCATTGAGTTCAGTGTAAAGCAGCAGGGTTTTTAATTCCTCCCCTGCTCCGGTGCCTACTGCAGGACGGTGGCCTGGCAGAAGATGCCCCAACCTCACCGTTTATGCCTTCTCCCAGCCTGAAGCTTGCGCTGTCCAGCAGCGCCCTCCCCAGCCATGTCCTAGGGGGGGTCTCTTCGGGGCTGGCCATGCAAAACTTGAACAACAGACAGGTTGGTTTTGTAGCTTACGCTGAAGTGTGTGCCTGGGGTTCCACAGAGGCCGAAAATTGCAAGTAATACTGCAGGTGGCACTATGGATAAAGGCAGACATGGCTTGAAAATTCAGAAAGATTTTACTCCATATTGTAAGGTGCATTTACCCTGTTCAGCACACGGAATACTTGTACTTCCTGAATGGCTAAATTTATACCAAGTAATAGTTTGTGCAAGACTGAAATGAAAATGTGAAACACAGCAAGGATTTTTCAGCAACTACAGTTATGCAAGACTTTGTCCTTGAAGATTTAAAAAAAAAAAAAAAAAAAAAAACATTTTTGGACATTTACAGATATAGGTACATCAGCTCTTCATGTTATAAACTTCTGAGGTACAACATCAAAGGGTTTTTCAATGTGTGACATTGTAATTTTGTTAGAACTTTTTTCTAAAATTTCGCTGTTGTGGTGCACGTGACCTGCATTTCTGCACACGGCTGATATTTGAGTAAAATGTAAAAGGAGTGTGGAACTACCTTAGTACAACTCAATTTTCACAGGGCTCACAGCTCCTGTCTGTTTTTAAGTGTCGGTGATCAATAACAAGATGAGCAGTGCATGCTGGATGTGTCAGAGCTGAAGACTGCATTGAATAGGAAGTCAGTCAAATTAAACATATGAAACTATAACATTTTATTGTGCCTGTATATTAGATTTTTAATTGTTTTTCTAATTATAATGTAGGGGGTAAAAGTAACTTTAGAACTGTGGTCTCCATTTTGGGTAAGATGAGGAGCCAGTGTACAGAGAGAAGCTGTAGTTCAGCAGAACCCCCTCACTGGCTCATCTATATGGAAGCTTTCGCCTTAAAAGTTTTTGGTTAAAATACCTGAATGTGATTGGATTTGTGAGAAGCACCAAATTAGCGCTCAGATTTCCTGTAATTTCAGTTGCACTATGGCATCAGCTGTAGTGACTGCAAAGGTGCTCACTGCTGTAAGTGTCTGCATAGGTGAGGAGCAAGCACACGGTGACAGTTGGTCATACTTGCTGTGCCTCGTGCACCATCTCTTCACACCTTCTCCGTTAACCTCTTTGCCTTGTGTCCAAGCAGATGCAGAGCGGAATGTTTGGCAGTAGCGGCGCAGCACAAGCCCGGGCCATGCAGCCTCCGCCACCACAGGCTCCACCCACCCAGCCGTCAGTGCCGCCTCTCAACTCCTCCCAGCCTAATCTCCGTGCTCAAGTGCCTCAGTTTCTCTCCCCTCAGGTTAGCACCATCTTCCAGACACACCCACCACCACACCCTCTGTCACGTACACACTTCCCCACATGCTGCTGGAAGGTACTGCTATGGTTCTAACGTGTTAGTCAGCAGTGCTATTGCGGTTAAGTAAATGTGCACAAGCTGTGTATAAAACTTTATCTGCATGTGTGTGTATATATACACACCTATCTCTAAATCTTTCTTCGCCTTTAGGTACCCACAGTAAATAGTAGACAATATGGTTTTTGTATTCATGAAGATGTGTATATAATACTTCAGCAGAAGCAGTGAACTCTTGTGGTTGATTGTTCTGCTATGATTGTTTGCAAGGTTCAAGCACAACTCTTGCAGTTTGCAGCAAAAAACATTGGTCTGAATCCTGCACTTTTAACCTCACCAATAAACCCTCAACAAATGACTCTGTTGTACCAACTACAGCAACTGCAAATGGTGAGTCCCCAGTATATCTGAATCCTTGCCTGGACTTTTCTTTGTAATGCTCGGCTGATGAAGCTCTGCCCATCTCACTGCAGGCCTACCAGCGTTTACAAATCCAGCAACAGATGATGCAGGCACAGCGCAATGTCTCTGGCTCCCTCAGACAACAAGAGCAGCAAGTAGGTGCCCCACTGTCTCTTCCCTGACTCTGTGAATGCAATGTCCTAAGAAAATTTGGAAGGACTGCTGATCTTTTTAGCATCAGCTGTTGTAGCTACTGTGGGTTACTTGTAATCTTAACAGGGACCAAGAATTGGTTTGTTCAATCTACATTAGTAAAATGTGACACCAAACAGTTGAGGGTTTATCACTTACACAGATATTCAACAACATCAGTACTTCTGTAGTGTACTGGCAAAAACAATGGTATTGGGCTAAGTGACTCATTCTCAATGAAGTTTTGTTTGAGTTATGTCAGAAAAATGGGAACAGCATTGTGAAAATGAATATCTGTAAAGTGAAAGTCCACAACTTGTGGGGTAGGAGCAGTATTGAGGCTACTCAGACAAGTAGAGCGCGGAACATGCAAGTCTCTCCCTCAGAGTGGCTTGCAAACAGCTCCTGTTACTTGTGACTTCTTTTTATATCTGTTGCTTTTGTGTCCCTGGAAAAATCAAATAAGAAAAGCCAATAAAGAACTACATGGCAGTATTTATGTTCATCTGCAGCTTTTATCATCCAATGTAAAAATAAGAAATAAAACCTTGTTTATAAAGAAAATTTGACAAACTGCAAGTTGTCTTTTGATATTTGTGTGGGGATACAGAATGGTATAGAGGTACACAGGCACTGTACCAGTAGATGTAAATGATTCTGTATCTTCAGTTCACCTTCTCTATGCTTCTTAACTTTTTTTTTTTTTTTTTTTTTTTAAATACAACTTACTGTTTCCAACGTTTCTCTGCTGAGACATTTGGTGATGCTGGATGTGACAGCCGTTTGCCTTCTCCCACAATAGGTTGCACGTACAATCAATAACATGCAGCAGCAAATCCAACAGCATCAGCGTCAGCTGGCTCAGGCTCTGCTCATGAAGCAGCAGCCACCGCCTCACTCCGGCCTGCACCCTGGCACTGGCAAATCAGCCCTGGACACTTTTCCAGCCCACCCCCAGGCCCCAGGCCTCTCTGACTTGCAGACCAAAGAGCCGCAGTCTTCTCCCAACTCCTACACACCCTATCAACTCTGTGAGTACAGGAATGTAGTCTGTCTCTCCACATTTTGGTAGTCATTTACGTTGGACTTTTGCTGACCTCTGCATATTTTTTGTTGGAATCTCCTCACTCAGCTGGACTGAACTCCAGTATGAATGTAAACTGCATGGAGGTGGGTGGCCTGCCTTTGAAGGACTCCACACAGCCTCAGTCACGCCTGTCCCAGTGGACACACCCCAACTCAATGGAGAATCTCACAGGCAGTCCCGCTCATCTGGAGCCCAACCTCAACAAGCACGGTACTGCCACACCGCACATACCTACACCTGCTGTTGGTCTGGCATACATACATTTACATGTGTTTGACACGTGCCTTTCTCCAAAACTGAGAAAAAAGCACTTTCAGCAGACAGAGGGTGCTACTCATGTGCAATGTTGACAGTGGCATGGCCACACTCACTCATTCACTCTTATCTGCTTCTGTAGGTAGTACAACAGAGGTGTTTGTTTCTCAACTATTTAATCACAACATCTACAGTCATTTAATTTCCCAATAGTTTCAAAAGCATGATAAATGTGTAAGCAGCAAGCACTGAGCGGCAATGACAACTTTAGCACTGCATATTTTGTTTCAGAGCATAAATAATACCACAGAATTGTTTCCTGTTTCTCACCTTAATTTTTTTCTCATTTCTCCAGAGAAATTTGTCTCAATACATAAATGTGAAGACATTGCAATATAAAGAGTGTTTTTTTTTTTTTTTTTTTTTTTTTTTTTTAAAGGAGTCAAATTTAATAGGATCCCTTTTTAAAAAAAAAAAAAAAAAAAAAAAATGCACAATGAGGATGTATTTTGTAGCCAAATTTCAGGCTTTTCTGGGGAGTCCATGTGGCCGCATTTTCTGTGCCAATGATCAGGTTGTCTGGTGCCACCGTCAGGTTCTCTGTTTCTTCGAAATCTGTCTGCAAAAACTCATGGTATTTAAAGGACCAAGCGCAGTTAAAAAAAGATGTATCAATATAAAAGAAGTGATAATTGCATTATTTTACGTGTAATCACTGCATCTGCTGCTCTCAGACCTTTGTGCAGTGTGACAGTCTGTGGTCAGGGGGACTTTCCATTGTAGCCTGCAGTGCTAACCATGGTTAGTTCTTGCATTTCATTTTCTGTAGGAGCTGTAGTCATGTTAGCTGTGTTTTGTCTCCTTACCCCAGGACCCATCCCTGGACCCAACCTAGGCCACCCAGGCAAGCCCCCAATGGAAGATGCCTACAGCCCGTACAATTTAATGCCCAGCTCTGAATCACCTGCCAGCCCACTGGTCCCCCCAGACAGTTGGGGGCAGGGCAAAAGCACCAGTGACAAGATTTCCAATGGCACTAATATCAACTGGCCACCAGGTAATAGAAATGAAAGTACCACACTATGGGGAATGCTACCACATTTATTTATGTATGTGCTGAACAATGGCAGTTGCATTATAAATATTACAAATGTGTGGAGGACTTTCAGCCCCTCTCATTTGCTTCCTTAGTTACTCATTTGTTTAGGTGGTGGACCCCCCCCCCCAAAAAAAAAAAAAAAAAAAAGCTGCTTACAATGATTTACTCATTTAGACAGATGGATGACACAACTCAGAAAGCACTGTGCTGATGGGTACCATAGCAGCAGCAGAAATTCAAAGTTGGGTCCTTTAAGTGCATTTAGTAGTTATTTTGTGCAGTCTTCCCCAGTTTTGATTCTCCCTAGGTTTATTGAAAGATGCTTGCTCATGAGCAACACTCTATCGACTTATTCTCTTGTAAATTTGACCAGTAGATTAAATGTACCAGGATCCGATTGGTAAGAACTGAAGTAGTCATGGCCCTAACACAGAACCATGTGGAACACCAGATGTTCCTCACCTAGTTCTCTGTCAGAATGATCTACAGCTTCTAGTGATGGGTATGACTGGGTTTAAGGGTCAAAATGTACTTGAACTGTTTTTTTTTTATTTTTTATAAATATGTTCCTGCAAATGACCTAGAATAAATTCAGAAAATCAGAAGTGTATGAAAGGTAGTCGTTCTGTACTTAATCCAGCATTGCCTCTGGATTTATTTGATCTTAACCTACTGTTCACTAGATGTAGGATGCTGAACTAATTGTATTTATTGGACAAAATTGTTATTGAATATATTTTAGTTGTCAATTGCAGTGCTTTGGTTTAGTTTTAAGATGTTTTCTGCATAAACCTTTACAGAGTTCTGCCCAGGAGTGCCCTGGAAAGGACTGCAAAATATTGACCCAGAGACAGATCCCAACATGACCCCAGGAAGTGTCCTCAGTGGCCCCACTATAAACACCAATATCCAGGATGTGAACCGCTTCCTACTCAGAGACCGAAACGGAGGTAAGGCAGGTGCAAGGGATGGCGGTGCTCTGTAGAGTTCCGAAGATAAGCATTCAGGATCAGCAGCTGCAAAATAATGTCAGAAGAGTCACAGAACTTTCACTCAATATCAAAGGGAGCAGCAGTAACGGAAACAAGGAAGGGGGTGTCCCTTCACCTTCGTAATGCGTAATGGTGTTTAAAATGAGATGGGCAGTAGGTTGCAGCACAGTGCTACTGCTTCTGCTCTTCACCACGCTACCAGACAAGCTGTCCCATTAAATAGTTTGGCTGCTGCTGAACAAAAACCCACTGGTAACTTCCAGGTCAATCCATTGATCATGTCCACCATCACAGGCACAACCCCCTGCCCCTTTATTGCAGAAATCGCTTTTATTATTTTCTTTTTTCTTTTCTTTCCCCCCCCCCATCCCTCATCTTCTGTTCTGGGAACACCATAGGCTCTTCCCCAACATCATCTCAGAACGAGGCTCCGCCTCCCACCGGCGACTGGCCAGTCGGTGTCTACAGTAGCTCATTCAGTTTGTCCTCCCCGGACGATGAAGCTGCAGGTACAGCTCCCTTGGCTCCTCCCCCAACCTGCTGACTCATGCCCCTCTTGGGCTGTCCCGTATATGGCTAGGTACCATATGTAACAGCAGGAACACCCCGTTATCCCAGCTTGCCCATGTCTACTTCCCCTGATATAAATGTCCTCTGTGGTGACGTGTGCTTCTGTGTAGCCACCAGGCACTGCTTAGTGTGTCCCTGTGCTGTACCTCAACGGTGGTTGTGCTTAGCTTTTTATGTACCACTGTGCCATTTAGTGTAAAGAATCTCACTTTACAGCTGGACTGTTCACATGCGTTACACCTTTATTTAAAAGTGCCCAATTTTATTCCAATAGAATAAAAGGTTTATAATTTATTATAAAGGAGTGCTGTCTTGGAGATTGTGTGATAGGGTGGCTTTGGCACATGACCTTTTTATAAGGTCATAGCACTTGAGTTAAAATCAGATAACACATACGCTGCCTACATATGTTTCACTGTGTCTTTTTTTTTTTTTTTTTTTTTTTTTTTTTTTTTCCCCCCCTCTCCTTTCCATTTGTGTTAATGTTTTGAAACCTAAATAATTGGGTGTTGTAAAGCATGGTGCATAAGATTCAAAGCTGAAGTTCTCGATTCACTCATGCAAAGCATCCGGTTCCTTTGATCTTACAAGCCTGTCCCGTGTGGTTGAAACACTGTTCCATAATGGTGATGTACAGCAGGAAAAAGAAAGCAAGCCCCCTATGCTATTGTGTGTCAGGCCATGGGACTTTAGTACAGCTCACACTGTGGTATCTGTCCTTAACAGTGCTGAGGTGTTTAAAAAAAGTTCTACTTTCTCACACATCTAGGTGCAAATCTCAGTAAACCTCATAGCTGTGAAGCACTTCATGGTCTTACACAGAAACTGTCAAACTCACTGAAGTGTCATTAGGCAGATGGTCTTCTTGCAGAACGTACATCAATGTATTTACAAGAATAATAGTTTGATCTGCACACATGCAGATCAAGTCTGAAAGCTCTGTCATTTATGTTTTTTGTGTAGATTGTGTGGACACTCTTCTACTAAAACCATATGTTATGCCTGTCTTTATGTGGATGCTGCATCACTTTTGAGCAGATTAATGCAGAATTCTGGTCTCATACACTAGCAGAGAAATGTAGTGTTCTGCTGGTTATACTGGCACTCAACTGAAAGTGCAGTTTTTGGCATTGGTGTGAGAGGACAGTGAAATGGTTGCTTGTTTGTGTGACAAGTGGCCAAGTGGACTGGACTATGACTTTATTTTTAAAGGTATGCTGAAACTGAGGCTTTAATGTTTAAATTTTATTCAGCTCGTATTTGTTATTTTGACTGAAACTAAGCTTTTTTTTCTTTTCTCCCCGACTCCTACAAGGTACACCTGTTGCAAATTTAATGATTTGCATGGACATTTGTTGTGTCCTGCCTGTCTTTCCCCACTTGCAGTCCTCCTGATTTTATCCTGGTGATCATGTTGCAGTGCAGAGAAATTTGGTGCAAGTTATGGAGAGAATATGTGAAGCAACAGTTAATGCTAAAAAAGGCATTTTTCTCATTCTTTTTCATTCTCCTATGCTCCCACCCCCACATACATTCTGCAGGTAAACTGTCTGATAGGAAGTCTACCTGGTCCCCTGGTCCCAATGCCCATACGCAGGCCTCTCTGTCCCACGATCTGTGGAAGGTACCCCAAGGTCCCCGCAGCACCACAGCCCCCTCCCGCCCCCCTCCAGGCCTGACCAACACCAAACCCTCCTCTACTTGGGGCAGCAGCTCACTGGGCCTTGCGCCAGGCTGGGGCAGCTCCTATTCCTCAGGTAATCCTTCCTTACTCTCTCAGCTCAGCACTTTCTCCTGAGGTGGAAGACACAATGGCTTCTGCACTATTGACTCAGGTGTTTTTAGGGTGTCACAGCTCAGTCTAGTGATGCTCAACAGTTGTAACTGGGTAAACACTCCCAACTGCGGTTGAGGCAGCCTTCTGCTTCACCAACTGAAATTTTGAGGTTTATATTAACAAAGGTCTCAGCGCTGCTCAACATTTACTTTTTTGGTGAAAAAAGAGTGTGCAGTGTAGAGTAGCGGTATGCCACAACACACTCTAGTTTACCTCTCCAGAACTTGGGTGCAGTAACCAGATGGTGACCTTGAGGTGACTTTTTGCCTGCTTCTCTCCTGCACTGATATTTTTCTACTTCACTTCTTTTTTTTGGTCTTCATTCTCTCTTCCTCTTTCTGACTTCTTCCCCTGATCCTCATCTGTCTCTTACTCATGTCAGGGGGGACCACCTGGAGCACTGACAGCTCCACAAGGAATAGCAGCTGGTTGGTTCTGCGAAACCTCACCCCCCAGGTACGTATCATTGTACTATGCGGTCTCTGTAGGATTCTTGCCTGCATGTGTGCGTGCCCTTAGTTTGGACCTTTGCCTCAATTTTGCTGCAGATTGACGGCTCCACCCTGCGGACCCTGTGCATGCAACATGGACCGCTCATCACATTCCACCTCAACTTGACACAGGGCAACGCTGTTGTACGTTACAGCTCCAAGGAGGAGGCCGCCAAAGCCCAGAAGTCCCTGCACATGTAGGTGGTTTTTCTCTTGTATGTGTCATAGCCACACGGCTGTGGTTCCATTCCCTCACTTGACCTTTGGAAGCTTCTCACTTTCTGCCATGCTAGTCTTATTTACAAATTGTTCTCACACAAGCAATGATTGTTTAAGCGTGAAACATTTGCCTGTAGTGCTGCAGAGTGCATCATTGTCATGCATGAAAATGACTGTTTTGCATTTTTTAGTGGAACTGATGGAACTGTTGCTTCTCCTGACTGAATGAATGAAGTAGTGAGTGAAAACGGGATAAAACTCAACGCTAACCTCTGATTGGTCGAAAATACCCAGTGAAACCCACAGAAGTCAGCTGACAGCAAATTGTTACTGTCGTAAATTCAGCATTGATTTGTTGGCAGTAAAAATGACTGGTTGAAAGGACAGAACTTAAAATGTTAATTGGGAAAAAATGAACAGGGGATAACAAATGTAATGGTAAATATGTGTACCAAAAATTAATCTGGAAAGTAATTTTTCTAGAAATGTACTTGGGAGCAAATTGAGTTCATTACTACCTGCCTCTGGAATTAAGGAAAGGCGTAAAAAGGCAGCTTTTCCCACTACTGCTCTTCTGTACGGCTCCAGGTGTGTGCTGGGAAACACGACCATCCTGGCAGAGTTCGCCGGGGAGGAGGACGTGAACCGTTTCTTTGCACAAGGTCAGTCCCTTACGCCCACCACCAGCTGGCAGGCCAACCAGGGCACCAATCAGACACGGCTGGGGGGGGCGGGGACCTCGCATGCCATTGGCCACTGGAACAGCGGCAGTCTTGGAGGCGGAGCCAAGGCTGGCAGCGACCTGCTGTGGGGTGGGGTCCAGCAGTACTCCAACCTGTGGGGTCCGCCCAGCGGAGAGGACGCCAGGGTCATCGGGAGCCCCACCCCAATCAATACGCTGCTTCCTGGGGACCTGCTGAGTGGAGAGTCCATGTAGGATCGTGAAATTCCCAGAGGTGGCAACCAGAGACAGAAACTAGAGCAAAAACCAAGCAAATCATGTGGCGATAATCAGTCAATGGAGCTGTGAACCAGAAGCCTGGGAAAACATTAGTGGCTGCTGACCCTTTTTCTGCCCCCCCCCCCCCTTTTTTTTTTTTTTTTTTTTTTTTTTTTTTTTTTTTTGAATTTTTCTGAAAAACTCAATTTTAAGTATTCAAGCCTGTTTTGGAGAAGAGAAAAGTAGACAAAAGATGTTTCCACAGCATTTCTTGAAGTGTTTCAGAAGTAATGTTATCAAAGCTGCCGTTGCCATCCTGCGACACACACAACCTCTCCGTACAAAAATACACACAAACACACGTGTGCCCTCATGTAGAGACAGCATGTCCATGGCCATCGGAATGGCTTCACAACCGTTACTGGTTCTTTACATTTTTGTCTGTATGTGTGTGTTTGTTCGTTCGGCACTAACGTTAGCCTTAAGAGGTCCTTCACTTGCGTGTCACTCACTGAAGAGATGAGTTGAGAATTGCACAGTCCCATTTCTGAGCCAGCAGATGGAACAGAGGAAGCTGTGAGCTACAGCGGTCCGTCTGGTCCTAGGGGTCTCTGCCCACATCGTACCTTCTTTCCACATTTTCTTAAAGGGATTTACACTGCTGTTTGTTTTTTATAAACAAGTATATAAAAGCATATATATATATATATATATATATATATATATATATATGTATATGTATATATAAATGCATATATATGTGGGTTTTATATATGAAAATGAAACTATATTCAGGCTGTTTTTTGTCTACGCAACATAAGCTGAGAGTAATATTCAAACTTGGATCTGGCTGAGTGTGTATGAGTGTCGTGTGTAGACATGAGCGTGTTTTTGTGTGTGTTTGTCTGCACTTGTTTGCGAACCCACTGCTCTATGGAACTGAAAGAAACACTTTGGGATCCGTACCACCATAAGTTGAAGGATAACCTGCTAGCCTTTTTTTTTTTTTTTTTTTTTTTTTTTTTTTTTTAAACCTTGATTCCATTGTTGGTGACCTCACTCATTCGGTCTCCTCACCTACCTTCAAGCAATGTGTTGTGCAATATTTGCCACAGACTCTTCCGTCCGCCAGTGCACTCGACAGACTGATTATTACACTTTGTTCTTTTTGGGATTTCCCCCTGCTTTTTTCCATTTTGTTTTGCTCTTGCAGCAAAGCAAGAGGATTTTGGGGCTGCTAAGACCCTGCCTTCACTGCACACAGCCCTCCAAGGCAAGAGAAGCGAGGCCCTAACACCCCAATCGGTCCAGAGCCACACACACACCCTCCCTCCCTCCCCCTCAATATATTGTTGACTAGGAGTGCTGCTGCTCCACCTGCCCCAAGGTAGCACTCACTGGGGGGGATTCTGGCATCATACCAAATAAGAGGTGTTTCTGATGCAGTAGACAAAGGGTGCACTCACAGTGAGTGGTGCAAATGTACGAAGCAAACTTCTTTGGGGTGGATTATCATAGCACTTAACAAGAGCAAGAAGGTCAAACTGCAACGCCAGTAACTTGGAGTGGAATGACGAGAACGGAAAGGAACTACGTGGCACCTCCTTGCTCTTTTTTTTTTTTTTTTTTTTGCCCCCTCTCCTTTTGCTTTGTCCCTTCTTGGTCCAGGGACCAGAATGGACTTAAAAATGGTAGCTGGATGAAAAGGTGGCAGGAAAGACTGAATCTGCTATTAGCTGGCATCTGTTTTTGAGCATCAAAGTAAATATCACTGTTACAAAATGTTTAGCCTTTTAGCCTGGAGATGCTAGACATGCAATTCTACACAGAACCAACAGGGGGGCGCTCATCGTGGATGCCCCACCAACCTTGTGTGATCGTTTTGGCCACTGAGTGCCTATCTGCTGTGGAGTCTGTGGCACCTTGTGCGATTCTGCAGCAGCGCTGCCGCCCGGCCGGCCCATGGACTGCGGGTGCGGCTGGGAGCGGTGCCGTCAGAACTGGCCGCCCAGTACTACTGCGCCAGCACTCGACCTCGACTCACCTTCTCTCCTGCCCTTCCTCTCGCAGAGATCACTTTAGCTGGAAGTTGACATGGTCAGTTTTCTGGAATCACCAGTGTTTTTCCTACATTTGCTTTGTAGTTTCTTTTTTTAATTGTTACCGATGATATTGTTCTGTATTTTGTTTTTTCGCGTTTTTGTCTTCATGCAATGTCTTCAAGGTAGCTTCTTACCAGCCCTTCACTGCTTGTATGCAGAAACTCTTTGGTAAGCAGCGCCTTAGCAAGCATGGCCTGTGTGTTTAGTGCGAGCGAAGGTTACTTCTACATCGTTGTACCTTGGAGCCCCCCCCCCCCAAGTTTTGGTTATTAGTTACAATTATCTCCATGTTGACCAGTGTTGTTACAGATCCTGGTGGTATCTTGAGGTGTATAAGTGTGGGGGGGTTATGTGTAGGGCTGAATCAGCAGGTGTGACCTCCCCCCACCGCTGCTCTGTCTGCTAATAGGGTGGCCCTCCTGCCCCTCAGGCCCTGTCTGTCCCCTGCCGGTCCCCTGCCGACCGTCGCTGTCCTCTCCACCACACCCTCCAGGGTAGTGGGTGTTTCACACGGACTCTGAAAACACTACAGCAAGAGCTGCAGAAGTAGGGTGGACCACCTGGCCAGCATCCTTTTGTCATAATCGACATGGACACGCACACAAACACAGAGACCCGACGCAGAGCTGTGTGTCTATGCAAAGGCGAGCCGTCTCACCGAGGATGGCTGCTTCCTCTGTCAGTAACTGTCTGCCACGCCCACCCCCACTCTGTCTGAAGGTGGAGTAGACCACAAAACTGTCACACAAACATGTTCTCCGCAGCCCGGCGTTCCGCAAGCAGGGTCATCATTTTTCGAACAAAGCATCTCACATTAGCTTGATCTCAGGGCAGGGTTTGAGATGCAGTCTTTCCATCGTGTACGCTTGTATTTATTTTGTGTGTCATGGCAGCTTCCTGTTTTGGCCATTTATGTCCTTTTTTTTTTTTTTTATATTATATGTGGAATCATTGTGTTGGTGCGCGCAAAGACATAGCAGCAACTTTGGCAGGGCTGGGGTCATGGAGGGACAGGAGGTCAACCTTTCCAGGTCCTAACATACCCCCCTCCCTCCCCACCTGACAAGGACACCCCATGCAGTGAATTCAGTGGGGCCCTTCGAATCTACATTTGAAATGAGATGCTTGATTGTTTGTCTGTCAGCAGAATGTTTCCGTGCACGGCGAGGAGGAAAGATCTCGTAGAACTTGGTGTTTCTGAGCGGGTCCACAAAGACCATCCTCTCATTCCATTGAATCCCACGTGCCAATGCTATGAAACAGATTTTTTTTTTTTTTTTTTTTTGTGTGTGTGTTTTCCTCCATTTGAGGGCTCCCGTCCCGTTTCGTGAACTGACCTGCTCGGTGAGGCTGCTGCCGGGATCCCTCCAGCCGCGCTGCCTCCTCTTTCTGCTTTCCAGCGCTGACGCACTTTGACACTGTGGGCAGCTGACCAGACAGCGTAGGACGCAAGGCCGACCGGTGGCGGCGGCTCCTGTTTGCCGGAGCCGCTGCTGCATTCGGCAAGGACGACTGCGTGCAGAGGACACTTAACTCCGTGTGTATGTTTCAGTACACTTAGGTGCACTGTAAATGGGCTATCCCGGGTACATATTTTTATACCAAAAAACATTGTAATTTTTATGGGCTTTTACAGTAAAGGTAAAATCTGCAATGGTGATGTTTCTGCTCGGGACTGATGTGTTTGTGGTCTGCAGGCCTTCTTGCCCCAAAGCGGCTGGCTGCGTTTCCTCCAGGTAGGAGAGCGCAGACCTGCTTGCCTTTTGAGGGCGCTCTATCGACCGCATTAATCCCTTTTGTGCTCAAAAGCGTCGGTTCCACTTGGCTCTCCTCTAAGTAGAGGTCGGATGGGCTCTCAAGTAAGAAAAGGCAAACTTCCAGAGCCTTGCCAGCTGTGGGACTCTTGCAACTGCCTTGCTGGAAGCTCACTCTGGAGGCACGGTGGATCCAACCACAGACAGACCCCACTCCCTCGCAACGCCGGACATCTAGGATTGCAGCTCCTTGTGAAGGTTGCCCTCGTGCTGACGCGGCTGGAGGTGAGCGGTGTGCACTCGGCTCAGTGGTGAATGGCGGGACAGGGCAGGATGGAGAATGTGTGCGATCTCAATGGATCAAATGGAGGGGAGGGGGGAAAAAAAAAGCTCTTATGGGCCAGGACTGAATATGCATATGCTGGGTTGTGTTCATATAAGTGTGTGTGTGTGGGTCTATATTTTTTGTTTTAACCCTGCCCAAGTCAGAGCCCTTTAAAGAAACAGAACATACATTTCCTAGAGGAGAAAAGATCATAAACATATCAAGACAATATAGTAAACAAAAATACTTGAATGAATAAGCGCCAATAATGTAATGTGAACGCATTTTGTGATTATTTTTGACTCTCACGCTTCCGAGCTTTTGGTGAAAGCGGTTCAGAGCGAAGCAGTAGAAGGAAAGTGGGAAGAAATGCAAAAGGTTGTGTGTGTGTGTGTGAGAGAGAGAGTGACTGCACATTTTCTTTAGTGTGTTTTGAGTTCCCCCTCTTCTTCGGTTCACCTCTGCTTGTCAGACGTTTCACGATGGATTTATTAGCTTCTAACTTTGCACTGAGTGTCCACCCCCCTCAATCAGCTAATCGTACAAAATGACTCAAAGTACCGAGGGGCAAAGCGGCAGTTCATGTGTAAATGTTTACTCAAGGACTTAATGAAAAGTAACTTTTTGTTTATCTGTAAGACATTTATCTACCTTAATAGTGGCTTTTTTGTGAATAATCCAGAAGAGGATTACAATTATGAGTATTGCACCTTTTTTTTTCTTTTTTCAGACTATAAATAAAATGGAAAAAAGTGTGGAAAAAAAATTGTGGCCATAGGTTGATGTGGAAGTACTACAAATCTATTTGCTCATAGAGCAGTCGAACTAAAATTGTCGGGAGGTGAATTTATTGTGAAACTAATTTCAGAGGTGCCTACCATTTTGTTTGTCATGTTTTTGTTTTTTTTTTTCTTCACGTTGCAAGGCCACTTGTCGTTTACAAATGTTTTGTTATTCTGAAGTTCAAATTTAAAAAAAAAAAAAAAAAGGAATTTACTATGGGAATGTTGGGGGGGAAAGGACTAATTCTCTTCCATCAAAGGAAAAAAAACTTTACAGAATGAAGACTTGTGCTACTTTCAGAACTCTGGGATCGATCAGTGTTTTTTGTTCCATTTTTGTTTTTTTTGGTTTTTTTTCTTTCTGTAAATGTTGACTTATGGACTGTGTAAGCCTGTGTTTTTGTTTTATTTTCAGTTATTAAAAGAAGACATTTGTTCACTATCTTGCACACATACACAAAGTGGATGTCTCAGGAAAGCCCAGGTTCCAGAGTACCTACTCCACGCCATTTTAGTGTACATTTTTACGAGAAAAGGATAGTAATGAAAAAGAAAAAAAATAAACTCCAAGCACTGAAGGTTATGGATTTAAGAAGAAATATACCTTTTGTTTCTAAATCCGTAGCAGTTACATATTTACCAAATAAAGGACTCAAAATGAACTCTAAAAATGGAGTGCTTTATATATGAAATCTATATATGGAAATCGCTTTACATTTTAAAACGATCAATGATTTTTGGTTGTTAGACAGTGGATTAACATGCAGTTCCTGTATGTTTTGACTTTATTGTATTTTCTTAAAGAGGTCCCTTCCTGTGACCCCCAGGAGCGTTGTGCATTACTCTTTCTTTCCTCTTCTGTCATTTTTCTCTGTTGTTGTGGCAGGTATTAAAGATTTTATGAGCAGTTGGGTTTTTCTGCAACCGATGAGAAGCTGGTTTGAATGGATCATGATCTATGCACATGGGTGGGTGGGGGGGAGGCTGCTCTGCGGCTCATCTCGGGGTTCGGGGTGCTTCTCTTGTGCTGACACGCTGTTGTCCTCGCCGTGGCCCCTTCCTCTTCCCGCTTCCAGCCGTCCTTTGTCAGTCACGTTGCCACGCTGTGTTCCGAAACCAATGAGAGGCTCTCGTTCTGCTAAGCACTGTGGGTTTTCAGGACAACCCCATCATTTCCAAGGGTTTCTTTGTTTCTGTGGGAAGGAGGAGGGTACATTTGTGCTTTTTGCCTTTTATTTTGGAATATTTAGGTAACAAGTCTGTATCGAGATTTAAAAAAAAAAAAAGGTGGCTTTTTCTCTTACTCCTCATAGAATGTGATTGTTAATGACATGCACCGGGGGGGGGGGGGTCATTAACTATGGAGCTTCTTTTGAACTATTAATAAATTGCAGTTTTTTTCTTGGCTGTTAATATGTTTGTGTTGTTGGTGTTGTCAGACCATGAGGTTGGCTGCTGGTTCTAGACCAAGACTTTGCTGTTTGAGGCGCCCGACGTCCACCTGCTGGAGCAGGTCCTGTTCTGCATGCGACTCTTCCTCTTCCCCAGGTTTTAAACAAGTTTACAGAGCCAATGTGCAGGGCTGCTGTCGGTGTAGAACTTGAGCATTTTTATACCGAGATGTAGGAGGAAGCTGGTTTAACCACCAAAATGCCTCAAAGCCACCGTACGCGTGAGCGTTCTTCTCCTGCAGCCTCCAGCACAGGTGAGTTCTCCTTAGTTGCTGTAAATTCCTGGCAGTGCAGGGAAGATTACTGGAAGCAGCAGGCCTTCTTGGTGGACCAAGAATTGCGATGAAGAGGGTAGCTGGTTCTAAGGTCATTGCAACTGCTGTTGGTGGTACTGCTTTCGAAGATCACAGCACCCCAAAGGAAGTGTAGCTGTTTGGAAAGGTTGTAAACCCGCTTGCTTCATCGGGTGGTGCGGTAGACAGCAGCTGTGCCAGCAACGCCCCACTCAATGTTCTGAATGAAAACTTTATTAAAACCATTCTGCTACACAAGCTGGCAAACATTAACTGCATTTCTGCAACTGGAAACCAAAACATCCTTGGCCATGAATGGGGCAATGAGTCGACGATACTTCATCGCCTGAATGTTTATGGTAGCGGCATGCAGGCTAGCACTTGTACAACCATGCGCTGGGCATGGACCTCAAACAGGCCCACCGGTCCGACAGTCACCCGACCAGCTGGGGGGCGTTGTCCATGGTGGCACGGGTGACCCGTGTGGGGCTCACATAGTAGTTCTCCTGCGAGAGCCGGCAATGTGGCTTATCGCCCCCAACGTGTTCCTCCAGATGCAGTTCCTCCTGGGGTCCCTTCTCCTTCTTGGGTTTCAGGCCTGTCATTTCTTCATAGATAGGAAGTGGGTTCTGTGGCCGCTCATGACGACACACCTTGCACTGAAAAACAAGAATTGAAATAAGGAAACCTAACGGTACAGCGCCGTTTCAAGGTTAAACCACATATGGTCCGGGCAGCGGTACTCACACACGCAGCAGCCCCCAGCGCGAAGATGATGACCAGGAAGACACCGGTGATGGCAGAGATGGCGTAGAGCAGGAACACGTAGTGGCCGCAGCTGCAGGCCACCTCTAGGACATAGCAAGACACCGTGTTTCCTGTAATCTTAGCAGCAGCCCATTAAACTATTGCCTTCTGGGGAAGTGGGGCAAGCGACTTTTCACATGATCGTAACAAAGGTGCAAGAATTGCTCGTGTATTTCTGCACGAATACCACTTGGCTCAGATGCAATTCTTCCCCAAAATGGCAGTTCCATATCCTAGACCCATTAGAGCTTGAACGGACAAGCTTCTGGTTAATTTGCCCTCAACACCAAATGAGACTAACTGAACCACACTTAACTGTTTGAAGCTGTCGCAATGCTCACTTACCGTTGCCTTCAACAAAGAGAAAGTAACTCGGCGAGCCCACGACACTCCTGTCTTGAGGACTGCCGCTGTACATGAATTCGCAGGCATAGAAGCCACTGTCATTCTTGCGCAGAGACAGGACCGTTACGTTGAGGCGGTGCTGCTCCACGTTGGCCTGGACGTGAAGCCGACCCTCCAGCTCGGGGCTGTGAGTCTCTGGGCTCGGGGGCAGCAGAAACATCAGCTCCTTCTCTGGGTGAGGGGACTTGAGCTTCAGGTAGAAGCCAATAGGAAGCTCAGCTCTGTCGTGAGACTCGCAGAAGAAGTCCACAGGATCCCCCGCGTAGCGCCTGAGGTACACGACATTGGCTGAGGCTGGAACAGGAAACAAACCAAAAAAAAAAGGTAAAAGGGTAAAATGTTTAGGAACTGCGTCTGCATTTAGAAACTTGCAGTTCACTCTGGACTCCTTGGTTAATAAAAGCAAAAACTGAGCCTGCTACACATCGTAGGCGTTCTTTAGCATTTCTGGGTACAAAAGCTCTCACAGCCGCTAAGCGGATGGCCACCACCAACTGACAAACACACATTTGGAATAATGGGTTCAGTCAGGACAGCACTTTCAAAGGGCACTGCACCTGGAAACATTTACACTCAGCTCACCTCCACCTTCCGCTTTACTACTAAGAAACACACCCACACACACACACACAGAAACTTGGGAGTCCAAGGCACCTGCAGGAAACCCACAGGAAACCTCAGAGGCCAGGGGCCCCTGCTGCCATAGTAGGGCACTCGGGCTGAATATTAGCGCCACCATGCAGGCCTGAGTGCAGTCACACTTTGCTGGTGTAACCTGTGACAGTCATGCTCCAGGTGTGCATTGGCTGCATCCTGTCTGCCCAGTGTCCACTGCGATGCACTGTTTACACAGATGTGTATTTCCTTATGCTTTTGCTCTCTGAAACAGCGCTGTAGACAAACACTGAGCAGAGCTGCTGGGGAAGGGGGGGCTATAAAAGACTGAGAAGGGGAACGAAGGTCCTGACCTGCAAACCCTGTACCGAACGCCCTTGTGTGTGAAGCCATTTTTAGGGCTTCTGCATTTTTAGTCCCAGAGAACACAGCGCAAAACGTGTCAGCGCGTCACGTACACAAGTATGCATGAAACGAGAGCGCTCGCGGTGCAGAACCACAGGGGAAACCCATACACACACCTGGACTCAACGGAACACTGCACAGCTCTCACAGCAAATAAACACTGAAAGTGAATTTTAAAAAAAAGCATATTAGCAAAACCATTAATTGTCAATTTTTCAAAAATATATTGTTAGTGGCTTTATGGTTAACATTTTCAATAATAATACATAAATTTATATACATTTACCTAAGCTTAATTGTAATTTTACTTGCTGCGACACATTTATATTAAGGATCATCCTAAATAACCATAAGCAGTGTATTTTAATGTTTACTTGAGGAGTCCTACAAACACCCCCAGCACGTCTGTGCGCTTCCCCAGGACCACGACTGTGCCAATTGTGAACTTTCAAAGTAACGTTGAACACAGTTACTTTGCAAATGACTTTTTTTTTTTTAGGCAAAAACTTGATCACAAATGTTTGCATCAGGAATGTGGAAAATTCTGTTAATTTTAGTTTCCAAAAATGGAAAGCCAATATGCTAAATTATCAATAAGACTACGAATCCCCAAATATCCATGCTTAACTCCCATTACTAATATTTCAGCATCACTTGGGAAGCTGTGCCTCTGCTCACACAAAAAAATACATTCATATCATTGTGACATAATCCTGCCAGCTATATTAAAGTGGGAAAAGGAGGCAAATAATACAGGAAAACTGCAAGTGCGATTTGCCCCCACATCCCGTACTGTAGCGTCCTTACGTGGATATTTACCATTTTTGGGAAATATCAGAGCACTAAAATAGTCGCTTTCATTTTTTCTGGGCAAAAGACCCGAATTAAGGAGACAAAGCGTGAGCTGTCCCTCTGTCACACTGACTAAGATTGGGAATCTGACTCATTTCACTCATCAAAGACTCTCGCTGTCACGCGCGACCCGTGACCGGGAATAACAGTCAACACTTCGCAAGGCAAACCCACCACAAGCCAGCAACACCCGTGAAACCCGCCAAACGACACAGGAGTTAAGGAAAGAAACTCACCGAAGAGCGGCAGGGTCACAAGCAGCGGCAGCAACAGGCGGAGGCCGAAAGGAGCAGCAGTCACAACCGTCATTGTGGTGATGCTCCTCACTGAGCGGCCACAACTGCCATCTACACGCCGCCACCGAGAAGATACCGAGCACCGCAGGAGGGCTGGCCGTGACTGGGGACATGAGCAGCTGTGACTGCATCTCATGACACTTGAGTATGGAGGGAGTGGTTATGGGGAAGCCGTGCCGCCTTCCAGATGTTGCGAAACCCATTTTAATTGTGACTTCCAGTATGATGCAATCTGAAATAGGAGATGTTGAGTCTAAGAAGGTAGGATGTACAAGGTAAGGAAGTAGAGGAGAGATGGAGAAGTTAGGATGAAGAAGGTTGGACGTAGAGTTAGGTCCATAAATATTTGGACAGAGACAATTTTTTCCTAATTTTGGTTCGGTACATTACCACAACGAATTTTAAATGAAACAACTCAGATGCAGTTGAAGTGCAGACTTTCAGTTTTAATTCAGTGGGTTGAACAAAAAGATTGCATAAAAATGAGGCAACTAAAGCTTTTTTTTTTTTTTTTTAAACACAATCCCTTCATTTCAGGGGCTCAAAAGTAATTGGACAAATTAAATAACTGGAAATAAAATGTTCATTTCTAATGACAGCCTGAAGTCTCGAACTCATGGACATCACCAGATGCTGGGTTTCCTCCTTTTTAATGCTCTGCCGGGCCTTTACTCCAGCGGCTTTCAGTTTCTGTTTGTTTGTGGGCCTTTCTGTCCGAAGTTTAGTCTTCAACAAGTAAAATGGATGCTCAATTGGGTTAAGATCAGGTAACTGACTTGGCCATTCAAGAATTTTCCACTTCCTTGCTTTAATAAACATTTTATTTCCAGTTATTTAATTTGTCCAATTACTTTTGAGCCCCTGAAATGAAGGGATTGTGTTAAAAAAATGATTTAGTTGCCTCACAGTTTCATGCAATCTTTTTGTTCAACCCACTGAATTAAAACTGAAAGTCTGCACTTCAACTGCATCTGAGTTGTTTCATTTAAAATTCATTGTGGTAATGTACCGAACCAAAATTAGAAAAAAGTTGTCTCTGTCCAAATATTTATGGACCTAACTGTAGAGCCACCATCTGAAAGCTCACATTTAAACACTGCACTGGACACTGAGCTCCTGCTGGTGAACTTGAGGCGCCATCAAAAGGTGACTTCTTTTGTCCAGGCAAACTAACAACATTAGTTCTAAAAATTACACGGGGATATTTGAACGTCTGCTGATAAACTGTCACGGAGGTACAGAGAGCTCTGAATTCTTACACTTCCAGGTTCATCTCCTTGGCCACCACTCCATCTTCTGGGCTGAGCCACATGAAGGTTATCCTAATTAGATGGATATTTTAAAAAACTAAATACAATTTCAGGACAGACACAGAGGACTGAATACTATTTCATTAACAGAAACAAACACAAACCCACCCAACAGCACTTTTATGGGAAATATTCTCCTATTTGGGTTGGAGAGAAAAAGGGGGGGGAAAAAAAAAACAAAAAGGAAAAAAAAAGATATTTTAACTGAATATAAAGCAGGCTAATTTAAGTGGTACTGCATCCTAAAATGCTGAAATTATTAGCTCTATAAGATATTGAACCAGGAGGCATTCATTAATCCAAGTTATTTTTATTTAGCGTGCACTTGATTCATTCACATGTACACACATCACAAGACTGATTCCACTTTGACAAACAAAGACATGTGGTTGCCACGGATCACACACCACGTCCTCATGGTTATTACAGAAGTGCCAGCAACACTACTACATTATAGCCGATAGCCCTATAAATCACTTTTGTACATTTGGCGTCTTGGTCTTACAAAAATACTGTCACTTTTGCTTACTAAAAAAAGGTAGCATTTACACAATTCCTGAGCTGTTGAAATGGCACTCAAAACCCCAAAAGATGTAATAAAACAATAATCTCCAAGGGAATTAACCTTTCAGATGGACAGCACCAGTACATGCAAATTTATAACTACAAGTTAAATGCCGGATGCCAAGCGAGAGCAAAAATCTCAATTAATCTGCAGCACCATGCTGCACATGCCAGTTTAAGGACTTTGTCCCTGGGTAGCCAGGTGTTTTTTTCGCAAATGGACAAGTGGTCCCCAGCAGATAAACACACAAACGCCTACGTCAACTCCTCACAACTGAAACTCAGTCCAAGCTGACGGCCACACAAAGTCCTGGGTACACAGAGAATGCTGAGAACAGAAATATCAGTTTATATTTCACAGTAATGGTGCTAAATACCCACATCCTCATTTTCAGAACAGAAACACAGTGACAGACTACTGTGACACTAACATAGCAAAGTGTTCCAAAAACCCATTTTGAGGCATCATTAGTTATCACCAAAGTTTCCTCTACTCATAGAAAAACTAAACATGGACAAAAATATTGGCAACGTTGCACTTCCTGCAAATTGTTTCCATAATTATTTTGCTGCTTAGTTTTACATAACCTTTGTTTTAATTCAATTTCAATTCTTTCAAATCAGAAAAACTCCACTGACAAAATTGATGTCTCAGAGTCAGTATTCGGTAGCACAGCCATTGGCCAAAATAAGTGCCATAAAGCTGTTTCCTGCCCCTCTGCACTGGCAGTTTGGCCCTCACTTCTCCTGCACGGGTCTCCCAGCTGCTGTTTTCACATCTCACATTTCCTACTTTGCTTCCAAAGCGGTTAGGCTCACTGTCGTACTGGAACCAGAAAAAAAACAACAAAAAAAACCCCACACACATATATATATATGTGTGTGTGTGTGTGTGTGTGTGTGTGTGTGTATATATCCCGGAAAAACTACACTTTCTGACACTCCAAAACCCCTTGATATTATCATGACTTCAAAATGTCACGAATTAGTGACAGCAAAGCAACTCCATAAACATCCTCATAACAGTAGGTACAATGGTAACAGAAACAAGGTTTCTGGAGCTGCCATTGTAACCTTGAGGCTGTCCATGCATACACGCGGCAACAGGGAAAGGCACAGTGGGCCACTTTCACCACTCAAAGTGGATAAACCGTGGCACCAATACGGAACAGGCCATTCATTAAGCTCATTTCCGAATAACTTATCAAGAAGGTTTATTTAAAAAAAAAAAAAAAAAAAATTAAAAAAAGTGTCATTTCTCAAAATGACATGAACTCAAACATAAGCTGCAATTGAGCCATGTGGTCACCATCAGTCTGCCTGGTGTGATCTCGCTGTTTGCACTTTTCGTGTGATGGTGCTTTACTGCATCAAAATAATTGGCAGAATTATTATGACACAGTAAAACAATGGGCTATTTTAAAATAATAATTAATGAAACAATACATTGGCAGGGTAAATAAGAGTTTGCATAAAGAAAGCACTGAGTACAGCATGTGTACAACATGTCAGTAGCGCAGAGTAAAATAAAATTTAAAGAACCAAAGGCAGTGTTGGGATGGAGAAAATGTCAGCTATGTTGATAAGTGGTAAGATAAATACTGTTTTCGTATTCTTTCTGCTTATTCTTGGGGTTCGTTTTCCTTTGAAAGCTAACATTCAGAAACCAAAATGGGGTATGCCAGACACTGGGGGGAGGGGCTCCTTGCACATTTGGTGAACACATCTAAGGCATTAGTCATTTCTAATGAGAAAATACGTTCACACTTGCATTATGAGCCCTCTTTTCAAATCAAACCTTCACGACTCGCAGGTTGACTGTGAGAAACATGCACAAGTACCAATACTATCAGAACATGACGGCGCAGTTGACTTACCATGTTCCACCGGGCCATTCCACTACACTGATTTACCCCATCTTCAGCCTACAGATAAGATGCCACTGTTTTGCTGAAGTTACCACGTTGTGATAACTGTAACAGAAAACACTCTGCTGGCAGAAAGTCCATAACACAGGACCGCTCAGTCACATTAAACCACACCAAATAGCACATTATAAAACTGATAGAGGGGAAAAGTTTGACAAGAAGGACCTCCTTTATCATAATACAAGATTATATTATAAAAACAGTACTAAAGAATTTTTTTTTAAAATAATAATATAACTTGTGTCAGTCTGAGAAAGGATTACAACTTCTCCCCATAAGACATAGAAACAGCTTCTTCAGTACTTGGACTGACGTCTTATGGCTGAATTGTGAGGAGGAAAAATTAAGATACTAACAGGAGGGCTGTGAGTTCAATCTGTGCAAAAAGTACCATCTTAAAATAAGCTCACATTGGCCTCAAGACTACGTTATTTCCGTATTAATCCGTATCACATTAGACAAGTACTTACCGAAAATGTGAGCTACTTACCCAGTTTATAAATGACTAAAGTATTGTGGGACACTGGACAGTGATGTAACTTTGCATTGACTTGGGTATGCATCAAAAAATGTAAAATACAACTACCTTCTACTGCTCCTAAATGTGGCTACATTTATGAAATTAAAACAAACTGCATGCTGTATTGGACTGCAGAATCAGCTTTGTTAATATGCATACGTAACAGGAATGACAAGCAATTCTCCCAACAAAACTGCATAGCGCTTTATTGCCATTTCAAAAGCAAAATAAAAACATTACTGAAATAGCTTAATACAGGAGTGGACTGTTGACATCACAGAATAAACTTTCTTCATCACAAAACACTATACTAGGGAATAACAGGTACTTACAGAGCACACCAACCTGTTACTTCAGATTTCACTTTTTCCCCCTTAAAAACCAGTTAAAAGCAAAAAATAAATAAATAAAAAAAGTTGAAGAAATGTGGCTGCAACATCTGACAGACAGGTAACATTAAACAGAAAAAGCATTAGCCTCAACCATCCTTGCAACAACTTTGAGGCTTTTCACACTGCATGTCCACCAACCCCAGGAAACCTATAACCATTTCTGATAAACAAGTCTTGGTGTCAGTTTTCTGCTCCACAACTACATTAGATCTATGCTCATGTTTACATTTGTAAGCATTCTGTTAATAAGCATCATGTAAGTGTGCCAGTGGAAGATGAAAACTTTCAAAAATACTGAATAAGGGTGCCTGAGGAAAGCAGTCATATAAATGCTGTGATAAGATTACTGCTTACTGGAATGAAAAGCAATATTTAACTATCAATTGTTCGTTTTCAAGCTTGTGCCACTGTAACTACACTTTACACACATGCATGTTTTCAGACGTTTTCCTGGGCAAATACTTCAAGCGCACAGAAATGCTCCGCTTTTAAAAGGAGGCCAGATACTGTTGTTGACTTTGTGAAATTACAAGCCGTGTGTGACAAGTGTGGCCATTGTATTTAATCTAGATAAAAACCCTTGTGGGAGACCCACAAAAAAAAAAAAAAAAAAAAAAAAGACAAACAAGGGCCTTCACCAAACTTGCTACAAGTTTGGGGACACTGCAATCCAACAGCCAAGAGGCTGTGAAAGCCCTTGACATGAACACAATGAGAAAGGGAAGGTGAGACTTGCCTCAGACTGTACAGGGCAACAGAGAGACGGCCTCAGCCAGTCCCATGGCATGGCTACAGGGAGAAGAGAAATCCTTATTTTAGCATAGCAGCCAAATCCAACTTCAGAGTTACAAAATCAGGAAAAAAAAAGTTTCACATGCATTCAATGTTCCCATAGTGGCGCTTAAAGCTACTGCACTGGCCACCTGTGACAGTGTAAATCCAGACATAGGCAGTCATTCTAATAAGTTGAAGTACAAGCAGAAAAGTTCAGGAAAAATGCATCTGTAACATTTATAACCAGATTTTTTTGCCATCGTTTTCCGCTTACGGCAGAAAGTTCTGCAAAAGTCTGTACTGTTTGTTTGCATTTCCTTTCAAACAGCATAATGCCAGGAAATGCACCAAACTGCATTGCATTTAAAATAGTTCAAAAGTAACTTAAAATATTAAGCTGAAGCTTAACTTTATACAATTCAAGGCGTATTAATGTGATATGAGAAATGTTCAATAGAACAAGCACTTGCTAGCTTCTGGAAAACTGCTGTCAAAGTTACTAGGTTACTAGGTCTGTGGGTGGACAACTTTGGACCGTGTCATACATCACCGCTTATACTTCAGACAGTTGTAAGCAATTTCATACACATTCCAGGGAACGTGATTCTGAAACCACTTACACATATCAATGCTTTTACAGCATATTAACTGAGATCTAAAGTATACATTCAGATGTCAGAAAGCATTTTTTTTTTTTTTTTTTTTTTTTTTTTTTTAAAAAGAGGTTTCCTTTTGCATACCACAATATACAGAACTGCATTATGGGAGTGCCTGAAGGCCAAGGGCGACCTGCTGTAGCACAAGAGCTACTGGGTAGCTACTGCTATCTGAGAAAGACCCACCCATGTAACATCCCGCATCATAAGCGATGTCATTCCACGTTGGCTATATTGATTTGTCCATATTTAAATGGGCTAAGTTAAAGTTGTGCTCTGAAAAATTAAAAAAAATATATATATAAGGGATATGATGAAACGAGCAGGCTTCTTTTCATACCTGCCCTCCAGGCACTAAAACAAATGATTAGAGGGAAACCTCCATATTCAGACGATTTCCATTACATTCAGCCTTAACATTTTTGATATACATTTGGAAACGGGTGTACAAACCTTCCCTGAAGAGATCCATCCTTCGGTTATGAAAAAACAGCCTCAGGTTTTCATCACAGTTTATTATTACAATAAGTGTTTTACAACAGTACATTAACCATTCACATAATTTATTCTTGTGGCCTAAAGATTAAACCTGCAACAAGAGCAAAGCTAACAAAGGTATCATGGATGCAACACACAAAAAAAAAGAAAAAAAAGTTACTTGAAGCCCTCACCAAGCAAAGTTGGGGACATAATGTCCAACAGCACCTAGGGTGCTGTGAAGGCCTCATTGTTCAGTAGAATAACGCATGTACAGAAACTTGCCTTGATTTAAGGTGGTATGTTCATGTTACTCCAGCGCCTTCAAAACATTACGAACCACATTTACTAAACGTCACTTCTAAAAACCTAAACAAAACATGAGAAAAAAAGCCACAAGGTATCAATGGCAAAAACAGTTCCGTATTCCTTTACATGAAATGTTACATAAAATTAAATGTCCCATGCGATGCACTTTACATTACACATGTATATTTTCTCCTTCCCCATCACTGGACTTAGTACAAGCACAAGGTGAGAAAAGGTTTAATCTCCAAACCTAGTGAGGGACGGTGGTTCAGCTTCAATATCGACCTCCCTGAGACATTACAGGTGGTCTCATCCCCATGGGTGGTCTTGGTGGGCCTCCTTGAAAAGGGGGTACCATGGGAGGTGCCTGGCCATAGGGAGGCATACCCCCAGGCATGTAACCGGGCATTCCCTGGGGAGGAGCACCATACTGCCCTGGAAGAAAAACAAGACTTAAAATAAGAGGGGATGGGAGAAATGCTCAGTCCAATCACACATGAAAACTCTAGTCTAAGTGGAAACAGAATTTAAGTCAGTCATGCTGCCATATTCTCTTCATCATGAACAAATTTCTACTCCTCTTATGCCTTCAACAGAACATTAAAACCTGTCAGATGTCACTGAGGAAACTGCTACTTTATCAAAACTTATTCAATTAATGTTTACTTGTACACAGAAGTTACTAGTGCATAGAAATTAAACGTAGTCCTGAAGAGGTAATATTAGGTATTTCAAATAAATGGCAAAAGTACTGAGAAAAGCATAGCCATAAAGCCAGTGCTTACCATGCATAGGATGCCTCATTCCTGGTTGCTGCGGAGGAATAGCCTGCTGTGGAGGCATCATGCCTCCCATTGGTCCAACTGGTGGCACAGCCATGTGGGCTTGGCCCGGCCGTGGAATATTCCGCTGGTACCTAGGCAGCTGAGCTCGCCTTTCCTCCTACCATTATTTAAATAAAAAAAAAAAAATAATAATAATAATAAAAATAAAAATGTTTAAAAAAAGGGGGGGGGGTTAAAAAAAAAAATACAAACGATCGTTTAGGGACTTGCCACAAGCTCCTTTACTCTGGCCACATTATCAAAATCAATGCTAACATATCTTAATCATATATGAAAATTATGCACACAAAAAGTTAACTACAGGTACTATCACATTCATTACTTACTGTCAAAAGCACAGAAGGAAAAATTCAAGAACTCACCAGTGAGATATCCTCATCAGGGTGGATCAACTTACTGGTTGCACTCGTTGTGGTCAGGGTGGCTGGCTTACTTGTCACAGTGGCAGGAGGTTTGGACACTGTGCTACTGGAGGGGTTAGTTGTGGAGGCAGTGGACTGTGTGTAAGCTGGGAATGTCGCTTTTGGGGGGTCTGAGGTGGTGGCAGGTGTGTTCAGGGGCTTGAAATCAGCACCCACTGGCCCCGTCACTGCCTGCTGTGCCTGGAGAATGGAGAGTTACAATGAGATAAGTGAATGAACAATGCAGCCTGAAACACACACCTGGACACAGGACATAAAGCTTCCATGCTGTGCTATGGTGCTAAGCGTCAAATGCTGCAACCCAACTCCACGATCAAGCCTGTCACAGTCCAGGCATACAATTCACAGATCTGTACTACTGAGAACGGCTGAAGTGCTGTGTCAAGCAGAAACTACAACTGAATAGGACACAGATCTGCTGGTCTTATCCTACAGCACCTCACACACACTGACATGCAGCAAGTCAGACAAAGGGCATCACCTAATGGCTAGGATCCTTACAAGAAAAGCATGGAAACAATATGATGTAGAATAAATAATTATTTGAAAGCAGTCATACACTTATGAAGGCATTTTCCCCCACAGAGAGTAGGGTCAAATTGCTGCATGCTGCAAAGTGCTTTTTGTGAAGCTCTAGTTTCACAAACTCCTGCGTACTTGTGCAATGCTAGGAAACAGGGGTTTAGAAGATGCTGACAGAGTGTCGGCACTCGGAGAGCTTGTACTTGTGGTTGGAACACGAGTCCCCATCTGCAGCGCAAAGAAAGAGCACAGAGTAAGAGTCCCTGTCAAACTGGCCTGACGCTGATGGGGATGGAATAATCAGTGTTCCTGGGAGAATTTGTAGTAAATGTAGGAAAAGCAGGAGCAAGGTTTAATGAAGATCAATATCCACAGTCCTGGATCAAAATTTCTTAATTAAATGCACTGATATTTTAGCAACGGATAGCAGTCTGTTATTTGATTTTCAGTATTTACATTTTCATTGTGGACTGAAGGTTAAGTGTGTTGTTCCTGTAACAAAAGGCCTGGAACTGACAGAAACGTGGGCATGAACTGATTGAGCCTTATAACATCATCATTCTTTTCTGTTTGAAGTGCATACTTTTATGGCCAGGCCTCCTGTTGTGTGTGTGGTACTTGGAAGAGTTGAAGTGAGACTCCAGAGCACAAATGAGGGACACTACAATCCAACCAGCACTAACCTGTCCAGCACTTGGAAACAGAGGTTTGGTGATAGCTGGCTGGGGAGCTGGTGTCGTAGCTGCAGTCATTGCTGCCTGGCTGAGTACACCTGGTGTTGTCACAGGAGGAACTGGGGCCATGTGTGACATACCAGGGCGATGTCCCACTGGAGGTGGCATGCCTAACAAAGTGAACGCAGTATAAAAAGTAGATTCTAATTATTGAATCACATGGACAAATCAATAAGTAGTAAAGCAAATTAAAATTTAAGAGGTGAAAGTGAACTGGACTACAGCTCACAGCCCTAAACAGAGCAAAACTATACGGATAAATTAAAACTGACAAGCAAGTTCCAAATATATATAGTCCTGCTGCAACAAGAACAAAAACTGACCTGGGGGCATTCCTGGCATCATTGGTGGCATTCCAGGGCCAGGAGGCATCATGCCACCCATAGGCATCATTCTGTGAGGAAGAGAAAAAAATTCAGGGGTCAAAACCTGCCAAATATGTAGGAATATAACATTTTCTGAAGCAACATTTTTGAGACATGTCAACACCCACCCCGGAGGCATCCCTGGCATTACAGGTGGCATTCCAGGCATCATGGGTGGGACATTGGGCATCATGGGAGGCATTCCTGCACAAGGGAACAGGGATTTCATGCAACAGTCAAGACCGAGCTGTGTTATGCACTAAGTATTCAGACATCACCTTTCGTATAAGTACCATACCTGCAAAGTTCCCTGGGGGCATGGCTGGAGCTGCATGCACAGGGGGCATCCCTGGTTGGGTCATGGGGGTCATGAAGCTGGCCTGAGGCTGTGCCGCAGGCTGCTGAAATGAGGGACCCGGTTCTTCATCTTCCTCATACTCATCAGAATCGTCCTGATTGTTCTGCTTCTTTTTCTGACTTTCAGCTTAAATTAGAAAAAAAAACATTTGGTTTTGCTTTTTCCAGTAGCATCACTTTTTAAACAAAAGATCAAGAGGATGATCAAACAAACTAATGATAATTAATACTTTCATCGACTGAACTGCTGTCAATTTTATTAACCATAACCAATAATGAAATTAATGAGGGGATAGAAGTGTAAAAGTATTTTAAAAACAATGTACCTTGTGTTTTTTGCTCCAGAACCCGCCTTCTCTCTTCCATGTCTTTTTCAGGGATGCCCTCCATACCGTATATTTCCAATTCTATATCTGTTCTGCCAGGTATAGCATTGGGGACCCCATCAATAGTCTCCTTATGCACCTGTAAATCAGATGCATTGTTTCAATATCATAATAAACCACTGAAAACACAAAAATAGTTTAAAAGTTACAGTTCAGTTGTAGTCCAAAAGAGATTTTTAAGCAACTTCTCACCTGCATACAGTGGATGGCTAAACCTGGGCCAGTATATAATTTCTTGTGGCATATGTGGCATTTGAAATGTTTTGCTTTCTGGTGCTGGATGAGAATCTTCTCATCGTCGAAGTCCCTGTTGCAATACCTTAAAGAGTTCCGTTAAGGTCAGTTTCAATCACAGGCTCAAAAGTACAGACGTGAAAGAGGCTAAAAACATTGGATCTCAAAACGGTTACTTCTAGTGCAAAGTTCCTGCTTCCGCGTTTCGCTAGCCTGTTAGCTAAGACAACCGACAACACACAACAGCCGCCGACGCCAATTCCCATGTAAAACACAGGAACATCACACATGAGGTAGCCCCGTACACTAAACAACTAGAAATACTAGTACTACCACTACTATAATACTAGTAAACCAATACAATGTTTGTTTAAACAACAAAAAAAGGGAAACCAACACAGTTGGAGAAACCTCGTTGAGGAAAGTCAACGCGCGCTCATTGAGGCCTAGCCGGACGCGTTACTGTTCTTAGCGGACGATATTGAGCGATAAAAACGAACATCTGTGCAGCAAAGGATACCAACACCAGGGCTTCATCTGCTTCTTCTTCTTACGTCCCATTTTTGCGCAAGGAAATACTTCACGCGGTGTCCGCAAAATAAAGAGCACGCCGTAGATTCCTGTGTGGAGCCCAACGACAGATATTACAGAAAATGGCGGTTGTGTGGAGTAGTCGGCTTACCCATAATGCAACCGAGTCAACCCGTCACTTCGGACATGCGCAGTTTGCCTGCAATATGGCTGCGTGGGTGGAAACAGAAAGAAAAATTGCTATAGTGAGCATTAAATGTACTGATTTATTACACTCATATAATCGAAAATACGTATCGACTAGGCACTTCCACAGCACAGCTCACTCTAGCTAGCGGTGTTTTGCAGATATAGTCACAAAAGGGATCGGTAGGCGGCGTAGCGGTTAGAGTTGCCGTTGCTGTTGATGTAGTACAACACCTGGCTCTTCTGGTTATTTTGCAGCATCTAACGAGAAACTTCTTACCAAAATGGATATTCTGCTTAGCCGTTAAAAAATCCCGCACGGGGGCGATGTTGCCACACTAGTTTACCTTACAGGTAGAAGGGCGGCCATTCCTTAGTGTGCGGGGAGAGAAAAACCTGTTGTCTCCCGTGATGTGTGTTAGTGTCAACACAGGTGCTTCCAAAAATGTACCGAACGTGGAACATTACACCATTTTACAGGTGTATTGTTATTCGGTTCCCACCCACATAATAGTGTTAGTGCACCTTTAGAGTACGCACTGACCTGTGAAAAAAACAGCAAGAATAAATAGATCCTTATTTCCATTCGTCCATTATTGTTCTTGCCGCTCCTATTTTATGGACTGCAGGTGTAGTTGTTCTGAAATTACCAATCGCTTCAAAGTCCACCTTCCGCTCAATACTACACACTTCTGCCAACATTAAAGTTATTGTTGATATGTCCAGTATGCACTAAGCAGTCAGGCCCTCATACGGTGGATAACAGAGGATAAGATCGGACTACACCGATCGCATACACAGGGCGCGCACCGGGGCCCCCAGCAGAGCCCTTTTCCTGATGTACCTCTTTAATCCTGACCGTCCCCTGACCTGAATGCTTCCTTCTTTATGCTCGGGAGGCCTTTCATGTCTTTTGTTGTTGAAGAAGGAACAGGCTGCTTTTGTGAGGTTGGTAGTGTCAGCACAAAAACTGATGTAGTCAGATAAACAGTTCTATACTCACAATGTCCATAGTAATCAAAGAACATCTCTATTCCATTTCCTCAAAGCAGTTCTTCTTCCACCTTCTTTTCCCACATCCTCACTATCCCAGTGACCACTGAATGTTGCAAGAGGTGGTAGGGCCTGACCTTTTATATTATAGTTGGACGTTTGCTGAATTTCACTTGCGATCATCACACAATCCTCGCGTATGCAATAAAAGCACTACTTCCAAACATTTGTATCAGACAACGAGGATAGAAAACCGTCTACGCACCCCTTATAGATGTGTAACTTCATGGTCTGGGATCTTCCTCTGGATGGTCTCTAATGGCTTAGGTGGATGTGACAGAATGTTAGAGGTGACACGGAATAAAATGCGCTGAACTGTGCACGGGATTTCTCGATCAGGATCCATCCCACACACCTCCTCCTACAGCAGTGGGTGTACAGATTGTGTTGCCATGGCTTGTTTATGTGGGTGTAACACAACTGAATTTGTCATCACACAAAACAAATGCAGACTTTATTCTTAAAACTGTATTTTACTATATGAGCTCTGAGGTTGTAAATAATATTCGTGTAGGGTGGGTGAACATCTGGAATTGACGGTTGCCAAATGTAAACACAATTTGAGCAATCTGGCATATTGGCAAGTGGGCCTGGGTTGGGAATTTGATCCAGCTCAGTCTGTGTTGAGTTTATGTATTCTCCCGTTGTCTGCACGCTAAGGTTTCCTCCTACAGTCCAAAGACATGTTTCAGGTTAATTGATCCCTCTAAATTGCCTGTAGTGGGTGAACATATGTGTGTGGTCACCTGGAAGGGACTGCCACCCCATCTAGCATGTAGTTGTATAGTTAAGTGGCCAATGGCTCAGATCACCACAATCCTGGCAAGGATACAAAGGTTAATGATAATGGATGGATGGATGGATGGACGGATGGTATTCTTATTACATCAATTTTAGGGAAGCGCTTTGATCAATGGATCTACAGAAGGAATGGGTTTCGAACCTAGGCAAAAGTAGCCACTATAGCACCTGTGGCTCCTGTATATATTTTTAGTCTGAGGTTGAATAATATTCTGTTTTTTCATGTTGCTTAACTCAAATAACATTAATTTTAAATGTTAAGGAAAGACATTAAAAATGCTAGACTTGGTTCATAAATCTGAAAAATTATAATTCTGTATTAAGGGCTCCTGTTACAGTCCTACAAAAACCAACCAAGCAGCACACTTTTAAATGCAAAATCTGTTTAATGTATTCCAATATTTACATATCAAATCTACAAAATACGCATGTTAAAAATAGTCTCCAAACATGAAGTGTTGTAGCCCTTTATTGCAGTTTTCCGTAAGAGAATTGTATGCCCTAGTTGTCAAATGTAAGGTGTTTATGGACAGCATACACGCTATATCATTTATTACTGTAGAAACTGTATGAATGGTTGTGTTAGAAATGAGAAAACTATATTTAAGACATGTTTATTACAATGATGTGCGACTTACATAAATATCTCTGTTGCCATATTTTAGCAACGTGGGCAACTTACACATCTGAGATCAGTTATTTTACCCATTAGCCAAATGAAATACAGAAGGAGGCAAAAGTTTGAGCACACTTGCTGGAAATATGTTTTTCTTCTCACATGGAATTAGATTAATACCTTTGGTTAGAAAATCATTATACCTGTCTTTTCAGTTCTTTTGTAGCTGTTGCCAGAGAGGTAGAACCCTTCTGTCCAGTTTGTCCCAGACAAGAATTGCAGAGGTGTGTTCAAACTTTTGACTTTTACTGTAGGTGGCTGCACTGTGTGGATGCCTCATGTTGCAAGGGTCCTCAGCTGAGGGGAAGTTAAACCCATGGACAGGTCAAGCACACTGCTGCACCAAAGTAACGCTTCACCACAGCTCACCTCCCTCACTCCTCCTGCTTCATTGTTGACCAAAGATGCTGTAGCTCTGTTTGCAGTCCTCAATCCTTTCTTTTCACACAACTCTATAGTTAAGTAGAAAAACAATGTTTCTACACAACATGCAGGGTAGATGTGTCTTCTATTCCAATGTTATGTGTCTTTTTACTATTGCCTCTAGTTTAATTTTGACAAACATTCAGGAGCACAGAGGTAAAACAGTACTTTTCATTTGCTTTTTTCCCTTCTTTTTACAAAAAAGACGTGCGTTTTCTTATTTCCATGTTCACACAACCGTACATTTTTTGGGTCACAATAATTAATGCCTGTACACCACTAATATTTTGAAGCAAGTGTGGTTTGCATCAAAACTAGATTTTATAAAACATGTTACATAATTCTTATCATAATACATGGCACAGAAAACACAAGCCTCTACCAAATAATGATATGCACTGGCAGAACCATGTGATACAAAAACAGATCCACGCATTTCCTGTCATTTACCCATTTGTACTTTTTACATAATTTCTGTTTGGGTTTCTGTTTTGTGTAGGAGGCTTTGAAGGAAAAGTCCTGTCCCTCTTTAAAGGTGCCACTGTTGTCAAATGCGTCCATTCCTGCTGTCGTCATGATGAGTTCAGATGTGTTTAGGCGCCTTGTGGAGAGAAGCAGGTGCTGCCAGGTGCTGGGTGTGTCTCATCCTAGTGAGATGATACGCGATCTCCAACGGGGGTCACACCACGCTGGTTCGCACTCCGGCAGCTGTGAACTGAGTCACAGTTCCACATCGGCAAACACATGCTCTTGCTCCTTCTCTCTGCTGCTTTCTCTCTCCTTCAAGGAGATGGAGGTAGCTTGACATCCAGCAGGTTGTAGGCGAAGACGTTCCAGAAAACAGCACAGAGGACGAAGAGCATGTAGACGCAGAAGAAGATCCAGAAGAGGGACTGCTCCTGCAGCCGCTGTTCATAGTTGTGCAGGACCACCACACCAAGTGTCAGGCCCACTGCCACTCCACCCAGGTGTGCCACAAAGCTAGGGTTGGGGCAGGGGGGGAAGGCCGGGGGGTAAAAGCGAAGCCACACGGCCCGCCCAAACTCCACACTCACTGGGAGCAAAAAAACCAAGTAGGTCTCTTGTAAAAAAAAAAGAAGTGCTAGTTCATTTCTAATGGATTAAAGAATTACATTAAAGATCCAACTAATATTCTACATGAAATTTTGGTTTATCAAAGGAATAATGTAAAAAGCACAAAATGATAAACAGAGGGGGGTAATGCCTCTTCATATCCACTGAGAATGTGCTGTCTTTGCAGTGTTCTCTTCTAAGGGAGCATCTACATTTCTACATATTTTGTCTTATTTGATAGGTGGCTCCCAGAGGTCCCAGGACTTAAATTCAAAATCTCTTCACTTAGTAAATGTTACAGCTTTTTAAATCACTGTTAGAGGGACTTGAGGTTTTTAAAAGGTACGGCAAGATCCATTTACAAAAATCACACGAGGATGTGTGACCTCCAATAGAGGATGTGGAAGTACTGTTAACATTAATTTGGACTACAAAGGAGGCATGAAACTGCCCTGCCACCACCCTCCTCCATCTTGCTCCTACACCCCAGCAAGGGTGACGGCTCTAGTGTACTTACTGCAGACCAGCGCCATGGCCATCCGGAACAGCTTAAACTGACACTTCATCCCAGACCAGTTCTGGAAGGCAGGAACACAGCAAGAAAGGCTTCTGTTAATGAGGATTTTGTTATCAGGGTGCCGCAGCTCTCAGCGTGACACAACGCAGTGCTGAAGACGTGATCCGGGGATTTTCGATTTCCATTCCCTGCTCTCGCTAGTGCAGGGGAAACTCCAGCTTCAGAAAGGGCTGAGATGAGGGAGGGCTGATTTCCCAGCTGACCTCAGAATATTGCAGAAGTAAAAGAGGTGTAAATATTTAATGATCTGGACCTTTCTATTGTACTGAGGGAAGAACCAACAACCATTTTCCCAAGGTCAGATGAAAGGCAGAGTGACAGAAAATTTCAGGACTAATGCCCTTAACCTATTAGCACAAAAATTATTTTACTTTTTGGTTATACTTTTACACCCTGTTAATATTTTGTTAGGTGGACCTAGTATCTAGTAGCATGTTGCGCCTCCTTTGGTCTTCAGAACAGCAAAAATCATCTGGGCATGGATTCTACCAGATGGTGGTTGTGCTGTGCAGGAATTCTGCACCACCAAGAACTGATTATGTTGTGTAGTTGTTGCAAACTGGAGGGCTGCACAGTCTCACTGTGAACAGCTCTTTCCACCTCATCCCAAAGATGCTCATTAGGGTTGAGATCTGGGGGTCTGTGTAGGCCATGGAAGGAACGAAATCTATCTGCCAGGTTCCTGGAACCATTGGGGACAGTACAGGCTATGTGACATGGTGCGCTATCATGCTGGAAGTGTGGATAGCCTATAGTGGTGAAGGACTGAAATTGGTCAGCAGTGATTTTCTGATATGTTGTGCCATTTGGGCATTCTTCAGTGGGTATCAGGGGCCCTAATGTGAGCAAGAAAACATGCTACTACTGCCCTGTACTGTTCACACTAAACAGGATGGGTCTGTGGACTGTTGCTGTTGCCAAATTCTGACCCTGCTATCGCCATGATGCTAAAGGAACTTTTTTGTACTTTTTTGTACCAGCAGTTAAAAATCCAAAAAATGGTGCCTTCTGAGATGACATTCTGCATACCAGTGTTGACTCTGGATGTGTGTCACCTAGCTGTGGCCTGTCTGGTTGCTTGCACAAAAAACAGTCTGACCACAAGCTGTTTTTCATGCCCAGGATCAGCAAAAATTGGTCCTTTTTAGCTTCCCACACCATTCTCAGTAAACCCTTAAAACGGTTGTGCATGAAAAGTCCAGGATGACAGCTGTTTGGAAGATGCTAGCACCTATAGTCAACTATAATGTGGTGTACAAAGTTAAGGTGACTCATTTTGCCCATTTCAATTCGCAATTGAATACTATCAGAGGTGTACTTAATAAACTGGCAACTCATTGCATGTGATTTATTTTTTGCTTCTCTTTTTTAAAATAAGATGTATAGTAAAAGGAAAAGTTTTAGAGGAAATGACTGCTCTATATATAGGACTGTGGTATTTAAAATAGAATTGTCATAAAATTAAAAAAAAAAAAACAAAAGTGCTTTCGTTCCAATAGACACAATTCTATAAAATTAACATAAAAGCTAAAAAAAAAGAAAAAAAAAAAAGAAAAAGTGGCAGGAATGAAAAAATGCAATTCATAAACAATGACAGCTATGCTAAAAAATTCTTACTCTAAAGTAAAACGTCATGTCTTGATTTTTCAACAGATGTCAATAATTCAAAGGCGCCATCATATAAATAGGATGCTGGGAACAAAAAGGTTAAACAGTGAACATGCCAGTGTCACCCTGGTATTTGCAGAATTTACATCCAGACACAGAATCATGTGCATTCTGGCCTTCTCATGTACCCACAGCATGAAAAACAGTACCTTCTTTTTCTTGTGGATTACTTTTTCATGATCTCAACAAACGTATGCACACTTTCAGCCATTATCAGAGTCTGGGTCTTACCATAACAACATTGGCGAGGTGGGCCGATACCAGGGCATAGACGCCTCCTGATGATCCCACCACAGGAGCAGTCATGTCAGTGACAGACACAGCCAAGGATCCTAAGGAGAGGAAAAAACAGACACTGTTGACGTTGATTCTTTTGGACACATGGCCTTTGGATGTTCAGACCTCTGACCCGTCACTGCAAGTCAAACACCTGGCAGGGTGTTTTACGATGTTTGCAATTTTAAGCTAAATCAGCACCAAAAAGTCTCCAGGCCACATCAAAGGTTGCCTTGTGACAGAGACTGTATGTGACACCAGCGGTGCCCTTTTTCCATTAAGGACCAGGTTTCTGAAGGAGTGTATACTTGATGAGGAGGATATCACACAACTCAGCACATGGGCCCCCACCTAGCACCCGCATCCCTAAAGAGCTCTGAAAGACGCAGTCGGTCTTCTCTCTGTCCCGGGGGCTGCTGCGTCCCTTGCGCTTCCCCAGCTTCATTGAGCAGCGTGAATAATTGATGCCAACAGTGTACTGAAGAAACCTACACAGCGCAGGAGGATATGGATACTGTGGAATGATCTCATGTCATGGCGTTCTCATTTTCAGGAAAAAAAAAAAGGTATTTATGTGTCTGTATGTGTGTGTGTGTGTGTGTGTGTGTGTGTGTGTGTGTGTGTGTGTGTGAGAGAGAGAGATGGAGAAAATGAGGATTTTTACTTGTTATATCTTGCAACACTCTGCTGGGGTGAAACGGCCCAAAAATATGAACTAATCACCCTTCACCCACCAAAATTCTGCCATGTCTTTAAAGGTCAGTGAACCAAGAGACACTCTGAGATGCCATTATGATCACAGTTTCATAACCAGAGATGCCCTTCTCTCACTACCCTATCACCCTGACCCAGAACGGACCCTTAAGGAAAGCTCAGAGTGAAGCACCACAGACATCTGCAGGGAAGGCACAATTCTCTCTCTCTCTCACACACACACACACACACACACACACACACACACACACACACACACACACCACACACACACACACACACACACACACACACACACACACACACACACACACACACACACACCAGGCCGCATTGTCACCCTGTGTGTTTACAAGGATGGCACTTGATCACCAAGGGATCCAGTTTGATGAAAGCAAAGCTTGTTATTTACCCACGTGTTGAAGTCACATACTAGTTTCATGACAGGAAAAGGTTTGCATACTAAAAATGTGCAGCATCTGGGTGTAGCAAGGCCCTCTGTTGAGTGTCTCCTTTGAAAAGATAAGGTGGCAGTTACCATGGCAATTTACCAAAATGTCAGGTGATAACACTGCAGTATTTGAGTATATTTGCCAGCAGAGCATCAAAGGAGGAGACTGATGTCCTGTCTCTGTGAACTGCACATCATGCACACAGAGATGTACAGAGATTTTTTTTTTTTTTAAAGATCTCCATATCTCCTCAATCATTCAAAATGTGAATTTCTTGGAAACATTTAAAAGCAGCTCTTTTTTGTTGTTTGCAAAACTTTTTACCTTTTAAAGATTTCCAACAGAAAAGCCACAAAAATTTCTTTTTAAACTAAAATCTTGATTATTTTGTTCCTTTTCACAATATAGGCTTTTGCATAAAAACAATCTAGGGGCAGCAGGAAGTCTGCTAGTTTGCAAAGTCACCCTGGAAGCAAAGGATCAGGGTTCAAATATCATTCCTGCTGCAGTACCCTTGAGCAAGGTACTTACCCTGTATTGCTCAGGTAAAAATGACCCAGTTGTATAAATGGGTACACCATTGTTCCTTAGAATATAAACCTAACATTGTACATGGCTTAGGGAAAAAAATATCTTAATGAATAAATAATAATGCAACCTTTTCCACTGTAAAAGTAGCTGCCCAGAAAACAATCCTAACACCAGTACCGCTGAGACTGGGATCCCATGGGTAGCAGTAGATTCCGATGAGGCACCAGCAGAAAATCTATGAGAGCACAGAAAGAAGCATCTTACAGAACTTGCCTGCCTGAGCAGTCACAGGATCCAGGATTAGCAGGAGGATTAAAGATCTCACAAGGTCCTCCATATATCATCTGTTTCCATTTTCTCACATGAAACCAGAGTTCACTGCATCGCAGCACATGCAAAACACACCCTGCAGGCTTGATAAGCAAGAAATAAATGTAAAATGTACTACATAACATCCTTGTACATTATCTTTGCACTGGAGACCCTACAGATGATAGGGTTACATCTGGGTGATAATGAAGAGCGAAACGCTGTGATGGTCTCCCTAATTTGAGTCGTCGCCTCACATGGATGCGATTGCTGGGATAGTCAGGTAGATGAGTAGTAGAGGAACAGAGCCTCTGATCTCACCGTGAAGGCACATAGAACTCCACTGCTTTTAGAACCGCGGCACTTGTGACTCTACAGGTTTACCGGGGTAAGTATCTCGCTCAAGAATGCTATAGCAGGAGATTGCATTTAACCAGGTTCGAGTTCCACATCCAAGCAACAGTTAATTGTGGTCATTTACTGAATTATAGTCTGATGCCAGAGGTTTTTTGGGTGTAATGTGGATGTTTTCAGAACATCAACACATAGCGAGGACTGAGGAAAAGTCATTGCCCCCTCTATGCGGTCTCTTCCTTCTGCTAATAAACTCAAGTCTGGAAGGTGGAGGTCAGCATTCCCTCATGTCTGGGTGGGGGACACATGGTTGAGGTGACAGGGCCTTTAAGGCAGCCGACCTCAGTCACATGCCTGACCTCTGACACAGCTTGACCTGTTAGTACAGCCGACTGCTTTTGACCCCAGTACATCATCTTTCTTCAAATAAATGTAGCAGGAAAACAGCAGTAAAGATGTGGATACATAAAAGCCTGATCCGCCAGACCCAGAAGATCGATATCTAATTAACAGAGAAGTGGACCCAGGCGATAGAGACCCCTGTGGTGCGCCGCTGTCCTCTGGCTGATTTACGGCACATTTTCCCCCTCATTTCACCCAAAGGTCAGGACTGCTGCCTGGCAGCTGTGCTCCTTGAGTTTGTCAGACACCTCTGAAGAAGCAAGTCCCAGGCATGATCGAAAAAAGCCAGAGGAGCAGGGCTGAGTGGCGTAGTACTGTGTGTTTATAAGACTTACTGAGGACTTCATCCACCCACCCTCTCACTGAATCAGTAATTATTCCATAATATCAAGACCCATTATTTAATACTGTACAATTTTTGTAGAATTCTCCTCTCTAGAAAGTGAAGCCGATTAATGAAATTCCTATTTGTGCATTAGAAATACACCAAGACTACTGCATAACATACCAGATATTGCTATATTCTAGCGGCTGGTCATATGTTGATCTGGTCCTACAGCTGAACTGACTGAGCTGGGATAGGTAGCTTTGTGAGGTTTCTAGCCACAGGTTTGACGAAAAAAGTGGGTGGCATCACTCTGGGTTACCTTACAGTTTCGCTATAAAGCAAGAAGCACCTTCAGTACCTGATCAATCCATACACCCCAGTAAGAGCATTGTACTCCTCCACTTCTGGCAATTTCAGTAGTCAAACTCACAATAAGCCTAAGTGAAAATCTGTAAGTTCTCAATTTTTGTTTCCATATGCTGAAATGAGCTCCTTCTGTCCCTCAGAACTGCTCAGCCCTTTTCAAACCAATCTCCTTCAGGCCCATTTCCCCCAGATCTCCTATCAGATGCAGTTTATGCTGCATCACAAGATCTCTTAGGATTATATTTTCATTTCCTATGTGACTGTCAGTTCTATACTTGTGCAACTTTGGTAATGGACCAAAATACTGCTTTGATAATCGTGCGTCTGTATCTAAAGCTCTTCAGTTGCTGCAGAATACACGTTTGTGTGTCACTTTGAGGTAAAGCCTCTGCAACATGAACAAATGCGTCTAAGACATCTGAACCACTTCCCTATGCCCAATACATTTGGTCGGGCTTGTGGGACAAGAGTGAAGAGCCTAAAAGGGAAAAATGAGTCTGCCTTTTGTACTTGAACAGACTGAATGCTCCTCAATTAGAAGGCAGGGGGAAACGGATTCAAAATGGCGCGGCCACGTCCAGACGCCTACCTGATCGCTCCAGGAAGACTGTGCGTTTTTTCCTTAATTTCTGTAGTTTTCTACCTATTATTATTTATTTACTTATTTACTTACTTATTTATCTATTTACTGCTTGTTTCTGTCTCTATTCTTCTTAGTGTTTGGATTTGCTTCATTTCCATTATAGATTGTTCGCACAGTCATCCTGGTTCAGATCGGTGCACATTTCAACACATGGTACACAACCATGTGCTTGACAAATAAACTCTTTTGACTCTTTTGACAAATGTCAGGCCTCCACACCATCTGTCAAGGACTCAAGTGCATGCTCAAGATGTAAACAAACACTGCCTGTGACTGGAAGGGGAGACAAATTAAGCTGGGTAAGGACATTGATGCTGGTCGAATGAAGTGCCACTTGTGCGCACTCAAGGCCTCTTGCCTGACGCTTGCTGAGCCAGACCCAGAACCAGACCCACCTGCCAGAACCCCACAGACATAGACAAGGCCGATCCGCACTGCACCATGGACCATCTCCAGGGGGACCCCTACCAGCAGCTGCATGGCCATGTTGAGTCCAAGGTGTTCTATCCTGGTAGAGAAACAGTACAGTCAGAACAAAACTGGGATCTACACTAAGCACAACTTGTTATAGCCAAAGTATCACAGTGGGTCACCATTAGTGTTCTGTTATAGAAATAAAACACTGCAAACATTATTAATCTACACCACATTTCAGTTTACTTGGCACTGGAATATTATAACACAGACAAGTTATATTCTAAAGTGGAAAAATTACATCACGGCAATTTCATTCTTAAAGATTTTCTATTCTTTAACTGTGCTTTTTCTTTTATCGTCACTTACGTGTCAGTTTTATGTGCTCTGCTATTCAGCGCTCTGTGTCACATCATACACTTTATAAAAACGAAGTGAAATGTAATTAAATTCTCTAAAACAATGGTAAGATAGACTTCGGCTCTTCTGGAACACAATAACAATATGACTGACTGATTGTGGAGGATGAACATCAGCAAGACATTGTTTTACTGTGGACCAGAAACACCGACAGCGCAAGGCACACTGGGTGGCCCGAGAGGAGATGCAGTGCGTTGCACAGTGCTGGAGCATGAGGTCCCACATCAGAGTCTCTGGGGCTCACATCCTGCTTTGTCGAGAGTAACTTTATACACAATGCAGGACAGTCGGTGAACGTGGACACGCTTGCTGACTGCAGTTTCAAACGGATACAGCTGCGCTGTACTCAGGAAGTCGTGGCGACTGCTTGCAGTGCATTTACATTTGAGCTTCTGAGCCCAAATTGTGAAAGCATCCTTTTGGGATCTTTTGCGTATTCAGTTCACAGTTTAAGATTAAGAACTCAAAGGCTGAACCATTTAGAGTTTGCCTGAATTAGAGGGCTGAAAAAGCCTGAACAGTAGTGTGTTGTGTTCCGGTCAGACAGAGAAAGAGTAAATTATTCCCAGCTTGTCTTAGAACTAGAACTGACTGACCACAGAACTGATTAAAGTCCAGGAGAAAAGCTGAATCAGAACCACAGTAGCTGTGCAATAACTATAATATAAATTTAAAACACAATGTGTATTAGTTTGACAGGATTCAGAACTGCACAGATAAGAATAGTGCCAGCCTTGCTAGCGAGGACAATGGATATCGATCAAACTTAACCGCCTGCTGCTCTTCACAGCAAGACTACACTCCTGGTAACAAGGGCCACTTCTATCACATTGCAGATCAGAGCGGCAACAAAACTGGGCTCCATTTTCTATTTCACAGAAGAAAAACCCCTTTGTCTCTGCACGATGCCACTTATATTCTTCGGCCTTCAGAGTGCAGGACCACAAACATTCAGACATCCTTTTCATTAACGCCTTACTATTTCTGAAAGCGCAATACCTTCAAGAGGCTATCAGGCCTTGTCCAAGTGACTACAGACCTTTAATCTGTCTTCAGAAGGTTTGCAGACCACCTCTCATTCCCACATTTTCCCTAGCTGTGTTGATACACAGTCAGTAAATTCCATGTAATTGCAGAATCTTTAGAAAAACTGAAAATGATGCTGACTAGTAAAATGCATACAGAATTCCTCACAGTGACCCACACTGTATCATCTCAGTTAGGCGTGAATTGAATGCTTTGTTTAAATGATGAATACATTAGGCTTGTATCATTTTGAGATGCCACAGTGATGCAGTAGGTTGTGCGGGGGTCCCCTAGCTCATGGACTGCGGGTTTAGATGTGGGTTCGATTCAAATCTGTGTGGAATTGGCTTGCTCTCTTTGCGTTTATTTGGGTTTCCTCTTGGTGCTATGGTTCTCACCCACTGGTAATAATAATTTCCCCTTTGAATGTTAATGTATAAGTGTGTGTGTGTGTGTGTGTGTGTGTGTGTGTGTGTGTGTGTGTGTGTGTGGTGTGTAAGAGAGATTGCCCTGCTATAGAGTGTTGTACTTCAGGGATAGGTTCCACACAACTGCATCCCTGCAATAGGCAGTTATTAACACTAAATTAATGTATTTTTTACATATGTGAAAATTAACTGCACAAGACTAAACGGGGTAGATGATAAATGCTGTAATGTGTTTCCGAATAGATTTTACACTGAAATACCTTCACAACCACTGATCTGTGTGTAGGGGCATTATTCATCAGTATGTTTCTTATTTCAGCTTACTATAATTACATTTTTTAAATAGGACATACTGGTCAAACTTCACACCACTGAGCTGAGATCCATATGTGATGTTCTGCAGGATAATAAATTTGTGCGACCTGCAGCTTTGGTTGTCACATTGGCTCTGAGGTGTAGACACATATAGGTTCACAAGACTTGAAAGCTTCTGATTTGCATGAATTGTCACTTCACATTCACACATTCTTAACTCAGGGTAAAGGTGAATGCAGAACAGAACTATGCTAATTCAGCATGCTGCAACACACACTTGCTCACACAATTTTAGCTTTTCAATAACTGTAATATTTCCTGCAAATGACCTGTAATGAAGAATAAGCATTACACTCCAGTGTCCTTATCAGACAATTTTGAACAACCATATTAAATTACTTTCCACATATTTGAAGGAGTAGTGCTGCTGTGTCAGTAGTTAGCTTTTTTCAATATTCCAAATATATTAGCAGCCACAAAAAGAATCACTGTCTGTCAGTTGAATAAAAATAAGAAATGGATTCAGAATGCTTGGGTGATCAGCAGGAATACAGTACCTGGTGGAGTTATACAAGGCTTCCATGCACCCCCATTGTTCTGCATATGGACATTTACCATGTGTGCAGAAATTAATGCCAATATATGGTGTGTAAGAATCTATTAAGGTCATAAATGACCACTTCAGTGTTACCAATCTGAACAGAAGCACTTCCATTTCCAAACCACAACAATTACACGCACGCACGCACGCACGCACGCACACTTGAAAACAGCATTAGACCCAAGAGAATAATCTACTACATCAGAGAGTGTCACTGGCACCAGCTACTCACCCAGCATGCATGAAGATGTAGCTAAGGTAGCGCCAGGCCTGTGAGCGTAGCTGGGGGTGGTACGGCAGAGGCCCCTTCAGGAACAGGGGGTCCGAAACCTGTAGTACCCAGCGGTCCAGCTGCATACCGTAGTACATAAACACTGCCACCTGTGAGCAGGAATCATAGCTACAGAACTGTAAAATGTCACATTTTTCTACTCAAATACACTGTCAACACGACATCTTTCCATTATAGAGACTTTGCAGTCCTGCAAGGCAGTGAGCCATACCTCTGCAATGGTGAAGGCCAGGATGAGCCAGGGTGGAGGACAGCAAGTGTAACTGTCGAAATACCACTTTCGGTCTATCTCACGCGGTAGCGTCTCATAAGCAATGTGGCGCACCAGTCGCTGTGACAGGCCCAAGCCCACCTCCTCTCTCAAGGCTGCCCCCTTGAGCTGGCGTCCCCCTTGCAGGATGGCTCGTCGGAAACTGTTGGAGCGCTTGTTGCTCATCTGGCGAAGCAAGTAGGTGTAAACACACTGCAGGAGTACAATACTATGTTTTCTGTCCCATGAAGTACCGCTTCTAGTGGGAAAATAATCACTGTAGTGAGTTTTCATGGCTGAAACTTATTCTTCTATCTGTTATCTGTACAGCTTCAGATCTGCCACAGCTCAAATTAAACTTTTTATATGCAGGGTGCATCCTCTTACAAGAAATGAGCAGTTATTGTACATTTACCATAAGTGACAGGGGCAGTGGTACAGCAAGTACCACTTTCAGGCTTTCAGGACTACTGGATGCTGGTGGTCTCCCCCCAACCTGGCCTGTGGACACTCTGCAGGCAGGGCTGTCCTTGCTGAAGCTTTCTGCTGTCCCCCCAACGTTGCTCCTTTGTTTTCCCATGTGTGACAGTTAACACCCCACTGTAACTCTCCTCTGGGCCTCAGAAACTCTTGAATACATCCCCTGTCACCATGCCACCCCCCCACACAGGAATTCCACTGCCCCCAACATGGTCTATAGCTGCCCCCAAAAGCACCTCACAAACAAACAGCTCTGTTTGATCACAGAACAAAACCAGGAATTCCTTTCCCTCCCTTGTGGCATGTCTTTAATTTACTGCCATGACTCTGATGTTGTACGAAGCATTCGTTTCCCTGGAATCCAACAGTTGGTCAGCGTTACACAAAAATGGATTTGATTGCAAAATCAAGCAGGTAAACTGGGTTTAACATTTTTTGGAGACAAAACATTTCAAAGATATATGCAGCCAAATACACTGCAGGAATTACACACAACCCAAAGCAGAAACACATATTCTAATCTGAAGCATTTAAGCATCATTAAAATATCATACAGTTGTATTTAAAGTTATGGAGTAAATGACAGGCAAAAGTGCTCAAGTTCAAATGAACACATAGTATAAGGACTGCTGAAGAGCTAGGCCAGCAGAACAAAAAAAAAAAAACAGCTGCATGGATCATTTCACTTGTTCAGTTACTACAGATAACTGCTTGTCCTAAAGCAGAGCCATGGTAGTCAGAGGTCTCTCCAGGAAACCTAGTGTGAGGCAAGGTGCACCCTAGGCATGATTCCAATCCACCACAGGGCAATCTTACACACTTATTCAATCGCACATACACATACTACGAGCAATCTTCCATTCCTAAATCTCATTTCATTTCAGCTAATTTATCTCCGCTTGTAAATATTCTGCATTCTGGCACCAACTGCCTCTGAGCTGCTCGAAACGACTTTGAATGTGAATGACTGAAAGCTAGCGGCACATGGCTGTAATAACTGAAAAAATACGAAGATGTTGTTCCAGACCACTAATCTGCTGGCAAGTTGATAAGGGAGATTTGGTACGGTTTCTCCTAACTAATTTGGCAGAACTGCTGTCACGCCAGTTTGTTTTCTGACGTCAGTAGTGTCGATTGAGCCTCTGAAAAGCTGGAAGAACATCTGAAAAAGCGGCATAGAGATAGTGGATGACCAGCCCCCCCCCCAGACAGGCATGGTTTACAGCATTTGTGACACTTAACTACATGAAAACAGGTCTAAAACACATCAGTAATCGTAAAAGATGACAACCTTCAGTTGCACAAACGTTTGGGTAATACTGCTAAATCCCTGAAAGTTGATCATTTGGATATTAATGTGAGTTTGTGCAATGTTCTCGCAGCGTTCATGTTGGTTTCCTCCAGCTGTTTCAGTTTCTATCCATAGTACATATGCTTGGGAAAATACCGTACCGTACAAACAAATACATGAGTTTCAGTTGGAGTGGTAGCTCTTACTGCCCGTAATGTGGGTGAATGTGTGCCCGTGAATGTGTGAGAGCCCTGTGATGGACTTGTGATCCCTCACACCTTGCCCTTCCAGGATACACTCTGGACCACTACAACCCTGCACTGAACAAGGAGCTACTGATAACGAAAGAATGACTAATAAACAAATTTCCTACATTTGGCTTGTCAAGTTTTTATACCAAACAGTGAGAAGGAACTAAAATATGGTTACCCATAAATTCGACAGAGAAACACATGCTTGTCCTGTATAAACAAAATCTTTTAAATGCCAGCCAATGTCAACTTTACAAGCCATACTGTATGTAAAAAACTGACACACGTTTGTTGTGGATAACCAAGGAGTGGCTTGGATGCCAGTTAAATAGAGAAGAATTGAAGAGTACCATCCACCTCCCTGGGAGTCCACCCTCTGAACCCTGTGGGAGTGAGCAAAAAAAAAAAAAAAAAAAAAAAAAAAAAAACACAGCAAATTCCTCCAGCTAGGAAACAGCTATCTTTACTTAAAGCAAACATAATATTTTACCAGTGACTGATACTCATCCAAGAGGGAAGGAGGCCAAGAGATTGCCGCATGCATTACTGGCAAACACTGCCATGTGGTGGTGAGAGAGGACAGGGAGAGGTAGGGGTCATTTTTTTGGGATAGCAGAGACAGCTTTATAGAACTCCTGCATTGTAAAGTAAAGATGCTGCTGGGAAGAGGCACTCACTGCCCCCAACTTTCATTTGGCTTGAGTTGTTGCAGGCAGTGAATGTAAGGAACAATAGCGATGCAAACCCCAGTACATGGTCCTCATTCTTCTTTGTCCCACTTCTATCTGCAGACACTGTTCTGCAACTGTCACGTGGCCCAGATGAACCAATGACAAAAGGGGCAAAGGTGTTGACTGCTTCTTTCCCATCTTAGCCTACTGTATCCAACAATGGGCCCCTGTGAGGATTTGTTCAACAACCCCCTACTGTGTCAGATGGTAGTGATTCATTGTTTCATTCCTTTTCATACCCAAAACACTTTACTTTCAAATAATTAAATGTAGACTGAATATCAGATTTTTGTAATTCTGTGCTGCACAGAAAAACATCTAAATAATAAACCTTAAGAAAAAATAGATGGAATAAAAACAGCAAAAGGTGGGAGGGGTCACAGAATGCTAGAGACCTAAATTTCTCTACTGATTCAATCAGCTGTCTAACATTTAAGGGCTTTGGGTTTACATTGCAAATTCACTACATTTATTACATGGTGTTTGGAGAAGACTTGTTGAACCAGAATGCATCTCATTATGACCTTGCCAGTGAAATTAGGGCTGAAGAGGAGGTAAAATGCTGCCTCACCAGGTTAACAAAGTCTTGGTAGCAGATTTTTCCATCAGCATTGCCATCCGCCAGTGCCAGCAGGACCTCCAACTTGTGGGGGTCCAACTCTGACCCATGGGCTGCCAGCAGGTCCTGGAAGCGCTCTGTGCTGATGAAGCCTGAGCTTTCTGGATCATACTGAAACAGATACACAACAGTCAATGGGTAAAACAAGCATCATGAGTACTAATAATGGAATGTTGGCAAAGGTGAAAATCAGTACCAGCATGAAAGTCCAGGTGCAACTCACACAGAAAGTCCAATGTGGGAAAATTTTCGATTATGCAAAAATAACACAGGGATTAAATCTTTGCAGCAATTTTGACACAAAACAACTCAAATCTTCTGGTTGGCTGAATCGAAAAAAAAGGATGATCTAGGTGGAGAAAACTAAGTGGATATTAGATCAGCTGGGTTTAATCAATAAGCTCAAAAACTCAGCAAGGTGGTGTAATTTTCGGGTGTGGAAAAGCCAACTAAAGAATACTAGTTAGCACAGGTGAAAAAGGAAATTAAAAATACTACAAAGTACAACCATTTATAAAGAACATTAAAACAATACTCCTTGAGGAACTAAGGAGTTAAAATTTTATGCAAGTACCTGCCTGGACTTTTATGCTCTTTAAAAAATATATATTTATTAAAACCAGTTGTTTTAGTCTTGCTTTTCTTCATTAAATAATGCACAGAGGCAAGCCAAGTCTATGCTGCACACTTAACAGTGGTGAGTTTGTAGCATCCATCACTGAACCTTAGTCATCCATTCCCTCCTCCAATCTGATCTATGAACTACAGTCATCTGTTTTCTCATCCTATCAGTTGTGGTCTTGTGCTCCTCAGCGATACACGACTCATGTAAAAACCCAAATAAAAAAAAAAAAAGTTGGAACAGTATGGGAAATGCAAATAAAAAGACAATGCAGTGATTCTTATATTTACTTTTATTTCATTGCAGACAGTATGAACCCAAGATATTTCATGTTTTGTTAATATAAATCCATTTCTGCATTTCAGGCCTGCAACACATTCCAAAAAAAAAGTTGGGACCGTAAAGCATTTACCACTTTGTAATGTTGCGATTCCTTCTCATAACACTTAAAAGACGGTTTGGCACTGAGGATACCAAGTGATGAAGCGTTTCAGGTGTTATTTTGTCCCATTCTTCCTGCAAACACGTCTTAAGGTGTGCAACAGTACGGGGTCATAGTTGTCACATTTTTTGTTTCAAAATTCTCCATACATTGTCTACTGGGGGCAGGTCAGGACTGCAGGCAGGCCAGTCCAGTATCCGTACCCTCTTCTTCCGCAGCCATGCCTTTGTAATGTGTGCAGAATGTGGTTTTGCATCGTCTTGTTGAAAAATGCATGGACATCCCTGGAAAAGATGTTGTCTTGAAGGCAGCATATGTTGCTCTAAAATCTCAATGTACTTTTCCGCATTAATGCTACCATCAGAGAAGTGTAAATTACTTTTGCCAAGGGCACTGACGCAACCCCATACCATGACAGACCCTGACTTCTGGACTTGTTGCTGATGACAGTCTGGATGGTCCTTTTTCGTCTTTGGTCTGGAACACACGGCGTCCATTTCTTCCAAAAAAGATCTGGAATACCGGTTTGTCCAACCACATTACACGTTTCCACTGTGTGATGGTCCATCCCAGATGCCTCCAAGCCTAGAGAAGTCGACGCCGCTTCTGGACATGGTTAACATAAGGCTTCTTTTTTGCACAGTAAAGTTTTAAGTTACATTCACAAATGCAACTACGTATTGTACTGTAGTGCTTGACAAAGGTTTGCCAAAGTAATCCCTTGCCCATGTGGTTATATCAGCTACTGATGAATGACAGTTCTTGGTGCAGTACTGTCTGAGGCATCAGAGATCACGGATGTTCAGCTTAGGCTTGCGCCCTTGCCCACTGAAATCACTCCAGATTCCTTGAATCATTTAATGATACAGTATTATGAACTGTAAGGGAGAAATATGCAAATCCCTTCCAATCTTTCTTTGAAGAACATTGTTTTTAAACATTTCAAAAATTTTCCTCACATGTTTGCTGACAAACTGGAGATCCTCTGCCCATCTTTGCACTCACATTATTATTTAATTTTTTTTTTACCCCATTACTAGCTCTAAATTGCCCCCATCCCAACTTTTTTTTTGGAATGTGTTGCAGGCCTTAAATGCAGGAATGGATGTATATTAACAAATTAAATATTAGTTCAACAGACAAAACATAAAATATCTTGGGTTGATACCGTCTGCAATGAAATAAAAGTCAAAGTAAATGTAAGAATTGCTGCATTTTTTTTTTTTTTTGCATTTTCCATACTGTTCCAACCTTTTCTGATTTGGGGTTGTAAGAGCAGCTAAGGGTCTGACATCCAGTGGTCTTTTCAGCAATAGTTTCACACAACTGAACCCAGGAAATTTTTGGCAATATGCTAATGGTTAGAATCCAGGGCGGTTTTGGAGGAGAAAGTCTGCCATAAAGAACCACATTAATACTCTCTAGATGTTAGAAAATTACTGAAAGTGGCTTTTATGTGAGATGTAAAATAGAAAAAGATATTTAATGTTATGACACTCTTTCAATCAATCCTAATATCTCCAACGAATTTGACAAGAAACTTCATTCTAGTTCTGCAAGGAAATAATTAAGCAAAGATCACACTAAATTAATTTAGGAAAGTTGAAAACCGGGTACTTGTTCTAGCTACTAAAAATTACAATTCTAATAACTCTAGAATCAAAGAGACATAGACCAGAATTCTTCCATACAGTGCATCTGTCTGGGGGTCTCATCCAAACACTGCTTGGCAGCCATAGTCAGGATGGGAGGGTTTACATGGTGATGTATTATCCAGCAAAAAAAACCTCTTTCAGTCACTTTTCACTGCATTAAAATACTGCTTTTTTCAAACTGTAGTATGAGCTGACATTTAATCTGGTTGCGAATATGCAGACCCACCAATAAACACACCCAAATACACAAGCATGGGCGGAAATAACACGGTGGTGGGCTGCGCTTTTGGATGTAATAGGATACATTGAACACACACACACACACACACACACACGTTTGCTTTGGTTCAGGCAATCTTCACTGACCTTCTCTTGCAGAGCCTCGACCAGACTGTGAGGATCATGTTTAGCCTCCCCATAAGTGCTCACAGTAACGTCTGGCTGCTTCATCTCAACAACCTGCTTCTGTTGTGCCCACAGCCAGAGAGACTGAGGATCAGCACAGGGATTTACCCCCCAAAGAAACTCCTGTCAGAACAACGTGCTCCTTCTCAATTACCCCCAAACCAACTCCAACAAACAAACACACAGTCTCACTGTATCCTAAACCAACAGGCCCACCCCTTCCTTTGCAACCACACCATTTTTCATCCTCCAGTGAGCATTTTACACTCAAACAAGCTAAGCAGCAGTGAGTCAAGAGGCCCCCCAAAACAACGGCAGCACCATGCAAGATCATCCCAATCCCTTTTCCTCACAATCACTAATCTCCTCCCTCCTTTCCTTGTTCTTTTCCTTACACAAAAACGTACAAACAGAAATAAACTCAGCCGTGTGCAAACACACGCAAGAGGTCCCACTCACACGCTGACAACCTGGCTATATTAAAGACCGTTGAAATTGCAGGAGACAGGTCTGCACTCAAAGCCTGTTCAACCAACATCCAATTTAAAAACATGGCGTGTTTGATAACTGCAAGGCACCATTATTTGCATTGTATCTCCTGGGACTATCTGGGCATTATAATGGATTTTATTCTAAACCCTATGAACAGGCTGTATGCAAATGCTGCTGTCCCACACACAACACGGCCCTGCGTTGTTGCTGGAGGAGTCACATGCGCTGCCCTGGCAGAAACAAAAGCCCTGGCATTTTTGTGGGGAAAACACAAACGCTACAGTCCCCACGACTCCATGACCATTTTCACCCCCCCACCCACCCCCACTCAGATTAATCCTGGCATAATGGCCCACTTAAAATGCGCTTTCATTACTGGGCTCTGTGATAGCCTCATTTCTTCACCAGGGGAGAGGCAACGTGAACACTAAACAATGCCATTCTGGGTTCCAGACCTCATTTTCACTGCATATTAAATAGCTGGGCCCAAACGGTACAAGACATAAAAGTACCAAATGGCATAGGGTGCGGTGTGGCACAGTTACATCTGTTAAAGACATGACCATCAGCAACGAATCAAAGAATAGCACCTGGAATGTTCATTCTGACATCAAGCATATTATTATCGATTTCTGATCAGGGACCTGTATGTCAGCATCTCTATAAATGGGAGAAATGGCCATTGTATAGCTCATTATATTTTTTTCAGCCTGTCACAAACGTGTCAGGGTCCACAGAGATCCAAACATTGCTTTTTCACTCTGTTGCCTTATATCTCCATGTGATCCCACACTGACAGGGATGTGTGTTTGAATCAAATGAGAAGATGCATGTGTTCACCTTGACCAACTGAACCAAGACCTCCTCCATACTGAAACGTCCAGTCTTTTGCGCTTCAGAGCTTTGGGTCATCCGGCTATCAGCCAGGAAGCCCATTGGGCTGCTGGCTGACAACTTGAAACAGCCAACATTACGGCACATGGGATGGGATGTGCAGCTAAGGTCACTAATGATCACATACCTGGATCTTGCTGTTCCTGGATTGTGACCTCTGAACCTCCTATGACTGGCCTGTAACTCTGATGAGTGAATGCTAAATTTACCACGATTATGACTTCACCTAAAGATGGGGAAAAGGAGCCATAAATGACTTCCAAAAACCTGATAGGTTTCAGTGCTAGTCCATAGGTCAAGTCCAGGCCTGGAGGACATGCATGGATTATGCATCAAAGCTTTCAGAAGCTACCAGAAAATTTAATCAATCATAAAAAATGAAAATCAATGTGCAACATGGCAAGAGCTGTCAAAATATCACAGGTTCACGTGCAGTTCTCATCTGAAAGTCACTGTCACGCTCAGTGACCTTTGCGCTATTTACTGAAGTGGATCAATCTTTCATTCTTAATGTTTCATCCTCAGTAAAAAGCCACCTGCATAAATTCTGAAGGCGCTTAATCCAAAGACACAGACCCAGACCTCAGGTGGTGTCTGAATGGATTCACCACTAATTTGGTTGTTGGCAGATTGGCATGGAGGAAAGCATGGAGGAGGGGTTTAATAAGAAGCACTCGTGAAGTGCTCATGAAACCAGTGACAACAACAAAGCCCAGCAGAAATGCAGACAGAATGCTTTTGTCCTGTACGGATTGTGTATATTGATAAAACAAAACAAAAAAAAAAAACTTTACATAACAGATGGTATTAGCTAATGGCCATTTCCATTACCACTTAAAAGTTTGAGCCCACTATTTGGAAACTTTTTTCCAAAATGCAGCTGGTTAACAATGCTGAGCAAGATATGAGCTGCCCTGTCTACCAAGCTTGAGAGTGAATGGTTTTGCTTTCACTGTTCGGTCCAGTTTGTCTAACAAAAGCACTGGCTGCATTGCTCAGGTGTACTCACCTTTTTCCATCAGTACTTTGGAGAGGATGCAGTAAAATCCATTAGCTTCCAAAAAAGTGACATCACACACTTCCCTCATCCACAAAAACACTGTTAACCTCCACAGTACATCTGACTGAAGTGGACAGGAGTGTAATGAAGTGGACAAGAGAGGGACAGGACAAGAGAAAACAGAAAAATGGTTTCTTTGAGCTGAGCAACAACTTAAAGTTGTTAAGTTGCTGAAGAGCAAAAAACACACACACACACACACACACACACACACACACACACACACACACACACACACAATGTCCTCAGTCTGATGATACAATGCCCCCACGCCCTAAAATACTTTGTTGTAGAATTGTATTCTTTATATTTATTCTATAAGAATTAAAAGAACGTACAATTATATTTGATGTACAACTGTCATTTACATCTGTCACATCTTCAGACTGTAAGCAGCAACAGCAACAAAAAACCAATGCCAATTATCGCTACAGCAGATTAACCGCAATTTTCTCTGAAACACATTGCCCGACGTTAAAAATCTCACTTCCCAAAATGAAAAGCGTCCCAAAAAAAAAAAAAAAAATCAATTTCTGACAAAATAAAGCCCAGACATTATTTGTATAAGTAAGGCTGCCATGTCTCTGGCAGCGCGTTGTGCCGCAGAAGTGCGTTAGTGACACAGCAGGGATCTGAGATTAATGAGCGTTTCGGCCATTTAGGCAGAGGCGTTCCTTCTCAGGTCCAGTGTGGCAGCTGCACAACACACGTCACATTTTGTTCGCTGAAACAGTCAGCGCCCCCCCGACTTGGGGCCAGTTAGGATCTTTAATTAAAAGCTACCGTAGAGCGAGGTTTACTGCACCCCACGAAATTAAAGGGGAAGTGCAGGCTGGGAAGCTGGATCTCCTCCTCTGCTCTACAAAGTGATTCATGAGCTTTTCTTAAGCACTTTAAGTGCTGCAAATGAGTGATGCTGATGTAGACAATGGCCACAGAACCCCATACAGATCAATGGACAGGACAGTATGGATGTTCCCTGAGCATGCTTGGCACTTTTTTTTTAATTTTAAATCTAAATTACTTTTACGCCGGGACCAAAGTGTGTCTTCCACAGTAAGAACATCACCCTTGGAGCCAAGACAGGAACGTGATGGGTTATTTATTTATTTATTTATTTATAGTTAGAGTGGTTGTTGAGGATGCAGTTTCACACCTTGAGTCAACACTAGTCGGTGTATAACCTCAGTTATAAAGATGAACCCAATGTTTAACTTCTCTGGCCGCAGCTACAACTAGGACTACTACCAAGAAGATCTGGGCATTACGCAGGTTGGTCGATATCTAAATGTTTTCATTTTCAGAAACAAAGCAGGTGGGTTGGAACTCCCCAAAATGACTCGGGCAGGTCCCAGAGGGAGATTATTAGCAGTGGTTTTTGCTCAGCTTTCCTTGTAAGGCCAAGATAGGGAGAGAAAAAGTGCAGCATTAGGAGTGGCTGGAACAGTGATGCCGAGGTTTGTGACAAACAAGCGACCCCTCTTCCAGGGCAGTGCATCCAGCCTCCTTACTCCCCTCCGCCTCAGCTTATGCAAATCCGCATAGTTGTGGGCAGTCCCGTGACCCTGGAGGGGCCCCCACAAACACACAAACACCCACCTCCATCGCAATCAAACAGGATCTACAGACAGGCAGCGTCAGTGTCGGCAGAGGTCACCACGACGACAGCAGCTGGCGAATGCTGTGACTCTGCATGAGACAATCCGGAGTAGCAAAGCCCCGCAGAGATGAGCAACCGCAGCATACACAGCAGGTCCCTCAGAGACACTTCCAGGACAAAGGGGGAACAGTGCTATGTAAAGAGTCTCTGCAAAGAGCTTCACAATGGAGCATTTATCTCTTAATATGTAAGCCTGTTCTAGAGAAAAGTAGTGATCAGGACTAAATGGGAAAAAAATAAAATAGGATGTTAGTAGTTAAATTCCAAAAATAACCTCAAAGGTCTGCACAAACACATTGTGACTGTGTAATATTTGCAGTTGCAAAACCAGAGCTTGTCATCTTTTGGCACTCATGCAACTGTTAAGTGTGACAAATGCACCTCGGCCGGTGCATTTAAAGAGACGAGAACACCAACTGACGCAATTGGTGTGAAATGAATAAATTGCAATTACTCATATAAAGACAAAGAAGCCATAATAATGCTGAATTTACTTAAAGCAAAATACAGTTTAAAAAAAAAATGTAATTCATGAAGTAGCATCTCAGTCATTAAACAGAATATAAACATATTACCATCAGCGATCTCATGAAAGACAGCAGAGCACTTATTTGTATTAAATATACAGCAGGTTTCCATTTTTTAAAATTACATTTATATATTCACTTAACTACTGTTTAAGTGACTCATCAGCGACAACATCAATCCTTCAGAACAAAAATCACAGGCCTAAAATGTATTTCACATTAAGGTGTGCCGTTATAACTGCATCATAATGGCTGAAATATGTTAAAGCAAACTTGGGGACTTGGCCCCTGATGCTGCAGAACAAGCCACACATTGAGCTCATGAGAATATGCAGTCTGATCAAGACTGTTGGCTTGGGTAAACATATTGGAAAGCGAGGGGTCACCCTCATTGTCAGCTGCCCTCAAGGCAGACCAGGCCAAACCCTTCAGCCCTCCTTGCTGATGAGCTGGAAGGGGCACATTTTTCTATACCTTTCTCAATGAAATCTCAAGATCGTAAGGCATTGACGCTCTGCTGTTGGAGGGGACGAATTGTCGGCAAACACAGAGACATCCGTTAAATATCCCACCCACCGAAGCCTTTCACGCACACAGTTACGCACTTTGAATGGAAGTTCTGCAAGGAGCTCCGTCACATCACCAGCTGGGAGAAAGGGAGCACTGTGCAACTCATTGGCGCTCACAAGCCAGACCAAATGTCCTTCTCTTCCCAGCATTCCTTTAGATGTGTGCTCATTAACTTTATGGCATCTCTGGTGCACCACTGATCTGCATTTCCGTGCATCTGAGACATTAAACAGTGAAAGAAAGATTCACTCACATGACTGCTCAAGAGACTTGGGGGGGGGGGGCAGTAAGAAAGCAGCAATCATTTCTCTATTAATCATCATTTCTAACATCCCAGACACTCAAAGGTCACTGTTTTGCATGAACTGCACAGATTTCTCATGCAACCCTTGCCAGCAGCTTATGGAAGCAGCACTGTGATTTGATGACTGAGAGCTTAAGATGACTCTTACAACCCACAGTGGAAATAGGTTGCAACACTGCATCAACCCTCTGCAAGATACACACTCAAATGAACCCACCTAACAAAAAAGTCCAGGTATAAATGCACAGCCATTTGGTGCTGCAGGTGGCCATCGCCCTTGGCTTTCTCATAATACACCCATCACCCTCACCCTATTTTCCCAGATGAGCTGCGTGAAAATGGTTTCATATTATCATCAAGTCATCACTTTGCTTCCGCAAGTCTTTGCAATGGAACGCTTGCACCTAGCATATTTCGTGCAAAGACATCCGTTTACCGGAGCCATATGAGATTGTTGGCGCCATATTTTGCCGTGCATTAAACCGATTTAGCCAGTTTGCCAGTCGATAGGCTATCGATGTCACTGCTGAACAATATGAAGACCGCATGCTCCACTCTTTGCCTTCCTCAAATAGAGCATAATTAATTTCACACTGTTGATGCTGCCAATGAATCTTAAAGTAGCTAAGATGCAAATCAGTTGCTTCCAATTTCTTATGTAAAAGACTATGCAAGATCCTACCATGTGAGCGATTTCAGTTGTGATGGGGGAAAAAAAAAAATCAGGCCGAGTTATACACCTGACTGAAAGCTACCTGTGGACAGAAGTGGTGGCACACAGCAGAACCCATGCTGTTTGTGGTAAAGCAGGATGGGGAGAGGGAAGAGGCAGGGGATGCAACTCTCCCTTTTACAGCCCAAGAGGCCCTCTTCTGCTGGTTTTACAGCACAGCCCCCCTGAGGCACTACTGGGATGGGAGGGGGGTCCCCAGACACAGAAAGAATGCTGGCTGTGAATTGACTGCTGTTTGAAAAGGACCCTTTTCTTCTTCCCTCGCTTTCCTTCTATCAAAGCAGAGTGGGCCGACCCGCCCAGCGCTCTGCAGAAATAATCATCTACTGACACAAAAAGCCAAGGAAACACCACCTGCCCCATCTGCCCGTGCTGTGCATTCCAAGACACATTCCAAGCCTCCAGCAGCCTCAGGAAAAGGAAAACTATGACAACAAAAAGCCTCTGTGAGGGAGACTTGTGCACCACCAAAGTTTTACAAGGAATGGTCAAGGGCAGTCAAGGACGACAGAAAGTCCGCAGACTTGGTTGCAACCTAGATGCTGTTTCTCTCTGTGCTGATCAGTAAAAAAAGAAGAAGATAGCAATCTGAGGCAGAGCTGGAGTCCATGTAGAACAGGGAAGAGAGAATTGGCAGAATACAGAAATTGCGAGAGAAATGTCACAGCTGCCTCCAAGAAACGTTTGCAGATGCCAACAGGCGTGGTGGCTACAGTTCTGGATGAGGCAACAGCGGGACAGAGGTCGTCAAGGCCCCAGTGTCCGCACAGACACAACTGATGAAGAGCATCCGCAGGTGTCCCTTCGCCTTCATCGTGGACACTGGTGATGGGGGACCTGGAGGCTAACAGTCATGTAGCGGAGGAGGACGCAGGGCCCTCACCCAGAGGACTGACTCCCTACCTTCCATCCACATCCCACCAGTTTTTGCTTCCACAGGCAGCTGCTATGTCAGCATCCCCCCCAATAAATGCCCACAGCAATGAAGTGTGGCAGAATCTTCAGAGAGGAGTGCTGACTTTAAAGACACTAGCGGGGCTGCTCCGCTCCTCTCCTCTAGGGAGTCCCTATCTCCTCAATGTGGATGAGGCTACATAAACATTTGCTCAACTATTATCAGAGGCCCTGTTTGTCGGCGTCACCGGTCATATTTCTCACCGGGCAATTACAGGCAATGTGTGAGTAGGGGGTCTGTCTCGGGTAATTGATGCTGGCGGGCTGGCAGAGCCATGAGCAGGGGAGCTGTCAGCTCAAATGAGCTTCTCAGGACCCCCTTATTCATCAGTGGGGCCTTGGTAAATCACTTGGGTTCGACGGGGAGGCGTGACACGCCTACAAATCAGCGCGACACACCGGGTTCGTGTGTGTGTGTGTGTGGGGGGGCGAATGCCTCCTGTGGCAGAGATGCATAAAGATGTCACCGGACAACAGATGCCTCCATCCCCTTCTCTCCCTCCCAAAGCCCCAAGCCGCTCCAGAGGGATTCCACTCTCCAGACAAAAGTCATAACACAAAACATCATTACCCCTCAACCTAGCCAGAAGCTAGAGAGATTAGACCACCACAGAGTCTCGCCATAGTCCAGACGAGGGTGTGGCTTTAAGCCTAGAGTAAAAAGAGATTTGTGGGTTTTAAGCTTGAGGCACGTTCACTGGATCTCCCAGCAGCATTATCATGCCTTGTAAACATGATGCAAAGATCAACAGTCATGCTTTCCCAATTCCCTTTGTGGTGGGCCTTGTCCCACAAAGTTCACCAGTTTTCTCCTCTCCAAAGTATTCAGAAGCACAAGTCCCATATAGAGCAGGTTAAAAACCAAAAACGTAGCAGAATTAGAAATACAATCGGTGGACCTACACCAGACAGATCTGACAGATGATCGACTATGGCTGCACCAAACAGAGATTTCATGTCCTTTTCATGGTGACTGGAGCTGTAATGAGTCCTGCCTGGTGTGGTTAAAGACCGCAGGCTGTAATTGCTGGAGGAGGAGCAGCGAGGGAGAAAAGCAATAGGAAATCAAACAAGCGACTGCTTTTACCCTGGGGCAGTATGTAAATATGGTCCATACAGGCAACTGGACGCCTCACAGCAGGCAGCTGAAATGTGGGCAAATACACACAGTCGGGCGCACGCAGTGTACCGCAGCCTTTCTGCCGTATATGGCAAGAACACACAGAAACATACATAAAGTTGAATGTCACAGAGATACAACAAATACATTCAAGAGGCATCAAAATCAACACACACACACACACACACACACACACACACACACACACACAATTTACTCATTCCCTCCCCACTTGTGCAGGAAACATGGTGCCCATGCCTTACAGAGGGTTCAGGGCAGGTCAGTGCAAACAGACATGAGACACAATGACTTCTAAACCGTGTTATATTTCAGTGGGAGGGAAACCCCATATAATTACTATTGACCCCACTCTCCGTAAAGCAATTATTTACAACTAGTTTAGTTACAGAGCATTTGGGAAACACATTCATTCTTTCAGCTCTTTCTGCTCAGCTCCATCTCTCATTCTCGGATCGCCCCCAAATGACCCCCCTTCTTTTAGGGATTCCGGCTCCATTCGCTAAGAAGATTTATGTGCTTTAATTGGGTGGTGTGGGTGGGGGTCGGACCCATGCTGGCCTTCGAGAAGAGAGGATTTTTTTTCCCTCCAAATCTTGAAAGTGGTACTGCAAGGGTACACATCTCAGGCAGTGCAGGTGGCCATCTGGAATAAACAGGACAGCTCAATAAATTCTGTTAAAATGAACAAACCCATATCATGCGACTCTCCGCCAAACTGCATTATATTAATAATATTCCATCAGTTTGCCTGCCAGCATTTTTTTGTTTCTTACCAGGAGTCCTCTTTGTTGCACTCAGACTGTGAAACCTCAGAACACCTTTTGCTTTGTAGAGCTATTGTCCCCATTCCACAGGAGTCAGATGCAGACAAGCTGTCACCTCACTCAGCTAAGCATTAAGGGTTTGAGGCCTATTAGCCTCAGCGTTGGATTTTTACATTCAAATTTTCAAAGTGTGCTGCACAGAAGAAAGGAAGAAAATCAACTAGTCAATGTGGGCAAATTCTCATATATATAAGAAGGTGAACAAATCCAGGAATATTTTACAAGAAAAATACAACTAAGGAAATACAAACACATCAAACACATCACCTGACTAGGCAGGAGTTTGAATGCTCAATCAGTGGGTTTTCTCTGGATTCTTCCTATAGTCCACAGATATGCGTTTCAGCTTAACTGGTCACTCTAAAGTGTTCATACCATGCATGTGAGCTTGTATGATGTATGGGTGCAGCCATTAGAAGTGGAGTCCATGCAGTTTTGGTCATATAGTGGATTTTTACAGCCAGGGGTGATTCTTCAGACTATTAAGTATAGAAAAAGGGCGAGAATTGGTATTGATGTGGGCCTCATTCCTATCTTCATCTAGAACCCACAAACCTTTAAATCTGTCTCTGGTCCCAACCACAACTTAAAATTCAAAGAGATTCAAAGAGATTTGGGACAAATCAATTTGAAATAGGGACAAACCAGCACTGTGAAAGGAACCACTGTCTACAGAGATTCCCACCTTCTTGCTGCTCTCGAAGGGTGTGAGTTAAGTTGCGTTCTTAGCTGGTAGTATCTGCTACATTGCAGGCCTGTAACACAAGTCTGTACCCCTGCACACCCTGCTGATGGAATGGGAAGTAGAGATGGAGGAAGCCTTCAGGCCAGAAACATCAGCTCCAGTTCAAACACTCCACCCACAGCAAGGGCTTAGAGCTGGAAGGACTTCCAGACAGAAGCACCATTGGCTCAGTTCCTCCTGTGAAGATACGATGGCTGTGTAGTGGGTACATGCCTCTCAGTAACGAATCTTCAGCCCCCCTCCAGCCCCTCTTATAGCTTATTGACATTGGGCACAAATTTCAAGGTTTGCCGCGTTTGGAAACTTGCAACCATAGAATAGCAGCAGCATGAGACTGAAGAATAGGATATACATTTCATGCATCAAAAATCTGTGGAAGAAGTACCTGTGAACTTTTTTATAGTGGTCAGACAAAGTTTTAGTAGAGGGTCTGCGTAACAAACAAAGGCTACAAGGCTTCGTACGGTGTATAATTGTGTACTCTGTCACACTTCATTTGATCACCATATGAACTTGCACCTCCCACATCGAAATGTAGCTACGCAGGTACACATGCACACCCACAATTATCACAGGCACACCAAAGCATAACCCCCAAATAACAGCACTGAACGTCAATTGTGTGCCACTTTCGTTCATGTGCTGTACAAAAGCTCACACCATAGCAAAACAAGTGATTGGGCAATGCATTCCCTCTAGGGTAATACCACATAGGCGAGCCATCATTGCACGTTTTATATCAAGCAATGAGACAGAATAGGACTGATGCCAAACAGGTGGACTCAGGTGGTTCTCCTGATGAGGAGTACTTTAATGAACCACTGAAACCAGTCCCACATCTGGTTCATGAGCCTCCACATGCCAGGTCCACAGCTGAGTGGACAAGCAGCCTGCCCCACAGGGAACAAATGCTTACTGTATCTGACATGTGGGTGGAGAAGGGCAGAGACTTGTGGTCGCACCAGGTTTTTATTGAAAACTCATGCTGTTCTCTGCAGATAAAGAGCGGTTACGATACTGCACATTGACTTCTTATGGTTCTCTATATGTGCACCCAACGTTGTTTACCAGTATGATGTGGTACGAAAGGCTAAAGCATGAAATAAAACAAAAGCTCCCCAGTTCACTCTGGGATAGGCTGTTGGGGACACAGATGAAGAGAGGATAATGGGGACACTTAAGTCAAACAAACTATTAAAAAAGCCAACGCAAACAGCAAATATAAGTATAGAATGCAGAATTTCTAGGACAACAAACAGTTAAAATATGTTCTGCCTATGATATTAACCCCTCATCCCCTTTTCCCTACTTCTAAAGCTTTATTTAGCACTGGCATTACCAACCTTGGGTGACATGATGGTGCAGTAAGTACCTTTGCTGCCTCCCAATTCCAAGCCTGCTTGAGTATGGATTCAAACCCAACTCAGTCTATGTAGAGTTTACATGTTCTCCCTGTGTGTGTGTGTGTGTGTGTGTGTGTGTGTGTGGGGGGGGGTTCCTCCCGAAGTACAAAGAGATGCGTTCCAGGTTAATTGTTCACTATCCACACTTACTGCCCAATTATTCCAGGATAGGGTCTACACTGCACCAGAATAAATATGTAGGGATAAAAAATGGATTGATCACCAGTCTTAAAGAAGTAAACTGTTTTCTTTCCCAAGGTGGAAACAACATTGTGCATATAGTCACTATGGGAAGAAATTGCAAATATCACAGAAAAGAATCTGAATATGAATCTCTTCATATTTATCTTCACTAACACCTTTGTGTGTGTGAGACAGTGGGAAAAAAATAAATGTAATCTATCTAGTTGTGTTCCGATGTGGTCAAATCTAATGCAATTTTGCGGTAAAATCTCACGGCCCTCTAGTCCTTCCAACCTGGGCATCAAGCAGCTCGCTTTATACCAACAGCTTTGATGGTGGAAGGAACAAGTAGTGATAGATGTCAGTAAATTCTTCTACTGTTGAAGTAAAATCTTAACAGTTTTCTCCCTCTTAACCCCTGGTTGGTTGAGCAGGGTCTGCAAAGGCCAACCCTATTAAAGTTCAGGACTGAGGTGATGGACACTGAAGTGGCCACTTGGTTGTTGGAATCATGTTTTATTCGTTATAGTGATTTTCCCTCCCTCCACCCTACCCATAGCTGTTACATCACATTAGGAAAACAGATTTCTAAATGAGACTATTACAGTCAACACTATTCATGTGCAAAAGAAATGCTGTGACCTCATCACCTTGATACACCAAGAAGCAAGAACATGACATGCAATGAAAAGAGGATTTTTATCTTGACGGAAGTTATCTGGCTCCTAAGTAGTCAAGACTAAGGCAACAGGAGAAGGTGCTGTGGGAAGGGGCGAAGCCAAAAAAAAAAAAAAAAAAAAGCAGAGGCCATGTAAGGAAGACCATAGCACCAACTAAAGTGTTCTGCTGCTGAAATGTTGGTCAGAACAAGCCTCTTCTGACTGCAACCTTGTCCCAGCACCACCACCCCCCCCCACCTCAAGTACCACTATTTGGCATCAATTCAATACCATTCCCCTCAGACCTCCTCAACAAATTCTGATGAACAAAGTAAACACTATTACCATATCAAAGCCACAAAAAAAGAGCTTTGGTCCTCGTGAACATCTTCATGACGTCTTTGGAACCTTCACGTTCACACGTTTTCAAAGAATGTTCCAGAGCAGGTCAGTGCGCACACACGGCAGAGAAAACTGAAGTGTGGGCAACGATGGCATTTCCCCACAAATGGTTTTGAGCCAATTAAAACCTGCTCATGTCCAAGAAGACCAAAACAAGCACTAGGGCTCCTGACAAGAAGCTATTTATATCAGTGATGTGCTTTTACACTTCACAGATGGAAACTTCTTTTCATTTGCAGAAGATATCTGTCGGACTGCTGGCAGCAAGGAGGCTCAGAGGGAGAGGCTAACAGACCATCTTCTAGCAGTGGAGTGTACAAGACAGATGAGTGGGGTGGGAAGACTCTTTTAGTTTGCTCAGAGATCGGGGTCCATTCTATGGACATCCTCATCAATCCTAGTCTTCCAGTATGGGGTTTTAACTGTGAGATCTTCGAGAGAACTACAGCTTCGGGTTTCCACTGCTCTTACCTATGTTTAGGGCCACCACTGCACTCCTTTACTTGAAGAGTTACTATTCCTATCTTCCTCCATCACCGCACTCTTCCACTTTTAGACTCACTGCTGCCCTTTTCCCATCTTTAGGACTACAGCTACAACCTCCCACTTAAGGTTGCCACTACACTCCTCCAGCATTAAGGTTACTACCACATTCTTCCACTTTAGGACAACTACTGCACTCTGAGGCTTCTGCTATTCTGGTCCACTTTTAGAGCCAATACTGTGCTCTTCCACTTTTACGGTTATGACTGCCCTCTTCCATTTTTAGGGCTATCACTACCCTCTAAAACCTTAAATGCTGCAGCAAACGTTTTTGCTACCATTTTGGGAGCAAGGCTTAGGTCACTTGCCAGCCCCCCAATGATCCACCCAGGACTCTACCGGTGTCTCTGTACTGCAACCACTTCAAAAATTCATTCGTCCTGGACCCAAACTGTTTGGAGAAAAGAAAAATTTGATAGCGCAGCATACGCAAACAACAATCATGATGGCTAAGGATTCCTTTTCATTACCGCTGAAACCAAGATTTTCTGTTAAACACAAGATTTTCCTTTGTTTTCTTAAGTCTACAATAGAACTGAATGATAATAAGTGTATTGTAAACCAACCGAGTGCTTCTCTTATTGGTTTAGTCTGCAAGTGTTTATTCTTCTAAGTGGGCAACCAATTAAAGAGAGTAAGGGATTTGCAGCGGCGTTCGTTGCTATATGCGAGACTCCTGGTCGACTTCTTGCCCCACCCACACAGTGCCACAGAAGATTATCTGACCGCACAAAAAAAACCACTGTTGTGCTTGGAATTCCATTGAAAATCCGCGCCAGGAGACCAATGTACTAAACCTCCTCATACAGTACTGGTTCCCCTCCATACTTTATTATTCCACATCAGTGCATTGCATCTCCCCAAGATAACTTTGTACATCAGTTCTTAAACAGCGTAATCAATTCTGAAGAAATCCCACGGCCGTACGCGACAATTTTAGTTTGCACAATAAACAGGTGGGCTCTGTGGGTACATAATGGACACCAAGGGGCCGCAACAGGGACACGGCTTTACTGGAGGTACACGTGGCAGCACTTCTGATGAGCTATCTTCCAAAAAAAAAGAATCAATTGAATTATGATAATGCAATGGTCTGTTGTATGAGGATTTGAGATGCACGATGACAATAAACTGGCAAAAAAAGCCCAGAGGCCTCAGCTTCATTCGACACAGGGGTACGCATGTTCCAAGTCTTTCTCTTGACTTAATTAGTAATAAATCTATTTGCATAGTAGCACATCCTATTTCTTGAAAAGTAACCTGAGTGAAATACAACCTTAGACTGTGTAAGGGGCAAGAAGAACAGCAATCTCCAAATGTACATCCTCATTTAAGAAATGATATACAATAAAAACTGTACTGACTAATTAACAAGGGCAGGGCTTTGAAACGTGGCCCCTGCTGCAATGGGACTGATGCTTCTGCAACGCTGTCGGCAACGGTGGAAGAGGTCCGTTCAGCCAAGCCTCGCTGCTTGCCCAGTTTGATTTCGACCTCCTGGGTGATGCCTGAATAGGCGCGCTGTGCAAGTGCGCCAGTTGTAGCCCGGAGACAGCCATGTCAGCCTCCGAAACAGACGGGAAAGAAAAACAAAGCAGCTCATTTTCCACTCATCAGTACCGACTCTGGTGCACGTCAGCGCCAACAACGCAAGGACTGACGTGGTGGAGCTGCTGCGATTTGCAGAACCGGCTGGTTGGGATGACCTGCGCCAACCTCAGGAGCATTGCTATAGCGGCACTATTTGCATGCGATCCCGTAGCAGATGGGAAGGCAGGTGGGCCCCCTCACACTTCTTCACAGCTCTTTTTTTTTTTTCCCCACCCCCCCCCGCTACAAGAAACATATCTGCATATTTCCTTTCTCGGGCACAGAAAACAAATCCCCTGCTATTAACGTAACACTTCAATTATACAGACAGAATTGAAATTAGTAAATGTATGCAACAAAACCAAAGGGAATTAGATAAATATATTTTGAAACGACTGCTTATGATTCATTTACAATGAGAGAAGTGATGTTTTTTCCATTCAGCCATACGCTGCACTGCACATTGTCATTCCAAATGGGTTTCCGGTGCCGTTGAGGATCTTTGAGGCTAATTATAAGTTTACCAGGTTGTTAAATACTCGCATTTGTTGTTTCGTTCGTTGTGGGAAATGCAGATCCCACCGCTTTACTTTTTACTTTGCTACAGCCTGGTCCAGGAGAAAGTGCTTGCATGGCAGCTATGCATCCTCCAGGGGACAGAGAGCGCTAAACACAGCACGCAGGGCTTTGATTACAGGACAGGCAAGATCGTGATGAACGGTGTGCGGACGATGTGGACGTGGCCACACCCTTTGCTGGGTTTCCTTTCCAGTGCCAGACAGAAACAATTGCGTTGGCGAAGATGCTCTGGTTTCTGGATAGGGAGAGACCCAGAGGTCACCTCCCACATGAGACAAATGGAAACGGTCATTCAAAGGTGGCCTGGGGGAGGGGAGATCGTGACACCGGGACCGGACAGGCCGGTCTCATTGGCTGGCCCAGCTGAGGGCCACTTGAGAAACCCACAGTGACGCAGCGAGTATAAAGGGAGAGCTCTGAGAGGCCCGTTTAATGCCGGGCCACAAAGGGTTCCCATTAATCCCGCGTGCCGTGGCCCCAAGCCTAAAAGGGTGAGTCTGACACGAGTCCCGGCGGAACCCAACACCCTCCTCTGCCCTCTGTTTTCCTTTGTCCTCCCTGGGGGGGGGGCAGACGGGGGACAGGGTGAATGCAGGAGCGGGCCCTGGCAGGTGCACGGGGAAGCCGGGAGCCCCACCCACCTTCTGTCGACTCAGCCTGCTCCTAGACGCCCCCCAAAGCGCTCACCTACCCGCCCACGCCCCCCGTGCCAGCTAGCGGCGGGGAAAGCCGACAGCCGTGAACGGGATTAGGTATCACTCTAATTGAATTTGCACGGGTCAATGTCAGGATCGACACACCCAGGAAACAATTCTCACAACTTTCACTCGAGTGAAAAGGCGACTGGGGGTTAAGCCATCAGAGACGGCAGGGACCTGCAGTATTTCTATTTCGGCGTGGATAACGGCACCTCACAACACCGCAAAGCCGCCAGGAATTCCCTCCTTGCTTCTCACTCCTATAATAACACCTTCTGACAGCAATGCATTTATAACAATAGCTCTTTAACTTTCAACAGCAACAAAAGTCTGCAGCCCAGACAGCTTTGCATTTAACCAGCACCTTTCTTCTAAGGCTGCTGCTGCTTATTGTACAGCTTATCGGGAACCAGAGATGAAGCAATTTGTAAAATACAGTTTGAGGGGCCTGGCACACGGTCCTCCCTGCACTCAGACATCACCCCCCCATCCTGGAAGGGGTCACATCGTCGCGGGTTACTATGTGCTCAAGATGCAGCGACACGCAGCCACTTACATACTTACATACCTTGTCAAACAGAGATTTCCATCGCTGGGACAGGGCAGGAGGGGAGGTGGAAAGAGAAGAGAGAAGAGTGTGAGAAACTTGTCAGTGTCACCAGATGTGGCTTCAGCATGAGGTTTGTTCACATGTGGCGCTGCCCACCCCCCGCGTTACTAGTGTCGTCAGGTAGAGCTTACCTGAAGCCTCAGCTAAACCGTCCCATCGGCATGAGAGGCACTCATGCTCGGCTGTTACCTCGCACACCCCGCGGTCACCCAGTATGCCCAGGTGGCCAGCAACGTTAGTTACCAGTGTGACCCCATCTGCGTCGGGGCACACGCACTGCCGGTGCGTGACTGTGCCGAAGTCGGGGTGCTGCTACTCACGTCCTCCGGGGCTGCTGGAAGGACGTCGCTGCTCTCCAGCACTTCGATTTCGTCCCCCTCCGCGTTCGCTGCCACCGCCGGGGACGAGCTGACCCGCGTTTCGCGCGCCGCCACGGGCATCCCGGCGCTGCGCGCCTCTCACACGGAATCCCTTGGAAAAGCCGGCGACGTGAGGGACCCCCGCGATGTCACCGCTGCCATGGTCGTCGCTCGCTCGCTCGCTCGCTCTTCCCCGAACGCAGCCCGCCCAGCGCTCTGCGTGAACGGCGCGGCTGCGGGGGTTCAAATGCACCGCTGGGGTCCTTTCCGGAAACCACACACACAGGTGACAAGGGCGTTCCTTTCCTCGTCAGCGTGCCCACAGGTAAATGAATGTCCAGCCGCTCACAGCGTCAGGAAGTTGCCTCTTTCCAGAACAGTCTCCCTCCGCGTGTCCGACGCCAGGCTCTTTCTGCGTGAGACCAACTTGCACCGCGCGGGGACGCGCACCTGCACGCGCGTTCTCGTTAAAAAAAAAACAAACAAAAAAAAACAAAAAACCCCCGTCGACCCGCAACACTGCTCTCCGCCTCCCTCCCCGCAAAAGGAGGGACAAGGGCTCAGCTCACCTGCGGGATGCGCGCAGCCCCAGGGTGCAACGTCATCGCGTCCCGCTCGCGCAGCTTCCACCTGGCCGCGCCGTGAAGCGGCTCATCGACGTTCCGCGGCCGACGCGGTGCAAAATACCTGATTCTTAGGGTAAAACCCAGAAGACGTAGGACGATGCACACAATTCCGCGCAACGGAGACCCCCTTCAGTTTTTTGTTTTTTTTTGGCGGGGGGGGGATACGGCTGCGTGTGTGAAGTGCGTCAGCCTTGCTCGCTGAGGCGCAGCTCGGCCGCGTGCCACTTCTACCCCCCCCGGCCGTCGCCGCGCGCGTTCACGCACGTCCCGCTGCGCGCCTCACCTGAGGAAACAAAACCAACCGTCCAGCCCGGCCCGGGTGAGGAGTAAGAAAAAGCCGTTTGTTTCCTTTTGTTTATTTTACCTTAAGTAAAATTTAAGTTTTATTTTGTTTTTTTGTTAACGAGAACGGATAGAGCAAATCTATGGGCGAAAAGGTCCGACCGTGTCCTGTTTCTACCGCTCCTGCATAGCACTAGGGGTGTAGGAGTTAAACGCAGTACAGTCCTGGAATAAATAGATTTTCAGATAAACAAACTTGAAGTTTATGGAAGTTTCACTTGTTATGAAAATAGTCATCTTTGCAGCCGATGTCGTTGTGGTTAAGGCTGTCGCCCTGCACTGCTGTAGTTCCCATAAGTAAGGCATTTAAACGTTAAACTTTACATAAAAGCAATCCTGCAAAGGGTGAGATGCTACCTGCCAGGTTTTCCTCTTGCCTCCCACAGGACCCACCCACCTCTACCCAAAAGTCCAAGAGTCCTTGGCATTATGTTTCCAGAACATTCCTGTTGAATGGACCAGAGGCCTAGTTCATGAAGGAGTGTGTGGAATGGAGTGATGGCTGTCAGTGAGGAGTGTGGTCTAGAGGAAGACAACAAAGAGCTTGAAACAATGCCCTCAGTACTCCAAGTATGTTATTAATAATAATAATCCTGTAGCCTGGATCCTCATTCCTGCAGAATCAGCACCAGGTGAAAACAAGGCACTTTTTACACTACACACTTAACAGCTTGGGCACCCAAACACACCCACAAAAGCAATTCAGTTCAAGAAAATAATATCCCCACTCCAGGAGTCCCTCTTTCAATTTTTTACTTTTTTCTTCCCTTCAAAGATCTTCCATTTGAATTATTCCTATTTCCATGGCAACAGTGTAACCTTATGAGGATATTTTTATCATTAGGGTCTTCAGACACCTACACAACAGCACTGGACCACAGCTGCCTGCACGCCGTACCTTGGCTGGATGCGTGGGCCACGCACAACCCTGTCACTACCAAAATAAGCAATTATTAACGGAGATGGAAACTGAGCTCCGCTTGTCCGATTAGCTGTGCTAGACACCATGAAGGGCTCTGCTAATGTCGCCTTGCGCATCTGACGCTGGGAATGTCAAATCCCCGTTGCAGGTCAGCAGAGTGGACTTGTCGGCCACAGTAGAACCACGGTGCAACACAAGGGACTCCATCCACTGTAAACAGGACAAGATTAGATAAAAAGCTACTTTTAGATGTTGCCAGGGGTGGGGGGGGAAAGAGGGAAGAGGTGCAGTGAGTCAAAACGGTTACCTGTCAGATCCCAGCTGGAGGAGAAGCAGGAGAGATGCAGCTAAAACTTGTGAATTGGGCCCTGGCAGGTGAGCGTTGTGTTACTCAGCCTGTGCGGAATAGCAGACATCTCCAAGGCCGTGTGTGAAAAGAAAGCAGCGGTGACTGGTTTCGCAAAGACGATCCGAAAAGCAGAAACGCTGTCTTACCACAGGGAACGCGGTGCCGTTTAAATGGCTCGATGACTGCAAACAGATACATTCCAGGTCACCCTTAAAAGCTGGAAAATTTCAGACCTGGGCTGTTTATTCTTTATCAGTGAAGGAGAGAGGAAACGGCAAGGCTGAGATAATTAGAGCACCAACTCCATCCTGGAGTGCCGGCAGTCGGTGGTATATTTTTAATATGTTGACGCCAAATTAATTTTTTTGCAGGAATACTGGAGCCCGACAGCTCCTGGTTTGTGTGTGCACAGGGTGTGTGAACGGGTTCATGCTTGCAAGCAGCTTAAAGCCATGCATGAGGCTATGGAGGCTGCCTAGGACAATAGTGCAGACTTTCTACCAATTAAAGCTTGGTAACTGAAGGGTTGCAGCGTTTGCATGAGTTTAAAGTGATGTGCGGTTCAGTGTCAACAGGTGATCACAGACACCCAGGGGGTGTATACTAGCGCACATCACTGGGGTCAGTCAGTCCAGGTCACTGCCACTCCTATGGGTTCAAGGTCACGCACCCAATGGGATGCCATGAGTTCCAGCATCTTAGCCGCTGGGTGGTACTTGGCATCTACAGTCCGGTCCTGTTTGATGCCTGATGGAAACCCAAGCAAGTGGGACGCAGGGCTGTATACCAGCTTCTTCATCAAATAGCTCCATTCTGCTCCAATACAAAATGATGCCACAGATGTCGCAGTATAAAAAGGCTCCGTTACTTAACAGTGCCATCATGTGGCCTTTTGCACTTTTAGGCAAGAGTGCAGCATGAAATAAAAATGACAGAATCCATCCTTCCAATTTTAAAATCAATAAGCAGTCTTGCAGAGCTGCTACAAACAAAATTCTCACAGTTGGCCTCCAACTATGCAGTCTCACATTTAGGTACTTAAACGTAGCCACACAAGTTGTTCGTCAAGCTACGCACGTATGGGTTCCGCAAACTCTTTTGGATAAATTACACGTGGTTGCCATTGCTTCATGAATTACAAACAGTAGCATCACTGCTGGAGATGACTAAACATCGCTCTGCTGAGAAGAATGTCAATAGAGAATGCATTTCATAGCCACTTACACCTAATCTGGTTAATTGTACAAATGACCCCTTAGCCAGGATGTCACACAACTTTGACACTATTAAATTGTTATACAGGACAGTGTGTGCTGCTGTGCCCTCACTTGCATGTGTGGAAAGGTTTCTGTTTCTTTCACAGCTTGAACCCACTTCATCTACTGATGGTAAGAAAGACCCAGTTGCTTTGTTCTGTTTGGTTACCCTGATCAGCCCCCCTGAAGACACAATTAACAATCGCTCCACCTCGCTTTCGAAAATATTTTTCTTTCTCCCACACTGTCTAATATCGAGGGCCCTCGGGACCGTTAACAGAATGAAAGGGGAGTCACTTTAGAGAGGAGCTTCCTCTGCTGCTCACCACTTGGCGGAGGCAACGCAGGTGGAGGGTGCTTGTAACACAAGAGGCCCTTGCGTTCGTGTGAGACGTCCACCTGCACAGCTGCTTCGCCAGAGCCTGGGTGGGGGCGTCCATCAGAGGGGCTTCTCGTCTCCTCCTATCACAGCCGTTTGTGACACTTTTCAGGAAAACGCTAATCTGCACAGTTTTCCACTTCACTGAAGAGCGTTTTTAATGGCAAGGAACAAAACAGTTATTTAAATATATTGAGAGTCAGGTGCTGCCAGAGCTTCAGAATCCAAATGGCTTCGCATTCAACATGCAATCCAACAAAGGACGACACTAACTTCAGCTTGTATAACCTGTGCGATTACAGGTAAAACACTTGGTATTTAAGTTAACAACAATAATTAGCTTAAATTTTGTTCCCTAAAGTCAAATCCACAGATCCTACTTGCGGTTTCACTGAGAATCCCAGTTTGGTCTCCCTATAATATTCATTTGAACCACAATAATAATACCGACCCATCTGCAATCAATAACTTTTTGTTACATCTGGGATTCGGAAATCCAAAATGTACTCCAGCGAGCGTAGCCGTGGTGTAAAATGCAGGAGCCGCAAGCTCCACATCGCCAGAATCACTGATGCTACAGCTTTGGGATGGTGATGAATCTCCCCAAGGCAGCTGAGAGCCGACATAACCGCTCGCTCACTTCTGATTTCAGACCTGCAAGGACCTGCACAGATGTTAAAATATTTTATTTTAAGATCTTCATATACTACACATTAGGCAGAGTTTACAGTAGTTATTTATTTTAGAGGTTGGAAAGGTAGAAGAAACTGTCAGGGTTGTTGAAGGAAGCAGTGAATTCAGCATCACACTTTGACATGTTGTTGGCCTCTAAAGCTAAAACGGTAATAAATGCAACCATTCCATGGGAGAAAACAAAACAAAAAAAAAAACGATAAAGTAAGCAGGAGGATAAATTTAATGAATGCGTATTGAAATAGCTCGGTAACACTTGTGTTAGAGACTGGGACAAGGCCTGGCTGTGTGGAGGAAATGGGCACTGAGGAGGAGCACAGTCTGGAGGAAGAGAATGAAGAGTATGCAGTACTGCAAGTGTTACGCTAATAAAATAATAATAATGGAAATCAAACGTTTGTTTCATGCAATACTGAATAAGTTAAGAAAAAAGGCTAATAAATTAACATTTAGCACAAACAAGACAAAAAAAAATGGGTTTGATGAGTTTTTCCTCCCATTACAGTTTTTAATGCCACTACATTCTGGCTAGGTTTTTAAGTTGATAAGTTAATTATGTATGGGCCTTTGTAAGTGTACCCTAGGTATTTACACTATTTACAACTTATACAGTCTCAGCTTTTTGTTTTACCTTGTCTAATTCTCCAACCATAATTTTCTCAAACTCCTACTCTGCAAGTCAACATAAAATGTCAGACCTGAACGGTGACTTCCTGACAAGATTAATCTCCACTCAAGGCCAGGTCCGTTTCCGTCAAGAAAGATGGTTAAAGGGGCTGAGATGATAACTGGGAAAACCCATGGCTGCAGACTAGGATGCTCCACTCATGTTCCATTTTCTGTTTTAAGAGAAAATCTCTTCCAAGATTTCTCTTGCAGGATATTGATGGGAAAGGGGGGGGGGGGTCTGGCTGCAGAGGGTCTCATGCTCGCTCCCTCCGGCAGATCACCGCTGTTTGAGGAGCGCTCTGTACATTGCAAAGCCCAGCACTGCAAACACAGTGGCCCCCACGCTCGCCCTCAGCCAGAAGTTGGAGCTCTTCAGGTCAGCCTGGGTCACGTGCCTATTCCAAGGGAAGAAGAACAAATAGAAGAAAGTTACTTGTGTAGAAGACTGAATCCATCTGAACAGCCACAGGGCTGCAGTTTGACTCAAGTTGACAGAAACCAAGCGTCAAACTGCAGCTTTGTGAGGCACCATCATTTGGCCACACCCACTCAACAAGCCACACCCTCTCCATAACAAACCACAACCATCTCGCTACCCAACTGGCATGAGATCTGAGCACAGGGTAATAAAGAACAAACACAACAAATTAAAAGCCTCAAAAAGGAGCACAGGAACAAGAGGAAGATAAGGAAACGAAAGCAGAAGGGAAAGCTTGTTTTGTCGCACAGTGATGCACAGGCAGCACACGGTACGCACGACAGCGAAGAGCAACACGATCAGCAAGGGGGGCAGTGGGATTGTGAAAGCAGTGGTGATGACATGAATGCTGTATGGCACAATGGTCCAGAGAACACACCGGAGCTTTATTAGCCAGTAGGGCATGAAACCGAACCAGGATTTGCACAAAGGCACCTCTTAAAGACCTGCAAAAGCTGCTGTACTCTGTACTGTCCCCGAAAATATCACTAAAACCAGAACGTACCAGCATGCATCCTCCTGCAAAGCACAAATTAAGGAAAATTAAAAAAAAAAAAAAAAAAAAAAAACAGGCAAGAAACAACTTGCCAATTCCACAGCTAAGTCTTCACTTAGACATGAAAAGGTCAGCAGATGGCTCAGTGTGTGAAGATTCCTCCACATGATCTTGGTGTGAAGTCAGCCTCCGTATCAGCCAGAAGGAGAGCGTTCTGCTTGTCAATTCCAAGTGTTCACAGAGGTGTGGAGAAACAGCACTCTAGCCCCCCAGCGGTTACCCCCGTACACAGTGATCGCTCTGCCCAAGATCACAGTATTACAGTGCCCTCTAGCTGGAACATTGCTAGCCGCAACCATGCTTCAAAACCACAGAATCCCAATTCAGATGATGCAAACACCTTTGGGATCATTTGGTGTAGTGAGACCACCACAGTCTACACAGGAACAATGTCACAGTAACCCAAGACCGTTAATTTTTAATACTTAAAATAGATATTACAAATTAAGCACAAATATGACATGAAAAACAGACTAAGTCCCCTGTAAATATTTTGAATTTATCCTTTGCTACAAGGCACTGATCTCCACAGCAGCAACAATCCTACTCATTTCATCATGGGATGAGCCAAGAAGCTTAACCCGCCGCAGCAACCACAGAGATATCAGCCTGCTCTGTGAGGAAGGACACACGGGGACAGATGATAACCTTCAGCGACAGCTGTGGAGGCAGCAACATGGGCGCCCACTTCTGGATCCACAAAAAGAGATGATGGACTTCAAGCAGTGCTCTGTCAACTCTCAAAGGGCAAGTGTGCTTTGTGAGGACACTCATGCATGGAGCACCTCTGGGTGGTGAGCCTGAAGAGGGCCAAGGCCAGCTCCATGGAGAAAACGGACGAGAGGGAGAATGCAGCATGGAGAGACCATGACGTTTGTGAAGCATGCAACACAGGAGCTCGTGTCGTGCGGGAAAAAAAAGGGTTAGACAAACACAGAAATGAACAAGTAGCAATGAGGGCAACAAAAAAAACAACAGAACATAAACATCATTGTGAAAGCTTAAAATAAAGCGGGCTTCCTTTTTGGAGGTGCATTTATTTTGATTAGTCAAAAAAAACGTTCAAACCAAGTGGATTGTGAAGACATGAACATAAGGGTTTCAGAATCTACTTAAATTTATTTATTAAAAGACTTGCTTCAAAATTTAAAGTGCAAGGTCAAGGCAAGGCCAAAACTACTCATTTAGTTTTAAACTTGTTCATTTACTTTATTTAAATGCAAAGATAGGAATGTGGATGCTGCTTATTAAAAGCCAGCTTGTTCTCTCACTAGGAGAAATGTTTTAGCAGTAAACATAGCTGGTTTGAACATGAACAAACAGGTTAGAACAACTTCACTGTGGAAACATCACAGAAATTTCCAGGGCATAATTCGTACGTATTTCCATCCCCCACCCATCTTTTCTTGTTCCTTAAGAGTTTAAGGATCATTTCAGCCCTGAGAAAGGTTTACAGAAACTGCAGATTGAATCACACGCTCAATGTCAGTAATTGCTTGTTCCATGTAAGGTCTTGGTGGTCCAGAGTCCATCTCAGAAGCACAGGGTGAAAGGCAGGCTACACCCTGGATGAGATGCCAGTCCATCTCTAGGAGGTGACATGCACACATTCACTAAGGCCAATTTAGAGTCCTCCATTCAACTAAAACACTACATTGGACTGTGAGAGCAGATCCACAGGAACATATTTATGTTTGATCATATAAACTCTACACAGAGTGAGCCGCATTCAAACTCGCTTTCAAATGCACTGCCCAGGCTGTGTGAGGCACTGGTGCTACGAACTGTATCACCCTCCTGTCTACATGTAGAATTTTTAACATTTCTGTGAGGTTTTAAAACCAAACTTAGGTGGGCTTGATGGAGACATAGCTACCCTGAACCCTCAATTGGGACAATAATGTCATGTTTTGCTTCCAGCTCTATAGGTTAAAAAGAAGGAACATGGGTTAGTACTGATTTTCACACTGCATATCCACCACTTTAATCATTTTAATAAAACAAAACTTATTCAAAATGTATGTTTCCAAGTATGTAAGTGCATGCAGTTAAACATTCAGGATAACGTGGCTGTGATGTAACAAGGACGCCATACAACCTTAACTCTGGTCACACAAGGTTTCAGTAAAGCTGATATATTAGGATACAAGCAGGAAATCCCATTCCCCATCCCAGAAGTTCTTAACTGCAGAAGTTTAAACAGACTGGAGTGTTGGAGAGACGTAAACTCTGACACTGGGAGCAGGTTGATGGGATTGGAAGCTGATCAGAAGGTCACATTGGGCAACGGATGCCAGAGAGGGATCGCGTGTGGACACATGCTGATGCTGTCATGGCTGACACTCACTGCAATGTGACCGCAACACACTCCAGCCCAAGTCTTTGCAGAGATTTACCATCCATAAGACAAGTCAGTAAATATAACAACTGCACCGTTACCTGCTAATGGAAAATGTGGGAGCATCTTGTGTCTGAGATCTGAACAGAGTTCGCTTTGTTAGTATTTTTGAAACCCCATCAACTGCGGACTGTGGATATGCAGTGGAAATAAGAACGAGGAAGAAGGTGAATGGAAGCGATGAGCAAAAGGAAGACTGGGGGAGGAGAGCCGCAGTGGGACGGGAGTAAGAACCTGTTGAGAACGGCACTGTAGAGTTTGGTCTTTACAGACTGCAGAAAGTCAGAGTTGAGGAGGTTCTGACAGATGCAAAAGGTGCACCTGTTGCAGGTGCACATGCAGCGTAACCTGGCGTGGCTGCGGAGACACACAGAGGAAGAGCAGGTCAGAACCGCACATTGTAACAGCACCATCAGAGTCCAGTGGCACCTAGCACAAATGAGCCACCTTCACGTGCCCCCTTGGTGTCCTACAAGCAGGAACAGGTGAGGGGGGTGCAGGGGATAGAAGGGAAGCAGCACAACTCAGTCCCTGATATTCCCAATTAAAGCCACAGCATTACCCACAGAGCCAACAACAGGTGATCGTATTCCCACTGGCTGTAATACTGACTGTTATAATAAACTCCACTCCTCCACTATGTCTAGATGAATGGTTTATGCAGGATATTTTAAAAGTAAATGATAAACCAATATTTGTTGCACAGTTCACTAGAATTTTCCTTAGCCCTGAAATTTTTTTTAAAAAGACATGTTTCAAAATCACCTATAAATAATACATTTCCACTTTCATCACTTATCTGGGCCCTTAATTATTGTAATTTCAAAAAGCTGTTACTCAATATAAAATCCTTTGCTTTACTGTACTCAGACTAACCCACTATCTTCATTGTAAAGCTGCTTTTAAAGGTATAATACAAAGATTGTCATTATCATTATTATCATTATATTATTACTACTACTAAAAAACAAAAAGTTCCAGAGCTTAAACACATTTGCATTCAGGAGAAAAGGGGGCAGAAATTCTAAATACAAAATGAAGGAAGCCAGAAATCAGAATACAAAAGCAAAACAATGCGGCAAAATGCCGGTTAAAAGAGATTCTATCTGAGAGTCCATTGTTCACAATAAAACAAACGTTGAACTACTGAACGGAGATCAGGACGTGCTTCTCCTCCCTAATCCCTGCCCTATGCACGCAGAGAAAAAGCCATGCACGCAGTCAGTGTTTATCAATAACTTATTTTATACAACTGCGCAGCACAATGTGTATCTTAACCAAACCTTTACTAAGAGAAAGATTACTTATTGGCATAAAGCAGTGCAAATGCCAGCAGTTCCTGAACACTGTACTTCAGTGAGCAATGAGACTTGTGATGTTCCCAAAATGCATTGCACTGTGCATACCACCAGCCCTTCAGTACAACCACCTTGCTTTCTCTGGGACATTTGAACTTAGTTGTGGAATTCCAGTGCAATTTATGTTTTTCAAAATACTTTTATGCACCTCTTAGCAAAAAGTGCTATGCTTTCTGCAGCAATTAAAATGCCATATGATGAACAAAGTAATTTTTATACTGGTAACTGCAGTTTTGTTAAGCCATAGCAACTGTGCAATGCTGATAAGAACAGTCAGTATGACAGGAAGAGGAAAAAGAAAAGCATATTTAGGACTTTTCCTATTAGTGGAGCTACATTCCCTTGGAATATAAACAAACTAAACTACATTAGCAACAAAACCTTTTTGAACCTGAAATAACATCTTAACGATAATCCAGCACCACAACATTGCAGCAGTCCATTTTTGCCCCTGGGAAGTACTGGACAAAAACACTACAGTGCATATTTTCAGATTGGGTTAAACTTCATGAAGCTGAGGAACACACAGATACACAAACATCACTTTTTTATACAAACCATCAAAAATTTTATGACATTAACCCTGGGTTCAGACCAAGAAACTAAATCCAGGGTGAGGATATGACTAACACTGCACCATTTTGCAGGTAAACGCTTTAAGGCTGTTGTGGATATTTGCTCACCATTGCCGTTTTAGTAAAATATCCGTACATGCTTTACCCTGGCAAATCTATCTTTTTCCATATATGGTACAAAGGCCCCTGGCACTCTGACCTCTAGCCTACCTGCCCACCACCAGAGCACATTAAAAGGTCATAAATATTAGACAACAGGCAGCCAAAACCAAATAAAGGCTCATGACATGCATGAAAATCCAGCTGGAAGAAGAAGGAAGAAAAAAAAAAAAAAAAAAAAAAAAAACTCATAAATGAGTAAACATAACACGGACAGCATAACGGAAAACACATGCCAGAGAGCCGGGCGGGAAGAGAATCTGGCACAGCCATGCAGGAGACGGGAGCAGGATATAGGGTTCATTGAAGGGCAGGTCAAAAATAACGTGATGGATAGGGACTCAGCACTCACGGGTACATGGCCATGGTGGTGAGTTTGGTGTAGATGTCCTTGTTGGGTGCATCAACCGTATTGCAGGTGAAGGTCTGTGGAGGTGGAATCTTGTGCCTCTTACAGAACTCAAGTGGTGATGGACTGTAGTGCTGCTTGACCTCATGCAGGTCTGACTTGGTAGCGATGACCATACATGGCGTCTTGCTGTCCATGAAGTACCTCTGTAAACCCACAAAGCGAAGATCGCTAAAGGAGAGGCAGATCACCTCGCGAGTTTTTCGGCACATTTTAATACGTTTCCAAAGGAGATTAATGTTACCCATTTACTTGTTTTATACACATTATATGCCTGCAAGCACTTCTTTTCGCTCACGTTAAGTACCCTTGACTTCAACAGCAGGGTAACTCCTGATAAGTTTTAATAAACCATTACATCTGCTTTGAAGAAGGGATGAATGAAAATAAAATGGCAGCATCCTTAACATTAACACATTCATTAGAACACATGCAGTTTTCAGAGAGGAAATCAAATTGAAAGAGAATTTCAATAATACAATTTTATCATTTCATCACAAGCAAAAGATTATAAAACCATCAACATCACAAAAAAGGGAATAACTAGGTCAACATCTGCTGGCAAAAAGAAGAGCCCAGAATGTACCTTGAAAATATTTGCGCAGAACTCAAAGGAGCTGGGATTGCTGATGTCGTAGACCAGGCAGGCGACGTCGCAGCAGAGATCAGCATCCGAGAGGAACTCGGAGTTTGGGAAAACTTCATGAAGCTGAGGAACACACAGATACAGCCGCCATTTTTTCATATAAACCATCAGAAATTTAACGGCATTAACACTAGGTTTAGACAAAGAAACCAAATCCAGGGTGAGGATATGACTGACAAAGCTGACCATCTATAACAGATCCTGTTGGGATAAACATGATGCAAAAACCAACTCACCAGCAAATATTTTTCTTGTCCATAAACATATGTGGTGCTGATAGCATAATAAGATCTGTGGTCTTCTCGTATTGTCTTCTGTCGCTGTAATAGGAAAGGAAAACCTCTCAACCTCTAGTCAACCTTAAAAAAATGACCCCAGTACACTAAATTACCAAACAAAAGTTGGCATTAATGAATGTACAAGGTGAATCAAACAGAGTTGAATGCTTTCAGAAATGTAGAACTCAATAATTAAGCATCAGTATGGACTTATTTGTAGAGTTAGCCTTAATTTTTTCCCTACATTTTGGCACTTGAAAGGTAGACTACATGTTCATATAATACTTGGTCACCAAGTCATAAATTTAGGAATGTGTTCAGTTATTCTACATACACCTATCAGCCACAACATTAAAACCACCTGCCTAATATTGTGTAGCTCCCCCTCGTGCCACCAAAACAGCTTTGACCCATCGAGGCGTGGACTCCATAAGACCTCTGAAATTGTCCTGTGGTACCCGGAACAAGACGTTAGCAGCAGATCCTTTTAAGTCCTGTAAGTTGCGAGGTGGGGCCTCCATAGATCAGACTTGTTTTTCCAGCACATCCCACAGATGCTCGATTGGATTGAGATCTGGGGAATTTGGAGGCCAAGACAACACTTTGAACTCTTTTTCATGTTCTATAAGAAAATGTTATACATCAGACCAGGACACCTTCTTCCATTGTTCCATGGTCCACTTCTGACCTTCATGTGCCCACTGTAGGCACTTTTGGCAGTGGACAGGGGTCAGCATGGGCGCTCTGACCAATCTGCAGCAACACAGTCCCATACGCAGCAAGCTGTGATGCACTCCTTTCTATCATGACCAGCATTAAGGTTTGTGTGTGTTCTGACTCCTTTCTATCATGACCAGCATTAAGGTTTTCAGCAATATGTGCTACAGTAGCTCTTCTGTGTGATCAAACTAGATGGGTGAGCTTTCACACCCCGTGCACATCAATGAGCCTTGGGTGCCCATGACCCTGTTCCTGGTTCACCGGTTGTCCTTCCTTGGACCACTTTTGGTAGGTACTACCTACTGCATATCGGGAACCCACGACAAGACCTGCCGTTTTTGGAGATGCTCTGACCCAGACGTCTAGACTTCACAATTTGGCCCTTGTCAAAGTTACTCAGCTCCTTATGCTTGCCCATTTTTCCTGCTTCCAACACATCAACTTCAACAACTGACTGTTCACTTGCTACCGAATATATCCCCCAGCCCCTTGACAGGTGCCATTGTAACAAGATTATCAATGTTATTCACTTCACCTGCCAGTGGGTTTAGTGTTGTGGCTGATTGGTGCATATATTTGTGAATATTGGACAATATGCACATATATTGCATATTTATAGACACTTGCTATATAACTTTGCAAAAAAAGTTCTGGGCATCTTATAGACTCCATCCCACAGCAGAAAATGCCTGTCATGTTCTCCCACAGGCAGTGGACCCTGGCTCACCACAAGGTTCCTGCCCAGGAAGGCCTGGAGGAAGCCACTCTTCCCACTACCACTGGCTCCAAACACATTGCAGCGGAACACATTGCGCTGTGTCTGCTTCTTCTGCAGGTCAATCTTCTTGTCACGCGTCACTACAAGAGTGGTGTGCAAACTGCCAGTTAGTACACAGGAAGCCAAACCTGGGGAAGCCTTGTTTTGTCCAGTCTTTGCCTTATGATTTTACAATGTGTTCTATTATTAGAGCAATAATTTCATTTTAGATACTAAAACCATACTTGTAAAGGTTTCAGTGTGTATTAAATAAACATAAACATAATTTATTACATAACAGTAAATCACGTAATTTGATTTTTCATCCCCCCTCAGGGTCTCAAAACTCATCTCTGCAAATCTGTATTTGGACAATTGTGCGTTTGCATCTAAAAATTGTTTTTGAAATGTACTTTAGTTTAACTGTTGTATATGGTTCTGAAGAAAAGTGTAACTGTAAGCAAGGCAAATCCAGTCCAATTTCCCTCCTTCCTAAATTAAGGTTATTTAGCCATCCTGTAAAATGCTACTATATCCTACTGTAACACCAGCTTGTCTCCAGTCTATGTTTAACATACAGTTAAAATCCTTTTTGTGCTGTGCTAACTGCTAAATCTAAACTGCTAAATGTGCTAAAATTGTCTCACCTACCCGTGATAGCAGCGGCCTGGGACTCCTGCTCACAGATGATGGAATAGCCCAGGTATCCCAGGTACTCCAGGCAGCGCTGCACATCCAAGTATGTCGTTAACCTGAAAGCAAAGAGAAACAAGCCAGTCAGCTGGATGGCACAGATCTTTAATGTTTCTGAGATACACAGTTAACAGTACGCCTCACTCAACTGTAGGTGCGATTATGTACATTTATTTCTTTTCTGTTGAGCTGTTGATAACATGCAGGTCACAATTAAAATGACATTAAACCAGCATTAGCTGAGGTACCACTCATAGTAATAGTGATAATGTGAATTAAATAAATCATCAATGAAGTGTTACTGGACTGATTCATATACACTAGGACCAGGACCAACAAACTAACTAAACCTGCCTAATATTTGACTACTCTGGCTCTTCAGCCAACCAGTAAAGGACACTCTGGAAGTAAACACATGACTCTCAATGGGTTTCATAGTGGTACTCACGTCCACTGAGACAGATAGCCCTGGTATGTGATCCAGCCCTGGTCATTGGTGCACACTGTGTTATTCACATCAGGGCCCCAGGGCATGTAGGGAAATACTCTGAATAGATCCTTCAGTTCTTCTGGTGATAGAGCACAATCTCTGTCCTGAAATGTAAAATGGACAAAAATTATTTATAGCCATTCAATCTATTGGTGTCACTCCTGCAAACTAGGAAGCATCCAGTCAACGACTGCACAGCCCTGGAGTAACAGCTCACTTTGTGGTTTTTGGGAATCTTAAACATCACTATGCAAAATCCTTTCATGTGGTCAGAATTATGCAGTTTACAACCACAGGCAAGAAAACAATGGAGAAGTGTATCCTGTGTTTAAATGCTGGAGTTAAGAAAGGGACTGATTTATAAAAAAAAAAAAAAATACCCTAAGTGTGAATGCAACTGGCATTAACTATGAAATCTATAAATAACTAGAGCACCAGTAAGAGTTGAATAAGGATTGCATGCCCAAAAAAGCACCTATAGCATACACTAAAAAAAGTGTATCAACACAATAAAATGATCCATAGAATTATATTTATCTTTTTCCACCATGCTCTCTTCAGCATCAGTGAAACAAAGTTTTGCACAACCATGGACAGAGAAGCAGATCCTCACCTTGTCGTGTTTATCAAAGACACTCTGGAGGAAGAGGTAAGCATTGTGGTTGAGTTCGGTGGTGCAGTCAGGAGGTATTTTTAACCTGACAGCAGACAAACACTGCAGTTAGATTAAACGTGCTAAGGATTACAAGACTAGAAGAAAAAGATTAGGACAGGGTTCTTCCTAAACTCCTTCAAAGAACGGCTCCAGCGTATTTATCAGGCCCAAGCCGTCAGGTTGGTGTTCTGCTACTTCCAATATTTTTCACATCAGAAGCTAAGAGGTAACCAGATGGCTTACCAAATACACCAAACAAATTATGAAAGTTACGCAATCACTTTGTCTCATTCTCAAAACCTGCAAACAAAACTAAAGTTCTGCAGATCTGACCAACAGACAAACAGTACAGTTAGTAGCGTAGTGGTCACAGTTGTCACCTTGTACTGAAAAGATCTCTGTGTGAATCTTTAGGTCTTTTCTGTTATACTCTTCAACAAGGTGCTTACTCTAAATTTTTCCATTTCACTTGCACAAATAAGTAAATATGCTAGCACAATATACAAACATTGTAAATTACTTGGAAGAAAAGCATTTAATGAATGAATGACAGAATTAATGAATACATAAATAAAACCAATATGTATTTTCTTAATATTTCCCTGCATTGTGCATCAGGAAACCCAGCTTCATGTGACTTACGGGGGAAATAGGTACTCCTGAGTTAGCTCCAGGTCGTCATCATAGCCGAACCGCCGAAGCACTGTCCAAGTGGTCTCATGTCTGCCTCTCTGGATGAAGAGTGTGTGCAGGAACAGGAACCCTGAAGAAGAGGAACAACCTTCTTCCACATACACTTAGCAGTAAAGTTGCGTTGTGGGTGTCAGAAGTAACAAACTCATATTAATTCATATTGTAATGGTGCGGAGATGTCCCTGAAAATATTTGTAAGAGTTCACAAAGTGCTTTGTATTTGTAAGTACTTTGTTGCAATTGGGTAAACTTTTGCGTTTATGCTGGCAATACCTGTTGGTGTATTCTGGGAATTTTAGCAAAGTGCTACCCATCGAAGAAGAGAGTTATGAGGTGTTGATATTCTTATGCACAACTGTATAGTTCTATCCAGTCTGTCTCATAGAAAGAGTGCCTAGATGTAGCCAAACTTTTGAATGGTGCTGTATGTACTACAATCTACTCAGAGAAGAATACACTTCATAATCTATCGGAGATCATCAAGGACTACCGATCAACTTCATGTGGGAGTAAGTGAACTGCATTCAGCAGAATTAGTAGAGAGGGAAGAAAGAGATCACACCTGGTGGGACCATTTTACCTTTTAGCGTGAGGCCATTGTCACGCACTCCATCTGTCATGTTCTTCCTGACTACATTTTTCACATCCTCCAGTGCCTGAGGTGCAAGGGGTATGTTGAAACATGTCCTCTGCAGAAAAGGAAAAAAAAAAAAAAAAAAAAAAAAAAAAAAAAAAAAACAAGGACCTCATCTATCCGGCACTACACCATAAACCCTTGTTTTATCGTGGGCTACATCATGTCTTTCTAAACATTTTTGGTGCATGAAGTTAAATCATGAACACCACATATATGCAATTATACCAAATGATAGGCCAGAAACACAGTAATTATCAGACTATGGACATACGTTCAATGCAGGGAGGACATGCAAGACAGTAAAAGCACAGATATCAACAATAAACACCTGATACCTGAAAGAAGTTGAGCTCATTATCATTGAGAATACCATCATTGTCCAGGTCAGATACTTTAAAGATGCGTGTTAGGGCTTTGGCACAGGCAGGTTTAATCTGCAAATAAACAATGTTGTCACTTAAAGCACATAAAGGCTTTCATTCAAGCAAGATCATTCAGACAAAGTGGAATCTCGGGACATTTTGAACAACATTCAAGGACCAGCTGTTCAATATACCTACCAAACTATCCCAGTACACTTTAGACATAATCAGTGGAGATGAACTGTCCAGAAACCAAAGACACTCTGAATTCAGCAACAGGTTTGTGAAGTAGATACGCGAATCTATTATCTGACCAGGAGACCTCGGAGTCAGCTACAGCTGTGACAGTTATAAATGGCTTGAATGTGCTACTGACAGTACCTCCTTCTCCTCCAGGCAGTAGAGGGGGCCCGTAGGATGCAAAACAGCTTTCTGGGCATAGTAGAAGAGTTCAGAGATGTTCTTCAGGTTTTTTGCAGAACACTGTGGTCAGAAACAAGTGTACAGCAACATGATGTGCAGGAGCAAGCCAGCAAAACAAAAACTGCACCATAAACTGCAATTCAAGTCAGAATGTTATGTAATACAATTTAAGATGAGCAATGCCAGTTTGCTGGCAATCTTCTTACCTAAAAATCTTCCACACAAAAACGGTACTGCAGCAAGTGGTGTGTTCTAGCAAACAATAAATCTGTTGTTGCTTTATTTGATGTAGAACTTGGAGCAGCACCAACATATTTTAACTGCTCAGGCTATTCAGCTTTTCAGATTTGCTGGTGTCATGGTACAACTTACTAAACATTTCAGATCAAGTAACTTCTCAGCAACCCTGTTATCTGCATATTTTTAAATGAGGTTATAATTTAAAAAGTTCTCAACTCCTTATATCACAAGTCAAGCAATCATCCCAAAAAATTTCCATGTTCCTTATCCTCAGCTTCCTCAGACTACCAATAGCCTGCTCTCACATGCTGCAGACATCCAGACTGGAAAGTTAGCCCTGGTATGTGATCCAGCCCTGGTCATTGGTGCACACTGTGTTATTCACATCAGGGCCCCAGGGCATGTAGGGAAATACTCTGAATAGATCCTTCAGTTCTTCTGGTGATAGGGCACAATCTCTGTCCTGAAATGTAAAATGGACAACAATGTGGTCGCAACTATTCCGAAATAGGCTGTCTAAAACCATCTCTATCCTGGTGCGACTTTGCTAAACTGTCAAGTGTCACATCCATGCAGGACGTTTAACAGACAGGATCTGTCTTGTGGATTAGATTTAGTGGTCTGATGAGCAGAGCCTCCAGGCATTTCATCTCATTACTAAGGATCACATCCACAAGCTTCAGTTCAAGAGCTTTAGCTCAAGAAAGAGGGACGAAAGTGTTACTGACACATTTAAAAACAAGACACAATGGGAAAGCAGCAAAAAAATTGCCAGCAAGTCTTTACAATGCACATTAAATAAAAACGTGCTCAAGAAACTTCCATCACAGAGTTATATTCCTTCCAACTAAAAACGCTATCCAGACTGCCAGACGAGGGCAAAGAAATACGATTTGCAGACAAAGCCAACACTTCCCACACTCACATGACAAAACTGGAACAGAAACACTGCAGGCACCCAAAGGACTTCCCAGATTGTGATTTAATTCATCCATTCATCCTTCCTCTCAATTACAGCTGTGTAACACACAGGTAGTTTCTATTCTCATACATCTTGGTGTCACAGTAAGCACATCCATCTCTCACTCAATACACAGTGCCTCACCTCTACGCAGGTCTCGATCTCTGAATACTGATTCATGATGGGCAGGATGGTCTCCATGCTGCTGTGTTCCACCAGGTCTGATTTATTCCCCACAAGGATCAGTGGCACCCTGTTGCCCAACACACAGAGCTGCTGGGTAAACCTTCCTGAGCTACCAGCCATTTCAAGAGCACCTCTGCTCAATTATCCATAACACCCAGCACAAAGGCTAAAGAAAAGTGTATCTTCAGTTTGTTTTCAGTGTTGTTATATGAGAACTGCTGGCACAGTGAAAAGGTTTCCCATACTATACACTTAACTCATAGCAGCAAGCCATCAATCTCACTGTTCTCTTTGTACTTCCTCCACTCCCACCTGATTTACGCACTTTGAAAACTCTTCAGAGAAATAACAGCTCCACAGAAAAGTGCCGAAAAGTAACAAGTATATGCAGTAATACCAAGCTTCAGTGAAGTGTTGACAAGTATATATATATATATATATATATATATATATATATATATATATATATATATATATATATATATATATATACTTGTCAACACTTCACTGAAGCTTGGTATTACTGCATATACTTGTTACTTTTCGGCACTTTTCTGTGGAGCTGTTATTTCTCTGAAGATATATATATATATATATATGTATATATATATATATATATATATATATATATATATATATATATATATATATATATATATATATATATATATATATATATATATATATATGTGTATATATATATATATATATATATATATATATATATATACACACACAATATATATTGTATGTTCGCATTTAACAGACAGCTATGAGAAGGGAGGGGGCTCTATGACTTGCACTTACGTAGCATGCATATCACCCCCCCCCCCCATCTAACATTCTTAACTTCTCCTGTTACAGACCAATTATCCACCCATTAAAAGGTCAAACCCATACAACATTACTAAACATTCATGGACAAAAACAACACCACATACCTGCTGTCCTTGTCTGTTCTGTCATTTATGAGAGGAATCCAATGGCTTGTCACCTACAAGAAAGCAAACAGTGCACAGAGCCTGCAAATTTATTTCCCCAATTTAGGTCCATGCATCATAATAAAAGCAGACGAGACAACAATAGCCTACGTGTTATTAATGTACATGTCTGACGTTCAGCACTGTGTAAAATAGTAATTAAAGAAAAAGAATGAACTTGCCTTATCTATGGACTTCTTATTGTTAACAGAATACACTATGCATATTACATTGGCCTGTAAAGAAGAAAAGACTACCTTTAGTATTACAAACATATTTTATTAAGTCATCAAAACACAAGATTTTTTTTTTCCCCATTTTGTCTTTGTTAAGTGTTATTTAGCTTAAGCCTTTCCAAGGTAATACTCTGCAAAGATTTGCCTTTTTATACAGCAATTTATTCTTAGGGTATTAATTCAGAGTAAACAGTTTGATCACAAGTCTGCAAGAAGACAGTTCTAACCAGAGGCACCTGCTGGCCAGATAGATAGATAGATAGCTAGATAGCTAGATAGATAGATAGAGTCAGTTGGGGTTGACATTCACTTAAGTTAACAATGGCAAAATGTCACATTACATCAACTTTGCTTCATTCATAGCCTCCAGTCCTTTCATTTATTTTATTAACTTTTGATAAACAATGCACTTCACTTATTAATTTTGGCACACTGTGCAAAATTTAGACCAGAAGAATCACTAAAGTTACCTGGTAACTATCAGTTAGCATGACCATTAATTAACATAAATGTTCTGTATACTCACGACATTAAGTCAAAAGAGTTTGTCACTTACATGGTTACTGAGTATACCATGTAATAAAATAAGGAGTAAACATACAGTGTTAAATGTATAACCCTTTCTTATATAAAGCACTCTCCCTAAAAACAAATAATTTCTGAAACTACAAAAGGATCACCGTAATCCTACCTTTGATATTTCCTGAAACAACTGTTCATCTGACTGTTCTGCTTCTGTAAAGGGTAACAAAAAAAACAGCCTCATTACCTCAGCTGATACAGGCATAAGTAAATCCATCTTCACACTACATGGCACAAATAATTACCTGAATAATCTACTATGTGGGTAGGGACCCTCTCTGGTGTGACGTCTGCAGGAATTGTAATCTCTTCTGCACGAAGAGGTACCTGTTGAGCACAAAGTAGATAGGCTGCATGAGAACTACGTGAGCCTTCCACTCTAAACAACTAAATATCACTGGCAAATGACATAACATGAAGACAAAAATACAAAGAGCCATCAGTCACTCCAAAATCTAGCTTTAACCATCAATATTACAGGAACAAGTGATCATGTGACATTAAATAATTTATCGCCTAAAATCACTTTTGTGAAAATATTTGTGAAAAGCAGAAGCAGAATGAATTCAAATTAAACAAACAAATGTGTATTTACTTTGCAGAGATACTCTGGGGAAAAATGAGAGAAATTCTCAATGAAACCTTTTGAAACAAACTAAAATGCAAAAAGTCTCCATACCTCATCTGGAAACTCCTCGCTGACCAGTGACATGATTAAAGATGTCTTTCCAACTTTAGCTATTAAAACAGAAAAAGTTTCACTCAATCTTAAAACACCCCATTTAAAAAAGTTAATATTATCATCATTAGCATTATTTTATTACTGTTCTGATTAGCCAGTGCTTTTTTAAATCATTCACAAAGCAGAATTTTTCACTGGAACAGTTAGGAACCTTGCTCAGGCGTACAGCAGCAGGGCCCTTCTGAAAGGACTGCCACCTGTAACTACCCCCTTTCCAACCCCTTCACACTACTGTATAATATTATAAAATCAAACAGTCTACACATGAGACACATTCGTGAAGTGGAAAATGACACCAGCTGCTCTGGTTGTCACCTAGTGGGACAGCCTATATAAGCAGTAAAACAGTTTGATGTGTTGAGAAAATGAGCCATTCCACAACTGAAAAGATGCAACAAGCTTTTGTGGGTATGAGGGTGAATTCTAAAAGACCTCCATCAATTTCCAACAATATTCAGGAAAGGTTCCCTGCCTACATTACATTGCCACTATATTATGAATAGCAATTGATCTTTAAAAACACAGGCATTATTGTGAAATTTTATTATTCTCGTTCCATATTTTTGCAAACAAGAGAAATTATTCCTATGTAAAAACACAACCCTTTAACTTCAGCACCACTGGTATGACTCAAACATGTCAAAAACCATCGCCAAAATAGACTACCATAGCAACCACAGCTCTTGACCCTTGAAGAGGAGAAGTGGGAAAGTAAATGCTGATGATTCCAAACAGGCTTTGGACACGTGTAACACTTGACGTTTACACAACACAAATCCAATCCTCGTTTATTTTAGTAACGGACTATGTAGGCCAGAGAGCCCCGGCACCAAAAAACTAAGGATAAAAATAGTTCTGACTTCAACAGCAAGAGAGGGCGGAGAAACAGAACAGAAGAACTGAGTCCAACCCAATAGGATATGCTGTACAGACATATGAGCAACAGGTCTCATCTGAGTGTGACATTTACCAAAAAATGACAGATTACAACCACTCTCATTTGAACTGAGATAAACACTTATAAAAGTGCTTTTACTTAAGAAGAGAAACAGAAAACATGCATGCAGATTTATGAGACTAAACACCACTTGATTTATAAAGAGAAAATCCACTTTAAACCAGGCCCTTCATTTTTGTATTTTACCTCTTAAACTGTACATGTTACAACACTGAAATCTAATGCACCTTACAGAGGCCATACTATGTTTTTAAAAGACACAGTAATCTAAAGAATCTAAAAATCTTTCTTTGCTTGGTCTCAAGATAATAGAAGCCTACATATCACAGATACCACTACTATTAAAACATTTTGGTTCCTCAGTATAAATTTTTATACCCACTATGCATAATGTACAGGTACAGAACATCACCCACTCCTGATGGTTTTATCCTGTAACTTCTGGATGAGCAGCTACCCAAAATATAGCCAGATTCAGTGCCATACATGCTTTCTGCAGAAGTGTTTGTCATGAAGTGAACATTTCATGTTGACCAGGTGGACACAGAGATAGCTTTAACCATCACATATGGTGTGGTATAGTAAGAAAAACATGTTAGACCTCAGAATGCAGGCACACAATGTGGAGAATTAAACCTTCAATCCAGACACCTTACAGAACTTGGCACACAGTTAAAGACAGCATTTGCACAGCATGAACACAGCCTGTAGGCAGCATTAACACCAGGAAACACTGTCAACGCAGCAGGAACACAGCCTGGCTCTGGGGTCTCCGACTCAGGTTGTTGTCTGTCTGACACTAAACCAAATAAAACGAAATGTGTGCGATGTGCCAGATGCCAGACTCCGATGACGTGCGCTGAGAGCAACGCGCGGTCTGTCCGATCCGTTTTTTTTTTTTTTCCCCTCACAGCCTCGCTTCTCCTGCTCACAGACTAACTGACCCTCCGTCCCACTTACGTTCTCCCACCAGCAGGATCCTCACGTCCTTCCTCATGGCTTCCACGCACTTTTCACTTCTTTATTCGCTCGCTGGGCAACGGTAGTGAGCGCGTGAGTCCAATGTCATGGAGACCCTGTCATGCGGCTCGGCGGCTTAGCCAGCTTAGCCCGGCGGGGGAGAACGACGTCCGGGGCAGGTCACCTCTTCCACCGGCCGAGGGGCCGGCCGAGTTCTCACCGTCGCTTCACCGTGATACAGAACTGTGTGCACCACACAATTGGCAACTTAACAGTAATTCAACTCACTGAAGGCCGCTGACAACATACCTGCCCGCAGCTCGTAAAACGCACTGCCTACTCCAGCCCACCATTACGACATCCTGCTAACGCGTCCCGCTTCCGGTTTACACTTCCGCCTTCTTTACGGGTCGTGCAGAGGAACATAATTGCCGAGGAATTATTCACACGCAAAAAAATACAGCGCGCAGCCGGGCTCCGCTTCGTTATTAAAGCGTGACGCCATTATTATTTTTTCTAACTGCAGAATGCAATGCAAGAATGCAAGTTCCCTGTGGGTTTGTAACATACATACTATAGCTCAGATCCAAGGAAAAATATTTTATGAAGACAAAGAGCAATTCGAAAGAAATAGCATTCATGATAATATGAAACAAGCTATTTATTACATAACTACCTGAGATACCCAAAAAGTAGCAACACCTTAGACCTGACAAAACTGTATTACCCTTGAAGCGGTTGCATTTAGCACACAAGCATTGTTGCGTAGTTTTGTGACTTCGTCACGCACATAACGTAACAATTCATGTTTCTGTGCCTTATTTCAATGAAAAATCTAAATTTTCAAAATATTAAGGTGTCCTTTTTGGAGCCTATTGAACTTGACTATGCAAAAACATCATATGGGGTGAGAAGTCCCTGTGTGACAAATTTCAAGTCTCTGTCTTGAAAAACAAAGCTGTGGATTAAGAACAAACAAATGTAAATTTAGCTTTATAGATATACAAATGGTATAGAAGGGATCGAAGATACACAAAGTATAAAACATATTTTTTAGTTTTTACAGCAGGAAATACAAAACTACATTCTGAACAATGACAATTACCATTACATTAAATAATAATACATTTTTTATATTTGTGCATACATGTAAAGCAATGACAGTTCTTCCAGTACATCCTTAACTAAGGTCCAGTAAAGGACAGAGCGCTCCTATTCCCTAGCCCAAAGAGCCAGAATGCAGACCTTACAGGTGCTCTGAAGTTGACCGGCGCACTGTGCAGTAAGGTCTTTTCTTCACACACGCTGTAAAACTGCAAGGAGCCCTTATTCATGTCAAGCATGACTTGGACTTTCTTGGGTAGCTTGTCCCCAAGGTCGCATTGGTTGTTGTGATGCCAGTAGCACAGTCTCTTGTTGCTCCATTCCAAGCACCAAGAAGCATCGGTGCGACCCAGGTAATCTCGACAGCCCAACCTGTTGTAGGCCACACCAACAGCCCAGCCTTCTGCATCAGTCACGTCCACATCCCAGTAGTGCACACCATCAACAAATTCAGGGTCTGCCATCACCTGACTTATTTCAAAGCGCTCTTGCGGTGACCGAGACACCCCTCTACGTTTCTGTGTTTCCACTCTGCGACTGTCTGGTGAGATAGTAAGGCCACTGTGTTTGAGGCGAGGGCTGAATTTCAGCCAGGCAAAAGCTATAGGATAGAAGGAGAGAAAAGAAAAGTCAACATTTCTGGACAAAATGGATAAAGTATTTTCAAATTTGGGTAGCATGATAACACAGAGGGTAACTGTGGAAGCTCACAGCTCCTGAACTGTAGGTTCAGATGTAAGTTTAAATCTGACATGTGTTTCAGGTTCACTGGTGACTCTAAACTGCCCTTGGTGTGTGCCCTGCAATGTTGGCATCACATCCAGGCTGTATCCTGCCTGTCATCCTGAACTTGAGAAGCAGTTTTTGACAAGAAAAAGTATAAATGAAGAAATAATTTTCAAAGTTATTTTGCAATTTTCAGATCATCCATATGGGCTGGAAAGATTAACTTAAACTATTTTTTAAAAAGTAAGGACAGCAGAAATTATTTTATTAATATATTACTTGAGTTACAAGCACTGGATAAAAAAGGTAAAAAAGGGTACAGTGGTGTAAACAGTTTATAATCCTCATAAAATCACCTGTTTTACCACTAAAGTGGTTGCATTTAGTACGTAAGTATTGTTAGTGCTGTCAGATGGGTGAATGTCACAGAGAATCATACATGTCCTATTGTCGTCAAGTAGAAAGGGAAAAATACAAAATATGTATCAGCAAACTTTATTACACTTTATGGGCCTTGGCCATAGTGACATGTACGCAGTAATAAAAAAATTATATATTACCAAACTTTATCATCTTTCAACTTTTTGGACTGAGTACACTTGTGTGTGCATGTGTCTGTCAGTGTCACAAACACACAAAAACAAACAAGCAGACAAACAAACAAGAACCATTTATTGTCAAACAAATAGAGATGAGCTTTAAAATGTGGAGATTGACCTGTGACCTGACTTGTAGGACTGGAGCTGCTGACCCCTGCCCTCCAACCCAAAAATCCCACCATCTTCTTCTTCTTTCGGCCGCTCCCGTTAGGGGTCGCCAGAGCGGATCAACTGTTTCCACTTCTTACTGTCCTCTGCATCTCTCTCCGTCACCCCCACCACTAGCATGTCCTCCTTCACCACATCCATAAATCTCCTCTTAGGCCAAAAATCCCACCATACATTTGTTTATACCAACACTTACTTTCAGCCTGACTGCGTGATGATTCTGCCTGTTGTGGACCAGCCTCCAGCATCTCATCCACAGTCTGTGTTCCACCAAATGACAATTCTGAGTTCTCTGAAAATGTTAGAACCATAATAAACATTTATCAATTACATATTTTGACACTTTGTTGTGTCCTGTCTTCAAGTTATTAATATTTATCAATTACATATTTGATAGGCACACTTTGCTGTCTACTGTTAGTGGTTAAAATATTTTTTCCCATTAGGATCCAGAGTAGTGACATTACAAATTAAATAACTAATGTGTACATATGTAAGTACCAATAATTCCTGCTCATAACAGTAATATTTATGTTTATGTAGTCAAATGATGTCAATGCATCTGTCAGCAGTGAAATGTCAAAAGTTTACCCAGTGTTGAAGCACTGTCAACTCCACGAGTACTAAATCCAAATTGCTTCAAGGGTAATAAACATATAATTGGGTGTCAGAATTGTAATAATAACAACATAGAAAGGTACCACTGGGCCACTTTCTGTCTACTTGAAGTGGCGCACAGGGTTCGGACGCATTTTCTTCTTTTCTGCACAGGTGAGTCTCCTCTGTCTCGTGGTGTTCTGTGTGAAAATCCTGTGTGGGGAAAAATATTATCAACCCTGTAGGATCTAAAAACGAAATTTCCCGACACCGGAACAATGCACTTTTCTGACTGCCACCCTTTCACCCTTCGCCTGTCAACACAAAACATTTTGTTTTTTGCACAGTAACTGTACATTGATAAAATACCGTTGCCCTCTAAAGAAAAGGGAGTTTGTACCCTAAACTTCTTCTAAATGGACTGTCTGATCACATTTATGAGAACTGAAAAGGCAAAAGACAAAAGCCTATAAATAAATAGTAAATAGTAGAGTTGTAAGTGATATTTTGGACATGATTTTTTAAATTTGATTTTCTCTGTGTTTAAAAGAAAAGGCAGGAAAGCACCCTGGATGCAATTACTGTCAGGGGAGGAGAAAACAGTGCTTATAAAGATTAACCTACAAGCCTCTTCCCTCACCTTGGTTGTTTCTAGAACAAGAAAATAGAGGTCAGATATTATATTACTGTAAAATATTTGGGTTGACATTGAAGAGGTAAGTTCTACACAGCTTAGTCAAGGCAGGAGTGGAAAATTCAGTGTATACTGTACCATATAATACAGTACCATACCTTGCCATATACATTAATACAGTAAAGTGCTATACCACATCGTAGTATAACACACCCTACCATACTATACCACACCATATAGTAGAGTACAATAAGACACCACACCATATAGTACAGTACCATACCTTGCCATATACAGTAATACAGTACCATGCCATACCACATCGTAGTATAACACACCCTACCATACTATACCACACCACACCATATAATACAGTACCATACCTTGCCATATACATTAATACAGTACAATGCCATACCACATCATAGTATAACACACCCTACCATACTATACCACACCATATAGTAGAGTACAATAAGACACCACACCATATAATACAGTACCATACCTTGCCATATACAGTAATACAGTACAATGCCATACAACATCGTAGTATAACACACCCTACCATACTATACCACACCATATAGTACAGTACAATAAGACACCACACCATATAATACAGTACCATACCTTGCCATATACATTAATACAGTAAAGTGCCATACCACATCATAGTATAACACACCCTACCATACTATACCACACCACACCATATAATACAGTACCATACCTTGCCATATACATTAATACAGTAAAGTGCCATACCACATCGTAGTATAACACACCCTACCATACTATACCACACCACACCATATAATACAGTACCATACCTTGCCATATACAGTAATACAGTACCATGCCATACCACATCGTAGTATAACACACCCTACCATACTATACCACACCATATAGTACAGTACAATAAGACACCACACCATATAATACAGTACCATACCTTGCCATATACAGTAATACAGTACAATGCCATACCACATCGTAGTATAACACACCCTACCATACTATACCACACCATATAGTACAGTACAATAAGACACCACACCATATAATACAGTACCATACCTTGCCATATACATTAATACAGTACAATGCCATACCACATCGTAGTATAACACACCCTACCATACTATACCACACTACACCATATAGTACAGTACCGTACCGTACAGAGCAGACAGACTCACCCCATCCGACCCACATTCGTCGCGCGCGCTGCTTTGGTTCTGGTCGCTCTGGGACAGAATTTCCTCCCACATCTCTCTGCCCAGGACCTCCACTATTTTACACAGCGTGACGTTCCTTTGCGGGATGTAGTCCTCCCGAGGTCTCTCCATGCACTCCGGGCAGTTCTTCTCCGTAGCTCTTTCGTAAAAGCCGCCCAGGCACCTTTTACAGTAGTTGTGTTTACCGCACGACGAGGTGACGGGGTCCAAGAAGATCTCAAGGCAGATGGAGCACTTGAGGTTCTGGGCCAGCGCCTCCAGAACGGGCTCCACGCTGAGCGCCATCGCCGGGGATCGAAATTACTTCGGCCGACGACACTCCGGGAAAACGAAAGTAAGATCGTTGACTGGATTCGCGCCCCGCATCGCACTCGCAGAAAGGGAAAAAAAACCCATATCGAAACGAAAGACCAACTCCATGCATTCAGTATTTGCTTAAATAAATTTGTAAAAGAATATGTATTTTGAAAAGAACGCACAAAGATGAAATCTGTCTATATTTATCTAGTGCTGTTTTTACTATGCGGCATAAATCGTTATCCCCTCGCGTCATCTCCTCCCTTGCGATGTATTGTATGAAAAACCTTAAAGATCCAAAAACAATTAACAATGCTATGCTGTATAATTTCACACATTATTCATGCTAAAATAATATTAACATGGAACAATAATATGCAGCATAATATTATAACATATACATAATGCATTATATTATACCTATAATTCGCGCTGCACTACTAGTTTCACTTTTATTTCTAAATTCATTTTCTTTTCAGCACACCACACTACAGTAATCACTTTTTTCCATTTCAAATAAAAGTACCTTGAATGGAATGACAAATGAAAGTTATATATTTTTTTTTTCAGTCTTTCATTTTCTTTAAAACATATGCAAACAGTGTATTTTGAGTCATATGAAAATACAACAAAAATATTGATTGGAAAAATAAGTGTAAGTATGATTTATGATCCAGGCAACATTGATAACTTTCGAGGCATTTGAACACTTTTGCCAGGCACTGTAAATAAAATGTTATTGCAGCCAGAAATGTAAACACTGACAGACCAAATGTCAGAACAGGTAAATAATACACTGTACTAATATTTATTCACCTGCTTATACTTGCTTTCATTAACCCCTTCTCCATGTCTGGGTAGCAGGGGCCCAGAGCCAATCCCTGATAATTTTGCTCTGGGCTATGAACATACATATTGATGGAACTCAAGACTGGTGTAATCTAAATTATGACAAATTCAATAGCAACCATCCTATGTGGTCCTGCAACAAAGGTCATCCTTAAGCATCACAACCAAATGTCAGGATTTTAAAATAATATAGTGAGGGTTTGGGAGAGTTGCTGTAATCCCAAATTATTGTAAATGTCATAAATTGACCAGCACCTGTACATGATAAAACTGCAACATACTTTATGCCCACCAGACTGAAAAATGCTGGAAGAAAAGAATAGTGATTTCGAAAGCCGATTAATAATATAACATCTGCTGATTTAAGATCAATAAAAACACTGTTATGCTGCATGTGGGCAAAGGTATTCATATACAAAGGCATTAGTTGAATTCTTGTGAATAAAAGCATCACTTTAAAATTGAATAAATGTTTTATTGTTTTTAAGCTCTGCCAAATCAATAAAAAATATAATCTTAGAAAAAACATAAGCATACTTCATGGTAAGTCATAAAAAAGAGAATTTTTTTGCACCTTTAATAAAAAAGTGTTCAGATGTTTCAGTTTAAATGATTTGTATGTTAATACTGCTAGCCAGAATACTTTTCAAACTGAAACCTTTAGCATGTTATGGTCTGCATTTCTGTTGCTTATGCTACATTGACCGGGAGATTTATTTATTATTTATTAAATGTATTGACAGTGTTAAACTGGTACGCATCAAAGAGCAAGCATGCATTTCCTATACACGCAGCTGTGATGCCTTATTATGCTCCTCTGACAAATCATTTTAGGAAAACTAACACCATTTTTATCACTGATGATCAGTGGTCCACCTCAAAAGTTGGTCTGGACCACAAGGAGCAAAACCAGTGACATTATTGTGGACAAGACGGACAAAATTTGAATTCCTTCAAGTTCAAAATTACCCCTGCTGGTTAGTATCGTAGTGGCTGCTATCGCTGTCTGTGGAGTGTGATGCTCGGAACCAGGAGCTTTCACACTTCTTTCCTCCTCTCTTTTACATCTTCATAGGACTGCTGTCATCGTCTCTTCAAACTGGCTTCAGCTGTCAGAGTGCAAATCTGAATTAGTCCAATATCATCTCCAGTACTGCAAAAAGAACCTGATTCATACAAAAATAAGAATGGCATCAGAAGTGGTAAACTAATTCATTGAACTTGACAATAATGCTGTTGAAGGTCAGCAGCCAAGGGAGACCCTTACTGGCATAGTCTTGAGGTAGCATTGGCTGGGAGATGACCTGCCGAAAAGCCTCGATCCAGTCTTTCTGGTCATGTTCCTGCTCGCACATGAAGACAAACTGCCGGTCTGGCGTTTCCATGGTCACACCACACTTCCACTTGTTGCCCCGTGCACCCTTGGGTTGGCTCTCTCTTACTGAGTAGCCCAGGGTCTCAGGGCCAATGAATACTGCTCCAAGCTCTACTGCATCCTTCATACACACAGACACGCATCACAAGGAGAAAGGAATGCTTTTACATTTTGTTCCACACCTGGTTGATTTGCAAACATCATTCAGTGCACTTAACCTATCCAGAGGAAACCCAGGGATACAACCAAAAGAAGTGGTGGTGGTACCTCAAAGCTCCTGGGCTGTGGGGTCAGATGATTTTACATATCAGGACAACAAAAAATGATCAGTTCCTGAAAATGAAGTATGTATAACCTATTTCAGGTGACAAATGAAACATAACAGATTCATATCAGGACAACAAAAAATGATCAGTTCCTGAAAATGAAGTCTGTATAACCTATTTCAGGTGACAAATGAAACATAACAGATTCCATTATAACATTGTTTATTTAACCAAAAATAAGCGGAGAAGCTAGACGTAAAAAACTATCACACCCCATGATCCGGTAGCTTTTTAGAACCATCTTCTACAGCAATTGTTTTCTGTATGAATTTATCAGTCTCTTGCATCTTTTTTGAGCAATTTTGGCCCACTCTTAAGGTCTCGAAACAACCTCTCAAAGGGGTTGAGGTCTGGACTATGACTTGACCATTCCAACACCTTATTTTATACCTCTTTAAGTCACCAACTGAATCACCTAGCACTGCCTGGGTGAAAAAGGTGAGAAGTAATAACACATTACATAATCATAAAACTGTTTTACCATTAAAACGGTTGCAAAATCTCACTTAGTGTGAGAAGTACTTGTGTGGCAAATTTGAGATCTGTGGCTTGAAAAAACAAAGTTGTGCATAAACAACAGTGATTGAGTTGTAGATATATTGATCAGAAAGTTCGTGATTGTGCTTGGGATCATTGCCCTGTTATGTGGCCCAGTTTCAGCCGAACTTTAACTGTTGGATGGACACTTGCCTCTAGGATACTTTCTTGTAAAGAGGAGTTCATTGTCAACTCGATGACTGCAAGGGGCCCAGGTCAAAACAAGCCTGAATCATCATCCCTCCACCACCATGCTTGGTGGTTGGTATGAGGTGTTTGCAGTAGGGCAATGTATTTGGCTTTCAGCAAAAATTATGTTGTACATTACTGGCAAACATTCACCTTTTGCTCTTGCCTGTCCAAAGAGCATTGTTCTGGAAATCTCGTGGTTTGCTCAGACACAACTTTGGAAACCTAAGTCATATCTAAGTCAAGTTGTGTTTGGAAGAAAGGGGTTTTCTCATGGCTACCTTTCCTTGAAACCCAAACTCATTCATGTTTTTCTGATCGTAGCCATAAGCTACAACATTTGGCAAAGTAAACAAGAGCTGTAAAATGATAGGCTGATGTAGATTTCAATTTTTTTGAAAACAGCCCTATTGCCCTTCCCAGCCTCATGTGCAGCAACAGCTGCTTCACTGAGTTTATTACTTATCTCTTGTCTCCTTCTTGTAGTGTTGACACATACTCCAGACCACTTAATTTTTCCCAAATGGTTTCTGCATTGTGGTTTATTATTTTGCTGAATAAATAATTCTGGGGCTAGAACTGTTCAAATATATAAATTGGTGAGGATCAGACAATTGTAATTTATGCCCTGATATGCAAATCCATTGAATTGAAAGAGGATGTATTTTCTTTTTGCATCACATCACATTGCATTGTGTGTGTTTGTGTGACTGTATATGTCTGTGTCACCTTGCGATAGACTGGCATCCCGTCTGGGGAAGGGAAGGTTTCATAGCCTAGCTCCCTACAATTCTGGGATGGGTTCTGGACTTTTGTGACCCTACTCTCAACTAAATGGTTAACAATACTAGATGGATGGATGGATGGATGTATGTCCAAGTGTCCAAATGATAAACGGGGCATTGGAAATGGCAACCATATTGGATTGTTCTAGAGAATCATTATTCTTTGCATGAAAAAACAACAGTTAAAACAATAACAAAAACCTAAATGTTCCACAAAGAATGTATCTGGTGAACATACAGGGAAGAAGGAAGGAAGCATTTTGCAAAGCTTCCCAAACCGATTACATGACCCAGTTTTAAGTTAAGGAGGTTTGTAGTGTTTATATTTACAATTAGTCATACCAGTGGTGATTTGAAGTAGAGCAGCTTCCTGTCTTTTGAGTTCAGGACAAACCACCTCTTTTTAAACAGCTCACGTTGCTGTCAAAAACAGAAATGACTAACAATTAAAACTGGCCTCAAGGGCAGTACCATTGATATCCTAGCAAACAAATTCTATAATACTTTAGCTAAACATGCAATTGGAAATGACAGGTTAACTGAAAATTAACTTAGTGATCATTTACATTGTAAGGTAATGGCATCAGATGTCTGTCGCATATATAATAGTGTTTTAACTGTTATTTAAAGTATTAATATATGAATGTTCATAAACTGCTCACCTTTGGGCCAGTTTTCTCCATGTAACCTTCTTTCAGACAACTTCTTGTTATCAGGGGGAGGAGCTTTACAAAAAACGGGAAAAACTTATTAAGTGGAAGTTTTAATGCTGAAACATACAAACTGTCTCGTGTGTGTGCAGGTGCAGTAAGAGATGTGCTGTAATTTCATATATAGCATTCACACTATTTTTGGTGATTTATTGAAAACTGATACAATTATATCAATCAGTTAAAAAAAATGGAATATGTTGAGGTTGAACATTTTAACAATTATTTTGAGTTCATACCGTATGTGTAGACATTTATATTTCAGTTTACACACTGTAGCTACACCCAGCTGTCATCTCTTCACCACAGGAAATGTGACTTCTCACAATGCCTGACTTTACCATCAGTGTTTTATTAGTGGAGGAAAAAACCCAAATCTGAAAATACTTCGAAGACCACTGCAGTCTTATACAGATTAACTCACCTCAGCATCATCAGCTTTAGGAAGGGCCATTTGCAAATACGCATAGCGGACAGCCCGAATTGCATTGAACCATGAAACAATCTCCTATAGGGCGACACATTTTCCACAATAGTTTAGTACAAATAAGTACAGCTTTTAAGAGAGAGGTGTTGTGAGACATTCTAGTTCATCATCTTGGAAGAACCTTTATGTTCGAGAAGGGCAGCAAAAATAGAGAGTAATAGACTCTAAACTAAGACAAGTAACAGCAGTTGTGCAACTCATTTTTTTCTCCTGTGTTTGTGGTCTTCTGTACTTGTGTGGAGGACCTCGCTGCTTGATCTGAACGTTGATAGTACGATTTAGCACTGCAGTGTTGTCGCGATTGTCCACACAATTGGAACAGTGCTTCTGAACAAAAAATTATTAATAGCCATTTGACCAAGTTAGTTATGCTTTAGATGTCACATAAACAGGAATCCTGGCATCTTCCTAATCGGAAAGGAATTTCCTCTTTTGCAGTGGGCTTTCCCTGCTTTCCACTCACCTGGCCGCTGTCATGATATACAAACAGGTTCCTAGTGTGATCTTCCTGCATGTAGGTAATCTGGAGCCCATGCATGTGGCCAATCTTTTCTGGCTGAAAGGCAGCATTCACATCCTTTATGGCAATGACTGCTTTGGGGGCTCTTGAGGACTGCAGGTGACACGGGAGTCATATCAGCACATTTCCAAATTATAAGCTCTCTTTGACTCAGACAAGGGCTGGTGGCACATCTACTTACGTCTTCTTTAGTGAAGTACTTTAGGGTGAAATCCTTCTGAGAGAGAACAAACCTCCTCTTCAAGAACTGTTTGTTATCCTTTCCTTTCTTCCATAATATTCCTTCGTAATGTCCTGAAAAAGGTAATGTTGCTTATTTATTATATGGTTTAGTATTTAACTACCCAGCTGTTTGTTTATTTGTACTTTTTTTTGCAGAATTTACTTATGAAAAAAACCTTATTTTACTTAAAGAAAAATGAATTTATTAATTGGACTGCCCATGAGTCAAGTATATGAAACCATAGACCTTTGAAGACATTAAATTTGGTGGTGCTTTTCACCACAGTAAGAATAGAACCCTAATTCCACTGTGAACCCGACCTTATGGACGTACTTATACGTAGATATGACAGTACTATTTAGTTACAATAGTCCGACACGTGCTGGTAAACTCTTTATGGTGACGTACATGTAATAATTAATAGTTACATTATAGAGTAAAATTGTTCTGGTACTCAAATAAGTCCAATACAAGTACAGTCCTTTCTCAAAATTTCTTTCCTAATGATGTAAACTGTTGGGAAACAATCTGAATGTGACATCACAGTTCTAGAAAAATATCCATGGAAATTAAGATTTTAAGGGCATGTCTGACTAATTAATGCGTAGGATTCATTTACCAGAACAATAGGGTTGCTGAAGATGTTTGCCTTCTGGGGTGAATTCCCTCCTCTCATACTTGGCTCGAATCCACTGTTCCTTCAGAACTCTGTAGGGAAATGCAGAAATCATATTGCTGTACTGCTGCAGTGCTTTTCTTCCATATTTGAAAGTGGACAGTAAAATGCAAACATAGTACTGTATTTCCAAGAAAATGCCCAAATTATTTTGGAAAAAAAAGAACTCCAGCATGTTTAAAATAAACAAATATAGACTTTCAGACCATTTATAAAGCAGATATAGGATAATGTGATATATTTATGATATTAATTAGAGTGGATTTCAACTTTCCAGTAGAGAAAATATGTTGCTCAGGATATACATTCTGGATAAGAAAATAGTTCATGAAAAGCTTGTATGACCTTGTACTGATTAATAGACTTAGGGCAAAATTATTGAAAATGTCACGTTTTGAGGTCTTATACATTTTGAAAACACTCACTAAATACAGCTAAATATCCATACCGTATGTTCATCTTTTAGTATAAGAACATTTTGTTGGAAATATCATATGAACTGTCAAATAAGTCTAAGGAATCACATTTTTGAAGTCATATACTGTAATCTTCCAAGTACTTTTTAAATATCAAGCATGAAATTTGTTTGTGTGGTTGTGTATGTGTAGCTATACCGAACAAACCATCACTGTCTGTATCCCCTATGCTGTAAATCATAACCCCAGAATACAAAACAACTCTGCTCCCAGGCTCTGTAAGCGGCTTTCGTCATAATTCTTTTACTTCCCATATGCTGATCATATTAGTAGGTTTCTGCAATCAGGTTCCTTTATTGTGTTGCCAGGGGGCAACCATGCTGTTCAAATTGCGAAACATTAGGAATCACATGCGATTCCAGCAGCATTAGGTCCAACACAGGGATTCTCACAAACTTAAAAGCTTGGTTTGATGACAAATTTGTCATCCTTTAGCCTCAGCATTTGTGCTAAGATAATTTCATTCCTGTTTTAGACAGACGTCTTTATCAACTTTCTCAAACCAATACAAGTGACTGCTCTCCATCTGTCTCGTTTCTAACTGCCTTTCTAATGGAAAAAAATCTGACTTTCTTTTGAGGGAAATTCAAACACAAAACAAACAAAACATTTTTTGATTATTTCATCCATGCATAAATATCAAACCATTAAAGGTCCAGTTAAAATCCTATACATCTAAACATATAATTATGCAAGGTCAACTTTCAGTTTAAGAGCTATCCATGATCTTAAACAAAAAAATACTGCAGACATCGTGGCAAACAGGAGTTCTGGCTATGAAAGCCATAGCTGGACTTGCAAGAATCATTGCCTAAATTTGACTTTACTCACGCACAGTCTTCGTGTTGCGGCCTGTAGTAGAATACCGGGACAGAGGCCTCATACAAGGTCTTTGCTGCAGCGTTACCAGTAGCTTTCATGAACTACAATTTAATCAGAAATAAAAAGTTGGAATAGAGCATTGCAAGTATTAAGGTTTCGATGCATTTATCCAACACAGTCCTTATAGTCTCCGGAAGTTCAGGACTTCCAAATTGTGTTTATTTGATCTCATTCCTAACACTGGTCACTCGACAGGACTAAAACAACAAAGTAAACAGCATAAAATGACAAATCCTAAAATAAGATTATTGACTATATCAAACAAACACTGCTGAATGAAACTGTACCTCCACCAGGTCGTCATCCCAGAAGTCCAAACGTATGGATTTGATGCGACTTATAGCAGGCAAATTGCGATGAGTGCCAGAGCAGTTCAGACATACAAAAATGCCTATCTTGTAGGATGCCCAGTCTGGATCTATTATCAACCACAAAATAAACAAATAAAATATTGTCTCTAAATGAAAAAAAAATACGTATAAGCCGTGAGAGAACATCCATACATTATTTTAAATCGTTTATCCTGGCCAGGATTGTAGTGGTCTAGAGCCTGTCGCAGCATCACTGTGGACAAGAAGGGGGTAATGCACTCCGAGACACCAGTTCATCATGTTGAATCCACACATTTACACTCACTACGAAGAATTCAGCATAACCAATTAACCTGAAACCAATGTCTTTGGACGATGGGAGGAAACCAGAACACCCGGAGGAGAACACTGAAACTCCACACAGGCTCAGCTGGATTCAAACCCAAGCCTACACAGCTCAGGAGCTTTGAGGCAACAGCGTTACTTGGCGTCCCACTGTGCTGCCCTGAAAGGTGAGCAACCAGTTTCATTTCTTTCTATCAGATTTTACATTTCTCGCTACAGAAAACATTTTATGCAGTCCTTTTGCTGTATGTGGTAACTGCAGATGTGAAGGAGAAGCTGAACTAAGCACTAGATACAGTACATAAATAACCGACCACATAAATGTGGGGAACAAAATGAACTCAGCTAAGTGACAAAATAGCAGAACCCACAAAAATTAATTTGCCTAAAATACCTTTAAGACTGTCCAAGTTCATGAACGTAATTAAACAAAGATCTATGCACTTTTTCCTGCCTTATTTCACCACCCCTGATTTGGAGAAAAGGGGATCTGAAATTCTTGCAACTTCACCAAGACATAAGTAACTCCTGTGTTGATATTAAATTTTTTAAGACTCCAAGGCAAACAAAGTAAAATCTAGTAGGAAACTTGTGACTCCCTGCAGACCCGTCACGGTCTGAACCAGCGGCACTCTCACCTGGGGCCCCGCAGTCGGCGCATTGCTCATTCCCGGGCAGTTTGACCAGCTCCAGCAGGATGTTTTTATTGCGATCTGAGTTTGCCATAAGCACAAAGAGACACAGTTGTATTTCCACAAGGTGTTCAGCTCCTTACTGCATCGCTGTTTGTGCCAGCTGTCATCTTGGGGCTTCCCTGTTCTGAGGAGTACTGCACTGCTAAACATGCATATGCTTTCAAACAGACAGAGAGGGGAAGTGAAAGGGGAATTACCTGTTTTCAAAATACTACCAGTGAAAAGGCGGTGGTCTAACTGGGGTAGAAGAAAAGGGAAAAACTGACCCTTTGGGTGGGTGGGGAGTCTGCTGTTTTCATTGGGGAAAAGTGAGGAAAATGGCAGGTTTGTTTTAACAAAACCACAAGTAAACAATGACATCTTCATTTTAAACAGTTGACAAAGTGGATTTTTTTTTTTTTTTTTAAATTTTGATTAGGGGATAAACTCTTAACAAAAGTAAGTGAGTGCTACACGTTGAAAATGCTGACTATTCCTTCTTTTTTAAGCGTCTTCTTGAAAGAGAGTGAGAAATACGGAACGACTGTGCCCCGGAACCAAAGTCTCGGTGTCTCCGCGTTTGCGTCGGATGGTTGTTCCGAAGGACGAACGGAGGACAGAGTGAAGTGTTCATGTTAATGGTAGTCAAGTGATGTCGGAGAAACAATGTGGGTCTTTAAGCATCTCTTCTTCGCCGCTATGCGAAAAGGTAAATTCATTTTTGTTATTATTATTATGAACACTTCTGCTTGGTCAGGCTTTGCAGATGACAGATCGCGCAAGCTAGTGTTCTGTGGCCGACAGCCAATTGTCAGTGGGTTATTTTTTAAAATATTTATTCGCGCGTGTGTGCAGGCGTCGGCCATTGCGGCTCCGTCTACAGGGCAGCGTGTGACCTACCTGGGCGTGAGGTGCGGCACCTGCACTGCTCGCGATGCCGGAGCGGTCGGGTCTCCGCGGCGGAATGCGACTTGCCAGAGCGCGGCAGCTCCTCCGTAGAGAGTGAAGGAGCGATGGCAGTAGGAGGCACGGAGACGCTGGACGAGCGCTACACGGCCGAGCAGCGCGCCGCCATCCTGCGGCTTCTCAATTCGGCCACGGAACGCGAGCTGTGCGCGGTCAAGCTGTTGAGGGGCCAGAAATCCGTCAACATCGTGGAGTTCCGGAACCGGAACGGGCCCTTCCGAGACCTGGAGAGCGTCGTGAAAGTGCCGCTGCTGAAGCACAAGACGGCCGTGGTTGCGTTCGACTCGATCCTCTCGTCTCCCGAAAACAAGGACAAGAAAAAGGCCAGAAACCAGCTGATTAAGGCTATCAAACCGGAGGTTGACCCCAGCATCCTGAAGGTGAGGGACTTGTTTTTCCCGTCTGCGAAGCATTTTGCTCCTCGCACCTTGGCGTTTGCTGAGCCGAAGCCTCGTTTTGCAGGACGTCGGCTCCATCGTGTCTATCTCGTACAGCACGAGCCGGATCGCGTGGGCGCACGTGGACCGCGCGCGCACAGTGCTGGACTGGCAGCACGAGCGCTGCCACAGCTTCATGCGCGGGAACTACTTGGCATCCGCGTACCTGCAGGACGTGAGTGGCGCGGGTTTACCTGTGCACCTGTCGCTCCGCTTTGTCGCCGTTCTCTTACGAATCATAGCTTCCCGCACCGTTTCGTTAGCAGGTAGCACATAGCACACCCGGGGTCTAAACACGTCGCATTGGTAGGCAAACACTGCCCGGCCAAAAAAAGTCACACACGCTAATATTTCGTTGGAGCGCCTTTAGCTTTGGTTGCGGCACGCGAAGCCTATGCAATATCATAACATTTATTTCCATCCAGAGTTGCATTCATTTTTCGCCAGCATCTTGTGTCGGTGATGGGAGAGTCGGACCGCCGCGTAAAGTCTTCTCCAGCACATCCCAAAGTTAAGGTCTGGACTCTGTGGCGGCCAATCCATGTGTGAATATGATGTCTACCTGAAGCACTCTTTCACTATTCGAGCCCCATGAATCCTGGCTTTGTCATCTTGGAAGAAAAAATCCATTGATGGAAAAACCTGGTCGTTCAGTATATTCGGGTAACCAGCTGAGCTCATTTTTTGGGCACATAACGTTGCTGAACCTAGACTGCATCTAGAACCTCTGACCAAGTGAAGCAACTCCACATCATAACACTAAGTTAAATCCACGCGGTGACGTTTTTTTTGGCCGGGCAGCGAAGTTCTGAGATTCAACAGTTGAAGGGCAGCACCTTCAAGTGACATGAGTGATCTTTGATATGCTGGTAATGCCACGCTAATAGCAGAAAATGAAGATCCTAAATTTGGATAGAAGAATTCAATGCACAGAACTAACACATGGGGCTGTGATGTGAAGATCATGACAACTGGGCCAGCAGCAACTTTCTTTGTTGTTGGAGAAGATGATGAACTGCAGGTGCCACAGTTTCAAAACTGCCACTGAATTGTTTTACTTAGCCTGAGGAACATTTTTTAAAATAACACAATGCATGCCAAGCAAGGCAAAACTATCTCTGGAAAGGGGAACAATGGTTGCAAATTGAAACTCGCCAGTATGGAAAAAGTCTACTTCTGCTAACAATTGTGAAAATCACAATAGAACAGAATAAACATCACAGTACCCCAGGCTTAACAAAAACTGCGTGTCATAAATTAATATGATATGGCTTCTGTAATGCTGTGCAGCAGTGTAGCGAGAAATAATTTTAAACCACACCGTAACCCTTCAGCACCGGACAAGTGTTTTTTTTAAATAATAAATGGATGGATGTTTTAGTTTTTTTTTTTTTTTTTTTTTTTTTAACTTTAGCTTTGGCTTTACAGTAGTTCTTACAGAACCCAACCCAGTAAAGGGAAGCATGTATTACTCTGCTGTTACTGACTGAGATGTGGGGGAAAATTGCAGTCCCAATTTTGTTTGCAAAAGTCATCTCCCCTGTGCTGTGTTCCTTAGGTGTCCACCACTGTGTCACGAATGCCGGCAGCAGATTTCTTTGTGGTGGAGAAGTCGGGGGTTTCCTTGCAGAACACGTCGCTGTACCCGGTGATGGCACACTTACGTACAGTGGAGGCCATGTTGTTTGCCCTCTTGGAGTCACCCTGTGGGCCACCGGGCAGCACACCCAAAGTACTCAACATGATGCGCATGACAGTGGGGCGCTACTTTGGGTTGATGGTGGGTGAGTCGCGGACCAGCGGGGTCCGCACTGTGCAGGACATGATGACGGATTCTGTCATCCAGAAGGCTCCTCGTGTCACCTTCCCTCATGAACTACTGATGCGGTACAGGAATGCCTTCCAGATGGGCTCACGTGATCGAGGGGAGGAGCTCTGTGACGCCCTGCTGCAAGCGGTGGCTTTTTACGAAATGCTGAAGGAATAGAGCTTGACAGTGTTTGGTTTGTCCTACCATATAAAACAAGTTTGACTCTAATTTATTTTGGCTGGCCTGCTGCTTCCCAGGATTGGAGCAACACATGCACAGTAGGGTGGGGCAGGTGGAGCTTTGAGGAGGCACAGTTTAGACTGATACCATTAAAACCAACATTTGTGAGTTGTGAGTATAATCATCATCGTCTGGTTTTCTTGAAGGTGGGATTATAGTGGCTCAGAGGAACAGGTCAAGGGTGTCGATTGTTTTCTCTCAGTATGTAAGCTACAAATGAACTTCTAAACCTTGTTGAAATTCTCACTGTTTTTTTACCCAAGTGTGTGTGGCAGAAGCTTCACCTTTTTTAGACTGAGACATGGATTCTATGGGTAGGACTCCCATTCTGCCCCAGAAGCACTTTTTAACATGCTATAAGGAAACACTTTACCCAAAATACTTGACTATTTAAATATGAATAAAAAGCGAATATTTTCCAAAACTACATTCTTGCACAGGATTGTATACATCTTGCCTCATCATGTAAGTCAGTGCAATTTCAGAGTCCCATAAAGGAGCCCCTCCTCAGCGGAACATGAAGGCGAAGAGAAAATTGAAGACAAAAGCAATAGTGTTTATTAGGTTTAACATTTCATACTGTGGCATGAGCGGTGTCCTGAGAAGTGAAGCACCTTAGAAGTGAGAGGTCTGCTGTTCTGGATTGTTACATTCAATTGAAACTCACAGTATGTGAAATTTTCACTGCATGAAATTTCTCTCTGTAGCTCTGTTTAAGTGCATAATTAACATGTCAAAACGATTCACAATTTCCAAATTTTCAAAAGCAAGAAGCACCTTTTCAAAATATATGAAATGCAGACATGTGGTTTTATAGAAACATTTGCTGTCATAAATGCAAATTTATTTCTTAAAACTTTTCAAAATTCAGAAAATGATACAAAAATACAGAGTTGACATTGAATACTGGTTGTCCCACCTGTACAAATTATGAAAAATGCAGCAAACAAATTGCAGGTTCGAATCAAGAACCTAATGGTCAAGGGAAGTCCTCAGCCAGGAGCTGCACCGTGTTCCTCGGCAGACTGAGGTGGATTCCATCCAGGTAGTGCAAAAACCTGGGTAAGAAATGGGGGCAGCTTAAAGACCCACTCTGTTCCCAGAGAATACGCATATTTCAGTTAGTTCAGCACCTCAGGAAAGGGCTGATCTGAAACTTTTACCCTGATATTAATATTGAGGTAGGACCCCAACTGGTGTTAATGCCATCCTTACAGGGTTTGTCCCTTTGAAGAAGTGAAGCGGGAGCTCAAACATTTTGTCCCCAAAGGTTATGGGGAGTGACACAGAACAGAGGCCCTACTGTCATTTTTTGGATGCTGCTATGAGGCAGGACCCACTGGTACTTCATACACAAATTTACTATGCTGGAGCCTTCTGCTGAGTTTGCAGTGGCAGAAAAACCACCTTTCAGTGAAGTCAGTGTGAAGAGCTGCACTTGTGGAAGGTACACCAGGCCAATTGATGGTTACCTTCTCTGCACAAGTTACCGGTGTAATTTGTCATGCTGATATTTAAATCTTTTGGAGGAATACTTGATTTTTGTTTTTCAAGCTCAGGATGGGGGGGCCATGATTCTTTACCTGCGTTTGACCTTCCCCTGCTCCTTCAGCCTTTCTGATCTGCAAATGGCACGAAGAGATGGTAGGTAGTCCGTGGCTGCTGCAGGCCTGTTTCCCATCATGCTTAGCACTCTGCTCGAGAGAGTCCTCAAAACATCCCTGCGCATCTGAATCACACTAAGGACAGAAAAAAAACCCCTCTAAGTACAAAAACATACAGCTCCAGTAGTAAACTAAGGCCACATCACCAGTTACTGAACACTCACCTTGGTTCACAGAGGCTGGACTCGCAGAGACTGAAGCCCCTCCTGTGTGGGGCCACTGGGAGACTGAGCCTCTCCACAACCTCATCTCGTACCTCGTGCTCCAGGTTCTGGGCTTCAGCCCACACCTCTGCCACCTGCTTCTGACACCTCTGGAAGCTCAAGCTCTCCGTGACGGCCCTGATCTCGGACGCTTGCCCCCACTGGCAGCCCCCTGCAGAGTTCCCTTCCCTCAGCTCATCAGTCAGCCCACTCTTCACCTCTGCCCCCGTCCAACCCAGTGTCCCTGGCACACAGGCACCTTCTGTCTCCAGATTGTGGCTCTGCAAAGAGGAGTCCAGGAAGGACATACAATCAAAGAGGTCTGCCATAGAGTCCAGGCAGGAGGACACCAACTTGGAGGCCCTTTGCTGTGCAGGGGAACGTTCAGTCTTTTTCAGTTCCCTGAAGGATATCTGAGGTGCAAGTGGCTTCTCTGCACTGTGGTTCAGTGGGATCCTGAGGGACACATCAAATATTTGCTCCAACTCTGAATTAGTGGCCGCCTTTGTGGCCTTGTGCAGCGAGAGGAAATCATCGTCCGAGTCCGAGTCCAGAGGGGTACCCTGTTCTGTACGGCCCGAGCATCTCTTCCTCCTCATCCTGGATGACACTTTAGTTGGACTGGCTTCGTTTGACAGCTCGCAGACATTTCCATGGGAATGCAGGAACCTGGCCTCATGTGTCTTTTGGCTTTGTGTCTCCAAGATACGGACGGGCAAAGGCAGGAGTTCCTCCATGTTTGTGTACAGCAGGTCCACTCCCCTTCCCCAGCTTTCTGTCAGCAGGTCCCAGCATCTCTGGGTCTCTGATTCTGCGGCGGACTTGCACTGCAGAGACAAACACACACACACACAACCCTATCTGTCTGGGATGCTAGAGCTGACCTTCACCCAATAACACATTCAGAACAGGGGTGTTGGAACTCATGTAGTCCTTCGCATTTTCATAAAACAAGGTGCTCTTTGCAGTCAAAGTGCAAAGCATCACTTGATGCACAGCATGGAGTTTATGCATTTTGCACAAAGAATGTCACATAAGCAATACCTGGACTCTGAACAGAAGACCCACCTTGCACACTTCTTGAGGATCCAAGTCAGACCTGATGTTCAAGAGGCCCAGCAGGCTTTCCATACAGCTGCTATGGCAGTGAGGTGCATCTGCCGCAAGGTCTTTTTCCTCAGCAAGTTTCTCTGGCTTTACCCCTCCACCATCTGAAACAGGATGAAAATAAGTGTTTCATTATTTTGGGGAAGAAAGGGACAATTAAACTCAATTTCCATGTATTCTAAAGCAAGATGTCTGCTGTAACATTTAATCTCAAAACCACTAAATAGTCAATGAGTTCAGAAAAGGGGGGCAGCTGTCTAAGATGGGTCTCCCACAATGTTACAGTGACTCCCCTATCCAGCTATTGCACCTCTTCTGCAAGACCTGGTACCTCTGCAGTCGGAGGATGGAGCCAGGAGTGGCCGGGCAGTGGGCCGTCCCCCTCCACTGCGCACCCAGAACTGCAGGTACAGCAGGCACTGCCGAATATCACACTTCTTCCAGGTCGCCAGTGAGGTCAGATCCCGGGAGTCCACCCTCATGTTCTCTGCCAGGCAGAGAAGCTGCAGGTAGCTGCTTACATTTCCCTGGGGCACAGGAGAAACGCAGGCATTAATGTGCATAAAAATGAGGCTTCTCAGCACAAAGTGTGACCACCAACAGCTGTAAGTAACTACATTTTGCTACTCAAATGCAAGCAGTAGGCTTACCAATGATGGCGTCTTAAAACGAATCTCTTCAAAACTTCCGTCGAACATTGTACTGAACGTAGGATCTGAGGGAAGAGTAGTTTTTGTTATGTAATTTGAATAACAAATAAGTTTGTATTAGTTTCCAGGTGATCGATATGTGCTTACCACTGGTGGTCAGGATCACAGGTCTCTTGGTTGTAGTCATGAACGTTTTAATAGCAGTGAGAAATCCTGAATCTTCCTCAAATATGACATCAACCTGGAAGAACCGGGTGTTTGACATTTAATACACAGACACAACAAGACATGCGCTTGTAAAACCAGTTAAATCTGTGCTAAAATAAGCCAGTTAATGATGCCTGAACAAAGGATTTGACAAAGTGTTTTTCCAGTGCAGGCACACTATCCTGCCAGACTGGTTTACCTCTTCAAACAGAATAAGTGATGTGGCTGGCTTTTTACTCAGCTCCTCAGCAGAGGCATCCTTCCCGGTGTCGTCCTTGTCTTTCAAAATGCTCTCCTGCGCTTTTGCATGTCTTACAGGGCAAGCAGTTGTGTCTGCAGTGAACATAAGGGGAACATTTTATAGCCACGCACATTAACTGCAGATGCTTGACCTTACAGACCGTTCACTCACCTTTCTGCGGGCCGCTGTCCTGTTTGCCGGAGTTCTTGTCCTTGAGTGTGCCTGTCTTGAAGAAGTTGATCAGTGAGGTAGGGGCCAGCCTGCTCTTTTTGTGGACAGCACTGCGAGGGGACTGTGGAAACTTCCTGGGAGATGAAACCGATCTTCTGGGAGAAGTGGCCTTTCCTGTATGTGAATATAACGGAAGTCACCATCCACATAAATGAAAAGCAACGACTATGAAAACATTCAGCTCCACAAGTGAAACAAAATGCTTCAGAAGCTTCACTACGCAGTTTGTCCAACAGCACAAGACATCTAGAACGTCCATGGGGGCAACAACATAGAAAATCACGCTTGTGCACCTGGAGAGGGGCCGCTTCTGTTGGAACTGGAGCTCTGGCTGTTGAAGTACGATGGCTTTAGTGCCCCAGGGCCATGGAGATCCACCTGGTGGGATTGTGTAGCTTCTTTCAGCTGGGACAGGATCTGACGCCCATTGCGCTGAGATGACGCGTTCACCTCAAAAACCTGGAGGGGGGGGGGGGAATTGCTTCAGTTCAGAGGTAAATGTGTTAATTGCTGGTGTACAGAAAACAATTATTTAGTTATTTGTCTGAAGCAGAGGTCTACTAGCATCACTGTAGCCAGGTAACAGTAAAGAGGTGTGGTGACATGACAAGATGCAGGTCAACAAGTAGGCACCTTGAAGCCCAGCTCCTGAGCACAGGCGTACACTGCGGCCGTCTTGCCCACCCCAGGGGGGCCTGTAATCAAGAGTGTGTTACACAGCGCGTCCTCGCCTGCTTCTGGCCCCTCCTCCCCTCGGAAGTCACCACAATCCCAAGAGTCTGCAAGAACAGCACATACACCCCATTCAAAATGCTGGAAATATCAACTGAAGGTCTGGCACTTTAAAACTGAAGAGGGAAAAAAAAGCAGAGGAATTAATGAAGGAAAACAAATCTAGGATGTAAACATTTTAATCACTGCATATTCCTCCCTTTACCATTGCTGTCATCCACATGCTTCTTCTCCCTCTGGGTTCTCCCTTCTTCACAGTCAGCCCTCTGCTTCCACTCCTTTAACCAGCTGTTCAGCACCACAAGATCGATGTTAACAAACTCAGATAAAACACACAACAAACCATTTACAAGATTGAAAACAAAAATGGGGATTCAGAATCAAGATTTTGTGGACAAAATGTTTTGTTGTTCAGATAACAGAGCCTTGCTTGGTTAATGTGTCTATGACACTCAGATTTAAAATAAAGTTGGGATAAAAACACCCGGGAAGAGGCTAATAATGAAATAATCCTATGCAATTTTCCCTGACCTCTGCACGCCTAGCCCTCACCTGTGAAGTTTCCTCACAGCAGCCAAGTTCCCAATGATTTCACTGGAATGCTGTGGCTGATATTTCTCTGTCCACAACACATCCTCCCTCACAGAGCCTACAGGGAGAGAACCTGTGATGAGGACAAAGCAGAAAGATGCCTTTATGCCTTTTGACACTACTGGGTAGATAAAAATGACAAGTAAATCCACTTGCTTTTGGGAAAAAAACATTTAAGCTTAAATACTCTAGATCATGGCTTATTAAAGATGCTGTATTAAAGAAAATTTTTACATATGATTTCAAGCATGTAAGAGGGCTGGAGCAATACCTCCTTTCTCAGAATTCTCAGGTGACGGAGGTATATCATCAATCACAATTACAGAGCAGTTTTGAACAGGTGTGCTCCCTGAAACCGGGGCTCTGGTCTTCTGCTGCCTCCGAGCGCGAGTCCGGCTCAGCCGACTTTGGCCTGCCAGCTCTGAAGAAGGAAGGACAGAGGTTCCATCTACTGGTGGAGAATCATCCTCAATCATGATGGGCTCTCCTCGGCTGGACCTCCGACGCTTGGTACCTCCGTCCCCTCCCTCCTCCTGAGAACAACGCTTTCGCTTCCTTTTCGCCGGCTCAGGGAGGCCAGGAGTGCTTGTGGCTTTGCGACACTTGTCTGGCTCTGAACATAAGGAACGAAAGTCTGGGAAACTTCACTTGAATAAAAGAAGAAAAACAAGACTCACCTTAAAATAACTGCATGTGATATTTAGTTTATTCAACAACATTGGTATCTTTATTATTATTTGGAAGAGATTTATTTAAAGCAACTGAACAATTGTGAAGTTTGCAGTACTAAATATTTAGTCAGCAGCCTACTCTCTGCAAGCCTGTGACCACTACACCGTTTACTACTGGGGGTTCACTGATGTTCACTGCCAGCAGAAAGGCTTTTCACTCTATTATGGGGTCCAGTAATGCTACCACTACCTGTGGACATCACTACCCACTGCTTACTGCCAAACAGATAAGATGTCACTCTGCTTGCATACACACACTGGTGCACCAAGGCTTCCTGGCTACTGAGGTTCACCTGAACTCACCTGAGGATGCACACTGTAAGATGTGCTCAGCACGCCTCTTTAGGAACCAGGCGAGGAATCTCTGGGTTGGGAAACGTGGGTTGGACACCCTGACCTCTTCCGCAAGGCAGTTTCGGACAGCCTCTGAGAATTCCTCCCCCCAACCGGTGCCCTGCGTATCATGTAACAGTGGAACACCAACCCAGATATTGACAGGTGGCCAACAGAATTAAACCAACTATGCTGGTCAGCACTAGGGCTGGGTCTTCTGTACCTTACAGAGGTTGGGTCTTAAGGCAGGATGAGTCTTAGTGTAATGCAGCTGTTGCAGGGACAGAACAGGATTTGAGACTTCAAAGTGGGTCTTTTCCAGCTTTTTGAGAAGAGAAGATCCCGGCCACGGAAGATTCCAAAGAGGGCAGTCTGAGCAGCGAATAAGCAGAAAACAATACTTTTGACTCAACTGTTGGGAGTGAAATACCATACAGCTGGTTATTTTACCACCTGGTTCACACCAGAAAGTAAGTGCTACAAAACGATCGAGAACAGAAAAGAGAAAGCTGCCTTACTCAAAGGCCTCTGCAGCACATGCACAACAGGCTGGAAGGAAGCGGAGGCGGTGGAGTAGGCATCCCGACTGGCTGCTGTTCTAGCCATCTGTTTTTTGAATGACTCTGGAAGTCCGCTCTTGAGGAACTCCCTCCGCGCTCGGAACTGCTCATCGTCCTGGGAGTTCTCTGAACCATCACGACTGCAGAAAGACAAGGCAGAGTGTTATAAAATGTCCTGTTTACAAGCATGTTGTTCACCAATTTCATTCTCTGGGTCAGTTCAACTTAAACTGAACAAGCCAGATATGATCAAGGTTAGCTGCTTAAAGGCCAATAAGAATGGAAACAACAGGCATATATTTTAAAATATTTTTAAAGCAACTTAAGGTCAGAAAAAAGCAGGTGCAGAGTGTATATGGACAGAAAACATTGTAAAAACATTACATTACCTGCTATCATCAAAAATTGAGATAACCGCTGCAGGTTTCTGTGCCTTTTTGCAGAGAAACACTGGTGCCACCTTGGAAACTACAAATTGAAGCAATTCATTTACAAGTTTTATAAATCATGTTAAACATTCGGGGAATATGTGAAGAAATACGGAGGAATGTTCAGATACCCAAGGAGCTGTTTGTTGCTTTCTTCCCCAACACCTCATTCAAGTTGCGCAGCTGTTTCTGACCTTTGACCTCTCCCTTGGCAGCTGGGCTGGAGTCCTGCTTTTCCTCCAAACACACCACAGGGTCCTGAGAATACACAGACCAACCCCGATAATGTCATCACCACCACTCTATTCTTTGGCTGACAAGTCCATGGTTTTCTTTTTATCTTCTTTATTAATATTACAATATAAAAGCCAATAAAAATTACAATTTTAAAATGATCTAAAACAGGTTAGTCAGGAAGATTAGTATATGAACACAATATGACCACATATTGGAATCAAAATGCCTCTCTTTAAATTTGTAGCAGCTGTAAAACATTTTTCCTCTTCATTTTTTTTAGTACCTTCTTCTCAAAATGGGAATTCTTCTGGAGGTTTGCAGTTCTTGTGGAGCGTCGTAAGGAGCCTTTATTATCTCCAGCTGCTGCATTCTTGTTCTGTTGGAGAGCCTTCGCTTTCTCAACCAACTTCTTAGCCTGTTCTCTGCTCTTGGATGGACGTGACTTCTAGGTTAATTAAAAAAGGACAAATTTATTAGTACAGACATCAGTGCGCTAATCTTTCATTTGTAATAATCTTAAAAATAAATTTACCTGAGTAGCTGAAGGACTTTCTATTACAAAATCGCTTGCATCTTTAGACTTGGATTTGGACACACATTGGAACCTCATTCTGAAAACAGAACAAATCATTGTTGTTGTAAAAACACACAAATGTGCTTTAAGAAGCATTGCTGAGTTTCACGTTTTTTTTTCTCTTCTCAAACCTGAAGCCATTTTATCCATTTCCACAAACTATTCTCCTTGCTCCCATCCAGAAGACATTTTAGAAGTGTTTGGACAAGGACAAAAAGGGTTCCAGGACAGTTTTTTCCCCCCCACACCGTAAGACTGCTAAACCACTGGCCCCTCCCTCGGACAGCGGAAACAGTCGATCGGGGTCTGTCTGTCTGTATGCCCCCCCCATTGTATAAGATTACCGGTGGTGTGTTGTTATAGGTTTGGTTGCTGTGTGCTGTTGGTTTGGCTGCTGTGCCCCCCCCCCCATGTATATTTTCATACCCTATTCTTATTTATTTACTCTCTTTATTTATTATTTATTTATTTATTTTCCTTTTCCTGATTCAAATATTTATTTAACTTTCCTGTACCTTATTTATACATTTACATATTTATGTACAGATTTATATTACTGAGGATGCCCGGAAACAAAACTTTTCATGGTGACAACACTGAAATGCTGTGTTGTTCACCCATGACAAATAAACCTTGACCTCTTTGACCATTTCACGCAGATGGATATTTTATTATAACCATTTAAGTAAGTACTATGCCTTCTTAAAAATACAGCAACATGCTCCATCACTTAACCAGCCTGTCTCATTAACAGGACGGTATCGGTCCATACCAAGGCAGACCTTTAATAACCCTGCCACTTGCTGCTTGTGAAGAGTTCAACACTGCTACCACAAACCTAGAACTGACTTACCTTATTGGGCTGCTATTGTCATCTGGAGGAGAAAGCATCTCTACCCTGTACATCCTGTGTTTGCTCAGGTACGTCTTGGGCATGGCTGTCATTGTGGGACTGTCCTGAGGAGGTCCCTCAGCTTTCTGTTGATTTCTCAGTCTATTGCGGTTCCTTGTCACAGGTGACTGTGTGGGTGTGTTCTGTTCAAAAGTAATTTCCTGTGCTTGCCCTCTGGTTGACCTCCGGAGACCTTTGCTCTCTGTAGGAGTGATGGTGTGATCACCAGCAATATTAAGACATTTAGCCTTTCCATCTCCTTCTGTTGCTGGCTTTTTCTCAGGAGCTGCAATAAGAACTGGAGTTTCTTCTCCTGACTTTTTCTTGCCTGCTTTCTGAAGCTTGTTGTGTCCCTTCTTTCCCAATTGGGCTGGCTTATCATCCTCAGGCTGAGGCTGATCTTTTTCCTCTTTGGCAGCTTCCTTGCAGGATGGAGTCTCCTCGCCCTGAAGCACAATTGTTTTGTCTCCCACCTCCTCCTGCTTGGAAAGACCTTTCTTAAGTTTGGATTTGCCAGCCTCCAAACCAGGCTGCCTGAATGCATTCATGAACTGCTTCCTCTCTGCTTGGGTGCACTTGAGTGTGGAGCCAGTTTCAATAACAGCCAACTCCAGGTCCTCCTCCTGCAGCACCACGTTGGACTTCCGCTTAGGAGTGGGCTGAAAATCTGTGTTTTCCTGAGGATGGCTGGGGCTCTGTCTCCTACTCTCTTTATCACCTTGCATCTGTCTCCTGGTAAATATGGATGCCAGTTTCCTCATTCTTGGGTTAACCAGTTCGAGTTCTGGAGAGACGGGGTGCACCTCTGCCTGGACTGTGAGAGTACGAGGTGACAGCGTTTGGGACCTGAACTCATTGCCAGTGGTAGTGGGCGTAGACATCTCATTGTCATTTTCATTGGTGCCTAAACTGGCACTGCCCTCATCTTGATTTTGACTCTGAAGAAAGTCCTCAAATGAGATGGTGACAGTGCTGTCATTCAGTGAACACGCCGCATCCACGTTAGTCTCCAGGCTGGTGTCAGACAGTGACTGAACAGCTTCCTGAGTTTCAGGCAAATGCTGCTTTGGCAACACTGCATCAGGCTTGCAATTAGCCTTGTTGCGTTTGCTCTTTCTCCCATCGCCTTTTGTGGACTCCAAACTTTCTGCGTTGTCTTCAATATTCCCAGCCCTCTGCTTCACAGAGGATCTTCTATGTGGATTCCCCTGTGGTTCCTCTTTGGGAAGTGTACCCGTCGCTTGCACACACTGATCACTAACAGACTCTTGTCCACCCAAAGTTTCAGTACTGATCTGAGCCAGGAAAACAGCCGTGTCACTGCCAAATATTTTGGGACTCCTCCCACTGTCACCTGCTGAGAGGTCCCCTTCATCAAGGCAATCCGACTGTGACACTGTAATCACTTCTGAAGGCCCCTCCGTCTGAGCATCTTTTGACCCTTTGCTTAAAAAATGCTCTTTACTCAGCTTTTTACCCTTCCTGAGACGTCTGGACTTCACTACATGTGCAGCAGTTTCTGCGCTGCCATGTGCTTCTGAGAGATTTTGCCTGTTCTCATTGGCCAACTCAGAGGTGTCAGTCTTTTCAACAGTTGTACTGGTCTTCCTGAAGTAATCTAAAATGTTAGACTTGGGGGATGAGAATGGTTTCTCTGTAGGCTTAGGCATGGGCAGAAAGTAGTTTGTGATTGTCTTAACGGAAGACGTTTCCCCATCTTTTTTATGCTTCTTGCAGGGCTGTAGAAATTAAGTGAGACCGATTATGATTACAGACGGATTTGTTTTAAATTCACTCCAGTTGAACTCTGTACATTACAAAAAATGAAGAAAGAAGTTTATGACAATACATTATAAATCCCCAAAACACTGAAAAGTGTTCTACACCTGTGGGAACTGTTGCAGAAGAGTTGGAAGCCATGATGGTGGATCTTATACTTAAATACATCAATTGGATTAATTCTCACACAAAAAAAAAAGAAACTATTCTCCAACTTTTCACTGACGCGTTACATGGCTTAACCATGCTGCCACAAGATAAAGAAAATACTTAATACTTGTATTAAAAGTAGAATCAGAAAAACGAAAGGAAAATATTTTCAGCACTGTTTTTACACCACAGGACCCACTGTCACTCACAAGGACTGCATTAGTAAACGTAATAAAGTACCTGTGTGTCAAAGTCTTCCGTCACTGAGGCCATCGCCGTAAGACTAGCCATCACTTTCCCGAAGCCCTCCTGAAATAAAGCGCTTAGTCAGTTTATTGTGACAGCGTCTGGTAGAGTTGGTGTTGAAACAAAGAGTCAGGTCCATGGACTGCAGGAAAAAAACAGTAAGGCCTCTGCATTCCTTGTCAGAAAAACAGCAAAGAAACAAAAGCAACTTCACGCAACATTTCCCATTGTACCCAAGCAAATGCAACATTCTGTCAGATTGTGATTTAATGTCAACATGTGTGGAAAACGTAAAAATGAATACAGTACAGAACTAAAGCAGTACATGGATTCAATTTTAAACAAAAAACTATTTGAAAACTCAAGGTAAACACTATCACTGGTTCCTTAGAGCAGCGTATTTAGTATTTCCCGTTAATTCTACACACCTTTAAATTATAGTCTGGCACGAAATGGAGGTTAAACTTACCAAACTTTTATTTCAGCAGCCAGGTAGAAATATGCATGATGGTATCACAGGACTTACATTACATGCGATATACATTTTTTTTCTTTTTAAACTTTAATCATGAAAATGTCAAAACGTCAAAGTACGTGACAGCGGTTCTCTATTGTAATACGACGATGTAAACACATAATGCATAAAAAGTGTAAGCAGTAACACGACTGGATTAATAGCATTAAAATAAATATTTGTATCAATAAAATTCAGTGTTTATAATAGCAAATTAATACTTGAAATAAATAAACAATCGCCGGCTCCTGTAAATGTTGCACCTCGAATACATTCAGCGAAAAGCTAACAAAAAAATTGTAGCACGACTACCTCCACAGGACATTTGCCATGCAGACCGTCGTCAACCTACGTCGGAAGATGAGTATATAAATATGTTCATAAAATATTAACGTAAGAATATCCAGGAACATTTAAAATGAGCGCCGAACTCCACCGCTTCCCTGTGTCGGCTCGGACAAATGGCGCCAAACAGAGGTGACCTTTGCACCGGCGGCTCCAGCCAATCGGATCGCAGAATGGCCTATGACGTCGTCGCAGGCGATGGACTATTTTGCGGGGATTGCGCGTGTTTACGTTATAGAACCGATCCCGGCACCGTAGGAGAACCGGAGCTCCCGGTTACCGCTGCAGAAAACACAGCAGCTCCCATAAACGACCCTAAACCAGTATTTCCCCGCGTCTGAGCGGAACCCGGAACTAAATACCGTTTAGCGTTGTCTTGTAGAGAAATCGGTTTGATGGAAGTGGTGCACGTATTTCTTATTTCACAGACTTTTGAAATCTTAGCGGTGACAAACACATGAATGAACCAGCACATGCAATTAAAAGAATTATACCCTTCCTTTTACTTGTAAGTTAACAAACGCTAACCTCGCGGTCAAAGTTGTGCGCATATCTACAGTACAGCAAGGAAAAGACAAGCATGTAAGCACGATGTCAATTTTGTATGGCAAAATCTCCAGTGTGATGACGCAACTTTCAACAGCGTGTAAAACTCCCAAAGGGGACTCAAAACAAGTTTGTACAAGTAATCGAAGGAATCGGATCGTTTTCTCTGGGGATTGTTTTACACAGCTGAATCCTCACTTCAAGAGCCAAGCTCAGTTACGAGACATTGCCACACTATCAAAATTTTATTTGCAAATGCAGAACATTTTTGTGGTGTCGCTTCGGGCGGAGGCAGCGCTCAGGGTGTGAATTTCTTCGCAATTTTCCTATGGCGCTCGGGGACTCGAAGGACCCCGCCTCCCACTTTCTATGCCGATGTCGATTGGCTCATCCTGTTGTCCGTGAAGGTCAAGGCTCGAGCACGGAATCGCGATTGGACGCTGCGACATGATTGACAGTCGCGGCACCGCCAGGAACTTGAGCGCCGCGGGCGGGGAAGGAAAAGACTCCCCAACTCTTTAAAGTCGCAGTATGGTGTGGGACTGAGGTCGCGCCAGGTAAATGCATCATTAAAATTATTCTTTTTAATATCTAACTTTGGTCAGCGCGTAGGTATGTTGGGTCCATGTCTGAAATAGGATTGCATAGTGGCAACTGTAAAGTAAGGCTGTTTTGTGTTGGTTTGCGCCCACGGCAGTGGTTCGGCTCTGCTTCCACAATCCGATTCCACGCGGCTCCGTTTTTTCTTTTTCTTTTTTTGCAGCCAAATTTCTTGGACGAGAACGGTTCCGTGATGGCGATAAAGTGTCCGTTTCAGTTTGCGTGGAAAAAGCCCCACGAAACGGTCGCTAAGCGCGCGTGTCCTGCGCCGTTTTTTGCGGAAGCTCAGCCACTGCGAGTTCGGACCTGCGAAATACTTGGCCGAAGCCACGCCGCTCCAACTCGCTCCAGCGGCTGGTTTTTGTTTTTTTAAAATATCAACTTTTGCGATTCTTTCAGCCCGTCGTTTAACACCATGGGTAAGGACGCGTTTATTCTTCACGCCGAGACACTTCGCCCCGTCGTTTAAATATTCCGCTATCCGCTTCCTTCGTGTTGCATCGTGTTTTTGTGCCAATTCGTTTCTTCAAATAAAAACCACCCAGCTGTATAAATAGAGAAACTAATACGAGTAGTTTATACAAGGCTAACGTTGCAAACAGCTTTAGAGAAAAGCATCTCAATATTCACGAATGAAAGGTTTTTATCATTGATGGTTTGTTTTGGTGATGTGTACTTATGTATTTTTTTTAAATTATTTTATAAACATTTGTCAGGATTGTTAAGGCCTGGACTTGTCTGTTTGATGGGTTATGACTTTTTTGAATCTCTGAAATATTTAGGTGCCACTGCAGCTGTAATAAAAATGCTGCCACATCCTTATAAGCAGAAAAGTTGTTATAAAACCCCAAGTTGGGACCTGTGGACATGTGGAGATGCTCTGCTTTCTTTTCTGCCAGCCCACCTGTGTGTTCCCTGCTTCCAGGCCTCTTCCTCCTTGGTCTTTTCATTTTGAAATGAAGGGTTTACCCATCCTTTGAAGAAGATGGTAGTAATTTAAAAAGGCCCACTGAGTGGATTTGTGCAGTACTGTTCTGAAGTGGTTTGACTTTTGAATGATGTTTCCTGCACGCCGTGTGTGTTTTCTCCTCAGGCTTGGACAGAGTGGGTCGTGAGGGCCTGGAGATGCAAGCTGCAGTTTGGTTTGGTGGTGGTGTTCAAGTAGCTGCTCTATGGTTAGCTTTGAATGTAGGTGACAGCAAAGCATCCCAAATCTTTACACTGCCAGTTGAACCACTTAGTTGGGGTTTTTTTTTTTTGGTGAGAATATTTCTGCCTTGTTGGTGTTACTGGTCACTGACAACCACAGTGTAATGTAATTGTTATTAGATTTTGGTCACGATTGAGACTCCGCTTGGGGGTCTTGAGCCGAACACGCGTCACCCGCATGCAAAGTGATGCTGGGAAGAATGGCTATTAGCCTCGGGCACCCAGTTCTGTCCTTCAGAGTCACCGCTGCAGAAGAACGAGTGCCCTGGTGTAAAAGAAAATTCTGGATGCTTTCCACTTCTTCATTATCTTCTCATCGGAGTCATGTAAACTTTAAAAACTTGACTTGTTCCATAATCACCTTGTTTTTGGTGTGTTTGCTACTCTTAAAAAAAAAAAAAAAAAAGACAGTCACACACCTCTCTCAAAAGAGCAAAGTGCAAAAAATGTGAAATAAATTTCTATGCTTTTTTTTCTTGCATTAACCTTTTTTTGATGTTTTAGTTCTGTTTTTCATTCTCATTTTGCTGTTTTTACAACGTTTTAACCTTTGAAAAGCAGCGTAAAACCTTAGTTACACCAGGGCCTTGTCTTCAACACACAAGTGATCTGTTTATGAAAAAAGGCGAAAAGGACTTGTTTGGTCAGTTTTTGTCGGAGGAGGTGTACCGTCACATGCGAGTCGACAGTTTGTCTTTGGGAGGGAATGGTTTGACAGTTACGTGACAGAAGTGGCAGTTTTATCTGTTTATAGGGAGCCGTGTGTTGGGTTCTCTTTGCGCCAAGATAGATTTAGTCCCGTATGCTGCCTGCTTTCTGACTCCTTTGGAACCAGTCTGGCCATTTTTAGCAGGGAGGAATGCAAAGTGTGAATAGGAGCCATCCTCTACACCCAAATGCAAGAGGCCAGTGGTACAGCTGGCTGCCTGCGTGCGTCATGGCCCCCTTTGTGGACAAAACAATAAAAAAAAAGAGACAATAATGCTTGTAGTCATGTGTACACATGCAAGGCCTTTACACAATTGCAATTGTAATGAGCCAGTAGATACTGTCTTCCAAAAGCTGGTTACTGCAGTGACCACCTCTGGCTGCCTGGTGGTCCACAACCTAAAGTGTGCAGGTTTTCATTTTGGGCTCCAAGGAAATAGGCCGAGCTCCCTCTCCCCCTCAGAACTGCTGAATCTCTCTCAGGATTCTAGAACGGTCTCAGAACACGTTTTTCCTCTGACCTGCTGCTTTGTAAACTGTGTCCATTTTGGTCACCTTTGCATCACCCATCAGAATCCTGATTTTGGTCATATGTGGCGGCGTTGGGGAAGCAAACCGAATTGTGTCCGTATCCAAAACGCTTTGCCTGCTGCGGCATGCACTTTCGGTTACCCTCGGTTGTACGTCACTGTGGAAAAGAACGTCAGCAGCACGAGTAAAAATAAACATGTAGTAATTTTATATTTTGTAGAAGGAAGCGATAAAGCGCTCGCATGTGTTGCGGAAATGGAGAGGAAAGGGATTTAATTAAGCCTGTAAAGATGGAGGAGCTCTCCAGGCCGGGAGGCTGCTCGACCCGCACTCTGCCATCCGTGGGTTGGTTGCTGTCCTGAGGAAGTGGTTTCAATGTTTTCAGCCGAAACGGTGCTCTTCCTGCCACTCACTGCCTTGTAAGGTAATTGTGAAGACATCTCAAGTGTAAGTGTGTGTGTGTGTGTGTGAGTGAGATGGTGGCTTGCTTTCATTTCTCCACTTCCACATTTTAGTATCAAAGTGTCGTTGGGTTTCAGCATAGAGACTGCAGCTGTCCACCATTTGTCCTGCTCGCTTTGTAACCATGGCTATACAGGTCAGGTCACTTCCCGGACATCTCTAAACGTTGTCCACAGCTTTTCCAGACTTGCGAAGAAGGTGCTGCTGCTCATGTCCTGCACTTTGCACAGTTCCTGGTCACGATTGGGTCTAGATCTTCAAGCTCCACCGATCAAGTTTAGTCAGGGGTGTCAGAAACCTTATGGTGCAGCGGTCAGGTGCCGCAAAGAGTTGAGAGAGTCAAGACACCCAGTGCAGTAGAAGCAAACTTTCATTCTGATCTTGGAATATCCCAGCACAAACTGTGCGTGTCGGTGTGAACGTGAACGGCATCGAAACGAGTTTGTTGCTGGAGTTCGGTTTGCATTTGAAAATGCTGAATGGCAAAGGGAGGCCATCCAGGATGCAATGCAGTGTATCGTGGGCTCAGCAGAGCAGATGCTTATAGGAATTTCCCCCACTTTGTGCAGCAGTCTGCAAATCCTCATGCTGATTAGAAATGGCATCAAGATAAGCCAAAGCTGCTGACTTGCTTTGCTCAGCTTGACACCGCGCGCAGCCAAACTGTCCACCACATCAGCCCAAGAATAGATTCATTGTTGGTGGTAAACAAAAGTAAAAGTTGGGTTAAGCAGCCAAGCTGTTAAAAAAAAAACCAAAGTTGTGAGAAATCCAGGACTAGAACTTCTACTATTAAATGTGCGTGAAAGCTGAAACATGGAGCTGCTCCACCGCACAGTCCCAGGCTAACGGGATCCTCACACCTTCTGCGAGGTGGGCCGATGCTTTGGAGCGACATGTGGACCATGCGGGTGTTCGGATCACCTTTGGTGGACGTTTCAGTTCATAACGCCTAGGTTATGTGGAGTTGCGGCTCGCTCAGGCTGCGGGTTACAGAGTGGACCTCAGTCTTCACCCGGGTGTTCACACTTCTGGTACATAATTTACGTGTGGCGAAAAAAAGTAAAATATACAGTATAGCCCATCCTTAGTTTAAATTACTCTGATTTTTACAGACATAAAAAAGTTGACTATCGAAAAGGCCTCATTTAAGCACAATGTAATGGAAATTATTTAAGTCCTTGTAGTGACTTTTGGATCAAGCTGTGTTGGCAGCTTGTTCGCTGCATTTAAGTTTCTCAGTATAAGTAACATGTTTTGCTTACAGTACTGTTCCGTTCCCCAAAGGATGTCGATCGAGGTGGAAGCGTTGCTGCAGGAGGCCAAGGAGAACATTGAGGCGGCGCAGAACTACAGGGCTGAGCTCCAGCAGCGTCTGCAAGGGCTCAACCAGGCACGCAAACAGGTAAGGCTGCACCCTGCCCACCTGCTCCAGGCCTTGTGTTTGTGATGGTGAGGTGTGAAGTTGACAGAACCAGGAGTGTTTTGTGACGCAAGATACAAAGGCTGTGATTTAGGATTTGACTCTGTGTTTTGGCAAAACGTCTCAAAGGTGCAAAAAGAGCTGCTCATTGTTTGGATGGGCGGGGGAAACGGAACTGCGTAAGCTAAAGGGTGGGATCGAGCCTCGAGTTTCTTACATGTCTGAGACATCCCTGCCCCCACCCAGGACAGAGCTTCCTGGCCACACTCCGCACGTAAACAACACTACCGCTTCCTGTTGGACCGTAGCCCTTAATCTCAGCATTTGCTGTAACTGGACATTTCCACTTATCACAGACACGTGGCTTGGCCATGAAAAGTGGTCCACGTATAATTTAAATATTTTTAAGATGCTGTTTTAAGGCAGGTCAGTAGTGAAATTCCAGGCAGCTACCTTCCCTGTCTTGGTGGGATGGCACCAACTTTTCCGATGCTGAGGTTTACAAGGTCGAAAGGTTTGGGGTCAGTGAAACTGACCTGGACTCTAGGTGTGCAGAAGTACCTTTACCAGCTGAGGATGAAATTGCAAGAATACGGTTATGATGTGACTGAAGATCTAGTTTATCCACTTTTTTTTTTTTTTTGCAAACTGCTGTGAGTCTTTCCCTTTTGGAGACCCACACTTGTTTTTCTTTCTGACTGCACCCTATGTTTCTGGAGTCCATTTGTCAGAGTACTAAGTTAGTACTTCTTTTGGTATTTATAAGGGTATCTTTAGACTATCTAGCATGCTAAATTTCAGCTCAGGGCTCCTAAGCTGAGTCTGTAAGACCTCACGTGGGCTGTAGCGGCTGTGCTGTAAGAATGTGACGTTTCCATATTTGGATCTGTTTTCCTTGATTTTTGGGCTGTAGAGGACTTTTCTCCCTGCCCCACCCCTCCGTGCTGCTCCCTCCAGCTCAGCCAGTTGTCGTCGTCTGTTCAGATCGAAGCTGCAGGACGCGTGGCCGCAACCCTCGTGTGAGTCAGTGGTCACTACCTCCACCAGTAATGTGAGAGCAGTCTGCAGAGGAAGCCCCACATTCTCACACTGGTGAATCAGTGTGATCCTGTTCTCCTGCCTGCTGTAACCTGATCCCTGGAAGAAAAGGGAGATGCGGATACAGCTCCCCTGACACACACACACAAAGCAGCTGCTCCCAGGAGATGGTGTTGATGGGAATCGTGCACTGTGCTGATGGCTTCTGGCCGTGGCTGCCTTTTCCTGGACCTACAGCAGGGTGGGAGAGACCCTGGGTGCCAAAGCAATCTCGTATGCTTCCTGTTGGTTTTGTTTTTTTTCCTGCTTATCGAGTCATCCTCTCCTCCTTTATCAGTGCAACACCAGCCTCTCTTGTCTTCCTCTCTGCTTCCCTACTCCGGGAAGCTCCCCCTTCCCGCCCTCCAGAGCACGCTGACTGCCTGGGCCTCATTATTGTAACCCCAGGAGAGTGCGGTTGGGGGAAGCAGGCATCCACACACAGCACATTTATGCAGCCTCACTGGCTTGGCAGAAGCTGGACCTCACCAACCAGGCACCGGGAGGCTCCGTCTGCACAGCTCTGTCACTGTGGAGAATCTGCTCTGGTAGCAGTTACGTTGCATTTCCGTGAGGGAGGTTTCTCTGTCCTGCAGTTGTGGTCTGCGTAGGGTCGGCTGCTGAAAAGCAGCGGTTGGTTGTTCCCTAAAAAGCGTTGCTGTGCAGCCGTGTAGAGCTGAAGCTGCATCACAATGTGTTGGAAGGGAGAAACTGAAGGTGTGAAATCTCATTTTGACAGCGTGGTTCCTTGAACTTGCTCACTTCCTGTCACCGTTGGCTTCTTTCTGTTTCTGATGATGTCTGGAATGGAGGGGGAGGGGAAAGCAACGTTTTTGTCGGTGTTATACGGCAGTCTGTGTCAGTTCTTTGTTGTAAAGCTTTGTGCAACATCAATGTTTTTGTAAATGCAGTGAAATAAATGTTTACAACGTGCTTAAGAATTTATCCACTGTAATTACTTAGAAGCAGTGACCACTTTCGAAATGAGGAACCTCAAGGAAATCTTTTTAGCAGATCTCAGATGCAGTGACCAAAAGGGTCCAGGGTCCGGTCCGAGCTGGAGATCTGCTCAGCTTAACCAGTTGCGTGCAAGTGATGTAGTGGCCCTGCATCAGTAAAAAGAGGCGTACAAAAAAGTTTTTTAAATATGCAGTGTAAAGTTGATGTTTTGAGTAGTGACAGGATTGGGTAACCCTTCCAGCATACTATGTTCTGCAGGTGCGGGGCAGTGCCACGCAGACACGTGAGGCCCTCCGACGGCATTTCCAAGAGCTGGAGGCTGGCGTGCTGCGGCTTCTGAATGAGCGTCTTACAGCCCTGCTGAATGAGGTGGACACCATCGAGCAGGACAGCGTTCATCCATTGGACGACTGCCAGAAGCTCATCGAGCACGGGGTCAATGCGGCCGACGAGCTGCTCCGAGAGGGTGAGGAAGTGGACTCAGCCGGAGACTCCGAGAATGATTCATACTGCTTTACTTGTCAGCGCTGTGAAAGTAGACCTCTGACTATTAAAGATGCCAAACAAGTGCCGAGTAAAATATGAAATAAAATGTATGTCATTTAAATATTACAACAAACAGGTTGTTGGTAGTGTAATATGATAGAGCTGCTGTTTTCAAGTTAGAATTCTACCTCCTGTTTCAGTACCCCTGGCCAAGGTACAGTAAAAATTACCCTGCTGCTTGGGGGAGGGGCGGGGGTGATTCTAAGTAGTTTATCAATGTAATTAAATCACTTTGGAGAAAAGCATAAGCTACATGAATAAATATGAATGTAACCATGATGGCCATCTAAGGCCTCTTACTGACCCTAGTGTAAAAATGCGAGAAGGCACTCGTTTGGGTTGACTTGAATTTCTTAAAATTAGAAGCTCAAACTGTAGGAGTTCCTGCTCAGTAACTATTTCTCTCCCACTACCAGGAGAGGCTGCAATCCGCTGTAACATCGGGGAGAAGGATGACAAATTAGGCAGCTTCACTAAGAAAGCCCTTCAGATCCAGCTGGACAGGTAGGAGCCAAACAGTGGACCTCCCCCAAGAGTGACCAGGACAGATGTTGGGGGGCATGACTTTGACTTAGATGCATAGACCTTGATTGTTCCATTCATCTGTCATCCAGCGCAGGAGTTGCGAGGCACCTTTGTGCTGCTGGGCAGGGGCAGCTTGGGCCAGGATGTAGTTGCTCCTTTACATTGTTTTATTCGCGCTGCGTGCATGCTGGCGCGTTTCAGTTTGCCGGAGGTGCCGGCGCTGGTGGACGTGCCCTGCCTGTCGGCCCAGTTGGATGACTCCCTGCTTCCGTCGGTGTCGGAGCGCATCGCCCGCCATGGAAGCGTCGCCTCGCATCCCCCTGTGCAGATTGAGGAGTTGGTGGAGAGGCCAGGGGGGGTGTTAGTGCGCTGGTGCAAGGTGAGCTCACCTGGAGAACCTGATTTAGAAAATCATGATCGCAGGGGAAGTGTAAGAACTCGACTGCATAAAATGCTCCTCCGGGGAACAAATGTCACACATAAGAGTCCCAGTTGGATAAATGGATAAAATTCTTAAGGCTTCATTGCGTTAAAACTTGTAAGCACCACAGTGCAAAAGAACCGGTAAAATTCTTAGAGTGGAGAGGTAGTCTCTTACCAGCTTTAGATGTGGTTTGAATTATTTCTCCATATTGTACACTATCGTAAAAGGCAGGAAGTGGAGGAGGCCTTTGGCCCTGATTGTGTGGATACCTTTGGCTGTGCAGGTGGACGAAGACTTCACCGTGCAGGACTACCGGCTGCAGTTCCGCAGGAGCAATGCCACCCAGTATGAGGACGCCTACATCGGCAAGGACTCCGAGTTCTTGGTACTGCACCTGGACCCGCACACAGACCACCTGTTCCGCGTGTGCGCAAGGGGGGACGGCCGCTCCGAGTGGAGTCCGTGGAGCGTGCCGCAGACGGGCTACACCACGCTAGCACCCCATGGTACGTGACCTGGCACATGTACCAACCATACATGCCGAAATGCTTACTTGGCAGTGGCTTCACCATGCGTGTCTTCACTTGCAGAGTGGCTCCCAGGCAGCGAGGGCTACATCCTCAGCAGCCGCAGGAATATCGCCATGCGCAACGACTCTTCCTCCTGCGGGGTCCTCTACTCCAGTGCCCCCACCTACTTCTGTGGACAAACCCTCACCTTCAAGTAATTCAGCCGTCCTCCTCCCAGCTGTTTATAGGCTTCCACACAGTAGCCATAATTGACTGTTACTTGCAGCGGTTTGCTGCCTTCTGCTCAACCACCAGAACTTTGTAGATGGTTGAACTATGTGGATTCAGTTGTGTGTTTTGTGCTCAGGATCTTGGGAGCTGGCCAGGTGGACAAGAGAGACAGCCTTGGAGTTTGTGTGGAGTCTACAAGCAGCACAGTATCTCTGCAGAAGGAGAAGGCTGTTTGCATCTCCACCAACGGTGAGCAGACCCTTTACACACAGGACAGAGAATAGGGCATGATGGGACAATGCTGATTCAGCACTTGACAGCCGGAGTTAACGTATCGAAGAAGTTAACTGCTTTAGTCCCATATTGAAAGTCATTAAACACTGCATGTAATCGGCTTACAGCAGTATCGTATTTTCCAGACAAAGTTTCAGTCAGCAGCTTTTTTTTGCCAGAAGGATCATAGTGCACTTCATTATTGGCATAACAGTGAAATACCACTGGTGAGGGTTAAAATTTGGGACTTGTAGTCTGGGAAATACGGTAATCCTAAACATGAGTAAACAAGCTGCTGTGTTTTCCCAGCTGTTCCATCCAGGTTGCCGTGCTGTATAAACACAATAGTTTGTTTTTTCCCCATCAGGAGCCGTTTTTGTCAATGGAAAAGAGATGACCAACCAGCTGCCAGCCATTGCTGTCGGCTCGGCGGTAACTTTTGACACGGAGGTGGTGGGCCTGTTTCCGGTCACCAACAACAACAGCGATGGAGGCAGTTTCAAGCTGAGGGTAACGATTGGTTCTGGGAACAGGGAAGTAGTATTTGATTGGCTGCTGGACCAGGCGGTGGATTGCCTCTTCTTTGGCTGCTCCTTCATACACCCTGGATGGAAAGTTCTGGTCTTCTAATGCTGGAGCCTCACCCAGCAGCCAGGGGCACAAGCACCAAGGTCGTCCAGGCTGCTGGAACAGTCAGGCTTCGAATGGTAAACATTTTATGTCTCCCTTTATCTGCAGCATTTTAGCATCATGTCCTTGTGGGGCTGTGGTGGTTGAAGTCCCTGGAATTCCATTCTTATCCACCTTCTTCAGGACATTTGAGTACTTTTGTCTGAGCTCAAAACTGTCCGCTGAGCTCGTCTTTGTTCTCGACTTGACCAATAGCGAATGTAGGCTTTGAAAATGGGAGTAGAGCATCACGCCTCAACCCGACCAACCTCTAGAAATTCGGGGAACCGAGTTGCAAGCATTACGCAATGTCGCCACTTAACAGGCGCGAGTTACCTCTGCAGAAGTGAAGTGCACCGTGGTTTGGAGCCACTGAGCTGCCAGGTGGGACACTGTGCCCTACTGTTAGCTCCAGCTGGATGTAGAGGTCACCGTGATGCAATTTTGTACATATGGTTGTTTTTCAAAATGCTAGAAAAACCGTAGAATTGTATTTACAAGGTGCTGGGAGATCAGGGTCTAACCTTTGGGGATACATTAACCCCTCCCCAGGCTGTGGATGACATCTAAAAATGTGACCATTTCCAGTAATTATTCCTCAGTGGAACTGGATGTATTGTGTAGTGTAGGGCAGTTGTGTTACTGATACTGAAATGTGTTATTTTACTGCTTGTGGTTGGGTTCAGTCATGATGGAGCTGGCGAATGCCTGAATGAATGAAGTTGCGTGCTTTTTCTTCCTACAGTTTTTACACTCGTGGCTCCGTGTGACAGCAGGAGTGTAAAGTACAAGGGTACTGCAGTTACAGTATTGCTTGTCCACCTTTTGTCTGATTAAAACCTGTGTAACTTGGTGCTCGGTGTGCTGAGGTGATTAAATGACAGGGTGGGGTGGGACTCACTGAAAACCAGGCTGTTTCTAGCAGACTCCCCGCCTGCAAGGATGTGGGACTGATGCTGAGGACCTCTTGGGTTAAGGTGTTCTTTGAGACTCTGCTACAGTAGAACAATGCACTATTATGTCCTTAGCGCTCACAGCCAAACTACCCAAAAACATTGCAAACTCCTTTATTACGAAACAAGATGGTTTAACAATGCTAGATGGCATTTTTTGGCCATTAAAAAAGTGCAAATAATGTCCCCAAAGCAGTTAAAGCATAACCAGCTGCAGTCTCACATCTGCTGCTGTCTATGTGCTATACGTGGAGCGCTTTAGCAAATTAAAGCAATAGCTTGACAGAAGCAATCTCACTCATCCTTTCCAGCACGCAATGCCAAAGATTAATAATAATAATAATTAAAAAAAAAGCTCCTGCTCTAACCCACTTTGGCTCACAGAAGTTCACACAAAACAATTCATAAAAGAAAGTACAAATGTCACCATCTGAAGTTTGATACTGGTGGCAAGTAGGAGATAAATATTCACATTACGGTATACCGTATATATAAACAAACTGTTCACAGGTGTGGTTGTAGAGCAGATAGAAAACCTCTTCCTGACTTTACAGAAGAAAGGATGAACACGCGATTGGCAGAGAAGCTGAATGTGGAGGCACTAAACTGTTATTGGGGGGGGGGGGGGACTCAGTACCAGAGCAACATAAGTATTTGCATAACCAGGTTACCCCTGCCTACACAACTACGCCACTGCTCAGTCTGAGGTGCCAGTAGCTACTTGTTAACCTCCCCATAACTGCGGAGCAACGGGTGTCAGAACTTACTAGAACGGGCACTACCGAATCGTCCCAACACACAAGTTTCTACTGCCTCAACAGCAAATTTCTCAAGGTCTCTACTCTAAAAGTACATTTGTTTCCAACCAGGCACACAAACCCTGGAGAAGTGCAAAATAATACAAAAGTTATGGAGACAACATGGGTAAAACAACGGTTCTACATTATTCAGAGGTACACTTATGTTCTGCACAACCTTACAGGCAACAGATGGATGTAAGACGTGATTGTAAAGGGCTAAGTGCGATGATACTCAAAATGTATCACGACACTTCTTTCTCAGCTAACTTCACAAAGGAATTGAGTACCATGCTGTACAGTACGTTACCATTGCATACATGAAGTCTGGCGTCCATTTGGAATGCGGGTCAGGTTCTGACCTCGTGCTGTACCACAAACCTCTGCCCCCCTGGGAAGCTCCAGGTTAGTCTGAGGGGTCAGAACAGGTGGTGAACTTCAGCTCGCCCATGCAGGGTGAAGGACTTCCGTTCTCCTGGGGGTGGAGCAGCTCCTGGATCTCACGTAGCCGAGTCATGGCCTTGTCTATGGTGGCGATGCTCACCAGGTTGAAGTCGTGCATGCTGATCAAGTGCAGGAGCAAATTGCGACACAGATTCTTCTCAACAATGTGAGGTCCGCACTTCTCCACGAACAGCATGCTGGCCTGATTCATCTGATTGTTGGCTATGAACCTGCGGGGGGGGGGGGGGGGGGATTTTGCACATCACTGGCAAAAGCCTTAGAAATCACATGGACACTGAGGACACAACCTTGCACTGACATCACATTGCAGGTAAAATTTCTGCCGGTGACACAAAAACGTACCCATGCTTCATAACATGAAGATTCCAGAGCTTCATCACCTCCTTCTCACCTTCATTAACATCTGTAAACTCTTCTATTTGCTGTATTCATAAATGCAATAAATCATGTCAAGTTAGAGCCAAGAAATTACTGGCATTTTCTACTGCAAAGTGACAATCTTTCTGCAAGTTTATCCAGAGTGGAGGCTGAAATAAGGAACAATGGCACAATCCAAGAAAAGTGACCTAATGAGGCTTCGCGGGACGTGAACCTTCGGGTCGGCCAGTTTGCATTTATGTGCTTAAGGGATCTGTATCACAATGTAAACGTGAAGCTGCAAGCAATGCCAGAAACAGCATTTCACCAAACTTGCAGCTGATGAACTATGGTGTTTTGGCGATGACCTCTTACTGTGAGGGTCTTCTCCCGGAGCCACTCGGGGTCCCGCTCATCCTCGCTATCCACCTCCATCTCTTGCGGTCGCCGCGGCAGGCAGCTGTCGCTGTGGAAGTACAGCCTGTTGTGACCGCTCACATAAGTGCGCTGCTGCTCCATTTCCCCATCCTCGGGCTCCAAGAACTCTGACAGGCTGGGCTTTGTGCGCTTTGGTCTACGGGGGGAAAAAGGGTCACAGAAACATAAATGTGTGCATAGTATGTACACTCCCCACTGAGTTTTGCCCACTATAGCTACAAAGTGCTAATGACAATTACCTTCACATGACCCTCAAAATTTTGTTTGTATTCATCCAGAAAGTTTTTTGTTAAGAGAACAGCAAAATACACCTACACCCTGAAATTTGAGCTCCCAGTTTCCATAAACTGAAAAAGGAGAACTCAAGAAGCTGCGGTGGAGGGTGGCAGCAGACCCACCTGCACACCAGAACGTGTGTGACAGCAGTCCTTTTCACAGGGCCATTGCGGCTGAAGGCAAAGCCCGGCTGGCTGTGGATGTCCTGGGGGTTGCCCACGTACGAGCCATCGTAGCACTCGTTAATAGACACATCTATCCGGGCTCCCCTAGGGTGAGGCTAGGACAAGAGGGGGAGCTCACCACATTCTTCCATCACGATGTTTGTACTGCTCCCGTTATTCAAAGGGACATCATCAGACAGGTGTAACATTTAATCATGAAAAATGTATGCCAGGGGCTTCAAAGTACAGATTGTTTCCAACAGTGAATAAAAATGCTCTTCTCTAACACCAGTGGTTATAGCCATATAGAAAAGGGGGGGGGGGGTAAAATGAGATGGCTGGAACCAGGGGAGCATGTGGATGGACCCCCAGTGCCAACTCACCACGTAGTTGAAGATGAAGCGGCTGTGGGACAGCTTGAGGTGTTTGAGGAGGCTGTAGAGCTTGCGGCAGTTCAAGGTGCACCAGGGGCAGTGCAGGTCATTGCGAGCCTCTGTCTGCTGCCGTGTATTGTTGTTGTACAGGAACTGAGACAGGAGGACATGGAGGATGTGCAGAACAATCAAACAAATGTAAGCGCTGGGAAAGACATGCATCTACAGACATTAAAACTCCAGTCTACAGGAAAATAAAAGATATGCGCTGCAAGTACTTTTCACATCAAATCTCAAACTGACCAATTGGCCTGGGTAGTTCAGTTCTTACAGAAAGGAATACTGGAAGAAGCCTGACACTACAAAACACAGCAAGCAAGCAAGTAAATAAATAACATTCAACTACCTGATAAAATACTTGCAGTTTCTGTTGAGGTTCAATGGAAATCTGTTCTTTTTTTCCCTCAATATTTGTGCTGACTGAGTCTTCAACAGCTGAAAAGGTGCAACAGAGAGGTGTTTGGATTAATGGATATAAACCAAGCACTGGAGCAGAAAAACTGAGATGCACCAGCCTCTCTGGTACACTAAGAAGGCGTTGCAGTCACCTTTGGGGGCAAGTGTGAAAGAACTCGTCTTGCTCTCCAGAGCACCTGTGTCCGAGTTGCGTGTAGCCAGTGGCTTTGCCACAGGGACAGTGGATTTTTCAGCAGTATCGCTTGTCCAGCGCAGCGTGAACTGCAGTGTGGGTCCCTGAGACAGCGTCTCAAATGGAGGCAACCTCTGCAGAGCAGTTGACAATAAGCATGTTAACACAGCCACCCCGCCACACACACGTAGCTTCTCAGGATTATTAACATTATTTAACATGGAGGCAGGAGCACAAATTATGTTCTACAAAGCATGACATTAACAAGCGGCTGTATATATCAGTGAGCCAAACCCCCCTCTGCAGTACACACTTTCCCAACCAGGATGGTTTCCCATGTTGCTCTTTTCTTGCTAACCGGACACTCCTCCATCTCCTGCATAGAGACCTCATACTCCCCATCCAGCAGTTGTAGACGCCTACAAAACCAAAGCAATTCATCTTCACGGTCAAGACTGCCTAGTATCAGCACAGTGTGCATACATCTTTAAAACATGAAGCACATAAAAAAGACTAAACCCTAAAACATTTAGGGACTGGAAGCCAAATGAAAGCAATTCAAAGAGACGTAGCCATGATAACCCTTGTGAAAAAAGTATACTTTTCTTCACAAGGGAAACCTCAAGCACCGTAGACCATGCACTCAAATATCAGCCATTGCTAAAAATCTAAATTACTGTATTACTGAGGGTTTCCAAACTAAAAAGGGAAATCCTGTAGATTAGCTGAATATAAGGTTCCACCAGAAGAACTTAACACTTAACACCATGTTTAGTGCTGAAAACGTGCTTGAACAGGCTGGTGAAACATGACCCACAAGACAGGGGTACAGCAGACACCACAAAAACCCTCACAGATCAGTACCTGTTCTTGTCAAAGACAGTCATCTGTGCAACAAAGGTAGTTTCTCCATCTTTGGGGGCGTTTTTCTTTTTTCTGCTGGGAAGCTCATCCAGAACATCTGGAAAAACAATATTAGTCTTTATATTTGCCTTCACATGAGAAATGTGCGATATACACTTTGACGTTGGTAGTGTGTGGTTAGAAACTGTCTAATGCTTAAAAGTGGTGTGCATCACAGTGCACTTTCCCCATATTCCTTGCCCACTTACTGTGTGATACAGTGAAAAGCATTCAAGAGTGTAAAATGCTGCACAGCACTTGCCGATGTTCTCGTTGGGTTGCCTGGCGGAGGAGCCATTCAGATCCCTGTGGCCTGGCCTCGATACTCTAAACAGCAGCGAGTACGACTTGACCGTGTGGCTATTGCTGGGCTCAAACTCACTGCTGGACACAAGAAGAGAGGGGCTGGTGCCAAGCTTGGTTTGGCTGAAGTCAGGGTTCAAGGGCACCTGCTTTTTACCTGTAGGCACTTGTTTAACCGGGCAACTGACATCCTAGAATAGAAACAGAATGGAAGTGGGAGAAGATGGGGAAGCCATCATTATAGGAGATGAAACCACAAGACATGTACACCAATAACTGGGTTTTCAATAACCAGAAAAAATTGGCTGTAAAATTGATGGAAATGAAGAGTGACTATAACTGTTGTGTTGGAAAGCTATACCAGGCACATATGGTCAAGACATGTCCATTTCAATCCAGAGAGAGAGAGAGAGAGAGAGATAGATAGAGAGATATAGAGAGATAGATGCCTTCCATGTACTAAAGCTTTGGAGAGAAATTGTTACACCAATCAAATTTCTTACAATTTCATATTATCCAATGAAACATCATGTAACGATATATAAGTATTTAACAATTTATACACAGTGGGTAATACTAAGGAACAGACTTAATATACTTTATACACTTTAGTATTTATTCATTCTTTCCAGTCATTTGTTTGCCATCAGCTTAAAGAGATATTTATGGGTCACAACAAATAATAATTAGTAATAATGAACAAATACAGGTCTAGCTGCTGTGACTGATTCTTTACGTGCTCCTTCACTATAACCACCACGTCCCTAAAGAGGCTCAGTACGATGAACAGCGCCACTTCTCTGTCTTACACAACAGGCCTCATGAAGGCAATTTAAAAATAAAAAATAAAAAAGTTACCATAAACGCATTACTTACCAAAGTTGTGCTATGCAGTCCTTTACACCAGCTACTCACCTTCCTTTTCTTGTGGCAGACTTTGACAAGTAGCACCTCTAAAGAAACTGAATTTTGTTCATTCTCTGAGTTTATTGATGGCTTCTCTGCAAAGAAAAAAAAGCAAAATTAGTAATTTTGTCAGAAACTAATTTCTTCAATTAGTCATTTCAGGAAGACACTGGATATATGAATCATCAAGCCAAATAGTCATATGTAAATGGGGGGGGACCAAATGAAAAATGAAATGATGGCTTCAACTGCCAAAGTTCATCGTCATATCAGCAGATAAAACATACCGATCTTATGGAAGAATCCAGTAAACGTTAGCTGCAGGTGTGAAGAGGAGCTGCAGAGATGAAGTCTCAGTGTAAAACATCTGACAGTTTCTGGACTGACTCCTGCATCACTACTGAAGCACAAGCCACTACCTGCATGACTCTTCATCTCCATTCATCTTCTCCACTTTGACCAGCATGTCATCAACTTTAAACACCTTCCTAAAATCAGACAAGACAGTCAAGTGAACCAAGAGAGGTTAATTACATTGCAAATCCATCCTATTACAGATCATAAATTCTCAGTGGGATCCTTTGAGCAATGAATCAATTCAACTAAAGAACTCTGTTACAACATAATAAATAAATAAATAAATAAATAAATAAATAAATAAATAAATAAAGCGACCAAAAAAAAAAAAAAAAAATCTCCACAAAAGTTTTTGTATCAGAAATCACTGGCACGTAAAAATCCTTGGAGGATTTCTTTTATGGACGTATAATCGTAGTATTAAGGACTGCATTTGACTTATTCTAATACAGTGTGCTCAGCAGCTCTGGCTTGTCCGTTTTGTTGACTTCCAATGCAGGATACAAATGCAAAATCATTTTCAAGTTTTGCAACCATCCATTTATCATATCAACTTCAAAATCAAAAACACAAAAAAATTAAAAAGGATAGTCAGGAAAAATACTGTCTTTGTATTGATATCACATAAACCAGTTTAAAAAAAGATTGATATTGAAGTCATTAAATATTTTACATATTTTAAGTTAGCCATCTATTTTCACAACAAATAGGTTGCAGGAGAGCACTTTGTTCACATCCCAAATGTCAGAAATCATTAAAATACGTCATAGAAAAGCAAGGTTTTCACCTTTTCACGTGCATTCTCGAGTTTCTGTGAGACATGTACGTGAGACTTCGATGCAAGAAAATAGGCTGAAAAAAGAAGACGTAATTTGTAACAAAAATAAAGGCAATGAAGTGGTTTTCACTCCAAGAATTCTCCACATTATTTACAATATTCAAGTCATTATTTTTCTCATTTTGCCCAATTCACATTAAAAAGACGACAGTAATAACAGTAACGCCACAACAATATAACTTACTGCAATCAGGTTTCTTGTGCGAAGGAATCTGTAGATTTGAGTTGGTTCTGAGAAAAGAAAAAGAGGTGTTGTTCATCTCTATAACTTGCTAATAAATTTCAGAGGCACCTCTTCTGTTGCTCAACATTTGTGGCAAGTAAAATATTTAGTACACACAAATTGAGTGGCAGGTACTGCTGCATACAGGTCTTTCTGCTCTTATATAACAATTGTTCTTGTTATGACAATTCAGGCTTTGAAGGATAGAGGCATGGGCGCGCTGAGCAACACTCGAGGTGACCCCTCTCCAACACGTACCGCAGAGTCCGAAAGCATTATTTTATTTATTTATTTTTAAACCCAGTATCATCACAAATGAATGTGTGGTTTGAGTTACCATTAATCTATTATAAGTAATACTTTGTGAAAAGCTCAGAGGAGAGGTTGCATACATTAAAAGTCACTACAAATTACAAGAATTGTCATGTTAGGTACTGGTCAAATGATAAGGAAGTCTATTTTATACAGCACTTTTAAAAGTAGATTCTAAAAACGCTTTAATATAAATGCAGGCTAGAACTGTACCAAAACAATAATGGAAGCCTCTTGCCTCCAGAATGACATGAATTCAACAAGGTACTGCACACATTTCAAAGGTTTCTTGCTCAATGATGGTCTGACAACTGATTTTTCCATTCTGCTCAGTTTATCACATTCCACCTCATCCAAAAGATGCCCTTCGGCACCAAGAAGTGGGGGCCGTGCCAGCCACGAGAATAAAGGCACCGCCACGTTTGTGGGACCATCTTGAGATAGTTCCTGCTTTTTGACATGGCACAAAAGGCTAGTGCAGACTGACGTTGGGGAATTACATTATATTACACGAGTGTTACTTCCGCTGGCCACTTTTTTAGGTACACCAGGCTAGGTGACTCACCAACACCAATCTGCACTAGCCTGGTGTACCTAAAAAAGTGGCCAGTGGAAGTAACTCTCATGTTACATTGCATTTATTACACGAGTCCACATATTTTCATTTTAACAAATTGATACTGATGAACACTAACTTACAAGCTTAAATAAGGCTCTTGGAGAGCTAACTACGTCAAGTTATCCGGTCCGTCAGCTTGCTTTTTGTGGACGATGTGAGGCCACGGTTCACCGACCCGTTGTCAAGTTTTATGTCAGAAATGTAGGCGCGCATTTTGTCAAAACTCACTTTCGAATGCCTGTAGGAACAGCTCGTGGTCAGCTGGCATCTGCTCCGTCTTCGGCTTCTTCACTGCGGCCATGACAGCTGGGGGGCGAAAGCATGACAAAGTTTGGCTTCAGAACCAGTACCGAACCCGAACCACCGCTACTGACGCGCAATTCGATAAACTGGTATCAAGAAGTGGTTCCCCCCAAAACAAACAACACAGAACAGCCTGAGCTTATACTGACTTTTCTATATTAATTCCTCTCAAGACGCTGGAAAGCTCGATAAAAAAAAAAATAAACGAGTACTTGCGTGGTTTACCGACTCCGAAACGCGTCATGTTTGACAAAGTAGTCAAGGTTAACAACGGAATATATCCGTTTCAACAGAATACAACCAAACATTAGACTTGCATTTAGGTAGCGACCGTGTCAACGAGTATATGGGTTTATAAACAAATATTCACAACAAAAACGGCGATTATCTGCCTTCTGAGGCACACAAACATCCAGCTAACAATTATCCTACAGAGAAAAGCCATGAAGAACCCAGGCGGCGGCGTCACAGGCTTGGTAATCGGATGGTTCAAATTCAAATGCTGCTGCTCGTAATTATTCATCTCTGATACCTGTGCTGTCCGTGGCGTTTCAGATCATGTAAACGGTTGTATATAATATTTATACAGTTTATTTACAGGCTTTAAATTAAAGCATTCAAGTAAACATGTTCCACAGTGCCGACACAGAGCCCAGCTCCCACCACTGTCCCTTCGTGAGCGCTACGGTCTCAATTTCCAAGCACCTTTTCTAGCCACGCCCATCTCAGCATTCCCTCCAATAGCAGTTCAAGTATCCGATGCGGACGGCGCCGCTGGACTCGCACGTGCCGCGGGCCACAACAGGCGTCAGAGTCAAGTTTGGTGGACGGGACACTGCCACTCGCGCCCGTTTTCCCTTTGAACGTACTGCGGGAAGCGTGACGTCACCGGACCTGCACCAAGGGAGTTGTAGTTTGTGCGGTTCTACTCGTCATCCGCTCGGTCCTGGCTTCCACTCTTTTTGCACAACATCAGTATACAGTATTTACTGTTTCGTAGAGAACATTCGTGGCTTGTCATATATAAAAAAGTAGTGCTACGTCAACAAATGACAGAAATGACATCAGGTAGTGCTTTCTGAAAGCGCACAAACTTGACCAATTTATTCAAAGTCAAAAGAGTCAAAAGAGTTTATTTGTCACGTACATGGTTACTGAGTATACCATGTAGTGAAATGTGCTCTGATTCAATAGGAGACTGTGCAGAAAAATTTACGAGTAAAACAAACAAACAAACAACCAAACACCAAGAAGACAAGAAACAAACAGCAAATAGATAAAAAAAGTAAGTAAGTAAATAAATACATAAATAAACAGTAAATAAAACCTTAAGGTGCACTGGAAGGACACATTTATTACGAAATGTGCTGTTCTGTTCAGCCATGGTGGGTTGCAGAGGATCACAGCCATTCTCCACGTTCAGGTTCAGTTTCCCAGGATAGGCACTAAAGTACCAGAACCCTGATCCAAAATTCATTCATCATCTATTATGACTTTCCTAATTATGGTACCTATTAACATAAACTATGGACTCTCGGGTGCAATGAAAAATACATATTCAAGGATTCAAGGATTCTAGGTTTATTCGTCATGGTGTACTAACACAGCATAGCAGTGTTGACACCATGAAAAGTTTCGTTTCCAGGCATCCTCAGCATAAATAAATATGTAAATAAGGTCCAGGGAAAATTAAATAATAAATAATGAAATTGGGAAAAAGGAAAATAAATAAATAAGGAGAATAAATAAATAAGGAATAGACACAAAAAATATACATGGAGGTCAGCGTTAGAAGTTAGTACTATTAATTACTATTTTACAGATTACTTGCAGAGCTGTCGCAACTTAAGTACAAATATTCCATGGAACGTAAAGTAACAGAGTCGAAATTTCCGAACGGAATTATTGTGAGGCGGACCGGAAGTCTCAACGATCACAACTTCCACACGTGTGTGGAGACTTCTGCACTTCTCACACAACCGGTATTGCATGTAGCATAAAAAAGTTTAATAAGGCCGTGACTGTCATTTTATAGTGAAATTTAAAGGTTCAAAATGGCAGAGATAGTGCAGCAGCGGATAGAGGACCGGATTCCTGAACTGGAACAACTCGAAAGAGTCGGACTGTTCACTAAAAAAGAAGTGAGGTGAGTCCGATTTTCCTTGCCTGGCTACGATTTTCTTAATCTATATAATATATAACTCCAAAGTATCAACATGTTAAAATATTCGCCACACGTCATTACTTCATGCAAAATAACGATAAACCTTAATGTAACCGTATGTGAACTCGGATCTTAACCACGTAGCTCACGTATTGTCTTTATGATGGATTTCTATGTAACGTTTGCAATTTACAGTTGTTAAATTAAATACATTTCAGGTCAGTGATTAAGAAGTCCACTGCTCTGGAATACAAGCTGCACAGGGCCATGCTGAACAAAGAGGATTTTATCACTTACATTCAGGTGGGTTGGTGACAGGGCAGGATTGCCCTTCTCAGTTCTGGAGAGTTTAATAAAACAATATTAAGTGATGGTTGCTAGTTGAAAACTTTACACCTGTCTGTATATAAAAATGCGTGACTCATTTTTTTGTTTTTTTACTTTTTCTCTTGATTAGTATGAGATCAATGTCCTGGAGCTGATAAAGAAAAGAAGAGTGGTAAGATACCTATTTGTCTGACTACATTACAGTAGAGTTTGATGGTGAATTTGTTTTCTGTTTAAATGCTTTGTGGGCCTGCTTTAATACTTTCACAGTCATGTTATAGTTAATAAACATTGTGAACCATAAAATGGATATTTCACTGCTGTAATTCTGCCCCAGTTGTAATAGTTTTATACTGTTTTAACTTTGCTAAAATGTCTTGTTTCATGACAAACCAAAGTACTTGGGGAGAGTGCAGTCTAGTCTCGATCCTGGGAGTTGAGTATAATGTGTGCTTGTGTATGTAATTTGGGACAAAAACTAAGTTGGATTATTTTTTAGATAATCATTTCAGGTTCTTCTCAGGAAAAACTTGCATCAAAACCACTTCTTTGCTTGTTTTATGTCACACATTCTCCTACTTTGTTCCAGTGTCATATTCTGTCTTTCTCCAGTACAAAGTGAAATTTTTAAATTGAAAATGTAATGAAAATTTAAAAATTCTTTAAAAACCAATTCTTTTTCTTTTTTAAAAACTAATTAGAAAAGAATAGTTAGTTGTACTGACCAAGTACCCGTAGGAAGCCCAGATTGGTTAATCAGTATAGAATATAGAATATTGGTCATTTATGACAAATTTAGTTAAACTGAATAAAGGCTATTGCAATTTGATAGATTATCCTTTTTTTTTTTTTTTTAAACTTTCAGCGCATCGGCTACAATTTTAAGAAGGAGGAGATTGAGTTCCCCATGATCAGCAGAATAAACAATGTTTTCAGACGGGCAACAGCGAAATGGAAGGTACAGTAATAAAAGATTCCTGCAAAATTGTGAGATTTTCAATAACAGTGCAACACGGATGTATTATGGAAGGACATGCCATTTTGAGACAATGGTTTGTTTTTTTATAGGATGACGTACAGCTTTGGTTGTCCCATGTTGCATTCTGTAAGAAGTGGGTAGGTTACATGGTTCCTTTGTTCCCATAACTTTTTATGGTATAAACAGTTAGTTGTTGAACTCGGTATGTTTGATGTCAATGGAAAATGACCATGTTGCTCTCTTCAAAACCAGAACATGAAAATTCAGCTCAGCAAGGTGTTCTTGTCTATGCTTGCTATTCATCCAGATAAACCAGGTAATTTTTAAAATCATATTATATTAACAGGCATCATCAAAGTGATCAGAGAGGACATTAAAGTCCAATTCTACAAAATTCAGAGGAAAAAATCAGATTTACTACTGCTATTTATTTATTTTATTTTTTATAGGCAGTTGGTAGATTTTTTAAAACTTGTTTCTTGAATGCCTACCTCTAGCCTTATGGATCATGGCTGCCAAGTGTGAGATGGAGGACCGAAATTCATCTGAGAGTGCCAGGCACCTTTTCTTGCGTGCTCTGCGCTTTCACCCTGACAGCAAGAAAGTGTACCAGGAGGTGAGGAGTAGGAGTCCTCCAGGCCTCTGACCAGTATGGGCAGAAATCTTCCCAGGTCTTCAATTCAACTCTGACTACAAGGGGAAACATTTTGTGATATTTTGTGTTAGAACTCATTGATTAAAATGGCCAAAATGCTTATGTGTTCCATTAACAGGTGGATGTTGACAGTTAACTGTCTGTGCATAGGAATTCGTGACACTTGACTCAAATTTAGCTGCATGTTTTCCTGTCACTCTTGACAGTACTTTCGCATGGAGCTGATGCATGCAGAGAAGCTGAGGAAACAACAGAAGGAGCTGGAGCAGGCTGAGATGGATGTGGTGAGTGGCAGGGTGTTCTGCAGCACTGTTCTTTCAGACATTCCAAACATATTATTGGTTAGAATTATTGTTACTTTAAACTCAGATTATCAAATATCTCATTGGGCAGCCCAATCATACTGTTTGAAATAATTTTGCTCATAGTGAAATAAGGCAACTACAACAGGGTTTGGGGATGTTCAGGAACCACTGAACTGATGTATAATCTGAATTAAGGCAGGAATACATAATGATTCTGAATGAAATCACTGCGTGGGAGTAAAGACGCTTTTGTTATTGAGTAAATTTAAAGACAATCTGCTATTCTTAGGCATGGAATTGTGAGTGGGCATTTGTAAGCATCTAGAGCTCAGAAGCAGATTAGATCCATAGATAAAAGCCAGTGAAGGTAGAAGAAGAGACACCTGGGCTTTAGGTGTGTGGCTGGTGATGATCTTGTGACTCATTTGTCTCTTGTAGGGAGAGTATGAGTTTTCCATGGAGATCCTGAGTGGGAAGCTGGCTGAAGTTGTGTACAGGGATGCCACTGAGAAGATAAAAGGTACAATTCATGTTTGTGCAGCATGTGCATCTTCACAGTATGAAGCATTTGAACAATGACTGAGGCTTTCTTATATGCTGTTACAGATGCAGAGTTTGTGTTGTCCTTCCTCAACATTGCTGGTCTTTTTGACTTCACAAAGGAGCTGCAGGAGCTGATACTCAAAGAGTAAGTCTACATCTGATGATTTGGTGTACTCTGGTACAGTAATGACTACATATGTTTCCGGTGGCAAATGCAAGAGGAGGCTGTAATCCAGGATGTGTTTCAGTCTACAGAATGGATATGCAAATGACTCCCTGACCTGGGACTTTATGGCCAAACGTGAATTAGAGGCAGGGCTGGGAGCAGAAATGGGAGTGGAGCTGCAAAGCACCAAGGGCAAAGCTTCAGACATAGCCAGGAGAGAGGAGCGCAGCTGTCTGGTTTATGAGGAGGGTCTGAAGAGCCTCCAAACAGGTACAGGCTGGGAAACACAAAGCAAGAAAAGCTCCACTACATCCTACTACCTGCAACATTTACATATGAATGTAACGAATTTAACGTTCATTGCACTGTTAATTCCGTGTTTCAGAGGATATGTGGATGCGTTACATCACTTTCTGCTGGGAGAGGTTTAAGAGGAAAACCAATGTCGCTGAGCTGAAGGAGAAGGTAATGGCTAGATTTCTGATGCTTATATGAGCCAGGTTTTGTGCTGCTACTGTTGCAGTCTTTAAGTCCTGCTGTACTCTAGAAAATATAGTTGCTAAGGATTAGAAATGGTTAAGTGGTTCTTATTCCTAGAACTGGCAGGAAAATTTGTGGTTTTGTGTTGGCCTACAATACAGTTTCACACAGCTGATAATACGTGCTTTCGAGTGCTTGGCTGAAGACATGTGACAAATGGCCTGTATCTGCAGCTGAACATTGGGACCTCCCATTTGTGCTCAGTGCACATGCGATTTAAATGACATCACAGAAATATGTCGATGTATGCATGGGACAAGTACGGGCCTGGACATTTTGGTTCCCATTTTTTCAGAACACATCTACCCACAGAATTGTTCTAAGAAAACGGGAACAAAAATGTCCAGTTGGAGCTCGGGAGGCAGTTAAACTGCGGGCATGATGAACACGGGGTCTAACTTGGGCTTGTCTGGCTCCATCAGAGGGTGGGGAGGCTGCTGGCAGTGTTTCAGAGAGCCCATGATGCATCGCAGCTAGAAGAGTCCCTCTACAAGAAATGGGTAAGGGGCATCAGAGAACACAGAGCTCTGTCGCAGCGGATTCATTGAACTCCCTTAATTTGTACCATGGTAATTTATGCTGTAGCTGGGAGCCCTCAGTAAGATGCAGAAAGGACATAAGTGCATGCTGACTGTAAGCAATCCTTTACACCTGTGTGAATCATCGTTACCTACCTGTGCGTAGCTCAAGGTCTTACAGTCTGTCAGCGACACTGACGGCACCGTTCAGGTTGCCGTGGCAGCCACAAAACGCTTCAGCCAATCGTTGGAGACCTGGTGCTGCAGCCTGAGGACGCTCATGGAGCTGGGGAGCGCCAACGTGGATGAGCTATTCCAGGAAGCCCTGAAATGTGTGAATCCCAAGGTAACAGTGCTCACCAGTGCTAGAAGTGGGGCAGCGCACTGACACGTTTCATGTATTAATACACCAGGCATGCCCTGATTTGAAAATGATTTTAGTGATGAACTTCGATTCGTTGGAATGAATCTTGCACATGGAATTTGTCAGCAGTTTACTCCGCAGTGTGCAGAGCAACACTGTTTTTTTTTTCTGCAGTTCCTTTGCAAAACAAGTTAGAAGCAGTGAGCGCAGGAGCCAGAATTCAACAGTGCGGAACACAATTCCAGAACTCCCATTGCGTGCTGTCTCTTTCATTATAAGAAATAAAAGAAAAGCCTGTTTATCCAGTAGTGGGTGAATGGTGATGTTGATCAGACCCTCTGCCTTGGTGGGAGGTGGCGTCACACATGCTCATCCAACTCACAACACTCAGGCTTGGCTGTAGGAATCCTTGGGCCCACGTGAATTGCTTTTAGGTTCCTCCAGCTGCACTTTGACCACTTTTATCCTCTTTATCTCAGGACAGCACGATGCTGTGGTTGCTGCAGCTGGAGTGGAGCACATCAACCCAGAGCTCTGAGGAGACGGAGGCCCTCTTCAAGGTATTGCTAATGCCTCACAGGTCGACAAGAGGACATCCCAGTACATAGTAGGGCATTGCATATTGTGGTCTTTTCACACACCCAGCACATGTAGATGTACCGTGTAGCACAATTCCCTATTACCTGTGCCCAGTAACACACCTTTGCTCTGAGAATATGTGGCAGTATCATTCAACACTTAAGGTCTAGCTGAAATCCAGGTTTAGTGGACACCTCTACATTTATCTGGCCGCTTGCCACCGAACTGTAGATGTCTGGAAAACTGATGTGAAACTGAGCTTCTCCTGTGGTCACAGAGGGGTTTAGCATCCACAGTGCCTGCGGTCTCCATGGAAGTAAAGAAGAAATTCCTTGACTGGTCTTACACAACAGGTGGATACAAGAAGGCCAGAAAGACATTCAAAAGGTGGAGTTACTTCATATTCAGGCATGCAGAAACATCAAAATTGAGTCTACAGTGAACTGTAAATGTCAGTGGTTTACTCTGCTGGCCATAAAATAAGTCTGGGTGCTACAACAGAACGCACTTTGTGTTTTCAGCTTGCAAGAACACCGGCCCTTTTCCAAGGAGTTTTTCCTCAGGATGATTGAGATGGAGAAAGAGCAGGTGAGACTGCTGATGTGCTACAGCTGTGAGTGGATGGATACATGGGGTCTTGTTCTTTTCCATGTATCTAGTGCAAAATATCAAATTTTACACAAAACAGCTGCATAAATCTCACCCTTAGAAAAAAAATTATGCTCAGTGCTAAATGTAAACAGTCAGTGCTGGGATTTGTTGAGTTTTGTGATCTTTGGGACGCTGCCTAAGAACATCTGTTAGTCCTAGGGTAGAGGTACTGTGTGTGTGTGTGTGTGTGTGTGTGTGTGTGTGTGTGTGTGTGTGTGGACGAGAGAGATGGTAGTTTAAATAAAAAAAAAAAAAAGTTGGGGCTGATGACGTCCTGGTAGTGTTCTGCAGACTAAATAAAAATTCTTTGCAGGACTCTCCGAAGATGAACAACCTGAGGGACTATTATGAGCGGGCGCTCCGAGAATTTGGAACAACAGACGAGGGTGAGTCCATGCTTGCAAATGCACAGGAAAAAAAAAAAAGAGTTTTGCTGACAAAATGGACTTTGTACCAATATGCAGTCTTGATTTTCTCTGGAAAACGGTACCCAAGCTTAACCTTTTCAATTAAGCAGTTGTGTTGTTGGTTTGTCACCACTGTCTTTGCAGATCTGTGGCTAAATTATATCAAGGAGGAGCTGAGTCCCCGCGGCCAGGTGGAGAACACCGGGCCGATACATTGGCGTGCCGTGAAGAACCTGGAGGGGGAGAGCGTGGAGCGTTTCATTACTAAGTACACCCTCCTGCAGACGGGTCACATATAGACAAGCCCTGTTACCCAACCCCCTTGCTGGGAGGTCCCCCTCTCCCAACACTATTTTCTGGTCCAGGTTTGGTCATCAGCCCACAGGCAGTAACTGGGTGCTTCTCCCAGGTTCTTGTTTTTACAATATGATTCTGTGGTTGGTCCAGGATGTTCAGAATTTTTGAATTCATCCAAGATTTTGTACATTTTGTATAACTTGTGTTTCTGCAGGAACTCTTTCCTGCTCTGGTTAAAATTAGTCTACAAATATCTACAATGTTTTTTTTCCCCCACAAAAATACAAAAACTGTTGTTAGAATCAAACATTTATTATAAGCTCAAAACATGAAGTGTTTGTTAACATTAAGTAAAATTAATTTTAAAAAATCCATGTGTGCTGGATGTTTTAAGTAATTTCCCTCTTTTCCTGCAGCGCAGAGACCCATCTTTCTACACAAAGCCATCCTGCTTCTGCTAGATACATACAAAAGTCTGCCATTTGTCCTATGACACACTTGGTACCTGACACTGTGGTAACAACACCCAGTCCCTCCATGGATGGCCCGTTTGTCCCCATCCTGCTCTGTCCATGTGCACATCAGCCTTAAATTGTAAACTGCAAGTTACCATACTCACTGCTTAAATATTAACAATTGAAGTTCCAACATTATTTGATACCATGCAAACAACTTTTATAACCCACTCTTAAGCGCTTTTAAGTTTAACTTCTTTTTTTTAATGATCCTCAAAATGTGTTCTCTACTCCAGAAAGCCAGATCTCTTAAATGATGCCCTGAAGCAGGCGGTTTAGTGCTTAGTGACATCACCTTGCAGTCTTAAGGTCTCTGGTTTCGGTCCTACCTTTGATAAGGGTACTTTGCCTAAATTGATCTTGGTAAAAATGCCCATCTGCTCAAATGGGTAAATCATGGTAAAACTGCTTACTTAACATTTTAGATCACTGTGGACAAAGGGGTCAGGTAAAGAATCAATAACAAAATTATTGTAAAGATACACCCTCGCCATAGCTATTCACCAACTAGCGTACATTGTTTTCACATGCTTGCAGTCTGGCCGTCAGTCTAGCATCCATCATTCTCAAGACTACCTCGTTGATAAGATTATGGAAGAGGACGGGAACTTTGGAATAAAAACTTTCTGTGCAGATGTAGTCGGTCTAAAAATTAGACATTGACTGGGTTTGGTCATATTTTAAACCCTTACATTGACCCAACCTCTAACATTCCATCCATTTATTGTGCGTGACATATGTACAGTATTTATACACGGACTGTTCTGGTGGAATTAACTAAGGACCTTAATCGGCTTGGGTAAGGACAGGTACCTCAAAGTGAAATTTTGTACCTTTGAGTGACGATGACATGGTAAACGTCTCAAAATAAACTTTCCTGCATTGAGGCCTTTCTTGACCTCAAAAGAGGTTATCGCAAAACATACTAAATGTATGGTTAAGTAACAGCGAAAAAGACTTCGGTACAAAATGCATCATCACTATTAAAAAAGTAATGACAGCTACATGTAAATAAAGTTAGTCTACAGCCCCGTGTTTCCTTATTAAAACCGGTTCGGGTTCTAAACGCGAGCATTCTGTACATTCCAGATAGTGGAAAATAAATGCTGACAAATAAAGTCACAATGGGCTGCAATGATTAAGGTCACTTAAAATATTTTTCAGTAATTTCTAAAAAGATACATCCCATGATGTCAAGCTCACGAGTGAATGTTTGATACGCAAGTACGTCAAAAAAGTCTACGCTAAAACAAAATTACAATCTGCCGAGCGCAAGACGTTCACTCTTGGATGGCAAAGTACGGAGCTAGAGGTTTACCGTGTTATAACCCTGCGATCGAGTCCGTTTTAATACAACTAACACGCTTAGTGCACATATATGAAGAGAAGCTGCAGATACTTTGGGTGTACAGTTTGTCTGGAGCTAAGCTCTATTTCAAGGACGACCAAAAAGGTCACTGTGAGGTTTCAGGAGCCGCTTTGATAGGATTCTGGTGAAACTTGGTTCACTTCAATGTTCTACATTTTTCCAGTGTAGGGTGGTGTTGGTCCAGAGACTATTCTGGAAGCGTACAGTGTAAGGCAGGTTACACCCTGCACGGGACACCAGTCCATGACAGATCAACCGCAAACCGACTCATTCCCACACACAAACACACATAGCGGGCAATTTAAAATCACCAATTTACCTGAAATTGACCCGAAAGTCCATGTCTTTGGACTGTAGGAGAAAACAGGAGCACCTGGAGGAAACCCGCACGAAAACATACGATCGCCATCCATCTAATCATTCACTTCAATTTTTGCACGATGCCCTTCCCAATACGCTGCCTCAGAGCTGCGTTGGAGTGACACAGAGACCCACGACACACACGAACGTCACGTCACGGGACACCGGTAAGGCCAGCCGCCTGTTCCGGCGCTCAAGAAGACACCAGCTGAGCAGCATGGAGTTACATCATGAGACTCTTATTTGACTAAGAGTTTGAGGATCTGAACTCCTGGAGAAAAGCAGCAGGTACTCAAGCGAAACCGTTAAGAGCTATAAATACAAGTAAATATCCACCTATATTCACCGACTTAGTGTCAAAAACAAAGTTAGAGATGTATAAGCAAATATGTGACGCGTTACAAATCCACACCTATTCCTAACTCTTCCGCTCACTGTTGCTCCCTGAAAGGAAAATGTCCTCCAGCACAATCTTCTCCCATGCTGTCATAAACTTGCTTTATATCATGATCTTTACAGTCCTCAGCCGCCACCCCTGACTAGAAGACCTTTGAATCTTCACAACTGGTGCAAACTGCTGCACCTTCCTGACCCACTCGCATGGCACGGAACGCCACCGCCCCAGTCGCGCAGAGCCGACCAAGAATTTGTGCAAAAATCAAACTCTCATTTACTTTGTCCGTTTCGAAATGTCCACCACGCTGTGCGGGTTAAGGCTGCGGCTGTAGCATCATCCTGGAGGCGGTCTCGTGTCCCTTTTTTGGGCGAGATACAGGGCCAGACTCCCATGGCAGCAGGCCGTGCCCCCAGCTCCGCGCGGTGCACGTTTCCACGAGTCAGTGCCATCCCAGCCATCAGTGTTTTCTCAGCAGTATGTAGGTGATGAGCACAACCAGGCCGGCAGACAGCACCCCTATAACGCACTGGTGGATGGTGATGACGTTCTCCAGCGCGTGGATGCGCTCCTCCATGGCGCTGGTGTGCAGGTAGTCGTAGATGTAGGCGCCGATGCTCCACACGGCCCAGACCGCATCGACCACGGCCTTCATGGCAGGAGACACCATCCAGTGGGCCGCCTAGACTGGGGGCACAGCCACATTAGACACCCAGCGGGCCCCTCAGCATTGCTCCCCTACATGAGACAGAGAGCAAATTACTCTGATCAATGCCATGACCGTCATCAGGACCGAGGAACCACCTTTGAATGTGCATGACCATCCAGCACAAGACCAGACATGGGATCAAAGCACAACCTACAGCTGAGACAGTGCCAAATATGTCCCCAACACGTGTGCGAATCAGCTGTCCCCAAACTGCATCATCTCCTCACTTGGATCAGCACAGGCCTTTAAAACAGGTCTCAATACTACTATTATTATTACTATTATTATTATTAGTTCACAATATAGATCAGCAACTCTGCAATGTGCCTGATGTGAGCAGACCACCGTTTTTCATTACTCATTCAGTCAGCCGTGCCACTTTTTAAGAAAAATATTATTTTTTTGTTAATATCAAGTGGAAGAAATAAGGGAGGCGGAATGACTGTAGGAACTGACCCCCCGCCCCCCATCCGCAGCCAATAGGCGGAATGAACACAAGCTGCTTGTCACCGCATTAAATGACAAAAACGAGCAGTTTTCTGCAAATGGAGCCGCACATCCCGGCCACGCGTCCACTTGCGTTTAAGTGGAACTGAACGTCAACGGCGTCCAAAGGCCGTCCTGCTCGCAACACCTCAGTAACCGGGAGAGGCGCCATGGCGGCCGGAAGCCCAGACTACGAACGCTTGGGTCCGAGGGACGGGGAAACCAGGCGGCGTGCGCACTCACCGAAACACCGCGGCCGCACGACTCCGGCCGACGATGAACGCGCATCCGTCTGGCCGAGCTTGGCTCGAGTGGAGCGGCGCCGTCCGTGGGCTGCCGGCGCGTCCCCGCCAATGTCCGGGTGTTTCCGATCGCAGCACGCGAGTGCGCGTGACGTCACAGCGCGTCCCCAAAGCGCCCTTAAAGCGCCCGCACAGCTCAGAGCATCACCAAGTCATCCGCAGAGCGTCACCAAGTCATCCACAGAGTGTCACCAAGTCATCCGCAGAGCGTCACCAAGTCATCCACAGAGCATCACCAAGTCATCCACAGAGCGTCACCAAGTCATCCACAGAGCGTCACCAAGTCATCCGCAGAGCGTCACCAAGTCATCCGCAGAGCATCCTTTAGGCGGCACAAGAAACGAGCGCATCCCTCATTCATTCTGCATGCGCCCTCGCGTTTTGGACATTTTCAGTTTCGTAAACACGCGATTGCCCATTTAAACAAAATAGTAGAAGTGCAGGGGTGACCAGGGCGTCTGAAACAGAAGTTCTAAGTTCTAACCAAAACGCATTATGTTCCACTGCACGTCGATCACTTTATCGCTTGTGTATATCGTTCAAAGGTTTAACGAAAGCCATTTCATTTAAATGCATTCAGAAAATTGTGAACTCGATTGGTGTGGCTTGTTTGCTGGGCTGAAATACACATTCAGTTCCGGTGCTGCGAACCCCCCCCGGGTGGCAGTGTCTTCTCTGTTCTGGTCTCAGCGCTGTCGGAGGTGAGATGCTAAGAACTAAACATGAGATTAAAGCTGAAACTTTATGATGTTGCTCAGCTCTGAGTTTGTCAGTGTCCTGACCATTTCCCAAAACCCAAGTACCATTCGGAAAGGAAAAGATAAACTGATCAACCTAGGGATAAAAATGAATAAAGACAAATTGAGGAAATTCCATATTTTCATTAGCCCGAGTGAACCAAATTATGGCGCAAAGAAAGATGCCGTTTAGATCAGTGCGTCACCACAACCGCACGAATTTATGAATGAATCAAGATTCTGAAAGAGAAGCCGTGTGAAACCCTGAACTGGGTTTATGCAAATTCCGGAGAGCAAAAAGTCAACGTGGGCTCAGAATTTCCCACCAGAAACGTTCTCTAAACACTACGTATAATTTAATAAAGTCTACTGGCTTCAAATATCCATCCATCAGGGAAAAAACACAAGAGATCACTGTATCATAAAACAGAGAAATACAATAAATTGTCACACGCGATACATCATACCGTATATACATATCTAACAATTGTAAATCATTACGCCCGACAAAATTCTGCAATAATATTTCAATAAGCAACGCAGCAGCTGAGATGAAAAGAAGTTGCAAGATCTATAGAAATTAATCTTAAATGAATAACAACTGACAGGAAGGCGATTTTTAATTTTATTATTTTAATATCATTGTCCATGGTGACAAACGCTGTGAAATTATTATTACTATTACATCACCGAATAGACAAGCGTTGTTCACCGTGTGGTCAGAAACTGCGATTGTTGGCGTGACGGTGTTCAAGCCCATTGTTATCCTTGCTGCTATGGCACTCGGACATGCTCAGCGCATCTTTACAGGCCATGTTTTACCAACTTGAAACTGGAATAAATGTTTAAACCGCTGATCTCTGAATTGTTGGCGAGATGGACAGCCGCTGCTTCCACGTCTTATGACGTCATTGTTCTGTGAGAAGTGAGGTTTGGCTGCAGTTGAAACGCTGTTGAAACTTTGCCCTCCGGTCCGGCTGCTAGGCTGCGATCCCAGTCTATACAGCGATCACGCACGATGAGACAGGTTGGTTGTTGTGTCGAAGACCGCAAAGGGGAGGGAGCGGCGCGGTGGCCAAGTGGTAAGGCGTCGGTCTCGTAAACCGAAGATCGCGGGTTCGAGCCCCGTCCGTGCCTAAAAAGTGGCTGCAGGTCAAAAAGCCATCATTTTAAGGAAAACACGATTCTGGCAAATCAAGGCGGATTTTCAATAAATCAATAAAATCACAGAAAGTGGCTTGAGGTGGCCTACAAGGTTCGGACATCGTTGTGTCCCGGGTGTCCAATTTCACGGTCCAAGTCCAATAAGAGCGCCGGTTTTGGGCAACCGCTACACAAAACTGGCCGCTTTTTAAATGGTGAAGCTGCTGTCATTGCAATAAACATATTGGCATCGTTCGGTATTTTGTCGTCTTTAAACGCGGCTGTGGGATCTGGGATCTGATTATAGCATCTATATTTTATAAATAAAATAAGAATTTCCCTGCAATCCGCCCATTTTGACAGAATACTTATCGCAGGACTCGCTGTAAATTCAGTGCATTTCGACTTTCTTATAACACGTTAAGGTATCGTTCTTCTTGGGTAAAAATCCCTGCCGACCCCGCTTCGAGACCCCCGATCAACACATTTGGTTTCTATACCAACTGAGGGCAAACAAGAGGCTGCAGCGCCGCGGCCCACCGACTGGTGGCGATGTGACCCTAACAACCACGTGCGGCCAGTCCCTCTCGGAGTGGGTGAGCGAGTGAGCGAGTGAGCCGGATTCCTTGAGAAATCCCATTTTTGGGAGGTCCCAGGCTCCGGCCGCCCGCCTGAAAAGGGGCTGCGACCCCTGCGGAGCTGCTCTGTCTCGAACGGGGGCCGGACCCCTTTCTCCGGGGGCTCGCAGCGCTGCTAGGGATGTAACCTACACACGCGAATTCAGCGGCACTTTTTGCTTTTCTTCTGCGTGGGGCTTCGAGAGCTTTTTTTTTTTTTTTTTTTTTTTGCTTTTTCTCTCTCTCTTTTTTTTTTTTTTCCACGCGGAATGGTGCCGCTCGTGGCTGAGGATCACCCCGCCCAAGCGGGCTCCGAGCCGGATGAGCCTCGGTCCAAAGTGGGTCCACGCAAGCGGGTCCGGGGTCGACCCATCGGGTCACGGGATCGCGCGCGGGACGTCTGCACAGGTAAAGCCACGAGCTGCTCACGTGCGCGCGCGACACACACACACACACACACACACACACACACGTCCGGTGACACGCGCGGCCGCTCGGAGCGGAGGTGCCAGCCGTGCGCCCCAGGCTGGGTCTTTGCGGGCAAGCTGAGTCGTGGGTCCCCGTCAACTGGCCTACAAAGTCCCAGTTTTGGACGCACCCGATCCACGCAGGTGAACCCAAGCCGCGCCGCGACGGGCGGCAACTCCTCGTTTCGCGACCGGCTTGAACTTCTCAAGGAAGCACGGCTGTTCTTTCCGTATTCACGCTGGTGAGGACCAACGCTCATCTTTGACTCCGAGATGCCGTTCGTTTTATCCGCGGACGCTTCCTCGCACATCCCGTGCAATCCTTTCTTGCGCTGTCCTCGCAAGCAAAACGTTTGCGATAAAAACGCGAATAAAAGCTGCCCGTTTTTACTCGCGTTGTCCTCGGAGGATCGCGCTGTTGCCCACGCGCCGCGCGCGCGAGAGCCACCGGCTGAGCGCGCGCGCCAAATGAATGGGCTGAGCAGCCTCGGATTTTCCCAAATAAACGCACTTTTTCGAGTGTGGAGCCATGCGGAGAAGAAGGCCGACGAGGAGGACCCGTAGGCAGTTTTAGTGATCGGTGCCTAAAATTTCTTCAGAAGTTTACCGGTATTCCAACACACACTGGGCCTGTTTATTTGAGAAAAGATAAGCATGTAAATAGCAGATGTTAAGTTCCAGAAACACTTGGAAAAATAAATCCGTACAAAACCTGATATGCTTCATCAGCCATAAAGAAAAATCATGACGTTTTAAAGAGCGAAAAGCTCCCTTAGGGGAAATTTTAACATGAAAATCTTTACAAATGATAGAGAAATGTTCCTTTATATGGTAAGCATTCATTTAAGCTTTACTCTACAGCCTACATATTGAGATCCTAGGGCTGGGTTAGGTTGTACACAGCCTCTTTACCCGACAGGTAAACTTTCACCTTCCAGTGCAGAAGGAATGGCCTCAAAATTGGCTTAAACCGCATGGATTATGAATAATTTTTTTTTTACAAAAATCAACTGGCTGCACTTGAGGTTGCAGTGAAGAACTTTAAGTCCATCCTACGCATCCATTTAAAAACAAACTAATAATAGATTAAACTTCCATCTTATCCACAAAACATGTTTCAACAACACAAGTATGCTACATTAAATCTGAATGTTTTTCTGAAAATAAAATCCTTTCACGTGCTAAACTCATATTACAGATATGGCAGTACTTTCCAGGATTTCTTTATTTGCATATTATCAAATGCAACCCTTATTATTATTCTTTATGTAACTGACACTTTTAATGAAAATAGTAAAAAAAAAAAAAAAAAAAGTAGTAAAAATGCCAACGTGCACACCAGGTCAACCTAGGACTGGACTATACAACTGCCAGGATTAAACAAAATCAAACTAATTAAAATCAGATTATTAATATTTAAACTATTACTATATTATGACTACTCAAACTATTAAAAACCAAGGAAACGAACAAAAATCAAACAATAGTGATTTTAATAGTACCTATTAAAAACCAAGACAAGTAATGAACAAATTATTGCCAGCAAAGTCAAACAATTACATAGGCAAACTATGTTTCTGAATAAATTTCAACATCAAATTAAATTTAATCGGACAAAAGTCTAAATATGAACATTTTAAGTTTTTGTTTCCCTTTTAGAGTCCTATCTGGCCGTACAAAGTAACTTGCAAAAATGTAAAAAAAAAAAAAAAAAAAGTAAAGCTTCTTTGTTACAGTTCATTCGGAAATGATTTCGTCACTTTGGACAACTGAACCTGATTCTCTAATAATGGTATCTTACATACAGTGACCTTAAAGTAAACTTTACAGCTACTTTTGTTTACTGACGTAAATGTGTTAAAAGATACAAGTCAGCAGAAAACAGAAACTGTATTTTGTGGGTAAGAGTAGCTTAAAAAATTGCCCATTAATTCGCAGAACTGTTTAACTCCCATATGAATATAAAATAGTACTGATGTATTGTTAATGTGGAACGGAATTACTGCAAACAGTCTATAGTAATAGCAATCGCTCCTAAATATACCCAGGGTTAGCAACACAGAAATATTCCAAATAAAAGTAGTTTAAATAAACTGTTATTCTCTGAAATTAACTAACTTTACCTGGCAAGTGTAGTAGGCACAGATGGATGAGACTGCAGGGTAGAGTCTCTACTGCAACCTTTTTATAATTTATGAATACACAATGCAAAATAAAGTGTTTATTATTAAATGTTTTTTTTTTTAAATAGGGAGATTATATGCAGATAAATTAATATAATATACACAGTATACAATTCAGTGCGGATGTCATTAAAATGTTTTTTGTTAGCTCAAAATGTGTAGTTATGGCTTTATGCATATTAATAAAGGAATCCATATTATATACAGACTAAGACAGAGCGTTAAGACCCAAAAATGAATTTGGTGAAGGATATAAAACATTTCTGTGGTAATAAGTTTGTAAGGTGGATCACTTTGTCATAATAATCATGGCGTTTATGGTAGGAAACAAACTGCGAGTGCGGTGTGCGCTACACAACATTGCTAAAGGACTGTGTTCACTAAAAATTACTTTCAACATTTTCAATTATTGTGGTTTAGAGTTTTCATCCAATCTGTGGTAATATTTCACTTAAAAAAAGTTTTTTCTACTGAGATATTTTCAAGCTCGAAATTGAAGCGAGACATCTATAAATATTTGAAAAAATTAAACGGTTAACTTATAAAACTATTAGTGCTTAAAGCAAAATTGTACAGGTGGCATAGTGATGAGAGCTAGCCTTCTGCTTGAAGGACATGGGTTCAAATCCCCTCTCCTACCCCTTGATCAAGCAGCTTACTTAGAGTTTCTCTAATAAATGTTGCCCAGCTGTATAAATTGTTCAATAATTCTAAACAGTTTGGTGTACAAAACCCAACACTGTGAGTTACTATAGTGAAAACAAACTACAGGGTAAAAGTTTGAAAACACCTTCAATTTGGCAACAAATTGTAAAAAAAAAAAAAAAAAAAGTGTCTTGATAGTTTAGAATCACTGTTTGCAATGGCAACTCTATGAAATTCGTCGCGTGCTCTATACAAAGCAAGGACTGGTGAAGAACCTTCGCCGTTTAACGTATGCGTACGGTAGTTGCACGTTTTGCTGGACAGATACGTACAGTAGATCCTATCCACGAAAAAAGAGTGAAAGAAGAAAGAGAGACCGTGTCGAAAAAGGGCAGAGCTGCTGAGAGCAACACAGTCTCCGTAAACACGACGAACGCAGGAATTCTGGGATGTTCACCAAGTGGGCCAGTTTCGGTTGTGATATTAAACAGTGCCCAGAACTTCCTGCCAAAAGCGTCTTACTGCAATCGCACATTGTTTCAAGTCCAATCAGGACTTTTTGGCCAAAGTAGCGCCCTTGTTATTTATCTCTGCGGGCGCTCGAGCCCTTCTGCTGCTTTCTCCCCCTGCATTTTGTGCCGTAGATGGTTGCGACGATCGACCTGGGATCTCGGGGTCCAGGTACACGGGTTCCATGTGTTCTACTTACTATCTTAGGAGAGCGGCACCGCGGTGAAGGAGGATCGAGGGCAAGCGAACGGCACAGAAAATAGCTGTTTGGAGGCAGTGTCACATATGAAGTAACTGTGCTCGCACCGAAAGGCTGCAATGAAACCGTCTTTTTTGCACGTTTACATTTACGGCAAAGCTCATCCATAAAGAAACAGAACGACCCTCTGTGTCTTAAGAATTTCTGGTGAACTCATTCACCCCTTTTAAAATGTCTGCGTAAATCCCAATAAAATCCCTCGTTTTTCAGTATGCAATTTATAAACCCTGGCATGCACGCCTGATGCGAGTGAATCTGCCCCCCTCCGGCTAACCCCCTTCTTAATTTAACTTCTCGATTGTTGGAAGGCCGACAGCACGGCCTGGTAAGTTCCAGCTGCCAGGAGCTGGGAGAGGGATTTCAGCGCCCCTGCTCCTGGATCCGCTCTCTGAGGACCGCATGTTGGAGTCCTGCAAACACCCCGTGGCCAATTCAGTGTGGCGAGCTGCTGAGCCGGGGCAGCTGGCAGTAACTGCCCCTCAGGACCCTGTCTTGGGTGTATAGAGTGAGAACACTTCAGGTAAAGGGGGAAAAAAGGCAGCAAGAAAAGTGAGGGACTTTTAGGGGCAGCTGTGTTTTACTGAACCAGTCATAATGCCCCTAAAAATCCTTATTGCTCTTGCAATGGTCAGCGGGTCTCCGGGTGTCCGTTTCCACGTTTTGCCCCTTTTTTTGTTATACTCAAGCAACGCATCACAAGTTTGATGCTACCGGGTGAATAAAATGTCTTCTGCGTTTCTATTAACCGTGCACACAATTGCATTTTAAAAACTTGCATAACTTGTGAATATTAAAATATATTTGTTCCAGAAAAAAACTTGTCTGAATATTAACAAAAAAATCAGAGTTTGGCATGTTCTTCTTTGAATAAATTAAAATACTCTCAAGTGACCAGTAAATTTAATGAAATTTTGTTGGATCCTTTCCTTAATGGCTTTTTTAAAAGCATGCTTTGTGTGTATAGTTACAGTAAAACAAATTAAAAATTGCTAAAATGTGCAATGCTGGGCTGCGCAGTACCGAATATTATTATTTCACATTATTTCATATTCCTATTATATTATTTCACAGTGCCATCTACGAAGACCTCACGGGTTTTGCTCACCTGCATAAACAGTGGTTCGTTCCGTCTAATCCTTCGGCACAAAGGCGTAAACTAGTCCTCGGTGTGGGGGGGGGGGGGGGCGTGCACACACCTGTGGAGGACAAACTCTATTTATTTTTGAATGTTTGATATTTACCCCCGCGGCGCCAGTTGCATTTCATTATCTTCTCATTGAACACGCAGGTTTGTCCGTTCAGCTTCTTTCGCTGTCAGTCTTTGTTCCAAAGGCCAGTGGGGTTTCAGCTTTGCCGGTTTCGGCTGCTGCAGCCCGGGGAGCTATTCTCTCAGCATGCCTCGTTCCCCTGGTTGTCCCCCCCCCCCAGCCCCGGCAGAGTGAGTCATTTCAGGTCATTCTGCCGCGCTTCCTGCGAGAGCCCGCGCTAACCAGACCGCGGAGCCGATGACTCAGGCCCATACCCTGTTGCAGGAGGATGCTGGGATTACTCACCAGAAACATGCGGAATCTCGTGCGGCTATTTAAGGACATGGCTCTCCTTGCTGGCAAACTTTTTGTTTCTCAGCCGAGCACGCGATGGGTTAACCGGCCACCGGTGGCAATATGAACAAAGTTTGGTTTTGAGGACGACTGAAACTAATGCAGGCGTGCCCCCCCCCCCCCCATCTTTCTTAGCAAATACGTGCGTAAGACAAGAAGAAGGTTTGTTTTCTTCCTTTTAGGAGCGAATTCTAACACCGTTGCAGCTCAAAGGAGTCAAGGAGTCGCAGGTCAAACCGGGGGGTTAATGGAATCATTCTTTCAGAGGGAAGGGTAACCAGGTTTCTAATATACGCTTGCAGCCTCTCCTGAAGATCAGTGAGGGCAGGAAAAAGTACACGCTGATGGCAAATTGCAGGGGACTGCAGTGTGAGGCCAACAGTTACTCGCCAAATACTGAATTTCCTTCTGAGTCGGTGCGTGAGGGACTGTCGGAGACGTGCCAGGGCAGGGTAACAGGACATTTTTAGCTTCCTGTATTTCAGCTGAGTGACCGGTCCATGCACGATACACCTGGATGTTGACAGCATTCTGCACTGTGGCGGCAGTGGAAGGTGGGAGGGAAATACAGAGTATTGTGTGTTCGGTGTCAGGCCCTTTGGGGAACCGAGGGACTCTGCATGCTCAAGAACAATAATGTTCAGGCAGTACTTTTGTGTGTATGAATAGGTGGCGATATGTCAAAGCAGGCAGCGGGGTAGACAGCCGCAGGAGGGGCTGGCACACCCAGAGGGCGAGCCTCAACTCCTCTTTTGGCCACTATCTGTGCCCAGGTGCCAGAAGGGATTCAGCTAGCAATGCAAAGCAAAGAGAAAAGCAGCTGGCGGTTGCGGCGGAGTTTGCAACCTGCTGGAGTTAAGGACACGGAAGTCCTCGCAGTCGTGGGGGATGCATCCAGCAAGCTTCTCCTTCCTATCTCCACAACGTTTTCTTTGGACCAACCCTGAGCGCTGACATGTGCAAAATGACCGGCCGTATCGCTAGCTAGTTCCTTATTTGTTGTTGGAAATGTTTGAATTTATTTCTCGGTCGAGAAGGTCCGCGTGCTTGCATCTGCTCGTCCGCGGCAGGTGCGCGGGTCAAGAAACGGCCGCGAACGCGGCGCATGTGCGGAGCTTGTCGTGCAGACACGATACAGAGCGTTTCGCTGGCGTGTGAGGTCTGTGCCACGTTTGAAAATGCGGGTATGTCGACACTTGGCACGGAGGAAACCCGTCAGAGAAGCAAAGTTTACACTAGATGATACCTACTGTGTCCCAGCGGAAGCTGTTTCTGGAAACACCGCGAGGTTCTATCCTGCGATATGCTGTGTATTCAATTAAAAACACAATCGGGCTGCTTTGCTCAACCACTGCCAACTGCTTGACTCACCAATCGTTGGTGTTTGAACAGCAGGCAACAATTTAGGTCCCCTTCAGCAAAGGAACAATGCAAACTGTATCAGCAGAGCTATCGGTGTATTACCACAGTAAACAATGCAAATACCACCCAGCGTTGCTCAACTGACACGCCGGGGGGATGGGGGGAGCGGACTGCGTTAAGTAAACAGACTAGACGACACGCAGCCTTGCACTCCCCTCGGAGGGTGGCCCCTTGAGAAAGGCTCACCCTGCTTGTCTAAGCCGGCTGAAACAGACCGTCGGTCTCAGCCGAAGCCGAACCTTGCCTTTGCACTTTCAAACCGAGGCGTCGCCGTATTCCGCCGAGCTGGCGATTCTGACAACTACGAACGAAAATTTTTTTTTAAAAAAAGGCAGAAATACGACACGGCGCGCGCGCGGCGGAAAGAGCGGGCCGCAACAGTCCCCGCGCGTTGCGAAGCTGCTCCTGTGCCGTGTGTAATTTTATACCTCTATAAATGCAGCGCAGACGTGTTTTTGGGTGGCAGACAACTTCAGCGTTCCCCCAAAAAAGGCGCATTACATAAAAGTGACAAAGCACGATTCGTCTTCTCAAATGCACAAATAAATGCGCAAGAATAAATCCAGAAACGCGATAAATCGAGTACTGTGCACGGTTAAAAGTAAACTATTTTGCTGGAATATTTCTAAAGCATATCTTTGGCCTTTTATCTTTGTGTTTAACTCGAATTTAGACGCTACCGTCCTTAATGGCCACCGCAGACCTCCAGAGGACATCTCCCAAGCTGCTGTAGAAACTCAGTGATGATATGACTGTGGTATATACAAAATCTATGAGAATAATACACTTTTTATTCATCATATTCCATCATTACGCTGTTTGCATGATTTTACACAGTTTTAATTAGTGACACAGTCACAGTTTAAGCTGTTGCCCATTGGATCCACATACTGTACATTTTCTGAATGAAAGTACCATGGGCGAGTGTTAAAAAAAAAAAAAAAAAAAAAAAAAGCAGTTACACATTTAACCGATGCTGCATCATAGAGTCCGATCGGGCTTTTTTGTGTCATTTTGGGATTTTAGCCCTCTTCCTCGTCATTCTGTCTGCTGTACCCTGGTACAATTTTGTCTGGGATCAATATAGTTTCTATCGATCATCCTCAGACAGTTACTAAATTCTTGCCTGATGATGCACTTAAAAAAGTGCCTTTTGCCCAGCTCCTCCCACGGCCCTGTGGGTGTCCATCTGATCATAAATGTATTTCTGAGCAATGAGGACAGCCCCCTCCCGAGAAAAGGAACACAATCCAACCTGCACTCCTTCTCAACGCAAATGTGACATAGCAGGGATTTGAACCTGTTTAGGGGGCGGTTTCCCGATGCCCCCCAACACATTAATGCACGACGTCCGCTGGGATTTTACTTTGGGTACGGTTGTGAGGTGCAGTGTGGCATCTGAGGAGAAGAATCTGCACAGATGTGTGCATTTACGAAAGGTCAATCTCCTGGAGACCGACTGGGGCTTTCCAGTGGGCTTTCCAGTGCTTTATCCATGCAAAATCAAACAGATTAATTGTGTGATGGCTGCCACAGAACCCTCAGCGGTGGCAGACTGCTGCTACGTGAAAGACAAAGACAAGTCTATGCATGGGGGCCCATAACTATCTCCACAGCTTCGGCGTCGCCAGAGCCGTTCGCAGCACTGGGCCACCTTCTAAGAAGCACTGTGGCCCGGGTTCTCAGAAAAGAAGGTATTTTTAGGAGGGATACAGCGAGTCTATCTGTGCGTCGAGGATACGTTTCCAGTTAAAGCACGCATGTTAAGGAACACGGTTTCTTGTTACTCCAGTTTGTCTGTTTCCATGCTCTACCTTTGTCAAATACGCGACTCCTATATTATGAAATCCAACAGTTTAACATTAGTTTGTCCCCTCGTATGAAAGCAGTACGTTTTCAGTACGCTTAAGTAATATTTTTTCCAAAAAAGCCTGGAGTACTAAAATATATATATATAGTAAATGTCCAATTATTCGAGTACATACATTATATATAAAAATTATAATGCATGTACTCAAACAATTGAACATGTACTATAATATATTGCACACTGCAATATATTATAGTATATACTGAATTATATGCAATTATTGCAAATTCTGGACAAAGTATTGCTTTGTCATTAATTGATCAAGTTTAATACATTTATGTTACACTTCCTTACTTTTCCAAAAGGCAGAATGCGTATCTAAAGCAGCTGCGTTGCCGAGCGGAAGCTCTCGTAATTGATTTCATTTGCTTGGTTTTACCCGCGCACGTCTGTCCTTTTACGCAAAGTGAGTCCACTGTCACAACTCCAATGCCGCATTACAGCGGAGCAGCAGAATGATCTGGATGATATTCAGAAGTCCACTGAAGCGATTCGCGATCGTATCATTTCGTTCGCACCAAAGAGATTGATATGCAACAGATGTGAAAGTGTAATGGTCCCAGGATGATGTCAAAGAGTCAGGCGTTCACTTCCAGCGATGTGTGCCAGTTCAACGCTGGAAATATGTGCCGCGGCGCGAGGATAAAACAAGCCTGGAAGCAAACAATTAAAGCGTTTCAAAGACTAGTTTCGAACTAGATTCGGAAAATGATAAATCATTAGATAATTATTGACCAGGCCTTGAAAAGATGTTAAAATGAAGACTAATGGTTCGACAGTGTTTTAAAAAAAATAAAATTATGTGGTAGCTTGGATACGAGTCCACCACAAAGCCCTGGCTGAATAATAGCCGATAAGTGGCATTTATACAGTATTTAACATGGCCTATATATAATTTAATTATGATCTAAAAAAGCATGCTGTTATATTAACATCAGCCACAGTTACTGAAATTCGCTGACTGACAGGGAACGGCAGACTTTTTTTTGGGGCCTGTCCGTGCAACTCGGATGTCGCTGTAACAGCGGGTGACGGTGAGCGGAGCGCAAGTGCAAGCTGGGGCAGCCTTAGCGCAGAGGCTTCCTGACAATTCAAAGATCGCGTTCTTCCCATAAAGTTGCGCTTTATCCGTGGGAGGTCACGCAAGAGTCCTCAGGCTGGGACCGATCCTTTTCTCTCTCAAAGATGAGAAAATTACGTTGCCGTGTCCTGTCAGACTGCCTTTTTGAAAAACAACAAAGCGCACGACACACCTTGCTTGACAGAAAAGCACAAATAAAAACCGAAATTGTCAAACGTCAAATCGTCAGACCACGCCAAATATAATCTAAAGGGATCTCTAAACGTCTTCCCCTGTCACTAAAAGACTTTTGTTGGCCTTTTGTTATTTCACTTAAAGTATTAAGTCAAATGACTTGTACCGCAAATCAGCAGACAGATAACACTTGATCCCGAGAGTATTATTTGGTAGTCTTTCCCAATCTTGGCCACGAGGAACTCCAGCACCAATGTTCACGTTCGCTTTGGAAGCAGAGTTTAGGGCTCTCCCTTCCAAAATCAACATCACAGTCCTCCGTGTGTGCTTTTTACATGCCACACCAAAAACACCAAATAGGTTTTTGCAAATAAACACAGCCTACGTTCTTTCACTGGTCATGTCAATCGCTTACGTCTTTTGTTTCTCCTCTGCTTTTGGCACTGCCCTGCTGTAGGCAGTGCAGGACCTTAGGTGGAGCACAAGAGATTTGCGGGTAAACTAACTGAGAAAAGAATTCGATTTACAGTGGGACCACCCCCTGCTGTCTGGCACCCAGGCTCTTGCACGATGCCGGCCAGTAAATATTTCACCATGTTCAAGTCCCCCTAACGTAATGTGATGGAGACTCAGCCAACTCTCCGGCGCTGTCTTAAGGCACGCCGATCAAATAAAATTTCGCATACATAAAATTGCACGAAGCTGAAAGAGAACATTTGGTTTAACTACTTCTGCTGAGAAAAACGCAGCGTCTGTCACAGTTTGGCAGTAATGAACAGAAAAGCTTTGCATGTAAAATCTACAACCTTGAAGAAATATGTTCATGTGAAAACCTCCTGTTCTGCAAGGAGGGAAAAGCTACTCGGGATGAACTACATCCCACACCAACTTTTGTAAAAAGCGAATGTCTGACAAATAAGGCACGAATAAAACCCATCTCACATTTGATAGTGGTGCTCCCTCACAGCTTCTGGGCTGTGGGTTTAGATGCGGAGTCAAATCCAGCACGGCTTGTATGCAGTTCGCATGGAATTCTGGACCTCCTGAAAGAGTATTGCTCTGGCCTCCTTCCCACTTTCAAATAAAGTACTTTAGAATTGTTGTGAGGGGAGGGGCCCTAGAATCGGCACCACTACTTGACGACCGTTCATGCGGCTTTCCTCCTAGTGCAACAGTCCAAAGACGTGTTCCATTTGAACTGGTGACTCTAAACTGCCTATAGCTTGTATGTGTGTGTGTGTCTGTGTGTGTGTGTGTGCGCGTGTGTGTGCGAGTGAGAGAGAGAGAGATGTCTTTACAATGGACCGGCATCCCATGCGGGGTTTACCCTTTCCCCGCACCCTGTGCTTCCCGACCACCGATATCCTGCACCGGACAAGCGGCTATTAATTTTTGGATGGACAGATTGACAAACACGATGTTGGAAGTTAATCACTGAATAAAGAAGACCTGGAGACTCCGTTACTGCAAGATGGTTACAAAGCTTGTAAATTTTTCATTGAAAGACAACCTCAACCTCAGCTTCTTTTCCTAAGCATCCTTCTTTCAATCGCTGCTCTTGACAGAATAACACTTAACCGAGTCCTTTCAGACAATATCACAATGGAGAACTAGTGCTTGCTTGCTGCAAAGCCACTACAAATAATGAATTCTTCCTTAGTTCTGTTCAAGAAGTTCCTGCAAAAAGGTGTTAATTGCTGCCTGGCAAGGCACGTCACAGACCGCAAACAATTATTATGCAGCGAGATGTGATTCAAGAGCCTCAGGAACGACAGGCACATTTGCATGGGAAAGTCAGACTGCACAAAAAGCGCATTTGCTGTTTCATCGGTCCCATCTGCATCAGACGCATAGAAACGTGGAGAATTAAACAGTTGAGGCTTTTTTTTTTGTCTTTCCCCTTGAAGTGAACAGGGCCAGTCGTAATCCAGGCCACTGACTCCCGTAGGAAATGGTGAGACACATGCTTTTTTAAACATCATTGCCAAAGAGGCTAGAGGCTAGAGCAAAAGCAACATGTGGCCAACCAGTACTGACGCACGGGTATGGACCGGACAGATATGGTGTGGACTCACTTCTCTGGTCCTCATGCTAGAGGGCAGGACACTGGGGGCTGAGTTGATCGGAGTGTCTCGGAGGGTCCGAGACCCCATAGGATGGATATAAAACGCAACAACGGGTTGTTCCACCGCAGCATCTAGTCGTAAGGTCAAGACTTGAGGTTAAGATCTGAGGTTAGTTGCTTACTTGCTTAGGCTCACTGTGCTGACTTGTACGTGCGACAGACTGAGATGCCACTGCCAGACCGACAATGAAGGGGGGTCCCACGTTGTGCTTCCCCCTCTCTTTCCCTCAAAGTAGTTTCTCGTGTGGGCTAACAAACACATTTTTCCAAAACATACGAGTTCAGTGCGATAAACCAGCCGCTCGCTCCACTATAACTTAATACAGGCTCTGCCCAGGAAGGAGAGAGGATGTTTTTGATGAAGCACAGAGCTTAATTTAGCCAGTTATTCTCAGCATTTGTCACCCAACTCCTAAACATCACAAGTGGAGTCACTGTGCTTAACAAGGTGGGGGTATTTTGTTAAGGGAGTGGGAAGGGGTAGGGGTACCACTGCTTTCCATTGGCCGATACACAGCACTGCAGATGTGCTGAGAGCCCTTGGAAGAGACCTTTCCCAACCTCTAAGTGGGAAAGTCATTTATGCCAGTACATCGGAAGCAATTTCTGGAGCCGTGCAAGACCCAAAGAAGAAAGAAATGAAGCAAAACGTGGGTGTGGATTGATGGCTCCAGAGAGAAGAAGGGAGGGTTTTGGTGTTCTGCAGCTTCGACCTTGACCCCTTCACCCACTCACAGATTCTGCGTGGCCTCCCGGAGTCCAGCACATGTTAAAACACTTATAGACACAAACAATACGCAAACATGCGCACACCAAGAACCCACCGCATGACCCCAGCGCTGCCCAGACCCAAGTAATAAATATAGCGTTCAGCATGATCCCTAATCAAACAAAAGCTGCACTCAGAAGAAGTTCAAGTGAGGCTGAGGCTGAGGAACATGTCACGGGGTTTCTCTGCTATTCTCCACGCAGAGTCCCCTGGGCAAGTAATAAAGTACTGAATAAATCACAGGAACTGAAGACTGAGACACAATAAATCACAGCAGATCTCCTTGCAAGCCCTGCCTCCATGGTAGCTGAGGGGTGACAAACTCTACGAGACCACAAGACCTCTGTTTGTTTGCTTTTTTGGTTTTCGTCAAATGCAGGATGGACACGATGCAGATGTATTTTTTAACTATTAAATCCAAGTGGAGTCATATTAAGGCGGTGTCCAAAAATGCTCATTGGCTTCCAATCACAAGGTTTACAGAATTGACGCCACCGCGGTATCATGTGAGGAATAGCCCAGAGCAGTTGGCCTGACTCCAGATAAAACCCGTTGAACATTTTAAAATGTTTTAACCCTTTCTGTGTACCTTTAAAAGAAATAAAGACCTGACTAGAAGATGATAAATATTTTCATCTATACTTCTGTTTGCTGTTAAATGTTTCTTATTCTCCTGCGCTGTTTTGTGAATGCATGTTAACTTCTCAATGTCAGGAAACTTTTGAGGTTTCGTAATTTCAGGCTATACAGGGTACAGTCTGCTAGGACTTCACAGCTGCTGCGTAGCCCGTCCTGCGGGACACCCCAACCGCCATGGCAGAGCGCCTTTCCACACAGCCATACTGACTTCTCATGTGATGGTGATGTTCCACCGTGATTCATCTGGAAGGATATACTTTCTTTCCCCTTATCTGTACTGCAGTCTTCAGCATCCAGGCCCAAGTATCATATATTTCAAATAAAAATGTAAAAATACTTATATACATTTTCCAACGAAGCAAAACATGGCAACGGTGCTTTTGACGGAGACAGAAGCCAAACAACTGTGTCTGTATACTCAGCAAGGCCCAGCATTATTTTAGACTTCCCCAAAGGCGACCCCTATACTCTGTATTCACCAGAGAATTAAAGGCCTCATTAGCAGCAAATGGCACAGAAGACTGGAAAAAGCAATGTCACACATATGTATGAAAAACAAAAGCTACGAAAACTTATTTTTTTCTACTTGAAATGTGTTATTGGTCTCTGTGGTGTACTGGTCCATTCCAGGTTGTAAAACAAAGACACTTCAGCACCAGAGAGGCCAGAGAACTGCTTAAAGTCCAAACTGTGGATATGTCAGTACTTGCAGGAGGCAAGTAGGCCGGTGGCAATGCCAGTACAACCTCGTGCATGAAAACATGTTCAAATTTTACTCAAAAAACAAGCAACACTTAAAATAAATCTGTGAGCTACACTGTAGCCCCATACTGGTGGACAAGTCAGATTTATATGGCCTGTGAAGGTGAGACATTCTGCACAACACAATGAGAAACACACAAGACCCCCACAGGAGGACCCCTAAGGACAAGGGCCTCCATGCAACACCTGTCATGTGTTTGAAGCGCTACATGGCAAAGTACCTGGAATATATACTGCTGTATAAAACAGCCCAAAAAGAGATATTTTATTATGCAATAGCAATAACAAAAAGAGCCTGGGCCGTAAGGTGTGGAGCTGAATGTGGTAAGATTTTAGTGAATCATCAGGTGTGTGAGAAATGTGTGAAGAGTTGGTGAATCATCCATTTATTCATTTTCATTTATCAGACTAAGCAAAAAAAAGGTTATGACACTTTTTAAAAATACATATGACTTCCTACGAAACAAATGGGAAACAGACCATATCCGACGAGAGCTTTCTGTGAAAGGGCAATGTGGAGCTTCTCATTTGTCATTGTGAAAGATGACAACTTTTTACAAATGCAGTTTCTAAAAGCTTCTGTGAGTGCAGAAAGAAGTAGAGGCCCTTAAGCCTGTCAAACTGACGAAAAGACCTGCTTGTGAGTGACGTCGACTCTTGCGGTTCAGTCAGAACACAGACTGTTACCAGACCCACGGCTACCGGACTGCAGGGAGACCGGGGTGAAATGCTGGGCGGCCTGCAGCCACTCCCTGGATTAGAAGGTCATCATTACTCAGCCGGTACCATGGAGGATTTCAGAAACATGCAGACACTCCTCATCTGTGCTTCCCCTCACCCCTTGGCCAGATGAGGAGCACCTCTTGGGGGAGTATTGGAAGTACAACACACACACACACACACACACACACACACACACACACACACAGTAGGACAACACCGAAACCACAGCAAATTCCAAAATTACAGCAAGCATCATTGTGGACACAAACCAGTCAGGAGAGCGCTCATCCCATCCTCCCCCTCCCTGTGGCCAGGACTTGAGCAGCCCACGGACCACCAGCTGTCAGCGTCCAGTGAGGAATCCCATCACAGGAGGACCACCCCTTCACCACACACAGACAGATGCCTCTGAATCACAACTGCAGAGCACTGAACCCCCGCAGTTTCCTACAGGAAGCGCTATGCACTTTCATGCGCCGTTTCAGAAACGTAACTAGGACAACGCTCGCAATTTCAACGATGATACGGAAATTATTTGCTGATGCTGGAGCAACAGCTGGTGTAATGGTTTTCAAAAGACCTTTGAATCTGGCTGCAGTGCCTTATTTGAAATCGGTACGACAAAAACTATGCATCATTCTAAGCAGCTTAAAGTACAACCCTAACATACAAAAAAGCCGGTTGCATAAACAATAATAAACCATGCTGATTTAACAAGTCACAAGTGACCCTTTATCACTTTACTATACTACACTACTACACTACGACTGTGTAGTACTATATTTTTTGGTGGTGCTATGCTGTTTGAATGAGCACTTGTACAAGGTCAGGTAAGTCGTGACTGACATAAGCATATTACGGGTTTAAAATCTTTCTTCTGTCAGCCAGTGGTAACATCATCTATCCAATTTTCTTGTGTAAACTGAGTGACGGCGTGCAGGATACGTGCATTGACGTGCAGATGGAAATGGTTCGCAACTGCACTAATATTCCACACCATACAGTGCCAAACCTGCCAGTCACAGCTGATGGCTATAGGGTGAGAATAAGATGCTTTTTTGCAGTTCCTCCCTGTCAGGGACCAGGAAGCACATGCTGCTGGCAGCAAAGAGCTGAAAACTGAGGGGGAAAATCCCAGAAACACCACTGCAAAGAAATACTTGACATACCACAGAAACCAAAACCTGGAAAAGATGGTTTGTGCTAAAAATAACAGCAAAAACTCTAACAAAGGAAGACAATTATCCTAAAATGGACTGCTGCATTCCTTAATGAAGTAAAGAGCTTGTGAGCTTTTTTCCTGTGAATTCCACAAACAGAAAAGAATCCTAATATGTATCAGTACTAAGCCGGTATATCTTATTGTTAAAGGCTGAAGTAAATGCATTGCAAAAGCTTGAATTTAGAATGTACAATAATGTAATGTCTGGTAGTTTTAAAATATTCTATATGAGGGAGGACTGATATGACACACAGGAGCCTTAATATGAAAAGGTTACGTGCCTTTAACATAAAGCAGTTGTGGATGGGGTTCTGCTGTGACGCGAATGATTTCCTGCACCAACTTTGGGAGTCTAGAGAAGAATCACGGGCACTTCCAGGCGTCCTCTGGGAGAGAATGATTTTAGGAATGGGGAGAAGAAAGTGTCTCCTACACATTCTGAGCCCTGGAAGAAATTAATGTCTTTGGGAAGTGCGTGCGGAACACAGAATGGAATGAAATGGAACCATTTCAATGCCTGGGAGACTGCTGTTTGAAAATGAATGGAAAAACAAAAAGAGCTTGCACTCAGCAATTTTTTCAGATGTGTGATCAAACCCCGGCACTTCTTACCAAAAGTGGTGAACTGCTCGGGGCCGCATTATTTCTGCGTGGACAACAAAGGAAAGCACAGTTTGCGATGGATTGCTTGAACTGAAACGGTACGATCGGACCAACATACGCAGTGCGGGGGATTATGCTTTACGTGAATCTACCAAAGCTTTAGTTTTCCGAACACCCCCAACAAACTATAAACGCGGGTGAATACTGTGCCGAAAAAAGGCATCTCAGACCGGATAGATTTGAGTGGGAAATTAGAAATTTTCATGTCTTCAAGAACAAGAAGTGTCTACAGCTGTAGGCCTGTGGAGCAAAGGTCTGGCAAACAGAGTCTCCAGCTGCCTGAGTGAACCGGGGCTCAATGCCGACTGGACCACAAGGCCACGGAGGGCACCAGGGCCCAGTTCCTGCAGCATTGCTGCTAATATACCATTGAGAAAGACTCTGAAACCCAAAATACACCCAGAACCATCTGCTCAGCTAATCTATTTTTACTTATTAATAACACAGAAAAAGTGGTTTTCACTATATTTGAGTCACAGCTGCAACTGTAAAAAAGAAGACAGGAGACAGATAAACTGTACAGAGGGCCGAGAATACAATTCAACCCATTGATTATCCTCAACCGCTTGGCCTGGTCAAGGTTGCGGGGTCCTGAAGCCTATCCCAGAGTCACTGTACACTAGGCGAAGAATCTCCACCTTGAATGGGACACCAGTCCATCACAGGGTAGGGAATATAATTATGGGTCCATATTTCTATAAAGCTAATGCAGTCTTGATATATACTTAGTAAATTCACTTTTGGAAGAACCTCACTTATTTTCCCAGATAAGTGTTTTTCAGGTTTTAAAAGGAGAAGATCAACAACTATCTGATGAATTAAGATGTGTGTTACGCAGTCCAGAGCCACCGCAGCTTCAGAGCTTCTCAGTTGGACCTTCAGTCAGTTCATTTTACTGAATCACCGCCGACTGCTGCTTTTCACTCAAGGTCCTGCACAGAGGACTGAAGAAACATTGACTCTCAGAGGAGCTAATCTACAGCTTCACTGCTTTTTAATAAAAGCATAAATCACTTCTGTACTCATCATGGAGAAGTGGCTGCTATTTTGAGCGGTTTATTAAACAAGCAGATGATTTGTTTGACATAAGGCAAACCTTTTCCTTACCTAAGATTTGTAACAGTCAAAAATGAAAGTGCATATTTACATTTTATGCAGTTACTCATTGTTTCTAAATGACTTAACAAATCTTCCCGCTAACCTTTAAGCATTAATCCTGTTATATATTTTCTTGAAATGTGCTCCTGCCACTGTGTGATGCATTATTTCATCAATTTTGAAGACAATCGCACATTTTCAGCCACAGACTCAATATTAAATATCTGTGGCTGAGAAACATGATGACCATGGGCGGGGGAACATTTACGTACTCTTTTTTTTTTTCCTGTGAAGACCATGCAAGGGGTCGAATTTAACTCGACAGCCCTGTAGAACTTACCCCTAAAGAACACAGACTCTTGAACCAAGAAGTCAGCATGCAGTCCTTTCACAGACCGCCACTTCCATGTCTCCCCCATCTCCCCAGCCCTGCAGACAAGTAAAATCTGCTTTCCTCCAAGAGCAAGTCGACAGTGACAGCTATGTCGAAATGAGGCAGCAGTTCAATATGAGCCAACATGCAGCAGCGATGGCCAACATCAGGGGCAAATGGAACTGGGCGATGGCATGTTGTGCAAGAGCATGGAGTTCAAGGTTGACCGTTCCTCCCGCTGTGTAACCCCCGGCAGGCCTCTGAGCCTGCCTGCCTGGCACTTCCCAGAGGCCAATATGGAGAACGTGTGTTTCTGCCAGCATCTCAAAATAGCGGTGTTAGCACTCTCAGGTCAGATGGTTTTGAAATACACGACAAATGCCGTGGGCGTTTACAGTCGAAGCAGCCGGAGTAGGAGTGCGCTCGGAGATTTCGCACACCTCCAACAATTGGCCAGGCCTTGCATCGTGTCACATGCACAACATGTACAAAGACCCTCATAAGACTGGGTGGAAAATTAAAAAAAAACTTCTGCACTCTCCCTCGATGACCACCCTTCTGGAGCCCTCCAGAGCTGCACTTACATGCAAAACTTACAGTGGTGTATCAAACAGCATTTCCTAACTGAATACTGTTTGCATGCCCACGAAAGGTAGCCAAACGGTTTTTCCTTGGATCCCTACAGAATGTGTTTCTTCTGTACTATTCTCATGAATTTAGTTGAAATATTTTAGTGCATAACCAGTTTAACCAGTATCTAAAGATGAGGCTTAAATGATAAAAATCAAAATAATAAAAGAACACTAAAAAACAACCACGTGATAGAAATTTATTGTAGAAAGTTATTAAAAAAGTCTGGTTTACAAGAGGCATCAGACCTATGATTAATGATTCAGAAGAGAAGAGAACATACTTAACATTGTTGGAATAAAATGCTGACTCTCTGCAAGTTAACCACATCAACCAACCCCCCCCTCCCCCAGGGCTAAGGCTGTTGTTAAATCGGTGAGTCATGGCAGAACAGAAAAGGCCCATTGAAATTCTCCAAATCAGCCTTTCCCTTGCCTCCCACTCTCTACTCTTTACCTCCAGGATAACCAGATCAATATGTCTTCACAGCAACCAGGCTTGCCAGCCATTTATCCCCTCATCCTGGTGTTCCATAATGTCCCCTCCAACACTCCAACTGAAGGGGTCAGCAGCTGTTGCCATATGAGCATAAAAAAACACACCACCACATCCATTACTGGAGAAGATCTCCCAAAGCACGGTATGCGTCCTGTTTTTCCTGACGATTCTACGCAGGCTGCCATCCCTGCTCACTTCATTCGCCGCCAAGCCCACACACTACCTACACACTCCGCCTTCCGGCCGTCCGCCTGGCACATCCTCTGGCATGAGCCGGTTAAAACAGTTGCTTGATAGAACAAATATATAGATGCGCTTAAATGTACAAAAACCAAGGCCCTTCTGTCTACGCATATGAAAACCTGCCTGAACAGATGACCTTCAGTGCATGGTGGAGAGTTGGGAACAGGTGGCACCACAAAGCCATGGGGGTGCTGATCACTGCAATCTGCACCGTACACTCAGATAACTGCTGAAACAGAGCAGGATACACATACGTGCAGAAGTAATTCTCCACAAGCAGAAAAACAAATCCCAGCCTTGCCATGGCAAAATTCTGCAACCTTTGTCTGTGACCTTGCTGACAAGAATCGGTGGTATGGAGGCAACATGTAGCTGCTGTCACAGAGGCTCACGGAACCCGGCAGTTCATTTTGGTCCATTCACTCATGCTGTCATCTCTAGTGAGGACCAGATGCGGGCAGGCAACTTCTTGTGATCTCTGAGACATTCTCTGCAGGGCCTTTAGCGGTAAGGCATGCCTGCAGATGGAACACCCGACGCCCACTGACAGATGAGGAGCAGCACAGGTAAGTACATGCATGGAGTCGGCTCCAGGATGAGGCACATACGCCCACTGTTCACCCTGGGGGGGTTGTCTGTAACCTCTGTCCCTGGTGCTATCTGAGACAGCGGCACCCGAGGGACCACGTGACCTTCGCATGGCTGAGAAGACGGCTCAGATCACCAGAGTGGGAGTGCAAAAAACAAGACACAATGGGACGTGGTAGGTGGGACAGCTGTGAATCATGCTTTGGGTCATGTGTAAGTGAAGACCTTCCACGTCTGTTGTGGGATGTCAGCTCGCAAGGTTCCTCCCCACAACCATGACTCTTCCAGCCTCAGTGTGGCAAGGGGCTCCTGTGAGAAATCCTGACACAGAGACACCACACTGGCATGGCGCTTGTGCATACCCAACCTCTGCATCAGAGGTCACCTGTCACACGCTCTACTCGAGTCAGGAGCCATCACCAGGGTTCTCAGACTGTTATCCGAAAGTGTGTTTGACACTGAGAATTCTTTCAGTTCACACCACCTTCAGAATGTGTATCACAGAGGGAGGGCCTCGTGTTCAGATTTAGTTCCCACCTGCAAGAAGGCCCAGATCCACAGCATCTGCGTGCTTCCACATGATGAATGCTCAGATACTGGCTTCAAGGGTGAGGGGGTTAATGTTGCCAGTGAGCTGGACAAACAGGGTTCCTTGAATTGCTGAGACAGATGACGCTCTAAATGACGCAGCCACCCACTGCACCCAACACCTGACCTGGAGGCTTTACCTCCCACCTCTAAAATCACATGGTCCCCCACAGTGCATGACGTACTCCTGTAGCTTGTAGATCATCAGCTGTCCACTCTGGCACTTGAGCACCCACCGAATAGCCTTATTCTTGCACAAAGTGGACAACCCACTTTGCTTAGGCTCAATGGACTTATTTTCTCATTTCTAGACGTAACAAAACTCATCCTGACATTTCTGCGTTCAGGATGAGATGTTTTTCTGTATCAGTCCTATCAAAAGTTCATCCTGCAGTAATGCTTGTGAGCTGTATGAAGCAAAAAAAAATCTGCTTACTATTAGTTGGCAAGGACGAGACAGTTACTGTGCTCTCCCTCTAAGCAGACTTTTGTGGACCTTTCTCAACAACCTCCTCCAAAACGGAAGCGGATTAAGAAAACAGTTCAAAGAATCACACAATATAAGGACCTGCAAGACATCTCAGACATCCCTCTGTGCCCGTCTGCTTGAGCATTATTGCCACGTCACGTTACACGAGACCGAGGTGAGGCATTCATGCAGAGACAAAAGGCCAAGAACTCCCCACAGTGTCGGGCACATAGCACCTGCTGTTTAGCATTGCCCCCGTATCAGCTGGGTGCACGACTCGGGCAACACGAATACTCTTGGCACCGCTAGACACACCCCGCTCCCCGGATGTTGCGGAGCGGGGGCAAAAAAGACGAAAAATCACACGACTAAATGATTCTGCTGCACAGTGTCACTTCAATGCCCGCCGACTTTCAGCTGCTCCCATCAGGGGTCGCCACAGCGGATCGGCTTGTCCGCATAGTTGGTTTTGGCAGATTTTTGCACCGGATGCCCTTCCTGACGCAACCCTCCATTTTGCCCAGGCTTGGGACCGGCACAGAGGTGCACCCCCTCGTGGCTGGATTCGCACCAATGCCCAACGTGGGGCTCGAACCCACGACCCTGAGACTACAAGTCACGCGCTCTACCGACTGAGCTAGCCGGGCAGGGCACAGTGCCACTTCAATGAAATGTATTTTTGCCTGAACAAGTTCAGGAGCCGTATATATGAGAAAGTCAGAGAAATCTAGTGTGAGTTCAGTCTAAACGCAGTGCTGTTTCACTCATCCAGCACAAATGACCAGTTATTAAATCATTACATTTAAACGGTTTATATTGTTTTTGCTCCCTGCTTTGAGAAAAGCTCTTCGGCTGGTAGCATTAGTTAGAATTCCCCTACCCGCACGACACCGTGCAGCATGCGTCTCTGACTCATCACGCGGAGAGGGAGAGTCGGGCAGCCACGCCCAGACTCCCCCTCCACCGTGGAGACTCTCTTAGGCGCTGACTCACCAGCAGCTGCACCTTGGCCCTCGCTCCATGTGGCGGGTTGTCGCCGCGAACGGCTTCGCTCCTCGACGATGCTCCGAGATGACTGCCGGATTGCCCCGCGCCAGCTTACGTAAAGGAACTTCAGGTTCCGATCGCAAAAACAAAAGATTCCTGAGATAGTAAAGGTAAAACAAATAAAGATCAAACACGCGCTAGAACATTTCAAATGCTTCTTTTAGCACTCATTTTCTATTTAGTTTAACAATACCGTAATATGTATTACATTACATATAACACATTAAAATCCTTCAACTTTTATAGTACCCGCATATTAAGACAACACAGTAATTTTAAATTGAAAGGAAAATAGTTCTCCTGTAAAACAAGAATGTAACTCCAGCAATAGTTTGTCAAATTATCAAAACAAGAACTAAAACACGTGATTCAGTAAAATAAAAAGCAGAGCGAGAGATACTAAAACCCAAAATCCAGAACAAACAAAACCCATCCCCCATCCCCCCCAGATAGTATGTCAGACAGTACTTTTTTTTTTTTTTTAAAACAGGTGCCAGGCATGGAACGCATCACCTAATCTCTGAATCTAAACATCCTTAGCTGGACCTTCCCTCCAGTACCCAGCATAGGTAAGAGTAAAGCCCTAAACAAATAAAAAGTGCAATAATAAACAATGAAGTCCATTACAAAAAAAAACAAGCAAAGAGACAGAAACCTGAAGAGAAACAACACAAAAAAAAAAATTCAGATTCTTGCGCGAAACGAAAAGTCGGAGAATTTGCCAGAGGAACGGCAGCAGATGGCGGGCAGTCAAACTGAAGGGTCCTGCCTTTCGTGCAGACGTCTCAGTTGGACAGGAAAAGTGTATCCATGATAGATTTTTCCAATCTTTAATGATCTGATGATCTCAGAAATTTTTTTTTTATCTTCTGTCAATAATTTCAACTGACAGACTGAGGAAGACTTGCGAGCGACAATCTTTAAAAGTGATGTCATGTTCCTTTGCAGCAGCTTTGTCAATGTTCTGTTCATCAGAGAAAGACAAAAATCAAAACAGAATTTTTCTTGGACGTGCGTTTGGGTCAGAAGTGCAGCCAGGGAATCGGTAGGCATAAATATCTCAACAGGAGGAGAACTGGCAGGTATTCCCATCCATTTGTAATGCAGAAATTGGTTTAAAGGGGTATTTCCTTCAGCACTCTGAGTTAAGCCCGTAGTTTCCACATGGTTTGCTTGGGTGGTTTTAATATTCCACTTTGCCCAGTTTTGCTTGGTACAGCTCAACGTTTTGCTCAGAGGAATTTAATTCAGCCTGTGATTTAACCGAATCCTTTAAAGCAGAGATCAAATGTTCAGACCGGACAGTATGGTTGTCTAAGCTATTCAGGCAATCGGCTAAATCGGTACATTTTGTTTGGTATTGACAGCACTGAGCTCATCCAGCTTTGCAAGGTTAGCTTCTTTTCCACACATTTAGTCAAGCATACCTTACATACCAGTCACATCATTCATCAGACCAGATATCATCTGGCCAAATACCTTTTTAAACTCTTTTATCCATATTAGCACATCCTCCTCTTTAGGTGAACTGGTACGGATGGTCTCTTCTTCTTCATCATGAGCTTCCACTGTATCCACAATAACTGCTCTTGAATGTGTCCCTTGAATTGATCTATTTTAGTTCTTTCTTTTCTGAGAGGCTGTTGAAAAAGAAAAATCTTATCATCTGACTCATCCATGTTTAGTTAGTCAGTTAGAGCAAATTAAAACTAATATAGGGGAAGAAAGTATCAAAATTGAGCATGGCCAATATTTAAGCAGCCATCTTAGAAAATGGCCAAGTGACCCAAAAATATACCGCAAAGTTCTTGACAGCCCTCAAGCCAGCTCTGGGGTGATAAAATTTTCCATGAACACAGGGGATGGTTTTCAGTCAGCACCACTCCACTGCAGAACAATAAAAATCGGCGATGTTGGGAAGAGCCAGAGGCAAACCGTCAAACACAACAGCCTCCAAGTTCTTCCGGAAATTCTCATTACCAATGGCCTTTGTAATTTGTGTTCAGAAATTCACTGTTTATTGCCCTCTCATAAGACCTCCATCGACAACTGGTAGCAGCTGCCTGCTCTGAGACTTCTGCAACTCAGCGGTTAAGGTACTCTTTTGTGGCAAATGAATTTTTCTCTGCTGAAGTATTTAATACATAAGAGCAGGACATCATGCAGTAGTTAAAAGACTTTGACAGGTGACAAAAGGGCACTGGTTCAAATCCCCACATAACATAAGATTGCATACCACATTTATTCATTTAGCTGACATTTTTCTCCAAAGTGACTTGGTATGGCTGAACCATTTACACAATTTGTTAATTTTTAGTGGAGCAATTTAGGATAAGCACTTCACTTATTGGTTTTACAACCAGAGAAAGGATTTGAACCTAAACCTTTGTAGTCCAAGGTTAACAACTTTAACTATTATGCTACCCGCTGCCTGGGGGAGTAAGGTAAACCAAATTCCTTTAGAAGAACTTAGAAAGAATTTTGCGTCCAGGAACCTGCAGGATAAAGCAATACAGCAGTCTAACAACAGGGGGCCATGGGCAGTGATTTAGGGGGTGATCTATTTTCTGCCCCAGGAAAGTAGCAGGAAATTCAACCCCTCTTTCCTGTGGAGGCTCTTTGGCTTCCTGGAAGTACTTCTGCAGGGAGGCCTCATGCGACTCTGGGGCACAGGGGCTGGGTCAGCAGATGTACACGGGGATCCGTTTACAGCTCTGCTGGCACTTCAGAGGACATGAGAGATGTTGGCGCTGGATCCGCATGGCAACGGCACCTTACTTCCTGCAGCCACATTGCCGACAATATTCAATGTGCACGATTCACACCGCTCTTCGGGTGTATCTGGCATTAAAAATATGACATTTTATTTGCGGCGCACAACCTGTCAGCCCCGGAAGGAGTCAAAGAGCAGCAGCCAGGGAGAAATGATCTCTCAGAAGCCATTTGGCACATTCCCAGCTTGTCACTTGCGCCACGAAGACAACTGCATATTGTTGTATTTATTCAGGGGACAGCAGGTCCTATTCAATGTCCTGCTCCGAAAGGACCCAGGCTGAATTTCTAGCCCCTGCTATCAGTACCTGATCCTTAAACAAGGTACGTAGCCTGAATTGACACAGTAGCAGTTATCCATGCTGTATAGCTGACCCTCCCACATCACGGCTTTGATTTTTCGCGGGTCAGCAACAAACACTTAAATGGGAATTTTCAGGGATCTTTGCGGCCTTGTGCAGGAAACCGCGTAGCACTGCAGATGATGCGCGTAGCAGACAAAAGTAAACGTAAAAAAGTTTAGTAAGTCATAAATGCAAAAAATATATGTATAATATTAATGTATTTCATCGTTCGATATCATAAAGATTGACAAATTTAACATTTTAAACTAGCCAAAAAATTTTCTCACCAAACCCCCTGGCTGGAAGTACTCGCTTCACTACACCCGCGTGCACGCTTTGCTCTCCTAGAATTTACGTGATTTTTCCACATCGTGGGGGGGCTGAGAACCTAACTCCAGAAATGTGGGAGGGTCACTAAACTGTAACATTTTACTATATTAAATTATACAAGATTAATACAATAAGGATTCAAATCCAAATCCTTTGAGGTGGTGCTACCCATTGTTTGAACTGTTCCCCCTACTGCCACATCTTTAGTCATTAGTGCAGAATGTCTAATTTTGGCAATAAAACTCTGCAGGTGGGGTGAGTACAAGATAGGCACTAGTTTATGATATCAACCCTGATGTGCACACAATGAGACGGAACATTCGCTTACCATGGGGGGGTCAACAAGGTAATTGTACATAATCCTTTACTCCACCACCATCCATAGACATTAACAGCACAATTATGAGCTGAAGAAAATGAAGGCCTATACCATTCTCCATACATATGAAATACACCCCCACGGCTTTGTATGGGCTGAAGACATTTTCCACATTGCTGAGCACTTACGCCATGATAACCCTGGTTTCTCTGAGGGTATTGAGAGGCTTTTGCACCTCTAGCCCACATAAACTTAAAAGGGATTGCAGCGATTGCTGAAGTAAAACAGATCTAGCAATTATGAACCAAAACTGTTCTACTTCACGAAAAGCATTTTGTTTCTTTCTGGTGTTTTTGTCCAATTGCCACATGGCACCGTTAAAGCCAAGGCTGTCCCTGGAGGGATGGCGGGTGCTGTTAGCACTCGGCAATAAAGTCCCCCTCTCCCAAATGTGTCGAGCCACATCTCAGCACTCAGTAAAGGAAGCGACAACCTGGGACCTGGAAAAGCCATTTCAGGTTGTCACATGACAATCTTGTTGTCACAGAGGCCAGGAGGTTCCCATCACCTGCATATATTTGGAGAAAAGGGGGAGAATTTCCTCTCCATTTTGCCCAGATCATACAGCTGATATCCATACAAAAGGGACTGGAAATATTCAAATATTCAAATGAAGCTCTTAAACTTTAACTATAGGGAACAGGGGACCTTGTGTCTTAACCCTTTCTGAAGAATTTCAATGAGATTCCAGACAGCCTCTTTAAAGTGAGTAGGTGCTAATATAGATGTATTGAAATCTACTGTAACACCAGATATGTGACTGACTTCCCCATCAGGTACAAATATTCAAAAGTTATACATAGCTTTTATTATTGGGGCCAAGGGAGGGGAAACAAGTTACAGGGAAGAAGACCATGGCTTGGAAAAAATGTCAGAAAAACTGAGGATTTAGATAACAGTGATAAAAACTGTGCAGAAGTGCCTTTAAATGCACATTCCTGGGTGGTGTGTCTTGTGGTGCAAGTGTGGGAGGGCAGTGTGCTTATCACGCTTACAGCACGGCAGGGAATGAAGATGCACGGCTGCTCGTGGTCATCGTGCCACCACAGACACGGAACTGCTGGACCTTAGGAAGTGGATCACCAGCTGCAGGACCAAAGAGCAAGACCTCAGGTTACTGTACATTTTTTGATGTTCTTCACTTTAAATGCACCCATTGTTTGTTTGATGTAGTGTTCACTGTCTGCTGTAGCCTTGTCTGCCATGACCTCAGACACAGACATCTGAGCCAGAAGGGACGTCAGGTATTAAGTGCTGCACCAGTTGCAGTATTTAGTTGCTAAACCATGAGAGGAGCTCCAAGACATCAGACATCTAGGTACAAAGTGCATGGTGTCTCCCCTTTCGCTGCTTTTCGAAAGCTCATACTTATTTTGCTGGAGCCGTCTCACATTTTTTCTTGCACCTCATTTTCGCATCTCTTGGGATCACAGTGGGGTTGTGTAACAGAGGACCCTGACCCCGGATTGTTCATGTAATAGACCTGTATTGCAGATACGGCTCGAAAACATCTCAGCTCGGGCAGCATTATGATAGACGCGAAGCTTGGCGTGTAGCACCTGTCCCATAGTGCCTCCTGGTGGACAACTGTCAACACAGCTACTGCAAAAATTCTCAGGTCGCTTGGGTAAAAGTTTTTTGCAGAGGCTTCAAATTACAAAATATATGAGTTACAGGAAATTTGGATAACTCATTAAAGTCACTGCAAGTCATAAATCTGTGACAGCAAGCGCTCAGTATAAAAAACAAGACAACTGGTTCTACATTTCTGCATTCGTACAACTGGAATATATGTTCTGGAATTTACTAGCAATATGTGTCTGCTCCTCAGCCTGCTGAACTGAGCAGCAACACCTGCAAATGCAACTTTCACAGTGTGTAGTATTTCCTTCTCTTTTAAACCCTTCCATTACTCAGCAATCCTGCTCACCTCACAAAACAAAAACACATCACAAGCCAAGATGTCTGGACCACTTGTAGGCTGGGAGCTTAGGACATGGCATAAGCAGCTCACTGGAATGTGGACAGCTTGTCCAGCACACCAACCACATCTTCACCCTGGGTACCCTGGCGTTCCAGACAGCGCAGTCTTTCCAGAACACGTGGCCTCCTGCACGCTGCCCTATCCTCCACTGTCAAAGCTGGGACACTGCCCACTGGAACTCAGACCAGGTCCCGACAGGACGGGGAAGGCACGTCTCCATTGTTTTCCAAGCCGTCTGTGTGATGAGGTCAAGGGTTGTACCAGCGTACTGCTGTCTTCCTGCCCACAGTTTACACCACAATCCTGGTTAATAAACCAGCCAAAATTGCAGGATGCATTTGGTCGCGATTAAAAGCGGGGCCTTGGTGATTCAGAGCTGAGCCATTTGGAACCATGGCTCGCAGAGATCAGAACTGGTCGCCACCTCCTGCAGCTTTTGCTGAGAACAGGATATGGCCATCAGACAAGAGGATGTGGCCAGGAGATCAATGGGCCTACTTGAGAAAAGAGAAAAAAAAATCATTACTCAGCTGAAAATAACAAACATTAATGAAATGCAGTGACCAGGACATCAGAGATGGGAACATAAACCAAAGCCTTCCGAACAGATCAAAAAACTGTCAAATGATGGACAAATGTGAGGTCAAGGGTTTGAGAAGATGCAAGAGCTGTTGCAGCCTTATGCTCCGTTGACGTTTCCAAATTCCAAAATAGACGCACTAGGTCCTACTGCCCCAGACCTGGTGACCAGTCAACAGGGACCCAATGGACCCATAAGTAATACCACCAAGCCGTTCGCACATAATTCATCCTGACAAGCAGTTTGAGGCGAGACCAGTGACCGACTTCCAACAGCAACTTTCTCCTTGTCCAGCAAACACTCTGATCAGGATTTTGCTCTGAGAAAGCGAGCGATTTCTTTAGAAACGTTAACCACAAGTTCTTGGCACCAGGCCTCTGGCAGCTACCGTGAATTCCAGAACACAGAGTATCATTACCGAACTGGTCTCGCTCTTTCTGCACTCAACACATCGTGGCAACACAGTTCTTCTCTGTCACTCCTGCACTGCACTGCATAGCTGCTCATAATGTACACAATTCAGACAAACTCTTATGCAAAAAGCTCAGCGCATAGTAGTTAACAAGTACCATATGTGATAATTATGAAACACTACCAATTTATGTATGGAAAATCCATTAATTTTTTCACAAATCTGGGCAACTGCATCCTTATGAGCTGTGCTGTGCTATAGTGCACTAAGGGGACAGCGGTCCCACGGTCTGTGAAACCCATTGAGCCAAACTTCAAGCCAGTCTAGGTAGAACAACACCAAGTTGTACATCGTAGAACTGAAAGTATGATTAAAAAAAAGCTGGGCTATTACCCTCTGTGAGACCCCTACCCCATACACATATATATTATCAAAATCTGTCTCTTATTAATTCATTGCAGAGCACACTTCTGGGTGCTGAGTGCAAAAAAAAAATAAACATTGCCACCTATTGGTTATGCGGTGCAACATCAAGTTAAAACACGAGGAGAAGCAAACAATTTGCTAAAATTTAATAAAGCTGCAAGTTATTCTTTTTTTGCAGTGTTGTAATGTAATGCAATCCTTGCATACATTTACATGAAAAGTCCATCTGAAATGTTTTCTAGCTTCTAAAAGCATAAAAATTTCCTCAGCAGTCTGTCACCTCACCTCGACCATCGTCAGCAGGTGGTGGTGCCGCTTTCCAGGTTCTCAGATGATTTTAACACATTTACAGAGATGGTGCGAAATGTATTAAGAGGAGTTTCCCACCACTTTTTTTTTTTACAGTTAATGCAATGGGGGGGAAATGACATAAGGGTTTCAAACTGATATCAGTTTAAACCCAAATGCCACTGCACAAATACACAAACCCAACTTTTCACCAGAAATGATGAAATCAGAAAGAGTTTGCTAGGATTCTGTGTTTATTTCTGGGAGAAAGACGAAAAGGTAAAAAGGCAATGCGGTGTCTCGGTGTCTCCTCCTGTCTCCCAGTCGGTGACTCAAACTGACCAGGCATGGATTCAACCACACGGGCGAAATCTCAACCCATCGGGAAAAACATACAAAAAGCACAACGCAAACAAGCAGAACAACTGATGGTCTTCATACTTCATAGGGTTTGACAAGCTCACACTTAAAAAGGGGACAAACAAAAGATGTGATGGAACACAACCTTATTCTTTGGGATCTATGAACTGGCCTTTGAACATAGGGTTTACTTGACAACACATTTTATTGGGATTTTTTTCTTTTTACACTCAAACAGCACCAGTCAAAAGCTTGGATACACTTGAGCAACACCTGTATAGAAGCAAATGAACAGGAGAGTCGAGAAGAAGAGAGAAAGTAAAGCGACCCACAAGTGTCCTATATCTCTGGGAAATGGTGCAGAAGAACAGCTCATTTTCAGGTCCAACCTTGTAAACCAAAATGGCCTGTGAGCAAAAGGCAAACATGCACGCAAACTTTCACTGACACAATTGTCTTCATACTTTACAATAAATATGAAGCAGATTCACAAGGTCCCAAAAGTTATTTCATATTTGGTCTGTAGTACTTTGAAACAGACTGTCACCCCCTCACCATAAGGAGAGGAGTCCTTGAACTCAGGGTGCTTGACTTCCTCACCCCAGTCCTCCTCCACTGGATGCTACAATTTGCCAGGTGCTTCACAACTAATTTTCTACACAAAAAGAAGTTGGAGAAGCTGTTGAGGAAGCACTGACAGGATGTACTTCTGTGTTGCTTTCAAGGCGAGACATAGTCACGCTTGAAAATCACAATTTCATATCTCAGCCCTGTGAAAACACTGGCATGGAGAAGGAGGCCAGAAAGAGCTTTGTCTAGGCCTGCTTGCCTACAAACGCCTGTCAGTGTTACACAGGACTCCTCTGGATACCACAAGGGCACATGCATCATGGCTCTAAACAGGCATGCGATCCTCACTGACATGTGTGAGAGACAAGCAAACCAGCAACACAGCAGCTATACACAAGGTAAAAACCACATGTGTAAAGCCGTGGGGTCCTAGAGTGGGGTGTAGAGCATTCTGATTTACAAGAATATTGGCACTGAAGTAACTATGGGATGTCAAAATCAGGATGACACGTACTTTCTTTCTCTCGCGCGAGTGTGCAAGTGACCGATGACACGCTGCTATAAGTTCTAGACTGTGGGAAGTCTGTTATAAGGCAACAGGTATGGCACCAGAGGGCCCCAGCCTTTGCACTGCATTTTTATGACTTGTTTAGGGTTTGTGTGTATATCGTGGTCCTTGATACAAACTGCAGTGGGTTCATGTGGACCATTTTTGAGTTCAGCGATTTGCTCCCGCAGCTGGGTGATGTACTGCCTGCCGTCTGAAAGATTCAACTGACTCTGGATCTGCCCTTCCTCCTTCTGCAACATGGCTACACCAGAATTAGTTTTAGCACAGTGGATGAGTTAATACAACTGTACCACACATTGCGTGCTGTGCTGCCATATCACCATTACATAAAGCATCAGAGAAAAGTTTGAGTAGATAGGCTGGAAACAACAAACACGCGCAGCAAAACAGTAAACTTGTCTACTCAGCTCTTGTGCAGGTACTAAGAGAGATACGGGGCACTTGTGGCTTGCTTTACTTTCACTCTTCTGTCCATTTCATCCCTTACCCAGGTGTACTTACACTATTTCCTGGTACTGCAGTTTCACACTGCTTTAGTACTGTATGTCTCCACCACACACTGCTGCACCATAGATGTGTTGGGCTGCTACATTTCCTCACAGGTGATCTTGACTGTTGAGCATGAACACAGGCACTGTGTGAGGAACTGTACCTGGATGTCAAGTTCAGCAATTTTCTGCTGCAGCTGTGCCATGCTGTCCGCCTTCTGCAGTCACACAGGCATCACCTCCTTCTTATTAGCAAGGGAGTTGCCCCTGGAGGTCCTTCTTCCGCACAGTGAGGTACTGCATGCTCTCCTGCAAGGCAATTGTCTCCTGTTCTTGAATCTGCATGGTCTTCATGATCTTTCTATATCGAGTCCTTCAGGTGCTCTGGTGTCCTCCCACAGCCCAAAGATGTGTTTCAGGTCAACTGTTGACTCTAAATTGGCTCCTGTGTGTGTCAATGATTGCCCTGTAATAATGTGTTCCATCCAGGCTGTACCTTGCCTTGCAGCCCATGCTTCTCAAACAGACTCTGGAGCACTTTTAACCCTAAACCAGGAAAGTGGTTATAAATACTGGGTAGATTCTACTGTTCTATTTTGTTGTAATACACTGCCTGGCCAAAAAAAGTCACACTCTAATATTTTGTTGGAGTGCCTTTAGCTTTGGTTGTGGCACGCACTCACCGTAGCATCGTTTCGCTAAGCTTATGCAAAGTCACAACATTTATTTCCGTCCAAAGTTGCATTAATTTTTTTGCCAAGATCTTGTACTGATGACGGGAGAGTTGGACCGCCGCGTAAAGTCTTCTCCAGCACATCCCAAAGTTAAGGTCTGGACTCTGTGGTGGCCAATCCATGTGTGAAAATGATGTCTCCCTGAAGGACTCTTTCACAATTTGAGCCCCAGGAATCCTGGCATTGTCATCTTGGAAGAAAAAAATCCATTGATGGAAAAACCAGGTCATTCAGTATATCCAGGTAGCCAGCTGAGCTCATTTTTTGGGCACATAATATTGCTGAACCTAGACCTCACCAACAGAAGAATCTCCACATCATAGCACTAAGTTAAATCCAGGTGGTGACTTATTTTTTGCTGGGCAGTGTTTTAAATGCTGTAATTTAGTTCATATTGCTTTTCAAGTACAACCCATATAGTGCCTTCTTACTGCTGCGCTGAGGAAAGTATCACTTGCAATGAAAGTAGTTGTTCGCAATGGTATTCCTGTTTAAAACAATTGAGCGCATTTTGTCGCTTCAAATTGTAAGCATTTTTAACCTTTAGCACTTTTACACTTTTTTGCTATACAGTGACGGCAAACGCGACGCGTTTCCAGCTGCTACGTTCGCGCAGGTGAAGCCACGCCCAGAACCGGGGGGGCGGCAGCGGGCTCGACATCACGTGGCGCCGACGTCATCAAGGTGCGTACGTCAGATTGTGTCTGTTCTAATAAAGGCTTTTATCTTAAAATGAAAATTCATAACTCATAATGCAAAATTGACGGATCGATCAACGCAAAATCTTGTAAAGAGTCGAAATTGTTGTTACAAGAGGGAAGCGTGCACATTACCTGAGTTTAAAATATAAACTCAACCGCTACATCTCGCTGAATGACCGCTGTCATCGGAAACTTGATTTATATGTACATTTGACACAAGACATTTATATCTTACATTTAGTCACTCGCGGGCAAAAAAAATCTAAATTGCTGCTAAAAATGTTAATTTAACGTAATAACAAGTAGCTACCAACTCATCTTTATACCGCAAAAAACTGGGAGAAAAGCCCGCTGGCTGAAACGAAGATAAAACCCTTTAATAACCTTTAGTTTTTTACTTATAAAATGCGAATTAAAGGTGGAGAAACGTACAGTTTACTGCCGTTACGCTGCGTTTTGAGGAGTTCTGACTGAGCCACAACAGAAACGTTACGAATACATTTAATAATACAATATTTATACTTGTAATCCGAAGTCACTAAACATAGTTCTTCCACTTGTCGAAAAACCGCCGCATTCTCTTGCTGCCCAGGTAACGTTCAATAAACGGTTGTTTCGCTTGGAAGTGAGTTAAGGTCTTAAGGGGAAGGCGAAATATCAAATTCATCGCTAAAGATGAAGACAAAACATTGTAAAAAATAAACATTTTATGTTGTGGTGAAGCTGCAGCCAAACCTACCGCCTGTATTGTTCGCCTCGTCACCCCGCGGGATAACTTCGAGAAACGCTGACTCGGCAACACGGGATCCTACCAGCAGGGGGCGCATCGGTTCTAGAGGCCACAGCCAGCAGAGCAGCGGCGGATCTGGTGGCCGACGGTCAACTTCTCCACATTTTTTTTTTTTTTGGTTGTGAAACTTTAAAACAATTACCAGTAAAACAAGATGTGGTGGAAATGTCCTTCATTTGAGTTTTGTCAATTGCAAACTTTTTGTCAAATGGGGCCAGTTTGTGGCCTCCACAAGACAACATACCTTAAGGTCTTGGGAGGAGGAGGGGGGGGAAATTAAAAAAAAAAAAAAAAAAAAAATCAGTGTTAAAAAGATTAATCTTTTTCATGTTTCAAATGGTTCTGTGTAGGCAACCAGAACGATTTTTAACACTATTGGTCTCTACAGCAATTATTCTTTGCCTATAGATTTAGACACAAAATTCTCAAAATGCAACCAAAAAACACAGCTTTATTAGGAGACATTCACCATTTTATTCAAAATGCCTTGTTTTCTATTTGAGAAGGAAGCCATTGTACAGTTAAACTAAGATTCAGGCAAAATGACAAACAGGCAAGTTACTCGTATATAGAAGTTCACTGAGGAGCATCTACATGTTTGAAGCCAAAAGTTTACAAACATCTGTAGCCATGCTCAAGCCAAGCAGATGGCTTTATTTACAGCAAAGTTTGTACATCTCAGCCGTGGAGCCCAAGGATTCGGATCAGAAGAGGCTTTTATGTTCTTATCAAGCCCACACTGGGAGGCCTGGGGTGGATCAGCAAGTGGCAACACAAATAACCTGAACCAAAGCAGCACTCGGACTTGACCATCTAGGCAATAATACTTTTGGACCCTTTACCATCTCTACAGTATCAAAATACAACTGGACTGAATTATGGCCAATTGTGTTTTAAAAATCCATGAGGCACATCCTCTTGGCATTGGGTAAATCTCAAAAGTTGAGTAATTTCTCATTGTACCATTATGACAAAGTCAGTTATCAAATACCAGGCTAGTAAAGTAGCATTGGTTCAGATAGAATTATTAAATTTATCCTTGTATCACAGTTATGAGGAAAAAAATAAATAAAAATTTAAAAAAAAAACTCCCCCACCCCAAAAAAAAATAAAAATAATAATTTACCAAGTATGGAACAGATAGATGCATTTGGCAGTACTCAAAGTAGGTGGATGCAGCACCACGAGGGAGATTATGTTTGGACACTTTGACAGATGCAATGGACACAAGGATAAGCTCAGCGAGTATTCAAAGGTCATATATATATACACCCCCCTTGCCATTTCCTACTATGATAACAAACAGTGGTTTGGAGAAAAGTATTATTGCCATCTATCAGAAATAAACCCGTAAAGGGCCTAAACAAAAGTGGCAAGAGAAGCATCAAGACAATGGAGCCTAATGAAAGTCCAACAATACCTGCAAGAAAAGGGATGAAGCAAATCACACCGCTTTTTAGAATCAAGGACTCCTGATTTTTAAACAAAGTTTAAAACAGTTAAAATGTTGTGCTGCAACTATCATTGATGTGCACAATCCAGTATTATCATTGTCAAAATGGTAAAAAATATTTATCCCATTTATTTTTAAAGCAATATGGCAGACAACTACAAAACACTGTTCCCTGTACAACATTTACACTGCAAATTGTATTTGCACACATAAGTAAATGTATAAAAGCTCTCTATGCAGCCAGCTTGCAAAAAATAGGATGTTGAGATAAGGCACAAACACCCTCACGCAAAAAAAAAAAACAAAAAACAAAAAAAACATGCAAAGTGATTTTGTGCAAAAGCAAAGCTAGATTTTGCAGCAGGTTATTAAATGGCAGGCCACCGACCAAAACATCATCCAAAATACTGAGACACACGTGACTCCTGTAAAACAAATGCATTTATTTATTCGTTCATTTATTTTTCCATAAGGAAACCCTTTCAACAGGACAGTGTGAAATGCAGTGATACATTCATGACACGTAGGCTACAACAGACCAGGAATGTGTGCTGGTGACATCCAATGACGTGCCAGTGCCACGTGACAAACTACTGTGACTGTGGCCTTTACGAAGTTTTCCGACACAGCGGGAGGGTACCGTCTTACCATAGGATGGCCCCCCTGCCATTTGTGATTTTCGTCCGCAACAAAACACAAGCTGCCCTCAGCTACGCTGCTGCGCATGTATAAGTGTGAGAAACTGCACTCGCAGAAGAGTTTGTCTGCATATTGTGTTCCCCGGTTGAATTTGAGAATTTTAATGCTTCCATCAAACTGACTTCTGTGCATTTACTTAGGTAAGAGGATATCTCCTGCAGGATGTACTCCGTTTCACCCTTGACCCGTTTACCGCACCGCTGTAGGGCGTGCCGAGCTTGAGCAAACTCCCGTCCGCCCTTGTAGGTGCTTGCTGGCTCCAGGTGAGTTTCTCATCTACCTGATGGACAGGACAGAAGCCCACTGGGAGAGCTGTACTCGCAGCTTTTGTAAGGTTATGGACAGGAGAGGTCAATGCCATCCACTCCCAGGCGCATTACGCAGTGTGTGTGCGCGCGTGTATTTTTAAAAATACATTTATTCCTGCCCTGTCCAGCTCAGCAGAAAAAAACTACACCTTTTCTAAATTCTGACTCAGCACGCAACTTGGGTATGTAGGCCTACCACCTGGAATTTGCCTTAAGTAGCATTTCCTACATTCCAGGTATAATTTACACATTTGTGGGGAAAAAATAAAATATTCTCTCTATTTTACACACTTGTTACAAAATAGACTATTTTCATTCCAGTAACCGTTATTCTTTTTTTACCATCTATATACAATATATGGACACATACATATGCATCGCTATCATTTTAATAGAATTAAATCAGCGACTGCATTCATTTGCTTGTTTAATTACTGCCCATACGAGTGTCTGACTGTTACAAAAGGTATTTCCCCCATCTAACAGAGAAATTCATACACTGAAGAATTACACGCCATCACACCAGCCGTTCCCTTCACTCACACAAAAATAAAAGCTAAATAAAACTTTTCCATATACATTTTCACAGGTAACATGGCATTTTTTTTTTTTTTTTTTAAAAAATGCAGCACTGACCATTCTAAAGCATGAACTTTCCTAAAAGAACCACAGTTGTGTCCATACGAGTTCAAGATCCTGCTGCTGGAAATGCTTCCCACTTTTCTGGTGGTGAATATGGACTTATGGGCATTTCTACTCCACCAGCTCTCATTGGTGCCAAACGCAGACTTCTGTGGTTCAGACCACGCTATTCCAAGATTAAATACCTACAAGCAGGCTCTGGTCCCCTCATGGGCTTTGGGAGAGAATGTGCATGTTGAGCACACTGCTGCCCCACATGAGATGTCCTCAGAACACCTCCCTTCCCTGAGGGAATGCCACGCATCACTCCTGTCTGTCACGGTTTGGTACCAAACAAAGATTACACGAGTGAGTCTAAGTGGCCATGACTTCTTAAACATCATCTAAGCAAGCAACCTATGGGAAAGGAAATGGCCGTTTTGTAAAAACGTGACCCAGACAACCATCGGCCACAAAGAAGCACAATGTATATCGAACACTGCAGTGTGGCAGACAGCACACGTTTGTCTCTCTGGGTTTGTTTGTTACTCCGAATATACGGCTGAAAGTTGTGGCTTGGGTGCTGGCTTTGTCTAACAAAGCAGCCAAGAAAAAAAAAATCTTTTTTTGGTCCCAGCTGCTCAGTTTATCTGCTCCGGTTTGCATGTCTGATGTCACGTCGTCTCCCGCAGCCCTCACACACATGCTACAGATCCACATTCTCCTGTCCAAACTCAGTACCATCATCTCCAGCATTCTTTCGACTTCCATGAGCATCACAGCAATGGTGACCCATCAATAATTCACATGTGGTACATACATACCAGATGAGATTCTCACTGTACCTCCAAACCAGTACCAACAGACAAGTTCACATGCCAGGTCACTTTCAGGTTCTACTTGCACAACATTCCAACCACGGTCCCTCCCTCTATACAGCGCACACACTGCTTACCATCACAGTGCCTGTGCAGTATTTATGCATTTAAAGTTCATTCATATTCATTTACAAATGTAGCACTGGTTTTCAAACAGCACTTACATACCCAGAGGTAGTAGGTATACTAAATTTTAAACATAAATATTCCGCATGATCAAGACACTCAGTGCTTTTCCAGTCAATCCCATTATTATTTTAAAAGCCTACAGCAGTGATGACCAAAAGGAACAAAAATAGGAAAAAAAAGTGCATGAAAGATATTAACATCTTTTTGCAATTCACAGGTTACAACAGTGAAGTCCCAAAATGCTCATTGTAAATACAAAATGATTTTTCCAGTGGTTGCAACTGTGCAGTTTGTCCCCCCCCCCCATGCTTCAGGGGGTGCTGTTTGCACAACTGTGTTCCTTTTGTCTTTCCAGCTCAACATTAAGTCTAAGTCTTGATTTCCAAGATAGAGGGGTTGTGGTCTAGGATGGCCAAGATGATCTTGTCCATGTACTGTCTGAGGCGGAAATTCATCTCCTCCTGCTCCTTCAAGGCCTCCATCAACTGCCAATATCACCACAGCATGACATGGACATGAAACAAGACACACAGCCGGTCTCAAACAAGCTAATCAACACTATGATCTTTATGAGTAGCTAAACAATGCATTTGTGCATTAATGACTCCATCTGTCTATTTATTATTCTACCAGTTTTGGAGTCAGCATTCATTTACATGAGTGAAACCATGAGTCCACCATGCTGTCAGACCACAAATGAATTCCCCCAACCAAATGTTCAGACCCAACCCCACCTCCTGAGGACTGCTTCCACTCACCTCATCACGGGAAGCATTGTCTATCTCCGCAGCCAAGGACTGGGCTTTTGTTTGAGTGGCAAAGAGATTCTTGGCTTCATGTAGACTCAAGCTGAGGATCTGGCCATTGAGGTCGTCGTTCTGGTCCCGCAACTTCTGGCTTTCCTGTGGAAAGACAGAGGGTTTAAATCTGGAGGAGAAGCTGGGTCAGGAGTCTGCTATAGTAATGTTGAAGATTGATGGATGAAAAGCTTCACCAGGTACTCATAACAATTCCCACAAAGGGAGATCTGACTCATTTACGCACTCAGACAGACATGAGGGTCCCCCTTGTTTCCCCTGAAGCCGATAAACAATCAATGCTGTCATTTATGCGTCTCCTGGAGCGCTGGATGAGGACCCAACATGAAAAGCCATAATGGGTCCAGTTAAGAAGAATGTGGAGTTATTTGGGGTTATTTTATGGAGTCAGTGAAGCAGCACAAGGAGGTACGGAGTTCCCACACCCCCTCTCTGTATGACGTTGGGGTTACGCAGAGGTTAATGGGTCAGACAGGTCTGAATGAGGTTTACCATCAAACTGGGAAACAGCCATGCCCCAGTGGACACAAGGTGCTGGAGTTCATAGGAAAAGTCCTGGGGGTTGAGCCTCTGGACAAACAAAGTGGGGTGGGGGGTTGGTTTGAGGCCCAATTGGGCGAAGTCAGTCTGACTCTTCTGTTCAAAGAGAGCGTTCTCAGCTGGCATTTGTGCTCAGATGCCCTCACGCTCCAATCACATGAGGAGCTCGCCAAGCCTTATTATCTGCAGTCAAAATAACGTTCAGCACCACTTCGTAACTATACACAACCACTGTGGCCCAGAAGTAGCAACATGGTCCCTGATCTCCTTTAAACAGCAGCAGATAAGACAGTAGCAATGACAAGAGCCGTGCCCTTGGCCACAGAAGATTGTTTGTGCTGTTAGAGACCCATCATGTGGCTACTGTCACAGCATTTCCCCCAGGGTTGTTCAGGGGCTTGGACACGAGCCCAAGGGCAAATGGTCTCCTGTGAGGTATGTAAACTTTTGCCTTTTCTGATGGGCAATCTTTTCAGAAGACATGCTTCCATTTCAGTTTAAAAAAAAAACAAAAAAAAAAACAAAGATTCCTTGAGACAAAGGAATGGATAAACAATGAGTACTGGTCCTTCATACAAGTTATCACCTTCCTTCATTCTATAAGAGCAGAATAAATTCTAGCATCGCCAAACCTTGACCAGGAACAAAATCTTGCAAAATTGTTGCCAAAGGCCCAAATCTGAAATTTCACATTATCATGAGTTTGAAACTTAGTTTTCCCCACTAGCAAAACACACACACACAAAAAAAAAGCATTAAAGTAATTTTTGCTGTTAGAGTGAAGCAAATCCATCAAGGTGCATCAGTACCTTTGAGAAGCTGCAGGAATCAGCGTGCATTTGTAATTTATCTCCATCTGTATGGTTGTAGTTGATTTCTGCTGGTACGCAGAGTAAAAAATGGCATCTTCTGTCTGATGTTTTCGGCAACACTATCAAATAGCAGCGCCCCTCAGTAACAGCGTAAAACTGTCCCGTCTTCACTGTGGACCCTCACCTGCTTGAGACGCTTGATCTCTTGGTCCAGCTCCGTCTCGCGGGTCTTAGCATTGAACTCTGACACGCTGGACGAGGAACTGCGGCTGCGGCCGGGCCTTTCAGTCTCCAGCTTAAAGAGCTGCAGATGCTCCAACTCACGCCTCAGGTCCTCTATCAGCTTGATAGGAGGAGGAGGAGGGAGGGACATCGAGAGGGGGGGGAAGAAAAAAAAAAAAACCATACACTTAGAGGGAACACAATTTTACGGCAGGATATGCACATGCAAGGATGCAGATAACCTTACTTCCTGCATGGCCTCGCGCTCCTTCTGGAATTCGTGCCTGTTCTGCTTCAGCTTGTCCATCATCTTCTTGTAAAGGTCCATCTCATCCTTCAAACGTAGGCTGGTGTCTTCCAGTTTGTCTGTCATTCGTTGTTTCTCCTGGGTTTACAGAAATGGACATGAGAAAAAAAAAAAAAAAAAAAAAAAAAAAAAAAACACACAGTCCTGCCTGGGAGTCTCAAAACAGGAAAAGCAATAACATTCTGAAGCCCACCAACTCCAGAGGGTTGCCATATCTACGCCAACAATGAATCGAAGGCCTTGCCCCTGGTTTTTGTTTTGCTCTCTGAAAAGAGGCGGTGCTATAAATGGCTGTTTTTACACTTTTCCCCACACACAAGGGTGTGTGCTTGTTGACATTTTGATAAACTGGGCTTGAAATAACCCAGCTTTTCTTGACACCACCATGCGCCCATCTCCAGTGCAGCTCTGTCTACCCTCTGTAACCTGAGGGTAAACCAGGTTGCTGGTGTACACTGATTCCATACAAATCACCAAGTTAACAATCACATAAATTAACCATCATCTGGTTAAAAAGAACTACACTCAGCGGCCACTTTATTAGGAACACATGCCCAATAATGCACACAGCAGTACGGCGCATGATTGTGAGTATACAAAGCACATAGACCAAGTCTGGAGTTTGCATTATTATATGAACAAATATTAAAATATTAGATATCAAGACAACATGTGGTTTAAGTGATTTTGAATACAGTTTGGTCATCTGTGAGTTGCAGCTTTTAAGCATTTCAGAACCAACCAATCTTACACACACGAGCTTTTACTACAATAGCCCATACTGTCCTACCACCCAACCCAAAAGAGCATCTTTGAAATGAGATAGAATGTGATGTTAATAGAATTAATCCGTTGTCAAGAAATCTGCAGAAACAGCAAAGCTGACGAGCAACCACGGGGGGGGGAGAATCCCCGCAGAAACAAGTCCAGCTCTTTGTTGCTAAATCCACCCTGTTTTTGAGTCAAAGGAGGATCCAACTGAAAGGGTTTACCTAATAAAGTAGTCTGTGAGTTTATTCTGTTAATTTGTACTGATTTTTCCCCAATGATTTCTTTAAGAAATACCCTTCTGTAGCATGGGATGTCCCCAATATACCAAAAGGACGACTCCATGACCTAACAGGTCAGGTTAATAGTTAAAGGGAAGAGGTTGGAACATAGACCTGTGTACACATTGTATAGTCAGGAAAGACCCCAACACCCCCTCTGGTATGAAGAATTCAAAACTGACAGGAGCAGGGATTATACCTACAACCAAACTTCTAAGGGGTAAGGGTTGTAGCAACGAGATGTTCAAGGTGCTCATGAGAAGCACGGAACAGCTGTGATTCTCCTGAGAACTTTTGGGGTGCCAACAATCTGCTTCAGGAGGTACCTATGACCTCTGTGGTGTTACTGAACTGGTTGTGGATCTGCCAGAATCATGGTTTCTGGATGTAAACAACAAAGTGAACTGTGCGGTTATACAGCAGTATGTGTCTACATTGCATATGACAGAAACAGGGCTTATTTTCTAGAGTCCTCCCCATAAGGCAGCCGGTGAGGGTGGTTGTGAATGAGAGCGTACCTCGTCCAGCTTCTCCGTTTGAGACTTCAGGCGGCTCATGTTCACCTTCATCTCTCCATTCTCCTCCTCTAGCTGCTGGACCCTGTAGCAGAGAGGAATTGCTTAACCCGGGTTCGTCCTGATATAATTGAAGATACTGAATGGATAGCCCAGACCAGGTGTTATAATCTGCAGGCGAGGGCACCACCTGTTGCTGAGCAGCTCAATCTCAGTGTTCTTCTCCCTTTCCAGCTTGCTGTAGGCATCACGGTGTCTCCTCAACTCCTCCTCCATGGATTGCTCTGCCCGTGCTTCCTGATCCTTTATCTGCTCTTCTAACTCATGGACCCTGGGAAGAAGGACAAACATTTACACCCATGTGGCATCAACTCAAAAACAACAACCAGTTCCAAAAGAAATTGCAGCTTCCTTCAGGTAATATTAAGCAGAAGAAAATTATGAAACCTTGCCAGCTACACTGTACATACACACTATTTTATGTTGGTGTAGCATTGCACAGATGTGCGTTTCTGCCTACCTGTGAACCAGCTGCGTGTTTTCCTGCTTCAGCTTGGACTTCAGATCTCCATTCATCATGCTGTCATTCTCCAGCTCTGTTATCTTCTTTTCCAGGTAAATAACCTGTTTATGAGCGAGTGTGGATTTAGGCGGTTCATAATGAGGCGCATTTATCAAAGCTCCTGTACACATTATTTTGCAGCAAAAATAAGGCACAGAAATATTTTTGTAAATACACAGAAGTTTCAGCAATGCCTTCAAAATATCAACTTCAGTCTTAAAACCAAGACACAAAGATTAATCAGGCAGAGAAATTATCTTGGTGTTGGAGGGTTCTCTCAATTCTGCTTGCAACAGGCTAGATGTTCATCCCGATTTTGAAGGCTCTGTACCTTCTCAGTGATGTCAGCATCACAGGAGTCGATGCTGTCTCGGAAGAGATCCTCCGTGCTGCCATTGCTGCTGCTCAGGTTGCTGCTATGGAACAGCTGTCTGCAGAGCGATAGGATGAGGATTATCTCAAAGTGCAGTATGATGACATGGATGTGGCTCCTTGCTAGATGACAATCCAGCTCAGACAAGATGAGAAGAGTGATCCTTTATTGAAGCTGGAAATCAATACTTTGCCCTCTCTTAAGGAATCTACATTGTGGAGGAACCTCAACACGTTTCAACATCTAGTGAGGGCATTGTTGTCTGTGTGTCCACAGAAGTCTGATGGCTTATGCTTTGAGGAATTCCCTGAGGTTCAGAGCAGAGAGGTCCACCTGGTGGAGCAACAATCTGATATGATCCTTCTGCACTAATATCAAAACCAAAGTATACAATCATTAATTCACCATCTTCTGTGGTTCTTTTACAAAACCACATAGTAGACCACAACTATGAAACTATAGATCCAAGACTTCTTGTGGGCACATCTGAGTCTTCAGTAACTTTGGAAATATAGATGTCAGACATATTTTTTCGGACTAACAGCTCCTCAGAAGTTCTGCCTGGGTACAGCAAGAGAGAGAACCCCCAAGATAGTACAGAAAACAGATTTGCATATGTTCATCGGTAACCACACGGGGGGGGGAAGAAAATTTAACAGCTGGGAAATTCTAGCCAAAGTATGGTAATGTTTAACCATCCAATGGCAACAGCAGATAAGCACTGGCAGTGGAAAGAGGAACAGCCTACCTTCCAAAAGCAGTGCTGGTTATCTTCCTGTTAGGACTAGAAGAAAACACAAAGAAGAGGATTTCTGTTACAACACCATTTCTAGTGTATAAGTCAGCCATTTGATTTGCAGGAGGCCTAAAAAGGTAGCTAATTTGCATACAGGGATGAGAGGGAAAACCAAAGGACAATTTGAAAGTTAATGAAATTCTTCTCCCTTGTGGCGTTTTACGCTTTCCATTAACTCAGCGTTTGCCTTGTTTTGAAAGCAGATTCTGTTTTTCAAAACTGAGGTGTCTGTCAGTGTTGCATGTATTAAATGCATGCTCACACACACACACACACACACACACACACAGAAAATAGTATTAAATTCAAAAGCCAGAAAAATGGTCAAGGACATAAGCCCTGAAGGTTTTCAGATAAGTTCCTACACATTCCCTTTTGCAGTAGCCTTGAGGTTCTTCACCTTAGCATCTATGTACCTTTTTTTTTTTTTTTAAAGGAAAATTAAGCCATAAAAGTTAACATATATAATAATGAAGGGGGAGTGATTCTTCCAACTTTGGAAACTTCTCACCAACTACATCTCACTGCTGTAGGCCAGATTTCTCCTCTCCATACAATACTGTTAATGCTCTGTTCATTTTCCTCTATTGTCTCAAAACCAACAGTCCTTGTGTCAGTCTTTCCTTCAACTGGTCTTCAAAACTATCTCTGATGTATTTGGGTTTTTCCCCCAAACTCCATTTCAATGTTTAAAAAAAATACAATTTTTAAAAAATTCCACATTTTATAAACCCTTTCTCCTGTTCCCTCTTTCTTCATTTGTTTCACCTCCCTACACTCAGCTTGTCTTTAGGGATAAAGTGTTTAATTGAGCTGCTGGACTGACTTCCAAGAATAGATACTTGAGCTATATTAAAAATATTGAGAGAGAGAAAAAAAAAAAAAGTGCAGAACCAGTTCTTTGATAATTAAATTTTTTACTGTCATCTAAGGCGGCTCTTTGAAAGGCAACACACACACACACACACACACACACACACACAGTTAGACATGAACTAATATGTTGGCGTCAACTGAGGTCTTCTGCAGTGAGTTGCACTATCTGGTGGTGAAACCACCGTATAAATAAGTCTGCTCCTGGAAAAGGTGCCGACGGCTGCTGTTAGTAGAGCACCACACACGAGACCGAAGTTTTGCATAAGTCTGGTAAATGTGCTTCGATCTCTGTGTTACACAGAGGACAAACAACGCAGCACATAATCCTGTTACCATCGGGTGACTCCCTGAACTGACAATGGCAATGACCCTGCCTTGACTGTCAAAATCCTGGCAAAATCCCAGACATATATGACTACCAGACTCTAGGATGAGGAAGTACAACCAACCAGATGAAGAATTCTTCCATTGTCATTAGGTACTTTACAGCAATGTACAGTTTTACAACTGTAATTGGTTAAAAGCTACACAGGCCATCCAAGGATACAATGGGAGAACCATTCTTGGGAACTGAAAATGTTTTAAAAAAAAAAGTAAATAAAAAAAATTCTCTGCTGTCCTTGCAATGTCAAGCTTGAATTCTAGCGTGATTCTAACAACCTGGATACAAATTTGCAGACACAGCCTTTTCATAGTTTATAAATAGCCTCTCTTCTGGATCACTACTTTCAGGCACATGAAATTAAGAGTAAAAACAAGCCATGGTAAAATACCATTAATACCAGGAGGTTTTACTATCAAACCCAGATCTCATTACTGAGTATCTCAAAAAAAAAAAAAAAAAGCAATTCATATATCTTGAGTTATTATACTGTACCCAGAGTACATCATTTTTTGACCAACTTATCAGTATACAAACATATTTTGACCCTTGAAAATCACATTTCTGAGAGAGAATAAAAATAACCGAGCCTGGTCACAAAAGCTCTGATGGATTTCTGTTCCTCATCCTCAATTTAATTATTTAGCCTCAAAACAGGCTGATGCAAATACAATAATTTCTGAATGTATATAGCTTAGATATTCTTTTACATGTGGAATGAGGCAACTCCAGTCAAGTGGCTCGCTCACTGCCAGGCAGCAGGTACCTGAACAACTTCAGAACCTATGTGAAGATCCATGGTACCAGAAGGTTACCTGGCAGAGGCAGTCCAGCCATGTCAACCACTTTCTTTTTATGCGAAAGAACTCCAATTGTCAGGTCCTCAGTTAAAGGGAAGAAATACGGGCCTGGATTTTAAAAATCAAGTTCCTAATGGCAGGCACTAGAAGGAAAGAACACTTTTGCTTAACTGCATTACTGGGCTGTGGCATTTATTATTCAACTTCAACATCAGAGGACTAAATAATTAATACCGGGAAAGGAATCAAACTGCTCCATAAACCACCAGAGGACATCACAGGCTTCTCGCAGCTCCCGCTTGAAGCTAAGAATGAAAACCAGGCCCCAGCTGCAAATCATGAGTCATTATGGGACTAAACGCAAGGAGGCCTACCTGCATTTCCTGACTAATCTAACATGACAGTTTATGGAAATGGAATTGACATCACTTTTCGAAACTGAGGTGATGTTGCACGGGTGCTCCTCACCTGTTGGCCTTGAGGTTCTTGAGACGCACCTCCAGGTCATTGAGCAGGTTGACCTTCTTACAGCACTGGGAGCAGTACACATCCATCAGTTCGCTGTTGTACAGCTGCCTCATCTTCCGAGGGGTCTGCCCAGCGCTACACAAATGCAGCACAGCGCCATCAAGGTTTATGCCAAAATTATGCCAGCATGGATAATGACAGCAGTACAACTTCTCAACAATGGTAGTATTTAACACAGGTGCGGACATTAAAATAATGACAATATAATGGTGTCCCATGTATTTGGCCAGTCTAGGAGGCCAATAAAACCAGTGTGAGCCAACATGAGCTACGCATTGATATAGTTGCCTTCATTTCTTGGTTTCTTGTCAACAGAAGGGACACCAAGCTGCAAGATCATTGACCGCCACATCAGGCTAAAAGGGAGCCATCTTTCACCTTGGGGGGCTGTCAAATAGATGCTAAAGTCAAGGTCTTAGAATAGAATATTTGAGCACCTTACCCTTTACAGACTGTTGAACAGAGAGAGACATTAAGATTTTTCTCTAACATTTACTCTTAAAAGGTGAAGAAAGTCTTGTACAGAACAAGAAAAATTACATACACTGAAAGTGCTGCCATTTCAAGATTTAAGTTCCTTGTTTGGGCCCTTCCCTCATGAAACAAACAGTGCTGCAAGTCACTTATGTTACAACGGCAGACAAGAATCCAGGGGAATTGGTTGGACCAGTGTTACACAAAGGTACTAATGTCAGTCAAAGGTTTTGCTTTAACTGTGTCCAAAGAAATCTAAACAAAGAGCTCTGCTTTTTTTTTTTTTTTTTTTTTTTTTTAAAAAGAAGTTATGATGAATGCAGATTCATCCACGGAGCCTGCAGATAAACTACCTGTTTGAAAGTTTAACTAAAAGCCTCTAAGACAAAAACTGAAAGCTGGTCTGAGCAAGGCCTCAAAAGCCTGTGGAGTAAAAACTTTTTAACCCGTTTTGGCTGACCAAAGCTTGTTTGGCACCAGATTCAGCCATCACAGCAAAACATGTTGAAGACTTTAAATTCCCTGGGTTCACCCCCCCATTAGTCTAGCTGTGTCACACGCATCTGCACCCCAAAGAGACAGTTGACCCACCTGGAGGGGACTGAAGAGCCCAGATCGGAGTATACGTTGGTGCGAGTCTCGTCGTCTGGGCAGGGACTGCTGGGAGTGAAGTCTACGTCTTCCCCTTCCCCGTAGTCCTCAAACTGCTCCTCGTTCAGGGATGCGGAGGAGCGCGTTGAAAGGTCAGAGGTCAACGAAGGGTTTGTCTGACCGCACCTGAAAGCAGGGTCAGCGTGGTCATTGCTGCTGCTGCTCCGATGCAGACCAAGCAAGAATCATTTAGCTTTCTGCGGTCCCGATTCAAAAACACGCCACCCACTCAAAAATGCAGCAAAAGCTGCTCACAATCTTTCCTTTCACTTCTATGACAACGATGCCAAAATGGGGATGTTTGTGAATGCAAACAGTGCTCACTATAAAGAAATTGCGACGTATTAATTGGATCTATTACGCAAATTATTTGCAAACACTACCCTGTGATTTTTGCTGTTACACATTTTGTGTGAGGAAGCTATGAAAGCCACTGAAGCAGAGAGGAGAGGAGAAAATATGATATTGAAGTTAAAGAGTGTGTTAAAAGAAAAAGTAGGGGGCAGGGGGTCCTAACTTTTCTCTGGGGAGGAACAGCCCTCGGATTCCGTCTTCCTTGTCACTGGGTCTGCCCCCCTCTGAGGTTTCCGAGCCAGGCGCACTGTCCACTGCGCTGTCCAAGTCGGACTCTGCACCGTCACGGCTCCCTGGACTTTCCTCCTGAGGAAGCGGCGTGCAGTCGGGGTACGGCCGTGTGTACATGATGTGGAAGTGTTCCAGGCCCTGCTCGCGGTGCTGCAGACAGAGATGGAAAGTACAGTGAGAGATGTTTCCCCCCCATCACTTGGAAACCCCTCCCTGAGCTGTAAGACAGCAAGGTTGGAAACTAAACTGCATCATGAGCATTGTTTCATCGAACAGGAGACCCCTGTGAGGTTTGTGAAGTCAGCTGGGAGCAACCAGGGTCAGAGGTAATAAGGCGGTTTCTATTTCTATTTATTCACATCCACTGTGCTTTGAGCAAACAAGCTATTCTAAGCCATTCTAGTTCAAATGCAAAGAGCTTAGTTTGGCATGTTGGAGCATGCAAGTTAGACCGAAAGGGAGAGGCGTGGTGACTGCATGAACCCGTCATACAGGTCAGGCGAATGACACAGGTGCACCACCACAGCTTTTATGTCCAGCATTATAGTGATACCTCACTGTTTTGGCTTTAAGTTTCCTTCGGTCTCACAGACACACATACTGAAAAGCCGGAGAAAGGAAAAGGTTAAACAGGTTACTTGTTCCAACATCTGATAATCTTGCTGGCCAGATTTAATTTTCTTCTTCATTGGTGTTTCAGCATGTGGTTCTCCCTGGAGAATATTGTGAAGTCCCCAAATTATTCTTTAGACTATTTATAACATCCCGACAGCCTGTTCATTTATTAATGGTTTGTATCTAAGAAATGAGTTTTATCCATCTATTATTACGGACAGCCCGTTTCACATTCGTCTCAACTGTAGCCTTTGGCTCAGACTTATTTGCAAGACGGGAACTTTTGTTTTGGAGGCCCGCTGGTGGTTCATGACAACTGTGCTCACAGTAAAGTGCAGCAGATCTGTCCTAAAGGCTCATACCAATGGCAAAATATAGGTCACAGGCTTGGAATGACAAATTCAGGTCACCCAAAGACCAGTTATAGGATGGACTGGAACGACAGAGACAGACTTCCATTGTTGCCCACCCCAGGACCGTCCGAAAGCTTTACACATACATGCACATGCCAAAAACTAGAACGTGCCAAGTGCTTTTGTTACGTTATGTATGTAAAAAAAAAAAAAAAAAAAAAATTTGTAACCAGAAAGCCAGTGTTTCTACTAATCTGATTCTAGGGTTCTGAAAAACCAGTTTACTGAACTTCCAAGAATTGTTTTCCTGTAGTCTGAAGTGGCAAATGGTTCCAGATCATCTCTGCGAGTGACACAGGAGCCTGCCTCCATGAGGGATGGTGGTGGTGGGGAGGGGGGTGGTCCACAGGAGCCAAGCAGAGAATTAACGGCCAAATCAGGGAAGGGCTGCATTGTGTTGAATGCAGGAGTTTGCTGGGAGGGGTGTTTAGTATTCCCCAACAGCTTTTTGGACTCGGAAAGCCACCCACTGAGGGGTTGGGCAAAAAACCAATTCTCAACCCCCCCCCTTCCCCCAGCCCTCTAGGCATACATGCACGCGTGCGCACATACACACACACACGACAAGTTTACAAAGTTCACTTCACAGAATCCTTTGACTTGAATACTTAGGAAAAAGCTGTAGAACATTCTGGAAGTGTAGAATCCACTAAACTAACAGATGCCAAATGTATGGGCTGCCTTCTGCTAACTATCTACAATTTGGAAAAAGGGGAACAGGAAGTATTATGGGAATGAACACAGACGACTGTGCTTTGGGTCATGGCACCAGGGTATTATGTCTCCATGGCTGAAACCCTAGAGCTTCTGACCTGATGGCATACAATTCACCAGGTAGCTGTTGTGGACTGAGGGATACAAAATGTAAATGGTCCATTTGAGACAATTGAAACAAAACAAAAAAATTCCTTAAAAATTATTTCCTCACATATGTACATAGTAGGAAACAGCACGTGGTGACCAATGGAAACATCCGGCATTTTGTGAATAGACATAACCGCATACAGTACATTGTGCGTCACTGAGTTTACAGCTTTGCCATGGAAAGTTACCATACACCCTGCTTCATGCTCATCTCTACCAAAGAAAACCTGTCTGTAAATACGTACACATAGGTGTGTCATGTGACGACTACAGCGTGGTGCCGCCAGGTTAATGGCGTGTTTGTGTGGCTATTGTGTCCTTTCTTACAATTAGGATTATGACTTACAAAAATACTACGTGTCAAATGTACCAAGATCAGAGAGAACCACAGAGAGACCTGTTACCTTGACTACTTGAACACCAGGTCACTCAAAGTGTGACCTGTTCAAGTGAAAATAATGCAAATTTGGCTTTGGTACCTGTGTGTATGCCAATAGTTCCCCTCCAAGTACCATATGGATCCTCCTAGTTGGCTTTTCAACAGTTATCCTTGCCAAACATCCACACACATTTCTCTAGACTTAAAGAGGCCAGATGTACATCTCCACTCTCTGCTGTAGACAACGCACCAAAGTTTGTATCTGCTTCCCCAAAAATCAACTGGCTTCAAACTGACCAATCAGAGTGAGCTGTGGCCTTTCCTGTTGATTCTGGTTGGCTGATGGCTGTTGAATAGCACACTGCTGCCTGTTCACAGGACAGGACAATGGCAGCGTGAGCGTCTCCTCAAAGTGACATCACGACCGTTAGGAGCAGCCAGGGGTGTCAAAACAGTCCAATCATTCCACTGTTTGGTGGGAAATTGAGAGACATTCTTTATGTATGACAAGTTCTGGGTTTTTTTTTTTTGGATGTGGTTTACATGCCAGATCTTCAGCCGACTTTGACGTGTCAAAGAAGTGGTGGGAACGGAGTAAGTCGTGACGCTTTGACGTGCGGAGTGATATGTACACAAAAACAGAACTTAACTGATCTTGCACAATGAAGGTTCCAAAGGAGCCAGCTGCCAGAACAGACAATTACCTTGTTGAATCCTCTCATGTCCCCAAGGGAAAGTCACAAATTCATGAACTGCTTAATGAGCCTTAGATTCAGGGGAATAACCTATTATAGACACTGTAAATTTAATCTAAAAAAATTCTTCAATTTAAAGGTCATATTTTGAGGTCACAGGAAGTCACCTACCAAATACTGCACTGTTCCATCTTTTATCAGAAAAGCCAGATTACCAAAATGCAAAACCTCACCATCAATCTTTGGCTGAAAAGCATTTCATCACTCAGCAATAACACACGGATCTACACACCTCAGGGTCAGGCAGCATAGGACAAATAAAACAAAATCAGGAAATGGGGTTACCATGTAGGGACCGGAAGTGATAAGTCCAAAACTACTTCAAACCAGTGTCATGGATGCTGGAAGCACTTCTATGAGAAGATGCAGGGGAGATGTTGACAGATCCCACTAGATGCAATATGCCAGCCAACGTGCCCTTTGTGTGGCTGCCCCACTATTTTGCCCTCTGCTATATGCTCCAGCTTAGCACAGCAAGAGCGTATGTATCCACCTCCAACAACTGTAATGGCATCATCTATAAATCACATAAACCCCACTGCCACACAGCTATTCTCACCCATTTGCACATGAACCGAAGAGAGCCGACAGCTTTATTACAGTCATTATTGAGAGATCCCTTGGAGAAGAGCAGTGCTGTGAAGCATGTTTCAGATGGATGAGTGCAAAAAATAATGGACAGTTGAGCTGCAACTCAGGGCCCTGTGAGGGTGCTTCTTGAAAACCCACACATTTTCAGGGACAACAAAAAGTAACAAAAAATGGATCAAAAGAAGCTCTAGGATTCTCATAACTCAAACCAACCTTCCTTTTCACAACATTATCATTAGCATCCTCATCCAGCTAGGGTGGAAGAACAGAAAGGTGTTTGGTGCTGCAGAGCTGGTATAGTGTTTTTTTGAGCTTAGAGACCACACAGGGGCTTGGAGACAAAGCATACTTCTGGAGACTAGGGGGGGGATTCTTCTTGAGGCAGTACAGGTCCCCAGAGGGTGCAGACAAGGAGGAAAAACAAGAGGAACTGGGCATCAACCCCACTCTAGAACCCCCTGCCAACACTCTCCATTTGAGACCGCTGCACCAACATCTGTGGAGGCGGAAGACTGTGTGCTGAACACAGCTCCATGCGGGAGGCTTTGTGGGATGGCGCCGCACTGCACTTCATAGCCACTGGCAAAAACAAATCGGAGAGCCAAACATGGACTTGCTAACCTTCAACCACTTGAGGCCATTGACAGGTAGGTGGTTCACACTGAAAACACATATTCTGCATATTTATTTACTCACCAAATTCCTATACTCAGCTAAAGCCTTTACCCATCATGAATCAAGGAGATGACAAGGCTACTCTTTACATATTTATGGTGCTACATAACACTGATGCAACTTGGTGAAATTTTGATTTAAAAAAAAAAAAAAAAAAAAAAAAAAAAAAAAAAAAACACTGCCATTCCTAGGATTTTCAGGCCAAAAAAAAGCACATTTGATAGAATTAAATGGCTGATTATAGTGCAACTGAAGCAGTTAATTTAATGTACAACTAATTCAGATAACTGGGAGTTGCACAGTACAATGTTAATAGTTTTACATTAGTTATATACTTTCTCCAGTCTTCTGTTTACATGGCCTAGGCACATACTCTGAAACTAAAAGTCATACCAAGGAATACGGTCTATAGAGAAAATAAACCCACCCTGTGCAACCAGTGCCAATGTCAACTGGTCATGGTGGCTCATGGGGTAAGAAAGCTTAAGAACCTCTCCCTTGTACTCATCTATGTTGAAACCACCAAAAGACAGATATAGCAAAAGAATGCAATCCCACCCAAATACAAATTGTGCTGGCATCACCAGAAGCAACAAGATAGAATTAAAGAACCAAAGACAGGCTGAGAAGGAAGCAGAAATCCCTGTCTCATTACAGCAAAGAGGTAAATTTGGGAAGGAACTGCCAGCAGGGCACAAAGCAGGCCGGCTGTCACCGATGCGTTGGAGCTGCCCTATCTTCCCACAGTGACGCAACCGCTTTCCTGTCACAGGGTTTGCAAAAGGTTCACTTCATTTGCCTTTAGGAGTCATGCCATGATCCTTGTGCAATCCTTTAGCTGGTATCGGAAAAGCTAGAAGGGAAATAAAGAGGATCACAGTTCTCACGAGAAGTGACGTAAAGACTGACCAGCTCATTAATGCTTCAGTTTTTGATGTAGCCCAAACATTTATACAGGGCACAGCTTTAATCATACATATTACCACATGCGACCATATATTATTCTCCGTTTTGCCTTCCACACTGCATTTAAACTGAACGAAAGAATACAAACCATTATTTTGCTTGTAATGACACTGGCAAGGAGGAGATATGAAAACTGCTTCTGCAATTCGACAGTGCTATAGTAAGTACATTTACACAAATATTAAACACAAACATTGCATTTCTGCTTCGGGACAGACCGTCCATCCTGACAGGAACCTCATATTACCTCTGAATATGAACTAGGTCCATAAATATAAAAACATAAAAATGCACATACCTGCTATTGGGGGGGGGGGGGAGAAGACCTCAAACCAACAGACATAGCAGCATTTTTAAAACATCCTTAAAGCACCCTAATTTAAACCCAGTTGTTCAACACAATTGCTTTTAATGCAATATTAATGAGGAAGAACACCAATTTTTCCCTAATTGAAGAAGCTGGCTCTCTTGGCACTACAGGTGCTCTGCTGAAAGTCAATATCAATGCTAAACAAGCCATTGATTTGTCTCCCCTTCTATGCCCTGGGGAAATGCACGCATCACAATGCAGGACAGAAATTGCCAAGCATCCACTAATTTGTTAAAAAGGTTGAAATGAGCACATGTACTCAAAAAAAAAAAAAAAAATTATATACAGTAGACCTTAATCTTACAAGGTAATGGCAACACCTATTACATCACAAAGCAGAAATCCATAGTGAATTTCTCTTGTTTTCATAGCAGACCGCAGGCGTTTCCACCTTCAGCACCTTCTGCCCCATCAACTGTTCGTTTTAATAAAAGAACAGAATGTAGATCAATAGACACAAGGTTTGGCAGCTTTTTTAAAAAAAAATAAACACTGTCATCTTGGAGTACAGGAGAGAAACACTGCACAGCAGCCAGCATATGCAGATTAATTATTCCAGGGATTCATCTGGATCATGAATTATGAAAATGCTCATGTTGGCCTAAAAAAAAAAAAAAAAAAAAAAAAAAGCAAGACTGGGAATACTGAAGAGGACAACTGGTGGAGGCACCCATTTGAAACATCACTACAAAATCCTTTATGTCTGTGCAGAACCAGGACACAATGTGCATGTGAGAAAAGTAGCCCAATATGGGGGGGGGGGGGCTGAGGGCGGTATGCATGTTTGCCAGTGCTGTGAAAGGTGATCAGCTCTGTTCTCTGCACCTCTCTCAAGGATCGGCATTGATCTGCAGAGGCGTCTCTCGCCGGCGGGTGGACTGCGCTGTGCTGCTGCCAGAGTTTGAATTTGCCCCTTTCCAAGCTCTGGAGAGCTGCTTGCTTTCAGCTCACGCAGGGGCAGCTATGCTCAAATGCGGCAGAACGGCTAAATTTAACAGCTCTGCAGCTGGCCAAAGTCTTCAAGTGAGAGAATTCACCATTCCAGGTACTTACACTCAGTACAATAAACAGTGGAACAAGGGTCCTTCTATCTGTTGTGTCACCAGGTGAGCCCAAACACCAAAGGATTATTATAAAATTATCCATCTACACTACATTAAATGAAGACAGGCTGTTGGTTCTGTTCCTACAGGCTGACAGCTTGAATGTATAATTCATCATGCCAGTGTCAAGTTCAAAACCAACATCTCTTTCAGAAAAGGAAGAGCACAACACATTTAATAAAATTCATTGTTTAAAAAAAAAAAAAAAAAAAAAAAATCTCAGCATCACACTAAAAATGTCAAGGTAGTACATACATGTGGTCATTGCAATTACGAGTTAGAGGAAGCAGCGAGTCATTCTAAGATGCACAACCACCATCTGGATCGCTATGATCAGCGGTGTGCCTCGTGGCCTGGGTCAGGGCCACTACTAATCCACATAAACGGTTCTGTGGTGCTTCAGAATCTGGATACACAAAAATGTGCCGTGTGGCAGACCAAAGTACATAAATGGTCCAAGTATATAAAGGTCCCAAAGGGATTATATGATCAATATGTACTATGATTTTAAAATTAGTTACCAAGTCAGACACGCTTCCCTAAAAGGCAGTACAGGTGTACATTATCAAATTAGTCAATTAAAACTGTATAAAGTTAAAAACATCAGAATGCAAAATATGGCAATGACAACATGACTTAAATGGTTATCAGCAATGTGTTTTATTCTGAAATCCTTCTCAGGAACATGAAAAATTCACACTGGGTGTAAATATAAGCCCTCATAAGTTTAAAAACGCACACATTGTTTTGCCAAACATTTAAAACAATGCCCTTTTTTTGTTTTAATCTTTAGATGCCTCCCGCAAGCATGTAAATGACTAGTGTGTTTGCAGCATTTTAAAAGCCAATACTGAATTCCTGAGCAGCTGACACTCCATCTATTCCTGCAGCAGAAGTTCACTTTGGAGAACTAACAGTTTGTTGTGGATATTGATAAGCTTGCGGTTTGCAACCATCTTGCCGCAAAGTTGCAAATTTTTAAGGGAATGCTTCACTGATGTGTTTAGGAACACAGAAGAATGCTGACACATGGCTATGCTTAGCAGGCTAACAAGAGACTTCAAGTAATCTGATTTACCAAAGTAAAATTATACCCCCCATTCTCTCCTGTCCCCAATAACCATTGTCATCTTAGAAAAGAAAAAGTACACACAATAACCTATGAAATGTATGCTGTGTGTGTGTAGTCGCTGGCAGGAGACTGCTGCACCCTGCTGTGGCACCAAAAGAACTTGACAGCACAATGTCCTGTGGCCAAAGACGGCACCACAAGACGACTAGCTGCGTCTTCTTGTTTGTGATAAAACCAACCATTCAATATCTGTTCATAATAAAATGACACAAATACCAAGATCAAGTATTTGGGTGGTGCTGTTGTGCTACGACAGCAGCCTGAACTGCAACACCTAGACAACGTGTGTTTGCCCTTGTGTTGTCATAATAAAAAGTCTCGATAGCAGCCCAAGTTCAGGGTTTACCGTTTTTATTGCCGTTTTTCTCAGCCTCGCTTCGTCAAAACAACCGCATGCCTGCTGTGGCATCTTGTCAAATTATCTCAGATAGAAGCTCGGACACAACCGCAGATACTGGAGATGTCCTTTTCGCTCAGGTCTCTGCCAAGTCTCCACATTTCTCATTGTGTTAATTTTTAAACTGGCGTCACCATTTATAAAGAAGTCACAGCAAACAAAAGAAAAGCGGGGGGGGGGGGGGGGGAGACCCAAGCAAGGCCCAGGGAAGGTGACCGGGGAGGAATTTCAACCGTATACTTCTTCCCTGACCTTTGCTTTGACCCAATGTGAAAGACGCTGGGCTCACAGCAGCAGGTGGTGGCTGATTCTAGTCTCCAATCGCCCACCGTGACAGGGCTGCTGCACCGTGTCTAACCCCTGTCAGACCCCTGTCTAAAAATCCAGCCCCCATCTTGGGAAGGGCAGCCCTGCCAGCTGTTACTGGGCTGCTGATATTCATACCCCCACCCCGAAGGACCCACTGAAACAGTTCTATTCTCCCGCTTTCATTGAGACCCGGACACACACACAAGTGTGAACTCCAAAACAAAAGCCACTGAGCTCAATTCTGACACCACCAGATTAGCCTGTGAACTGTGACAATGGGGTGTGGCCAGAACTGGGCAGTGCAGGAGAAATGTCACCCATCGGTACCCAGATTGAGCACTGGCTGAGTGGCTGAGGGTAAGCTGGACAGTAACTCTGCCATGATATGGCTCCCTTCCTAGGAGAAGGAGACTGCTGCTGTCTGAACATCAATGCTTTATACCCATTTCACCTATAAGCTGTGGTAGATACCTCCCTGGTGAGCAGGACCTACAAACGCCACTCAAAATGTATGGCAAGATACACATACAAACGCATTCTAATGTCTTCAGAAAGGGGCATCTTTATGCCATTGACGGATTACCAATCGGTCCAGCTTTGGCATGAGCAGACAGTTGTTAAATGCAGAAGTGATCAATGTGGTTTTAAGCTTACATCGGAAATGTTCTCATGTTGAGGCATGGATGACAACCGAGGAGGCAATGCTACTCTCTCAGAAGAGCCTCACCAAGTGTATGACTAAGTGGATCCAAACACCATAGCTCAGATAAAACTACCCGATGGTTTCTGCCTTCATATCCTATTATATCAACTTTTTGAAGACACAAACCTTTCTAGACTAGTACAGCTCAGACTTCCCATTTATCACAAGCCAATTCAATGGACACTTCTGCTTTCCCATCAGGCCTCGCACAAACGGACTTTGAATATTCCGCCAAGGTACCCGCTGTAGGGGATAAAGGTTGCAACCACTTCGTTCAACTTTTTAAATGCTGGACCGCATCAGCCGTAACTTAATCCCATTATCAACAACGAGAAGGTAAAATGAGCACATGGACCAGTGTCACATCAGAGCTGGGACACCTAGACAGAAGGATAGGGCACAAAGAGAGCGAGAGGGGCAAGAAATAGGGAAAGAGAGAAGGGACAAGCAAAACACACACAAAAAGGACTTTACTACCCTGTGCCCCCCCCGCCCCCCGTGCTCTGTTGTCCCCCAGTCCCAGATCAGTGAGCTTTCTTACCCCGTTACTCAGCGTGGGGCCACCAAGGTCCCCCTTGCTTCCGGCTGCACCGGCTGAGCCACCATGACCAGTCGACATCCACAGCAAGAAGCCCCTCAAAAGCCACCAGGTCCCCTCCGCAGGTGAGCTCACAGGTGAGAATAATGGAAAAACCTGCCGTAGTCCTTCAGATCTCCTCAAAGGATAATCCAGACGGCATGCAGGGACAACTTGCAGAGCCACTCACTCCCGCCGACCCACACGAAGAAACACGCGCACACAGACAGCAGCACTTTGGCAACAGTTGCTGAGCCAAAGCCACTCCCCCACACCCTCCCTCGCCTGACCGTTGCCGGGCAACTGGCTTCAGCTGGGCCCTCCCTCTGCGGTGACATCAGTGGGAACGCAAGTCTTGCATTGCAACACTTCTCACTGCCACCCGCACTTCAGGTTGAAGCTCTGTCAACTCAATGAGTGCTCTTGTGTGTGTGTGTGTGTGTGTGTGTGTGTGTGTGGGGAGGAAATAGAAACACTGTTCAAAACTAGCAAGCAATATGAAGTAACACATTTCAACCAAAGTTCCAATACACCTGATAAGAAGGCCGAGAAACATAAAACCACCTGCCTGGAGTTTGAGTCACAGCACTGGCGGACCGGGTGTGAACAAAATCCCATTCTGGAAGGCCTGGTCACAGAAAGAGAGGCTGAAACTGTGTGTGACACCAGGAAAACATGCTTCCTGTCAACAAAGCCATCTGAGTGAAAAGAGGCACATGGCAGACAGGATGTGACGCAAGTGCTGTAGTTTTAACATTTCTGTCTCATCTCCCTGCCACTGTATAAAACATCTCCCATCTCTCTATGGTCCTCTTAAAACACAACCGGCTCTGATGAAAAAACACACACACAGCCATAGACTCTGGATTTGTTTGTTGAAAGGTAATAAACTTAATCCCTTGGAAAAAACTAGCAGAACAGCAAGAACCCCTTGGCTAACAAGTCCAAGGCTTCACTCACAAAATGCTGTCTTTTTGACAGTGAAAGCAAGCAACGACTAGATACACAGAAATATAACGCATAAACCTGTGTGAAAAGAGCAACAACTGGATAAACCATACAATAACAACCTTTGACACTGGATTCTGGTTAATTTAAATTTATTTTTTGTGGACCTCAGTATTGTACAGCAATTGCCTTTGCCATTGCAGTCGTTTTGACAACTAGACGAACTGAATATTTCTCTCTCTCTCTCACACACACACACACCTCCACTGGAATACGCCTCTCCAATCACATTACTTCTCACCACCAGAAGCAATTGTGGTGAGTCTTGAGCAAGAAGTGACACCATCTGCAATATAAATATGCAGAAAAGTTACAGTAACGCTCTTAAGCTCCTTGAGCAGCTAACCTAGGACGAGTCTTAGCCACACACATTTTAAACAGTTATGCTTGAATGAAAGAAAATCAGATCAATATAAATGTTTCCAAATGGGCAGAGAGCATGCTGCACAGCAGCTAAAGATGTGTTCATTCTAACTGCAAAGTGAGAGTCTACAGTCCTGGGACACCATTGCTGCAGTGCTGTTGAGTAAGATACTTGACCTGAAATTCTTCCACTAAACAGGTACAGTTTAATGAATTTCAAGCACCCCATGTGATACCTTTTGGGTAATACAAATAAATAGCGATTTCAACGTGTTTTAATGCAAACAGCTATGGATTGACTCCCCGGCGTCATTCAGGTTCAAGCTAGGGAAAGGCCAAAATGAGACAGACAGGAAGGAGTGCCACCAACAAGACAAAGTACCATACCTTTTTTAGAAATCCATTTCATCAGGTTGCCAGCAAACTACTCAGCATGCCAAAAATCAAGATTACAACATCACACCTTAATGAAACCACTGCCAGATATGGAAACAAATGAACTTTTTAGTCTATTGTGGGACGAGCTCCTTGGCACAATGGACGAGATGACTCAGTGCTCCTAGCCCTGGTCATGCCGGGCTGCCGCACGAGGACATTCTTGCATAAAGCTCCCTGTCTGTAAGCTTAGGATGATCCTTCCTGCTGTGAGGACCAGACCTGGGGGCACAGATTGTTCTAGATCTCTTGTGTTTAACTATAATCTGTGCACTATCTGCAGTGACACCGTTAGGCTTCAATGCATCTCAACCATGTCTATGTTGTGTGCATTCTACTGCTATGCAGAGCTCAGCTGCTCCTATAAGGTATGCCGCTCCATAGTGCAAATAGTGAAGTGAAAAGGTGCTCCTCCTCTAGCTAATCGGCTCCCGTGCTTTTGCTCCTAAATGCACTTTCTGATGTTTCTACATTGTCCTGCTCTGCCTTCCTCCTCCGCCTCTCTGCTGCCCCACTTTCCTCTCCTGACACTCCTGTCAGAGGAGCTTCAAGGCACTCTGCCGATAAAGGCCACTCCCACTTGTTTAATCCTTCAAGCTTCTTGTTAGCACATAGAGGCCACCTCTCTTCCAGTGCACTGCTTCTAACCCACAAGCTTTTCTTTCATATCACTGCCGTTTACCCCCTTTCCTTTTGGAGCGGTTGGCATACCTGCTGCAAGGGTTTCACACCTGCATCCCATCTCGGTACCTGCAATTGCTCTACAATAGTATGTAAGCAGTCCCCCCTCTTTTTCTCAAGGGCCAAGGTGATGGAGAAACATGGGGAAGATGATTTTGAGACAAGTAATAAAAGATGCTTGGCTGTACAAAAGATTTTTCTTTATCTGGATTACATGGCAGCAATGTGGCAACAGGTCAGGGTCACTCACCAGGTACAGGTGAGTAAGTGGGTAAGATGTCACAGTTCTCCACTTTACCAGCAGTACCTGGAAACTGTACTCCCAGTGCGTTTGAAGAATTTTCTTACTTTTCTAAGCCAAACCATTTTCATTTTTACTTTAATCATACTGCACAACTAGGAGTTTAACTGAAAGTGTTTACAATTCCACCTTTTCTGGGTGCAAAAGCCCTTATATATAAGGTGTTAAAAGTACAGTAGTGGACTTAACCAATAGAAAAATATGTATCCTTTAAACAGACCAATCAAAATAGGAATACAACAAGGAAGTCCCATCTACCCTCTAAAGGGAAAGTTTATACAAAGGAGAAACTTGAGTGCTGAAAAGGTTATTTACAAGCATGTGGGGGGGGGGGGGGGTTAGGTGGACCACACCACAGGGGAAAGAATTTCAGCCAAGAACTGAGAAAGAGTCAACATAAAAAGCCATTCAATTGAAACGTATATAAAATAACTCCTTTATACAAAAATCATTCTTCCAAACATCTTCATCTGGATTTATAAAAGCTAATTTAAATGTCAGGAGGATGTGTAGCCTTCATTTTCCTGTTTTGACTATTTTGGCCATGTAAGATACAGTAACTGATAACCTCCAAACAATTTAAAGGAAATAAAACTGACAATTTTCTTAATGCACAAATTTTCTGAAGCAGAACCAGTTCTACCGGAAAGAAATGTTTGGTGCTAAACCTGCATACATTATGTTTGCTACTACATCTATATTATTTTGTGGTCACCTTTAGAGGTAAACAGATACTGGTAATTTCTTTTAGGTGTTTTGAAAAATAGCTACAGAAACCTTTCAGTTACTGCAGCAAGGTTCATCATTGTGAAGGGGAAAGTTTGAGCAAATGTCTCTTTATTTCAGGTATGGAAATGAGAGCGGCAGGTTCCTGCAAGAGGGCACGTTCAATCCCCAGAGACACCTTGGATAACAGTAACTCAGTTTTCTTCAGCAGGGATGGAGGAGTCTGCAGCACTGAGAGAATGCATTTAAGTATGATGGGGGAGAAAAAGAAAAAGACCGCTACCTACGCCCTTAAGACAGAGCTCAGGTCTACTTGAACGCCACAATAACTTCAGCTTTAGTCCTAGAGGACAGATCTGCACCTGGAGAAGCAAGAAAGCAACAGCCACAGTCTAGCAAACTACATACACAGCCTGAGATTAATATAATACAGCAGGGTGGACTGCACTTTGTTGACCATGCAAATGAATTCATTTCCTGCTGTTCTTTCTGATGTACTTTGGTGTTCCAGCAGTAACCATTGAAGATAGTAAAGGTCAGGATTGAAACACGGTACTGCAGTGTAAAATAGTACTGTACAAAGCACAATGCACCAGAATTGTGTCTGAATAAGACAAAAAAAAAAAAAAAAAAAAATTTGTTAACCACTTATCCTGAGGAAGGTCACAGCAGTCTATAGTCAATCCCACAATAAATGGTCACTTGGATTAGATACCAGTCCATGTCTCTCTCTCCCTCTCACACACACAGGCAATTTAGAGTGACCAATTAATCTGAAATGCATCTCTTTGGAATGTCAGAGGGAAGCTGCATAGATGCAATATGTAAACTCCACACAGATCAAGGCAGACAAAGTCCCAACCACCCCAGCACCCGTTAGGCACCAGTGCTACCTGCTGAGCCACCACACTGGCCAATTAAGGCACACACTTAATAGCAGGTCGTTCAGGAATTTCCTGAGTATGTATGTTTCGGAAGGGAAGATGAACATGCAGGTGAGTCTGTGCTGTGATACCAGTCCAATAAAATAGAGGGATCAAAAACAAGAAAAACACATAGCCTCATACCACACTTACACCAGCATAACCCACAGAGCCAGCTGCAAACCTCAACTGCCATCAGCATGTGCAACTCCAGGATGGATGAAAGCAAGCGATATCAGGATGAGCTTCACAGTTAATTTTTCAGGGGATGGGTGAGGCTCACACTACCAATGTCTTTCTTGCTCTGCAAGAGTCTGACTCCTTGTCTATCCTACAGAATGGGAGCACAGAAGATGCCTTATTTTGTTCATGATTTAGTAGCTGCACTTTCACGGAAAAATTACATTTTGGTAATTTGAAAATAAGATAAAGCACCTTGCTCAGCTGTGCATGTCGATGTGGGTCTGGAACTTCTCATTTTAAATGAGATGTAGCCCATAAAAGAACGAGACATTTAAAAGTTGTGTGATCTATCTGCTGCCTTAAAGTCACCTAGACCTAAAACATGTAAACCTTGATATTAGATACTGTCACCTCCACAGCCCCACCACACTGTTCCTGTACTACATAGTGCTGCAACTGCAAGGCTTTGTATGGACAGTTATTTCATAGAGATGAGTCCAAACTATTGCAAACAGACAAATATAACTGCAAGTGGTGCTGCTCAATTCAAGCTGCTCTGTGGGGACACAGCTAGGGGGCACTGAGGAGAGAGAAAAGCTAGAGAGAAATCCTGCATATAACAGCAAAGAGTCTTGGATGGATGTAGTACAATGCATATAAATTGGCTTCCACCTCTTCTAGCATTACAGAGCCGTGACACCGCAGCACAGTTCCCCCGGCCTCCACAAAGAGCGGAGACACCGCACCATGCTCTAAACAAATGGAGAGAGGAGATTTGCTGACGCTGATCGACTTGGCTCTTCTGGTTGACTGATCAATCCCGCCAGCAGCATAGTGACTAAGTTACAATAGTGATGGTGACAAAGCACCACTGCCTTTACTGCTACCTACTTCCTCAATCACAAGTCAAAATTTAAATACGGAAATGACTGGGGCTTTTTGCAGAAGTTCCCCAGCTGACAAGAGGGCATCAGTACTAATCAGAACCCCCCCCCACACACACACACACACACACACACACACACACACACACACACACTGCAAATCCTCTATTGATTTCCATTCTAGCACTTGAGCATCTGCTCATTGGTCTTCATTAGCAGGACTGAAAACCACAAACCTGTGACTAAAGCTCTGCCTTTTAGGTACAAGCAGATTTTGCGGTTTAACTGAAACAAAAACATTTAACGCCAAAAGTACCAAACTTTATACATCTACAAGCTGTAAATGTCCTGCTGGATGGTGGGGGCGGGGATGTGAACAAAGCAACAACAGATATCAGCTTTATATCATCGTGGCCCCAGGAGAGGCAGTAAAAAGTACTGAAGCGTTCAACATTTGGCCATATATTTATTTTTGATGTGTGGTTACGATTGCAGCCAATATCGCAGGACTGTGTCGCAGTCAACTCCTGCAGTATCATGCTCTCCCTGCAGGGACAAGGGCATCCACTGCAGTTCCAGATCTCAGTATTAAATATTTCACACAAGATTTCATCAACAATAACTCAATGATTCCAGCAAGGCGGGCAGAAAGAGAAAGCGATTGTCTTTGCACTTCAATCTGTAGTTTTGTCTTACTCACGAGAAGGAAAATTGCATTATCTGAACTCAAATTCCAGCCTACAGATTAGAGCAGTATATCTGGGGAAGAAACAATAACCGGCTGCAGTCCAGCCAACTGTGTCCTTTGAGGCTGGTGTGAATCGTGGAACTGTTTACCATCCTGGAGGCATTCATTTAATCTCCCATGCAGCTCATTACCACCTGAAATGTAAAGGCCCCAACCTGGAATGCCAGTCTGTAGCCACCCAATCCCATTCCTCTGGACAAAGTCAAGGAAAATTGAGATTTTTTTGAGCCACTTCAGTGGTTCTCACAGTCCTACCTTTCTGGATTATCCACCCCCCACCCCAAAGCCAGGGGCATGAAAGAAGCGATTCCACCCTAGCGCTTATGAAAGATGCATGTGCGTCTCGTCATTCCTGTGTAACGGAGCTGCCTGGCGGCATTTGTTCACAAGGTTCTGTGGGAACCTGACAGCACACGGTCGGCTCTGCTCACATCACTCTTTAGACTGGCAGCCTTTCGGCCGCAACTATAACATTCATGAACGCAGAGACAACTCACACCAGGTGGCTGGGTACATTTAATGGACATTGGCTGAAATAAATAAGCAGATCGGTTTCATATGCCTGCAAAAAGTGCAAGGACTGTCTCCCGGTAAATCAGCCGCTAAAACAATCCCCTGGAACAGTGGGGCAATGCCTGCAAAAAATCAGGCCACTAGGTTGGCCTTTCCCTTAGGACCGTGTTCAGCGGTAGAACGGTATTGATTGCCGCAGCTCTTGGTTTCCTCTGCTGTAGCAAAGGATCGCGGTTGCCCTGCATCAAAGACTAAACAAGCTGAGAGTGACAGTTTAAGAGCTAGATGTTAATTATGGGATGTTTACCAGAGCAGAGTACAACTCTCACGTTTCAGCTTCACTCTGGTTGCAGTACAGCCAGCACTGGCAGTGCCCTGGCTTTGGACGACATTGTGCAATACCTACAACCAAAAACAGGCGTACCTATCCTCTGTTGAACAAGCCAATGTGCGCTTTCCTGGCTGCCTGCACATCAAAGGACAATAAATCAATGCTGTGTAATTTGTCAGCCTCTCAATGATGCTGCAAAAGGCCAGTGAATGTAAACTGAGGGAGGATAAAAATATTCTGCTCCTTTAACTAAATGAAGAGAAAGATTGAGAGTGAAGTTTGAGATTATTGTGCCATAGTGCAGAACACAATGAAGTTGTGGGCTTTCCTTGAAATCCAAAACCTGTGTGTGCGCCGGATTGAAAAAAAAACACAGAAAGTCATAGTTAAGGGCACCTTTAGCCCTACAAGAAGCAAAGGGCTTTACTGTGGAAATACTCTGCATTTTAATTTCCTTTTGCTTTATCAGTATTAGACTACTGACTGCACTTACAACAAAGGGCTTCAGAAACACGGAACAGAGGCCTTATTTACCAGAATAAATATAAAAACACTTGGCCCCTTAGCTTCTACCACTGTGTCACTACTCTTAAGTCAGGAAGGTTGTGAAGTTTCTGAATCTTTAACTGAATCTATATTAAAACCAAACAAGTGAAATAAATGTCTGTTCATCTGGTTTCATTATAAATCTGGAGAGATAGATATTCAAACTGCAGCAGCAACATTCCTCATAAAGTGATTGGAACATGAAAGTTTCTTCCATAAATAAAGATATTTTTATTTAACAGAACAGACAACAGAACTGGGTCAGCCCAGAAACAAAAATCACCATTCTGAAAAAATACATAAAGTCAGAAAGGCGAGATTGCGTTGGTTTGGACACGTGCAGAGGAGAGATGCTGGATATATCAGGAGAAGGATGCTAGGGATGGAGCTGCCAGGCAAGAGGAAAAGAGGAAGGCCTAAGAGGAGATTTATGGATGTGGTGAAGGAGGACATGCAGGTGGTGGGTGCGACAGAGAAAGATGCAGAGGACAGGAAGAAATGGAAACAATTGATCTGCTGTGGCGACCCCTAACGGGAGCGGCCGAAAGATGAAGATGACAACGACATATAGGTACATAATAAAATTCAAGAGCAAAGTTTTACAATATACAGCTATGATCTGGGAAGATGTCCAAATGTTCCAGACTTCAATCAAGTTATCATAGAGGTCAACTTCCAGTGCAAAAGTTAGCACCTTGGGCAGCTCCCACATTTGTGAAGAGAACATATGCAATAAAGAGAGATGAACAAATTAAGTTTTATGTTAAAGATTTCCTGAATTATTGAATGAACACCACTTGTAACCCAACATGTATTCACAGAATGATTTAAAATATTCATCTCTGTACCTCAGTTCAACTTGTTTGTCTATTTGTTCTTAATGTACAGCTTTGCTTTTTAAGTCACAGACTAGAAATTTGGCACACAGGTACTTCCCACCTTAAATGAGGTTTTTGTACAGTCAAACACATATACAAATGAATGAAGGCTGGAGGAAGGACCCAAACTAGTAACAGTGATGGGTAAAACTATACATCACATACACAGCACACACTACTAAAGAATAATGTTTTGTGAAATATTATTCTCTTGCCTCATTTCCCTAACACCATATACTAGTATTTTTCTTAAACCAGATCTTTGTTACTGATGTAAAAATTCACCTCATCACCTTTTGATGGAATTTCTTTTCATGAATAGAATATACTGAAAATTGCAAAAAGATTTCATTACACTGTAGAACGCAATAAAACCTTCCTTGATCTGAGACAATTTAAACAAATACATCTTAAGGATGACAAACTTTTGCCTGCATCCTTGATATTGGACAATCAGGTCAAAATACAACTATAAGCACATGTTATATGACGTTATATGAAGGAGATCCCGCACTTATATATATATATATATATATATATATATATATATATAAAGTATGTCCAGGGAAAAAAATGATATATTTTTTTATTACCCATCTCTTTCTTTATGTATTGTGGCACTGAGCATGTTGGCATAAGAATTTCCCTAAGAATCAATAAAGAGCAATAAAGTTTTATCATTTTACATAAAACTTTCTAAAAAGTGAGTCATGTCTGAACATTTCTGGTTCAAATTCTTCTGCTCTTAAGCCCTTGGTCAAGCTAATTAATCTGGACCTGAAACAGTAAGGACACAATATGAAATAAATGTGGAAAATTACTGTAAAGTTCCTTATTGTACAGTATTATAGCTGGTTGCCTTAGAGAAAGGTTTCAGCTAAAAATATGTAAGAAGAATTGGAATTTTAAACTGCTTAGCAGAAGAGGTCAGTCTGGCTCTTTGAAGCAACAGATCTCAGAGCAAGAATATTGAACTTAAGCAGCTATGAAGCCAAAAAAGATTTTTCTTCATGAAAATTACACACAAAGAGACATTATGTTAAGTCCAAGCTACACAGAAGATTTTCTGCAAACAGAAGATTGAATTCATCATAATGAATGTAAAACCAGGCAGAAAACAAAAGCAATACCTTCTCACCAAAATATCCAATTACTGCTAACGTTTTAGGTCTTAATGCATAAAGATCATAATGTAAAATCTCACGTATTAAAAACTAACAAAAAAAGAACTCAGTTCACAGCTAAGACAAAGGAACTTTACCCGTTTTGCTCTAATGGACAGTTCATTTTTAAAAAAAATATTACGTTCCTGGGCAGATCCCAAGTAACTTCATGGAATAATTCACTTGACCAAATTTTCAGGCTATTTTTTATAAAATCAAACAACAAAGTATAGTAACAAATATTATACAATTTTTTTTTTTTTTAATTGTCTTCTATAAATTCATTAGGTAACAATGTTAGATTGGATGACCATCTAAGGGGCAGATGAGGTTAAGAAGAGGTGAACACACATCTGTGAGAAGAGGACAAAAAGGAGATACAGCAGAAGGAGGAACAAACCGTACTGGAAGGTGAAATTCAATCCCTAATCTCACTCCTTTCGTGATGGATCCCTGGCTTCCAGTTCTTACCTCAGAGGAGCCGCTTCAAAATACAGGTTTGTGAAACCAAGCAGTCACTTTTACAATTTGGCTACAACACTTCCTCTTCTGCTCTTTCTATACCCAGGGTCTAAGGAAACTCCTGCCACTCAGACTGTACTTCACATTGCCAGTAGACTTCAAGCTGAAAGTGTACTTGCAAATGTGGAAGAATAAAAAAAAAATTGTTTCAACTGAATGGCTTGTTACTCTGTTAACGTGGTCATTTTCTTTCTGCTCTTTGCCAAATTTTAAAAAAATATGGTGTGGCCCAACTATCCCCCCCACAACTGATTGTAAATGACGTTTGTAGCCCTTAAATTTCTTCCTTGTCTGATCCTCCAGCTAGGTTGTGGGAGGGATTTCCTTGTTATATTCCTGTGTTGACTGGTCTGTTCAAAGGATATTTATTTCTCATTGGTCAGGTCAGCTACTGCACCAGTCACACTAACACATACAAGGGCCTTTGAACCAGAAGAGGGAGAAACCTAAACATTTTCAGTTAAATTCCTGTTTGTTCTGTATAAGTACAAATTAGAAAGGGTTGGCTTTTTTCTTGTTCAGCAGCAAAAAAAAAAAAAAAAAAAAACCCTTACACAAAAATGCCAAAAGATACAAAACTTCAACCCAAAATGGACTGAGTTCAGGGCAGCACAGAGATGCAGCAGGTAGCACAGGTTCCTCACTACACCTGTTCTGCACAACTGGATGCAACTTTGGTTTCTGATCAGGCAGCGTAATGTTTGCATATTCTCTCCATGTTAAGCAGGTTTCCCCCCAGGCTTTGGTGTCCTCCAATGGTCCAAAGACTGCCAACTAAACTGTCTGATGTGCATCAGCTGATTTTCCCAAGGCAGAGATACTGATGGTGATCGAGTGACTCTGCTGAATTCCATTCTATACCAACTGGAGACATTCTGCCTTGATTTTGGTCTAAAAGTAAAAGATCAACCTTTGAATCACTACTTTGTGTATAGTTCTACTTCCTCCAACAATACACAACTACCTCTTCTTTCACTGGAGTGAACAGACACACCAAATCTGAACCGTGGTACTAGATCACTGAGGAAAAATCCACACACCCTGCCCAGTGACAAACAGCAACACCTGGCTGATAGGCAGGACTGCTGGTGGTGCCACTTTGTGGCGCTGTGATGCAAAGAAGGGGCACATCTCAAATTGCCACTTCCCCCTTCCTGCAATGCAGAAACAATGGAAAATATGCCAGAGGCCAATTTCCTGGAGACAACCCCCAAGGTTGATGCCTCCTCAGAAGAGCAGTCCTCATCCCTGGACATCACATGATCTGACTGACAGTGGCCTCTGCACCCCACCCCTTGCTACAACAGCCACACAGCAGCAGAGAATGGTGGCAAATATTCCAAGAGGCTAGCAGCTTGATCCAGGACCATGTGACCGTGTCTCCCATTAGATTCGACATCACAGACACAATCAGTGACCCAATTAAACTACCCGAGAGAAGGGGGAGGGATGAGCAAAGTGAGGGAGGAAGAACCTGGCAGGGAAGGAAGGAGCTGCAAGGGTGGGCATAAATCGGGAAAGGCAGCAGAAGCTTCCCCAACCAGGCTACTAGTTGCTGTCATTAATGTCTTGTGTGTGCTGCTGCACTACAACCTGCATTACACCTCACACAGGCTTGTGAACTCTGACCAAGTGCTACCTTTCAGGAGGTGTGAGAGCTGCCGTTCTTCCGCTACACTGCTAGCATGGGGTTGACCTCTAGCATGAAGGTGACAGCGTTTGCGGCTGATAGCTACATTACTGTATATCCTCTGGTGTGTCATTTTAGGGACTCTGCACTTACGCACAGTAATTGTTCTTAACCATATCATAAAAACAGATTATTAAAAATTCTGAACAATCTGATTCATCATGACCAATTTAGGAAGCAGTTTTAAAAATCCCTGTCCATCCAAACAAGTACTGGCACACACATTCAAGTGCTGACAGTCTGACAGCAGCAGAAAGCCCATTTTGTGCAGAGCACTACCGTGTCTGACCGCTGGCTGTCCTCCCAGACTCTAGGCTTCCTGTGGGGTGGAAACAGGTACATAGATAACAGCATACAGGGACCCCTGAAAAGCTAAACAACAAGGGAATGTGCTGGTAGGAGTCAAGAAGCAGGCTAGATGTGTATGTGGGAGAATCAGAAAGTGTGCATGTCCTGTCATTTCTCCACGCATGGTCCAGATGTGGTGCTCCTGGTCTGCACATCAGCTGCTGATGCTAAAGCAGCCTGTGGATATCCAGGCTCCTCAAGGGAGGTGGCTTAGAGTCCCTGCTAGAAAGCAGAAGACCAGGCAGCAAGACTTATCTTCTGTTTAAACACATATTGCAGGTAGTGCTGCCGATAACTTGATAGGACAGTGATTTTTCCTGTCTTATTTGTTGAAATTCAGTGTAACTTGGGTTTACTGCTGACAGTATTGTAAAGAATTTTTTTTTGCTTGTTTGTGTTTAAACTTCATGTCTACTGACTAAAGTGAAAGGATAAACAGTAAATAAAACACCAATTTTGTCAGAACAGAAAGTGTGGAATTAGACATTTAAGTATGGAAATAAAATAATCAGGTGATACACATTTACACAGCAGGTCATGTAGTGAAGGTGGTGAACGTAAACGCATTGAACAGATGCACAACCACAGACTCCTTTTGGGATGAACAGAATCTTTTCATAAAGGCTCATTAACAGTTACACTGCATGCTGGCCCTTGTATTTTAGCCCTGCAAACTTCAGTTTTTGTTAACAAAACTCAGTTTCAGCAGCAACAAAGCTCATTTGTAAGACCTTTCCAGTCCTCAAGACAGCATCCGTGTGTCTGTGAGCGTGCGCCCACACTGCAAAGCGAACGGTTCACTGAATGCAGCGAAAAATGAGGACCTTCTCCTGCTTCAGTTTTGCAAGCACCTCAGTCACAGAATAGGGGTCCAGACCTGTCGTTTTGAGTCACAACAAGGTTCATGTCAGGCCTCAAGTGTGATCATGGTGTCGAGTAACAGGACGAGTCTGTTCCTCACAGGGTACACAAAAATAAATAAAAAAAAGACTTCTGGTTTATATATACTGAACACACACACACACACACACACAGTGTTTATCAATATTAACCTGTTTATTAAATAGAGGGAGCTGAACATAATCCAATACCCAAGACCATGCATTTGCTTAATATCTTGTCTTTTTTTTTTTTTTTTTAAATTTTATTAAAGATGCCGTCTGAAATTCCCCTTAATGATCTGGGCCTCAGAGTTAGTAAAAGCAATGAGAAGCTGGCTTAGTGTTGAAAAGAAACAAATTCAGCTGAGCAAACGCTGAGTTTCAGGACATTAATGACAGACTGAGGAACACGTTTAGGCAGAATGGTTTCCAAACAGAAGGTTGCAGTAACCATGGCCTTACTAATTGAGAATTAGCAACAGGTTGTGGCAACAGAAGGATTGACTCCTGTGACTCACAGTTTCGATCCCTCATCCATTACCGTACGTGGGGGTGTGTTCTGTGTTACGTAACAATATATGAAGCAGCATGTCATAAGGCTCCTCACGCAGAAGTGGTCCCAGGAGCACGGGTGAACCTGCCAAATACAAGCCCGTCTGAGCAGGCCGGTCATGTTCGGCTTTTTCTTCTCTTACCTACGCAGCTTGTGCAAACCTGACTCTACACACCCACTGCAATTATAACTCAGTCGAGCCAAAGCTGGAAGAAATGCTCTGCGAGCAAATTTGGAGAAAAATATCAGCAGGTTCCCCGTGGAAGACTGTGTCTGGGTGTCCAGCTAGACTGAGCTTTACTGCTTTGAGCCCCCTCACCCTGAGCATTTCAGGTTAGTTGGACAAACATTTCTAATAAGTCAGTGTTTGGCTTGCAGTGGGATTCAAGCACAGACACGGGAAAAAATAAAACCCACAACACGATGCCCCATAACTTCAGCCACTGACACTCATTAAACTGAACACTCAACACACTTTCTGCAACTGTCAATAAAGGTCATGCAAGTATTGACATTTTTCCTGTACAGAACACACTGCCTATTGACATGCACACAGAGTATTGACACACACTTCCATCAACCTTTAAACACAGACATTCCCATTAAAACTGCCCAGTCCCATAAGCATCCTCACTAAACCACAGAAATGTCAGGAATTTGACACACGTCCATGGAAACAGCACCTGACACATCAACCATCAAGGGCCAATACTGCATGTTTGCATCACACCACTGCGCGTTAATGCCAGGCTCAAAGGCAAAAGGTACGGAGAAGCATGCCAGATTTACCTGCAAAACTCATGAATTATGGAAGGAGAGAAAAAAAAAAAAAAAAAAAAAGTCACCCTGCACAGTTTTATCATTTCAAGTGACAAGAGCTTGTGTGAATGTACAAAGATTTCATGTTCTGACACTCTTCTGGCAGACTTTCACCACGATCAGGAGTTGTGGTTCAATGAACTGAGGAGACTACACAGCAAACAGTCCCATGTTCCTCATCTGAACCTTTTGCCCTGTTCTGGAAAGGGCTGTGTGATACTCCCAGTCCGCCGTTCTTCAGAGGCATGCAGATAAATTTACTGACACTGAGCAGAGCTGACAATCATGACAGATCATCATAACAGATGTGATTCATTTTATGATATGTAGAATGTTTGTGTCAGAAGCACTAGCATATTTATGCTGAAGACCCGATCATTCTACTGTACTTCACATAAAATGTACTGCAACACCAACATGTCGGTTTCTTTAAAAACGATGTCACCAGTTAACTCCGACAGATGCACAAGAAGCAACAGAAGTTGCAAAAAGGCAGCAAATGATCTGCCATCAGGCTTGACACAGAGCTGGATGCCAGAAATCCACTGCGCTGCGCTTCTACAAACACAAGATGACCAGGGATTATCAATAACTCACTACAGATGTGTTAACCTGCTGTCCCAGGTAAAAGGATGCAGAAGGTGTGGATGTAAAGAAATGTGCTATTTTGTGATATCTACTGCCTAGTACCTAGGAGCCATGTCTAAGGACTCACATTAATAACCAGGAAATCATCAGTTCAGAATTCAAGCAGCCCTCCAGGATGACCTCTGATTCCATGCAGCTCCAAATAGAAGGTCAGCAGAACTTCATCCACTATCCACTACTGCCCATTTTAAAGTCCTACAACTGAACTTCCCCTATCAGTTTGATACGGAGTTGCTACGAAAACAATGAGCATTTGACCTTCATGTATGATCCAGCTCCAGCAAATGATTCAGCCAACTGTCATAAACAACTGACACAAATCACAGTGATCCAACTCCAGGAGGTTGGAACTGGTCTCACTCAAATAACTGAGTATGCATTACTCTTATTGAGCTTAGCAAAACCTTGACCCACCATAGCTAATAGGTAAATATTCCAGCCACATCTTTTACTGAAGCAATTTTTGGGTTCTTGTGGCAGGTTGAACCCACATCCACTTGGTCAAAAAGACCAGTCACTACACATTATGCTGTCCTTTCACTCAAGATATCCATTCATAGTCAGCTGAGGACAGATGATGGATCCCACAGCCAAGCTTTGCACAAATTTAACAACAAGGCAGGGCAGGTAAAGTTTTTACACTGCAACTTAACGGAGTAAAACAGGGTAAATGACTGCTGTGCCATAACCTCCCCTGCAACACAAAGCTACAGAATTGTGCCTTTTGGATTTATTTAAGTATTTCAGAAAGTTTTATGTTCTAAAGCACAAATATGGAGAGAACAAGACCAAAACACCCATGATGAGACCATTAAGATCGACCATGATGCCCTAGCAGTGAGCCCACCCTAAGGATCAACAAGACCCTGAGCTCTGCAAACATGAATACCCTGGCAGTTCTCTACAGTTGTGCGAGGTGTCCCTTTCTAGGTGTTCAGCTCATTTAGGCACTGGGGGAAGAGGGGCAAAAAGCCACAAATTATAAAAAGAAATGTGTTGACTATATATACACAGTACATCTCTCTCTCACACACACACACACCTCCATTATTTGTATTTCATATTAAGGGGAAATACCCATTCTATAATAATCCCACCAACAACTCCTCTACCTCACACCAGAGAAGCAGCAGAAGCAAATACACACACCCAAGTGTAAGTTAGCCAACAAACTCCAAAGCACCAGAAGGGGTTTTAAAAAAAAAAAAAAAAAAAAAAAAAAAAAAAAACTCAACCAACATAGGTGGGTAGGATGTGTAGTGTCCACAAGGAGGTAAGGCCAGCAACTTGTCCTTCAATTTTCCCCAGGTGCTTTCAATCTCCACAAAAATTCTAACCAGAATATAAAGCAAGAGGGGACACAAAGGATCAAACAGCCAGTCCAAGGTTGTGACACCATAATTCTGTGTCTGTAAGGGATGACAAATGGCCCCTAATATCACCCAACACCTTCCTGCAGCTAGATGTTTGGGTATATGACAGGTCCCGATTGTCCATTTGGCTCCTTGTCCCTTCAACCAGGATGCTCAAGTCTCAAAGTGACTTCAATGTGCCCCCCAGCAATGAAGAGAACTCTTTTAAATCACTGTTATATGGGTAACTTCTCCACTCAACTCAATGAGGGCAGAGTTGCCCCCCTGCCACTCCAGGGATGTCTTCCAATTTTTTCTTTTCTGACCCCTTTCAAAAAAATCCTTCTGACTGCCTCAGCCTAGTTCTCCTGCCCTTCATTCTCCCTACAGTCAGCAGTAAACTGGACACCCACTCCTCTGCATTTGCTTTCTGCAGTTGTCCACTGCATAAGTCCTTTCCTAGCCCCCCATAAAGCCTCTTCTCAAGAGCATCATGGATGCTTTCTCTTCCCCCTACTAGGCATGATGATGCAGGTGAAGAACAATGACTCCAATTCTACCTACTAAATCTTAAATTTGTGGGGGTACAATTTAACACCAGCACTGAGAGGATGCAGAGTTGAGAGCACAGCCTTGTGCACCATTTACCAACATCTTGCTCAGCACCAAGTAACACATGTGGGTGTACACTGAGTAGCAGGGCACATCAGACTGCTTCAATACAGAACAAAGTTGAAGATGAGGTAATTAAAGTGCAAAATCCTCCATGTGTGCAAGACACTAGATCTCCATCTTCAAAAAAAAAAAAAAAAAAAAAAAAAAAAAAAAAAAAAAAAAAAACCTGATTCTCACCTGTCTTTGCTCTTCACCAACAACAAGCAGTGTGAACCAAACCTCTACCACCTCAGGCAGCTGAGGAAGCTACAGGTCTCTCCGGCAATCCTTAAAACGTTCTACTCTGGTGCTGTACAAACTGTTCTGACTCAGATCATCGTCTCCTGGTTTGGGAATAGCTGTGCTCGAGACATCAAGGCACTGCAGAGAGTGATCCGGGCAGAGGAACGCTGCACCAGATCTGATCTGCCATCCCTACAAGACATCTACACCAGGAAATGCAGGACCAGAGCGACTAGGATCATCGGTGACCCGTCTTATCCCAGCAACCATCTATTCATCTTGCTGAAATCAGGCAAACGCTTCAGAAGCATTATGGCCAGAACAGAGAGGCTCAGGAGGAGCTTCTACCCACAGGCCATAAGACTTCTGAACCCAGACATGCCATCACAATCCTCACAGACCAGGGTCTTCAATATTCTCTGACCACTCCCCTCACTGTCCTTCCAGGGCACCTTAGGGTTTCTTTACCGTTTTACTTATTTATCCATTTGCTGTTTGTTTCTTTTCTTCTTGGTGTTTGGATGTTTGTTTTATTTTCCATTGTAGATTTTTATGCACAGTCTATCCTGGATCAGAGCACATTTCAATACATGGTATACAACCATGTACATGACAAATAAACTCTTTTGACTTTGACTCCCAGCAGTGGTCCAGCAGCAGAGGAGTTCTCCTCCTTACTATGGCAACAGGGTTTCCGTGGCAAGGGGTTCCCTGCTGAACAGGCCAGGCTGGAAGTCCATGCACAGCTTACAGTTGCACAGCAGAGGGTTGCTAAGCCGGGCAGCTCAGGACAGACCCGTCTGCAGCCAATCATCTCACGCCAAAAAACAGCTGCCAGCACAGCACTGTTCTCATGAAGTCCGAAGTCTCACGATAGAAACAAGCCAAGTTCCTCAAAAAAAAAAAAACCTGTATAGGAACCACACCTTTCACACCACTCCTTCACGTAGCTCAGACTCAGTCATGTGCCTTCAGCTTAACTCCAACATAGGTGGACAGCTGGAAGCATTCCTGTCAGACCAGCTCATTCACTGAGTATCAATTTCTGCCAAAATTGCAATGTATTTCTTTGACCAGATAAGGAACAAGGAAGGTCGGTGAGGGAAGAAAAAAGTTAAACCATCCGAGTCTGAACATATTTCAAAGCAGCTCGAAACTACTATAATTTAGCCATTAAATAAAAAAATAATTTCAAACCTTGCTGTGACACTAACTGAAATTCTGCATAATGACTTGCTGAAAATGTGTGGGGTTTTTCGCCTTTTTAATAAAATAATTTTTTTTTTTTAAATTTTAAAACAGGAGTCACTTTACACACAGCCCTGGCAGCCTTTAAAGATCAGTATTGGATTGCAGCTTTACTGAATATTTCAAAGCACTTCCCCATTTGTACAATGAGGTATTCTCTTCTCCAAAAGAGGTAGCGGGCCTCAGCAGTCTGAGTGGAAAGACACGCAGCCAGCACAGTGTTTGTTTATTACACCTAAACAGAAATTCTATACCAGTGTATTTGCGGTTTTGGGTGTCTCGTGTTATCCCAGCCATTAAGTGCCCCTAAATCCAGATACTCAATTTGTAGGACACAGGGATCAGTAGACTGCATGTTAGCATTTCATATACATTACTTTTTTTTTTTAATTACAAAAGAATAAGGTTGTTGAAATATGGAACTACCTTCTATTGAAATAAGTTTCCTATAACTTGATTTTTTTCCCCCCAAAATTAGGCCTTTAAAGATGATGGAAAAGCCAGCAAAACACACACACAGCCATAATATTTCTCCCCAGCCCCAACAGCTGCCTTCTTATGCATTCCTACTTGGCAGACTTTGACAAACATGCTGAAAAAGTGGTGCTGTAAGATGTTATAGTATTGTACAGTACATTACTGAGGGGGTGACAGTCAGAGACTCCCTGCAGGAGACCCTTTGGGGCAGCTGTGTAGTATGTGACCAATGGGTGTGTGTGAGAATGGGCTGCACCTCCACAGTCAGCTTCCTGCCCTTTTCAAGCACAGGATATTCTCAGATGCTCCATTGCAACAGATTTGAAAAGTCTCCTCTGAATATGTTGAATGTGCACAAATTTTGGGGCAAAATACAGCATATTTTAGCAATGATGGGTAACAGTTAACTGGAAAATCAAAAACAGTTTAATTTATCGAATAAACAACTGGTTGTTCCAATCTGTGCAGTCACTGAAATAATACACTTACGCTGCCTGTTCTGAGAGAGCATCTTTTTTGTTATATAGCGCCCCCTGGTGAGAATTTGAATCCATCACATGCATTACAATAACCTGATGAACTTTAATTTTTTTAAAACTTTTTTTTAAAAACTATTCGCGTGTATTTGCGGTTTTTACAAATATAAGCATTTTAAAATCCATGCCCAAGCAGCAAACTTTTTTTTTTACATTTAGAAAGATTTGTATAAAATTTGAAAGAAATTATAAATTGATGAACAATGTCAGTGCACTTCTCAAGCAGGCTGCTCAAAAAGCTTTAACAAGCATGTTGTACAAAATTTAGACAAAAAAAATAAAGAAAAAAAGAAAATTTGTAACACAAACTTTCAGGCAATTTCCCCAAAAGTTTGGTTAACTGTAGGCGGCACTGGAGCAGATAGCAAGTGACCACCTGGTCTCTACAGATACATTTAAGCAGCATTACTTACAGAGATGAAAGCGTTCACCAGTGTGATTCCCAGAAAAGCATCTGAGAAGTGCAGGCCTTCAAACAAAAGAGTGGGTGTGGCATTTGATTCACTTTTCAGTAAGCAGGTAAATTGCACCTGAACCTCAGGTGATCTTATTTCCAATCCAGAAGGCTCCAATTAAGCAATTTAAAAATGATGCTGCAGTTTCCACAAACTGTTTTAATGCTCCAGAAGTACAGGTATAACACAAAAGGTAAAACAGGTTAAAAATGGTGCAATAAAATTGCTATAAACTGTTAAAAATAGTTTTACAGTTCCATAGTATAAATTGAAATTTATTTCAATTTATTTACCCACTAATAATGCCAGTGGCCATGATGAATGAATCACTGCATCCAGCTTTCCTGGAATCTGTTACTATTGTTTGCATATTAAAACAGCACTGTAGAATAACCACAAGCAATAAACATGCAGAAAATAAATTAATGATGTTAAATTTACACACAGAAAATGAAAAGATAAGCAGATGCGCTGCGATAAAGCAAAACAAGAATCGGTCGTGCGAAGAAGGAATTCACTCAACACCCCAGCTTGAAGACAACAGATGCAGCTTAAGCAGTCTTTGTTCTAACTTTCACACATTACAGTGCCATGAAAGAAATTAAAATAAAACCTTTGAACATTCCAAGTATACAGCAGTATAGCTACTAACAAGGATTTTCAAGCAAAAAAATATCCATAGACTTAAAAAATAACAGGGAAATGAGTTTTCAGATGCCAGGTATGAGCCAGAGGTAACGCTGCAAATAATAATGGAGATGGAGAGAAGTGTCTGTTTTAAGTATTGTGTGAGGATCCATCCATTTTTCAGTAGCTGCTTGTCCTGGTCAGAATAGCAAAGGCCCAAAGCCTGTCCTGGACCCACAGGGCGCGAGGCAAGGAGAGGGGAACATCCTGCCTGGGAAGCCAGGCATGAGGATCTATTAGGTTATAAAAGAGAGAGCATGCCATAGGTGCTGCAAGGGGGGCAGGCACTACTCACAGCTCCAGGGCAGGGCAGGCTTGAAACAGTTTGTATGCTTTCCCATGGGTTTCCTCCTACAGTCTAAAGGTATGTGTTTAAGGTTGTAAATTGGTGACTCTAAATTGCCCCCAAAGTGTGTGCCCTGTCAGGCCCTTCTCCATCCCATTTGGATCCACTTTACCGCACCAGACTCTACCCCTCTGAACCTGCCTCTATGCCACAAGCCCCCTTTGTCCCACCAGGCTCCCAGCATTATGCACCACCAGGCCCTTCTTCACCTATCTTAACTTGTCTCTAACCCAAGAGGCTCTGCCTCCTCCCATGTGGCCCTGATCTATTTTATTAGCTCCTGCTTTGCTAACTCAAACCCCACTTCAGACTGGGCACAACAATTTGATCCTTTACTGCTAAAAAAAAAAAAGAATACAACTTAACTGAATTGATCTGATGCAGAACTTCTTATCAATGTCCCACCTGGTAATAGAAGCCATTGTCTATGCTGAAAAGTTGAGGGTTGATGTTGCTCAAGTCCAGCCCCGTGTTGAGAATCTCCTCACAACCTGGAACAAAGTACAAACACATTTCACAAATCCCCTTTTCAGTTTGAAGAAGAAACATTTACTTGTAACCTTATTGCTCATTTATGTGAAAAAATACTATTAACAATGTATTGAGATAATAGCTTTGACTCTATAGACTGCTGCAAAATACAAGTGCAAATACACATTTAAAAGCAGCACCTTGTTCAAAATGTGTCAGCCAAATATTACATTTAAGTCCAAGCAGAATGAGAAATTCCTTGAACTCCTGAAACCTGGAATATAACTGTTTTTTTTTTTTTAGCAAACCATGAAGTAAAGATATGGATTTTAGGATTAAAGGTCATAAAGCAGAAACGCAGAGACAACACAATGAAGGCTTTATAGGTTTAAAATGGACACTATAAACATAACAGAAGTGAAAGAAAACAATGCTATTTTAAATATAAATAAACTGCCTGCCTACTTGCCCATTGTTTTCTTAATTTAAATTAACCTTTGTGCTCAAAACAGATCTATTGGCATCAAATGATAAGTAAAATATCGATTGATAAAAATATTTAACCCGACAGAAAGGCTCAACATAACACTTCAGTTTAAAAAAACCTCACCACCACACCCCCAAATGCCACTGCATCTGTGCCTACAGCATACAAGTTGTGTGACTGCTGAAAAAAATGCAACACGTGCTAATAAAGGTAGCTGAGCCCAGTTTGTGGGTATCTGGCAGGTTTAATGGTACCGAATGATGTTTATTTGTTTTTATCCCAGCTTCCCAGGATCTCCATCAAGGCCCAGCACTCATTATTGCGATGATCATGGAGCGAATGGATGGGTGAACACCTCCATTCAGTCCTGTCACGGGGTCATGAGCTTCGCTTCAAGAGCTGTGGGGCCAGAGTTGGGCATCACTCTAAACACCACGTAGCTTGACCACTGCTCATTTAGCCCACGAATGTGCCTGACTGGTGGAACATGAAAGATTAATGCCAATGCTGCTAGGTTTGTGAACACGTCAGTTGATTTTGGCTTTAAGTAACCACGCTGAAATTACAACTTGCGTTACCTGAGGCAACAGCTGTCCTGTTTGCAGTAGCGTGTGTGTTCTGAACCCCTCCTGGGCATGCAAAAGCATCTCATGGGTTCAAGTCTCCTTGTTTCTAACAAAACAGCACCTGGAGCTGAAAGGTCACTCTCAGGTGCTTCCTGAATTTTCAAGTTCTCATTTTTACTTCTAAAAAAATCAGGATGGTTCTTGATGTTATTTCCAGTCTGGTATTGGTACAAAACCCACACTATGGCATCAGTATTTTAATTCATATGCTGCAGGAGGCAATCTAACAGCAAGGAAATGGGAGGAAGCTCAACATGTGAGTAATTCCACAGACAGTCTGCCTAAAACCCTTTGCTCGTGTTCTTGTTCCAGGCTGAATTATAATTCTCGCAAATCCTATTCAGTACTTTTAACTATTTGTTCCAGCTGTGCATGGAAACATGCAAATATCACTGTCCTCCACTAGCCAGGGAAACCTGGGCCCACATCATTCACATCGCAGAATATGTGCACTCGAGTTCTACCCCCCTCAGGTAAATGGATAACAGGGAGACAAAAAGGTTAAAGGTGAGAAAATTGGATTTGAATGAATTGCCCCACAGCCTTTCCAGTGCCTGTGGAGATTGGTATGCTTTGGTGCCCCATGGCTTGAACATTGTAGACAACCGGCTTCCTGTTGTGTTGGTGCAGAAGCCATAGTAATCAGGGATTTTTTTTTTTTTTTAATACATATAAAAAACCATTTGGTCAGAAGATATGAAAAATTCCTGCTCATTCCAGTTTTCAAACTGAGCTGGGGCAAAAGATCAAATGCAAATGCAGTGTTGTTTGTCTCCAGTTGTTCATTTTATCCCCAAACTGCATATTTTGAAGGGAGGAACTGAGCGCAGCTTTTCTGGGTCAATGACCTGTTACACAGCCAGTCACTTAGCAACGGGGGTGCGCATCTCTCAGCACAGCATCCCACAGGTACCTGGAACAACCTTGCCCACCTCAACATTCGCAAAAACACCTGTGCTAAAGCCGCACACCAGCCCAAGTCTGTCTCCCCTGCACAGACGTTTCAGCTGAACCACACGTCTGATTTTCATACAAAAGAGGGCAGCTCTACATCCACGGTGTAGGCATGTAAAGCAGGTGAGAGCTCATCGTCTCTCTGAGCACTCAGGGAGCAATAAACTGACAACTAGAGAAATAAAATGGCTGAAACTAGAGAAGCAGAGGAGTGACTGGACCTGGTCCTCAAGATGCATTGTACGCTGCTTCTGTTTCCCTTCGGCTTTGACCAGGACCAAGTCTCTTTCAGGTGTTTCAGGTGAAAATGGGCAAATAAAATGCGTTCTGAAAACCCTGGTGTTTTGCTGCCCCCACCCCAGGGATCAGGTCTTGGCCTTCATCCACCAGTAAAACTAGCTGTAAGCTGTTAGCTACCTCAAGTCTAATCCCAGGGACTTTGCCAACCATGGACTAAGGCTCAGGTGGGTCTTCATGGGGATCACTTAACAGGAGTGATGTCTCAGCAGAAATTGTCTGTCTTTGTTATAATGGAATGCTGTTTTTGCCCAGTTTTTGACTTTTGTCACCCAGTCTGACAGATGCACTGATCTCATGGACAGGTAGGTCAGTAAATTTGTCCCATCCAGCCATGGTTTGCTAATATTAAAATCACTCACTTAAATGTAGGCATTATTATTGCCTGGAGTCACTGGGCCATTTCAGGATTACATGACAGCATTAAGGTAATTTATAACCCCAAAATGTTAAAAGGCTGTTGTAGACTTTGCTCCTGAGCCTCGCCAGGTGTCAGGATTCGTCACATCAGAATCTCAGTGATATTTGTGACTGGTCAGACAGTTACGGGTATTTCGACATACGGATGGTCGGAAAGGGCGTGCTCGAGGCTTCCAAATGGTGAGGGAGTCAAAGGAAATTTTTATTTTTTCAGTGGGAGTTTGCATGTTCTCCCTGCTCATGGGTTTCCTCCCGCTGTCCAAAGGCATGTGTTTTGGGTTAATTTGCCCACGGTGTGTCTGGTCACCCTGTGATGGACTGACACCCTGGTTCCAGGAGAGGTTCTGGACCGCTGAGACCCTGCTCAGGATAGGCAGTATACAACAATGAATGGATGGATTTTTTAGCAGTGTACAGTAAATATTTACACATGCTTATGTGGGACCTGTGCCACCCTGTGGAAGCTACATGTCCCTACTGCTGTAAGACCATGGATTCTGGACATAGCTGTAATTTAACCACTGATCCTGACTGCAGCCTAACCAAATACTTTCATGTGAGTAGTTTTTCAAAAGGGATCCAACCCGAGGGAGCAGTTTAAAAGAAAAGATATTACATGTGTTTCTTAAAAGGTTATTTATGCACAGAGATGAAATCCCCACCTTTTATTGCAAACACTCCATGGCAGAAGTCTTTAAAGCTGATCCTGCCCTGGGCATTGGGGTCCAGATACTTGGCCAACTTCTTCACCTGGGGAATCAGAAGGTTTATGTAAGAACTCACAGCAGGGCTACAATCTTCTATGAGGGTAACAGAACTGAGCTCCAACTAACACTCTGCTTTCCTCTTGTCTCTGTTCTACAGCAGCGTTTTGGTGGTAACTCTCTGCTTCCCCCCACAAAAGGAACCCCATGAAGATGTTACGAAACTGCTAACCTGTTGCTATGGGCAGCCCACAGCCAGGCTGTGAGTCAAGTTGGCTCCATCTGTCAGGGTGCACATCAAGATGGATGACTCAATGGTCCAAATGCTCAGCCCTTGCACTACTGGTGAAACCTATATGTGCTGAGCCTGGTGATCCCAGTAAGCAACCTAAACTAAAACTGCAGAGAATCAAGCGTTACCCATCAGTGTGATAATTTATGTGCAATAATTTGTGACAATTTCACTTATTTGGGGCTCAGCTCTAGCATCCATTCTGGTGTTCTTTGGCTTCCTTACATTCAGCATACAGTGTCCAAGTTATTAGGGACAGCAATAAAACAGCCCTTCCACAAGCTAACGCATATAGTTGAATACAAATACAATAGTAATGTTACTAAATACAAACCAAGCGCATGCCAGGTTAAGTTTAACCCTGTTGTGTTCTGAGGTAAGTTACAGTTTTCATTTCTTTGACATTTTTTCCCTCTAAAAACAGACTACACAGATGCAACAGTATGGTATGCACATTATTTATTTTTAATTTTCTGTCCTTCTGTCCTTTCTGTCCTGAATTAACCCATGACAAACAATGCAAGCGAAAACACACAGATGTAGAGCAGTAGTTTGTGGGAAGCAAAGAACATCCATAAGACTAAGTAAAATTGGGGATAACTCCTGAAATGATAGCTAGGACCTGCAGAAATGGGGAAATGTTCTCCCATAATCCACCGGGACATATGCAGATTTAGACACAGATTTAATACTTCAATGAGACACCAACAAAGATAAACATAGACTCCAGTATCCCTCTACATTGTGTTAAGGTAGAACTGTGTTCTCTGAGACTGTCACCCTGGTATCTCTCATTACAGCTGCTGCTGACCTTTGTAAGAGGAGGAAGTTACACCTGACAATGAAAGGCCATTTAAAACCCGGTCAGAGCCACCAATGCTTATTTTTTCACACCTTTGTTTGTGCCTAATAGGCTGACTGTAGTAATATGTATACAGTGATGCAGGAATTTATAATATAACAGCATAGTAGTCCATCTAACATTATTATGTGTTTGCTATTCTATATGCTGATAAAAAAAGGAGATAGGACTCCATTGAACACTGGGGACAATCAATGCAACTGAATGAGACCTGAGCAGCAAAGCATGGAGGTGGGCAGCTGGAAAACATTAGCCTGAATCAGAGCATTAGCATGGCTAAAGAAGCCACCATTAGCTGCGAGTGGTGCTATAAAAGGATAGAACTGCATAGGCGGTGACACATCCTATGCATGGCGAAGGCAAGGGGCAAGGTTGGTGGCTTTTTGGGGTGAATAGCCTGGTGGAAATTTCGAGATGCAAGGTTGGCAAGGTGATGGGAGGGAAGATAACAGAGCAAGACTGTTCATGTCTCATCTATTCTTGGAGGATCTGCTCCTCCAAAGTACAGGAAAGAAGCAATATTTGCGTGTAACATCAACACCACGGAAGGTAACAAGTTCAAACCTCTATATAAGGTGAGGTGTAAGGAATGAGGTGATTCACGGCTTGTGATATAGAGGCACAGAATTAGCTCTTCCTTTAGACAGACAGGGAAACTGTCCAGTAATACAACCAGTGACTACTCCCAGTCCCACCAATCAGATAATTTGGGGAAAGAGAATCCCACAGCAACTGCTGTAAAAAAAAAAAAAACATTATGGCTTCTTTATGTATCTGCTGCACACCTCTGTATTAAAATGAGAGATAATATAAGGTTTCCTTTCACTGGGTGACATATACCACATCTAAGATACTGCCACACGATGGAAGACTTTGAGTTAGGTTGTGTATGCGCAGGATTCAAAAGCAGAGCCAACTGCGAGGGCTGAAAGCACCAGGCTTGGATTTAGATCCCAGCTCCCTGCCTCAGCACGTTTGAACGTCCACGGACCTCAAATATTTATGAAAAGGATATGTTTAGATCTGCTAGGAATATGAAATATTCACAGCAAACCCGCCATTGCAATGAAAGGCCAACAGGAAGCTACAGAACTGTCTTGGGTTTACAGGAAATTTCATGTTGCCTATTATCAGAATAATTTTATCTGTTATTGCACCACAGACCTCCCACAGAACGAATAAATTGGTGTCGGGTGGCATCAAACCCAGGCTCACTTTGGAAGCCTGACTTTCTTACTTTGGCCACATTGTACGGAGGAAATAGTCATTAGAGAAAGATGTCGTGATCGGTAAGCTGCAAGGTCAACGGAAAAGGAGAATACCGGCAATGAGATGGACTGACACAGCAATTATAGCTATGAATACCTCTTTAGCAACATTAAGCCATCTACCCAAAGACCACCCATCATATCAGACGACTCTCCACAGGGTTGCCATAAGAAATAAGAGTAAGAAATGGCTCAACGACACCTAACAACAACATAATCAAAGCTCAAGATGGTGTAAGAATACAGAACAGACTCCATTTGGATGGTGCAAGAGTGATGGAAAGCAACTGCTTCTCTTCTCGAGCAGCTGGTGGTTGTCAAGCTCAGCCCCTAGAGCAGCCTGAAAGTATGTTCTCCAGTGGTGCCGCGACAGTGATGCAACAGACCACAGGCAAGAGGCTTCACAGAGAACACACTCACATGCTACTGCTCAACGGTTGTCACCCACGCGGCCAACGTCCACAGCAACTGTTGCATAATAGAGAGAGCAGGGAGCAGAAGGACAATGACAATGGCGCTGCAGGCCGCAGATGGCTCCCAGAGATCCGATAACACTCGGCCTCAGCTCCTCTCACATTCGCCCTTGCCTGTTAACAACGAGGCTTCTTAACTGTGTTGCTTTCTCGTCCTTGCTGCAATAGAAAAGGGAAATTTGAACCACAAGTCGACTGTCTGAACTAAATCACCAAGCAGAAACCTGTGCACACATAGCCATTTTTAATAAACCACGGTAAACAGCCGGGCCAGGCCCCCTGCATTGCTGTGCAGTACTTTGTCGCTTCCAGAATATTCCACATCCCAGCTGTGCAACAGCCATATTTCGAAGACTACCGAAGATGCCATAGTTTCCAATGTTTGATTTAGAAATAAAAGTTGAATGCATTGTTTTTTATATGGGCAAGCTTTTCCATGAAAACATTTATGTTAATCATATGTTTGTCCACCGAGTGAAAAGCCAATTTGCAGATCTAACATTTTTAAAAATTGTTTTTAAGTCCAATGGAAAAAAAAATCCATTCCACAACATCAGTTTCACAGAGTCAGAAAAGTAAAGTAATGCTCTGCCTTAGACATAATCCTGCCACCTTCCAACCAACAGCCTGTTACATCTTTGGTCGTCTCATCATCATCACTCACGTGTTCTGAATTTAATTCAAATCATCGGCAAAAGAAAGTCGCTACATTTGTACGTTTCAAGCAACCGCCCCCGACCTTCATGCTATCAGGCCACCTGTCCCTCCTTGAGTTCACCTGCAATTTCGGATCACTAAAATCCCAAATCCCCCACCCTCCACCACAGCACAAAATGGCCCGGTTTCTGCCACCTCCTTGTTGACAGGGAAGCTCTGCGTTACAAACGATTGCAATATTTGCATCTGATTCTCTAAGCCTGCAAAAGCAAATTACCTTGGAGTCACACTGAATTGAAACAGCCCAAAGCAGTACAGCATAACAGGCAAAACCAGGTATCGCTGCAATCTTGTCAATTTGCCACGCAGGGCAGTGAAAACATGAACACAATTAGCTTCTAATTCAGCTTTACCGTGTATGACCCATTTGGTGTCGATTTAGGAAAGCTGATTAAATTACCCTGGGCACAAGAACAAAAATGTCATGAACCAGCAGGACTGTGTGGGCAAATACCGCCACACAGTTTTATTAACAAAGTCTACAATAATGCAAGAAAGACAAAATGATATGATGGCTTTATGTAAAACCGAGAGCGTAAACCATTAGTGGTTGACTCAGCGGACCCCATACGGCCCTCTGGAGCCTGGTGTAGAACAGTCAATGTTCCATGATGCCAGTGCCACCAAAGGACAATGGCACAAGGACTGTAATTCACATCAAGACAAAATCTGCATAGAGAGTCAATTAAGAGCCCTAACTGACCATGGAAAACCAGGTTTAAATGAATCATGATGGTCAGTTATTGCAGGAATGGTGTGGGTCAAGAGCAGCGAGGAACAGGAAGGAGGACATTTTGTTCTCCTCTCTGTCCGCTTTGGTCTTTGAATTTCCTCATCCATGTTTTATCTGATGGTGGAAATGAACAATAAAGGGTTTTGTCTCCCACCATGCCAGGCTTGGAACGGTCATCATGAGAGCCAACAGCTGTTTTCTGCAAAGCTTCCAGTCCTACAGCCGCACTGTCAATCTGTGATCATCTGCATCGAGGATGTCAAACTCCTGTATTTTATGTATTTTATGAAGATGTTTACAATTTCATTTTCTATCACGCAAATTAAACTAATATTACAATTAAAAGGGTGGTGAAAGCGGTCTACCGCAATCCCAAGTCAAATCCCTGCTTTTTCTGTTGTACCCATGAGCAACAAACAGTATTTAACCTGAACTGCTTCCATAAGAGTACCCCGCTGTATAAATGAATAAATAATTTTAAGCTGTCTAACATGCTACGTTGCCTTATTTGTTAGACGGTTAATACAACTAAATACACTACATGGCCAAAAGTACGTGAACACCTGAGCATCGCACCCATAAGTGCTTGTTGGACATCCCATTCCAAACCCATGGGCATTAATATAGATTTCTTCCCCCTTTTGCTGTTATAACAGCCTCCACCTTCTGGGAAGGCTTTCCACCAAATTTTGGTGGAAAAATAACTAGCCATGCACTGGAGATTTCAAGAAACAAGGATCTATAGGGAACCCTAGCAGAGCAAGGTGTTCCACAGGGTTGTGTTTATGTGTGATAATTTATCCTCACACGGGGACTATTTGTGCTTCAGCAATTGCTGGTGTACCGTATGCATGCAGCAGTGGAGATGTTCTGTTAGTGAAAAACACAATGAGCAGATCACTATGCTGCTGTCCTGTTAATAACAGTGCAGGCTGTTAATAAGAGGTCAAAAGGGAAGGGATTCTGGAGATGGGATGAATGAGAGCCGTATTTGGGGTTATTTTTGGGTCTGTAAACACAACAGGGAGTAAAGCAATGCTGCACTGAGCCCAGGGCTGCCCAAGTCTGATGGCCTAAGACCACATTTGGCAGAACACTGTGGGACACTGAATAAACAAAACAAAACTTTCAATGCTCCTCTTAGCGGGTCACTTGAAAAGCTGGCTGTTTGTCTGTGGGCCTGCCTGCCTGTCTGTCTGTGGGCCTGTTAGTCTGTCTGTCTGTCTGCGTGTAAGTCTGCCTACCTTTCTACCTGCTTGGTTGTCTGTGGCTTTCCCTGTCTGTTTGTGGGCCTGCTTATCTGTCTGTCTCTCCATCTGTCTGCTGCTTTTGACTACCTACGGCTATGGAGGAGGCAGGAAAGCGTCCTCGAGCTTCATCGGACAGCGCAAGGTGTCAAACTGGCAAGGCGAGGACACGCTGCAACGGGAAACCCGTCTACACACACCCTACACCCACTAAAGCCAATGAGCAAGAAGACAAACTGAAGAGGGGGTGGCTGTTGCACTGCCAAAACCCAAAATAGTGTAATTATACCTTCACTGCATTTTAGAGATAAAGTTAACTCAATTCAAAGCTGACACAATGACAACCGGCACGGCTCTAACGGTCCTTTACCATTTTAGAGACAGTGAGGTGGGGGTGCCCTCTGGGGGGCGCGCCACAGTCGAATCCTTGTTGTCATAGTAACCGTGCGAGCGCGTATATTGCACAGTAAACAAACAGTGTACAGCGTGCAGAACATAGTGTACAAAATACAGTAAACAGTGTACCACCTTCAGTCAGGTGTACATGTAAGTAACAGGGTACCGGTACCACATGACAGACGAATCACTCTGTACTTTCAACGCACTCTTCAGTTACAACTCGACCACTGACGGATTTTGCTAGCATTCTCCACATCTCAGTTTATGATTATTTACAAATGAAAGAAGGCCACTTTTAAAAAGTACATTAATGAATCAAATCACTTTGTGAATTCTGCAAACTGATTTAAACTATATGTGAAAACCTTCAATATTGTCAGCATATACACTGCCTGCCCAGAAAAAGTCACACATTCTTAATATTTCGTTGGAGCGCCTTTAGCTTTGGTTGCGGCACGCGAAGCCTATGCAATATCATAACATTTATTTCCATCCAGAGTTGCATTCATTTTTCGCCAGCATCTTGTGTCGGTGATGGGAGAGTCGGACCGCCGCGTAAAGTCTTCTCCAGCACATCCCAAAGTTAAGGTCTGGACTCTGTGGCGGCCAATCCATGTGTGAATATGATGTCTACCTGAAGCACTCTTTCACTATTCGAGCCCCATGAATCCTGGCTTTGTCATCTTGGAAGAAAAAATCCATTGATGGAAAAACCTGGTCGTTCAGTATATTCGGGTAACCAGCTGAGCTCATTTTTTGGGCACATAACGTTGCTGAACCTAGACCTGGCCAACTGAAGCAACCCCACATCATAACACTAAGTTAAATCCAGGTGGTGACTTTTTTTTTGGCCGGGCAGCGTATAAATGTTTTAAAGTCCATTCAACATTGGTCGGGCACCTGTGTTCCGGTTACCTGTCCCCTCATTTTGTTACATTTTGGGAATGTAACTGCCGTCGCTTCATTCCCGCCACTTTTGCGACAAATTCATGACGAACTGGAGCGCAGCCCGGCAGTCTCGAGCGTCGGCGCGGCTCACCTCGTCGCCCTGGCCGAACCGCAGGCCGAGGTCCACGAACCGCTCGACGCGCAGGTAGCCGTCCCCGTCCTGGTCGCACGCGTCGAACACCTCCCGCAGCCTCCGCAGCATCAGCAGCACCGCGCCGCCGTCCATCGCGCCGCTCACAGGGGCTGGAGAAGCCGTGCGCCGGGCGCCATCGCCGTCCTCTCCTCAGCTGCGCTCCGGCTGGGGCGCGCGCGCCGCGTGACATCAGCGGCACCGCGCGCCCCGCGGGACGCGGCGGGACGGAGCGCGCGCGGAGGAGAGGGAGGCTGGGATGCGGAGCCCTACGTCAGCAGGTGGCAGTTTCATTGTTATTTCCATTTTGAAACCGATCATCCACTTTGCCCAGTTCCGAAAGACGAAAAAGCAGCTAAAAACGAGCGAAGATTTCAGCTACTTTCGCCCAACCGACGGTTAACTGAAACTAAATATTTATGACGTTAAATAAAAGATGGTCGACTATATATAGCGGACTGTACGCAACACTGTACTATATTATTTATTACATAACAGAAAACATTCGCACATCAATGGAATTCATCTTATTTTTACATGGGAATCCCTTTGACATATGAAACACATAAAATGTTTTTAATTTAAGAGAATATGATTTAAAATCTACAAGTAAGTTGTTTCCGGACAGGATCCGAACCCTGATCAGGATAAAGAAATTACAGACAAGGATGGATGGATGGATGGATTTACATTTATTTTAAGTTCCACAATTGAGCAGTTGTTTCGTTCTTTTTTTTGACTCAAGAAAAATAAGGATTTAAGTGCCCAGAAGACACATTTACAGTCACCTGGATGTCAAGTGAAATCGCCAGTATTTATTCAAGCCTATTTGTCCACCTTCGCAGAACTGCTGGGCCTGCAGTAGACTTGATGTTCCTTTCGCTGCTGCATTTCTTGTGCATCAGCAGGTCTCGCAAAACCCCTCTTTAATAACGGCTGTAAAACTATTTTCTCTGTCCTGCAACCCCTTTGAACCCCACGGTACTTTTTAATCCACTTCTTGCAATTGAATTCATCGGTCATCTCTACATCCTGCCATTCTGCTCATTTTGACACCTTCCCCCTGGAAAGTCTGGACACACTGACTGGAGGACACACACATCTTAAAAGCATTTGTCATGATGTCATAAATTGGCACAAACCATTTCCAATCTATCACATTTTATGTGGAATTGTGTCAATTTTTTAATAAAAAGTACATGCAACATTTTTGAAAACACGATTCCAGGTTCCAAATATTGCAGCACCAATTTATCAAGAAATTTTGTGCTGGTTAGATCCTAAATAAGTTCTGTCACTGGAAGACAGGTAACCCCACTTCTCCTAAAGACAGCCATTCTGCATGAAATGAAATCATACTCTGTAAAATGATGTGCATAGTTATTTTTCCATCATTGCACACAGACACAGAGACATTCCGGGTAGTACTGGGTGTTATAATATCTGTGCTACATAAAATATTCAGGAAAGTGGGGGGGGGGGGAGGCAACCACCTGATTCATGGAGGATTATGCATCGCAGGTGTATTTACAGCATTTATTTGAGACAACAAATGGTTTACAGAATGATTCTGTCATTATGATATGACTTTTATTAAGATTAAAATGCAAAGAAAAAACTGTGAATGACGATCTTTTGGGCGCTGAATTGATGCATCGCCAAGTCTGATGCACAGTTTGTGACAGTTTTTAAGGTGAACTATGGATGCCCCTCCTTCATATTATTGACGCCACTAGACAACATTTTAGTTTAATGCATTACAAACACTTTAACCATAGTTTAACCAAAAGTCAAAGTGACCTGTGTCCAGTTTTAAAATTGCTAAAACGAACTATTTTCACGAACACAGGCGCCACATTCATACCGCACATTTGCATGACACTGAGGCTTCGACCACTAGGGGGCGCTACATTAATAAAATTGGCGACGTGATTAGAATTTTCAAAAATAATCTAATATTCACTCTAATGAAGAAATGAGAATGAAATGAAATGAGGATCTAATAAGAAATGCGACAGTGCAGCATGGCCCCAAAACCTTAAGGTCTGAACTGAAACAGGCTTAAAAAAACCACAATAGAATTACCAAGGATAGCATAGAAAAGCAAACAGTCTTGTACTCATCTGAAGTTCTCTGGAACTTCTAGTGACTGCAATTCATCAGCTCAGAAATAACACAGCAGTCATGGATCATCTCACCTCCAGTGTGTTTTATGAGCGTTTTATTTTGCTTAATTGTGGCTTGGTATATGTGTAAGTGTTACATATAACAGATAGAGCACCTAAATGCAGAATTTAAGCTGAATTTTATAGTTTTTTCTTTTCTATTCATGTGCTGATTGAGGTGGGTCTCCCTGACTTTACAGTTCTCATAGTTTTTCAGTATTATTGTTTCTTTGTGTTTTCCTTTTCATAACAGATTATTTCTGATCCTGGCTGTTAGAGAATTGTACTGAGCTTGACAAAGAAGTTTTCAATAATGATGATAGCTAAGTTTATGGAGGACACATCTGTGTCAAGCAGAGGATGAAGAGCATGAACCAGGACTGTGAGCCTTGTCCTGGGCGACCGGAGGGAAAAATGCTGGTTTTGGTTCTAGCGTAACTGAAAATGAAGCGATGGCAGGGACAGCAGCCTGTCCTTCCACCATCAGTTTGGTGAAGTGTGGCCTCATCCCCCTGAAGTACAGGAGAAAGCCAACTGACTCTTTCAGGCTCTTCTATTACAACCCCTGGCAAAAAATATGGATGCCTGGCTGTGGACCTGAACCAGGATTTTTGCACACTGCAGGTGTCTAAGGCAGATGTGTGTAAATCCTTCAAAAGGATAAACATACACAAATCTCCTGGACCAGATAACATTCCTGGTCATGTTCTTAAGGTTTGTGCAGACCAGCGGACGGGTGTGTTCACTGACATCTTCAACCTTTTCCCTGCTCCAGTCCGTTGTCCCCATATGTTTCAAGAAAACCATCATTGTTCCTGCACCTAAGAAACCCAGAGTTCTCTGCCTAAACAACTACCGCCCTGTCGCACTTACATCTGTCACTATGAAGTGCGAGGACGAGGAACAGTATTGCTGGTAAACCTGGTTCATTTTCCCATTTCTGGTGCTTTTTGTTCTTGTAAGTTTAGTCTGTAGTTGTATTAGTCTGTAGTTGTGGGTCTGGTTGCTGTGTGCTGTTGGTTTGAATTTACTAACCGTTTGTACTGCTATTTATTACTAATCTATTATTATTTATTGCTCTCCTGTCCCGACTATACTGTATTTATGTCCATATTTGCACTGAGGATGCCTGGAAACGACACTTTTCATGGGGACAACACTGCTATCCTGTGTTGTTCACCCATGACAAATAAACCTTTGAACCTTTTTGAACCTAAACCGAGGTCAAATATGAGCTGGGCATCCTGGGCAGACCTGCTTCTTCTTCATTTTCCTGCTGCTCCCGTTAGGGGTCGCCACAGCGGATCAGCTGTTTCCACTTCTTCCTGTCCTCTGCATCTTTCTCCGTCGAATCCTGGGCAGACCTGCAAAAAATTAATATCCCCCTTTCTATTTTATTCCTCAGAGGCAACAAGACCCCCAGTAAAGGGCCGGTGCTGCTGAGAAAGTCGTCAATGGCAATCGAGGAGTCTCGCTTAACCAAGACAGCGCAGCAGGAACGGCCGCCTTAAATAAGTTGTTACCGCTTCTTACGTCACAGCTGGTTAAGGAATTACTAGGGGAAGGGGCGGAGCTTAACGTCAGCTGACGGACTCCGAACGGTGGAAAATTAACGAAAAAAGTTTTAAAATATCAAAATTGTTTATTGTTTTAATCATTTTGAGGGTAAAATAAGAGTGACTTGGTTATATGACTTTATAAACGCCGCTCTGTGAGATACAGGGCGGAGACGCCGCGTGTTTCCCAAGTTTGACGACAGCGCCGAGTCGTCGTCTGAGCTGCCAGTCGGACCCCGCAACGCGGACGTGACTCTTCCTCCACGTCTTTGCCGGTTTGTGCGCCTTCAGTTTTCGCCAAGACACGCCTTTGACAGCTCGCGCCTCGCTTTCACTTTCGTTTCCTTAAGTTTCGCCTCCGCCGCCCTTTGTAAAACGAACCGCCGGACGTGATCCGCAGTCGCACCGCCATGGCCGAAGACGCGGCGTCGCTCCTGATGCTCGAAGACGAGCTCACCTGCAGCATCTGCCTGAGCACCTTCGAGCACCCGGTGACCACGCCGTGCGGACACAACTTCTGCCACGTCTGCCTGGACCAGATATGGCAGAACAACGAGCTCGTGTCGCTGGGCTTCAACTGCCCGCAGTGCCGGACGCACTTCCACACGAAACCCGAGCTGAAGAAGAACACGGTGCTCAGCAATGTGGTGGGCGCCTTCACCCGCAGGACCAAGAGCGTGGACAACCTGCTCGACCTGACCGAAGAGGTGTCTAAGCCCAAGGCCGCTGAGGTGCTGTGCGACATGTGCCGCAAGACCTCCGCTTGCCAGACGTGCCTCACCTGCATGGCCTCCTACTGCGACGAGCACGTAAGGCCGCACCGGGAGAACCCGACGTTCGCGTCCCACCAGCTGGCGGAGCCGCTGGCGGACCTGCTGGAGCGCATATGCCCCGAGCACGGGAGGGTGATGGAGCTCTTCTGCATCACCCACGGCCAGTGCATCTGCGTGACCTGCTTCCCTCTCAAGCACAACGGCTGCAACACGTCCACGCTGGAGGAGCAGCACGGACAGAAGGAGGTGCCTGCCACCTGCTCCTCACTTTGGGGAAGGGGGTTGGTTGGTTGGTTGGTTGGTTAACAATAACTGAGCAGAGGTTACCTTTGGGATGTGTGTTTTCCAGGTCGAGCTGAAGAAGCTCATGAATACGCTGGATGGGAAGATCGAGAAGACGAAGCTGATCATCTCTCAGATGAAGGAGCAGAACTTCGTGCTGAAGGTGGGTGCATTTCTGCTGAAATTCCTGCGTGGACCACGGCCCCCTCCCAAATCCACTCTTTAAATGTTGGTTTCACTCATCCTGCCTTCTAATAACGGAGATGAACTCAAATACAGAAGCAATTTATAGCACGGATGGGAAATATTTTTCATTTGATAAAAAATGGGGGCAAAATTTATTGTGGCATCATTTGCAGATACAATAATTCCAAGCTTCTGGATAAAGGTTGAGAAAGCCATAAACAACCTAACTTCACTGTATTTTCAGGCCAGAATAGTGTGTGTGTGTGTGTGTGTGTGTTTAATCTGTCTTGCAGTACATTGTGGGTGAACACCTGTGTCATTCTTATTTCTTCACACCTTTATTATGCAAGCCAAACAAGCATGAGAAACCTTACAAATTGTCCTCGTGGAGACCTCCCAGAAACAGAAAAATGTCTCTAATTTAACATTTTATTTATACAACTAAAACTTAAAGTAACATTTTTGTCTCATATTTCATTATAGTGGATTTCTTAGTTATTGCATAAAATTCATTCAGTGTGCATTCACCACAAGGACAGGAAAACGTGTGTGTTTGGTGTGAACCACCTTAGGAAGCAGCATCTAACAGGAAGAGGACCCTGGAACTGGAGTACCAGCAGATCCGAAATCTTATCGACAAGGATGAGCAGGAGGCCAAGAAGGCTGTGGATAAGGAGCTGGAGAGCGGGCAGTCCAAGCTTCAGCTTCTGATGAAGAAGTTTGACCAGAATGTGGACCAGATGAAAGGGGCCAAAGAAAGCATCGAGAACCTCCTGAAACAGAAGCAGAACTTTAAGTTCTTCCAGGTGTTTCCTTATTCCACCATTCTGTGTTAGTTGGGGAAAACCATCAGTGAGGTGGACCAAAGCTAGTCAGGTTTCTGCAAGGTTTATCAATACATTGCCTATAATATTAATGTTCTAAGACCTTTTTGAATGTAACAATCAGTTCTCTTGTGGTTTAAGTGGTGAAAACCTATAGTTCTGATCAATCTTAATTTGAGGATGAGATCAAAGGTTTACAAAAGTAATGAGATTTAACTCTGCTAAAGTTGTATAATTACAGTTCATCCTCGATTTTCCGGGTTGTGGGGGGGGGGGTGTCTGGATTTGGCAAATCTCCAGAAAGTCAAGCGTGATTCAAGCGTAATATTTTGTACCATGATGCCGTAAACCGCGCTATGGACAACAGTTTGTTTATATAATGGTTGAGCCAGTTGTGCGAAACCCTTATGCAATAATGATGTTATTTAACCCAAATAAGTGAACAATTTAAATATGTATATTTCTCATTGCGCTTTAAAGGTTTTCTTTTTCCTTGAATATTTTTGTGATGGTACGCAAAGTCAGGGACAGCAAAATGGAGGATGGGCTGTGTAATCATGTTGTTTTCCTGCATTTGGACGTAACATGCCAGCTATGTGTAGTAACTCCGGGCATTGCAATGTAACCTGTCCTACAGGCTCGGGTCGACATGCCGTCAGCAGCGAACTTTGACCCTTACACACCGAAGCTCAGCATCGACTCAAACCGCGTGATGATCTGTCAGAAATCCATCCTGCAAACGAAGGAGTTTTTTCAAAAGGTCTTCAATGAGCCGGTGGAAAAGAGAGCTCTGCTGCTGATGCAAGGTGTGTCTGCGGCAACTTGGCGGCGCATCTGTGCTGTCCGTTTCGACTGAGAATAGAAATGCATGAAAGAAAACTGCTGTGTTTTTTGTTTTCCATGTGCGTTAATGACAGCTCAAATGTCATTAGGCGCTAACCCGTCTGACCCCGGTGAGTGTTTGTGAACTAAGAAAGAAATCATGTCCTGGATTTCTTTCTCAGCACTCTGTGGGGCTAAAAAAATTTGCCCCAATTTTCAAGTCGAGCAGCCTTTTTTTTTGTGATTGTAGCTTTATTTTGTCTGTTCTTTTACAGGTGGCAAGGTGGACAGTCCGTCGACGCCGCCCGTGGACATCAAACGTGAGTGCTGTATGGGTCTGAATTTTCAGTATTTTTGCATTTTTGATATCAGCAGCAAACATTAAAATAAAAAGTTTGTCTGAAACCAACATGTAACAGTTTGCCATAATTTACACATTGCCCTTTTTAATATCGCTTTTACTATATTGTTTTGTACTGTTATGTGCTCTTTTATTATGACAAGAAGAAAATTCCTAGATATCATATTTGTACACTGTATGGCCAAAAGTGTGTGGACACCTGAGCATTGCACCCATAAGTGCGGGTTGAACCTCCCATTCCAAACCCATGGCCATTAATATGGAGTTGCCCCCCCTCCCTTTGCTGCTATAACAGCCTCCATTTTTCTGGGGAGGCTTTGCACCAGATGTTGGGAATTTGCGGCCATTCAGCCACAACAGAATCGGTGAGGTCGGGCAAGAAGGCCTGGCTCGTTGTTGGGATTCCAGTTCATCCCAAGGTTTGCACTGGGGTTGAGGCAGCCACTCAAGTTCTAAGCAAAAACAGTTCAGCTCAGCCATTAGAAGGGGGTCCACATACTTTCGACCATGTAGTGCATGATAGATTCCTCATCTATAATTAAGTATGAGTTACAAGCTTACCTGCACTCCGAACAACATCCTTAGCCCACGTGTTTACTCGGGGTTCCGAAAGGGAATTACAAAGTTTTCTCTTGCTTTCAGCCAAGATCAAGAAAAATGACTCCAAATCAAACAGTAAGATAACACAATATCCTCTTTATAACTGTTATGAAGAAAATATTTTGAAGCCTTAAATAGTTCACACATAGTCCAGTCAGGGGATTTCAGTTTAGCTATAGTACAGAACAAACCAGAACTGAAAGTTATCAAGTTGACACAATAAATTATCAAAAATTTTAGTAAGTGCAATTTGAAAGTGAAAGTAGAGCTGTTAAAACCAATGGAAATATAAAAATTCTGCAGTGCCTTGGTATTCAAACTCCCTTAACAGGTTATCAATATAAAAAAATTAAATGGAAATTAAAAAAAATCTACAATTACTGTATAGTGTACTGTAATAAAAAACTTTTTTGTAATAAAGTGTTTATGCATGTTAACGCAAAAGTTTTAAAAGTGGACGCGCTGGTGTCTTAGCAGGTGTTTCCACTTGTTTTGCTTTGCCTGAACGTGTTGTGCGACCGTGTTTGCTGGGCAATTTAATTTTTAAACAAACTTATTTAATTAAATGCTGGTTGCTGTGTCAAAAATGTACACTGTATGGCCAAAAGTGTGTGGACACCTGAGCATCGCACCTATAAGTGCTGGTTGAACTTCCCATTCCAAACCCATGGGCATTAATATGGAGTTGCCCCTCCTCCCTTTGCTGCTATAACAGCCTCCATTTTTCTGGGGAGGCTTTGCACCAGATTTTGGGAATTTGCGACCATTCAGCCACAACAGAATCGGTGAGGTCGGGCAAAAAGGCCTGGCTTGTTGTTGGCATTCCAGTTCATCCCAAGGTTTTCATTGGGGTTGAGGCAGCCACTCAAGTTCTAAGCAAAAACAGTTCAGCTCAGCCATTAGAAGGGGGTCCACATACTTTCGACCATGTAGTGCATGATAGATTCCTCATCTATAATTAAGTATGAGTTACAAGCTCACCTGCACTCTGAACAACATCCTTAGCCCACGTGTTTACTCGGGGTTCCGAAAGGGAATAACAATGTTTTCTCTTGCTTTCAGCCAAGATCAAGAAAGATGACTCCAAATCAAACAGTAAGACAGGTTACTGACACACACATTTTCCCTTTAACATCTCATAACATTGAACTTCAACCCCCCATGCGCTCTCTCATCTATCTCCCTTGTGTAACGCAGTGACACCGGCGATGGCAATGATATGTAAAATGTCCTTTACTGTACCAACTGTACCATGTTTTATAAACATGCAAATGAATGCCCACATGCTTTCTAATTGGGCAGGTGGTGTCGAAAGTGTTTTATCATGCTGAAGTCATGCGTTTTATGTAGGTGTTTTCTGGTGGGCTGGGAGAACATTATTTCATTGAAAATGATGGAAAATAGGTATTTGGTGTCCAATTTCAGTATCTGATACATTTTCAGGGCCAAATTAGATTCAGATATATCGAGGAATTTCCTGAGCCCCAAGTGAATATCAAGTCACTTCTGTATCCAAATGCCATCAACATTTTTTTATGTCGATGCTGTTAGAGTATTGCACTAAGGCAAGCGAATTTGTAAGTAAAAATTTTCTTCTTCAGAGCCTCAAAAGAAGCCGCCATTCAATCTTCCCCTGACAATGCAGCCACCAAACCAACCGGGGCCCTTTCCAACATTTGGTGAGCAGAAAATCCATTTGTCTATAAACCCGATGTACTGAAAACCGGCTTTCTCAAGTTGTCAAAACCTCACCGTGTGTTTCGTTTGGTGACTCAGCATTGCAGACTGTTTAAAAGGCTTTGGTTCATACATAGGCTGAAATCTGACTTGGTTTGTCTGGAGGATCCATGTTCATGTGGCTTTTCTCACACAGCGGAAAGACTGGTTTTTCAGGTGAACTGGTGACTAAATTGTCTTTTGTGTATGTGACGGACTGGCATCTGGTCCAGGGTGACTACGCTTCCACTTATGGGTGGAGCCATGTTCATGCTGAGTAATTCAGGTCATTGTAGACAGTCAGGGTGTAAAGGAGAAACCCACTCCCTCTGATGACACCAGGTTCTGTAAGTGTCTGCACAGAGCTCTAAATGTCTCTGACCTGCCACAAAAAGCACGTTGTTAACCTAGGTAAACTCTCCAGGTACGGCCCCAAGTTCTGTTCGGTCTTGCTTTCTAGCACGTGTAAGGAAATTGGGCTTTGCGCTGAGGGACTAGTTATGTACAGAGTGACTCAAAGATATTGGTGTGACTCACAGAAGCCAAAGGCTGGGTGGTGACAGAGTCCAGCATCGTAACAAGCAGATGAAGTCAGTCCACCTTCACACGGCAGTTGTTGTAGAAGCAAAATGAGGTCTCCTCTCGTGCTTTGTTTACAATACACAAGTATAGAAGATGGATAACAAACTATTAATACAGGCTCTAATAAGAAGTAGGGCCACCCTTTCTTGTCAGGTCAGTTGTAGCTGTTCCTGGCATGCTGCCCTTCAAGACCTGAACTCCCTTCACTTCTTTGAGGGGTGAAGGAGGTGAACAGCCCATAAAAGTTTAGTGATGTTTAGAAGTGGTGATTGAAGGAAGGCCATGGAGGACACGACTTCATCCTGGTGTTTGTGAAACCACTCTTGAATTTGTTTAGCAGCGCGTGGGAACATTATCATCCTGGAACAGTGTTTGCGCCACAGGGTGAACCCAGCTCTGAAAAATCATCTCAAATTTCTTTGCCGTTATATAACCACGGATAGGGCTCTTTGGACTGTGTGATTCTCACTAAATGGCTGCCCACATGCCCCATCTTGTCATCTTCCCTTTTTCTGTTTGTGTGGGGGTCCAGGTTGTGTGTTCCTTGCACCAGGTTATATGTCTCTGTCAGTTGCCATTGGATAAAAGTGGATCCCAGATGGCAGCCCTGCCACAAATTCCAGTTATTTGGCACTCACAATGTGTAGTTTTTGCTGAGACGGAGTCCGAGGTGCTGAATCGATCCTGTGGTCATTTGTTGAGACTTCTATGGCTTTTAGCAGCTGTGCTGTGAACAATCCATCTATTGCTGTTAGTGACCATCAACCTGTGTTGCTGATCCTCTTTGATGTAGTTTGTCCATGTGGGTCATTCACTGCCATTGTTTTTCACACTATTCTCCTTGACAGTATAATTTATACTTGTATAAGTTTGCAGTTTTAGCTGCACCCATGACATAGGCACCGAGTATCTGGCCTCTTAGGAACTGTTAGTTGCTTTGAGAACAAATGTTATAACACTAATTGTGAGACTTTTTATAGTGACACACTGCTAACTGGCAATAAAACTCATGTGAGTTGCAGCTGCACTTTTAGTTTTGATTTACTTAAACTCCTTTTCAAGCAAAGTCTATCTTATTTTGTCTGCACCCTTATGTTTACTGTTTTTGAGATGGTGTAGGGCTTGAGGTTCCATGTTCAAATCCCACCACCGGCTATAGTACCCTTGAGTAAGGTGCTTGCGCTGAATTGCTCAGGTAAAAATGACCCAGTTGAACAAATCATTCCAAGTTTCTTTGGAGCAAAATATAAATTTGTGTAGCCTATGCTTGCAAGTGCAACTATTTTCTTCATAGTTTTTCTTTTGCAGGAGCTTCAAACCTCATGATAGATATCAATTCTGCTGTAAAAAGAAGTGACCTCCTCCAGTGTAAGTCCACGTTTGCTTGGTGAGCTAAAACTCTGCCAAACAAACCAGGATTCATTGATGTTCAGTTGTAAGTGCAGCACAGGTTTGTTTCTCTGCTGGAGGAACTATGAGTTTGACGCCTGCTTCCCGTTTATCAGATGGCACAGTGCTCACTCTGGACACCAGGACAGCACACAAGCGCATCAACTTGAGTGAGAACTTCACCAAGGCCACGGTGTCCGATGTGCCGGCTTCCTACCCCGATGGGCCTGCCCGCTTCTCGGTGTGTTCCCAGGCGCTGTGTACCAAGGGCTTCTCCTGTGGGCGCCACTACTGGGAGGTGAAGATGAGCAGCAACAACTTCTGCGGCCTGGGCCTGGCCTACAACAGTATCGACCGCAAGGGTCCCACCAGCCGCCTGGGCCGCAACAGCCAGTCCTGGTGCATAGAGTGGTTCAACGTCAAGCTGTCTGCCTGGCACAACAGCAGTGAGACTGTGCTGGAGAACCCCAACCCGAGTCGTGTGGGCATCTTGCTGGATTGCGAGGGGGGCACTGTGACCTTCTTCAAAATCGCAGACAGGGCCTACCCCTTCCATACCTTCGTCTGCTCCTTCACAGAGCCCGTCTACCCCGCCTTCTGGATCTTCTCCTGTGGTTCCTCCATTAGCCTCTGCAATTTGACCAACTGACCCTAAAGCAGAATTCCCACAGGAAGGCTTCATGCTGTCTAGGTGGTCAGTGGTGGTCAACTTCTAGTTTTTGGTTCAGCATTGTGTTGGGCAGGAAAACATTGATTGAAGGCCTGCAGCAGGTCTTCAATCAGTAGCCAACAATCTATATACATTTGCTACTGTTGGCAAACCCTGAATAAATAAGGATAAAATGCTGTCCAATTTACCAGACCTTGTCCTCTGACTGTAGGAACACCTGCCAACATGAAGGATTGTTTGCTAGTGGGATTAATAATTGTTAAAATCAACTACAAACTTAATCATTTATTAAATAGTGTTCACATTTGACAACTCAAAGCTTTTACACTATTTAAAATGGATTAACCGGTGTGTGTAAAACCCTTTATCATAATTCTAAGTAGTAGTTAGTGGAAGGATTTACATAGAAGCATATTGATCCATTTAAGGAAAACCTATGTAGAGCACGAGTTTAGTAGCACCGAATTAAATTTTATTTGATCTCAAAACAATGCATGTTAAACCGTGGAATATGGGGTTAGGCAGTCAGTGCTGTTGGAAATGCATCTGATTTTTGAATAGTTTGTTTTGCATATTACAATGTCAGTATAGAGTGCAATTGGGTAAAAATAAATGCCTGGAATATTCGATGATGTCTTTTGAAAGCTATTGACAGGTTAAGGTTTGTTCATTTTTGGAACTGGGACGTTCCCAATGGGCCATTTCGGTACCTATCGTCTGTGTGCAGCTTTGTGAAGTTACTGTTAATGTAATCCAAAGTCCATTTGCAGCTGAGGCAGAGATGTATAAAGACCTGCGCAGCTGTTCACAGCCGGGCAGTGCTGTGGTTTTATCCCAGCAGTAGACGGCCTGGCTGTGAGAATTAATGAGAAGCTCCATCGCAAGATAATGTGCGTCGGAGGCTCATTTCTGCACCTAGAAGGTTTGCTGGATATGAGCAGGTGAAGATCATTGTTGATGTAAATTGACCTTGAATCACCTGGGTGTTACTAGATGCCTGTTTTTGCCGTGGCCCCTGAAGATTGCCTGTAGGTGTCCGTGAAAGATGGCGACGCTCAGTTTGCTGCTGTGGTTTCACATTTGGAGCCAAGAAGTCATATTTCCCTCACACATAGATGGGGATGAAAATGGCACCCTTTGTCAGAGACGTGAGCACTGTCACCCGCGGTAAAACTGATCCGTTCGGTTACACCGGTATGTTAACATCGGTGCTCCGTAATAAGAGGGAAGTTTGCTGCATTTTTTGAAACGTCACTGCAGTGCTCCTAGGAAACACCTGTTCCTGCAAGCCCTTAAGATACTACCAGGCAATGGTTTTTTTTTTTCTTCTAAAAATAATGGGAATGGAAATTTAGCTTAAATTAACACTTTGAATGGTGTCATATTTAGGCTTGTGTGATGTTTGTAATGTGTTGCTTTCATAAATTGCACATATTACATGTAACCAGTTTTGTGTCGATGGCTGAGGTAGAACCGGAAGGTCAGGTCTGCTCAAGCTTTTTAGGTAGCTGGGTAACAGGTAGCATGAATTTATTACAGGGAAACTGCTGTACTGCAGCATAGTGTCAGTGCAGCACCACAACTCTCGAATAGATTCAAAGCACTAAACGTGCCATTGTAACTCTGCCTGTTGCCTCTCACGCGTGTACTTGATAACCGAGCTACGAAGTGAACAGAGATGATAAAGTTTCGAGCCAAAGGTCGTACACATCTCAACATTGTATTCGAGTGAGCAGGAAGGCTAAAGTGACAGCACATTGTCATGGGATATCCAGAAGCAGATGACAAACGGGAGAGGGAGAGCGCTGCTGGGGGTCATTTCCTCAGAACGTGCTGTTTGAGGGGCAGGGAATCGCATTTTACAGCCAGCGGAAGCTCTTTCTGACACAGCTGCAATGACTTGCCAGCTAATTCAGGGAATTAGAAGAATTTTCGTACAGGATGAGCTGACCTGGAATGATAGGGAAAGAGTTCCTGTCATTAATGTCAAAGTGTTGAGTTTCTGGGCTTTGTAAGTGGTGAACAGCGGACAGTCAATGCCCAGCAGATAAGAGCTCAGTCAGTGAAACTCCAACTGGGATGTTCCGTTTAGACAGTGCAGGGCAAGCATAAGACATTCTGCTGTTCATCTCACCGATTCGGCCATTGTCATTTTTACTCTATTGTTCTATCAAATTATCTGTCTGACCTATACAATCTAATAAAGCTTTGCATTATGACTCGTGTGGTTGTTTTTTTTTAATAGGAATTAATCATATTTATAGTGATTGACATTTTATCTGTTCATACTCAGTTACCTCTGTTATCTGGGTTAGAAATGAACAGAAATCTTACAAGATATAATCACCACATTTTATTAATCTTAAAGCGATGCATTAGGTGTGGTTTTGCTAGTGCTACTGAACAGGCAAACAGACTGACACAGTGTTCGTAGTCTGCAGTGCCACGTGTCTTAACTGAATAGTTTCTTACCCCTCCCTGGTTCCAGTTTCAGTTCTTCCTCCAGGACCCCCTGTACATCAGCTCATTTGTCCTCACCCTGACAAATTGGGTGGAATCTGCTTGGAAGAACACGTGTGTGTGTGTCAGTGCAGAGATCTCCCTTAGGATGAGAAGTACCATGTGTCAGATTTGTTTTGAAAAACAAAGCCTAACAAAGAACCAAAAAAAAAAAAAGAACTTCATGGATTCAGGTGAAACCTTTTGTACAAAGGTTTGTATTCTAAACCATTTACCTGTTTATACAGCTGTCTTATTTTTACTGCATCAAAGCAGCAGGGTAAGTACCTTGCTCAGGGGTTCTTTAACAGAAACAAGATTTCAAATTCAAGTCTTTCAATTGCAAAGCAGTACCCACCATGGCACCACAGTAGCATAAAGAAGGAAGGGGGGGGGGGGCAAATGCCATAGGTGGGTGAAATTAATATTTTGACAACCAAAGTGATGGTTTTCACTCATTTCCTTAACTGCAATCAGCCATTTCAAGTGAGAATATGCAAAAAAGACACGCTTTACAGGGCTACAGATATTATTCCACTTCAGTCCAATAAGTACCTTTCCTTATCTATTTTTATGGCATGGCCTCAAAAACAAATGTAGAGCAGGACACTACGCCTACATACACAACCTTGCGATTTTCTTAGAAGCACATGCATGCCAACAGTCACGCTACATAAACAATATACATACAGTATGTGGTTACTTAATATTCTTAAAATTTAAATGCTCACAGCTGGGCATTAACCAGTGTGCCCAGTTCCGTTCTAATAAGGTGCCTATGAAAAAGAGGAAGGGTAGTTTTGACAGTGACTGTAAAAAGGAGAAACTAAATTGAGCACTTGAGTACAAATAGGATTAAAAATAACAGGTTTATTTTCGGATATTTTAGTTATAATGAAGAGCAAAGTAATACAATTTGTATTTCCTTTTAGCTACATCTGACGTTATTACGTAACCTAACCCAGGAGGGACATCCATATTAAACTTTTGATAACTGTGGATTACAGATTAAAGTTATTCACAGCTCTATTGTTCCAGATCCCTGGATTTACCCATAAATAAATAAATAAACATACAAAATTTGACTGGATCCAGCACTGAGGTCTTTACATGTTTACTGTTTTTTTTTTTTTTTTTTAACTTTTATTTTTATACATTTTCTTGACTAGGAGAAACAAATGACTGGAATGAACAGACAGCAGATTCGAGAGACCAAAATGCAGCACACAAACATTTTTCCTAGAAATACACGACAAGCAGGTTCCTCTCAACAGCAGGAGGTTCAGATCTGCACCCGGTTCACGCCAGGAAAGGCTCCGGTTGCACAACACGCACGCGCTATTGTTAAGCAGTTGTTTTCCACATCCTGGCAGCAGGCCGGTTACAATAACGCTGTGCAAACTTGGCCGGAACGAAGCACAAATGCTGCCACCTGCAGATGATCCCCATTTCCACACCACCTTCTACCATAATTCAGATAGGAAACCCGCATGTTGTGCTCTGTTGCTTAAGACCGGAATCTTCATTTTAATTGAGAGACAGCACATACTTTACCGTGCAATCCAATGTTTCTTCTACATCAGATGTATAATTTTTACAAATGTTTTTAAAAAAACATGGCCAAAGAATTAACTGCACTTCCCAAACTACAGGGCATGAGTAGACAAAAAAAGGTGTGTGTATATAAAGCATTCCTAAATTCAGTCATAAATGTAGTAATTCCATTTGAAAAACAATTTAACCAACCAAGGCTAAATAATTAAGATCTCTGAATAAGGAATGATAACCATAAAACATTCTTCATTCCTCAGTTATTTCTATATTCATGTGTCATTAATTCCAAAGCCTCCTTTACACTGGGCCTGAATTAAGAAACCAAAATTTGTAGAAATTCTCATATTCACATCTTGTGCAGAACTAACTACAGTATGCCTTGACTGTTACACTCTGCCTATTTATTTTTTATTTGGAACTTTTATTATTATTATATGATGATGCATCCGGAGAGGAATTTTCAGGTGCATATTGTCCCATAGATTGATCATCGAATGTGCGGCAGCTATCACAGTGTCAGCATTTGAGTGCTCCTGGTTTGAATCCCCACTCCTGCTCTACTACCCCTGAGTAAGGCTTCTACCCTGAATTACTTAAAGGATAAAAGTGTCAGTGAATGATGAATTATAATAAATGGTCTTACAGTATCTAATGATACATTTTGGATAGAAATTAAAGTGAAAGGAAAAATACTTTGCAATTAATTTTGTCCACATTCATCTCCAAAGTGACTTACAAATTTGGCTGTCGAGAGGAAGGCGATGACTAACCACACCGCCTGCTGCCCCATCGTCAAATGGAGAAGTGCAGAAGAAAGTGGAGCTCACATTCAAGTTACGGAAGATAAAACAGACAAAATCCTTATTCGCACATAAAGCTAAGGCCACTGCTGTAGGGTAGCAATCCAGCCACACTGTACGTACAACACTTTGCAAATCTAATATAATGACATGAGACCCTGCACCGGTCATTTATATTTATTATGGGTTCACACAAATAATGCACACAATTATTAATGATAATTTAAACATATAAATGTAAATGTTACAGTATGAGTTTGTTTCCAAAAGTCTTAATATTCATTACCTTTACAATCAAGACGTCTTAGCTTGAGCAACCGAGATAGAAACAGATGTGTGTTGAAAAGTTGTCTGTTAAATTAGAAAGTAACATGAAATGCATTGTTTAGGTTTAATCTTTTTTGAACCACAATGACCTGAGTTAATGTAGCCTGTTTGGTGACAACCAAATTACTTCAAGCTATAATCAGATCCTTTATTTTTTCCTTCCGTGCAATGAATTTGTCACCCTGTTTCACCACAAACTCTTTGGTGGCTCCATTTACTGTTCTTTTATACTCCCCATCATAACAGACCGTTTCACGCACTTAAATTTGAGGCTAATAAAACAAACCATGAATTCAGTGGAAGAGATGTATACTTTATACTGTGCTTGAAATTTGTTTACAAAAGCTGGAAGATGTCATTGGCCTTTAACTTGGGGACATTTTATGGCAGAAGAGGTACATGACCTTAAAGTAAAGTATGGGTACAAGTGCTCAGCAGGTCTGGGATGATTTATCTGCCCCCCACAAATATATTTTACACAGTTGCTACCCCCACCTTTTCTCACTATACATTCTGCATCCAATACTAATATATAAAATTTACAGCATAAAATCTTATTAAAACATTTCCCATAATTTAGTAAATCATTTTAGGAAAAAAAAAAAAAAAAAAAAAAAAATTATGAGGTCCACATTTTTACTTGGAAGCCAGCTTGGCAACATTCAGTGTTCCTTTAAAGCACAATTCTTAAATCATCTGTCAAGTCCCAAGAGGATCTGCAGTGCCTGAAAACATGATTGTCCCAAAAAAAATAAATAAATAAATAAAATAAACCCTTTATATTCCGAACTCAGTCTACCAACTATGCAGATCCAGACGAAGCATCTGAAGCTCTTCGGCATCAGCTCATTACAAGCAGCAGCCCACTGATAAAATTGGAAAATATTGGGCATGGCCAAATTTATGCATTATAACCTTAAGAGTTTTATGAATATACGCATATACAAAATTTAAACAAAAAGCTCTTTGTGCAAGATATTTCTAAGAATTTTAGATTAATATGGGCACATCTGCTTCAGCTTCCAAACAAAAATAATACTGTAATAAAAGGAAAATAAAAATGACATACATACTTTGAATATCTAAATATAAATTTACAAGCTGCAGCACAGGGCTTTATGATTACACAGCAAGAAACAGGGGGGAAAAAAACCACAAAATATAAATTTAGGAAATCCATATACTGGGAATTTGCAAAGTTAAGCGAAAGGAGTACTCTGGCGCCCCTTACAGGTCATTCCCGAATATGACTGCACATACAATGTAAACAATGGCACTGGATCTTATTTAATAATTTAATTACTATTCTCATTTAATTTAATTCAGGCAATCAACCTTGAGTAAACTGTTGCTGGTATTTATGTCTCTGACTAAAAACTGATGTTGGAACACTGTTTTATTGTTAAAATATCCAGAGAAATAAATCCTAAGGGGTACGTAACTATAGTAAATTAACAGCCATATAAATATATAATCCTTAAACATTTAGTTAATGCTTAAGTTTAGCTGTTATGTAAACTCTTACATTTTCAACATAAGAGGACACAGTTATTCCACCTGTAAACAAAGAAACCGTTTCTTTCATGTGCCAGTGCTTTGAAATCTGTGAGAATGATAGCGGGCAGCAGTTCCGACCACCCTTCTTCGCCTCATTTGCGTCGACAGTCCGCAGAAACCTCAAATCTCAAGTCTGTATGTGCAAACTCACATCATTGGGGGAAGTGAAAAGGAGGCATCTACAGTGTTCAAAGCAGTAAGACTCAGGTTTCAAAATAAGAATCATAGTAACAAACATCTCCAGTGTTACTTGCTAGGCAGATGTGCATCACCACAATAACATCCTGTAATTTCTTACAAGAGGAAATCCCAGTAATCTGAAGATCTGTTTTATATCTAGCCATGTAATGAGAGGTCTTAACAACACTTAAGTTCAAAGGTCAGTACTCCCTCTGTGGCCAACGGCCGCATTCACATTCCTGATCGGGATACAGTGACCTCATGGAAACGACGGCAAACAAGATCAGTGCAAATCAAATTCACATCTGCACAGCACAAGCCTCAGTTGAGCATACTTTTCTTTAATCACACTGTCACTCGAGAGGACTTCCTGTACCCCCGTGATGGAACATCTTTGGAAAGTGGTACAACACAGGTAGGTTTAACTTACATGGGGGTAAGACTGGGCTGGCAGAAGTAGGGTAGGGTGGGCTGGGGAAAGGTGGCACGTAAGGGTGGCTAGAGAGCGCTGGCTAGCCCTAGCGATTCAGGAGCGGGTTTGGGTGTGTCAGGTGTCTCCGTCTCAGAGCCACTGGAGTCGTCATCCTCATCGTCCGTCTGCTCTGCGCTGTGGTACAGCATGAGGGCCTGGGTCTTGTGTGTGATAGTGATGGTGCAGGGTCCCTGAGCCCAGGGCTCGCCATCCACCTGCATGGGCATCCGGGAGCTCTTCAGCACCAGCTGGGGACACAGAAACAGGACCACTGAACAAGGCATTCAACTGGATGAATGACAACAGAGGGCATGATGGTGAAAGTGAGAGATGTGTACTGACCCGCACAGTGTGGGCCTGGCCTAAACGCACCGGGTTGGCCAACTTCACCTGGATCTGGGCACAGTGGAAGGACCCATAAACCCCAACCACTTCTAGGAGCCCATCATCCAGCCTGGAAGAGAGATGCACTCATTCAGCTCATACTGCAAGTACAATGCTAACAATTCTTCCCACTTTGAAGAAAAATTTCAAAAGTGTAAAAAGTAAAATTAACAAACCACAAATGGGTCTGAAGCTGATGTGGAGTATTCACTCACCGGGTTGGCGGACACGGCTCATCTCCCATACCCTCCCACAGTCGACAGCCCCCTCCCCAATAGCCAATGTTGCACACAATAATTCCCTCCAGGCTGGGCAGATTCACCCGCTCACCATCCAGCTCCAGCTGCAAAGAAACACAGCAGAGCTTCCAGGAGATATCACACAGCAGGGGGAAGCAGTCCAAAGCCTTGCCTGACTCTCAATGTGAGAGCCATGTTACAGCCCCATTGCGATGGAGGTTGCGCAACTGGATGAGGCATTTTGAGAATTACACGTGCACTGGCAAAGGGATTGTGCAGAATTAATCCATCACTGCCTACAGAATTATCTGAAGCCCTACATTAAGAACGAAACAAAAATCACTATAAAGGGACAAAAATCAAAGCACAACTGATATTTAACAAAAAGAAAAAACAGTTTAAAATTAACAAGTTAGAGATTGTACCTCAATCCTCTTATCCAAGTCCTTGCATTCTTGCACTAAGCAATCTTTGGTACCATACAGGAAATACACAGCCTGAAAAAGACCATCATAAGGAAAATGATACATAAACAAAAGAAAGCAGCCCAACACAGAAATATGCTTAGACCTTTTACAGTCTATCACTGCAGCAGTAATGGAATTAGCATCGCCACTAAAAACCCTTATAAGGGCTCAAATTTGAGTCACTGATTACATGTCAACAACGGATATTTGGTTTTTAGATAACATGCCTTAAAATGATACAAGATAAATTTCCAAAGATGCTCAAAGTTATTTACCTTATTGATAATGCGGCTGGAAAAGAACGATGGGGTTTTTTCACGGTGGGCGTGGAAATTCAGTGCCATCAGAGCATCGGGTCCCACAGAAAAGTAGTTATTCATTGAGAGGACCTACAGGGTGGACCGTTCAGTCAGCATCTCCCACCATGCAAACAGACATAAATGACAGGCAGAGTCCACCGCTCAAAAGTTCAAACTGCAAAAAATGAATGTAGAGGCAGCGTCAAGGCTGTTACAGCCGAATTACTCACTTTTGGCTTTCGAAAGTAGTAGCCTTTCGAAGCAACTTGAACTTTCCACCTAGAGAAAGAGTTAAGCAACTGTTACAGCTTCACAGCCCAAAGGAGTCATATCCACAGCAAGCAGCCAAAACAATAAAGGACTTTAATTTTATTCAAATTCTAACATAAAGCTCCCTTTAAAATTTGGATGTTAGTGAAATGCTTCACTAAAGCAGCAAATTTTTAGGGAAAGGAGCAGAGAAGGTGAGGAGGTAACTAAATGAGAGCACCCCCAGAAATAGCTTCTGGGCTGTTTTGTACCTGTCCATGCTGACGACTTCAGCATCCAGAATGTTCCTCAACACTTCCTCCACAGGAATCTCTCCAGCATAGCCGGCTCCCCAGCCCAGCGAGTTGGACAAGTCGTTCCCAGTGCCAAGGGGCAAAATGGTCACCCGTGGGATAAACATCTCCTGATCCTTGACACACACACGAGACAAATGTGTATTCACAGTACAGTCTGAACATTTGTCAATACTGGTCAACAGGACACAAAATCAAGAGAGTCAAAAAATTATAAAGTGGCACTTTTCAGTAGTTTTCCAATGTAGTCAACAACTAGATGAAAACACACATAGTCCCACATCAGTAGTAGGCCACCTACCGTCGTATGTACACTGCCTCCTCAAATTTCAACAGTTTTGGCCATTTAGTAACTCACTTTGTGTAAATCCAAAAATCACATTCGCCATTAAATCAAAGCTTTGCAATAAAAACGTGAACTGTGTAAATGTGCTGAATGAAGATCCTAAAATCCAATTCTGCTTAAACGAGTATGAATGTGTTTTGCTTCCATGAACTGCTGGATTAAGAACCTCGGGTTGCTTCTCCCAGTTTGACAGAGGCCAAGTTCTCTGATGAGTACCATGTTGTCTAGTGCCAGCAAGACCTCGCCGTATCAGAAGACGCATCAAGTGACTCCACAGAAAAACTGAAGAGAATTATGCACATGACAAGTGTTCGTACAACAGACTCTAAAGATCAGCTGCGAAGGACAACACATTGATTCAAAGGCCTCTGCCCCATGTGGGTGCAGGATTTGTTGCCAAGACTGTGCACATACAAGGATTTGTTTAGAATAGGCTTGCAAGCACAGAGAATATTTGGGTCAGGGACAACAAGTCAACTGAGAAAAATAGCAGCCTGGCCACACTTACGGTACTATTTATGCAACAGATCCTTCTAGAACAAGGGGGCAGTGACTTGTGCCAGTGTACCTAAATGTGTGCTATAGAAGTATTTAAGCCTGTAATTTAATTGTCTGTTGGCTATGGTGGCTAAGTAGCTTTGAAAACCAAATTCCAAGTTTGACACCACAGTGTGTCTAGTTTTTAAAAAGACAGCTGTACTGTAAACAGCAGTTAGTAGTTTTTGAGCTTATAGTCATACTACATCTGTGTTCTATTTTATTTTCTCTGCAAAATAAGAGGTGCGATGTGGATGATACACAAAACAGAAAGAGCTTCACAGCTGTAGGTGGGCATCAACGCAGCACTCACCTTGAGTTTCATGGTGTCGATGGCGTCAAGCACCCAGCCGACTGTACCGTCACCTCCGCACACGAGCACTCGTGCACTTCCTGGTGGAAGTAAGGTGCAGAGCTGCAGGGCCCTGCCTGGGGGCATCTTGGTCAGGTCAAACACCTATACAAGGGGAAGGAGCTGTTAGAATATGTACAATTACATTGCTTTCTACAGCTAGGTACAACAGCAGGACCTGTGAACACTGTCCAATACATATTGATGACACACACACACACACACACACACACACACACACACACACACACACACACATTCCATTTAATAAAAGTCCTGACTCAGAGTTCAAGAAGTTACTAGAAGCAAATGGACATTCATTTGGATCCAGGAAGCCAATCAATTCTCCACTGGACACTCAACATGCAAATGGAGAATGTTTGACAAGAGACAGTGGCTGACATTATTCCAGTTCCTAGTAATGTTCTAGTGATGGAATAAGCAGCTACCCAAGACCAAACAAAGCCTGTGGTTTTACAATTCCACCTGAAATTTACATGCAAAATAAGCGCCTGACTGGTGCACACCCATATTGTCAACAGACAAGCTCCATCTCTGAAAGAGAGATCTCATGTGAATACCACCTCTGTAGCAGTCATCGCTAGGTCCAACAACATGAACTGGAAGAAACGGGCCAGGTTCCTTTCCCTTTAACCCATGTGTATGGACAGGTAGGCAACACAAACTCTCGCCTACAGTAATTTCACTGGAAGAGCAGTCAGCTCAAGGCCACGTGTCACACTGAATAAGAGGTGGTGCTGACCTGGACCGGATTGAGGAGCATGCGGAACTCGCCCAGCAAATCCTCTGCCATATTGTTCCCACTGCGAGTGTTGGCCAGACTGAAGCACTGGGGCCCATCCATTGCCACAGAGAGCTGCCAGCTGCAAACTAAAACACAGTTGCTTCCATCACACCATATAACAAAAGATGTACTTCCGTGGGATTTATTTGATCACTGTCCATGTGCAGCAGAAACTACAAACCCCCTTTGCAAATAAGTTGGGATATTTTCCAAAACATAATTGAAACAAAAAATCAGTGACATGGTATTCACATGAAACCTTTATTTAACTGGACAAAAAGTACAAAAGAAAAGACTTTCTTGTTATTTTTACTGACTAACTTAATTGGATTTTGCAAATATACACAAATTTTGAATTTGATGGCTGCAACACACTCAAAAGTTGGGACAGAAGCATGTTACCATTGTGTTACATCATTTCTTCCCATGCAGAATGTGGTCTGGCATTGTCCTGCTGAAGTAACCACGGACCTCCCAGGAGAAGAGACGCAACATATGTCTCTCTAAAAATCCTAATATACACCTCAGAGTCAAATGGTACCTTCACATACATGCAACTCACCCATGCCGTGGGCACTGGTGCACCCCAGATGCAGGCTTTGCACCTTTTTCCAAAAACAAGCTGAAATGTGGACTCATCTGACCACAGCACACAGTTCCACAGTCTTTGGTCCATGTGAGATGAGCTCGGCCCAGAGAACTTCCTCCCCACGTAATACAGTTTCAAGTTGCATTTCTGGATGCAGCGACGGACTGTGTTAAGTGACAAAGGTTTTCCAAAGTACCCCGAGCCCAGGTGGCTATATTTGTCACAGTAGCATGACGGTTTCTTAAGCAGTGCCACCTCAGGGCTCGAAGATCACAAGATTCAACAGTGGTTTTGACCTGCCCTTTACGCACTGAGATGTCTCCTAATTCTCTGAATCTTTTCACAATATTATGTACTGTAGATGTCGAAAGACCTAAATTCTCTGCAATCTTGCGTTGAGAAATGTTCCTTTGAACTGACTAAAAAATTCCTCTTCACTTAATTTTGGCAATAAAGCAAGTGAGCTATGACCCATCCTTGCTTGCAAAGAGTGAGCCTTTGATGGATGCTACTTTTATATCCATGATACCTCACCTGCTACCAGTTAGCCTGCTTAATGTGGAGTCTTCCAAACCAGTGTTACTTGAATATTCTGTAGCACTTTTCAATCTTATTTTAACTCTGTCCCAACTTTTGTTGAGTGTGTTGCAGCCATCAAATTCTAAATTTGTGTATATTTACAAAATACAATTGTTGGTCAGTAAAACTATTGAAAATCTTTTCTTTGTACTTTTGTCAGTTAAATAAAGGTTTATGTGAATTACCATATCACAGATTTTTGTTTTTATTGCATTTTGGAAATATCCCAACTTTTCTGGAAAGTATGCTTTTGTACATTGGCATTTTTCAACAGTTATTTGTGAGAACGTAGTATTTGCATAAAATATCATGCCAGAGCCGACTATTAATGCACTAGGGCAACACACTTCATTCAACACATTTTGTATTCCAGCAGTTACTCAGAGGCACCTTACAATTCAGTGGTGTACAGTTTTATGTGGGCTAAAATTCAGCCACTTTTCCCCAGCATCAATCTATATGACAGATTATAAGCCGCTAAGAGCCCTTGAGGATTGTATTCTGTAGGACGCATGTCTAGTATAGCAACCTGTCCTGGCATTATGATGTTATGTGACATGACTCAAGTCCCAGGCTCAGGGAAAACTCCTCCCTCCCACTGACTCTCTACCTCTTCCGCATCACTCAAGGTTTGGGTGTCGGCGGCGCAGCTTGTTGACATGGTGGAGGTAATGAGGTGGGATGATAAGGCTGCGGAATTCACCCAGGTCACACCGGCCCTCATCCTCCAGACTGGGCTTGCAGTCATCATGCACCGTTATCTGGCACCAGATGCATCTGCAATGGGGGAGAGGGTGAGCGTAGTTAATGATCAACTTACAAGATGAAACCGTGCCAGAAAGGAGGATTGTTACTACTGCCCCAAAGGATGCAGATAATGGAAACCCTATTGATTTGTGGTGGACACCTGCTCTCAGGCCAATCCTTAAGTGTGAACTGAGCAAAATTCTTTGTTGTAGGGAAACATAAATCAGATAACCTTTCAAAAAATATGCGTTATGAAATCAAGGCGCTAAAACGGATTGCTTCATCTTTCATACGATAACGCGTCACATTTCCAAAGGTGGCAGTGTCTAAAGAATTTTAATCACTACCAGTAAGGAATTGACAAATACCAACTAAACCATAAATACAAATGCAATAGTGTTCCCATGATGCATTTCTAGAGCTCTGTAAAGATGGCTGGAGACACCAGTTCTTTACTGTGCAGTCTGGTGTATAATAACTTCAGTGCCCAAATATATAGTTTACAATTATGTTTCGTTTTCTATAAATTAATATTTATAATCAACTGCTTCGAAAAAGTATTTAGCAAAGAAAAAAAACAAGAGAAATCACATTATTTACATATACTTATTATCATATACTTAGGACTTAAAGCCGCCTGGTTAAGAGTAACATAGCTAAAGATTACCTGTCGTTACCACGTAAGGTGGCAACTGTGCCTCCCCACCCCCTGGCTGTCCTACCTGCTGGAAACAGAGACGCACAACGGAAAACTGTCACGTTCGTTTTCGTGAGCAAACGTAAGACTACGAGGCCGCAGTCCTCCGAGCTGGCGGTTTCAATTTGTCAACAACTTGCCGCTGCAGCTAAAACTACATTACCGTCATTCATTCATTGATTCATTCATTTGACGGCGGCGGCGGCGCATCGTCGACACTTGCCATAACTGGCGGCGACGGTACACGGCAGCCATATGGGCCACACGACACTTCGGGCCTCACGTCGCAGCACAGCCTGGGCTGCGTCCTGCACTGCTGCTTGCAGATGGCGCAGTAGCTGCACAGCGGCCCCGCGCACTCAGTGGCGCGAGCCTGCCTGCGCGCCGGCGTTGCCACCACCTCCTTTTGCAGGGCAGCGGCGCGGTCCGCGCGCCGCAGGCACTGCTTCGTCTGGCACGCGCCGCAAAGAAATGCAGAAGGCGCCGCGCAGCACGTGCTGGCCGCATGATGCAGCAGTGCGTGGGCTTGCTGAAGAGGTCCGTGTAGCGCCAGTCGTGCTTGTTTGCGGAAAGACCCTCCCGTATGGAGGACGGCGCGTTTGAGCGCTGCACGCTGCACCACAGCGTCAGCAGCACCGGCACCAGCACGGCCGAGGTCCAGGTGAGCAGGCGCCACTCGTCGAGACCGGGCTCGCTTCCGGCCCTCCATCGCCCGGAGCGAGTCGGCGATCAAACGCGGGAGCCGCGCCGCGTTTCCGCACCGCATTGCCTCGTCGTCGTCGTCGTCTACCCGCAAACGCACCGCCGTGGAAGTGGGAGGCGAGCCTCCCCGAGACGAGACGAGGAGCCCGGCAGCATTCTGCTAACGGCTGCAGCCGCGGCTCGTCATCCCCCGCTCGGCGGACGTGCCCGGCGAAAAACGAAGACCTCGGAGCTCTCGACAAACATGTGCGGGAGAAATCACAACGCGGAGCGGCTCGACGAGCGCGGGTCCAGCAACCCCGTTTCCTTAAACGACACACACACACCTTCCCAGCGCCTGCTGCCACAGACGAACCGACGGTGACGTCATTTCCAACACGTCCAATAGACGGAAGCGGGAAGTAGTGACGTAATTGCTTTCCGTTCCTCACGGTGATGCGTAATCCTTTGGCGGCGCCGTAAATCGAAGGTCGCGGCGGGTTTGGGCCAGGCTTTTATTGCCATTTCGTCGTACACCCCAAAATAAACGCGGGTTAAGGTTAAAATAAGACATCCTCGGATCGTTTGACACAGTCCCCAAAAATGGTACCCACATGAAGTAGTAGCACCGTAGCGTGTTGCGCGGTTTCATTACAGTGATTTTCTTTTTCTGGCTTCTTCAATATTCTGGACGCCAGACTGAACCAGATCTTTCCTCAAACCATGTAGTGTTTTTCTGTATTAAAGCTGTCGTTTTTCATCAGGACAATAACAAGTGATCTAATTTTTGTTTGGTGGTGTTAAATATAATTATGTTCCCTTTAAAACATTTTTTCCTAGTTTACTGATGCTGGCTTCTGACCCTAACTCCCATTGCGGGTCTAATCCTGTGCATTAAACAGATGGGACATTTTTTTTAAAAAATCATTAATTTTTACGGGGTTTATTTCGTCTCTGTTTCCTCAAGGCTGCTTTTTTATTATTCAAAAATAGCCACATGATCAGATTTTTTTTTCAGGATTTCAAACCACTGGCCCTTGTTATTGAAATAGATAACACAGAATCTAACAAATAATCCAATAAGGTCGTGCAAAGAAGATATTTAGTACATCCCTCTTAATTATCAATGAAAGGGTTTATGATTGGCAAGACTTTATTAATTATTCTGGTTATAATCGTTTTAGTTGTCACTTCTAATTACATTTACATTCTGCTGAAATATTATGTTATTAAATAACACTTATTGGTCCCATTCATTTCAAGTTAAATGGATCAATGCAAATAGCTTCATATGAAATGTATCACTCTAGACCTCTAGCTTAATCTTGGTCTTAGACCCCAAGTCTTTTCTGTATTTTGCTCGAATCGTCCTTGTGCTTAATAAATTTTCACTGCGCTCCTGGATGAATGAATAGATGACTGAATTAATGCGGGTTGTAGTTGGCCCAGGCTTTATGCGGGCTGGTGTGATTGTTATTCAGGTGGTGCTGCATTCAGCAGATCCAGAAGAGCAATGCGAGATGTAGCGCGGAGATGACACAGATGTTGTCATAGTGCGGCTTAAGAGGTGAACTTTTGGTGTTTCAAACCACAGAGCCCTAAAACGTAAATATTTCGGAATAAACTGCCACCGATCACTTAAATGGAACAATAACTGTCCATGCTAGCAAATGGTCGGATAAAGGAAGTGTTTATCGGTGAAACACGCTCTCTCGACAATGTTCTGGTATATTTATTATAACGTTTTTCTTCCACACCACAAACGCTTTTTTGGAACGCGACAAATGCTCTTTAGTGGGTTTGGCGCGTCATCTAGCGGCGGTCTTGATCACTGCGCTCCCCGGTGACGTCATACAGTACAGCTGGATCCAGATGCGAACATTTCACACGCAAGTCGTTGTTTCTCGAGTGGTAAAATATTCGGTACATTCCAGAAACATCGCTAATTCATACAGTATGCAGCAGTCACACCCCCATCCCATAAATAATAAAACCGAGAACGACAGTATAGAAATTTTCCCAAGTTTTCAAGCACATACCGTAGTCAAGGTGAGGACGCTAAGAGGGGGGACTTACCCCTCACCTTCACCGGGGGTCTCATCAGTGCGACAGCATCGGCCGAGGAGAGGACAAGCAGTCTTGAAGAAGCTCCTCACTGTCTGCCTGTGTTTCCTGCTACTCCTCCTCACATGTAGGCTCAGGGCAGTAAGTTTAATTCTCCCTCTGTGCACCACTTATATAGTGCAAAGCAAAAAAGTGATTTTGTTCTTCCAAAATTATTCCACAATTATAAATACCCTAAAATCTTATTGTATAGGCAAGAACATAAATAAAATACGACATTTTCCAATCAGCTGATAAAGTGAACCACCTAAAAATACTTTCAATTTTTTTTATGGGCAATATACAGTACATTCTCTATTGTATAAAAATATTCCAATATGTTTATTTTATTAGAAGTGGGCCTGCTTTATTATCCCTGCTTGCCTTTCTGAAGTAATTTTAATGTATGAAATGTACAACATGTTAATGCATAAAAGTGAATTATTTTATCTTAAAAAGTGTGGACCTGCACAGGACCTGATGTGTACACATGGGGTCCGAGTGTGTTGTTTTGCCACAGCAGTGTTTTTCTGCTGTGTGTCCAGAACTGTGGTTCACTTTCAGCTGCTCAGGTTGGCCTTTTGGGTCACATGCTGCCTGAGCCCAGATCCCTGCGGAGTGGGGGAAATGAATGGGCACTTTGTTGCTCCACCAAAAACAACCTCTAATGGCATTCTGCTCTGAGTCTGAGTGAATTCCTCTGAGAGGGGGGGGGAAGCCCAGCCCCTGCAAGCATTTAAAAAAATACTTGTGCAAAATAAATAAACGCAGCATTTTTTATCCTTTAACTCCTCAGGTAATGCGGTTTCAATGCTAGCCGCAACAAAGGCATTGTGATGTGCACGGGCTTTTTGGCGTAATTCTTTTTTTTGGTGAGTGACAATAAAGTTTAAACAGGAAGCTGAGAAGAAAAGAGGGAGACAGCAATAGAGAAAGAGTGAGAGAGAGAGAGAGGAAATTAATTTCACATACTGATAGGGCAGCAGATGGCTCAGGATTTGCAGCACATTTTGAAGACTTGTAGCACAGTGGGATAGGGCACAACTTTCAAAGGCTGTAAATGGCTGTAAATATTAAACCTGGATAGCGTAATAGTTATAACCATGAGGAGCTTTTGGAAACAAAATGTAGTAATGCAAATAATGTATCTACAACAATGAATGAAAAAATAAACTTAGCTGTGCTCCCCTGCACCACCACAAGCAAAGGGTTGCATGAACTCTCTCCCACAGAGCTGTCATGGCTTCAGCTTGTCAGTTTGGGACACACACACACACACACACACACACACACACACACACACACACACACACACATGGCCACACACACACACACACACACACACACACAGAGGCACCACTCCTCTATACAGCAAATGGCAGCCCGTTCAGCTCTGTGTGACCTACGGCATTAGAAGGTGAGCAGCTTGGGAAGGGGCACACGAGTGTGTCGGACCACCATGGTGTCTGTTCTGCCATCAGCAAGTGTGCCTCAGAATTTAAAAACAATTTAAACTTAGTAACAAAGTTGAAAGAGGAACGGTCCGGTTATCTACTTCATATTCCACATCAATGTATATTTTTAAAATAAACTCCTCAATAACAACTGAAAAATCGATCTGTTATTTCCATCTTAAGTGGTTAAAATTCCGTCAATATTTCTCCTTACCAAATTACCCTACAAAACCATATCTACTCTTTTTCCATGTTTTCTCCAATAAATGCTGGATAGTTGCAACAACTCCTAAATGTTGTGTCACACCTGCTACAGCTGAAAAGAGCAACAGCTTATTTTTAACTCTGTTTGGAAACCACTGGTGCTAAGCATAGATAAAATCTTAGAAGTAATGGAAAAAAGTTGGGATTTTTTTCTGTAGTCTACAGACATACATTTACACATTAGTCAAATTTTTATGCTTTACCAAATGTTCATGTGCCGTTCCTGTAAGGGTGTTACATGTAGCACCGCATATTCTTGCCCCATCAGTGAAGGTGAGTATGGAGGCTCTGAAGACCCCACCACAGCCGCGAGCAGTGAGATGAAGGAAAAACTGCATTTGGAGGCACAACAGTTCGTTTATTTTTTCCCCTATCTGGCAGATGTTTCACCCATAGTTCATGAAAAGTTTGCCAAGCAGCTTCTTTGGAGCACGAAGGATGAACCCTCCAGGAAGACAGGTTTTCCGGATGAGCCACTGAGGGTAGCCTGTCGCTTCATCTGTCTGCTAACATTAACCCAAACCTCCTGCAGCACTTGTGTGGAGAACCTCTGTTGTTGTCTTTTAAGAGGAGATGTTGTTAAACCTGCTGGTATTCCCCAAAACAACACTAAACATTTCAAATTCCTCCTTCCTCCTTTTTTATTTATCTGTCACAACCACCAGTTCAGCAGTTGGCAGAATGGAGTTAACTTGTTGTACACTACGGTAAAGCCTTTTCCCTGTGTCTTCCAGTAGCTTCCTTCCCTTTCTTCGTTCTCTGCCTAAGAGCACATGTTGCACATGTAGCCCTTTGGAGCTGTGGGCACACGAGATCGATTCCTGGAGCACTGGCTCAACCCCCACTGCTACCCCCCTCTGTGATAGGAACTATGGCCACCCCGTGCAACCAGGCTGCGAGCCCAGGTCCCCCGCCTTCTCACAGTTGTGCAAATGTGTGTGTAATGTATGCACCCACTGCAGTTGTCTATGGCTAGCTTTCCTCCTGGTTCAGACCTTCATGGTTCTCTCTCTCACACTCTCACACACACACACACACACACACACACACACACACACAACACACACACACACACACACACACACACACACACACACACACACACACACACACAACCGTGCTCATGTCCTCCTCCTCCTAGCCATGTGCCAGTCCTACTGCTGGAGAGCTCTTATACATGACCCTGAATGACCTCTTTCTGGAGGTGGTAATTCATTGTTTAATTAGTATCAATTAACATGCTATATGGACAATTATTATTATTATCAATAAAACATTGATGATCCTGTCTAAAGATCTTCAAACTATGACTGCTTCAGGACTGCATTCACACATCTCTCTTTAAGAAGAAATCAGCCTCATTTTAGTTCTTGTTCAGCAGCCTCTGGTCCTCGAGGACCACAAGGTGCAACGTTTTTGTAACACTTTGCTCAATAGGTTCTGAGAAAAGTATGTCAGCTCACCTTTTGTCCCCTGGTGTAAATCAGGCCTTACCTAACTTATGCTTTAGGGATCATACAGATCACAAGCTGTGCACCTGTCATGCAAACACCATCATTAATATTTACTCTATCATCAATTAAAATCTGTGTTTTTTTTTTGTGTATTTGGGGTGGGCATCCCCGTGCTTTTTGACAAAACCAGTGCCAATTTGTGTCGACCGAACATTTATCTTTCTTATAGACAACGCGCTTGATGAATTCTCTTTGTCCGCAGGATAAAAGCACAGACTGAAGTTGATGGATGAGAGAACCAATCGGTCCACAAATAAAGCCTTTTCAGTCCTTATACAGAAATATACAGATATATGTTGCCTCTGCTGTGTGTATTTTCAACCCTCACAAGGGGCTGCCAGCCCTTTGAAGTACATTTAAATAAATAATAATCCTTTATCAGCTTGTGCTGAGCAATAGAATAAATCCTACTTAAACATTTGCAGTTTTTGTATAAGGAGGGGTTTTCGGGCGCTGTGGAGATTCTTGAAAATGAATGGAGATTGGTTTGTCATTATTGTTACAATAAGCATATATAAAGGAAATAAACAATAGTAACTGTATGAAGGAATTCTTGTTTTTGGTTTTTAAAGAAAAAATTTGAGGAAGATGACAGTTTCTGTAGAAATGTGGGGACTGGGAAGTATTCCTAGAGCTCATACAACGTATTACCTGAAAAAATAAGTAGATAAGAAGCAAAATGCTGGAGTCAATGGGGGGGGGTGGGTTCTTCCAAGTTGACATGATTGAGTGGTCAACTCTGGGGTCAGCCCAGACGGGCACTTAGGGTCAGCGTAGTTATTCATCGCACTTTGAATAGGACAGCGGAGCTGCTCGGCGCCTTAATTCCACAGGATCGTCGCATTTCTCCCACGTTGGGCTGCAGCATCTCAAAGCACACCAGCAACACCGAGCTGATGGATCAAAGGACATAAAGTATGTTTGTCAGAAATAGAACAGTCTGGAAAAAAGGAACTGGGATGATGAAGCCGAAAAATGGTGTGTAAAATGAGCAACTGGGAAAAACAATTTTTTCAACCCCCCTTTTCCAAGTACAGTGTCTATTTTGCATGTACAGTATTGTACTTTCCGAAGACCATCTGAACCTTTTTTCCTGCACAGATGCACTAATGTAGGTTATAAATAAAAAAAAAACATCCAAGAAATGATAAATAATGTCTTAAGTGAGTCTGAAGGCAAGAAATCAGCAAAGGAACCTATGAAGGCCTACATTAAATTAAGCCATATTTCACACAGCAGGAAAAAAGGTTCAGGAAACCAAAGGATGAGATTGGAGACACCTGGTTTAAATTTTTTTAAAAAGTGAAACTTCCAAAAGTAGATTGAAATTTCTGCTGAATAAAAAAGAGAGAACAGAGACCCCAACAATATTCTCAGATATTCTCACGGTGAGATTTGTAATGAATGACTACTAACACAGCATTATTATTATTATTATTATTATTATTATTATTATTATTATTATTATTATTATTATTATTATTATTATTATTATTATTATTACAGTGACTATTGTATTTATGTGAGTTTTACCACCACATCACAGATTCAAATGTGATTTTTTTTTTTTTTTTTAAAAAAGCACGTCATTCCAGACCCCCCCCCCACCACTACCACCACCATCATTACGATTATGACCATCAGTTTACAGTAACTTGTTCCAAAAAGCGAGCTCCTGAATAATTCAATATATGTCAAATCAGGTGCAAAGGCTACAGAAATAGCATGAAAGATTAAAACTGAACAACAAGCAGGGAAAAAGCAGCATGAGTATAATTTAATTTAGCAATAAAGGAACGCGGAAAGGAAGGCTGCTTACGAAGTCGCAATTGATGCTGCTTTGTGACGTGTTTGCCAATCCAGCCAATCAGCGACAGCGTGGAAATTTTAACGTTGGAAATGGCCAAAATGTCGCGAAGTCCTGCTGCTGTCTGCGCCGCGAATGGGTGGAAGGGACCGCAGCTGACGGTCCCTACTGAGCTGGGAGGGGGGGAGGGTGTCCCCCGCTTTGCAGGGGGTCACACTGGAGCGGCGACGTGCAGGGGGGCGGGGGCCATCCGCAGGGCGGTCGGTAAGTGCGACAGCATGACAGTCTTGCACGCTGGGGTCAAAAACCGCTCCTGGGGGGGGGGGTCAATAGACGCTCTCTCTTGCTGGGGTGGGGGGACGAAGCTGATGCGAATAAATTTTGTATAATTCTGCATTTTAGCCGATAAAAATAAAACTTCTGCGTTAATGAACGCGTGCCTGAAACATGGAGTGGAATTCATTTATTTTTCTGTTCAGTTCCACTTCATGTCACCTTTTCTTGTCTCTGCAACGAACACGTTTTTGGGCTACCGATTCGATCAGTGCCACCGGTTTTAATGTTAATATTTTTAACAATCATAATAATCCTATCGACGGACCTAAAGGTGCATAACGGCTCATCCGGGAACCTTAAATCTGTCGTTTTCTTGACAGTTTTCATTTTCCAGCACATTTTCACAAACTTTGAAATACTTCAAATGTACGTCGTCCTCGATAAATTGCTTATTTCCCCACAGTATATAAAGAGTTTGTGTGGCAGCCAGGGGGCAATTTTCCAAAACCCAAATTCTTGACTAAATGCGAACCGTTTCAAATGACCGTTCAGCCGGTTTATTCCGGTTTGCGACGACAGCATTTACGCATTTAAGTTGGTGAAGATCAATTCAGATGCACGCATCCTCCAAACCCGCGGCACTATAGCCTCCGTCTTCGCATCCCCAAAACTTCCAGCCGCAGTTTTATGTGTGGTGTAAACACGGGCAGCAGATGGCGTGGTGGTTATGGGGCTTCCTTACACTTTGAAGGTCCTCGCTTAGATTCGCCTCCTGCTGCAGGGCCTTAATCTAGCTGCTTATGCTGGATTACCATAGTAACAGTAACCTGTTGTATAAATATCTAGAGTCACTGTTTTGACTCATAATCGCATTTTTGTCCACCTAATAAAGGTTCAAAATAATAATAATAAACTATAATAAACGTGCGATCCATTCAGGACTTCTCCATTTGCACACTTAAAGGTTGCTTTAAACATCACTACTCAGAATAAAGTGGCATTCGAATTCTTCCTGGCTTTAGAAACAACAAACCGAACAGGAATTTAATTCAAAATATTCTGCCAGAAACCATTATTGACATTTTTTTCATATTCTGTTGTGTCGGTGTTTGTTGGTTACCGAACCTATATTTGCAATTTAGCAACTTTTTGACTTTATTATACGCAGAACTGTGTGATCGTTGATCCGTTTAGCACAAAGTATGAAGCAATGAGAATTATTATTTCTCGAGAAATCTAATGGGTTTAGTATTCAAATAAGAAGCTGGAAAATATAATTCATCCAAGTAAGCAGGTGCAATTTGTGCCAACCAAGGATTTATTATTAGTTCATAACACCAGCCGCCTATTTGTCTGTTAATATTTTAAAGTTTACTTTTTAAAACATACATACAAAAACATGTTCCGTATCCGATGAGAAATTTATAGCAAACAGCATTCCTGACCACGTCGAAGTCTGATCAGAACATTCTGGGCCAGCGGTTCTGACAGTATAAACCCCCCTTGTGTCAGGCATGCAATAAATACGACAGAAAACCGTGAACCTTCATGTCAGACACGAATTGTCACAACTTCGATTTATGGCGAAACTTCGATCCAGCGGGCGGCTTTTTCGTTCACATTTCCAGGCACGATTTTAAAAATGACAGAGCAAAAAAAAAAAAAAAAAAAAAAAAAAACACATTAAATTCCCACGCATAAACGCACGCACACACGCAGATTGCACGTGCATCGGCACGTGCGAAACGCTGTTTCGCTGCCTCACGTGCCGCTTCACCGCAAACGTGACACCTTAACACCTCCGATTTTTTTTGATTTTTACAACATAATAAAGCAACAAGGGGAATAAATCACCAAAAAGGATGCAAAGCTTGCTTTAGTAGTTTACTACGGAATTCCAGATCATTTTTACATGTACATTATCACATCGAGCTCATCCATCTTTCCAAGCTCCACAAAGCCGCAAAAAGATGAAGACCAAACACTCCAGAGCTTAACCCCGTTTGACCGTGTTTTTTTTATGTACCACAAATACACAACTGACTGCTGCTGTGGCGTCACACCAACACCCTCATTTTGAGAAAACACAAAACTACTTAAATCCATTTCACCTTCAGCCATCTTGCCGTTAATACTGAGTCCAGGTCAATGGTCAGGTATTGGGGCTCAATGTGCACTGAGAAAGACGATGAAGATGCTGGAAAAAAAAAAAAAAAACATACTGCAAACATGGCTCCTACACTCCTTCCCTACTGTAAACCACTGCCACATACTGTACTCCGACAAAAAGTTAAATATGTACACAGAGCTTCCTTAACTCGAGGAAAAGAGCTACACTCATGCTTACACACCCCAAGGTTCAGCCTATGGCACGGCTGCACTTTTCCTCCTCGTGGTACATAGAGCTACAAGGCGCTACACCCTACGCTACAAAAATTAACAGGCAACCTGTTTTAACAACAGAAAAACAGTTATGCGGTAGCATTTGTTTTTTTCTGTGCAAACAACTTGCGGCTCAAAGTGTTTTTGCGCATGCAACCCTTTTAGGAGTTTGTGTCAGGCGAACTTGCGCATCGTCTCGGCTCTGCTTCTTTTGAGAATTACATCGAATTTTACATTCAGCAATTGTGTACACACAAAAATTATATATAATCTTTGTGTCTGTACAAGTCATATATATATGTAAAAAAAACAATCAAGAATATTACAGTACCATTGAGTAACAATTATTTTCAGAGAAAATAATTTGATGAGGGTCTTATAAAAGACAGACAAGGGAGAAGGTTACAGAATCATCTTTTATCTTTGAAGAATCCTTTATCTGTGCTGCTCTCTTTGATGGTCACTGTCAAAAAGTTTGTAGTGATGTCTGTAACCACAACTTTCTCTGTGTTGTTTAGGCAGGGGCTCCAGGAGTCCTCCTCGGGCTCTCCCAGGATCCTCGACATGGGGATTTTGGCGATGAGGGAAGGCTGTCCGTGGGACAACGGGACATCAGGTTGGCACATGGTGTTCTTTGACAATGGGTTCAGTTTCGGGTGCACAGAGGACATGGCGGCCGAGCAGTCCTTAGTCCTGCAGATCTGAAGGTCCGAGCTCACTCTGTGTCCGTGAGAGCTCCTGTAGGCACTGTAGAGTTGTGAGCTTCCCCCGGGCAGGGCCACTGCCTGTTTTTGCGTGTACCCGGGATCTTCAGGATGCCTCCGGTGAAATTTGAGCATCCTCAGAGGTAGGTCCATCTCTTCACGCTCTGGCTGCTCATGTTTTCTCATTTTGACCGGAATGTAAGTCATCTGTTCCTCCAGTCTCCTTTTCGCATGCTCAGGGGATGGACCGCCACCTATGCCGTCTTGAAAACGTAGCTTGGGTTTAGGCCCCCTCTTCTTGGGCACCGACACAAATCCGTCTGTGGCCGGTTTGTGCAGCACAGGGGGTCGGTGCTCTGGCACAGACTCCACAGGCTGGACCCGCACACTCTCCCCTCTGTTGACAGTGCTGGGAGGGAAGATCATGGGCACTATTGTTCGCAGGCCCTCCCGAGCCCTTGGGGTAATGACAGGTTCGGGATTCGGGAATGAAACACGAACTCCCCTTTCAGCATCACTCCGAAATTCATATGTCTTGGCTTTGGCTTTGGCTTGAGCCTGCGGAAAAAGGGCACAAAACCAAATCATTGCACGGCAAATTCCGATGCATTTGTAAGGCAAACTGTCAAAAAAAAAAAAAAAAAAAACCCACATAGTTTTACCTGAAATCAGTTGGTTTTACCCTAAAAACTTCTTAAAACCTGCTGCATCAGGGCATCTTGTTTTCCGCTGTGTTTACGCAAAACGGCAGCAAACTATAATAAATTGTTTCAATCCAGGGTGTAAGATTTTATCCATATATGATATTTGCGTACGATTACAGAACTTGCATTTATTTTGTAAAAACTTCCCATTCATCTCCAAACTTCATATTAAAAATAATTTACACTTCAACCATCTAGAATATATCTTGAACACTGACTTTCCCCTCACAAAAGAAGAACTTGTATTCATTTCAGAGTCAATTTATGTAAATCAACAAATCCCTACCACTCTTACGTGGCTTCTTTGACCTAAAAATTTCAAACTGTAGCGCAAACCAAACAAAATTGAGGCAAAATAAAAATGCAATTACACATTGATATGTTGTGATAATAATGCGATAAGACAGCTTTATTTAGCAATTTCTAAATATTTAAGTTTACCTTTAACAGCATCATCATGTTAACAATTAACTTAATAATGGGTCTGTCTCTACAGGTAAATATTGTTTTAATGTTCCAATCACAGCTAACACAACAGCCACAAATGTACATAAAAATGGAAAACTATTTGTAAGGAAATATCAACCTGAAGCTAACACAAATAATACTGAGAAAATGGCCAGGAAAAAAAAAAACATCTCGTGCCTAACGTAAGGTTAGATTGATTGATAAATAAGTCAATAAGAAAATAAACCAAAAAATAAATAAACAGCTAAGAAAAGAGGATTGGTACACAGGCTGTCGGACTGCTGAATTCTAGGCGACAGAGGGACCCGATCACAGCCACTACCACTGACCACCTCCCATTTTGTCATTACCATCGTCATCATCATCCTGGGGGATTGGGAGTCGTTTCTAAGCCCGGTGGTGTTCGTACACGTGCGCAGTAACAACAAAGTGAACTCCGAACCTCGATGTACTTTTCCCACTACCGTGACTGACGTGGTAAAGTCAAACTATCCCGCGTCCAATGATAAAGCGTGGCGACCACAAAGATTACTTTACGTCCCACACGCCTGATATTTTTGCTCAAAAGTAAACACAAATGGCTGCAGGACAAGTGTAACAAAGACCAGAGGGACGTTTTCATGCCCCGATCCTGGAATGACAGCCTGACGTCAGAGGTAAGGAGGGCTGAGACTCCAGAAGGTTAAGTCATACCAGCATGGTAACGTCAACATGGTGCATGTCACGTGTAAGGGGATCCGGACGGCAGGTCACACACCTCACACCTTGACCCACCTGATAAAGTCAAACTGTCACATGCCAGCGGTTGGGGGAAGAGGTTTGTTTACATGTCACGTGTCCCACACCTCCAGCCACATGGCAAAGGCTCGCCAGCAGCAGCAGCAGCAGCGGGTACTCACTCTCAGGAGAAAAGTCTTCGGTTTCGGTCCTCTCTTCTTGGGTCCAAAGAGCTCCCGCTCTCGCTCTCTGCAACACAGCACGACTGAGCGCTTTGTGTGTGTGTGTGTGTGTGTGTGTGTGTGTGTGTGTGTGTGTGTTGAACGAGCGCTGAACGACAAACTCCCTCGTCCTCCGTAAGGCCCTGCGGCGGTTGAGCTCACCTCTCCTCGAAAGCGGCGAAAAGACGGGAATCCAGGATGTTCTCCTCCGGCTCCCATGTGCTGTACCTGTGCAACGACAACAATGCCGCGATGCTCACGCATTCTCTGCGAAATCTGACGGCGGCGAGGCGGCTCACGGAACGTCGCCACAAAACCGAGGCGCAGACAGTCGGCTGCTCGAAAGCGGGCGGGCTAGCGTTGCCTTCCTGGCCGCCAGCGCGGGGTTAGGAAGGAAGGAAAGAAGGAAGGAGGGAGGGAGGCGGGGGGCGGCGGCACGGGAAAATACTCACTTGGGAGACCATCCCTTCCATTTTACTAGGTACTCCATTCGGCCCTGCGGAGAGCGAGAGGGGAAACGCACATTGCGTTAGCGAGACGTTCGCCGTGGAACCGGAGCGCGCACGTTAACGTTGAACATCCTGCGCATTAAAAAAATAACAGGACATAAACGAACGATTTTCATACTCGTCTTATTCGGCGCTTGATGATAGATTCCGCCGCGAAGACCCGCTCCCCAACCGCAGACAACTCCATGTTTACTTCTATCTACCGTTAGGTATTTTTCTCTCGCCACTCGATGCTGAATTCCAGACAACCCATAATACCATCTCCAGCAAAGACGTCATTACGTTTTTAATGTGTTGCCTAGGCACCGCTGTCGGTGGAACCGTTTAGAGGAATCCCATTGGTCCGCCTGTTGCTACGTGTGCGGGTTGCTAAGTAAAGGGGGAGGAGCTCTCCATTAAGGGGAAGTGAAGCCTCAGCTGCGAATACATTATAGTCGGAAAATAGCCGCTCGGTAAGCCGTGGTATTTAGCGGCGCAGGCGCTCCGTAGCCCAGCCAGAAAGCTGCCAGTCTCACACGAACCCGTGAATGAAACAATTTGACACATTGCTGGCAACTACGCGACCCCTCATAATCCATCTTCCGCTCCGTAGGTCCCTGTTGACTCGAATGTTTCCCCTGAAGAAGTGTCATTCCCCGTGCCCGCCAGCGAGCTACGCCCGCCTGTAGCGGCGCCCAGAACGCAGTCATTTAATACCAGTTAACTCCTCCCTGGGCTGAACGGAGACGAAACAGCACTGATCTCAGTTAGTCTGTCGAAAAATATTTTTAAAAAAAAAAAAAAAGAAAAAAACCAAAGCCGTGCAGCATATGCGCTACAATGTATCCTATGTGCTAATTTTTTTTAAATATTTGCATTCATTGGCACCTGTTTTCACGTCACGGGAAGCAAATCTAATTTAAAGAACCTTGAAAACGAGATATTTTATCTTGGCCCCTGTATAGCCCGCGCATCTGATGGGTGACGTGTGAAGGGATGCCAGTATTTTTATTTAGATTGTTTGTTTTCACGTTTTTCCCTGAGACGCCAACATATTCGAGATATTTTTACCGTTTCCATGGCCTTATTTTTCTCAAATTTCGAGCCGTTACACCTGTTTAAAGCTCACTTTCGCTGAATACAATTCAGCTAAATGGACCAACAGTCCATTTAGTCCGTCATTTAAGTGCAGTATATACACTTTAAAAAAATATTTTTGCCTTTTCCCCGGTAATTTATGATCACCAAGATAAACTGAGGAATCAATGCGAATAAGCGGTTTAAACAAAAAATAAGCAATACCCCCCTGCCCTGTATGGAGTGGCTTTAAGACCTTATTTCCTTCGTTACTTTAAACCTATACGTTTGTCTCAGTATTAACTTGGGGAACTTAAAAAAGCTCAACTTAAGCTTTACGACAATTATCAGCTTTTGTAGCCCACGTGATTTCCCCGCTCTTTTCCTGAAAAATCATTAAAAAAATATATCAAATAAAACGGACACAAAATGTGTTCACATTTATCTTCCGAAAAAATCAGATCTCATTCGTTTTGCCTTGGATCGTCCAGTGCTTCTGAGTTTTACAACTTTTACAAAAGTGCAAGGGTGAATTCATTCTTTTTTAGTTTCGTCTAATAGTTAAGGTGAAATAATAGTTTCGTCTAATAGTTAAAGCGCACTGCATTTTGGTGCTGCTGCAGAACAACTGTACATCATAAAATTAAAAAATAAAATAAAAATATCAGTTTCGCTGGAAAAAAAGAATCACAGTTACCGACAGAGATTCATATTCCTATCGTAAAACTGGAAATTATTATTATTATTACTATTATTATTATTATTATTGCCTTGTTATTGTTGTTGCTGCATTAATGTTTATAGATTTCTGTTACAGAAGTAATATTTGATGTTGGATTTAGTTACAGTAGCTTAAAAAATTAGATTAAATGTAAGCGAAAATTTAGTTTCTGTAATTGTGTCTACTGGATCAATAATGATACGATTCAAATTGGATCATCAATTCACAATAATATTAATAATGGTGTTAGGATCGGTACTGCTTCCAATTATAACAATAATATCATAATATTACATCAATAGCAGTAGGTCTATATTTATTAAAAATACACTTTGAAGATTTTTACCACAACATCTGTAATTATTAACAGCCATCAACCCGTTTAGACAGAAATCCACGACCACGATCTGAGTTAAATACCGTTAATTTATTTCCGTTCAATTTTATGGTTTTTGGCCTTTGAAATTGGACTAGGTTTTCTGGACCGATCATTTCTATAAGGCGTCATCTTGTTTGGATTTGGACAGTCCTCCAAGTGAACAAAAAATTCAAAAGATTCTCTACATTTTCTTAAATTGTGAAGCAGCGAGAAGTACGAGCTGAATTCTTGGTCACCGGAATGAGTCGGGGACTTCGGCTAAGAGAACATTAAAAAGGACTCTTTTGACATTTTTAACGCGCATTATACGTCACACGATCTCGTTGAAATCCCTTCACGATTGCTATTTTCATGACGTACAGGCAGATAACAGTACGACGTTAATTCAGCACACAGCAAAACGTTTTATCCCGATATATTTACCATCATATACTCTTAAATGAGAGATTTTTGGAGCTGAGATCCGGGCGGGTTTCAGTTGCCGAACAAAACGTCTGCGGTTTCGGTCGTAATTTCCAGTCTTTACTGCTTTTGGCAACTGTAAAATTTATTAGTAAGAAATAAGGGGATTCATCGTTATAGAAAAATAATATGGTAAAACACAACGTGAGTTCAAATAGAGGACAATGATGTTTTGTGTTTCATCTTCAGTTGTTAAAACTATATTAAAAATTATTGTTTGGTATGTAATAATTATAAATATGAATCGTATTAATATTTTAAGAGAAGTGCACTAGGAACGGGTGTTTGGTTGGTATTTTTGGGCTCAATAATGCATTACTGGTTTAACTGCATATCAAAATATCTCTATATTATAATCAAGTTGATGCTTATTGAATTTCCGTCGTTGACCCTCGCAGGACAGCTATTTTATGACAGGTGTAATTTATTTTTGGGGCTTTTATATGTCGGATTCTTTCGTTTCGTGTTATAGCTGAGCCTGGATGAAGAATTTATCAGGTAAAGTGGCGTTTTACAGGTTAAACAATATTCTTGCTAATAAAAAAATAACCGTTTAATGCCGATTCGTCTGTAAACTGAGGGGGAAACGTTTATTTGGAGAGAAAATGCGACTTGCTGGGTACTAACCGGAATTTAAAGCCGCCATTGCTGCGAAGCGCGCAGGCTGTGGCGCAGTCCAACGAACTAAATTCCCACCATGTTTAATTCACCGTTTGAGAAATATTTTTACTTCTGTACTTAAAAATGATCCCCTCTCTCAGTTTAGCCGTTTTACAGATGACACGTGAGTCGAGTCCCTTGTGAAGTGGGCTGATCACCCAACGGTTGGGTGGGACGGACAAACACGGATATGTGGCTTCTGCAGACGACAGCCAACATAACGGCCAACTGTATGCTGTTTGCATTAGTTAGCCTTTACAATATTAGCGATCTGTTCGAATACATTGGCCGACTATCGAACGCGCACGTCGAATTTAGGAGTCGAAAGGGGCGGGCAAGGACAGAACGTGCCTTGCATGCGTGCGTCGCCCTTTTTGCACGCATCTCCCCGTACAAACAAAAGCACGCAAGGCTGCAGAATTTCGCCACATTTTATTAAGCATCGCACCACGTGGAGCCCTGCTGCTGAGCTCACCGACCGTCCACGTTTTCGTCTCCGAATCCACCACCACCCCCCCACACCCCCCAAAGCAGCACGGGCTAACAAGCATTTAATTTCGCGGAATCGCCCGTCCACTGTGCCGAAAATGTGCGCGACAATGAATTTTCTGCGCTCTGAATTTTAAGAGGCAGAAAATGAGCACGTAGCGCGCACATAAAGGGAGCCTGGGTGTGTGTGCGTGAAAGAAGACAAAAGAATCGCTCAGTGCGCCATTGCTGGAGTGGGCAAATCGGAATTGAAAATTAACCATTTGTTTCACGCCGCGCTACATTTCCGCCTTTTTTTTTGTATTCGGAACCACAGCCAAGGGGGTTACATTTAGCAAAGCACGTGTGCGGGTAAGGTGGAAAAGACGGAGGAGAGGCGCGAAGACAAAGCGCGAACGCGGCGAGACGTCTGAAAGCAACCCGCGCGGGATTTAATTCCGCGGGCGCGAACGTTAATTTGAATGCGAAGGATTTCCTTCTTCTTTTCTTTTTTTTTATTATAGCAACTCGGCGTCGAATGCACGCCGTCTGCAGTGCGCATTGTGCACCGCAGCATCGCGGGCGACGGGGATGCGGGACTCCTTTTATGGCGGTGCGAACGATTGGTCTCGTCGCGTCCGCACTGCACCAACCTTAGCGCCGTATATGGAGCGCAGGCGACCTGTTCGAAGATTATTGGCTCGCCAGTATCTGGGCAACCGTCTTGCAGCCGGCGTCCGCGGGCGACGAGGCTCGCGACGAGCCGCGCGACGCCAAATTAGCCGCGCGCCCGCCCGCCCGCGGCTGCGTCCTCAAGTGACAAAAACCTTGGGCTTCCAAACCCTTCTTTTCACCCCACCGGCAAGTTTTTGACCACGGCGGGGCCCCCTTGGGCTCCTCACTTCGGGGAGCTCCAAACGTAGCCGTGGCTTGAATGCCACCTCAAAATTCGGCGTTTTATCTGCGTGGCCCCGTCAGTCCAGACCCGTTATCTGTGCTCCATCCGCGCTGCCGCCATTGTGCGGCATCAAAAATTAAAATGCGACGAGCTTTGTCGTCAAGTCCGCCTGCGTGACAAAGTGACATTTTGACAGCGTAATGAAATGTGACTGCATGTGTGGTGACATTAGAATTGGACATAATGAACTGTGTAGGCCTACATTACCGACACTAAACGAACCCGGGCATCTATGAAATTTGCCAGGATGAGGCAGCGCCGAACTGACGAGAAAGAAACAACTAAGACTAAGAGCAGTGAGTGAGCACCCTTACTTTTCCTTAAATGTGCGACCCAATATGCCTCACAGAGAAGTGAACCGTTCATTTTGAGCATTTGTAGTGCTTAAGCCTGCCCGAACACAGATAATCTCACGGTGACTGGAAGGTTCTAGAAGATGGTCGGTCCATCATCTTAACCCGATTTGAACCACTTCAATTTACTTTACTAATCGATTTTACCAGGGCTTGACGCAAACGTGCACTGCGATGACGTCTGGTTAGGCCACCAGGGAGCCTTTGGATTTTTAAAATATATTATTGTGCAAATAGGCGATAAACGTGGACATTTTCATAGAGAAAGCCGGCTTGTTGTGTAAAGTCGGATTTCTCTGTTATAAGAACTTTACCCCATTCTCACCCCAACGTTTACATTTTATTTATTTCCCCGGAGCTTTTTTTAAATTATTATTATTATTATTATTTTTAAAGTTAGGTTACCCGCAACGATTTGTACAGTGCAACTTTTTACTTTGTCTACTGCTTACAGTAGGAGATGGGAGTAAAACCCAGGTCCTTCGAGAGCAAGATGTGGGTCTCCAACCACTGCGCTACCAGCTGACCCAAACTCACAAAACTCAGCACCATCTGGCCAAGTAACCCTCGGGTGTAAAAAAAAACACACAACCACGATATCAGGCAGGAATAATAACTTTTAAGAGTTTTAGTCGGTTTGTAAAGGTTGCAGCTGGGCTGCGGATCTGATCCTTCTGACACACTCACACGGATTCAGCACAAACACAGAATTTAATCGTGAAGAATTCAGACATTTATGAGTGAAGCTAAAAACTGAAAACGGACATCAAAAATATTCCATTTGAAGCTCCGTTTTATCAATGTGATAAATTAAAGCGAAGCCACGGGCAACTTGAGAAATCCGTCTCCGTTGGTTAAACTGTTCGCTGACTTCTGTGTAAAACTATCAAGTTATGAGGAGAAAAGCTGTGCTGGTCGATGGTTTTGCTACATTTTAATCGATGCGGGCATTGACGTCTTCAGGTATTTTTCTGGAAACGTCTCCGCGCGATCACACACCTGGGTAACGTACGCGACCTATCGATGGAGGTCTCTGCTCAGGTTGCTTCGCATTAATAGCTAACTAGGTCAAATTAATAGTTAATCTGCCATTTGCTTCACTTTCGGTCTTTGGCAAGTTGTTTACCCGGGTGTTTTTTAATTTTTGGGGTTTTTTTGTGTGTTTTTTTTTTTTTTGTCGTCTGTTGCCGGCTGCGGTTGCTCACATTCGGAAACTGCGAGAAATGTTAGTCATGACCTCCTGTTCCATTCGCGGAGGTAAATACGCGGCTCCGAAAGGCTCGGTCTCAGAGAAGGAGGCTTCGCTGACAGCCATTTTCTCGCGTGCGCTGCTGGAAAACGTGTCGAAAGCTGTACTTTCGCGGGCTCGGCGAATTAGGAAATGGTCGATGTGGCGACGCGCGACGGAAACTGTCGCAGTTTTCGCGCCCAAACTCGGCTCAAGAAGACGACCCTCCTCAAACGAGTCATCGGTTTCAGTGGGGAGGGGGTAAAAAACCTACAGGCGCAACTGTTTTCACATCTAAAACGGATTAACAGCTCGTATCTGTGCTTTGGGATCCTCTACCTGTTACACGGAGCCTCTGGCACACCTGCCGTGCCCGGAGCATCCTGGGAAAACGCCGTGTTGTTAAGGCTCGCTCGTATCTGCGCAAACTTCGTTGCGCTTACGTTCAAACGATGTCCCGTGTGTACGAATGCGCCGTGCGGGCTGTAAAAACTCGAAGGAATGTGACGAAGCGCTTTTGTGCGACTCGTACGCATTTCAAGAAATCGTGAAAGCAGCTAAGAAGCGATTCTACGTCACCCACGTGAATTTGCCCTTCCATTCAGTTAATTGACTTCTTCCTTTGTTCTGCCCTTCAATTTTACACCGAACGACACAAGCGGGTCTTACCAATAAGCATGGAATATTTTCGGATCTTCCTCCAAAAACGTGGCCTCCTAACACCGAGCAAAGGATGAAGGGACGAAAAAAAGTACAGTCGAGTGGGAAACCTAACATTTGTCGGCCAAAGGGTCTTCGTTTCGTTCCAAACACCTCGACACCGCGTTTTTGTTAACTCTTCGGCTTTTACGTTGGAATGATTCGGGCTCCAGATGAGAATCCCCTTCATAAATAGAAAAAGTAACGATTAAAATGTCCACTGAGAATTTACACGAGTGTGGGATCTTGAGAAAGTTGGGGGAAACGCTGCTCTGATGAGGCATAACGTGCTGGACGTTGCCTTCTGGTAACAACATGCTAATAATTCAAATAATACATTAAAAGTAAATAGATCAAAAAGAATGTGACATGGAAATGGCCTTTATAAGGGAGCAGACCATTGTTTTGACACAATCCCTCACAATTGAGTAAATAGAAGAAAGAAACAGGTTTTTCGAGTGCAGAAAATGGTCTGGAATGTTCAGCCTTTGGTTGACGACCGCTGGTCATGTTCTATGTATAAGGTTTGTTTTGCAAGTTCAATACCTTTTACCCTCCAATTGATTGACCCCCCCCCCTCCCCCTCCCCCCAATGCCAGGAATCCCATTCACCCGAATTTGTGATGAGGCAGAGATACAAATAAATCGGATCACCTCCTTCGGTTCTAGCTCAGAGAATGGAGACAAACGTATAAAATGAACTCATTCACCAATCCGCTAAACTGCAACAATGTCATTCTTCACACGAGCTGCCTTAGCTTCAGCCCGTCATCTATTCGCGATAAGGTGACGTCATGCGATAATCTTCCCTAAATTTGTCAGCCGTTCGAGCTTCATGTTATTCGCTACAAATATCAGAGGCAGAGAGTGGAGTGTTAGGCAGGAAGCTGTGGGTCGAATCTTGAGGTCTTTGTGTTCAGGGCTCTCGCAGGTCGTACCTGACAGGTGACCATCGGCATCAGAGCTTTCGACACCGCGGTGCAGCGCACAGATAGCCAGCAGCGGTTTACATCTCGGGCTTTTTAGTCACAAAGGAAGCTTTCTGTTGTTTTATCTTTTACATCTTCGCATAGTAAAGCCCGGATGAAGCCGCGTTGGATTGTTTTATGATGTTTTGTTTAAAGTCGGATCTTTTAACGATGACTACACCCCTTTTATCAACTATTTATTCCAGAGCCCGGCAGTAATAGAAATGATGCTCTTCGCGGCTGTTGCGCTCTGCGTTTAGCAAGAAGTTTGGGGAAACGGATTCGTTTTTTCTTCTGCTGGCATCTCAGTAGCTTATGTGCTGACTTCTCCAACCCTGTAGGACAGGAAGTGAGATTAGTTCCGCAGCTATTTTAATCTGGTCCTTGTGTTGAATGCAAATGCAAATTAAGTGCTGCGGTTTCTTCAAGATTGAGTGGAACAAGACCGCAGCAGCTCGTGTGCTCGAGCCCGTGCGGGCGCAGCGCAGGGTGCAGCGGTGACAAGAAAATAACGCAATGCCTGCTTGCTTGCTTTTTTATTGCAAAAAATACCATAGAGGAAGCCATCAAGTTCAGTCTTAACAAAACATCAAAGTGCTAATTGCCACCCCCTTTAAGCAGTTACACCGTTAAAAGTCGAGGCACCAAAAGTGGGGAGGAAAAAATGGGAGAAATAAAGCAGAAACATGTATTTAGATGAAATGGGAACGTGAAAGTTACTGGGAAACAGTATTTTTTTTTTTTTATAGTAAACAGTCAGTCGTTTGACTGAATACTTTAGAAAGGCAAACACACTCAACTCAGCCATGAAGAAAAAAAAAAAAAAAAAAAAAATCAGTCCTTACATAATTAACTTTGAAAACCAGAGACATAATTTAGATTTCTTGGATTCCTGAAGATCTTCTGCCTGATGCTCACACACAGAACTGTGATGGAGTCTACATGTGTGACAAAGTTAAGGTGCTAAGCAGTTCGGGGCAAACTTTAAGTACTGTATTTAAGACCGTTTAAAAAGAAAAATGTGGTAAACTTGGTCCTGCCCAAAATTCATCCTCACGTTACCACTTTCATGGAAATTCAAGCAATGATTCACCTCTCCATTTAACAGCCATTTTTCCCCACTGAATTTGTTGCACTGAAAAAGGGACTTTCTTCATTTAAAGGCCATGTCCTTAAAGGCCATGATGACTGAAAGAGACAAAATAAACCAACACAATACAATAGATACAAATGTTATGCAATTTAAAAGAACTGCTGTATCAGCTTCTTCGAAAGTTAATGTCAAACAGTCTTTAAACTTAGAATCGACAGAAGTTACATTCAAGCAGTTAAATCAAAATCTCAGGGTTTGTGTATATATAAACATATACATTTATATATATATGACGGGTCCCTTTAAAATAGCTTGACTTCTTTTGATTATGTTAGTTTAAAGGCTGCATTAGCTTCAAATCTCAAGCAACGTACTCTGCACACAACTATAAAGGAAAAAGAAACTAAAATATCTGCTGAAGCATCTAGCTTAGTACACGTCAGAATAATTCACGCTCTTCCTTTAGGTTAAACCGAATCTACTGAAAGCTATGATTTTTGTTCTCCCGGGGTAAAACGTCACTTCGTCACAGGAACAGAAAGATTGTCTGACCGTATCCGGTGGTCTAAATAACATGACGATAGACAATGACTCTAGCTCGTGTTAGGAAAATCATTCGCTTATCCTTCGCGTTACTCCGCACCAACAGCACAGAAATGTTGCCGCTTCAGTCCTTCATTTAATACGAGACTCATTTCCTCGACACTTTTGTTATGGTTAAATAAACTGAAAAATTAATCATTTGAAACAGTATGCCCCAGACACACAATATTGAGCAGCGGTGCATCTGTCATCGCACTTACACTAAATCATCCATCATACATACCTGTGTTTGACAAAATTATTTAATAAAGTAAGCTGAGGCTAAAGTCATTATCTGACTGCCTTCTCATCCATATAAAGCAATAACAAAATTCACCTGGTACCATATTCAAAACTGCCAGTACTGAAAAACTATATACAAATGTAAGTGCTTTTTGTCTGAACCAAGGTGTTCAATGAAAATCAGCAACCTTAGTTAAAAATAACAGTGGATAATCAATAAGCATCAGAACATCCACATTTTAGTTTGCCATATTCTTACTCACAGCAATGGCCAAATGTGTAGTTTTATATTACGTTGTGTTAAATAGATTCCATAGTTTGTACATAGGGAGTGCTCCGTTCAAAAATCACGATAGCACTTTTTAATGGTACTGTAATGTTAGAGAGCCTAAGCATATAATATTTGTCACAAGACCATCTACTTCCCTATCTTTCATGGTCAACAGCATAATTGTACAAATTCACATTAAAGTCAGTAGTTTCCAGTTGGTGTGTAGCTAGCATGTTAAACAGTGATGTATTCCTTGAACGTTACGGTGAGACAGTTTGCTGTGACATCCGTAATGATGATGTTCCCAAGAAAAGGTTTAAAACTTGGCAGCTGGTCCTCTGTACGTTCTGGCACCACCACTGAATCCTCTTCCACCGGAGGCGGGGTTTTGGGCCGTACGCTCGACTCTGCTCTAGACCTCACGCAGCTGAGGTCAATTGGCTCCTCTGGAATGGAGTCTGTAAAGTCACAATTCTGGCCTGTGCCCGCGCTGTAGCTGCTGGGATTCAGGTCCACGGGCTTGTTCTGTGGTGTGGAAGGCACGGGGCTCGGGGCACTGATGCTCCTGGAGCTGAGGAACTTCTTACACCTGCTCCTGTCCTCCAGAGGCTCGGAGAGCTGGCGCTTCAGGGAAGGAGAAGCGCTCAGGGACTGCTGCTTCCTCCTGTGGTCCAGCCGGGAGAGCACCCCCATCTCAAAAGGCCAGGGGGTTAGGTTGGGCTTTGTTGTCAGCTGCAAGGGCTGATCCTGGGGGAGGTCCGCCTGTGTCACAGCCTTGTGTAGCTTCCCACCTTCTGGTACTGCAGGTTCATCCTTGGAGGAATTTAACTGCTCCACAGAAGATCGCCTGATGGACACCGCAGGTGCAGGAACACGTGTCCCATTCTCACAATCTTTTGCAATTCCATTGTCGGGGACACGTGGCTTGACAAACTTCATCTTGTCTAGCAAGTTCTCTGCACTTTCATCCTCCGACGGCTTTCCCTGATGCAGTTTCTCTCCCGCAGCCGAGTCTCCGTTCTTAATCCTAGCTGACTGCATTCCATTCTCCATGTACTTGCTCATAACAATCACTATCCGGCCATTTTTATTTTTGTTTTTCACAATTTTCATCTTACTGCTGATGCCACTGGGGAGGACGGTTTCCTTGGTGTCTGAGGTAAGGGGTGGGTCACAGCCATTCAGGGCATCTGGCAGCTTCTTTTCCACTGACAGATTGTTAGATTTGTTTAAACTCAACTCTTTATCACAGATCGCTTTCTGCTGGAGAGCAGGAGGCAAGTTCCATCCTTGACTGATGTGCTCCTGAACTTTGCCTTCTCTGGGCTTCTGGTACTGCAAGTCATACATCTTGGGATCTGGTTGATAGTGATGATGCTTTTTGCTGTTCAGCTGATAGTAGAACTTCTTCTTTCCATTAACCTGCTGATCCACTTGGCTCTCCTTGCAGTTGGGCTGATACTGGTGGTGTTTCTTGCTATTCAGCTGGTACTGCTGTGTTTGGGATCTGTGCGTAGGGATGGCGTCGGATTTGGGCCGATTCTCTTCATCGAGGGATGTCTCTTGCAGCCCAGAGAGGACGGTGGATCTCCGTGCAAAGGAAGGGAGCTACAATGACCAAAAACAAAAGCTCTGGTCAATAACATATCAGAAAATCAAAACACCTTCTAAAAAATTATCCAAGGCTAAAATAAGACAAAGTGGACACCAACTCGGTATTTTATTCACAGTTTGCTTCTTGCCACTGGTTCCTGCCATGCAAGACCTTGGCTATGCATGTGGGGAAGGTCATGAAGGTTATTTATGGCTTGTCAATAAAAGCCTCCAATCAGCAAGCACGACTGGCGTGTCCTATCCTTATCCCCCCCACAGCTCGACTCCATACAGAGTTGTGTAAATTTGTGTTCCCATGACCTTAGCGCAAAGGAATTCCAGTAGCTGCGTCGTGCCCCCTGATTCTACACACTGCATGTACACGTGAAAATGAGACATCTCATTTCGATGAAACTCCTTGGCGTTTTCATGAAAGATAATTACTACATGCACTCAAATCGGAACTAAATTCTGAGATTGATACCGATTTCCCTTTTTGAAGTCACCCAGGATAAGATGACAGCCAGGTGGCTTTGGACCGCCAGAGTACCCCCCCCCCCCTTTACCACCCATAGGAGTTTTATTTCCTCTCTTCTGTTTCCTTCTGCCTTTTCCCCAAAATTTTTTAAACCATGGATCATTTTGTGGGCTATCCTGTGTTATGAGCACTGATGTTGGAATGAGCAGTGCATAAAAATAAATTGGAGCGAAAATTTCTGATCGAAATGGGCAGGTTCTTAAACGCAATGGCTACTCAACTGCTGCATCTGTAACGTTTTTTTTTTTGAGTATGGAATTTTAGCATATGAACAAAGATAAAGGATTTAAGCTGACTGTATGACACAGTATCGTAATTATTCTTACACAGCAAAGGTTAGGCAAACAGTTAACCATTCCCTAACCGGAATAGCGTTAGTCCATAAAAATGTAATGCCACACCAGGTCCAACCCAAGCTTACCATATCATTACGAGTGCATTGCCCTTCCCCTGCAAAGAAATGTCGCACTCTATGTTGACCCATGCAAATATACTGAAAAAGCAAAAATAAGACTAATCCAAGTGCTGAAAATGGCACACTTTCCAAACCCTACTGCAAACAACCCAATTCCTGTAAAGAATGGAATTTCCTACAGGCCCTCAGAAATGAGAGAATTGTGTTGATAGATACCTGGACTAGGAGATGCTTGGGCTTGGGCCCTCTCTTGCGGTATCCCATCAGCTGCTCCTGTTTCTCCCTATGAAAGTGGATTAAAACCATTAATAGCCAAGCACAAGACAGAGCGCACAAGCAGAATTCTTCTTTGACTGGAAAGGTATTCAGTTTTCAGAAGATGATAATGTCAGCACTGTGGAAAAGCTGTCAACTTCACCTTGGCAGTGAAGGCCTGTATTGGTGGATATGAATAAGCGTTAACAACACTGATGTGAATACATTCTGATATGTCATAGACTATTAAACACCACACAGTTAACTTTGAAGCTGAAAGCAAAGTTTTCTTCCTTCTTGGGTTTCCCCACATTAAGACTACTTCCACAAAAATCCTATAATTTATGCGTCTTCCCCGTCTCGTACCATATCGAACCAAATTCATGACAGATTTAACAGACTTCTTGCCCTATGCAAAAAAAACAAGAATCGGATTGGCAGTTCAGGTTTTGGTAGATGCGAGCATTTAATGTCAGCATTGACCAGAAAAAGTCAGAACCGCGAAGGCAAGATCGTATTATGTCTAACACCTCCCCAACAATAGGTTGGTCTTTTTGAAGCCAAATGCAAAAGTTATTTCATGCGAGGTTTCTTTGTTCTTCAGCGCATATCTCTACAGTCATGTATAATACACAACATGCCTATAAATTCGGAGAGACGGTTTTACATAATGCACTGCATTACAACAGAGGGCCAAATTGCTATCCCAGCTCCTCCGCACTTCAAGCAAGAGCAACTGTTATTTTTTAGCCTTTCACACACAAACGAACACACGTTTTGCACACCGATCACCACCACTGGCCTCCATTATTATATTCACGTATTGGCAGCGACGAGAAGCGCCATCTCCTCCACAGCACAATGCGGGGTCGCACGCCACTCGGAATAACGGGCAGATTCGACACGCCGATCACGCGCAAGGAATTCAATTAAAGTCGGGGCGAAATTTCGCAGTCAGCAGCCCCGCACCCCGCGCGCGCCCCCCGCAACGCTCCTCCTCATTAGCGAGCTGGCGATCGGACCGCGCACAGCTTCGCAGCGCTGTGTTTAAACACCGGATTTAAACGGCTGCCGGAGTCCCCGGAGAGACACGCCATTAGCTAAAATAAAAAAGCTCGCTAGTTCGGAAACCAGGGGCGATGGCGGCAGCGGACGACGCGCCGGTCGGGGGTTTATCGCTAATGAGTAACCTGTCAGCGTGGGGATCCGAGTGGGTGAAGCCACGGCAAACCCTTGCGCGCCATAAAGCAATAGCATGTGTGACTTGACACGACGAGCCGAACCCACCCCCCTCTTTCCCCGGCAGATGATCTGACAGTCAGCTAGAGGCTCCAGCTCGGCCCGGCGGCCTCCGCAGCCATGAGGCTTAATAAACTCCCAGGACGATTCGGCTCTCGCCCCGCGTCCTGTGCGGGGCCTCCGCGCGCTCGCACTCAATTTATATGTTGATTATGAGGGCCCCCCCGCCCCCTCCCTCGGCTCTGCTCTCCATTTTCTCCCGCAGCAGTAATTTCAGTAAGAAGCCGGAAATAGAATAATAACCGCGGTAATTGAGAAAAGAAATTCAGATGAACAGTCGGGGTGGCGCATGAGTCAACACAGGTCGAAAGACGAACGCGGTGCCCATAATTCCAGCATTGCCGACTGTTAAATAAATATGCATGCGCGGGAAATGTCTCGTTACTTCCGCTTGGAAAAATGATTTTCTAGTAGGATAGACAATTATTCACCGTGCGCGCATGAAAGGCGGCGTGACATCACTGGCTCATTGTTTACACGGGGCCCACGGGCAGCGCGGAACGCAGCACTCAAGAGAAATAACGCGTGTCGGGATTTGCGCTGTGGACGTGCGGTTGCGTGTGATGTTGTCCACATGTATGCGCCACGGCAGCCTCCCGGAGCTTATGTGATGGGCGCCTCGACACAGATGGCCACTATTTTCACATGCCGGTCCGCGGAGAGGTGTAAAAATAACTGTAAACAGTAGCGAGGCTGTTCCTTTATACACAGATCGACCCCGGCGCACCGCAGCGCCACCCCCCACTGTTGACCATATATGGTCAGCACCCCCCTCCCTACCCACCCCACCCCCCACTGTTGTCCATATATGGTCAGCGCTGTCCCGTCTCCCTCACCTGTTCTGGAAAGCGACGAGGAGCCGTGGGTCCAGGATGTTTTCTTCAGGTTCCCACGTGTTGTACCTAACGGGAGACGCACAGAGCCAATCTTATTATATATAAAAAAATAAATAATAACGAATACAAACACTTAGCGATGCTGTCTCTCACGCCACAGTCAATTTATTCTGCGCGTCATGCGGTTTTACTACAATCTGTATTAATGGTGGCGGTGAAAGACTAAAATGGCCTACTAGTGCAAGCCGTGTGGAATCTCGTAATGCTGTAATAAATGTCATACAAAAACCCATTCATGCGTTTAAACATCGTGTATTCTCTACGGTAAGAAAAAGTAACCTATAAAGTATGATTACGTTCCCAACCACATATACACACGCACAGTATGTGTACATACATACGCCGTAGACAAACATATGGGTAGCCCGAGAGACCTCCATATGCAGAACTCAGCGGTTAGAGATCATTATTGCTGACAATATTTTACGACTGATGTACGATGCATTGGGAAGGAACCAGTACAGGTAAATAAAAATGTAACTCAGGGTGTTCACACATTCTCCATTCCCTCGCATAAATTAGTGATGGCATCCGTACTTCGATCCATGCGCAAGGGGGGAGGCGCGCGCACACACACACACACACACACAGCCGATTATACATTTACAGCTACAAGTAGGTACAATATATCAATGGCGGTCAGTTCACACAGCCGGGTTACTGAGAGGCGTCTCCATGACTGACACGAGGATAAAGTTTACCAATGTGAAACCCGTACTTACTTGGGAGACCAACCCCGCCACTTGACCAGGTATTCCACTCTGCCCTGCGGGAGAAACAAGAAGCGACAGTCAAGGCTGTACGACGCAGCCACCCGGAGGTGGGGGGGGTGGGGGGAAAGGAACCGCTTACGCGGCTCTTGGCGAACGCAACGACGCCGCAGCAGTGCGAAGACGAGCGGACCCGCGCGCTTTGTACCCGCACGGGCGCCAAGGCGGTGTGCGGTCGCTCGGCAGCGGCATTTTTCGGCGAGATACCTTTCTGATGCGCTTCTTCTCGATGCTCTCCACCGCAAAGACGTGCTCTCCCGCGGAGGGCAGCTCCATTCTCGTTGCAGCGTGCAGAAATGCTTTGCAACGGACCGCGGACGCTGTCACTCTTGCGTGCGTTCGCCTGGTAATTTTCCTCTGACTCGAAGCGAAAAATGCGGGTTCCCTCTCCTCTCACACTCTCTCACACGCAGAAAGAGAGAGAAAAGGCGAGCGAGAGAGAGAGAGAGAGACACTCTCTCACTCTCTTCGGTTCCCGCTGGCACGGACAGCAAAGATCTGCACTCGAGTAGAAGCGGTGGAAAACAGTGCATGCAAATAGCCAGAGCGGTGACGTCAGGAGGACGAGGGGGAGGGGCGGGAGGGGGAGGGGGAAGGGGGTGCTAAGGTTTTATTCTACAGCCTCGGGATGCGGGCGAGCGCTGGAGCGGCGAGAGCGGCTGTGGAAATTGCGTTATTAGCCTGAGAAAAAAAAAAAAGATCGGCGTACAAGGCGCCTTTGTGAAATACTCGTAGAGGAGAAGTTCAAGTCGTATGAAAAAACGTGTTTTTTCAGACATCCTTTAAAATGGAGCTGTTTGTAGAAGGTGCTGTTCCCCAAATGATTTCCCGTTTCTGATGTGCCCCGTCTGATCTTCAAAATGCTCAATAAATAAACAACTCGGATGAATGACGCTGTGAAATAAATGCTCGTTTTCTAGTTAAACCTACATATTGGGAATTATTTGTCTTTTGTTGTTTTTTTTTTTTTAAACGGGCCTATTTCTAGATAAAAAGCAAGGATGTCATTTGCGGCATTTGAGGAGAACTCATTAGAAGGTGCGACTCTAGTTTAAACTGTCCAACAAAGTTAACATATGAAGAATGTCGAAACATTGCCATTGTATTTTACAGTTGTAATATTAAGATTAATTTGCTGCCGTTGGACAGACCAATGCAGAAAGCAGTGGAAACTAAACAGAAAAATTAAATAAATTCCCTTCAAAGAGCACACACGTGTACGTTAAAAAAATAAATAAATGGTAGATTTTTTTAAATCGAAGGTTAAATTTCTGAATACAAGAGGGGAAAAAAACTTGTAAAGAATGGTCCCCTTACACTTGTAACACTAGGCAATTAAACGTATTTTAAAACGTACATTTTGAAAGCGCAATAATCACCTTCATATTTCTCCTTATGAAAGGCTAATACCAGTCAGCTATATCCACACGGGAGGTTATTTTCATGTGATTCTTAAAAGTAATTATAGCAGAACTATACTACGTGTTAATGATAAACTGAAACACCGGTGAGCAATTCGCAAAATTCACCGACATCAAAGCATTAAATCTTTCGCAAAGGTGCCTAAATGGAGGATTTGATTATATCCAGCCAGGCACCATAAAATACAGATACCTTAACATTTTTTGATAAATCAGGGATGAATTATGTTCCGGATGAATTACGATAGAAGATAAATTATATTTTGGAAGACCTGTGTCAGTGCAGTGAAAGCACGAGAACGGGCTAACATTTGGAGGAGGTGTTGGGAATTTAACGCTTATGAGGATGACACAGGTAAGGTGGGTGCCGGTGTGTGAAGGGGGTTGGGGGGGCAGCAGCAGCAGTGCGTGCCTTCATCCATTCATCCCCTTTTAATTGGCAAGGTCACAAAACAAGATGATTTCTTTTCCGGCAGAATTTATCCAGTCACGTGTGCGACCTGCGGGGGTATCTCAACGCTTCTCCGCTGCTGAAGGCGGGATATGTAGGTCACATCAGCCGGTATTCAAACCCGGAGCCGCCGCATCTCCTCCGGTGTCCCTGCTGATGCCACGCAAAGGGTGACGGGCACCAGCCGGCTGCTCCATGACGCTGGCAAAGCCGCGCAGCCCTGGCACACGACCGCAACACAGTGCGCACATAACCGCACACTCGCTGTGGCTCTGAGGGCCGTCTTGACGCGTGATTCCCCTCTTAAAACCCCATCGCGAATATTAAACCAACGCTAAATCTTACAGGAGCTGTTAGAATCCCGATCAAAAAGAAAATTTGTTCACTTTATTTTTTTTTTTCCCCTCAAAGTAATTGTTAACGACTCACTCGCATAGAGGGTGCGCGCATGAAGTCTGCTAAAAATGGCAAATTGGGGAATTTAACCGCTTCATTAAATTGGCACAATTGCTTCGACGAGTGACACGTTTCGAACAAACGCAAAGCGTGATCATTTAACCGTTTCTCTTTGTGGGAAGGGGTTTAAAGGAATGGCACAAAGAAAACTCGTGATGTTACGAAAAAGCGCTTTCGCTTCCTTCCACTGCGAACTGGGTCTCTCACTAAAATTTGGCACCGGAGGGGTTAAACGGGAGCGTGCACGCGCCAGCCCTCAGCCTATCGCGGGCGAGCACGACTGCCTTCCCTTATATGGTAATAAACACAAAAACAGCTATGAAATATCAAACGAGACGTTAATTAGCGCCTTTATTCCGCCGGACACGCATAAAATGCACGCTCAGTTCAAAGTTCTCGTCCCGAATTTGAGCAAATATTGGTTGGGTTGGGTTGGGCTGGGCCAAAAAATGAAGGTTGGCGAGCGAGATCTCACGCGCTCTCCGGCTTCCATTTTTTTTTTTCTCTCTCCACCGCAGTCAGGAAGAAAATCCGCCCAGCTGTCGCAATGCAACAGCATTAGAGCTAATTTCCCCCCCGTTTTGAAAAGAAAGCGTTACACGGAGCGCACAAAGGCTCCAGAAAGAGCAGCGCTTTCCCCCCCGCTGGTGCGGCGTGGTTTTGCGTACGTCAAAATGTTCATGACGCGTCACCGGTCTGAGCCGAAAATCGGGCAGCAACGGCGCAGAAGCCGCGCGCCAATTCATGTCGGCCGCCGCCTTTGGCGCGCTCTTTTCTCCAAAGCGTTTCCCGCTGATGCGCGCTCCCGCTTTCGACACCTGAGCGGCTGTCAAGGCCCGAAGTCGTGCGCGTCCCCGAGCTCGGGCGTCCGCACGCGCCGCACAGCGGGCTCTGCGGAATGCGCTTCCCGCGCGTCGTCCTGCTGGTGAAGTGAGGTAAAAATGAAGCGGTTGTGTGGTAAAACTGGGTACATGGCCACCAAGAGAAGCGCCCCAGCACCGCAGCGGGCCACCCCTCACCAAGTCTGCTGGTACCAGTAGAGCTGGATGACAGTCGCGGAGGTCAGGATCAGGTGACGGGTTGACAGGTTATCCTGTCAGCTGAAGGCCATTTTCACTCTGTTCGCTTCATCTGGAGCAGCTCCCATGTCTCACAAAGCGCACTAACTGCTCTTTTTTGCCTCTATCTCTTTCAAAAGATTGACAGGAGGAATTATTGCCTCCACGATGGTTTGCTTGCGTGCAGAAACATAATTCTTAAAATGTAATGGATACTTCAAATGGTTCTGCCTAGATAGGCACCCCTGCCCGCACGGAAATGCGATTTAAAATATATATATATTCCTAAAACATGCTTAGTCTGATTATGTGTCAATAATTTAGTTTAACAGTTTTCCATCGTGTAAGGTGTAAATGCTCTTTCCAATTTCTCAGTTCATTTCATTGCAGCAATGGATGCCGGGCATACAATTCGGTGTCCCTCGTGCTGATAACACGTCCAGTTATGCTGTCAGCGAACTGATTTATATTGGGCTAAGTTTAAACACTTTGTAGTAGGTATCCTACAGCTCAGATTTTCTTCTTCTTCTTCTTTTTATTAGGAGATGTCAGGCTGACTGATTGATTTTGATCTACAGTCTATTCTGTGGCGTCTCCATGCTGTTCTAATCGTTTCCTGAATGGGGATCTGTTCTGACCACATTAAAGCTATTTGTGTGGCTGCAGCAAGCGCATCGACTTAGGATGGTCAGACGAATACAGGGCTCCGCATCGCCTGTTAAGGGCATCGTAAAACCTTTACGCGAGTTTGCCATTTCGGTTAAAAGCATCGATATAGTCCCCTGAATCTGCATTTGACCTTCCACTGTGTCCAGAAACTGATTACAGACAAACCACATTTAGACCACAGCTGTACGGTTTGTTTCTTAGTACAGATGGAGAAGAAAATCCCTATTGAGCCTTTTTGCCTTCAAGTAAACATGGCACATCAATTAAATTATCACTTCACAATACTTTGCTTGAGAATAATCTATGGCAGAAGTCTAAGGAAATATCAGAGGACACAAAAATTAGAGATGTAATAAAAAGGAAGCAGGAGATTTAACTATGGCTACTAAAGAATCTTGACCTTTGTGAAGTGTGGCTTCACCACACATTGATAGTACAGTGTTAACCAGACCAGCTTGGAGTCAAACATCCCAGTGATGTGAAAGCTTGGCTGTAGCAGCCGTTTTCATCACAATGCCATTACCGTGGCTGCGACCAACAAGGCCAACAATGGCCTACAAGCAGTAAGAGCGTGACTTTGCCCTGGGAGCCACGATCTGCTCCTCTGGGACATCACGCACAAACTGACAAGTTCCTGGTTGATTACAACCATCTCTTCAAGACTTGTTTTACAGCAGCCTTACATGTTCCTGGTCCCCAGAATGTCAATACCTGACCCATCTTTGGTTCCCTAACTGTGTATTTTTTTTTGTGCCAGGTTAATACAATGACTCAACCCCCTTTCATTTCACCTCTTTAAATCAATAGTCTATTGTTGTTAAAGGTGATGATGATGAATAATTTGCAGTCATCCCTAAAAATTAAATGGCTTTTATCTGAAAGATTTACTGCTAGAATGGGGAAGCTACTGAACATAAATTAACATTTTATAATCCATTTCTTTGTGCAAAGCCATTGTCTGTTTTTTCAGTGTTTCATTGCTACAATGACAATGTAAATGGGGGGGGGGGGGAGAACATGTGCAATAATTGTGATGTTTGAAAATTGTGATTAATTGGTTGCTTTATGTATTTTAGTCAAGTGCTGTACATGTTTTTGTCTTTCACAATTACTGCAATCTTTTCAGTTACAGGGCAATTCAAGAGTAGAATTTTAAACAAACAGCCTTCTGGTCCAAAAGTCCAATTCCTTAAGCAGTATGTCACATGGTGCATCATAAAACACATTAAGTACATGGAAGGTGGAATTGACGGCGTGTCAGGCGTCGGGTATCAATAGCGTTATTGTCATAGGTGGCAAATAAATGGCCACTTATGTTCACCGCAGGTTTGTATTGTAATCCTGCAGTTCAGGAGCAGCCGTGCTCTCTTATTAAGCTAAAATAAAGGATTTTCTCATTCTTCCCTTCTACATGAGCTTATGAGACAATTTTTTGAGGCAGAGGACACCTCCAATTCAGTTTTTTTGCCCCTGATGGTGACAATGGCTATTAAAATGGGATGTGAACAGACACAAGTTTATATTGAGAAGGTTGCAAAATAAGGCGGATACAGAGGGCTCCCTTATATAGGCTACTTGTATGCAGTATAGAAGTGGATTCATTTTTTGAATCAAAATTTATAGGTAAATGAGCTGTGTAAAAGGTTGGATGAAACACATCTTCTGAAGCCAGTTTTTTAGATGAACATACTGTGCATTGAAATTACGAATCAAAAGATTCTGTGCAGTTCATTCAGAATGAATATGAATGATATGTAATTATTTAAGCTTTATAATGCATTTTTTTTACAGGACTGTGAACTACATGGCAGGAGGGAAAGACGGATAAGTTCCAGCCCAAGCACAAGATCATTAATGTAAGTGAATTAATTCTGAGACAGCAGGGGAAAGTTCAGCTCAATGAAACAACAGCAAAGATGAATTCTTTTCTGAGGTAGTACCTAATGTAACAATGCAGAATTATATGCCTGTTATTTTGCTTCTTTCTCAATCCAAGCTGGCCACAGATGTTCCCTGTAGAGCTTTTCAGATGCCCCTTTATGCTCAGTGTTTGAATCTGATGAATCGGGGATCTTCATGGCAGATGACAGCATGCATAGAAAAGCCTCATATTTCCTTTATTTGACCAAGCCTGTGTTGTGTTCCACATGGCAAAGCTGAACGAGAGATCCAATATTGAGACCACACAATTTTATTTCCCTTTCAATAATAAATCATCCATACAACATCTTTAGGTCAGCTACTCGTTCCAAGTCAGATTCCATCATCATACCTTCATCTTTTCCATCCGTCTTCAACCTCAGCGCCTCTGGAGCTCTAAGTTCAGTGTTCCTACTATGTTTACCAAAGCAAAAATCCACCTTGGCTCCGTAATATGTATATAGTTTAGGTGGAAGTGTTTACATAAGTTAACAACGTTTTAATAAGACTCACAGTTAAAGAACATTGTTTTCATCTTTTTTATTTCATTGTGGACGATTTGTACTACATAGGACTTAGTATTTTATATTGCGGAAAAAAATGACAGGGAAAAAATGTGCTTCGGATTTCTTAGAGGGGATCGTCAGCCCATCATTGGCTGCGGAGTTTACCGTAGAATAATAAAAAAATCCAGCCAAGAGAGCTGCTCTGTTTTTCAATTTTACATCTAAGAATATAGACTATAATCTCTTTTGAAAAGGCTGTGGCACTGAAGGCACCGTTTTGCTCCGCATATGTAAAAAAAAAAAAAAAAAAGTCCACCTACACGTTCATTTGATCCGAATGTAGCCTTCGCTTTGCACAAACAGCATATAAATAATAATCTCCAGTAACGTCGTAGCAATATGTCGTTTGCGTGAGTAGAGCTGCCACCTTCTCGCAACAGCAGGTTCGAACCCAGCTTCCTCCTGCAGTACCCTGCGATGAGCTATTTACCCTGAGCCGATGCGGTAAAAATTACCCTGCTGTCGTGAAACGTCGTAAGAAGCTCAGCGTGTCAAGTCGCTTTGGAGAAAAGTGTCTGCTAATTTAATAAATGCATGTATATATAAGTGCAACCTGTTCTTTAAATGGCAGTGGCCAAGTAAGTCGCTAGAAAGGAAGACAAAAAAAAAGAACGTTTTTGGGAAATACTGCAGCCCCCCCCCCCCCCCCGGTGGGGCGAAGGACGTGGACACGGGCGTGCATGATATGTCGGTGTCGCAAATGGTTCTGCGAACGTGGTTCTACGCATCATGGTTCAGTTAATGGTTCTGCGCACGTGTACGGAGCTGCTGCAGACCCCCCCGTTCCGCGTCCGGCCCCCGTCATACAGTGACTCACCCACCTGCCCCCCCCCCTTCCCTTCCCGCTGAGCTGGCGTTCACTGGCTGAGTGTCCGAACAACGGTGACGTCAGCAGCAGGTAACGCTCACGATCGCTGGACGACAGTGGCGCTACCTGGGGATTCTTGTGTGTTGGGGGGGGGGGGGTCGTTTAAGTCCTTTGTGCAGCGCTAGTGACGCACGAGTCTCCAGCGCACAAAGGCTAACCAACACGGATCTGCAAAGGTTAATCCTTATGCCCCCATGAGAGTGACGTCGGAGACCTTACAGTTAACTGCGGGGATATCGTCATACCCCTGACTCTTTGAGCATCCTGCATTTCCTCATATTCAGGATGATTATGAATATAATAAAAGCATTTTGGGGTTTTGGATTTTGAAATACTTAGGATGGCCACTTGTTAATTTAGACACGAGTTCCTGTTTTGTGGAAAGATTGCGGTGACCTTTGAAGGAACGGAGCCGACACCCTGCTGGCAGTGGCCTGTCCGTCGCAGCGATGACATCCGTTCATCTGTCTGCCACAGAGTGCCATTTGTATGGTCTGTTGGGGTTGTGCTCGTGGCCTAGAGATTCATGATAAATAACAAGACTGGCAGACAGAGGCGGCAGACTCAGGGTCACATGATTGGAGCTGAGTCGTAACCTTCGCCGGCGGCTCCCAGGGTGCCGCACATGGCCCCCGCCTGGCCCGGTAACACTATGGGCCGCGGGGCCGGTTGCCTGGCGCTGAGTTCTAAGAGAGGGAATTCACACCTGAAAGGCAACTTCCATTTCCCAGCCAAGCAGCCTGATCTAGTTCAACACTGTAAGTGGGTTGGGGGATGGTGGGGGGGTTCAGCTGGAGGATAAGAGTCTGGCAGAAATGTTAAGAGGAGCCTACAGCCATTCTGACAGAACTCAGCGGGTGGTTATTAAATGGTGCCATATAGCTGGCTGGCTGGTGCTCCATCAGAGACAGACAGACATGACTAGCCAATGTGTTGAGTGCAGTCTTTACTGAGTGTTAATTTAAAGAAGCACTCAGAAAGCCGTATGAGCGGTATTTTCCACATATCTTGTAATCGGCTTTGGACATTTGCTGCTGTTATAACATCTTATCCGTTCAGTCCATGTAGGAATTGTGTGGCAAACGGGCTTAAACTATAGTTGTTTGCACCAGGTTGACTCTCCTGGCGGAGGGGTTTCTGTGCTGTCGCGACTCCTCTTTCTCCAAGTCGTTTTGTGCCAGGGTCTGCCGAGAGGAGCGCTTGGGTGAGCTCGGCCCAGCTGCAAGGTTCCTTGCACCCCCCCCCCCCCCCGAAGCTAGCTATGGGGGATGGGGGGTAGAGAACAGGTTGTCAGGGAGGCCGCCAGCCTCACGGCGACAGGCGGTGGAATTCTGCAGGTTGCCACGGTGAATCTGTCAATACTGTATTGAGCAACTGGCTGCCAAAGCAACAAAAAAAAGATAAAAAAAACAATAAAGTCCATCACTCAAATCCTGTACTTTGGAGTAGTGTGGGCTGGATTGGAATGCATGTTAACAAAAACTGGATTAGATACACAGAGTCTGAGGTTACACTGTGCGTCCGGTGTAAATGTGTCTCGGCTTGGAAAGACAAAGTCTCCTGACGAAAGGAACGTGTACTCCAGCAGAGGGGCCACCTTACACCAAAGTTTATGCAGTTTACACGGCCACGGCGTTGGCCCTCTTCTCTTGTGTGATGCAAATAAGCAGTGCTTCTCCCGTGAGGGGAACAAGGCCCTTGATTGGAGTACCTAGCCTTGTCGCCTCTGCTCTCAATAGCATCTCGAGGGAGAGCCGATTTGCCCTCTTTTAATTGCGTTTTAATTTATACACGAGGTTGCACAAGGATGCGTCATGCATCCTGCTTATCCCACACTAGCACGGCTACAGCTTTCTAGACCGCTAAGAAGATCTGCAAGGCAGCTTTGAAAGCCACAACAACAGCAACAGTAAAAAACCTGGCACTGAATGCTAGACCTTAGCAGGGCCCACAAATTGTCCAGACCTGGTTGTTTTGGAGGTGGGGGGGAAAGAAGGATCCTCAGGAAACTGATTTAATATGAGGCTGAGAAGATAGATTGGGGGCCACTGTGACTAAGCTGTCACGCTGTTATAGATGACACCATGCAACGCTGTGGCGAACTGCACAGTGCCCATAGAAGGATGCAATGCTGAAACAATGGAATGGGGTACCTTCGGCCAAACGCCCATTAGTCTGCTCAATAGCAAACTCCATGCACTTTTTTGTGTCAGAATGATGCTACTAAACTCCAAGTGTAATGCAAGCACTTGTGTGCATCTGTGGCTTTTTAATGCAAGCAGGGTGGAGTGACATAAAAACAAGCGCGTCCGTTTTAATGTGCCGATTCGAAAACCACACAGTACAACACGTCTGCAGCTTGAGGTTTTAAAGCGACAGCAAAAATATCACACTGTCTTTATCACAAAAGCTTGAAACTGTCACTTGCAGGCCATCTGCATGCCCACTGTCAACAAGCCCATTTATTATAATTATTAAAGAGAAACAAAATTCCTTTTATCGTATTGTTGACTCTGCCTTTTGTTTAATGAGAATTGTTTTCACTTGGTTCTCCTTCTAGGAGAAGTGCGAGGCTGCGCTTCACAGCACGAGACGCCACAAGAATATGATTGCACATAGATGAATAAATAATTTTTGCTGAACATTTTTCTGCAGAACTGTCTGAGAGTAAAAGAAGTTGAAAATGTTATGACAGCCCCTTTTTTTACATTTGAATCTCACTCTGTGTAACTGTTTGCACACATAAAGGTTATTACTGTTTGACTTAGTCTGACACTGAAACAGCCATATTCCAGTTTTACGCAAGTCAACCTGTAAAAACAACATAATTGTTAAAAAAACAGCACTTCTGGAGTTTTGTGTGAATTTCCCCCAGACGCTGTTGGAATTTCAATGAATCGGTTGTTTCTTTTGTTATGGATTTTATGAAGGCGTTTCCTCCTTGTTTATGTTGCGCAGTTAAACACCCGGTGGAATTCCGCCACCGAAGCCTGAACCTGTCATGTTTTTATTATTCTTGCTTCTTTTTTTTTCCAGCCATGGACCAACGTCTGATAAGCCTGTTCCAAACTCCCCGTCCTTCCTTGTGTCCCCCACCCTGCGTGGCAATGTGATCTCCAGATATTTGACATGTTCAGACCACACATTACTCACCCTAGAATACACAGCAGAGAAAGGGGATTTTGTTAGCAAAGGCCAAATTAACTGTCCACTCCATATGCACGGCCCTGCTCTGCCAGGCTGTCTCTCTATGGGTCCCATTCTCAGGACGTTTCCCCACCGCTCTGTAAAGAGTCTATAAATAACTCCCCCCCATCTAAAACAAAGAAACAGACAGTTGCCATTGGTGTTCCATTTCAATGCACCATTAAAAAGGGCTTAGACCCTAAACATCATTAAACCAATTGCCTCTTTTGATCCGTTTTTGACCCTTTCCGCCCCCATTGTTGTGCCTTAATCACGCCGACCTGCTTGTGTGCACCGGGCACACATTTGCCACAGGTGGTTGCTGCCAGCAGTTGAGGAAGCGCCACTGAAAGCGGTGCTGTGTTTAAAACAATTAAAATCACAGTTCCGTGGCGGCTGTCCGTTTGGCCACATGTACCCCTGAATGCATCTTTTGACACTGCGTTTTAATGCAGCGCCTGTACAAGAGCTGGCAGCGGTGCGAGTGAGAGGCCAGCCGGGGGGCTCTGGGGTTTGTGCAGATCTGCAACGCCGGGACTGTAACTGTAGCTGGATTTGGCAGAGGACAGACAGTGTGTGTTTGCCTCGCATGCTGAGATCTGTCACATAAATCTGGGCCCTTTTAAAGGCTCCGGAAACTGAGAGACAGGGTCGAGACACGACGGCTCACTCCATTGTGCGTGTGTTTGCGTGTGTCTGGGTGTGTGCGTGTAGACACGCACGTTTTCTTGTGCCCATGAGTTTGCGTTTGTGGGTCTGTGGTAGAGTAAAGGTGAACGTGTGGTTTTCCAATAAGGATTTCTGTCTGAGGGTAGCCCCTCTAACCCTCCTTACACTCACTCTCTCTCTCTCTCTCTCTCACACACACACACACACACACACACACACTCATCTTGCTCCAGCAGCAAGACTTCCACTCGACTTGATGGAATGGGGGAGGGAGCGGCACCGCTCAAGCATGAATTATAGATTCTGAAGGATTTCCCACCACTGGTGGAGTGCCGATTCTCAGGCGTGGAGAGCAAAGTTTACGTAGTGGCTCAGGGACGCGGCCAAGAAAAGGTACCGACTTGGGTGCCGGGTTAATGATGCACCCAGCTTGTGATGTTCAACCAACAATGTCCACCTTCTAGCTTTGTTTCTTTGAGAAATGCATCAACCATATGTTAAACATGTCGAGAATGTACCTGTCAACTCTTTGAGAACCAGAAAGACAAGGTTCAGCCTGAGCCGGGCGTTGCTTTGTGAAATTGAGGAGTCATTACGGAGCTTGTTGTCCTCCTGTATCCAAAAGGCCCATTTTGATATTTTCGTCTTACACGTCACTTATGGGCTTGAGTGCATCCCGAAATGATAGAAGTGGGTAGCAGCACACCTCTTAATAGCACCCTCCTCAGCAACCCCCCTCGCTACACCGCCACCATCTCAGAACCCCACGTCATCCCCACTTCCCACACATGAACCTTCCCCACAACCTATTTCTGGCCACTTATCTTGACAAGGACTCCATACATCTTAAAGGCCAGAGCAACAGGGCAGATCTGGAGTTATTAGCCTTGACGTCAGAGTTGCCCTGTGAAACGACCTGAATGACAATGAGGCAGCTAGGAGAGCATGACTCTCCCCTGGTCTGGAAAGTGGAGTCTTTTTTCAACCTCCTGCGATAAGTAGTTATGCCCTATGAGGCATGGAGCCCTGACACCCATACAAAAAATCCAGTATTTCAGCTCCTTCAGGCGGAAAGATGTACACAGTACTTAAGTGTTCAACAGCTTTAAACAAATAAATAAATCAAAAGAGGCTGAGAGCGCCTGTTGAGTGCCTGTTTTGTCCCACGGAGGCGTCGCAGCGTGAGCCGCCTCAAGGAAATTCGGAATTGCCAGCACTCAGGTAGCATTGCATCTGAGGGTCCCTGCATCGCCACAACAGTATGACCACAACCGCTTTTTCCCAGTCCCTTCTAACGCTCACTCAAGCACAATCCCACATTGAAATACGCTGCCTTTGGTACTGCCCTGCCTGGCCGAGAAACCAAGGCCAAATGCGTGGAGGAGAGTTTTATTTACCCACAGGACAGAAAATCCTAAAAGTGCGAACTAAAAGGGGTAACTATAACCAGCGTTATTAAAAATAACACCACTGTTTGTCTTTTTCACATGTGACATCAGGTAAATAAAGAAACGTCATATGGTGGACAAAGTGTAGGTGTGTATGTACTACATATGTAAAGTGGGGGTTAAAAAAGAGGCCATTCAGACACACTGTTTATTTTTCAGCTTATGTAAATTCTGCATACCAAAGTGTATATAATCTGTTCTTTGTACATAGCTGTAAAAGTGTAATCTATTGTTCGCGTGTATGTATGGAAGCGTTCCGATATCTGGATTAACAAATGGAAAAGATCAGATTAAACTACTCAGTACAAAAGGCTGTTATGTAAAATAAACTGTATCAGTAAAGTGGTCCACAATGATGGTTGCTCAAGAAAGGGTTGCAATTTGGGGCTGGTGTATCTTAAGATGGGCTGCGCTCCTAAGTTCAGTGTTGAGGTTGTGAGGAGCTCAATGCTGAAGGAAAGAGAAAGATAGATGAGTCTGTATTGTATGTGACTGATTATGAAGGCTGGAATGATGAAAGATGAGAAGCGGTAACTGTGGTGCAGATCATTGGGATTGCGCTGGTGAGAGAAGAAAAGTAGTGATGCAGGCTGGGTGGGAACGCCTGGCTCCCCCCCTCCCCAACACACATGGTACAGTGAGGAATAGAAAGAGACAAGGGGGGCAATAACTGACACATGTGAACACATCATTCAGAGCCCTGCTGTCCCCCCTCTCTCTTGCTCTCTCTCTCTCTCTCTCGCTCTCTCTCTCGCCATCACACACAGCTCAGAGCAGATTCCACGTCACAGAATGAGTGGAAAAGGTGACCTGCTGTTTACTCCGACACTGGCTAGTAAACATACAACCACGTGGCTGATTGGTCACTACCTACTCGCTGACCAGCAAATACAGCTCCATAACACCTTCCAATCCACAGCATTTATCCAGACTTCTAAGCCATTTGCTTACAGAGCCCGTTTACGATTAAGAGCTGCATTTTAGCATCTATCCTTTTAAGAGCAAAGTATTTGTCACTGTGTGCAATACAGGAGAATGTGGAAAGGCCTGAAAAATAAAACCTGTTGAGGTTTTGCCTTGTTATATAGGAAGTCTCAAAAATGTTGGTGGCTTAGATTTCTATAAAGGGAAACCCCTGTTAGGATGAAACTGTAAACACGTCCATTCAGGTTCACACATCAGCTTCAGCACCTGTACACCTGTAAATGCTGTTCACTCTTCTCCAGTGAAAATAGCTGGTTTTATAAATGGGTAAATTACTGTGGGCGGTTTAGTATATATACCTGGTGCTGTAAGTGACCTTGAAGAAGGATGTCAGTTAAACAGTGTATTGCCTATGCTTTGTGTCCACCTGCTTTAGGTGGCTCTGATTTGGCAACATTTGCACAGCTTTACATTGTGTCCCTTTAATGGATGTGTTTGGAATTTACATTACATGGGTAAAAGTGTGTGGATGCCTGAACATCACACCCATATGTGAACCTCCCATTCCAAACCCATGGGCATTACATGGAGTTATTCTCCTTTTGCTGCTATAACAGTCTCCATTGTTCTGGGAAGGCTTTCCACCAGACTTAGTAGCGTGGCTGTGGGAATTTGTGCCCATTCAGTCACAAGCGCATCAGTGAGGTCAGGCGAAAAGGCCTGGCTCGCGGTCGGGGTTCCGGTTCATCCTAAAGGTGTTCGGTGGGGTTGAGGTCATAGCTCTGCGGACCCACTCAAGTTTTTCTACACCAGCCTGGGCAAACTATGTGTTTATGGAGCTCACTTTGTGCACTGGGGGGTGGGTGGGCACAGTCATGGTAGAGCAGGAAAGGAGCTTCCCCAAACTGTGGCCTAAATGGTGGAAGCACACAATTGTCTAAAATGTGTTTGTTTGCTGCATGGATGTGGCCAAAACAGCACAACACTGTCATTAGAAGGGGAGGTTCACATACTTTTGGCCATTCAGTGTATCAAAAAGCCTCTGTGAAGCTAGACTCTGGTTTTAAATGTAACATTCAGCATCCATTATAAAAATATTTTTTCCTGAGGAAATTTTTATGCTTTACTCACTCATACTAAGCAAATACAGGTTGTTAAGAGCAGGCAAAAGCATCCCTGTATAAGTGTTTAGGATGATGGTCAAGACAGCCCAAGTTCTTGTGGAAGCTGGTGGTACCAGAGCAGATGTGTGAGCAGATATTGTTTATCTCAGTACAGTCAGCTTAGTAATAGATGTGTATATATGTACAATATTACACAGTGAACATCCTTCCCTCTGTTTTTTTGTTTTACTTGGCGATTTTCACCTCCGTTTTCAAACAGCATGCGCAATCGCCACTTATCTTCCGCAAAGATCGACGCGCAAACACACACTGCGCCCGTGGAAACGCGCTGCACAAGCTGACAGCACACGCACGCAAAATGCGCAGTGCAGGGGTGGTGAACGCAAGTCTCCATTCCCCTCAGCGGTGAGTCACAGTGTGTGGTGAGTCACCCATCCCAACCACCCAGCGCTGGGACACTTACACACGGGGATATTAATGCAGCTGGAATTAAATTCAGGGAACGCATGCGGACTCGCGTGCGCGCGCACACACGCATCATATCATTTAGCAAAACCAACCGTCGTGTCCTCTGTCCCTCCCACTGACAAACCACCACCAATTCCTCACCTTCCGGAAGTTGTTTTCAGTTCATTTAATGCAAAATATTTTGGAGTTGCTGTAGCACGCATGTGTGGCGGTTGCCATGCTCTCCCAGGTCACCGAGGCTGTTAATTAAACTTGGGAAGCAGGGAAACCAGAGGACTGGCTGCCATCATGTGCACAGCGCAGCCTGGTCGTGCGCCACACGGCGCTGAGATTTGTTGCCGTCTTCCACCCAGTGCAGCCCCCGAAGCGGAAGGTACCTGGCAATACATGCTGGATGGGCCACGCTGCACGGCCTGGTGGCATCGAGCTTACGGTGAGGCCAAAATCCGGGCTCGCTTTGGCTTCGGAACCCCAGCAATCGCAGTTCCCGTTTAGCGAGAGGCGATGCTGTTTTCCCGTCAGCAGCAGCCGACCACCAGAAATGTGCAAAATGCAAAAGAGCGGCGTATGCGAGCTGTCCAAGCTCAGGGCATCAACCAGGCAATTACAGTATTTTTAGCTGCAGCCCTGGGAAGCCAAAAAAGAGGAAGATGCATGTAATTGCTTCTTTCTCACACTGGTTTGAGGGCTTATTCACGCATGGAAAGTATAATTAGAATGAATTTATTTAAGCCGTTTTTTTTTTCTAAGTTTGCTGTCTGTAGTGGACATATGCTTTGTCTTTTCTCATTAGTGTTTTCTTTAGAGAAACACTCGGCCTCCCAGGGCTGTGTTGCGAAACGGGTTCACGCACCTCCCCTCCACTTTGGCCACCGTCCCTGTCCATTAAACACTGTTAGGATGTCATTACGCAGTTGAGTACACAGGTCTGGGGGTTGGCAGTGGAGGGAGATTGGGAGGGGGTGATGGGCCAGCTGTGGGCTCTCCTGTCCTGTGCTGTCCCATTAGCTCCTGTCTGCATAGCGGTATCCTCCTCCTAGCGACACGCAGAAGGGGAGTTGCCCCGCTTCCCGCTTTCACATGCAAATCAGACTTTCATCTCACTTGCCTAATAGACAGCCATGGCAACACGGAGATGGTCCTAATGAGCCAGAGACACAGGTTAACAGTCGGCCTGCGTTCCCATCAGCCCATCATCGCGGGTCTTTCGCGTGCATCTGCGGACATGCAAACGGCATCTCATTGGATGGGTTCTAGCTTTCTTTGTGCGCGCGCGCGCGCACACACACTATTGCCGTTTCTCCAGCTTACAGCACTTAGTCACAGTGCATCTTGGTTACAGGCTCTCTGTCACATACAGAGAGATACACACACTTATAAAGACACACATAAACTTGATCCAGTCAATTTTATTAACATATGGCACCCCATATTGTCATCTCTCTCTCTCTCTCTCTCATTCTCATATTCACACAAACACAAAACAATGCAGGTACACCTAGACTGAAGATGTTCTTACACCACAGGACTCAATATATTTGGAGAACTTAAATGGGGAAGAGACATGTGCAGCCTTGTCTGACCTGCTGAAAAAGGAAACTTTTACAGTGCAGACGCAATAAGTAGGTGCCACCCCCCCACTCCCAGGATCATCATGTAACGAAAAATAAAATCACATAAGCATAATTGAATTTCCGGTGGCACGATAGTATGAAGTTCTGATTTAGCCCGATTGAAACCACTGCAAGCAGATGGCTGGTGTGTGGTCTGCATCACTGCATGTGGAGTTCTTTTGCGCTCCTTTCTGTTCAACACCCGCGACACCGCTGGCCCGATTTCAGTTTACAGCCATATTAAAGCCATTACCCTGACATGTGTTTTAGCACGACTTTGCCGAGAGCTCAGCCGCAGGACCCCGGCGGAGTCGAGTTACATGACTGCCGCTTACTTCCATGAACCTGGCTGTGTTCTCCAGCTTTGCGCTTTCCTAGCCAGTGAGGGAAGGGCCTGTGGGTACAGTTGCCTGACCCACTGACGCACTGGAAGGCAGGTTTAACAAGACGCCATGTTCTGCCGCTCTGTCCCTTCTTCCTAGTGCAAAAGCATGAGGTCCTCACCATGAAGGAGAGACGAGTGACCCAGTGCCTGGACTGGCCTGGCCTTTTTCTTGGAGCCCCGTGACATCTCCATCACACTTAATACTCAACACCTGGTCAGGGTTTGAACTGCATCTCCACCGAACGCCGGACGTCGCACGCTTAGCTGATGCTGTAAAACAGAACGACCCATGTGGCTAATAGGGTAAAAACTTGGGCACTGGACAGACTGTGACAGAGCCCCAAGCAGCCAGGTCTCACCTTTGCCTCCCCCAGTTCACATGCAGACCCCTGCACTGTTGGAGATGCTTAATTTATCCACTAAATGTGACAGGGTTAATGAGTGCCAATGGGGAGGGAAGTGATCCCACTGGGAATGCGGTGGGGGGGTATGGGGTACAGCCCCGTCGGCATGTATAAAACCAAAGACTCAGCCCAGTGCTTTCTTGACTCCGAAAGGGAGTCTCCGATGATGTTTCACGATTGGGTGTTGTAGGGGGGAACCACAGCCGCTGCGTCAGTAAGGATGTAGGGTGGTGGCAGAAGACAGATGGTAGTGTTTGTTTGTTGTCGCTCTCCATTTTAATTACCCCAGTGTGCAGCGTACCCCCCCAGTCCGCTTCTCCTTCCCGCTCTGACGGAGATATAGACCATTATCTAATTATAAGGCACTTAGCCATATTCACTGATTTCCCAAGCAGGTAGACAGGAGGAAGGCCAAAAATAGCGGCAATCTCCAGACAATGGGGGATGAAAATGAGGAGGGCATCACCGCGAGAAGCAGAGGCAGAAGATGGAGGGAGAGGAGAGCGAGGCAGGATGGTGATGGATGGGGGAATTGCCGGCGCATGATGGCAGGGGGACCAGCAATGTGATTTGTGGGGAAGAAGCGACGGAGTTAGCCCCTCCGCTGCTCCCGCCCGCCTCCATTAACACATTGTGCTGCCTGGTAACACCAGCATTTATTGTCTCTGAGGCGTGCTGTTTACCTTGCCCTTTGCCCCAGACAATTAAATCTGCCATCAACACTGCGGTGCATTCAGAGGAAGCACCGTGCGGGTGTGTGAGCATGCGTGTGCGTGAAGGGTTTGCTAGGGTGCAGATGCTGCAGTCCTGTGTTTTCTGCACGGTCCAGCGGGTTTTAGTGGCTAAATTAAGTGCTTGGTAAGAATCTGACCGGACTCCCCGAAATATTACGGACGGTATGAGAGCACAATATCAGTCGGCTTTCGTTTGCTTTTGTTACGTCACATGCAAATGGTCCAGACCCCCGGCAGGCAGAGGGCGAGCAGCGCTCGGCAAACCAGCCACTTTGACTGAATAATAGAGAAGGAGAGTCGGTGCAGGCATGCGGGAGGCAAACAAAACACAGTCCCCGAGGAACCCATCAGGACATGTTAAGGTCAGGGGTCTGGCGGGTGCTGAGGCGGCTCCACACACACACACACACACACACACACACAGGTTGCAGCTTCAGCATCCAGAGATGGAGATGCTCACATCTTTAAGCCCCCCCCCCCCCAGATTGATCAATCAAAAAGAAATCAATACTCTTCAACAATCAGCCTTGTAATGGCGCAGCGAATCAATAGATCAACGTGACCTTCGCGGCAGCAAACCAGGAGGCTTTTTTTTCCAGCTTGGCGGTGGGTTTCGCCTTTGACAAAAACAACCGGTGAACAATGTAATAGCAGTTAAAAAAAAAAAAAAAACATCGAGGCACCACAAGAGGTTAAGCTGGATTTGGGAATGGCTGCTCGCCTTTCTTTTGGAGATGAATAATATCCCACTGTTTCTGCAAAAGTAATATTTGGAGAGTCTGGGTGCAGTTTCACAGTAAAATCTTAAGCGTGTAAGTCCTTCTAATCCTAAAAAACTGACCGTTGGAAAGGGGGATTCAGAGGCGGTAAATCAAAGGGGGGCGGATGCGCATAAGCCGCTCGGCCCGCACGCCTGACAGCGGCGCCGATCCAATGGAGAGGATCCCAAAGCACACAAAGCAATTTAGCGAGCGGCAGAAATACTGACTGCAATGCCTGAAAGAGGGCACGAGGTCTTGTCGGTGTCTCATTTGATTGCAGGTCCTGCTTTGCGCCTTCCCGGACCCCCGCCGAACTGACTTCAGAACTGAAATCGCTTCGATTGGAACCTTGGAACGAAAGCCCGTGTCGACAGTTAATTGTGACGATGGCAAAACGCGAATCGTGACGAAGCAGCGATGCTGACACCAGCTCCACGGCAACACAAAGAGCCCTGGGTAGATGGGGGGTTGGGGCTGGCGGGCTGTGCTGGGCAGGCAGGGCCGAGGCGGAGCGCCTGACTGGGTGGAGGGCGGCCTGCCGTGCAGCATGCCGGCGCTATTTTTAGGCCCAGTTGATTGCAGATTGATTCTCGGGGGGCCGAATCACGGAGGAGGGGTAGTGGGGGGGGGGGGTAGTGGAGAGGAGTTGGGGGAGGTGGCTGGAGGGAAGAAGAGAAGATGCTCAGGGAGGAACAGCTGTCATTCTGTGTGAGCGAAAATGGCTAATTTCCGGGGAGCTCCCTTGACGCGGAGCACCGTGTTGGAAGGAAGGAAGGAGCCGCTTGATGCTGCGGGGAGATGAATTCGCCAACGAAGAGCTGCCGTCAACCAAGCGTGTGGGGTCCCGCTCAAATGCCAGCAGGCTCACCATCGTCACATGTACAGTATGACTGCACCGGCATGACTCCCTCCCCCGGTGTGACATCCCAGTCTTCTCCCCGGGAGCAGCAGTATTGTTTTCCAGCATCACCTCACCTACCAGGGATTCCTCAGCACAGGGGACATCAACTGTCCAGCTGATGTCCCTCTCAGCCCCTGCAGCCCAGACAGAAGGTGCTCTTCAGTGGAGCTGAAGAGTACAGCAGCAGGAAAAGAGCGAGACTCATTCTTCTTCCCCCCATCCCGCTTGATACACACACACACACACACACACACACACACGTTAGGAGGCTGTGTCATCTGGCTGGATGAAGACGCAGCCGGGCCTACACTGCACGTGTGCGCGGGTGTCTGGCAGCCTGGGAGTGCCGCGAGCGCGCTGGCTGTGTGACGAACAGGCGCGCCGGCTCCCGCCTGCCAGGCTGTCAGCGCCAACAAAGCAGGCGTTACAAATGCCTCACATTAGTGGAATTATGCCTTTATTTTCCCTTCTAGAAAAGCACGGCAATACAATGTCGCTCGGCAGAGATTCGTTTCCATTACAATTCACTTCCACCACAATTCGCCCTAATCCCTTTTTCTTGCTCCAGGACTTCTTCACTGCTGCCAAGCAAACCCGCGGCGGAAGCACGTGTCCAAGGTGAGGCTCCGCAGCCACTCAGAGGACTCCTGCCGTCAGCCGTATTCCCGCCTTTCAGAGAGGGCGCCGAGGCCAAAGGTTTTCGCAACCTTCGTCCAACGTGGCAAGCAAACCACTTCTAATCATTGAGTCGTCCCAAGACGAAGGCCCAGGGGAGCAAACTGAAATGTCAAATCGAAGTGACATGCTGCTAGGATTTAAGTAAAACGGTTGTTCGCTTTCAGTTTGACAGATAATGCAAATTCCTTGGAATGGCTCGGTTTCCCTTGACTGTTGATGGACACACACACACACACACACACACACACACACACACACACACACACACACACACAGAGTGAAGGAGATCGAAGGGGTTTGTGATCATGAGTAGGATGGACCACTTTGCCAAAATAAAGGCCATCTGCACTGCATAGCAGAGCCCAGTTGAAATAGAGGTTCTACCTGTCCTAGTAGCACAGCAGGGATTGTGTGGGATTATGGGTGAACGCCTGCCACAACCTGTGGGAGAATGAGTTCCACACTGCATTTTGCACTTAATTATTTGGGAAACATTAATCCCACTCCATAATAAATTGCATTATTTTGCCTTCATTTTTTCAGTTTGTCTTCATTTTTAAACAATTGTTCCCTCCACAGCCTCGCGCCCCATGCGTTTGGGATCGGCTCTGGGTGACCGTCACCCTCACCTGGACAAGAGATGAAGGAACCAGTGAGTGACTGCACTGCAATTGTCACTTTAGCTCTTTGTTTATCTGTCGATGTGCATTATGCCGCCTTAGTATTTATTTTTCCTCATTGATCTTGCCCAGCCTGTGCAGAAACGTACAGTTTGTCTTGCACACCGCTAAAGTCGTTTAAACTTTGAACCAAAGACCTTAGCTAGAAACAGAAAGAGAAAGGCTTATTCATACTGCATGAGGAAATGGACTCGGTAGTAATTCCACAGTAATGCAGGGGAATGATAACACTGGGTCTGCCTGCGGTATAAAGCGATAAACAAATCTCTGCCTCCAGAGGCCTTTGTTTATGTATTTTTTAAAGCCCCTTTATTAAAAATTTTGCCAAAACACCAGGGAGGGATTCACAGTGAAAGAAAATCATACCTACATGACAATAGAGCACAGCAAAAACAGCCAGCACCCCTGTTTAAAGCGCTGTTTCTTTAAAAAAAAAAAAAAAAAAAAAAAACCCCCGAAAAAAGAGAGCGAGAAAGAGCAGGGGGGGGGGGCGGTTTTTCATTATCTTTGGAGCGACAGCATTACCGCGCAGCGCTTTGTCAAAGCCATGGCCAGGCTCCTCAGGCTTTCTGGCATGAGCTGCACCCAGCATCCTGGCGAACATGTTTTTGGAGATGTTGTGTCTGGCGTGCTGGAGGAGGAGTAGGAGGACGAGTGATGGAACGGAGGGGGATTGGGATGGGTTTCGGCGTGGGGGGTGGGGCTGAGATCTGCCCCTGCAAAGCCCAACAGCTGGCTGAGCCTGGCATAGGGCCCGGCTGCTGCACCGGCGCCACTGGCTGCCCATGCTTGGCATCGGCAGCGAGGATCTGCTCAGTTTCAGCGCAGGGAGGCCTCACACTGTCCTCGGTGTCCCTGAAGGGCATCCCTGCTGCTGCCACCAGGCGGGACAAGCCCAGCCCTGCTGGAGGGGAGGGGTGGGATGGGGGTAGGGATGATCCGCAGCGGTCCTCCACTGGTCTGAAAATTACATCCCAGGATTTTTTCTTTGTATTGCACAGCATCTTAGATTTTATTTAGCTGCCTAGCAAAGATTTTTTCCCCAGTCTAAAGTGATTTGCACAGATTGCAGATCTCACATTTCTTTACCTTGACATACTGTGGTATTTTTCGCACAGACAGTTCACATCAGGTAAATAAATAACTCTGGCTGCAGGTCAATGTCAAACTGTGCACTGCTTGTTGGCAAAGTTTTTTTTTTTTTTTTTTACAGTTCAAGCAGGAATTAATTATTATTTTCCAGGCTAGAAGGAACAACTACATTTTTAAGGACACCTTTCAGGGACAACACAATGTTCCTTAGTAGTGGAAAAACATTCTGGATGTTAATGCAAGAGTGCAGGGCAAAAGGTCAAAAGTAAACTGCTTTCTTTTGGCAAACAGCATGCAGTCAGGGGTCCAGCTTCGCGATGGTGTCTGCTTTGCTGAAATACAAGTGAGACTTTTGTGCCCAACACGCCAGTGGTAAATGTGCACAGGGGTCACCTCACATTATGATTGACAGTCATTCCCTGTGCTAGTAAAGGGGGGGGGGGCAGAGAGAGAGAGAGAGAGTGATTTAGAGCGAGAGCTGTAGAGGAAAGGGAATGTTTGTGCGGAACTTCCTTTTTTTTTTGGCAAAAACGCCTTCAGTATTTCTGTGTCTGTGCTCTGTCTCCCCAGTTAGCCAATTGGAACAATCAGCCAATGAAGAAGAAGGCATTTACGGATTGAACACGCCTGCGGAAGGTGGAGGCCTGCGTTGGAAAGAGCCGTGTGGGTTGTTATTCAGTCAGAGTTGGTCAATTGTCTGGTTTTGCTGTCTTTTACTTGGTTACGACCGGTGTAAATACCTGTAAATGTTAAGCAACTTCCGGAATGCGGTGAGCGCTGCTTCCTTTGATCAGTTTTCTCCTGGTTTTTGCTGTGGTTAAGGAGCCAGGATGGAACTGTACACCTTTGTTTTTGTTTCTTAGGGAAGTTAGTTGACACCTAAAGAAGAGGGATTTTTGGTTGTTTTGTTGGCTTTGCTCACCAAAGGGCTTAGGAATAATAATAATGATAAAAATGATAATAATAATAATAATAATAATAATAATAATACAAAAAAAAAACTTCTCACCAGTTCCTTCCTTGATCTTTGTGTTACACCCCAGACTGAATTGTAAGACTGATTTTCACAATTAGGTTATGGGGCGTAAAAGTGATGACTCATGACATCTCTAGCTTGATGCCAGAAAGGATTCAGCAACTATGAGGGACAGAGGGTGTTTACTCCACACAATCCTGGAGAAATGACAGGTTTTCAGTTCTGTACCCCTTTCTGAGTTATGTATCTCCATGTATTTAGCTCTGCATTTCCTCCTATTCTGCATGTTAGCATCGTCTCCCAAGATGGTTTAAGGCAGAATGTGGATAAGACGAGTGCTACCCTGTAACCAAAAGACCATCTACTAACCAGAAAAACAACCTCCATTTCTCACCCTGGAAGCATCAAGTGGTCAGGTATGTTTCACCTGGGATTAAAACGACTCAAATGCATTAGCACATTTTTGGAGAAATATCTCGTGGGACAAATAAACAAGCACTTTGTGAGCAGAGGGTTGTGGGGACAGAAATTGGCCACCGTCACCTTGTCAACTGGTGATAGAGGACTTAAAAATACACTTTGATGCATCTCAGGGTTTTGGATGAGTTGCTGGGAAATAAAAATGGTGACCTGCTGTCTTGTGCTGAACGATGGGATGAGGAGATGGAAAGTTGTTGGGAGTTTTTATCTGTAAAATTGATTACTTGAAAATCCAGTAATTCTGGTTTTTTCAGGTCCTTCATTATGCATAAATTTATTCGATTATTCGGTATGTTTTGTTTTCATTTTAAATTTGCTAGGTGGTAGCGCAGTCTGTCGGATGTAAGCACCATATTGGAGCTAAGATGATGCCTAATCCAAAAGCACAAGGCTGTAAAATCTGGCACTAAAGGGTGTGTTTGGGGGGGGGGTAATGATGTGCAGATCCCAGCTGCTTGGTAACCAGAACCCCCCCCAGTCTGTCCCAATGAGACAATTCTTCCTCGATCCTGTTTTAACGAAAGAATGCGTCCCAATTTTTCATGAAATGAATAGTATTGTGGTGCAAAATGACCCGCAACAACCAGGACTCCCGAGTAAGCGTACAGAGTTTTACTGCAGCAGTACCACGTTGCCCTTCCGCGGGAAGCGTGTTGCAAGTCGCACCTGAAGCGCGGGAGCGCACTCGTCCCCCCCACAACCGCAGTCACCTTGGTGTGCCCGCCTGCTACCCCTTGCACCTTTAAGCACCTGTGAGCACCTGTCGATCCCCCGGGCTTTTTTTCTTTGGGCTACACCTGTTGACACACATGTGCTCGCCCCATATTTGCTTACCTGCCCTCATGCTTGTGCGTCAGTGGTGCGTCCTGGGGGGCTCCGACGTCATTCTTGTGAGCGACGGCTTCCGTGTGGCTCTCCCTCGCCACCGCTTGCTATTCCTGCAGCCCCTTCGGCATTTTTGGCCCCCTGGTGGGCTTTCCGTCCGTGCGGTGCTCCCGCATTTCCTCCTCCTCCTAACGGCAGTGATGATGCACTGAATACTTTAGCAATTTTTCGCACCCTGCCCCTTAATTTTTGTAGTTTTGATGAAAGATCCCGAGGAGCTTTTCGTATCTCCTCTGCCATTCAACCCAGGAACCTTCACAGAAGTTCAGCTGATCTTTTTACTTAAGGTCTTGCAACAAACAATATTTATGAAAGGTAAAATAGGGCAGGGATTATCTTAATGTTAACTGACACATCAACAGAACCTGAAACCTCAGTATGGAGGTGATGTTTGAATTCCCGTGGGTGTTCATATCCTAATGTTCAACTTCACTTTAATAACAAACTGGTATTCACAGAATTACTCAGTTAACTTAGTTTTACACTACAAATTAATCTCTAATTTTGTGATATTAATGTTCTGATATACTTGAGAAATTTTAGGCATAGAAGCATTTGCACTAAAACTTCCTCCATTCTGTCAGCAAATAGAACCTGACCAGGTGCAGTAGTGGGCATCGGTGAGGGCGGCTGCCAGGCTGGACCCTTTCCAAGCAGCCTGGGATACATCAGTTTGTTTATGTGTGTGTGTGTGTGTGTGTGTGTGTGTGTGTGTGGGTGGGGGGTGTCCTGACCCTGGACTCCATGGGGTCTGTGGAGCATAGGCTTGGGTTTAGATGAAACCTAACTAAATTGAATTTTGGGAAGTCCCATCAAGTCATGTGTGACATGTCGAGAACCACTGGAATGGTTTTCAAAGCAAGGAGGAACTGAAGTGGTTTGCAACGTGGCCTTTCAGCATATTCTCACTCCCTCAGAAGGATGTAAAAATAGAGCACATGCAAGCTCCACACACATCCCTGAGCTGGGCTTGAACCCCACATCACACAAACAACCCACGTGCTATGAGACACCAGCTTCTCCCACTGTGCCACTGCATCCCTCAAAATTAAAATTTAAAAAGTGAAGAAGAAAAAAAAAAAACATGTTTTGAATGTGGTTCTGTAAAAAATAATATTTAAGACAAATGTTGACATTTTTCAAGAAGGGGTCCTTACCTTTCATCAGCTTCCTGGAGGGTCTGGAACCTCTACCCTACACACTCTAAACCCCATCCTTGTAACAACCCCAACTGTAAGAGAGGGAATCCTCACTCATTTTCTGTACTCATTAACATTATTTATTTTTCAGAAACTACAGTGATATTATAGTTTAGAACTGAGATCAGGAATATAAAAAGCTGCTGATTTCAATTTGAGATCAATGATTCAAACACCATAAGTGTCATACAGGCTTCAAAGGTGTCGTAAAGGATATATTTACAAAAAAAATCAATCTGTCGTGCTCCAGTCTGTGCGGTCCGTTCATGTGAATATGATGCAACTCGGGTTGGGGCTTGGGGCCAAAAATGTGCGTGGGGCACGAGTGTGAAGGTGTGTTCATATACACTGTGCTTTCCTGTGCTTCAAGGATGGAATATATTATGGTTTTTACACAAATGTGGTAAATAAAAACTTCCTTCCAAGAGAACAACACCTGCAGAACAGAATCCGCCAGCCAGAACTTTCCATGCTGGCGAATAATTCCCTGCCCTTGTAATAATCCCTGGAAAAGCAATCATAGCTTTTTGTAGGCGAGACGTGAGCCCTGGCGCTCTAGAAAAATTACTTATTTATCACGTTTGCTGTGGCCCGTTTGAGCGCGTTTCAGAAGGACGCAGGTCCGGACTTCCTGCCGAGGCCCCGAGCGCTAGAACCCGCAAATCAATACTGATTCATAACCCAAGAAAGCCGCTGTGACACACGAGGCAAAACTGCAACCTAAACCACTTTAAAAAAAAAAAAAAAAAAAAAAAAGCTTTTAATTTCATTTGCGTAACATAAGTCGGATGCAAATTTCACATGGCTGCCATTGTGCTTTAACAAATGCAGAATAAACAGCCTGGGCCGTGATTGACCGCCGGAGATGGACGTGGGGAGAAGGCATAGGGGCAAGAAGGACGGACACACGCAACCCATCATGTCTGCGGGCTGGGTGCTGCTCCCACACATCAGCATCTCCATCCCATCCCATCCCCCCGAGACGAGGGGCCGAGCGGCGTCTTAATGCCTCCTCTATATTCATCACCACCTCTGCCCGCTCCCGCTCCCGGAGCTCAGCCCGGTAATTGATAATTAAAGCGCAATAACACAGCGGTCAACGTAATCTCGCTGCAGGAGAGCCCGCAGGCCTCGCACAACGGGTAAAATAAGGGGCAAATGGGCCGTAATTCAGCCGGCGAAGCCGCCAAGCACACACGCGTGCGTGCGCCTGCTCACCCTTTCTTCAAGCAAGAAAAATAAAATCCCCGACAGCCGTTCGCTTCGGTTAATCCCTTCACGTTCGTATTTGCGTGAACAAGTTTGCAAGCAAACCCCTCGGTGACCGCGACAGTTTCACCTGGGCGAGTTTGCTAATGGCGGCATGCCCAACAGAGGTCTTCAGACAGCAGGCTGTCCCCTTTGTCACCCGCTTTGTCCACATCTCTTCCAAAAAAAAAAAAAAAAAAAACCCCAAAAAGCACCTTAACTGGATTAAACCGGGTCCTGCCACCGCCACCCCCGCAATCCCACAGAAACCCATTTCCACCCCCAGCTGCGACACGTCCGGGTCAGAGCTGACCGGCCGCCGCGTTCCTCTCGCCGCCTGAATTTACTCCCCTGCACTCGAACACATTTCGCGTTCAGATGAAGAATCAATCTGCCTTTAATAGGACGTAACCGCAGGCAGACCCTCAACGGCACCGGCCGATGCTCCTCCGCCACACTTAAGGAAAATCCATACGCTTTGAATTCATTTCTTTTTAAAGACGGAGCTACCGAAGCTCCCGTCACCGGCATGCGATACGCCGACACATCCCTGTTTTGCGCCACTGTCCATCTGTCAGCCCACATCCCATCTTCTCATCTCCAAAGTGGCCAGCAGTCGCATATGCTTACACGCAGACGTGGTTCGAAGTCTTACGGCTTTAGACAAGAATTACAGCAAACCCATTCTTTACAGCAAAGCACAGCGACCAGCATGAATAAACCGCAAGGCCTGTTCCCCTCTAGAACATTCGCCGCCTCTCCGTGAATCGCGTGCACGTACAGACTCGGGACGAGCGCTTCCTTCGCAAACATACGGTGTCGTTTCCACAGGGGAGCCAGACGTGGAGACAAACAAGTTGAGCAAAGTCTTCCAGCTCCCCTGCGCTCGCCTGCGTGGGCTCAAGTCACGTTCGTGTGCTGAAAAACACTCCCTCCTCGCATGTCCCCGGAGAGCGCCGTGGAAAACACGACGCTCGCTACAAAGCCTCGACTCCGGCTCGTCCCGCGGTGTCCCGCACACATAATAGCGGCTGCTGAGATGACCGAACAGAAGACTCAGGCCTCTTTATTCAAAGCTTGCACGCAACCCCCTACCTGGATTACGCTGTGCATTTCATTAACCATGGCCTTCCGAGTCAAAAAGCCTTAAAACGTGAACGCGCTCCTCAAAGTTACCTCGTTTCTACCCTGCCCCCCCCCCTCAGGTGCCATCACTTTGACCCTGACAGCAGGTAGTTTTCCCATACATGCCTAAACCCCCCTGTCAGGTTATCACATTGAGCCAGGTGCAGTAGGAAAATTGGTCCTCGCGACGGTCACAGGTCACGGGCTCCTCCGTGACAAACACAGCAAACCGTCCCCGCCCTGCCAGCGCATCTCGGGCAGTATTAAGGCCTATTTTACGCACGACGCGGCCGACCCCAATTCCGCCCAACCTGAGGACCGCCGCGCTTCCCGCAACCCCCCTTCAAGAGGTCTCCCGTGTTTTCCAGGTAATCTCCAGGCGGCTGGGCTGCTAATGGGTAAAAAGAGCCTTTTCAATAATAGGTGTCATTTGGGGAGATGGCGCATTAAGGGAGTGGGGGCTTTGAGTTACTAATGTTACGTTTTAACAGCAATTTGTAGATATGTACCCCTGGAGTGGCTCTCAAATGCCCCCCGGGGACCCAGCTTCTTCCTCCCGCACCGTGGACCAGCGTGCTGCCACGCCTCACCCCGGCCTGCAGGTAAAGTAGGCAGAAATCAGACCCCGCACCCAGCCTTCCTTAACCTCCGCACGCGTCTCCAATCGGCAAATCCCGTGTGGATCTTCCCTGGCCCTTTCCCCACGAGGCACTGAGACCGCTTTGTGGCTTTAGTCCCGAGTACAGAGGATAAACACAACCGCACGACGCAGGTGAACATAAAAGCCTTGAGGTCAGGCAATGGGCTAAAATGAGCTTTCAGGTGTGCCTCACCTGTCTGGTTTCTTTTGTTACAACCTCACCCTTCTGGCTGGCTTCATGTTAACTCCAAGTGCTTAAATCACACTCCCTCTACACGCCATTACAAATAATCACCCAAACATAAAAGACCCTTTCGTATTTCCGTTTCCTTTGCCCCTCACCGTCACAGATAAATTCAGTCAATCCCAATGCATTCTAGAAGCTTCCTCAATGCTATCATTTCTTCATTATTGCAAAAAAAAAAAACAAAAAACCGGCATTTCCTGTTCACAGCCATGATTTTGTGGCAACGCCTTCTTCAAGACAGGATGAGAGGAAAGGTGTGGACTTTTCGGCAGAAAGTTAAATAGATCCAGCGCAAGTATTCTAAATCTGATAAAGACCAACTTAAGAAAAACAAGCCCTATTATTATTATTATTTTTTTTTTTACTGGACACTGCATCCAATGTTTCAGGTTTTAGTTGCCATCTGAGCAGATTCAATGCAACAAGGGGAAAAAAAAAAAAAAAACACTTCTGCACTTTACCTGAAAGAATAGCATTGTTGTGCTGAACAGAAAAATAATAAAACGTTACGCTTGATGAAGCCTTAAAAGTAAACCGAGGATGAGATGCAGCTGCGTGTGGAGTTTCAACTTCTTACACAACACCGTTTGTGGAAACACCCAGCTGCCAGGCCAGAGGGGTGTTATGCACCATCTCTGCAGCGCCGAGGAAGTCGCTCTACGCTGACATACAGGACCCTGCCGAATGAAAAGTGAAAAACAAGAACTAAAAAAAAAAAAAAGGTGAAGATTGTCTGGTTTTTCTCATGACACCACGGAGCTGTGTCCTGCAGCCCTTTCCAGCAGCGCAGGGACTCTGAGCCAGAAGGACACCGTGAGCCCAACGTGCTCAGCCAGTTCCCAAAACAAATGAGCTTCAGGGAAGAAGGTATTGCTGTCAAGGTCAGCACGACAGACAACAAAACGCCTGTGGTCATGCGGACTGTAACATGAGCAAGGAGTATGTGGTGAACATGGGGGTGGACAAAAGGAGAGGTATAGGGGAAGCACCACGGGGTAGTTCCCTCTTTCTAGTCTTCTTACGTGCCATCTGCTCGAGTGTGTTCATGACTGCTTGCGGAAGGTGAAAATGTCTCTGGTCTTGGAGCCTCTCTTTCCCTCGGGGGTCAGGGTGGGTCGAGGTGACGGTGGCGGAGGGGGCAGGGGTGCCGCCATGCCACCATAGGGGCAGCTCTGAGAGTCCGGGTGCTCTCCCGAGCACTCCACCGCCGGGATATAGCGGCTGTCCCACATGCCCGGGCCGCACAGCTTGCAGAGGTCGTGCAGACTGCAAGGAATTCTGGGAAGGAGGCGGAATTGGTACAGCAGACTCCGGGCCTAGGAGGAGACGGCAACAGAATAGACACAATGAGGAAAATGAGAAAAAGCCCAATTATTCATTATCATCTAACAAAACGTCTCCAAATACACAGAGGGACACTCCTTAAAACATCACGATCTCTAATAACGTTCCGGGTTTTATTATTGTATGTCAACCGTCAGCCGTCTCTCGTGACATTTTTATTCTTTAAAAAAAAAAAAAAAAAATTAAAAAGTAAAAATCGTATATGCAATGGACAATCAAATGGGAATTCTATAAATATTCAGAGTTTAAGTTTCTACAGCTGCCCACATTGAGCTTCACATCTGCATCACAGGACAAATTCAGAAGCCATGCACCATATCCTATCAAAAATGTAACTACCAACTAAAGTAGTCATACCCTGAATTTTGGTTTTATAAGAATCTGACTTTACTAACCCTAATTTGATTATGAGGCACTTCTTCACATTTACAAGAAATGAATTTAGATTCCTTGCACTCCCATCATAACGCTTACTTTGGATTGAGCTGTGGTCAACCTCCATTACTCCATGTTTGCCAGTTTCACCTGTTACAACCTCAGTAATCCTCACCCCTGTTTGAACTACCAAAGTGATGTTAGTTTGTTCCTTTCTTTATCATTAAAATTAACAGTCATTACTTCAAGAGGACCCACTTTTGATTTTTCAAGAACAAACTACTTTTGTGAAGCAGCAGGGGAACCGTAAATCTGAATTTTTACCTTTAGTCTGCTTAAAACAATTAGTATTAAAAAGCTTTAATGTTCCAAGATTGACCCATACTAAGTCTAAGTGGTCCAAAGTTAGATGGCAGTCAGACTATTTTTAAAATGCACAAGATTTTCCATAACAGAATCTTGAAAACTGCTGCAGCCTGACCTCTGACCTCTCACCTTGCGCAGCACGAGTTCTCCGTTCATGTGCATGGACAGGTTGCTGAAGTGCAGGAGCATCTGGTCGGTGGCCAGTTGTTGCTCGGTGACGTCGTCACCGTATAAAACAATGATGGCCACGCACAGGAACAGGTGGAAATAGTCCGTCTGGGAAGGATGAAGGCACGCACATGCTGAGCCACAGTCGCACGTGAAATAAACACACAGGTTTTAGCGTTGCAGGACCGTGAGACGGTGTCCCATAAAACAGCTCTCCAAAGAAGGTTGTGCTGACCAAAGCGAACTGTCACCCCCACTACATAGCACGTATTAACATTTCCTGGTCAGACTTTGCACTGCTTGGCTAATGATTTTACTACTAAAAACACAGCCTGGGTGAATATTATCCATTAGGTGCGCTTGCAACCAGCTGAACAGGTGGGAATGCGTAGGATTATAGTGTAAAACTTGGGAAATATGGCCATCGAGAGGAACAAATGGGCCTAACAATGTTAGGTGTTTGGTAAGGGAATAAAAACTGTGTGTGTGTGTGTGTTGTCATGGCAGGAATGCACCCTTCCCTCCCACCTGGTAATGTGCCCAGCAGGCTTCCCACATGCGCAGGGCCTCAGCATCAGGGAACTCCCTCTTGAAGCAGAGCAGCATCCACCGGTGGCAGAACAGCAGCTGCAGGCCGTCCTCACCCAGACGGGTGAGGTGCTGGTGGAAGCGCGGCAGCATGAGGCGCAGCAGCTCGCGCAGGTACCTCTGGGGGGGGGGGGGGGGGCAAAAACCCACAAGTTCAGGTCAAGTCTGTCCATTAAACACACCTGAATTGCACAAAGAGTCTCCAAGTCTCACAACCGCAACCGTGAACGAGAGCGACGCCTCACGCTGTATTGTTACTCAGCTTCCCAGAACGCTTCAGTGCCTTTATTACCCAGCACCCCTTGAGATTTGAACCTGCAACCTGGTGGCTGTGCTGATGACAAATGCTGTACTCCCTCACCAGCTGCCGCTCCATGTCCTCGTCGCGAGGCGAGCTGATGAAGATCGTGTTCTCCATGAGGCCCACAAAGCACCAGAAGGTATCGCTCTCGTCCTGCACCTCGGTCAGTAACGGAGCCACCAGGTCCGACATACCCTGACAGTAGCCCATCTCTGGGTTGAACACTGCATAGTTGAGCAGGATGCGTCTGTAAAAGGAGCATCGCAGTGAGCAATAGTAGTAAACTAGCAACAAAACAACAAAAAATTATTATTTTATTATTACAGCAGCAGCAATAATAACAGTACTAGTACAATGGGTTAACTAGGTAAGTCATTAATCGGTTAATGGATATTGGTTATTAATGAACAAGTCACTAAAATTGATTGCATAACATGGTAAGTTGAACTGGACAAAGGCGTTGGGTTATTAAAATTTAATAATAACAATAATAGTAGTAATATCAATAACAGCAGTAGTATTAGTAACAGTAGCAGCAAAAGCAGCAGTAAAAGCGGCAACAGCTGGAAAAACTCAGCCCTACATACTGGCTATTGTTCTGACATCAAAACACCTGGCAGTGAACTGGGAGGGGGGGGTGTAAAACATGCACTGAAACTGAGGAATGGCCTCTAAAGTTTTTTATGGACATAATTTATGAAAACCTCCTTTTTCCCACAGAAGAACCACATGAGCTGTAAAAGTGTATCGAGAGCCAGGCAGCCTGGCGAACCGCGGCGGACCTCATGCTCTCCACATTGGGGTTGTTCTCGCCCCTGAAGAAGAGGTTGCTGCGGTCAGTGCGCACCACGTCCTTGTCCACCGTGAACTGAACCTTCCGCCAGAACTCGCTGTGCTCCTCGGGACTCATGGAAACTCTGGGTTGTAGAAACGGGCACAGTTAGGGGGGAGGAGAAGTGAAGGGAGACGGAGATGCAGAACTGGACAAGAGGACAGAGGAGTACAGGGCAAAAACGTTTACATGGGGAGGGTTGAGGGGAGAGAAGGAAACGGACGGCACGTGAGGGTGTGAGCGACGTGTGTGGAAATGGAGTAGGAACGCTCGGTCTGAGTGGAAGGAGGCAGCCGAGAGGCTCCAGAACGCGACTGCGATGCAGTCACACAAAGAGGTCCCTCAAGCTGAAAGCGGCACCGGCGAGCTGGATTACTCCATTCACACCATAATTTCACCCGTCCACCCCACCTCGGCGCCAAAAAAGCTGCAGGGGAAAAAGAGCAGCCAACCTGATGCAACCCCATGCAACCGCTGGGGCTCCAAGAGAGGCACAGAAAGTTTGTATCGTGTGTAAGTGCGCATGTGTCCTCCGTCCCTTAGGCACGGGTCCCTGAGAAGTGCCTCCCTGAGAGGTCCAAGTGAAGCTTAAAAACACAAACATGGGCTTCTCCCAAGTGACTGGCTGGGCTAAGCGTCTAGAGAAGAATGCATTGCAAATCCCTTGGGAGGCCTGGTAAGAGGTAAATAAAAAAGCAACCTAGAAATAGTTTGTTCATTACTAATAAACGGCAGTTTGAGGACACCTGGGCAAATACCTGTGTGAGACAAACTGGAAGTAAGAATGAAAGTAAAGCAACACACAAGTGTCCTACAACTCCGGGAAGACGTAACTACATAAAATTAGGAACAAACTGTACTATTGGCCTCCATCTGACAGCGGTTAACTGGGGAGTTAACAGAGGTTTGACAACAGACACGACGGAAAGAGAATAATGTCCAGACAGCACATAACTGGGGTCCCGGGTGGACTCCCTGTATAGATGTGGACTTCCCAAGCCCACCTCCTCTGCTGAATCTCCTGGTACTCGGTGCGCTTCTGCAGCCTCCAGGCCTCACGCTCCTCTGACGTGGAGTCGTAGCTGTAATAGTGGAGCAGGAAGGGCCACACCTCCCCCCGGATGGCGGGGTCGATACCGCCGAAGAAGATGGCCTGTGGGGCAACGGAGAGCAAGCGCTGCGAACAAACTACATCGCTTAATCGGTCCTTTTTCAATCGATATCCTTTGTCGATCATCTCCCTCTCCATCTTTATCTGACACGTACAAACAATGGGCGAACCCCTTCGACTGGCAGACGGGTCCGCAGCCCACCTTACGCAGCTTGTACTCCTCCTCCACTTGCCCACAGTGATTCAGGTGCCTCAACCACGTGGCCACATCAAGTCGCCGGTACAGCCGCTCCTCGGGGTGAGTCTCCGAGGACGGCAGCGTGGGCCGACGGATGGAGAACTGCATGCACGACTTCTCGTCCGACACCTGGCGGAGCGGCACGGGGGTCAGCTCGCAGCAAGCGGTCGGGAGGTGGGGGGGGGCACACACACAGGCGGTGGTGGGGGGGGTGGCGGCGGCGCACAGAACCGAGGCAGAGTCGGAACTTTAGCTCAGCATTCAAAGCTTAATATGATATTGCCAGCAGCAGTGGTGCATGTCTGCGTGTGTGCGCGCGCGTAGTACTGGCCATTATCAGCACTCCAGACAGCAGCTCAAAAAGCGCCACTTTAATAAAAGCCCCCCTTGCATGGTGCTGATTAAAAGTATAATTTCCTGAGAGAGACCCCTCCCCCCCTTATTAAATCCGGGATGTGGGAGGAATATAAGAAGAATGTAAAGAGATACCATAGAGAGGCGGGCTGCAGAATCACAGCTCACCCACACATGGAGACAGACTGACAGGCGCACACAGAGCCCCATCACTTCAGCAGGGCCTTAATCTAATTCTCCTTCCACCGCATTTATTTGTTTTCAGGCTTTAATATCAACGCTCTCCAGCCTGTCCCTCAACCGCCGACAAAAATAAACAAGGCGGCTAATAAATACATATAAACGTTCACGGAATGCAAATTTGACTTTTCCACAGATGTGGCTCAAAAACATCCCTTTGAATAAACTGGCTGCAAGAGGCAGCAACACCAAAAACCGTAAATGTCGAAAGGAGCCGAGTTTACGGACATCGCGGCCAAAGAGCGGCTGCGTAGGGAGACCCTGTACAACCCCTGCAGATGGAGTTCAGGGAACATCTGCTTTTAATGCCGATATCTTCCGGAGCCAATAGAGCGTCGCAGCGGGATATTAAACTGCTGCGTGGAGCACAACTAGCAGGGTCTGGCAGCCTCGACACAGTGGAACACGTGGGAATGCGATCTGAGGTCTCGCAAGGCGCTGGCTGGGGTAAGCGTACACCTGGGAAGTGCTGTACTTTGGCAAAGGTTGGCCACTGCTGGCTGGCTCCCCTCTCAACTGGTCTTTCCTCTACTGTGGCTGCTGAGGTTCCCCCAGTTAATACCTGGTGTGACCGTGGCAAACCACAGGAAGCCAAGAAAGGCGGCGGCTTGCAGGGTTGTACTTAGCATTCGGTTCATCTGCTTCATTTGATTTTTACTCACTGGTGTATCCTGGCATGGGGACGGCAGGTAGAGTTTGTGTCTGCAGGTGGGTGTAAGCACGCGCTCAGAATGGGATGTTCGGTGACATGTGCCTTGTGAGGCTGCGCTTGCTGAGAACATATACGTTCTGAGCAAACAGTCAACGAGTTGAGGTGAAGGCACAAGGGTACCGCACCTTTAGCCATATTTCAACATAAGGCGTCACTGGAGGTGGGGCTCACCTGATCTTTGATCTGCATCTCGCGACAGCATTTCCACTGCTGGAAGACTTCGGCCAGCTTGTCCAGGCCGGCATGGTGGAAGTGCAGGATCTTGTACTGGCTCTCTCGGCTGGCGATGACCAGCTGACCGCTGGTACAAGCCTCATCGCTGTGAGACCAGAACACAGAGACACGATCGTGTTCTTCTGCAGAACTTCATCTTACTTTTCCAGCACGCACCCTCAGAGAAATGAGCACAGTAACCCATGCTGAAGGAGCATCAAAGTAAAGTGACGCCTCACAAGGGTACAGGGTAGCTGACATGGTGCAGCACGGTACAATGTAGACTAAAACTTTGATCAGAGCTACAGCGGCTTATGAAAACGTATATCGCTGTTACTCCCATGATGGTGGAAGTACCAAGAAATTAACGGTGTTAAAATTAAAAAATTGGTGCACATATAAGAACGAGCATATTTATGAAATGTATTATTTTTTATTAATAACTGGAAGCATTAAAACATTTAAAAATGTAACCGTGCACTGCAGTTCTAGGAATAGCAATGTGCATAAAGGGCATGATTATTACTTGGAAATCTTAAAATAGCACACACACAAAAAAAAGTTTACACAGAGGTGTTAACTGGCAAGACAACACAGAAGAACTGAGAAGCCGCCAGATGCGCAAGACGATAAGTGAGCGTGACTCACTGGGAGAGGCCTGACGTCGCTCAGCAGCTCAGCTGGCTTTGTGCGTTCGTAAGCGTTTTTACGCACTGTATTTCCTTTGCATAGTTTTGCTCCCCTCGTCATTTTTTCCCCCAGGTGTTGCTTGCGTATAACTGGGACCACAAAAGTCATGTTTTGGAAGATTTGCAGTCCATTTCAAAATGTATGGTTGAATAGTTCAAACTAATCTACTATCTATCAAACATGTAGCAGGAGGAGTATGTAAACTTTAGGGAACGTAATGCATCTTATGCCAAATCATTCTGCTATAATTTCTGGTCTCCATACTTAAATATATTTGAGCACCAAATTGCGTGGTTATTCCGTAAACCATAAACCACAAAGCCTGGAACAGCCTTTCATATGCAGCTATGTGGGTAATACGAGCCACAAAATGGTGGTGTTGGACAAGCCAGCTGTGTCTGTATCTAAACCTCTTTGCTGCCAGCGCATTCCTGTTTACCTCGAGTTACATGCAGCGTCAGAGAAAAGCATTCTCCAGCTGAATAAATGCAACCATCAACTCCCAGAGTCACACGGGCACACCGATGCAGTGTTAAAGTGGTCCCGCGGTGGTCCGACAGCAGCCTCCCCCTGCGGTCGAGCCGATACGCCATTTCCGCTGAAAAGCGCCGACTGGGAGATCCTACAAAAAAGACGGCGCGGCCGCCGTCCCCGAAGACCGATGGACCGACACGCTCTCGTACCCGGGATGCCCGGACGACGGGAACCAGGATAAAACACGCGAGCGTGGACGTTAAGCACGTCATCTGCATGTTAAAGGCTTTAGGCCAGACAGATTGAATACAGAGCTACAAAGGACCGAATGAGATCGGAAGCAAAAATTTTACAGCGAACGAAAGGAAAAAGATTACTTTCACTTTTGTACTCGTGTGCATATTGGAACGCCGGCAGATCTTGCGATGCGTCTCGCTCGGGCAATTATCTTCAGCCGCGCGCCGCCGAGGACGTCCAATTTGGAAATTAAATGCATTAAATGAAGATGGACAACGGAGTCCGAGTTGTGCGCTTTTCTGACAATAGGACAATTACGGTGGATTCAGCCGCAATCAAACCTAAACCATATGTGATTAAGGTTTAAAGCCAGCCTGCCAAGGACAGCCAGGAGGAGATTTGCATACTTTATGAGATCCTCGCATACGTGCGCGAGCCCTAAAACAAGTGGCGAATGTGGCAAAGCCTGGGCGCTTCGGCGTCCAGTCCATAGCCGATTCTATAACCGAGGTCAAACCGTAAGGAAATCGGCAAAGGATCGGGGCGGCGGACCTGCCCGCGGTGTGCGGGTGTGTATCGGGTGCGCCGCGACTGTGGCTGCGTCTGACCTGAAGAAGAGGCGCAGCGATCTCATATGACCCAAGTCCACCCGGAACACTCCGCACAACTGCTCCAGAGCCAGGACCTTCTGCTGTTCCTCCCACCGCACCCCCTGTGACTGGCTGTTCTCCGAGGGGGCGTGGCTGTCGAGGCTGGAGGCGGAGCTAGCCGAGTGGGTCATGGAGTCATCGCACATCTCCCTGATTGAAGAAGAGGGCAAAAATAACGTCGGACAAAGAGTCGCTGCTATAATTTACTACCTCCGCCTTTGACATCTGTCACCAGCCTTGCTCACGTTAGCAGCACACGGCATCGCCTCAACAGAGCTCACAAGTATCTTCTCGGGTATCAGATTACCTCCAAGGGTCTTGCATACCGCTTTCACATAACAAGGGACACAAAATGCAACATCTCAACAGGATGCATGGTTGTAGTACTGATGGAAAGCGTGAGTGCACCTGGGTAATGCCTGTATAGGATTAACTGGACAGAAGAGTGGGGGGGGGTTCAACACCTATCCAACATCTCTGAGAACTGCACAAATGGTGGCTCATTTTGTAATAAAACATCTTCATTTAATGCCTGAGGGGGTAGTGTACTCACAAGGCTGCGAGCTGACCCTCAGCAAAGTCCTGCACCTGAAAGTCCTCATTAGATACTCAGGTGCCAAAATTTGGCAATAAAGGCACAAACTAAACAATGACATCATTTTTAACCCACATTTCTTGGATAAAATGCATTGCTACCCGAGCACAGGTAAATGAGCGGATATCAAAACAAAAGGGAAAGATTTTGAGTACGGTGGTCACACAGAGCCTCGGTGGGATCAGTGCACCGACCTCCCCAGCCCGGCTCTCCATCCCGCTGACGCCGCTGCACACGAGGAGGAGGAGGAAATGTGGCAGACGCAAATCGAATTGTCTGACGTCTAATTCCCCTTGACATCCAATTCTGCTCGTCTGCCTTTCGCTCACGCTTCCCGGCGCTGTGCTGCGGCGTCGTTCAGGAGGTAACTTGAGCAGGGCTGGAAGCGAACCTCCGCCCACACTCGGCGTGGAGGATGTCTGCACCTAATGCTGAGCATCACGGCACAGCTTTGGACCCGACTGTCTGCCATGTCTCCGTCACCGAGTGCCTGTGAGGGCAATGACAAGTAGGCATGACAGCAAGCACGGGAGGCCACACGTGGCTGGTGGCTCTCTGCCATTCCTTCAACTGCCCTCTCTGGCAAGTGTCCAGGATGTACGACACAGCAAAAATGAGCCAAGTTTAGCCTTGGTGGGGCACTGGAGGTGTAGCTTCGAGCTTTGCCACACAGGTGGAAATACAGGGAAATAAAGTGAGAGAGAGGGCCTGGATTATATGGTACCTTGCACAATAAATACAGTAAAGCTCAACTTGTACAGCCAGATGATCACTCTGGACCTGCAAAATCAGTACCATTAGATTGTGAAGACACACCCATCTTTATGTTGACAAGAACCTTAACCGTCCCTCCTGCCCTTGGGTTTTTAGCTGTTGTGACACACCGAGATCCCAAACACACGTCACCAGGGCTCTGATCGGACCACCCGTGGGCCTGGTCTTTCTCGACCTCCTGCCCGGGTGTCAGAAGTCTGCTGGGTCACAGGTTTCATTTCTGCCCTTTTCATTTGCTGGAGAATCACCTGATCAGCCACACTTTTTTAAAAGCCAGCGTACTGTAGGTGTTCAACAAGGCAGACAGATGGATTATGGGTGCTGCGTACCTCAGCTCAGTATGGGTGCTCCTGGTTGGGATTCATTTGAAGTCAAGTCACTGACTCGGATTCCACCTTACAGGAAGAACCAGGGGCTTCCACTGGCTTCAAAAAAAAAAAAAAAAAAACAACCTGGGAATCTGAGGACCTTATCAATGATCCATAACTTTCAGAGATGGAAGCCATTTCATTTTTAATAGGAGCCTCAACAACAATAAAAAGGATTACAGGAATGAAGCGGAATGGCTCCGACCGACGCTGAGGTTTGCTGTGCACGAGCTGTAGGTAAACACAACACTCCGGGTGGATTAATTACAGTGCTTGCACACGCAAAACCTGATGCAGACACACGTGCGTGTGGACATACGCAGGCACACACGTGCGCAAACGCCCACACGTGCACACCCACCTCCAAGTGTGCACGCACGCGAGCAAGCACACAGATGTGCGTGATAATGAGTGACGTGCCTCTGGACCCGACTGTAGGAACGTCTGAAGGAGGAAAAAAGTGCCTTTTGGTCATCAAAGGCATTATGTTCTTTTAATGCATGAACCGAGATCAGGCCTGGTGCAAAAGCCAGAGGAAAAGAAAAAAAAAAAATCAAAGCATGATAAACATGCCCAGTGGAATGGGGGGGGTGTGAAAGAGAGAGAGCGAGAGAGGGGGGGAGAGAGAGGGAGGCTCTCAGGCAGACAGATAGAAAGAGAAGGGGGGGCTCTTGTGGCCAACGCTCATTCCGTTCCTTTTCTTCCTCCTGTTTTTTTCCGCCACGCCAACCCCCTGCTCCTCAATGGCAGGGTCTTGGCTGCACTTGAAGCACGGGAGTGACACAGTTTTTAATAGACTCTGACAAAGCACAAATCACCAAAGTTGTTTCCCAGCAACTAGTGGGGATTGTGCGCGCGGGTTCAGCCAAAATGTGCTGTGCTGAACATTGATTCGCTGACAGTCTTCAAACACGGAGCCGAGTCGATGCGCGCGGTGGGACCTACGGGAGAGGATATCGATTGTGTCTTGTTATTCTGCTTAGAGACAAGGCAGCGCACGCCAACAGGCCCAAAGCCACTCAGAACACATCCCACACACACAGGCCCTTTCATGCACATTCAAAGCACAAGTTGAAAAGGAAAAAAGCTGTTTTTCCCCATCCCCTCCCTCTATTACAAGCCTGCTCTTTTTCATCTCCTCCACCATGTTGTTTATGAACCACTCCCATCCACTTTTTATCCTGCTCTTTGTCTCCCTCATGTGGCCGCAGGGGCGCATTGCACCGCCTGGGGAACTTACAGCCACTTTATGACAAAAAACCCATGTTTTGCACTGCTTTTTCTTACAGACATTAAACTACTGTGACCACCGATTAAAATTTGGAAATAAGCAAGAATGCTATTTCTTCTACTGCAATACATCACTCCTGCACTAAAACTGCACCTCTTTCAGCATCCACAAATAAAAAAAAATCCCTTTCAAAAGGACATACTTTGCTCCAGTGCATCTTCATAGAATATTCTTTAGGATATTGCAGAAATTAATGTATGGTTTTATGATAGTGTACACTGTGTTTTTATGGATCAGCAGGTTTCCGAAAGGAAAGGGGAAAAGACGTAAGCATAAATAAGTGTAAAAATATTCATGAGGACATTCAGGTATGATTTAAGCCCATTCTAAGTACTTTTAATGACAGTCACCTTGCTTATTTATAAGGTTTTTCACAAAATATGCTTCATCTGACCTCCCTGCCATTTTATTCTTAAACCACAACCCAAATTCTGTTTTGGATGAAGCTGCAGAACGTAAGCTGATTACTTACATGGCTGAACTGTAATTTAATATTACGTTCCGCTCAAGAAGCTCCCTCTTAAATTATGAGGCTGATCCAAGTGCTAACTTTTTCCCACTAAAAAAAAAAAACCCAAAATTTTAACTGAATGGTAACAGAAATTAATTCTGGAATATCTGATCACCCTTTTGGATTTTCAAAGACCAAAGTGCAACATGAGCAACCTTGTTACACGCTGTAACCTCTGCCCCTTGTGTTGTACTCTTTATCTCTGTGCTGCCATGTCCAGATCTCTTTTGGTTAATTAACTAAAAAAATAAAAAATAAAAATGTATTTGCTGGGATCTTTTGGTTGCTCAAAATGAGATGCGGTATTAAAAAAAAAGATTAAAAAAAACACAAATTGTCTGCAGCTATGAAGTTGTTGATCTTTCCTCATAAATGAAACGAACCCAAGGCAGCACCCAAAATCCAGACCAAATTCTCTTTCATGAGCATGTATTTGTACTTGAATAAAAGGCAAAAATCAAATTCCAGCAACTACCCCAGTTCTCCCAAGCAGACTCGAGTCCCGTACTGGCCTTCCTACACTGAATTATTTAAGCAGTCTGCTGAATGAGCTCCGGCACGCCACTGCAGGCACCAATCGGGGAAAACGCTTTCATACAGCGGCAACATGCATGAATTAGCAATGTAAACTGCTTCGGCTTCTGGGTTCTGCATTCCCTAAACCAATTTGCAACTGCTAGTTTATTTCAGCTTGACTCTGGAAAGCTTGGAAACAGTATATAAGATTACCCGGCTCCCTGTGTAAACTTGGTAAACATGATACTGATAGTGTGGTGACCCTACAAGGTGCCCATCTCTTTAATAATTTAAAAAAAAAACAAAACAAAACCCTGCTTTCTTGTATTCTCACAGGTGCAGCTCGCACGGCTTGCTGGTAAACAACGGAGGTGTCGCAAGAAAGAGCGCCGAAGATATTTCGATTCATTTCAGTTTGCGTTTCATGGCGAAAGAGGAAGCGGCAGCAAATGCCTGCAGTTCTTGCTGTGGGCTCTTCAACTGCCAAGGATCGTTCTGGCTCCTGTGAGCACAACCCCCCGACTGTCCACCAGCAGTAATATGTACCCAGCAGAACTTGACTTGAGTGCACACAGGCCAGTGTAAACACAGTCACAGTGAGAATGTCCAACGCACAAAAGTCTGGAAAATGAGGAGGAAAGGACATCTACCACACACCAGGGCCTCAAGAGGAACAGATACATACCGATACACCCCTTACTGTCATGCTGATGTGCACATTAAGCATTGAATTTGAATTTCTGCACTGAATAAAAGATACTGGGAGATCCTCTTGATGTTTCAGTTATATATTTCTTTAATAAAGAGGGACCCAAATTTCAAATGAATGTTAGGAAAGCAGCACGTGAGCCTATTTGCAGTGTAACTTAGCGCACTGTGGGTAGCTAAGTGTACTAGCTATGAGTACTGATATGAAAACAGCAAGAACTACAGCACTCTTTTGCTGGGGGAGAACTTGGGCCAGAAAATCTGGTTGCTTGAGGGCAGAAAAGAGCGCAGAAGTATCATGTGCAAGTAGCAGTCCTGGATCTTGAAAGTGTAGAAATGCCTACTACTGTGTACCGCTGAACATCGACCCCCTTTGAAAGCTGCAGAACGCTCAGCATACACGTTTACAAAGTTTAGAGCAGCATAATTCCACACATTTCAAGCTTAAGTCCACTTTCCTTTACTTTCAAATTTACTTGAATACTGGAAATGGAACCTAATGGTATGGCATAGTGGCAGAGCACGCAGCCCTGACACCTTACATGTCCTGGGCTGTTAATTTGAATCTGGCCCGGACGGTGTGCAGTATGCATGTTCTCTCTGTGTTTGCATGGGCTTCCTCTAGGTGCTCTGGTTTCCTCCCACAGTCCAAAGATGTGGACTGCTGACTATACTACTCTTGGTGTGTATAAGTGAGTGAACGAATGCCATAGGAAGGACCAGTGCGACCAGTGGGGTTTTCTGGAAATGATTTTAATTGTGTACGACAAATCCCAGAAAGCAAGGGATGAAGTGATATCCTAACTACGCAGTTAATCTCTTCAACTAAAAGCCAAGAGTGAGCACCTATGGTCCACGAAAGCAAACTGCACAACACAAGCACCTTTGTTATATTTCAGTTATGAAAGTAAAACAGAGCTTTATGGGTTGCTTTCATTCTGGAATAACTGCAAAAAACCGAAACCTGATATTTTCATGTTTAATTTTCATAACCAAATGATATCTCTGAACTGTTTGTCTTCAAAGGGAAGGAGAATGAACCGTATGACAAACAGAAACACGGCTCCTATCCTAAAACAATTATTCCTTCCGATGGGAGCAAATTCCTTCCCTTCTGGGGGACACAGTCAGGATCTGGTGTGAAGTAACCACTGCCTGGACCTCAGTTATTTCACTCTATCCACTATAGGCATCATACTTCCACCACCTCCATTAATAGAGCTTAACACTGTGTCTCCGGAAGGGATGTCAGCTGCCATCACCTAATCAACTTTGTGTCCTCACCGGCCTGTCACCCCCTTTCCAGGTATCAGAGGAATGGTGCCCCCCCTTCCTATGTGCATTGGGTATCTTTTAAAACCGACAAAGATAAGTCAAACACTGCTGGGCTCCTCTGTGGAATTTTTCAGTATTTGGCAATGTCTGTCCTCGTATGTCAAAAGCTGGGCTTTGGCAGATCCCAGACACACTTTCCATACAACCTTCCTTTTTCTTTCTGAATGGTTGGATTTATGTCTTACTTCCTTGTTTTCTATGCATTTATTTTTTTCCATTTATGCCCCTCCTTTTAATAATTTGATAACTGCAGGTTATTATGAGGATGCCATGGAGGGTTGGGGGGATTTCACTTTACTGAGTAATGTGTTTTTACCCCTTGTAAAATCTTAACATTTAAAAACAATTTTTGCTTCTCCATCCTGAGTACAGAGCTACTAAATTGGCTATTAGTTTTGCTCTAAATTAAACAACATGACTAATTCACAGCCAACAAAGTACCGATATCAGGTGACTGAGGGGAAAAGCAATTCCTTCCAACTACACCGCTAACGTCTGGCAACCTACAGAATTATTGTAAAGGTCCTTCTATCATTATCTTCTGGTGTTTATTCTGGGGGTGTTGAACAACCCAAACTGCTAAAGTAAACTGTCTGTATAAATACAGGTGTGGTAAAATTTAGAACAAAAAAGTCTGTACACAAAGCAAACTTTAGAAAGATAAATGGCAGAAAACAGCCTATACATAGTTATGTAGGCTGTTACAAACATTTCACAATACATTTTGAATTAAAGTTGAATTCTTTACCTGCAAAAACAGCTATAACAGCTTAATCAGCTTGTATGAAAAGACCTGCCAGTAAGGCTCACTGCAGTAAGTATGTGGAGAGATACCAAAATTGAACAAAGGATAGAAGAAATAAGTCTATTTATATTCCGGCTGTGTGAAACCGCGAAGCAGCACAAAGGTTCTGGACTGTATTACAGAACCATGGCTAATGCTCCCTCTGGTGGCTGTCAGGAAGAACAACAGGTGATCCTCCCATCAAGCGAATGACTTTGGCTGCTGCTCACCTCCTCTAACTGCCCATAACCTTTCTGTGCTTCGTACCTGTTCTCGTTGTCCAGGAAGACGGAGCTGCTGCTCTCCCCCAGGGCTTCGCTGATGGGCGACAGACAGAAGGGTGAGGAGAAGGTGTCCGAATCGGAACCCAGGGTGCTGTCGCGGCTCACTTCATCCGCAGAGAGGTCACAGGACCCCTCGTCCCCCTCCTCCAGCGGCTGTGATTCCGTGCCCTGCCCCTCAGAGGCCTGGACCTCCTCCGCCCCCTCGTCGTCGTCGTCCTCCCCTGAGGTTGGCGGAGGTCGGGAATGGGTCCGGCGGGGGCGCCGCCGTGGGTTCCTGCGTACGGGGGAGCTCTCGGGGGTGATGTAGCGTAACGCCTCTTCATCTTGCCGCTGGATGCGGGAGTTAGGCACCCAGGTGAGGATGAGCGTGGTTCCCAGCTCCTCGTCCTTCTCCATGTGCACGCACAGGTACCCTGATGGGGTGGATGGACGGGGGATGATGGGAAATTCAGGGCAGCACAGGTTTATACAAACATGGGATATGAAAAAAAATGCTAAAAGATGTTTAGAACAAACATGAAGTGAGTTAACTAGAAGTGATGTCACCTTCCAGCCACTTCCAGACACCAATGTTGCTTGGATCACTGGTGACATTATTAAAATCACCGCATGAGGATCATTTGTGCTTGTTTTACTTTGTTTGATGAGTGGCCAAAAGGTGAAACTCTTCCAAACCCCTCACCCTCTCCTGAGGAACAACATTTTTGGCACTGAATGCTGACCCACAAGATCCACATTTTCAGCAGCGATGTTGAATGCATGGGCTGACACATACAAAAGGTCTGCAGTTCAACAAGCAGCTCAGGCTTCCCTTCACACCAGAACCAACAGGTGAGATGACTTACTTTCACCTTACATGACCTTAATCAGAGAACTGAGGTTCAGAAGAACCCCTTGGCCAACAGGGTGGGAGGCGTCATGTGGAGCCCAGCTCAGACATACCTGGGTGGTGTTCGGGCAAGCCGGGCAGCGGCTCAGTAGGGTGCACGCACACGTTGTTCTTGGAGAATATGATCTCGCCATCCAGTAGGCCCCTGGAGCCACCTGAGCCAGAGTTGAAGGTCAGGAGGTCAGAGGCCTTTGAGGAGGCGCGTCGCAGGAGCCGGCCCAGAGACATCTCCTCCAGCACAAGGACACTGCGCCCATTCTCTGCGGGAGACAAGACGGCAGCCAGTTCACACACCCGTCTCCTCCACAAGGTCTGCTGTGCAGCCACACGTGAGCACCACGTTCAGAGGTAAACTCATACCCATCCGATCCACCTGACCTCTCAACAAAACGTGGTTTAGGTTTTAATCCGGACAACTTGGAGCCAACAGAATTGCTTGCAGTTCAGTATTGCTGGTTTCTGCACAGGATGTACAGGGAGCCGAGGGCTTCTGCTGCCAGCTGTGAGGTGGGTGTGTTTGTATGTGTTTGTGTGTGTGCGCGCGCAAGTGTGAGAGCATGTGTGGGGGGAAAAAAAAACATCAATAAAAAGCAGGATCTGCCAGAGCGTTTATAGGCGTGTCACACAACATCTGCCATAGAGCACAGCCTGGACACCGCTGTCATGAGCCAGGAAGAAGTGGAGCTCCTCCTTCTGCAAACACTGCAGAAGACCAAGTGACAGTCAACGTGACAGCTGCTGCTGACTCCACAGCAATGCTTCCTGAGCATCGCCGCTCTCCTCCTCCTCTTCCCCTCCCTCGAGTGACACCAAGGGCTCCAAAACATCCTCTCTTCAGGAGGGGTTCAACAGGAAACCCAGCGCTCGAGTTCTGAAATTGTCAGACACCTCAAGGAGCCCCTAGGGATACTGAAACACGCGCCGACAAACTGCTCACCGTAATCAACGTGGCCCCGAAGGACTCGCCTGAAAAAGCCACAGGGTTTGCACGTCAACCACTGGGTGGTGTGAAGCTGAATGTGATCCCCAGCGAGCCGCTCACACACACAGGAGAACACTATGGCTGCCCTTCGGTCAGACTCACCTACAAAACTGGAAGCATGCAGAACACCGGATAAAGCCCAGGACCTACCACCTGAAACTTGCTGCTCCAAGTCCCAAGAGGTACGCAACCCAAAATGCTGCATAAAAATATCAAGCTCTTTCTAGCCGAGTTCTTTCAACGATGGGCAAGTAAGTACCTCACCAGCTAGGGCCTTCCCCTCGCAAATGAAGCATCCAGGTTCGAAACACACCAGTTGTATCCTTTCCCTGAATCGATGCAGGAAAATCACCCAGCTGTACAAATCATTTAAATGTTAGCTTATGAAACACTAAGTCACTGAAGACTGACAAAACTGAAGAATACTAATAATAAAGGGTATGATGAATATTGCTGCCAACCCTGTGTTATCATTCAGCAGGGAGGCTGACACAGATGCTGTAGTGGGTGAGGGAGACGCTACTACAAAGGGACAGAATTATAAATTGCCCAGGATTGGGAAATCCACACAGAATTGTAACCTGAAGCAAAGTTCCACACAAAAGTGCAGCTCTCCCAGGACGTTTGAGAGCTGCATAATGAATCAAGAGTAAAGAAAGGAGAGAACAATGAGCCTGCAGGAGCCTTTGCTTGGTGTCGTGGTGTCACTTGTGGAAGCTGGCAGGGGCAGAGTCTAGTGGGTGTCACATTGAGAATCGCTGCCCCGTAGTACCTCTTGTACTGCTGTGTCCCGTGTCACTAGCAGGCTCCAAGCCCGTCCCCATGAAGTACACAGCATGAGAGGCGGCAGACTGATGCATACTGAGCTCAGTTCATGAGAGGGAACACATTTGTGTTGGCTACCAAAGGCTGTCATTATGACCTCTAGTGCCTTCTGTCATACCAGCCTTGTGTCCTTGTCTGGAAAATCACAATTACAACTACATGGCACACTGGGGGGGGGGGCATATTTCAGAAGAAAGGACTGGATGTTACAATCCCTAGCATTTCTACACCACAATTGTCTTCCGATGGGGTTGTTGGGAGACAACAACCAAGACACATCATCAGTTGTGCACCTCCGCATCATTGGGTGTTTTGGCCTTTTATCACAAGACACCCTCCGCTGAGGCAGGCCCACCACAGGCTTATCAGACCTTGGTGTCTGTCTCTTGGTCAGTTGGTCACCTTGACAGTCCAGGTGGCATCTTTCCTTCTCAGCCACAGCCAGTGGCTGCTCCTTTCAGCGGTGTTGGCCAGGTCTTTGGTTACTTTTCTCAGGGCCTGCCCTCCAACACCTACTTCCCTGAGAAACTTTACTGTGGAACTGGCCACAAAGCCCCCACACCCCACCTCTTCAACTACTGGCCTCACATGGAGAGACAAACAAGCACCACATGAAGGCCTGAGTTATTTAAGTGGACTTTGAGAAGACAGCTAACTGGATGGTGGAAGAATGCAGGAGCTGAGCTTGTTTGCTTGCTTTGTTTATCACACAGATAAAATTTTGCTTTCTTTGATAAAGCGGTGGTTTTCGCATCACCTGCATTATTTCTCTGGAGAGAGAGGAAAAAAAAAAAAAAAAACTTTTCCCAAGTCCACCCTGTACTTGATTCTTTTGGGAGCAGGATGTATATTATTTAAGTATGCAGTTGACGACTCCTTCTAAAGTGACAATCTTAAACTACCTATAACTATTTAGAAATTTACACAGTAGGGCAACTTTTACTGATGCAATTCTTGCTCAAAAGTGTTACAGCAGGAAGTGTGATTCAAAATTGCGAGGTGCCAGCAACCTCTGCATCCAAAGGCCGTGGCTCTAACCACAATTCCACCTGCTGTGCAAAGCAATTTATAGCCTTTGGTTTGCATTCTAAGCTATTTACAATGATTTACCTGTTTATACAGCTGGGTAGCATTTCTACTGCATCAGCTTGAAGGTAAGGACCTTGCTCAGGGGTATTACAGCAGGTTGTGGAACTTGGAACTGGGTCCTTTCCATTGACCCAGTTCCAAGCTTTAGCTGCTACACCACCTGCTGGGCCAATTCCATCCCTTTTCAGCACTGACTCCTGAAAAGCTGAATTTGCCCCAATCATCCCAACTCCCTTCAACTTAAGAGAAAACTTGAGGAAGTTCATTTCTAAAGCTCATCAGATGTAATGGTAAACTTGAACATAGGTTTGCAGTCCAAAACAGGAAATATTTATCCTACACTTGACATCCAAGCACCGGGACTGCAGGAATTCAGCTCACGCAGATGTTCTGACACATCTTCATGAACCTCAGCATCGACTTAGATCTGCGCCTAAGATCAAATCTGGAGAGTTTTTGATCAGATCTGTGTGATCTTTCGGATCAAATCTTCGTGTTCTTGTCATTTCATACAAGAGGCGTTGGCCCTATTAACAGAAACGCACTCAAGGCTTCTTATGTGCTGGACTTGGGTTCAAAAGCTTCATTCTGAATACTTGGATGTGTATTTATAGATGTGGCATATTCCCCAAGGGGGCAACACAACTTAAAATTATTTGCACTTACTTGATTTGCTTTGTGCTCCTGACCCATTTTATGTACCGTATAAAGTACAAAGCAACTCCAAGTTGCTTTGCATATAAAAAAAATGCAATAAATGAATATGTTAACAGCGCTAGAAACCTTGCACATAATACATGCAATGAATAAAAATAAATATATCCACAGTAGAGCTCATGTTACTCCATCACTCAAGGACAAGCATCCCCAGTTCTGGAATGTGTGTTCAGGATACAACAGCGTTCAAGGAGAGGTCACACACATAATTCTGTTCCACACATTGATTCTGAGAGAAATAATAATATTTTCCAGGGTCACAAGGTTGGCGTTTGCTGAAAATGAGCTTCATCTCCTTTTCTGGCTGACATGTAAACATTACAATGCAAACTACCTTCTTCAGTGCACAAATGCACACGCGGACCCCCACCTTCATAAATCAGGCTTTTTACAAGGCTTATTAATTATTTTACGGCAGGCTAAAAGGTTCTTTAATGCTTCGCATCGGCAGTCAGCAGCTGGAGAGCCACACTTTGTGATTTGACTCTCTTACGGTCCCTGCTTGCTGGAGGTCCATTCATCGCAACCTGAAACATGACGCGCGGGCCGAACGGCGACTTGATCCACGGCGCAAAATTAATTATTAAAAATTAAGTTTCTTGTGCGCCGAGGGTGCAAGGAGCTCGCTGGGGATCACAGAGGGGGCGAGAGCTCGCGTGTGCTCCTGGGTGGCGGGGAGAGGAACCGCTCACACGAGTGTCACGACTGACAGTGCCACTCACACAGCGCACCAGGGCCCTGGGACCATTTTAAGCGTTGCACACCTGGACTTAAATATTAATATTAAATATTTAAATATACTTTACATTACATCCATGGGCCTACATCACTGATATTACATAGCTGACACTACAAAGTGTTGTTACATCACTGATATTACATTCTTATATTATATTCTTGACGTCACGTATTTACACCTGATTTATATAACCTGAAGTTATTTGCTTTATGTTACATCCTTGTTGTTATTTATCCAGCACTATAAACTTGACTGCTGATGCTACATCCCTGCCACTATGAACCAGGTGTTATATTCCTTAAGTTACACCACAGTAAACCCGAGGTTTTATTCCTGACGGCATGTCCGAAGCTCGCTGACCAGTCCTGCCGCGACCGTCCGACGTCTCCCGTTCCACACCGCGTCCACTTCCACGCACATCGCAGATGGAGTGTGTGTGTGTGTGTGTGTGGGGGGGGGGGGGTTCCGACACGCGGCCACAACAGCTTTCACGCCGTCACACACGGAGCGCTCACCCCCCGCACAGAAACAAATAAATCAATAACAGCGCGCTTTTACGAACGTGCACGAGTGGTGACGGGAGATGCGTCCGAACGGCTCTCACCCTCCGTGCCGCGGGCGCCTACGGTGAGTGCCGCTCGTCCATGTCCACTCGGAGGCGGGCAAAACGCTGCTTCCGACGAGCCGCTCCGCACCGCAGTTCTATTTTTCTGCAAGCGTGACTGGGCGCGAGCTTCCCCGCGCGTCCCGTTACTGCACGTTGCGGCGTTTCCCGCGGTGGCCCCGCCCACAGCACCGCGCAACTTCCGGGTCAGCGACCCGCCCCCCTCGCCAACCGGAAGTGCGGAGCTGACGGAAGGGGTTTGGGATTTGGCGTGATTATACACGTACAATAAATGTGCAAAATGTGTCGATTTGCGCGCACATTTATTTGTTTATCGTAATAACCACATGTGCAGGCGTAGGCAAAGGGTGTGCACAGGAATCCGCTCATGAAAGAATCGGGCTTTAAATTTAATAGACACAGGCCCTTGTGCTGCGAATACTTGTGTTGGGAATGTTGGGGGGGGGCGAACATTTTCATTCTTTTTTGTTTGTTGCAATGTTTTTTTTTTCCACCGTCTCATTCTCAGTATTTCTATTTGTTGAGGGGGGAAATGATCTGTGTTGCCGCATTGCAGCCGCTAGTTGGCAGTAGAACGCCCTCAAACAGAACAAGAGTGTGGAAAGTAGCCTGAAGCTCATTTATTTTCTATATATATATATATATATATATATACACACACACACACACACACACACACACACACACACACAATTTTTCATCACTATTTTTAAATTATTGCAGGACTGCATCTGAATCACAATCTTGCTTTTAGGACACTGCACTGGACAAGTATTTATTGATAATGGACAGATGGAAATGTTACAGAATTTCTTTATTATAGCATTGTATAAGATGTGAGACAGAAGAGAACCCATTAATAGGTGTAAGGACATTCATTGCATGGCCAAAAGTATGTGGACCCCCCTTTCTAATGACTGAGATGAGCTGTGTGAGCCGCATCCACGCAGCATACAAACGCATTCTAGACAACGTTGTACTTCCAGCTTTGTGCGATGCAGACTTTAATTGAAGGAATGTAACAGGATAAAAAAAGAATAACAAGACTCATATGCAGCAACCCTTGAGCTCTTACACTTTTGCATTTTAAGTACATACACAGTCTCAGACTGCCACACCTTTGTTTTCACAGCCACCCGAACAATCGGATGGCTGTTTGGATTTATAGCAATGACGGCACATTGACATCATCGCCAACAATGGCAACGCTGCACTCAGGCACACTCTACAGATTTCAATAACCTATTTTGTGTTTACGTCGCATTTGGACTGTTCCACCTTTTTCATACGGCTGCATTCATAGAATGGAACTACAGTGCTGTCTAGTTAACAGGAATTCTATATAATTTATACTCTGTCCAACTCGAGCGTAATCTGGGGAGTTCCCTTGTATGGCTCAGTCTTCATTTTTGGAGCAACAGAAGGATAATTACACATGAATTTGATGCAACAAAACTTATAAAAAAAATTCTATATATGCTTCATCTTTCCAGCATATACTCTATTGCCATAAAAAGTTGGCTTTCATAGTACACGTACTGGGAAAATGTTAACTTCACGTGTTAAATAATTTTATAAAAAGCTGTAAAGGAAATTAAAAGTGCAGTGTCAAAATTCTTGTACTGCAGGTAGGGAAGTGTATACACGTATGCTTAAAAAGTATAACACTGAGATTCATTAATATTAATGCAAAACAAACATTTACCCGATTAAATGGACTTGAGTGTTAGTTAAGGAGCTTTAGCTATGTGTCAGACATGTACAGTATGTATCCAGCATACAGTCTGATGTCCCTCTTTTTTAGCTGCGGGTCTCAGGAATTTGTGTTACAAGCTTTTCTTATACTATCGCTCCGAAATTTTGTACCAGAACCTCACAACTTTAAAACAAACACAGTAATGGGCTGTTAAAATAACACATTAAGTGTGGACAGGTCTCCCATCAGAGCTCTCTGACCCCCATCACCACAGCTCAGGTTCGACCCACACGATCTTCCTCTGCTCCTCCAGAACAATGGTGCGCAATATAGCCAGCAGGGTGTCGGTGCTGTCGTTCCAGCTGTCCGGGGGGACGGTGCGGTACAGACAGGGCAGTTTGTCCAGCAGAGGCTTCTCACTACGGGAGCACTCCAGCAGCTGCTCCTCGGTTGAGCCCTGTCGATGGAGCTTGTGTCTGCGGAAAGCATCGAAGTACAATATTGCGAAAAATATGAAAATGAAGCTAATATTTTTAACAAATGACCTGTATTTCAGAACGGATACATTTGTCAATACTTATGGAACAGGCCACCTTAACATATGTAAAATAAAAATAAATCTACTTCTGCTTTTTACTTTAGTTCATCTCATAAAATAGCTTGCTGCAACTAACTTGACATGAGTGGAAACCTTAGTATGTGTTCAATTTTACTAAAGACGGTTGAAGTAAGTCGACCTCAGAGTATTCAGAGAATTAAGAAGTTTTTAATTCCGTTAGCAAGTGCTTAGAAATGTGAAAAGAGAAATAAATTCGCTCATCTTGCTTAGTATACATGATAGCCAGTGACTTCATAATCCTTTTTCATTTATTTATTTTTAATTTTTATTTATTTACTTTTTTTATGAAACATAAATGCTGTTAATTTTTTACAGTTTCTTTTTTCAAATCCTTTGCCTTAATGTTGTCTGTGCACAAAATGCACACGATCTGCTTTTAGAAAAGCAAAGTTGGGGTCTCCGGAAAGCCACGGTGGTCCTACCTGAGTTTACGAATACTGCGCTCAGATGACATGATGAAAATGACGATGGGGAAGATCTCAGCTCTGTGCAGTCGTCTGACGCAGTCCAGTCCCAGGGGGAGGACGCAGTGGACACCCTGTGAAGACACAGCATGTTGGTTAAGGTGCCAGGCTTCACACCGAAAACTGGCATTATTGATTTTTGGGCCAAAGAATTTATGCTGTTTGCTAGCGCTGACAGCACAGGAGCTACAGCTCAAAACTGTCAGCCAAACGGTTCCCTTGGTCCTTTGACAAGTGACTATTTCCAACATTTTTATGTCAGTGGCAGGAGCTTGGAACCTGGTTAGACCCCCTTTAAGTGTGGTAAAGAAACCTGTGGTTTTTACTTCTTAAAAAGTATCACTGATTATGATTCTTTACTTGAAATTCTAAAGCTGAAATGCAGACTAATAAACGGGTACTGTACAAAAAGATAAAGTGAGAGGACTTCACAGAACACAACAAAAATATTAGCAAAAGTGTAACTGGAAAGTGAAAAAGCAAAACATATAAAAGCCCCTTAACTAAATGTATTCCTTCAGGTGGAAAAACAGACTGTACTGTTTTCTTTTTATGAATTTACTTTGTTCTTGTATGCTCACTCAGCCCAGAAAATTGGCATTACTGAAACTTCCCACTGGTCTGCTTTTAAAAGGTGGCTGACTCACCTTAACAACAAACGCCTGTTTGTAGTTTGTGAAATAATGTCTCTCCTACCTCACCCACGTACACAGTCTTACGGGAATGACTCGGAAACAAAGAGTGGGTGTAAATGTGTAAACAGCGGTGTCTGCTGTAACCGTGCAGGCAGTAGCACGGCAGTTAGGAGCCTAAACTTGTAGGTCCTGAGTTCAAGTCCCCAGGAATAGAACTGATCCTAAACATCCAGCTACAGCAACGAGCAAAACCTGCTTCAAGCATGCTTTTCCGTAAAACTACGTAACCGCGAGGAGCCGTGGTTCCCAATGTACGGGCAGGCCGAGGTGCCACACCTGTTTGATCACCTTCTCCACGCTCTGCACGGTATAGCAGGAGCAGGCACCCTGTCCGCAGTCCTCCAGGATCTCTGCCTTCTGCATGCGTGCCGCACAGTCCCTTGCGCTCAGCACTTCTGTGGTCCAAGGAGGAGGTGAAAGACAAGAAATATCCAGAATATTTAAATACCCAGAACATTGTAGCTACACATTTTTTCCCACCTGTCTGACTCCTGTGTTGAAATATCAACCAAGAAAAGGAATAAATAGCATTTCTTTGTAATGCTATTTTTTGAAAATGATTGATGTTTCCAGTGTTTTTTCTTAGGAAGTTGAAAAATCTAACTGGCATTATTTTAGCTTGCATTGTGCAGGTGCAGAGATGAACCCCCCCAGAACTCATAAGTAAACAAATGCCCAGGCTGTACAGATATGTCGCTCTCACCTGGTCCGCACAGCTGAAATCCCGGCAGGTCCCCAAGTCGTTTATTTACGATGAGCCCATGGATTGTGGGAAGTATAAGGACTGGGCGGGAGGCTGGTGGGTGGTGGGGTGTGACCAGGGTGTAGGGCATGAGTGTGAGGCAGCCCCCTGGTGTGCCGCTGTGCCCTATGGGATTAAAGGGTTACAGGATGACACTGAGCTTGAAGCCACACCGCGCTGGAAGTCCCAGTGTTTACCATACTGTAGACCTGACCCTCTACACACCATCTTACTGCTTTGCTTCCAGTTGGAGTAAAGAGTTCATCTCATTGAATTCTATTTGCTGCGGTGTCCTTCCAAAAGCCACGGGAGGGCCCTCTGGTTACAGTCAAGTTGGGCCAAACGTGTATTTGCGAATGCAAGATTTTCTAGAAACAATACTGGGCCATTTGGACAGAAAAAAATCCTAGTGAGGACAACCAAAATCTTGGGGGTTAAATGGAATGGAGCATTAGGTCAGGACTGCTTTCCTCAGCAGTATAGCTTGGGAAGGCTTTAAGGAGGTGTGGAAGTTCAGTATGACCAGCTTCAGAACTAAAACTTAAGACCTGACACCAGCCAGGAGAAGTAGAAATAAATTAACTAAATTATCAAATCACTTTTTATTACCACATATGTATGGTTAAAACACAGAAAAGCACCGGACCAACCTGCTTCCTTAGATTCCCCAGCGCCATCCTCCACGACAGACATCCAGAGGGGGTTATGGCCCAGTCGGGCCGTGCTGACAATCCGCACGGCTTTCTGCTCCTCCCGGCTCCGGCACCGGTCCGTCTGGGATGGCAGGGAAAAGCACGAGGACAGGTGAAATACAGTGAACACGCACTGTGCATTGTTTTGTGTACATATTGAGGTGAGGTTTCTTACCCTCCCTTGTGGACTGGCCTGGAAGGTCATGTCTTCTATAGCTCTGATCAGCAGGCGCTGAGCTCTGAAGAAAAAAAATGGAATTAAGCAGCAAGAAGCGGGGATCGTGCTTTGACCTTAACTGCTTGCTTGCTGCGAAAACTCGATGGCACTTCGGATGAGCGCAAAGGACAAGGAACGGGAACATAACTTGCCATCTTCGAAGTCTTTAAAAGCCTATAATAGTGACGTAATATAACCCTCACAACTAGTGAGATGTTGCTCAAGTGTTCAAAAACCCCCCCATCCCTTTCAAAACATTTATACTATCTCCAGACTTTTCAACGTGCAGCATGTTCATGATGGGGGCTGACACGCGAACATCTGTAGAAGATGTACCTGTAGTAATTAGGGACCATTCCGCTCTTCAGGTCCTTCAGGTTGCAAGGGTGTACGTGACTGGCCTTCCAGGAGCCCTTGGCACCGTGACGGGTGTCCTTCACATGCAGGATGTCATTGCATTTTACCGTCAGCGTCCCCGCAGCCCCACCCAGCAGGGACAGGTTGACTCGCACGTAGAAGGAGTCCCCCGATGTGGCCTCACCGCTTTGGAGCTGCTGCTGTAGCTTCTCATAGGCTGGGAGAACAGCAAAACAAAACCTACATGCAAATGCTGACCTTAGGCCCTTATCTTGTAACATGACAGCAAGGTGAGCATAATTCAACACTTCTTTAGTGGCAATCCTGCCATTCCATGCATTCCTTTATATCACCACTATTAAATCACTATTTCTTTCCATACAGGCTCGATGACTCAGTGGAACCATCTAGAAGGTAACTGAGCTCGCTCGGGTCTCACCATCCTGATTGGGCCGCAAAGAGATGTGGCAGAATCCACGGACCTGCTCCAGAGCCCACAGTGCCTCCTCCATAGTGGAGTCCTCCAGCACCATGCGCAGTGACTGTCGGCCTTGTGTATACTGGACCTACATGACAGTGACACACACACGCACGCACTTTAGCTTAAGTGTAAAGGGAACAGCAAGCAACAGCAGAACCTCAGTGTTAACAGACACCAGTGGCTGGATCACAGGGAATCACAACAGGATCTTGTTTCCCTGACCTCCATGATCTGAGCTCCAGGACTGAGGCCCACGTTCTGCGCTGGGGATCCCTCCTTAACTGTGTGTATGAACACCCCTGTTTTGTTCCCGCCAATCACTTCCAGCTGACTGAGCAGCGCCTCCCCCTGGAAGGAGATGGTCAGAACACGGGGGGTGGCACAAAGACGCAGCGCCTTGGGCCGAGACCGGATCAAAAATGGCGGTGCGGCTTCCCTGTATGAGGCAATGAATGTGTAGATTGAAGGAACCAAATAAACAACTTTATTTCCAAAGCAAGACAAACGTGAGCTGAGGTCGCTGAGAACTCACCCCTCACTGGAGCCCATGTTGTTACAGAGAAGAGATGATGAAGCCAAGGGAGCGATCACCTCTTCATCTCCTGGAACACACATTGTGGGAAGACTGGTGTGAAACACAGTGCCCTCTCACACACACACACACACACACACACACACACACACACACACACACACACACACACACACACACAGGGTGCTTTAGCAACCGTTTCAAGAATTTGGTTCCTTAGAGACGCATGAGTCATGAGCGTCGCTTCAGGTTGTTACCATCGGATACGAAGACATAGTCACTCTCCAGGTCCGAAAGAGACGGCTGTGAGTCCCACCTTGTCATCTCAAGGCTGTGGAAAAAAACAACGAGGAAAACAATAAACCTGTTAGTACCGCGCACCAAGATACTGTCCACATTCCACCGTTAGACTTGGGTGTATAAACCGTAGCCTTCCTGGAGTAAATGGTAACACCTGTTAAGCAATCTTCGAATAACCAGTACAACCGGTCAAGAAAAAACCAGAGGTGCTGTCTCCATCTTTCTATGCACCTGAGGTGCCCATTCTTTTTTCCCCACTTATGTAAAGGACCCATAAACAAACATGAAAGAAATTTCATTAAAACTAGAGGCCTAGGCCCTCTTTCCTTGAGATAAAATCATGCAGGCACCTGCAAAGCCCTCCAGACAAGATCTCAGCCAGAGAAAATGATCAGGTATCACCTTTTTAGGTTCATTTGGATCTGAAATAAGGAAACGCGACTCATCATAGTGTGTGGCCCTTATTATTAGAGCAAAGTTTTTTGTTGAAAAATTGCAATGTTTTATACTAAAGTATTTAGTTATTTACAATTATTATTTACAATATTTACTTTGCTGGACCACTTGAGACCAAGTACCGTGCTCAAGGGTAGAGCAGCAGGAAGGGTTTGAATGTGGGACCTTCAACAAAAAGGTCAGTTGAAATCCTAGTTGATATTTGGCCGGCTGGATATTTTGGTTGTTTGAGGGTTTACGCTCCAGTTATGCTTCTGGGTTTGATGCTCCAGCTCCAGCAAAACGGACCCCAAACCCACTCAGTTATTAGCATAATGCCTCACCTGTATGGACTGCTGCTCTCTTCCAGCTTCCGCCTGCGCAGGGAGTCAGCGCCAGGAGGCTCTGCACACTCAGACCGGAAGCTGCTGCAGGACCCTGTGCTATCCTGAACACAAAAAAGCATAGCATCAGCAATAAGGATCTCCTGGTGCAACCTAGCAGATTCAGAGAACACTCTGGATCACCAAGACTACAACCCTGCGTTGACCAAACGCAACAACACACGGAATGAGCCTAGTAATGATTATTATAATGGAAAATGAATATATAGTATAAAAAGGAATGTGTGTGTATGATCAGGACTAAGTACAAGAAGGATGCTGTGTGATGGACAGACCGTGGTTTTCATGTATTCAGGGCAGATGGCCTCCATCCTGCGCAGTTTGGGACGTTCAGGTGGAGATGGGAAGGACAGGGGCTCCTCACTGCTTGACCCAGGACTCAGGTCCCAGCTGAACTTCCTCTCCTTCATGCGTACGCGCACACACACACACACACACACACAAAGAAAAAGGATTAACACATCAGAATCCACTGATGACCAAAGGAGCAGCAAGATGGCTGGAACTCACCTTCTGCTCACTCTGGGTTCCTCCCTGGACCCTCAAGGCAAACAGCTTCTCCTGCAGCTCTACCAGTTGACCCCGCAAGGTGTCCTTCTCTGAGAGGCTGCGTGCAATCTGGCCCTGGGCTTCGTCCCTCGCCAGGTATGCCTGTCAGGCACAGTGGGAGGTGTCAGGGTGAGGTGGATGCAATAGATTCGTAGACCAGGTTTTTTTAAGTTAAAAACTCCTTTTTATGAATATCCCGAGATGCACTCCATGCTATTACTACCATGCTATATGGCCAAAAGTATGTGGACACCTCAGGATCACCCCCACATGCGCATTTTGAACTTCCCATTCCAAACCCATGGGCACGGATATGGAGTTGCCCCCCCTCCTTGCTGGTATAACAGCCTCCCCTCTTTTGAGAAGGCTTTCCACCAGATTTTGGGAATTCGTGCCCATTATGAGACCATTTTATACCCACAACGAGGGTAAAAAAATACTGGCATAAAAGTACCACCTGCCTTTGCTCCCCTGTTATTGCATAACCAGCCAACTGCAGGTTTTTAAAAGAGGGCGCTTGGCTGCAAGCTGGTAAAAGGACAGCTTCATAAAAATAAAGCTAATATGCTGCATGTACATACAGTATGCCGTTGTAGTTATGATTCATGATGATAACCATTATTTGAATTATAGTTAAATTTAGGTGATGTCATCTCTCAATGAAAATAAGTAATAACAAAAAAAAAACCAATAATAAATGTAATTGGACCCCTCAAAATGGGACTGACCTAATGGGGGGATTTCAGAGGACAAATTAAGGTCCAAAATGGTTGTATCCACAGGGAGCTACATGGCCACACTGTTCAGCCACTTCCGGTGAAGGTCATACACCTTCCACAAAAAATTTGTTTTTCATGCTTTGCTGTCCAGCTCCTTATCCACTCCTTTACTTGGTCTCTCTCCTCCAGCTCCACGCCCCCGAAACACCTGGGTTTCTCTCCTCCTGCACCACACCCTGGACACACCTGGTCTCTCTCCACTTGCAGCTCCTCCAGCTGGCTCTGTATCACAGCACTCTTCTGCTGGTACATTTCACAGTCCAGGGACAGCTTCTGCACTTGCAGGGCCAGACAGTCCTTCTCCTTCAGGAGCTTTGGATGGACACAAATACAAGGAAAGTGTTACTAACATTACCGAAATAAATAGCGAAGATATTGAGGAAGAATTTTCTGGCTCTGCAGTGTCTTTTAAAAATCGAATTTTATACTTTTCAAGAGCATCCATGCAAGATCTATTTTCAAAGGTCTCGGGAAACATGTTCATGCTAACACAGAAAGTGACAGTTATGGAGACAACAAAGCAGCGACTCAGAGAAGGAATGAGGAAAGTGGTGTGAGAACCACTAGAAGGGACCAGCTTACAGTTTGCAGCAAAAATGAGGAGGGGGACCTCAAATTACAGGCAACGAATTACACAAAAGCGAAGAAATGGTGAGTCAGGTGCATTCCTGATGGTGGATGTGTGAGACCAAAGAGAAGGTGCTGCCATATAGAAGAGTGGGTGGGTCCACCAAAAATCACCTGGTCCCTCTCCCTGGCCAGCCGCTCAGCCTCCTCCTGAAAGTGGTGCAACTGCTCCACCAGCTCCATGCGCCCATCCCGCGCCTCTTCCAGGTCCTTCACCAAGATGTCCTCTCGTGCCTAGAGTGCAGTGAGCACAGAAGGTGGGGTTAAGTAAGCTGTCAGTCAGCCGTGAAGTCCAAACAGCGACCATGCTTGCATTGCTCAGCGCCATCAGTATGTTGGTACACATCCTTGCTTTTGGTTATGCACCACGAATTACACGAATTACAATGCCTGTCCCACCCATTGTGGAAACCCGTCTGGTTCATTTTCCCGTTTCTGGTGCTTTTTGTTGTTGTAGGTTTAGTCTGTAGTTGTATTAGTCTGTAGTTGTAGGTCTGGTTGCTGTGTGCTGTTGGTTTGAATTTACTAACCGTTTGTTCTGCTCTTTATTTATTACTAATCTATTTATTATTATTTATTGTTCTCCTGTCCCGACTATACGTATTTATGTCCATATTTGCACTGAGGATGCCTGGAAACGACACTTTTCATGGGGACAACACTGCTATGCTGTGTTGATCACACATGACAAATAAACCTTTGAACTTGAACTTGAACCACACACAAGACCACAGCCATCCTTACCGGTGTGAACTTCTCGGCCTCCAGCAGCTGCCTCCGGAGGGTGCTGACCTCGTCTCGAAGCTGCTGGACTTCCGTTGGACTGCTGTACTTGAGAGACTGCTGCCTCTGAAAGTCCGTCTCTGTCTGGGCCTTACGGAGCTCAAACTGCAGCTGATACAACTGCCCGCGAGATGAAGAGGGACACCACTGTTACATCCACTGCTTCTTTACTACCATTTGCAGTTAGCACTGCGGGTTTTATGTTTACAGCAAACAAACCAAGTTCTCCTCATGTTACTCTACTGCTCATCATATTTATTAGATTTTATTTTATCAGAAGTGACTAAAATACAATATTTTTGCACAGATACATTACATGGCCAAAAGCATGTGGACCCCTCTTCTAATGCCTGAGCTGAGCCTTTTCAGCTGCACCCATATAGCATACAATCACATTCTAGACATCTGTGTGCTTCCAGCTTTGTGGCCGCAGTTTTGGGAAGAAGAAGCTCCTTTCCTGCTCCAGCATGACTGTGGCCTCCCTGTGCACAAAGCAGGCTCCATAAACACACGGTTTGCTCAGGTTGGTGTGGAAGAACTTGAGTGGCTGCACAGAGCCATGACCTCAACTCCACTGAACACCTTCGCGATGAACTGGAACACTGACTGCAGGCTGGGCCCAACTTTACTAATGCACTTGTGGCCGAATGGGCACAAATTCCCACAGTCGTGCTCCAAAATCTTGTGGAAAGCCTTCAGGGAAAAAGGGGGTTGTTATACCTGCGGGGGGGATGGGCTCCATATTGATGGCCATAGGTTTGGAATTGGATGTTCAACAAGCACATATGGGTGTGATGCTCAGGTAGCCACATTACTTTTGGCCATACAATGTAGACGTATCATGATGCAATTCAGATTAAGCCGTATGTTTGAGAACATAAAATCAACAGATTTCCTTTGGATGTAGACCTTTCACCATCTAAAACATAATTCACGGCGCATAGGGTGCCAACCTGGAGCTGGAGTTCCCGGCAGCGGATGTTCACTGCAGAGTTCTCCTCGATGGTAGCAGTGTATCGCATGTACAGGTCACACTTTTCGTCCTTGAGCTTGAGCACGTCGCGATGCAGGGCCGCCATGTGGCTGCGCAGACGTCCGTGCTCCATCTCCAGCCTCTGCTGCTCTTCAGACCGTCTCAGTGCCTGGCTCAGCTCTGCCTGCAGCTCCTTGCAGCGGGTGGACAAGACAGAAGACTCCTGGAACGCCTCTGCCAGCTCCCGCTGCATCCCGGTCATGGCGCGCACCAGGTATTCGGTCAGTTCTGACGTCTTGATAAGGCCTGCAAGGGTGAGACAAGATTGCAGCGTTGCTGCTGTGCTGTCCACTGCACCACCAAAAGGTGCAGGTCACGGAGATCCCACGCGGGGTGCTGGCTACTCACCGCTGAACCCTTCAGACTCTATGCTGGGCTTGCGGCCTGTGACCTGGGTGTAGAGCTTGGGGTAGTGGATCATCAAGCCCTCCAGGAGCGCCATGGCACCGTTCTTTCCTTGAATACGCAGGATATCAAGCATGTGGCCTGGCAGAAGAAGAAACTGCAGACATCAGCGATGTACACGTATTCCACACTACTGGTGTCCCAATTTTATACACCATCACTGAAAAGTTCACCTATTTATAGAACTAAAGGTGTTCAAGATAAGAAACAAGTTGTTTAAAAAAAAAAAATGAGCCACCCCTCCTTAAACAGACTGCTTCACAGTAACATGTACTGTGGTGCTTTGGAAGCATTCATGTCATCTCCTTCAAGGATCACATGAGCAAGTCCAATGACTGAGCACATCTGGACAAATTTAGGTAGAAATTGAAGATCTGTCCATCAGTAATCACCTTCTCCATCATTCCAGCACCATAAATGACATCTAGTCAACACTGGTGGTTCCAGATCCATTCTCTGCCACACTAAAATCCCTGTCTTCCAAATTCAGTACGAGAGGTGTCCATTCATCGCTTAGCACTTAATGCTTGGAATAACATTTCTCCTCTGTAAAGTGCAACGCAGCGCTGGAAACTTATATTCGGACTGGTTGTCTTCCCGACAATTTGCTCCCAACTAATTGCGCACATCTTTGCGGTACATATATTTCAGAAGCACAGACTGATTTAATAAAGTCTGATAAATCAGTTTTAATTCTTTTTCATTTACAGCAATGTGATGTACTAGTAAGTCAGTTCTGGTTACTGTATGTAACATTTAAATAACTGTTTTAACTCCTTGATTTTAGTTTCTCTTGCACACATTATACATAGTACACGCCATCTAGTGGTCATAGTTAGTAATGGCAGTCATTGCTTGCCGCTAGGGTTATTGACCTGAAAAATAAGCAAATTACATATTAATGTGTCAATATTATACTTATTGATTAGTTAACAGTCATTGCTAGTGTTGGGTTCTTTTCTATAAAATACCACTATTTTTTTAAAACATATATAAAAATATACAGCTATAAAAGCACCAGTATATGTACTAGAACAGAATTAGCTGATTTATTATAATTTGTTTTAATGATGGAATAACAGCCAACAGTTTCTCACCGAACCTCAGTCTTTAGTTGCATAAAAATGTTACTCATGTAGGAATGATGTTTCTTGAAACAAACATAAAATAGAAGCATTAAAATATGAACGCAGTGCCTTGCAAAAGCAAACATCCCCCCCTAGTCTGGCTACCCCGTTTGTGAATCTCAGCAAGCAGCAACACCTGCTCACTTTCTGTTCTCCTGCTCCTAGCATTCAACTTCCAAACATCTGCAAATGGTGCCGTTGTCTCTGCCCAGTTTTACAGGCCCACTTACTTGTTCTCATGGGCCAGCTGGGGAACTTTGCGCAGTTCAGGATCTCGTCCTCGTCCAGCTCGTTGAGAACCCGCGCCTGCCGCAGGTAGGGGATCAGCATTCCGGGCTTCGCTCCCAGTGAGATACGGTGCCGGTTATCATTGATCATCTCCCACAGCTCGTCCTCATCCATCTCCTTCAGGTCCAGCCCTACTGCGAGGCAGTCCGACATGGTGGTAGCACAAGGCTCTGCTTTGCTTAGATCAGGTGCATGGGTGGTTCGATTCTGGCCCGCGGCAGCCCACCGAGGAGGCTGCTAACAGCGCACAGGTGCCGGCTGAGTGAGAGGCGCGGTGTGACACCAAGGTGATCAGGAGACCCTGCAGATACCGGCACACTGTTCAACGTGTGCATTCAGCTGAGGGAGTGTCTGAGAAAACCTGAAAGACTGGACTGCCCATTTCCCGACAGTCCCGCCCAACACTGACATTATTCCTTGTCCTTGTGCACAATTCCCCCGAAATGAGATGCAATGAAAGACAAACGTCTTGCTCTGCCGGCTTTCGTTCACCTCCCCTATTATTGTTTTACTTTGCCCTCCTAACATCCATTTGGGGCTGACGTGGTCGAACGCCTCTTCTTTTAATTACAGGAGCAGTTCTGCACGGCCTTTGTTTGCGGAGGACACAATAAAATCACAACTTGATAAGGGCAGAAACACGCATTTGTCTCATGCACACGCTTGAAGGACATCTGCCAGTGCTGCTGAACGGAAAGGGAATTTATGAAAGGATTTCACCGGCTGGCCCAGTTTCCGAAATCGTGGTGTTCGGCTGGAGTTGCTAAGGAAGCGAGAAGCCCTAATTCACCTGAAGCCCAGATGTTTACAGAACTATGAGTCATGGGTGGAAAACAGGAGGCCATGCAGCACCTTCTCATTTATCCCATCCAATAGAAACGGGAGAAGTAACAAGTTACCCATCTTTTGACCATAACTCAGTAACCACCGGAGCGCAAAACTGAGCAAATATTTACTAGGACAAAAATTAAAGTCAGTACAAAGAATCCTAGATGAAAAATGACAAAAGACAGTTTAAGACCCAAAATGCACCCTGATGCGCACACACTTGAGCCGCATACTGTATATCCACACATTGTAGAATTTATTCAGGGATGTGTAAGGAGTTTTAAGACATCAACTGTGACAACAGTGTTTGTCTGCATAGCTCACAGTCCTTGGAAATGCTCTCAGCAAGTGAATGCACCTAACCGCTCTGAAGCAGTCTCTAAAAACTCCTACCTGGAGGTACAGGGCTTAAATTTTTATTTAATGAACATCGGGGCAGATGGCACACTGGTTGTCTATCATATAAAATCAAAGTAAATGATCAATGCAGAATCAATTCAATTCCAATTTATTTTTATATAGTGCTCTTCTCACTGCAGTGACACAGTAAATGGGAACCCGGATCCAAGTACCTTAAAGTGTGAATAAAATGGAAGTGCAACTGCTTGCCAGGTATTTGAAACCAATAAATATTGTCAATATTCTTCAGTGCAATTGCACACAAATGTTGGGGAGGTGGGCATGTTAGTGTTGCTGGGATGAACGTACACTGAGATCTCTCAAGTGTGTATTTTACACTCCAAATAACCTGTTAACTAGAGGAAATTAAAAAATAAATAAAAAATTGCTGTTATATGACAAGAAATTTCAATTGTTACATGTGGGCATGCAGGTTGCAAAATGGCAAAGTGTACAATAATGGGGTTACTGGGTAACTGACTTAACAGAAGGTGGTTAAAGCATAACCTTAGTTTTAAGCATGTTTATCAGCTCTATCTAAACTGCTTCTCTCTCTCTCTCTCTCACACACACACACACACACACACACACACACACACACACACACACACACACACACACACACAATGAAGTGATGGACAGAAACGTGAGAGCCATAGAGCATGAGGAACAGTGCTGTACTGAAGGGAGGGTTACTCCAGGTGACCAGCAATGGTGAGCAGATAATACAGCAGAGGATGAGTAGCAGTAAAAGCAAAATCCTTTGTGCAAGATACACACAAGCTGCTGGGAGCAAAGTAAATAAATCAAATACTGTCTAGTCTAGAGCTCAGTGTGTGTGGGAGCGCCTTCTTGCTGAAACCCTGGGGGGGGGGGGTCACATACATTTATACACCCAGTTTGCTGCAATTACTCTGGAATAATAATAAGCAGAATTATTACACATTATGATTTCTCTGAGATTTTATGAGAAGTCAACTGGAGCAAAAGCAGGAATCAGGCAAATGCACCCAAAATGCAGAATAAAGCTGGAATTTGAACGTTCCCTCCCACACTCAATCGATTATTAAGATTTCAAAGTGGGTAAAACAATGATATTCTCCTCAGCACGAACCCGAGTGACCTTCTGGACTCTCGCCTTGGGGTGTAGAATAAACACTGCTCTGTTCTTTCTGGAAAATTCCTGCATATCATGCAAAATGAGCACCTGTCATCGCTTTAGTATGACCACAGAAATATTAACAGGTCGGAATTTCCTGTGGCTCTGCCTGCCTGAATTGTTTGAAACGGTCATGAAGCAGCTACTGACAGCACGCTATTCTGCTTTTGTGAGTTCCTTCACCTCCCCTATTATTTCACCTGGTGCAGGACGTCAGACGGCTTTCAAAGACGCTAGACCGGCCGTCTTCAGCACGACGAGGCAACCGACAAGGAAACATGTTAAAATTCGTTCACAACCGTCATCATTTCAGTTTTCACTTTTGCACAGATGGAGGTGCGTTCTTCCTCTCTGGCAGACTGACAAGAGGATCAGGATGTGCAATGCCCATGAGTGAATGATGCAGCAATCTAGCAGACTAACTTACATCACCAGCTTACAACTGACCCATTTGAGCCACCTTAGCAAAGGAAGTCAGGAGAAACACATTGGCCAACGGTACCACATCTAGAGCAGATATTCAAACACGAGTCCTTTGGGTGCCCAGCTCTACTTCTCACAATACCTGCCGCTATAAATAAATTTGTGAACATGCGTAGCTGTTTTAGATAAGGGTTGCTAAGACACACAACAATACCACGAGTCCAGGTCGTTCCACTTAAGTTCACCTGCAGATCAAGTGTTGCATTGTTACTCAGATGCTCCACATAGCTGGTAGACACGCAAGTGTTTCCATTTTGAAATGTCCACAGCTCTACAACAATTGATGTGTTATTTATAGAGAATAATCTATATTTCTGAAATAAATACATTTATGGGGAAGGACAGACGATAGTGCTTGCTATGCACTGGCATAGCAGCAGCGCCCTGCTGCTCTATTATATCTGTGTTCCTGCGCAAGATTTAAGTAGCTGAAATATGTGTGAAGCACAAAGAAAGGTCTGAAAGGTGAAATGGAGAAAAAAAAAAAACAGCACTGGAAATCTGAATAAAACACGAGTTTCAGAGAGGAAGTGAGGGTTTTCATTTCTTCAGGGGCATAAGCACAGGTGCAGCGGGTTGCAAACCCTGCAGTTGTCTCTGGTGGTCAAAGTAAGTGTGTGCTGCTAAGTCACTTTAAAAGTCTTCAGAATCCCCGCCACAAATCAAAATTTACACCACCATTAGTCAAGCGATCTGCATTTTGCACTCCTTCCAAGTCTCAACAGTTCCACACACGGGAGCAAACACTTCCCACGTTGCACCTAAAACGTGCAAAGGTGTTAAGACCATAAGTCCACACCTCAAGTTCCCTCTGTATACATGGATGCCTCAGCTGTTTAATTTCTCCCATTTCACAAATTAAAAATGCTTTGAATTATCAGCCAGCACTACGCGTTGACCCCCTGACCACCCAAGACCCCCGAGCCCCGCTGCGCAAGTGGATGTTTGTCATCTCAATGTACCGGCTCTGCCTGTGGCATGTAGCTACTGATAAATCTGATTTAAAAAAAACAAAAAAAACATCATTCTAGGCAGTATGAGTCGGGACAAAAATGTTCTACCATTATTGGTGCACTGAGACAATGGGCCATTGTGTAACCTGAAAAAACAGTAATGTCCTCTGTAATCTAAACTACGTCATAACCAAAACACTTAAAAAGAACTCTCCTAAGAATGTTCATGCGTATTTAAAGTTATTAAACATTGGTGTAGTAATCCACACCTTAGTAATAAGTCATGTCGGCACTTTGCTGTTAAAGAATGCTCCTCTGGGGTGGCTTTAACACGCTTTTTTTGGTTTTGTAGGAAGACATGAAATCATATTGCATGAGAATTTGTTTGGATAATGAGTGCCGGATTATGGCATGATGCCATCGTACGGTGTACCAGGTACAAAGCCCAGTCAGTCATCCACCAATACGATGGGTCTCTCTCTCAGCCTCCCCTTTGCAGGCTCCACAACTGGATGGTCCAGCTCTCAGCAGCTTCCCAGCCAGGTGTAACCTGATCGAGTTCCTTAAGTCCAAAATAAAGCCCCTGCCCGGTGTGATTGTCAGGTTAAATAAGAGAAAAAAATGGCATGAAAAAGCTGGGCTTGGGTCAATGAGGAAAGAAAAAAAAAATGCAAAGGAAATAAAACAGCATCCAGGTGCTTACTGACATTATAGCTAGATTAACCTGTGAAAAACCAAGCCGTAATGCATTCACTTTAAAATTCTGCCTGGCATTTTCTGCAACTCGGGGACAAAATAAGAACTCACACTACATCGCCAAAAGGATATGGACCCCCTTCTAACACCTGAGCTGAGCTGTTTCGGCTGCACTCATGCAGCATACAAGCACATTCTAGACATCTGTGTGCTTCCAGCGTTGTGGCTACAGTTTTAGGAAGCTCTTTTCCTGCTCCAGCCTGACTGTGCCCTAACCATGCAGAAAGCAAGCTCCATAAACACTCGGTTTGCCCAGGTTTGTGTGAAAGAACTTGAATGGCTGCACAGAGCCATGACCTCGACCCCAACAAAGACCTTTGGGATGAACTGGAACACCGATTGTGAGCCAGGCATTCTAGCCTAACCTCACAGCTCTTGTGGCTGAATGGGCACAAATTCCCACAGCTGAGCTCCAAAATCTGGTGCAAAGCCTTCCTAGAAGGAGGAGGCTGTTATAGCAGCAAAGTGGGGGGGGGGGGGGGGGACTCCATATTAATGCCCATGGGTTTGAAATGGAAGGTACAACAAGCACATATGGGGTGATGCTTAGGTGTCCACAAATTCTTAGCCATGTATTTTACTATACATCTCAAATCATAAATTAACACTGCAAGATTAAAGCAATACACATTCAATATTTATCCATACAGCTCTGCAATGTCATTTTCACATTCAAAAACTTTCACAAAAAAATAACTGTTAAAAAATAGCTGTTTAAGTAGCTGTTGATCCCCCCAGGTTCTCACACTTCACAAGGACATCCTGGAGGAAGCCTGGGGTCCCTGCAGGCGTGCCGCTAAGGCCAGGGACAGGCGTCTCAGGGTACCCTGGTGCTGTGGCAGCTCCTGGCAGATGCGATGCAGCACGGCACTGAAAGCGTTGAGGCGATCCTCTTGCTGCTGAATGGAGGGTTCTACCGTATCCGCCTTGCTGGCTGCAGTCGGGACATAGCTGCCCTCCCGGACAGCACGCAGGTGCCGTGCCCGTCCCTGCATCCCGAGCAGCCTCACCAGATTCTGCAGCACGAGGAGGAACAGAACGTACGACAATGTACAGGTATGGCCACATGGAGTCAACTGTGGTACCAACACCCTCAACATCTTGAGGTGTTGGTACTGCAGTTGTATGAAGATGTGTTCTTCATATGAACAAAGTGTGCTGAGTGTGTGGTCTCAGGGATGAGTAAAACATGAGCAAAGTCATGTCCAGTTTGCGCTGCAGGTGTGCCACCCCAGGTGACTGCACAATCGTGCTTGTGTTTGTGTGTGTGAGTGCTGGAAACCGCTGCATGCAGGTGTGCACCAACCTGTTCCTTAGTGTCCTGCAAATGGCGCAGTTCCCCGGCCAAGACGGCGGCGGTGCTCTGCAGCTCGCCGAGCCGCCGCTGCTTCTCCATCAGGCCAGCGACCACCTCCTGCTGGCTTGCCACCATTTCCTTGATCACTCTGTCATACTCCTCAGCTTGCTGGAGAAGAACACGGAGTCATGTGCTCAAAAGGTGTGGAGGGCACACATTCTTCATACTTTCGTCAACTGCTAAAACAAACTAAGCTCTTACATGTGTTGTACAGTGCAAAAATGTCAAGGAAAAGTACAAATATCAAGATTTTCCATACTTAGTTGCTCCATCTCAAAGACCTGAACTGGAACTTCAGGGAGGAGGGAAGTAGAACTTGTCACCATGTCACTTATGTATACCTTTTGCCTGAGATGTCAAGAGCAATTTCCAGCCATGAACATTCACCTGAACATTACACCTCTGGAATGTGGGTGGAGGAAAACCAGAGGACACACTGCTGCAAGCCTTGAAGCTATGACAAAACCATTTCCTCGAACCACGACAGGTTCAGGACCACAGTGAATGTATCTGTGGTGTTTGCATTAAGTATAAAAGTGTGTAGTATTATTAATGTAGCAACACCATATAGGAAGTGACAGATGCAAGAGTGTTGCTAGCAGGTTGTGTTACACTACATAGCCAAAAGTACGTGAATCCCCCTTCTAATGACTGAGCTGTTTCAGCCCCACCCATGGAGCATTCAAACACATTCTAGACAATTGTGTGCTTTGTAGCCACAGTTTGGGGATGCTCCTTTTCTCCTCCAGTATGACTGTACCCCTCCCCATGCACAAAGCAAGCTCCATAAACACATGGTTTGCCCAGATTAGTGTGGTAGAACTTGAGTGGCTGCACAAAGCCCTGACCTCAACCCCACCGAACACATTTGGGATAAAGTGGAATGCTGACTGCGAGCCAGACCTTCTTGCTCATCATTCCCAAAATCTTGTGTAAAGCCTTCCCAGAAGATGGAGGCTGTTATAGCAGCAAAGGAGGAACAACACCATATCAATGCCCATGGGTTTGGAATGGGAGGTTCACATATGTGTGTGACACTCAGGTGTCTCTACACTTTTGGCCATAGTGTGTATTTGGTGTGTGACTATAATAAACATAAACAACTCCCCATGGTGGTGTAAGTTCCGTAAATATAAAGAAGACAAAACCAAAACAGAGATTCCGTGAATACTCCTGCCCTCCCGAACCTTCTGTGTGTCCTGGATCTTCCTGCGTAGGCTTTGGAGGATGTTGTAGAAGTCTGTCTGCGTGGGCTGCTTCCGGTCAGCCCTGGCCTGCACCTCACCCTGCACTGCGATGGTCTCTCGTCGCACCACCTCGGCCTCCATATCGCGCAGAAGCCGCTCCTGCTGCTTCATCAGTTGGACATGGCGAACCTGCAGTCCAGCACAAACATGTGCAGATTTCACCATCACCATCAACAGCAGGACACACAAGGAACTCAACATTTTGGCAAACTTCTCACATTTTTCCAGGCTCCCAAAGCTGTAGTCATCCATAAGCTCCTCCTTTCCAACACAACTGACCTTAACCTTCTGCAGGCCCAGCAACAGGCATCTTTAAATCCATCACCACTTTCTGACAGATGGGGCAACAGACTTCACACACAACATACCTTGCTACCTTCGAGTTCACTATAAAAGAATCTTGACTGTCCAGTTCCAAATTCCATTTTCATGTGATACTATTTAAACTCTTGATATTAAAACCTACGTACACAGACACATACTTCCATACCAGATGAGCTACGACATCGCTTCCCCTTGGCTGGCTTTGACTACTAAAACAGACCACAACTTTCTACACAATACTGCAAATTATAAATATGGGTTTATCGTGACTGAACGTGTGGGGTTTGACTAAGAAGTGTCAGACGGTGCTTGACTGACGCTTTTTGTGAGAAGCCAACCTCCATGCGGTGGATTTCGGCCTTCATGCTGCGGATTTCATCCTGGCTGATGTCGGAGTCCACGACCGAGCGCGTCTCCTTCATCAGCTGGATCTTCTTTTCCCACAACATCATCTGCTGCCTGACAGACAATGCACGAACAGGTGAAGACCAGCACCTTGCCCAGTATTGGTGTAGCATGTGTGATGCATTCAGAAGCACAAGAGTGAGGGAAAGTTCTTGAGAGGTTGGGCTATGTGCAGATTTATGTTTCAGCTGAGCATTTGAGCAGTAGCTATGCTGACTGAACAAGCCAAACCCTTCCTGCTCAGTACTGAGCCTCTGCAGCAGATCTGACAGAAGCGGAACTGAAGCACCCCAGCCTCCACACTAGAGACTTACTCTGCCTCCACCAGACTATTGAGTAGTCGCTCCTTCTCCTCCTCAATCTTCTCCAGCTTCATCTGCATCGCCACGGATTCTTTCTCGGCTTCCTGCGGAAACAGGCAGGGGTCAGCCAATTTTGGGCACTGGCAGGGTTTTGAGAAGCAGTCCACCGCACTGCACAGACCTTAAGTCTCTGCAGGAAGTCACTCTGCATCAAGGCATTGCCCTGCTCCAGCTCCTCACGCAGCCGTCCATTTTTATTCAGCAGGGTGTTGAGCTTCAGCATATCGGCCTCCAGGCCCCTCGTGTGGCGGCCCAGTTCTACCAGCTCCCGCTGCTCTTGTTGGATCTCACCTGCGCCGGGGGGTCACAAGAACATCGTAGTCAACCCTTAACACCATGTTTTGATAAACAAAATATTCCCAAATAGCTGTACAAACAGCACACTAAACATGGTGAAAAACTTTTAGGAATCCTCTAAATGATGGTACAGAACTCACTAAACAGGATTAAAAATTTGCAAATTATGTGAAATAAATCCTATGAAAACGGTTGTTGCAGAAGATGAAGTTTTAGAGAAGCATGCTGCAAATAAACTAGGATTACTGTTCCACTGTCATAAAAGTATTGCTGTATTTGCATGCTCTGGTTTCCTCCCACAGTCTAAGCCGTATGTTTCAGATGAATTGGTGACTGTAATTCGCTCACAGCATGTGGATACGCATGTAGATACGTGTGCAGCGGTGTAGCTGGGATGTTCCGTGTTCAGGCTTGGCTGCATCAGCCCTGCCTAAGATAAGCGATCATTGATAGCTTGAGTTTCTCTGCATTTCAGAACCTGATGAACATTTTTATATTGACTTACAATAAAATTCTGTTGCCAACAAACCAAAAAAAAAAAAAAACCTAATCTAGTCAGTCTAATCTAACTTTCTAATGTGCTACTCAAATTAAACAATAACTTTTGAAACTTTCTAAACAGGCTGCACGTACTCTCCGTACGAACTTTCTTCTGCTGCAGGATGGTGAGCTGCATCTGAAGGGTGAGCATCGCCGAGCTACGGGCCTGACGCTCCTGGATCAGCCTCACCAGCTCTCCCTGCTGCCACAACCACAGCTGCTGCTGCTCCTTGATTTCCGACCCCACTTCTTCCAGCTGCTTTGTCAGGTTACTCAGTCGGATCTCCAGTGGCCCCAGGTCTTCGTGCTGCTTACGCAAATAATGGAATGCAATTAGAAAAACTGGATTGAACCAAACAGAGGTTGAGAAATCCATTCCAGAAATTACAAAAGTACAGAAATAGCACTGGCAATACCTGGAGGATTTTTTTTTTTTAAAAAATAACTGTTTTATATTTGTTTAATTTCAAAGATTCTTTTTACATTGTCTGGGGAGGTTGGTCATTTTCTTTTTGTTCTTGACCTTTCTCTTTTATTATGGTCCACCCAATCCCCCGTTGACCTTAAATAACCTTTGTAGTGCTCTAGTTTCTCCTTTGTCTAAACTTTCACACCAGAAGTGTGGGTGGGACTTCCTTGTTATGTTCCTCTTTTGATTGGTCTGTTTAAAGGATACTTATTTCTTATTGGTCTGTAACTATATGCATCTCACTTTAACACCTTATATAAGGACCTTCACACCCAGAAAGGCCTGAATCCTAAACATTTTCAGGTAAACACCTGGTTAAAGTATACATAAGAAGGCTTCAGCTTGCTGTTCCTTATTAAATAATACAATTTTTTAACAGTTTCGCACATGGGGTTTGATCCGTTTGCCTGTTCTCATATTTCAGTGCATTTACTCCCACAGACCAAAGATATGCACTCTACGAATGCAATGGTGCCGCTTCCATACTATGTCCAACCTTGGAGACCACAGGATGGCTATAAGCTGCCTTCCCTTCTTTGCTAATATTACTACAATGTTAACCTTTTGGCAATAAACTATTCTGAAAGAAATATGTGTATGTATGGTAGTTGGCAAAGGCGTTACAAACTAATCTGCAAAGTGTGGTCATTATACCAAGTAGCTATAAGCTGTACGTGCTTTCACAATCGATACTAACCCCAGTGCTCGCAACAATTTGCTCAATCTTCTTATTGTAGACATTGATGGTAGTCTGTTTGCGACCAATGACAGTGATCCCCTTGTTGACTTCAGCCTCGGTATGAGACAGCAGCTTGTGCCGGCTCTCCGCTTCTTGCTCCAGCTCGGCGAGGAGCTGAGTAAGAGACTCCAGGTGCTGCTTTGTCTCGAAGCATTCGAGCGACACTTGCGCATTGTCGTTTTCCAGCTGCGATACCTGCGCCTCCTGTAAACAAATGCACACACAAATGGTTCCCTGTACAAATCGCGCCTTCTGAAGAACCTCTGGGACTGCTTCGAGTTTGCTGAATGCTAACCGTCTCCCTTCGGTGGGCTGATGTCTTCAGCGTCAGCCTTTTGGAGTACTTGGCAGCATTGTCATGCGTTAGCTTCTCCTGCATCTTGGCCACGATCCTGTCTTCCAGCTCCAGCCGAATGGATGATTCCTTTTCCAGCTGCTTGCTGAGGGCAGCCAGTTTAGCTTCACGCACAGCGCACTCCTGAGGACAGGGAATTTTAACATGGAGTCAGCCAAAAACACCATCAACATCCAACATGCTTGGATAGGAGTGGGGAGTGACTAAGAAAGGAGTTCATCTGAAGTGAAACAGATGCTCTGGCCATTCAGTACATGTTTCAACCTTATCCCCTAAGTGAAAGTAGAGGATCAGGATTCACTTTACCCCGGTGACATGGGCCAATGCCTGCTCTGTCTCCTGCAACATTCGTGCACAATCGCTGTACTGGGCCTGCAGCACTTCCTGCTGGGTCCGACTCTGGGCTGTCAGCCTGCGGGAGGCAGCATGATCTGCCTGGGAGCGATTGAGCAGCGCTGTCAGTAGTTCGTTGCGCTCTGCCTCCTGCATAGCAGACTTCCTCAGACCCTCGATTTCTGTGTCCATGGACCGCACCCGATGACGTGCCACCCTGGACAGAGGGAGAGCTGGTGGTCAGGTGGGTGCGCGACAACATTTGGCATAGTGGGGTAATGTACCACAGTCAAAAAATTTACCATAGAGCCTCTTGCATGGTGGAGTAGGCCTCATTACGATGCTTCATGCCCAGTAAACTGCTGTTCCACTGCTGCAGCAGCTGCTTTCGCTCCACATCCAAGGTGTCCATCTCCAGCTGTGCCTGGGGAACAAACCACAGCATTGCTCTATTTGTTCCTCTACAAGTAAATAAAAACACAATGCACATACTTCTCTTTGTGAATGTTTTTCCAGAGGAAGATACAGCCCTCGTGAAGAACATTTACTGACAAGCACTGACCTACCTCAGCGAGAACCTGCTTGGCCGCTTGCGTCTCCTCAGTCTGCGCGGCAATTTGGACCTTGTACATGGCGATCTGTTCAGTCAGCTTCTCCATGTGCTTAGTCAGCCGTTCCACATACAAGTCCTGAGATACCAGGTTGGAGAAGAAGAATGCAAAGTACGGAGTCAGTTTAACATAGCAGTAAAGCTAGGACTGAAGCCTTTTGAGTTTCTTGCAGCTAAGCCAAGGTCACCAGGGAACAAACCATACCTGCTTCTGCTTCTCTTCCTCTGCATGCAGCTTCTCAGCCTTGGCCTTGTGGGATGCGGTCTTCATGGCACTTATGTCGGAGCGCAGGTCCTCATTCACCTCCCTCATGTAAATGAGGTGCAGGGCAAGGCTATCCACATCAGTTTGTAGTTGCAACACTTTGAGCAAAGACACGGACTTTCATATCATCTCTTGCTTTATCGCTTGACAAATTTTTATTGTCTTAGTTCTCATGTTTTGGATTTATGTTCTGAGCACATATAAGAATTTCACACTCATGTTCTTCTGTTCTTCCTCTGCTCTGGGGCTCAGGTGAGTGATGACCCAGTCTCCAAGTGCTGGAGAGAAGCCTCCTCACCTTGAGCTCTCTGCTGGCCCATCTCGCTGACTGTGGCACGGTGCTGGGAACGCACCTCCTCCAGCTGCTCCTGCACGGACTGCCGCTGCTGAGCTGCCTGTCGATTCTCCTCCTGTCGGCTCTCCAGGTTCGCTTGCAGTCGTACTAGCTGCTGCTGCACCCCATACAGCTCTACCCCCAGCTCCTCGCGGCGTGTGCTCGCTGTTCGCTCCTCAGACAACTGGAAAAACACTGTACTTCATACCATTCCAAGTGAAGATAAAACAATTTCTCAATGAATCGTTTTTATTTGTTTACCAAGGAATTGCTTTACGTTTGTTTCAATTGAATGGGTGGAAATTTTCTCTCTCGGTACTTCTAAAATTCTTTCCCTTATACGATATGATCCAGTGCATTTAAACCCACCCCACTGATCATAAACAGCTTTGCAGCTGAGGTTCAGATCGTCCTAAATTTTCCAGCCAGAATGTGGGTGGGACTTCCTTTTTGTCATCACATTTTGATTGGTCTGTGTAAAAGATACTTATTTCTCATTGGCCAGTTCCACTACTACACCTGTCACACTTTAGCATCGCATATAAGGGGTTTCGTGCCTCAGAAAGGTCGAATCTCTGTATTGATTCCCATCCATGCATGGGTGTAAACTGCATTAAATTCCTGGTTGTGCTGAATAATTAAAGTATAAATTAGAATCCCTTTGGCTTGTTTCTTGGTTAAAAAAATAACAAAATTCTTTGACACAAACAGTCAAGGTCGCAGTATCGTTCATAACTGTGCACAGTGGCTTGGTCCGGTCCTTTACAAGCTTGTCTTACTATCACTACTACCTTCAGCGTGAGTGAATGTTTGTACGAATTTTTACTGCTGTGTATGTAACATTGTAAGTCACTTTGAATGAAGGCGTCAGCATAGCAGAATGCAGGAGTCACTGTGGCACTTTGGGGAAAAGAGACCACTGGATGAATTCATATAAATCAAATACCTACAATAATTGAAAATAGTTTGAAAAGTTTGATCGGTTCCCATGTACTTCCTTGTTAAACCACAATTCAAAATAAATTATGGGGTGTAAGTTGTGAACTGTTATACACAGCAAATGTATTTTAAGGCTATGGTCAACACAACAGAAGTTCACTCTGTAAATGTGTGGATGTCTGAAATGTTTAAATTTTCTGTCACTTAGAAAATTAACATTTGATCTGCATTCCACTTCTGGAATATAGGAACGTCTATTTAGAACTTGTTAGACAGGGGTACATGACCGTAAATGAGATACACCGGTAGCATCTGACCCTCAGCCCTCGCTTCATGTAAGTGGATATGTTTGCAGTCTCTTGGTTTATTGTCTCTGCTTATACACTGTGTTGATGTGACCTCATAAGCTTCAAAAAATTAACGTAAACATAAATATGAAAATGCTACCAGTTGTATTAGCCGAACTAATCTGAAGGACTGTACGTTACTAAAACGGTTGAGCGAAAAACAAAATACACCTCGATTTTTTTACCAGGAATTACAACAGACTCACAAATTAACTCACAGTGTGTTTACCATCTCATGGAGCTCCAAATTGAGTCCCTCTAGCTGTTTGCTCAGGTGGTTCTTCAAAGCCAGCTGGAACCTTTTCATCAAGGGCTACAAGAACAAATAAACGGACCGTCAAACAATTGGTCAATGGTAGAATCAAAGCCACCTCCTCACAGAGGATCTGCACAAACAGACAATAATTTGATATGAAAAGGCCTGTAACTCACATGCTCAGGGTCCAGAACAACCAGCTCCTCGTGTGGCTCTTCCTCAGCCATTGCAGACTCCTTCCTCTCACCACCAGCATTCGGGATGGAAAGTTGCAAAGAGGCGAGGGGTGGGACAGGCATATCTGTACTGTATTCTTCTGGTAACATTTAAAAAATAAAAAAAATAATAAAAAAGAGTTAATTTAATCCCCACAAGGTTACATAACTTTCATAAAATTAAATGTTTTTCTCTATCCGTTTTCACCGTACCTAAAGATTGCTGTGTTATATAATTATATATATCACCCTACTGCTTTATTAAAACAAAATAATGCTGATGGAGAATTATTTCATTTTTTGTTTCTTTTAGTTGCCCATAGATAGATATAGGTATAGATAGATAGAAATTGCCTTCAGCACTTAAAATCCCCAGTAAACAAATGTTTTATTACTGCCCTCGGCTTCCACCCCTTTGCCTGCCCGTCACCCACAGCGAACCACTTCCCACCCCTTGGTATGCCGCTGCACTAAACCATAAAAGCAACAGAGTGTGGAAGTGTAATATATTGTATGTTAAAAAATATTAAATAGGTGCAAGGATTACTTAATTTTTATAGTGCTAACTAGAGTTACTTGGTAGAATCGGAGAGACTTTGGTGCTACCGATTTCGACTGGAGAGCGTGTAGAAGTGTCTTCCTTGTCCGGGTCCTCCTGCGTTCCGTCAGTGTGTTCCTCTGTGCCCCCCTGTGAGGGAAAATACAGCACGGCACATAATTGTGGTCTCAGTAACAAAACAGCACCTTCAAATTAAAAAGATGCACTATTTTGCTGCTGTAGGTGAAAGAAATCTGGATGACACACAGCTGGAGCAGATGGTTTCTTGAAACTCCATACCTCTTCAAGAGGGGCAACTGGCACTCCAGAGTCTTGCGCTGCTGCATCTGGACCACTAAGGGAGTCAGTGCTACTCTCATCCGCTGACAGGATCTCTTTTCTGTCCTCCATTATTCCTTCCTCCCTTGTCATTGGACATTGGCAAACATTTACTGGCACAGTTATTTCTTATTTCAGATGCATTATGTAAGTACAAGTGGAACATGGTGGCAAACAGGTAGTGACTTGCGGCTTAGGGCTGCTCAATGGCTGTGGGATCTGAGTTCAGCTCACTGTTTGCATCCTGCACAGGAAGGGGTGGAGCAACAGTCCATCCCCCCAACCATATCTCAGAAACCACATAGGGGGGTCGGACTTGCCTTGACTGCACTTCCCTCCACCACTATGTAGAGCATTTTCATATTTTTATAACTTTGTACATTAAAAACAGAAAGCTCAGCAACTTTGTTTTGTAGGATCACATACCAAACTGTAGATAACATCAGTGACCAGTCACAAATAGCAAGAATGTGCTCAATGAAAAATGAAACTGAAACTTCTACATAAAAACGTAGAAAAAAATAAATAAAAATGTACAGCAGTTGATTCCACTACATTAAAACAGAAAGAGGCACAACCCTCAGCCAAATCTCAGTCTTTACAGAGAAATTCTGTGGGATGACCCGCAGATTGCTGTTCAGTCTCTAATTCTGGAAAACAAATACATGAGGAAAAGACAAATAATAGTGAACATGCGATATGCAAAACTCATCCAGACTTTCCTACAAATTTCCGCAATTCAGCGTTTATAGCCACTAGGCAGGGGCAGGAAGTTACAGCCAGGAAGGGTGCATATGATAAGCATTACTGACAATATTAAACCGATACAATAAAATTAAGATCGCCTTTATTATTGACCCTTTTTCCAATATTACAGCTTCCCACGCTACTCGCGGGCGCCCCTAGCAGCAGGGACTGGAACTGCACAAAAATAGCTTGAATTTACACAGGAATTCTTGGGACCGTCTTCAAATTAAGGGGACTGAGTTGCTGGTGGGGATAAGATGAGGTTTGGGGAGGTTAACCTGGCTCTTGAAGGACTTAAAACTGTCGGGCTAAGACGGCAAGGTTTCCATGTGCAGCTGCCGGCTGTAACCCCCTGCCTCTGCCTTCTGCTGGCAAACGCTGCATTACGGAATCCGTCTCGTACCTACACCCTCCTTAGCGATTATATAAACGATGAATTGCATGGATTAAAGCTGTGATACACTTGTACATCGGTTAACTTGACATTTTGCGCTATTCTACTTACTGACTCACTATCATTGAACATTTATTCAAGGGAGGATCGCCGCGACCCCCCGCTCCTCTCCCCCGAGGTACTGTCGAGCAAAACTTACAATGCAAAGACGTATAACTCCCTGAAAGAAGTACAGAAAACTAATGCAATGCTAACTGGCAGCTTCTAGAAAATTTGGAAACCCACCTTAGCACGCAGGTATTTATTGGTTTCCTTCCCTTTACTTTCAAAATAAAACACACGACTCCATGTAACTGAACATCAGTGAAGAACCTCCTTTTAAGATACTTTGAAAGCAAACCGTCTTTCTTCCCGTGTTTACCGTCGCTTTGCACAAAAGCTGTCTGCTGAACGTAAAGACGACGGTAAACGCAACTGGCCAGCGTCCTTGTGTTGCTAAGAAACGAAGGAAACTTCCGGGATGTCCGCGAAGTGGGCGGGGCTTAGCGGTCGGGGGATTAAAGAGGAACCCGTTTGATTTTTCTTTCCTTTTTTCATTTAACAATTAAACAGAAACACCCGTTTTTTAAAAACATTTAAAATAAAACAAATGCTTTGTATCACATATACATTTTTAACAATACATATGCATAGCCCCCATGCAAAACACAAAACAACAAAAAGCAACCTACTGCAATGTAGTTATTTTGATTCACCTTGGCATTTCAAAAATGTTTAAAATAAAAACATTTGAATTTTATCACCTGCTATTTCTTGATGCCCATCAGTCACTAAGAATCTCTTGAGAAGCATCTGGTGTCTTTACTTTTGGCTGTAAAGGGTTTTGCTGATGCTTCTCTGCTACTAAAATCATACATTGTTATAAAATGACTGTATAAACTACAATTCAATAATTTATAAAAAGAAAAGTTGCTGTTTTAGATTAATAAAGTAACATTTGCTAGTGTGGGGGACCGAGTCAGCAGGCACAAGGAATCACGGGTTAATTGTTAAAAAAGAATCATTTATTCCAAAAAGGTAGTTATGTCAGCAACAAATAAATTTGGGCCCATAAAAAGGTCAACTGAACATAACACCCAAACCAACAGCACAAATCAACTAGATATATAACTGACCCCCCCCAAACACACAATAGGACCTAAATAATGGCTGATCAGACCATTCACATACAACTACATACAATAGGGGAACACCTGAACTATACAAACACGAACAAACAACAAAACACTACGCACCGATTGGTTAACCAAATCACATACATAACAAAATCCAGCAAAATCAAAATTCAAGAAGTCCAAACCAAATGGACGTCTACACCAATATTCTCTCCCCCCTATGCTGCAGCAGGTTTATTGGCTCTGGATCCACTTCCTGCTTTCCAAGGCCCGATTTCCTTCCTCCAATCCTCCGTCCGGGCTGGTACCTGGATAGGCCAATCCCCAGAGACCGCCAACCAAACCAGCAGCCCACAACCAGTTTCCATTCAAACCCTAAACAAATTCAAACCAAACATGTCACCACCCAAACAAATCAACGCAAATAAAAATGCAAAAAAAAAAATATACTCAAACTATCCACTCATCTGTGTGGGTGCCGGAGCGGCCATCACAGCTAGTATGTCGTCTTATATTGAGACTGCTCAGCATTTTATATAGGAGGCTTACCAATGTTAAATAACTCCAGACTGACATCACACTGCAGTTTTGTCTGCACTGACAAACAAGCATGAGTTTGTAATAAAGCTGTTAGAGCAACAAAGCAAAAGATCGTCCGATATCAGATGAAGTAGCAGAAAAGAATTAAATTGGAGTTATGGATTATTTTTCACGGAAACATCATTGATTAAATCCATTAATCAGATTCAGAACATTTGAAGAATTCTCAAGAACTTTAAGACTTTAATGCATGTTTTTGTCTGGTCCTGGTGAGCTTCCGAAGTCTCCCAAAGGGTACGAACCCCACTTTTACTTTGTTTTCTTGCTGGCTGGTTGGCTGGTTTTGGAGATGGTGATGCCGCAGGCAACAGGGCCTTTGAAGGTAAAACCCAGGTAGAACTCGATATTCTCATTACCATCAGGGACTGAATTGGAGTTCAAAGCAAAAATGTTGAAGCCCTTTCCCTTTACACCATTAATGTAGATGTTTCTGTTCTCTGTCCAGCCTTGGACGTGTTTCAGCAGTGCAGTGATCTGTGGTGTTTTCCAAACATCTCCACTGAACCACTTCATCCTTTTTTGTGACAGTGGGAGCTGTGTAAGTTTTTCCATCTTACTTTTATGCACAATCTTTTTCAGTCCATTTTCTTTGCCCAGGAAAAAATGAGTGAAAATTCTTTGCTCCTTAAGATCTTTCTTTTTGATGTTGTAGCTTTTCTTAAGGCATTCAACAGCTGACATAACAGTTTCAAACTTCATATCCTTTTGATCCTCATTATCACTATCTTCTGGCCAAAAGAGCAATGTGAGTAAGAACAGAGCATTGGGCTGACATTTACGCTTGTCCTTGGGGAAGCGCTCACTGAGCTTCTGAAGATCATGCAGGTTGAAATTTGGATTATCTAACAGGCAGCCTAAGGCGACCTGAGATGCTATGTAGTTGATGAGTTCTGTTTGATCAAGCTTTAACTTCTCATTGCTATAAAGTTGGACGATTTTAGTCAACTGCTCTTCTTTCTTTTCAGACAAGAGAGAAAAGATGGTTGTCATATTGCCACCACCGAGAGAGCAAATGTTCATGCGTGCTGACAACTGAGTTTCACTGCTGGAAGGCACCGGTACGTCTTTGAAAGTTGCACCATACCAGGTGGTTTTTTTTGTCAGCCAGTTTATTGGATTCTTTATTTTAACTTCAGTACTGTTGCACTCATTCTCACCAGCATCAATTCCAGTCTGAAAGTAGCTCAGATCTTCGGAAATTCTCTCAAGGGTTTCAAACATGTTCTTGTGAATGTATTTCAGTTTACTGTGAAAATGCTCCCAGGGCTTCCGCACTAGGTCTGGAATGTAGTCTGTGACCAGGTACTGCAAGCACAGCGAACGACCCTTGGTGCTGCGCGGAAAAACTGTCAAAAGGAGGTTTATGAGATCAAACTCCACCTCGACTTCTGCAAAATATCCTGAGGTGTTCATTGTTTCCTGCTCCAAATTTGCTGCTTCCTGACAGGTCTTGAAGCATTCGATTGCTTTCAGCCCTGTTGCAATTGCATCCACCGTACTTTCGGGGGTCACCGGGTCCAGCGACTCGCGTTTGGCATTAAACCACCTTTTATACACGTTACCCTTTGTGTCCAAGATGAAGGAATTGCGGGGCAACTTCTTCTCTGCCACTTCTGCCCATTTCTTGGCATCCTGAAATTTTTGTATTGTGTAATGCAACCGTGCAAGTTGCTGGGCAAAGAAGGCGTCTTCGCCAAAGCGCGTATAAGCTGCTTCCAGAATTGTCACCGCGATTTCTGGGGCTTCCTTCCACAAGACGTGTTCGATGAGCGGAGAAAAGGAAGTATTGGATTTCGCTCCTTCACTGACCTTGTTGCGTCTTATACAGAGGTTCCTCAGAAATTTGTGATAGTGGTCTCTCCCAAAATTATTTTCAAAAAGCACATCCTCAGCAAGAAGGTCCAGTGCTACCTTACTCTGCTGCAAATCGCTGCCTAGGAGCTGCCGGAGAACTTCTTCAGCAACCACAGGATTAATCATGCGTATACACTGGATGTGCGTCTTTTCGTCCCTCAGATGGATGAAAAGAACTTTAGCCTGGTCACTTAATGACTCCTCGAACAAGTGTCTCCTGAATCTCTCATTAGGCCTTCCCTTGCTGCCCTTGGCCTCTTGGAATTCTGAGCTCATTTGAATGGTTAAGCGCAGCAGAGCTTCACAGTGGGACTGAGAAAAGTAGGAATTCTGAACATAGGTGTTCAGCAGTGCCACATACAAAATGAGACGGGTGACAACAGTCGAACGATTAATGCCTTGAAGCACATCCTTCACAAATTTCTCCACGTACTCCCTGTTAAACTCCTTGCTCATCATTACGGCTGTTATGATGAATTCTGGTTTAAACTGTTCTTCCAGTTTAGCCATTTTGCGCTCAAACTGTCTCTTCTCATCATCCGACAGTTTGTGTGTCACTGCAAAGCTCTGAATTGGTGATTCCTTGCGCATTTTGTCTGGATTCTGTGCCTGTATGCAGCTCAGAAGAATGAAGCACAGTGTTCCTTGGATGACTTTCTTGGTTCTCATGGCCACCTCTAGTTCTTTTCTTAGATCCTCCAAGAACTTTCTATCGAAATCTTCAATGAGCAGCAATACTGGAAGGCACTTCTTCATGTCATCCTCATTGTACTCTCTCAGCCTAACTGCGTGCTCAGCGACGGTCAAAGCCGGGAACGATGGCTTGACAACTGCACAACGGAAGTTCTTCCTGTTGTTCCACAGCACGTGCCGTGCAACGGTGCTTCCTCCACTGCCAGGCAGGTGGTATATTTTGATATCATTAACAGACGTTTGATCCGTACTCCACTTGGGAGTGTCAGCGATGAGTTTGAACACATCTTTGTATACGTCTCTCTCAATGAATTCACCAACATACTTCTTTTCTGATAACCAGAAGTTCATCCATTTCACTTTACCACCACGGTAGAAATCCTGCTCGATTTTTTCAATTTCATCCATGAAGTCATCATTAGTGTTGTCACACTGGTTAACACTCAAAATATCTAAAGATGACATTCTTTCTTCTTGCACAGTTTCAAGTAGGCACGCCCCTTTGCTTAAGAGGGGCAAATGCCTGGAAGCCCTTGTAGATGATGGCTGAAGCTGCTGAATTGTAGCATTGACATGATTCATTTTCATCCCAGCAACACTCCTGGAGCTCACTGTCGCTACACTGCAAGAAGATGTAGCATGAACTTCCCATTTTTTGTAGTCTTCCAGGGATTCTAAAATGCAAATAATGTCTTCGTGGCCTTGCATTTCAGCAAAGAAGGCATGGAAAGTGTGAACGATTGGCAGCTCCAGTGGTGAAATGAGAAGGAAAATGACAGAGAATGTGCCATGGGGTAGAATTTGTTTGCAAATCAAGGACACCGCTTCAGTTAGGAAAGACTTCTTGGTTTGGATCCAATCCATTTCGTCACAAGTTTCTTTACCGTGAGTATCCTTACCAAGAAAGTCAGTCCGCCCATTGCAGAAGATCCAGCTGACTTGTTCAAACAGACGCAGCGAGCATTCAAACTCCTTGGTGCTCATTTGATTCTGAATTCTGTAGTCTTGCAAGAAGTGCAAGTTTGCAGCGTGGTGCTTCAGGTATTCGCTGCAAAGTCCTGACAGTTTCGAATCAGGGTCAAAGTCAAACACGCTGAAAATCTTGAGGTTCAGTAAGAAGTCAATTGAGTTTAAGTGTGCTTTTTGGAATTTGTTTGTCACAAGAATGTACCACCGTTCCTTGTCAATGAACTTCTTGCCATCTGCAATCAGTACAGTCAGCTTCCTTCCCAGATCTTCATTTATATCTGGAGGGCTTGAGGCATTTTCAGCCTCTCTTCTGCAGTTGTCCCTGTGCAAAACTTGGGAGTAAAACTCACCCTGATCATCGACAGGTTCCGTTTTGGAACCAACTCGGCGATAGATTGTTTTCTTTTCAAACTCAACCTTATTGGAGCTCTCCTTAAAGTTTGGTAGCCGGACAGAAAACACCTTGCTGCTCACAATGCTAAGCGCGGGCACAATGTCAAATTCAACCACATAATTTGTTTGTGTGCTGTTCTTGTCCAGAACTTCAACAAATTCAGGTGGGCGAATACAATCTCTTACAAGCTGACTGTCAGATGGGAAACACCTTTCTATATAATCCAAGGCATCTACATAGATGTCTTTGTCCTTAATCGGGACACCAATTATTTCACCGTGAACATAACCTGTGTCATTCCTGCTGTCCATCACACCAAAGTGTATTGTACCATTTGATCGCATGTTCATGCATCCACAAGCAAATTTGAGAGTTTCCATAGCAAGTTTGACTTGCAGCCTCGTGCGGTCTAGCTTAACAGCATTTTCTAATGATTTGTATTCGCGACAAGGGGTGATGCGGTCAACAACACCTGTTTCGGGTTGTAGTACGTTGTGTTTTACATATTTGAAATCAAGTCCCTGAGTGCAGAAAGGCCTTGGTTTACAGTCCTTGTGCCCAAACTCACTCACTGGCTTCTCTCTATTGGTGTTTGGATGAGCTTTCGCTTCCTTTCCAGGCTTGGGGTCGGGGTTTATCAAACTTTTGCTTTTACCCGCTGGTTTCTCTTCAGTCTTTGGCATCTGAGAAGACTTTACCCACTCGTTTCTTTTTGTAATTATGATATGGACTGGCCCTGACTTCATTCCAATCTTTTTTACCAGATACTCTTCGTTTAAAGTCAGCAGGATCTGTCCATTCACTTCTTCGTCCTTAATTTTATCAATATACTTCTGATTAATTTTGATAGACTTTAACCAGGTGGTCACTTCAGATTCTGTCCAGTCTTCTATTGGGATGCTGTTGTGATCTTTCAGGAGGAAAGAGGAACATTGTTAAATATATACAAATGGTAAAAATGGGGTATTTTACAGTTAAAACTGATAATTATACTATAAAAAAATGCATGCTGTGTAAAATGTTCATGCTGTACAAGACTGAGCAACTTACCCATGGTTATACAGCAATTGTGGACTCTGAAGGAAGCAGGCAAAGGTGCAGAACTTCAAGTAGTCAGTGTAGCTGGAAAACAAAAGCGTTATGTTTAGTGATGAAAAGTGTAAATAGTCAGCACACTAACAATTATTTTGACCGTGACAGAAAACAGCTTAGCACTTGGAAACTTGGTTCAGAAACATTTCTATATGTACAAAAAAAAGCTGAATAATTTTGACATTTTGCATGCTACTGTACAGTATTGAGTGTTTTGAAATCATTACGCAATAAAATAAAAATAATATATTGGGAAAGGAAAAAAAAAAAGATCTGTCTGTATTTCCCATGATTCAAGAGAGCATTGGATTTTGATTGTGCCAAACTAAATTTTGACATTTTCAACCATTTTACAAGTTTTTGGAAATTGTCAGTTATTTTTAGAACTCACCAAAAAATTCATTTATTTTTTCTACTGTTAAATAAACTGCTCAGCACGGGGGCCCCTAGGGCTGCGTGCTTAGTCCCCTGCTGTACTCCCTGTTCACGCATGACTGCGTCGCCTCACTCAGCTCCAACACCATCGTCATGTTTGGTGATGACACCACTGCCATCGGCCTGATCACCGACAACGATGAGCGGGCCTATAGAGAGGAGGTGAGAACCCTGACCTCATGGTGTCAGGACAATGACCTCCATCTCAACGTCAGCAAAACAAAGGAGCTGATCGTGGACTTCAGGAGACAGCAGGGGAATGGCCACATGTCCATCTCTAAAGCTGGCGCCCCAGTGGAGAGAGTGAACAGCTTCAGTTTCCATTAAGTAAACATCACTGAGGACCTGTCCTGGTCACGGCACACCAGCGTCGTCATCAAGGCGGCAACCCATATATCATAGCTGGTCTCACTACCATCTTGTAGACCTTCTTCATCTGTAGGCTGAGGAGGTTCGGCATGGACAACAGGATACTTGTCAACTTCTACAGATCGACCATTGAAAGTACCCTGACTGGCTGTTTCACAGCCTGGTATGGCAGCTGCAGTGCATCAGACCATAAAGCTCTACAGAGAGTGGTCAAGACAGCACAGAGCATTACCAGGTCTGATCTGCCAGCCCTGCAGGACCTCTACACCTAGCGGTGTAAGAAGAAGGCCCATAACATCCTGAGGGACCACAATCACCCCAGCCACAAACTATTCTCCTTGCTCCCGTCCAGAAAACGCTTTAGAAGCATTTGGACGAGGACAAGCAGGTTCCAGGATAGTTTTTTCCCCTTCACACCATAAGACTGTTAAACCACTGTTAAATCATCTTCTTCATCTTTCGGCTGCTCCCGTTCTTTCTCCATTACACCCACCGCCTGCATGTCCTCTTTCACCACATCCATAAATCTCCTCTTAGGCCTTCCCTCTCTTCCTCTTGCCTGGCAGCTCCATCCCTAGCATCCTTCTCCCAATATATCCCGACTCTCTCCTCTGCACATGTCCAAACCAACGCAATCTCGCCTCTCTGACTTTGCCTCCAAACCGTCTAACCTGTGCTGCCCCTCTAATATACTCATTTCTAATCCTGTCCATCCTCGTCACACCCAATGCAAACTCCACCCTACCTGCACTCTCTTCTTCACCTCTCTTCCACACTCCCTGTTACTCTGGACTGTTGATCCCAAGTATTTAAATTCATTTACCTTCGCCAACTCTATTCCCTGCATCCTCACCATTCCTCTGTCCTCCCTCTCATTTATGCACATGTATTCTGTCTTAGTCTTACTGACCTTCATTTCTCTTCTCTCTACAGCATATCTCCACTTCTCTAGGGTCTCCTCAACCCTTTCCCTACTCTCACTACAGATCACAATGTCATCCACAAGCATCATAGTCCACGGTGACTCCTGTCTGATCTCATCTGTCAACCTGTCCATCACCATTGCGAATAAGAAAGGACTCAAAGCTGATCCTTGATGTAATCCTACCCCCACCTTGAAAGCATCCGTCACTCCTACCGCAGACCTCACCACTGTGACGCTGTCTTTGTATATATTCTGTACTACTCTTACATATTTCTCTGGCACAGCAGACTTCCTCATACAATACCACAACTCCTCTCTAGGTACCCTGTCATATGCTTTCTGTAAGTCCACGAAGACACAATGTAACTCCTTCTCATCTTCTCGGTACTTCTCCAACACCCTCAGAGCAAACATCGCATCTGTAGTACTCCTTCTCGGCATGAAGCCATACTGCTGCTCACCAATCGTCACCTCCCTTCTTAACCTAGCTTCCACTACTCTTTCCCATAACTTCATGCTGTGGCTGATCAATTTTATCCCTCTGTAGTTACTACAGCTCTGCACATCACCCTTATTCTTAAAAATTGGTACCAGTACACTTCTTCTTCACTCCTCAGGCATCGTCTCACTTTCTAAGATTCCATTAAACAATCTGGTTAAAAACTCCACTGCCATCTCTCCTAAACACTTTCGTGCTTCCACAGGTATATCATCTGGACCAACAGCCTTTCCATTCTTCATCCTCTTCATAGCTGTCCTAACTTCCTCCTTGCTAATACATTGCACTCCCTTATTCATAATCCCTACATCATCCAACCTTCTCTTGTTCTCTCATTCATCAGCCCCTCAAAGTACTCTTTCCATCTGCTCAACACACTCTCCTCACTTGTAAGTACATTTCCATCGCTATCCTTCATCACCCTAACCTGCTGCACATCTTTCCCAGCTCGGTCCCTCTGCCTAGCCAATCGGTACAGGTCCAACCTCTCATACAATTCACCATACGCCTTTTCTTTAGCCTTCGTCACCTCTCTCTTCACCCTATGCCTCATTTCCTTGTACTCCTGTCTGCATTCTTCATCTCTCTGTCTATCCCACTTCTTTGCCAGCCTCTTCCTCTGTATACTCTCCTGTACTTCCTCATCCCACCACCAGGTTTCCTTGTCTTCCTTCCACTGTCCTGATGTCTCACCAAGCACCTTTCTAGCTGTCTCCCTTACCACTTCTGCTGTACATGCCCAGCTCACTGGTAACTTTTCACTGCCTCCCAATGCCTGTCTTAATTCCTCCCTGAACTCCACCTTACAGTTTTCCTTTGTCAACTTCCACCATTTGATCCTTGGTTCTGCCCTCACTCTCCTCATTTTGATCTCCAATGTCATCCTACATACCACCATCTTATGCTGCCTAACTATGCTTTCCCCTGCCACCACTTTGCAGTCTACAATCTCCTTCAGCCTGGCCCTCCTGCATAAGATATAATCCACCTGTGTGCATCTTCCTCCGCTCTTGTACGTCACCCTGTGTTCCTCCCTTTTCTTAAAATACATGTTTACCACAGCCATGTCCACCCTTTTTGCAAAATCCACAACCATCTGACCTTCTGCGTTCCTCTCCTTGACACCATACCTACCCATCACCTCCTCATCTCCTCTGTAGCCTAATGTCCACCAGCACCCTGTCGGCTAGCAGTGCTGGTGGCAGTCGTTGTTAACCCGGGGCTCGACGGATCCGGTGTGGAAATTTGTATTTTTGTCCGCAAATTTGGTTTGGCAAATTTTTACGCCAGATGCCCTTCGTGACGCAACCCTCCCCGTTTATCCGGGCTTGGGACCGGCACGAAGAAATACGCTGGTTTGCGGATGCCCTTCCTAAGTATTCTTTCCGTTTACGACAAGACAAAAATCGGTCAAAACTTCGAGGAGATGAGAACGTACCTATACACACGTCCTTACGGAGTCCCACCCAGCAGCGCCGTGCAAGTCTCCATGGTGCGCCGACTGAAAAAAGAAACATAATAAAGAATAAGTATACAAAAGTAATTCAGCGCAAAATGATCATAAAAATATGTTTAAGCAAAAATCCAACATGATCCTCCTCACCGCATGTACAATTTTCCGGGAAGAAAAAAGTGTAGCAAAGTTCTGTCCTGTTCACAACTTCTATTTCCCAGCGAGGAGTGAACTTCCCAGTTCTTTTTTTTTTTTTTTAATCCAGTGTGCAAAGTTTCGATTATGCTTTAAGTTTCTATGCGGAAGCGCCGCCCACCATCATGGAGGCAGCAAGTATGAGTTTCCGGCAGATACTAGCGTTCGTGGGGGACAACGTGGAGCATCCAAATTCCCTTGGAGAAAAGTGTGCATAATACATACATACAAAAAAAAAAACACATTATGATAATTCCACAGAACATTCCACAAAACTTCAGTAAGAATCTTAAAGTGTAGTCCACAATTTATATGTACAGCACCATCCTATGTACATGGATTTACCATAAATATTTTAAATGTTGAAAATGTATTAATTATTACTAGCTGACTGCAGATGTACAGGTGTTCAGGTAGATAAAGACTGACTGGGTGAAAAACCACACCCTGTTGAACCCTCCCTGTTACTCTGATAAGGGAAGGAATGCTGCCAGCAGCATGTGAAAACCGAGTTCTTCTTTCCCCAACAGAACGATTCCAAGCAACTGTCCTGGGAAAATTCCACCATCACAAGTGTGAGAGTGCATCAATTGAAAAAATGATTTTATTGATGGAAATCCAACTTGCTGTATTGTTTTTGTATGCTGTATTAGCAAGGGTATGCATTTTCCTCACCACACAGAATTGAGATTCTGAGAGGCTTGTGTTTTGGGTCCAAGAGAGGTCCCCAGAGCAATACGGAAGGTGTGGACCAGATCTACTGCTGAACTGCCACCAATGAACAGGTGAACGAGAATGGCTTGAATTTACCTGCAACCAGCAATATTGTTGGTCTTCTTGGTGTTGAGAGACAGATTTTCGCTACACAAGGCTACAAGATGCTCTTCTCCCCCTTTGCTAGACGAGTTGTTGTTGGTGGTGTCCTCGGCACACCTGCTGATGTGGTTGCTGCTGTACTTGGTCACCAAGTCATTTGTTAGGAGGATCTACAGCACTGGTATTAAGGGTGATTGTGTGGGCCATCCTGTTGCTCAGGAAATAAATTCTCCAGAATGGTGATGAAGTGGAAGATTAAAAACCTGTGGAGGGGGGAAAAGTTATCCAACAAGTAAACTGCATTAACCCAGGTGACCTAGCTGCCTACACACGGCTCTAACAGTATACTTAGAAAGAGTTAAAGCAACTGGTTCAAGTTCCACCATCCACCATCTAGAGGCTTCTTGAGCTGTCAGTAGAGAAGACAGAAGAGGACAGCTACTCTGAACACAGCAGCAGGTTCTGTTTATTACATTAGAATCAAATGTAAGTGCAGCTTAGGTATTTAAACTTACAGTTCAACAATGGCAATGCTAAGCTAATAATGAGGATTCTAGAAAAAGTTCTGAAAAAACTTTTCTGAAAAAAAAAAAGCTGTTAAATTCAAGTTAAAACCTGAATTTAACAGCTGAGACTGAAGATGCATCCCTGATGCCAGCTGGCAGATGCAGGTTCTCGCTAAAACGACTGGAGTATCAGATGGTGGCATCCACAAATCGCAGAGAACACTCTAGACTGCAACTAAAAAAATAAAGATACCCCTTATCAAATATAAATAATTCTGAAGAAAAAACTAAGTGCTTAAGTAGAAAGAACACCATTTCACTGAGAGGTATACTGTGCACATTAGGCGACATCCAAAGTCCAGGTATTTGAATATAAGGTACTTTTTTTTTTATTATTTGGCATCTTACTTGAGCAGCTCATTGCATATACATCAAAGGGAAAAAGTTTAACTGTGAACTGTATAAAGACAGAAACTAGTACACAACTGACCTTTATAAATAAAAACTCTTTTCAGATTAAAAACTTGTATAAATCAAAATCTTTCAGCAATAAAATATTTCAATAGTGATCTGTTCAACAGGCATTGTTATGCCTAAAATAATTTAATGCTATTGTGTCTTTTTCTCTGGATCACAGTAAAAAAGAAAAATCAATACCAGTTTCTACATTTTTTCCAAACCAGTTTTAAAAAAAAAAAAAAAAAAAAAAAAAAAAAAAAGCAAAACATAACAAACCTTAGGCATTCCTGAAGTGCAATTTCTGTGAATGGCATTTAAAAATGTTTGGTTAACAATGAATACACACCAGGTAGGTAAAACTTGATTATACCGGTAACCAGCAGATATGCTACTTTTAAAAATAAACTCACAGAAGCTGACAGACAAAAGACAGAAAGAATCCAGTAACTTTAGGCGTCAAACACCAAGACTGAATTTGGCTATGCTGGTGTGGCTAAAAATAAATGTTTTGTGCCTGTGCACCGGTTCTGCTCCACCTGTGCAGCACACTGTAAAAAGGCAGATTCCACTGATCGGACACCTGTCCATGGCCTCCAGTTATAGTATGCTTTATGCTTGTATACCTTAATAACAAAAGCTGTACATCTGATGAAAATGTGTTAGCTACAACTCTTTAAAGCCAAGGAACCACCTAATCCTCAGCTTAAGATCTGCTGATGCCGCATCCCTTGCGACAGAACACTTGATAAAATACTAATGGAAATATCATGTACAACAGCAGGATGTCCTTTAAGTACCATAATGTAGCGACACAAGTGAGCGGGGAGGAAGGGGGGGGAGGAAAAAAAAAAAAAAAAAAAAAAAAAAAACCACAAACAAACTTTGGTTTATAACCCAGAGAGCCATTGCACTTTCAAGCTCCATCCAAAATATGTCGATCACAGACGTGAGAATTTGCGGACGACTCAAGAAAAATTACAGTAAGGTTCACTGGCCAAGTAAGATTACGCTTTATCGGAATCTGTACAAAAATAAGTATCTGCAGAAAATGGGTTCATTCAAATAACTCTGTAATTGCACAGTATCACGTGGTGCTCTGCTCCGCACGCAGTTACACCTACACTCAGGTGTCCACAATGGGACCAAGACTTTTCTGGCAGGTTCCCAAGTGAAAGTTCATTCCTTGCAATAATTTACAACATTAAAAATAAAAATAAAAATAAAAAAAACATAAGAAAATGAAGAGAGATGTATATCATCTCTGTTTTCTCTGGCCCAGAAGCGGTACTGGCTGGATCAAGTTCTGCTCTGGCACTTCCTGGAGGAGTGCCGGTTTTCCAGTGCCCTCTGCAGGCTGTCCGGCACACGGCAGGCACTTACAAGCGGAAGGTTCACCCCGTGGTGCAGAGACGTGACCACTGCAGTCTCGTGTTACACCAGTTCAGTGGGCAGTGGGGAGGCACTGAGCCCTGGAATGTGTATTGGTAAGGCCACGAATGCACAGTTCAACTCCAACACCCCCTCCCCCAACGGTTTCATATCAAGTCAGGGCTGCATGGTGGTATAGGTGCCTCACTCTGCTGGGGGCTGCTCTGCATCTGAACTGCAGTCTCTGCGCTGTGGTAGTAGGGTAAAAAGGGTCGTTCCAGTGCACAGATGCGCATGGCCAGGTAGGTGTGCTGTAGCAGATGTGGGAAGCGGGAGGTGAAGTAGGACACAAACTCATCCGGGATGGAGCCCAGTGTCTGCTGCACTTCCTCTGGCAGCTCCCTGTAGTGGTGCTTCTGTTTGGGACATCATAGAAACTAACATTAACACAAATGTGCATTTTGTACATCATACACTAATTCACAACAATATTGTTTTTGGGACTTCAGTAAACATTAGTCTGTCCAAAAATCTGCAAAAGGATTTTTTCATGTACAATTAATTTGCAAATACAGTAACAACTCAGTATTATCGTCTATAGCGTGGTTTTGTATAACAAATTTACACTGTTTTAAAAGTTTTCTAAAGTATTTTAAAACGTTTTTGGAATTTTGCTTTAAGCAAAGCTTTGTCTGTTTATTGCTTATTATTGAAGCCATAATGAATCTGTTTGTTTTCAAACACAATTCATGCAATAGACTGTATTAATGATCTCTTACTGTGTTGTCATTATGTGTTCCATTTCTCTAGATCCCATCTAAAACACTCAGGTATTACTGTATAAACTTATTTAATTACTGACAAACACATCAATGCTGCACAGAACAGGGGGTCCCAAATATAAGAAACTAATGTAAAACTGTACAAGCAGAAAACATTTAGTGGGAATATTTTTAACACATAAAAATTAGAAAACTAATGTGGATCAATAAGACATAATTCAATGACTGAAAAGCATGCAGACCTGTGCTTTCCATCTTTTTACCAGTGCTTTAAAACAGGGAGCTACAATATTAAGAATGAACAAGAGTGACTTATTTGGTGGTGTCATACTGCTGAACATAAGGGTAGAGGGAACTTTTACAACACTGACAGCTGGGCTGTTACTGGTTTGCTCCATAGTATGGTATCATGGACCAACTCACCTTGTTCCTCATGGCACGGAGGAGATCTCTGACTGACCCTCCTTTATATGATCGGAACTTTCTCAGGTCTGTATAGAAAAACAGCAGCAACACTTCATAAACCCCCCAGTAAACATGCCCTGAAATGCAGAACTGCACATATAGTCTGGCTTACATAATCAAAATAGTCATACCTCTTTGGGTATGTCACATGTGTGTGTGTGTGTGTGTATTAAAATAGAGTAGTCATGTTAATATACAACATTTCATGCAGAATGAGACTGGTTGACCAGTCAAGGTGATGTCTTCAAATCAAGATCTAATAAAGTCTCACATCTAACTGAAGACTTACCTGTCTGCAGGGGAACAGTGATGTGTTCTCTCCAGTCCCCCTTCACAACTGCCCTGCCCCCCCTCTCCAGCTGTCGGACTATGGGCCCATCCAGAGGTTCTTTCTCTATCCTGTCGCTGACATCCTGTGGCAGAAAACAGTCTCAACTCAGCAACAAAAAGCATTCCACAGAAGTTGGACATGCAACAGTTTCACAGCAACCAAGGAGCTATTATGGGTGGCCAGAAACCTGGAAGAACTGCAACTGCTTCTCTAGGCTCCAGAAGAATGGGTGCTTCAGCACACTTTCAGCTGATGGTCTCCTCTGGGGGTCCATGCTCAGCATTTGCAGTATCAGGTCTGCGGCGACTATATCTTCTGCCGAGGACACAGTCACACACAGCGATTTAACCATTTTTAAATTGACAGCAGGAAGAAAGTAGACTTGTAGCATGAAGGCTGTCGTACGCTTCAAACTTAAACTGACTGAAAATGATGGATATCTGCAGTCTTCACACCAACTCCTCAAAGAGGAAAACAGTCTAAACTGGTCAAACAAAAAGCTTTTACAAAACAAATTTTTGTGGTTGCCTCACCATGTTTGTCCGGATGAAGCTGATCCAGACTGCATGCTCCCAGGAGGATGTTTGCTTGTCTCTGCAAGGACTTGCCAAATGGATGGTTGCCCTCAGACACGACGTAATAGAATACACAGCCAGCAGAGAAGATGTCCACGGCACAAGTCTGCAAGGGATAGGTTGGTTAAGCTATGATCATCTCTGTAGTCATGGTTCAGCGTTGCTCTGGTCATACTGCAGACGCATGTGACGCACAACAGCAAAGCAATAGGGACTGTAGTAAATGTTCACCTTCCACTTAAATTAAACAAGCAAACAGTTAGCCACTTCACCCTACACGTAAACCCAATAAAATCAAAGTATTTAAGTATAGGACATTTCCAAACACTGCCTATGTGTTGCATTAAACATCAGTTTGTAATTTTAAAAAAAGAGTAACATAATGTCACATTAGGCCAACAAATTCCGAAAACTTATGTGACCTGCAGGATACTCACAGGATTGGCCTTACTGTCTTCACTCAAGACTTCCGGTGCGATCCAACCCTCAGTCCCTGGGACCCCAGACCTCCTGCTGAAGCTGTGTCTGCCTGCAGCCAGCTTCTTACAGAGGCCAAAGTCTGAGATCATGGCCCGGACCCTGCCGTGAGCATTGGGCATTGACACAAGGATGTTGTGGGGTTTCAGGTCTCTGTGTACTGAGAGGAAAACAACACATCACAACAGAAAACAGCCAACATTTATTTCAGGGAAAAAAAATAAGCAAATGAAAAAAAAAAATTTGAAAAACTTTGCTCACCAATGCTCAGAGAATGGAGATGTGCCAGTCCTGACATGGTCTGCTGGAGCAGCATCACTGGCTCCAGGCCATGTCGGTCGAAGTCCTTTTGTTCCACATACTAAAGGGGAGAAGGAAAACAAACATGTCAAAGTGACCTGTTCCTGAGCAGTCACTGAAGTTCAACAAGCTACCCTGTGAGGGTTTGGGAGGTTCAGGTATAAACATATAAAATTTGGAGTGTTGAAGCTGTTCACTGACACCACGAGACAACTATAAAATTAAAGGCCTTTGTGATACACCGTTTAACACCTGCTGGAGCTTGAAGACCAAACAGAGATACAGTGGTTGTATCCTGAAGAAAGGAGACCGATCTGGTAAATGTTTTGCGCTCCCGCACCTCCTGCAGTGTGGCAGCACACAGTTCGATGGCGATGTACTGGAACTGACGATCCTTTTCGGTGCAGAAGTAGCGAATAACATTGGGATGTTCATCGGACTCGCGCAGCAACTGCACCTCCCGGTCAGCGAAGCTAAAGCACTCGGGAAGGATCCGCTTCACGGCTACAGGTCGATTGTCAAATTGACCCCTGTGACAGGTGGAGGTAGCACTGGTTACGCACATACAGGCCTATCTGCTGGGTGTCCAGTTTGATAAACATTTCCCTGTGTTTGCACATGCAATGCTTGACAGCCCAACTTTGAAGGCATTTTTCCATATTTAACACTGAAAACCCATACAGTATTTTGCTGATTTAAAACATCAGCTTTCATTATCACATAGTATTAAGCCTACCATGAACAAAATGGATAAAAAAATGATTATAAATCCCTTTATTTTCTTAAAGTTCTTGGTTACTTTAAGAAAAATAAAATACACACTGCATGTATGGACTGCCACTCAGATGTACACATGTCCTATTCTATTCAAATCAGGAAGTTGTGCATTACTTGTTTGTATAAAAAATATCTTGTACTGTACTAACAAAAAAAAAAAAAGAATAATAAGCTTAATCTATTCAGAAACAGCAGAAATTCTCAGGCAACTACAGACTAAAATGTCAGCCTGGTCATATTTCAATGACCATTCATTTACTGACTTACTTGTACACAATGGTTCCCTCAGCACCGTGGCCCAGAACATTCTTGGGATTAAAAGTAATGTTTCCCACACGTACGATAGTCGACTCCTCGTCTAGACAGAGATCAAATGCTAATTAAATACAAATTAAACAATAAAAGCACATTTCATAAAACCTCTGCAACAATATCCTGGAAACAACGTGCCCCTCAAGTGGCAATCAATGTCAGAGCAACTGAGGGCCTACAGCTACTTATTCGATTATAACAGGAACCAGGAGTGACAAAGTGGTGCTGCCTCTTGTCACTCTTGGCTTTATTTTCTTCAAAATTCTTTCAAATGACTTTATTTAAACAAAGAGGACCATAATTTATCAGGTGCCAGAATGCCATACCTCCCTCTTCGTGCTCGTTGGCTGAGTTGCCAATCTCAGATGCCGACAAGTTGGAGTGGTTGGAGGCTAGGGGAGTGAGACTGGGGCTGCTGTGATTGGAGCCCTGCACACGTGCCGCATCTAGGAAATCTGCGTCTAGGGGCAGGTCACTGGGAGGTTGGAAGATGAGTTGTTGCTTCTGCAGCAGCTCCAGCTTCTCCTCCATCTGCCTTTGAAACTGCTGATGCTGCAGCTGCTGCTGCTTGTGTACAGTCTGCAGATGGAATAGAGGTAGACAGCATGTGAGACATCCAAAAAGGACCCACAAAGTTTACACACTACTCAGTTATTCAATGAAACCAGAAGTAAAAATAACTTCAGAACATTAAACACGCACGCACGCACGCAAAACAGAGCAGATAATGAGTCGGGAACACTGAACTATATCCTGAAGGTGGCTGTTTAAATCAACATCTAATGCTGTACACTTTAAGACTAAATAGTTCCAATAAAAATACTCTTGTAAATCTTAATGTAACACGGAAAAGTTTTTTCAGATAAAAGCTAAGCAAAGTAAGGAAAAGCATTCACCTAAAATGGAACAATTGCCACCTTGCATCACTGCAACAGCACATGCCAGAAACATACAGCAATTCTGTGATATACAGTGTTTCTGAAAAACCATTTCAAAGTCAAAACTTTGTAAATCAAAGACATTAAGCTCATTAATGGTAATTACTAATGGTAAATATGCTTAAGGGTTCTGACCTTCCAGAAAATGGGACCTTGGGAACACAAGCTTTATTTCTATACTGCTGAACCCTTCCCATCATGCTTTGCTGCATACTGTATGTGTTTTTTTTTTTTTTTTAAAGTTATGTTTAATAAGCGGCTTGGTGTTTTGTACTAAACCTGTTCATCATAGTAAGTGTGCTGAAAAAGGGCTCGTGTGCGCCCTGCACTTTGTGGTGCATGCATACATTCCATTACAAACTGGAGAAATAGGCCGTCTGGTTTGAGAAATACAGGTTAGTCATTAATTTTGAAATTAAATACAATTGGCCATAACAGAGTTTTAGTTTATCCGATGTTTATAAATTTGCCAAGTCCTTGCCTTGGGGTACGTGATGACAAAAGCCAGCCAGCCAGCCAAAAGAAAGGTGCTGAAGATTATGGTGGCCATGTCCTTCAGCATGGTGTCCACTGGGGCCTCTACACGTGGTGGCTTGGAGGTCTTCTCTTGGACAGAAGTCTCAGGGGGCTGAGGGGTGCTCTCCTCCATGTCAATGTCATTCACCGTCTACCATTAATGTCATCACAGAGACAGACAGGTAAGGAAACTGCTAATCAGAAGAGTGCACACATAAATTTCCCCACAGACAGGCAAATTCACCATGCAACATGCACCATTTATCGAGTGGTAAGATGCTTCAGGACGGGCAGTTCTGAGCCATGGAGGAAAGGTCTCAGATGAAGTCCTTGGATAAACAACAGACTTCATCATAACTCGCATATTACTATACCAAAATAAGTTATCCTGAGAGTTTCTTGCTTTCACTCCACACCCCTGGTACAGCAAACTACACTGATGCTATCTTAGCACTAAGCGACCAACTCAAGTTAACTGCAGAAATAAGGAGCCTAGAACTTTTTTAGTTACCAATCTTCCAGTCAAATTACAGTTCATGAGCTTTAGAAATCAATGGTGCTATTCTTTTCCGGGAAACTACCTGCATATGTAACAAACACCTCCCTATTCATGGGCCAATATGCTTTCGAAAGAAGCTTAAGGAATGTCTGACGTCATGGCATAACAGATACTACATCATCTGTACAAAGCCAAAGTTGTTAAAAATCATGCTAGACTTTACAAGTTAGGCCCTACCCTAGCCAACATAGCCAAATTAGGCAATAAGCAAACTAGCCACTAAACAGTGCTGCCAGCATCAATCTGTACAAGCCTAGCTGCTACGTCCTACTCCACCAGGAGTGTAGATGCCTGCGAACTTTGCTAGGCTCGGAAAAGACTGTTTCCTCCCTGTGCTCGTCAACTCAAACAGAATGGACTTTGAGCTTTTACACAACAATGCTCTGATGTTTTGAAGACGTTCTGGAACAGCTAGTTATACATCTCCACTTTTAGGACCTCTCTTATTAACCTGTCTCTTTGCCATGTCTATTATTACATTATATCTAGTTCTTACTGTAAGGAAAGACAGACAATTACAAATTACATTCTCAATTGTCTTCTCCGCAGTGGGAGGGATGACACTGGCTGGCTGACGGGCAAAGTTGTCCGGAAACCTTTCCAGAATGTTCTTGTGGGCATCAGGAGGTGTCTCATGGTGACCTTTGTGGAAAAGGGCAAAAGCACTGAAGACTAGAACTACTACATACACAAAAATTCTCATTTCTATCAGAATTTTTTAAACCTCTCTATGACAATAAATAGGGCAGCTACCCCCCCCCCCAAAAAAAAAAAAAAAAAACTATGCAATGTTATAATTAACATCACTATGCTTTAAATTACTTTCTGCGAATGGTGTGGCACTATTAGTTACCAATAAGAAGAAGATAGTTGCTCATGAAGTTCATGCGGCCTGGAGTGACCTTGACATCGGTGCTGGGGGTGATGACACACTCTTTGTCATCCTGAATGGTGAATTCCGATTGGCTGGGTCCTTCCAGCAAGGGGAAGGTACTACCACGGGGCTGAAATAGAACGCACAATGACAACTGAATTCCACCATCTTATTCACAGCTGCACCAAATAAATAAATAAATAAATCCAGCAGACAAGTCTCAGCTTGGTAAATGGTTCTCTTCCAAAAGAAAACAGATTCCATTGACAATTAAAACAGATAAACATACAAACAAATAATTGAGCTTCTCAAGTCCAAAGTATACAGCTGATATGCAGCAGAGGTCATGTTCAGCTTTGCTATTTCAATATGAACAGTAGTAAATAATACATATGCCCACATAAGCAATTTCCTTACATGACATTTTGATTCTTACTGACTATACTGGAGAAAAAAGGAAAAGGTTAAAAATTAGCTTATTTTTTACAAAAACCATTTTACTTTCTTCCGCTAGAGAAGCCAGCATTTGAACTGCACGATGAGTTTAATATTTGAATGTCTGGTCACCCTTTTGGATCTTGAGTGCCACATGACTGAAAGGTACTAAACACTAACCTACTGTGTTGTGTATTTGTATGCATTAGCAGTATAACAGTATTAATTTTCTGTGACCTTATTCTGTTCCTAATTTTAAAAAAAAAAGAAAAAAAAGACAGACACTGGGCAAAGAAACATTTCTCTTCTGTGATGATAGAAGAACTATGGCTTGAGTAATTCTCATAAAAAAAGGAGAGCTGTCAGAGTTATTCATACCTGTGATAAACCTCCCTGTATGCGAGCAAGTTCACTAAAAATACTCAGTTGGGGAAACACAAATCTGGGCAAAAATTCATTTCACATCTTCTACCTACATGAACAATTCTGAGCTGAAGAGCAAATGCAATTCAGGAAATCCTAAGTGGTATACTAAGGAAAATTAGACAAGTTTCTTTGAGAAGGTGGAAAGTCTTTATGCTACAATTGAACAGACTTGTTCAAAGAAATGTCCTCAAAAAGCTCTGTAGAAGTTGTGCCAATTATCATACGAGCCAGTTAGTCTGAAACAATTGCTCAACCTTCTTCAGACATTAAACTGACAACCAGACAGATTTCAAAGCACCACTGATGCTTACCACAACCGTGATGCCATCATGCACCAAGGATGGAGATGCATACAAACTGGTGGAATACTTGCCAACGTAAAGTGTTGACCTGATGGGAAAAATAAATATAATTAAAAATTCAAAAGCGCTGCTTCTAAATTAAGAAAAACAAAGAATCAGAACTTGTCATGGGAGTTCTTGGTGGCAGCTGTGGTACAACAGAAATTTTCCTGCAAATGCTATATTAAAACCAAAACACAATGGGTAGACACTATTGTTTTTACAGCTACATTAAATAAATGATTAATAAAAAGTCCTTAAACTGTGTAGCTACAATTCTTTTCAGTTTCTGTGGACCACAGCTGTTTAAATGTAGCTTTAACAATTGTGATGAGAGCACTCAGCCATGCTGCATACGTCAGCTTATTCTTGGGCTTCTTCTCCTTGGGAAATGGGTACTTCCACTGGGTGATGCGGCCCACCTCCCCAGACATGAAGGTGAGATAGCGCAAGGTTTCCACAGCAATGTTGGTGTGTGGAACCTTGCGGAGTCCATCGCGTTGCCAGATGTACATGGCAACTACAGGAGAGTTGTAGTTCTGCACCCACTGCACATCCCCTGACTCACTGTCCACCGTCACCACAAGGCCATCTCCATTGGACACAAAATGGGCCATCTCTGTTTAACAAGTAAGGGTGGCAGAAAGAGCTGAGTCACTCATTTTGTGGTCAGAATCTTTAACATTAATATCAAGGACAACTTCTCTTCCATGTCCAGATATTCAAGACGCCAGCTGTCTGCTTTACCAATAGTTGATAGGGACAGGACTTGTTGCTGATGTGACCATTATATAAATGACCTTTATATAATATCGTGCCATATCCCTTCTAGGACACAAAAGATGCCCTTTAAAAATACAACGATCAATTATTGTAGGTTTTCTTTGCAAAACCATATACAGCTACTACTATCACTGTAACTCACTAGATGTGCTAAGTGAAGGGCTAGTATGAATGTCTGCCTCTTACCGTATTTGCCATCATCATCTGGCATTGAAGAAGCATAGTCGGAGTAGGTGGCATTCCAGCGCAGCTCTCGGTTTTTTGTGTCATACATGGTGATGGTGTATTCTGAGGAGATCATCATCACAGTAATCCCAGTGCCAACACTTTTCCCTTGGTCAAATCAGTTGCAAATGTTATACGTGAACAAAAAGTTTAATTTTCAAAAAGCTGTTTTCCTTCCCAAAAATGAAAAAAAAAAAAAAAAAAAAAAAAAAAAAAAACAATGAATCTATAGAGATAACATTAAATGATAGAATACGAAATAAAAGATTAAGCCATGTGACGTAACTTTTAAGATCCTTTTACATACTGTAAAAGATGTCAGATTCTAAGATATAAAGGCAAGAGGATCCTCACACAAAGGAAACCCATGGAAACAGCACTGAACAATTCTATTCTCCTGTTAACAGCAGATCAGTTACAGTCCCTTTACTGTGGGAAACGCAGGTCAATGGCAGGAGTGGCTGCTGCAAAGTAAGTCTGCAAAGTAAGTCTGGGTTTCTGCAGGCCTCCAAACACCCCCCAAGAGCACTACCTGTGCGGCCCAGGTACAGAAGTGAGGAGGAGGGACAGAGAGTCTCAGCAAAGGACGATGTCAGGGTCTGCTGCTTCTCTCCTGTCAGGGGATCCACCACATACCAGAGGTCCTGTTTCTTACCTGGGGAGCCAGGAAGACATTAATAAATATTAATGAAGTATCAAACATTTCTGCTTATTTCAAAGCAGCATTTTCACCTTTTCAGCTATTAATCAGCTGGATAAGTGAATTTAAATATCACTGTAGTACAAGCTGCTTGAGTTATTCCTACAAGCAGTAATCTACATGCACTCAGGCATTATTTAATGCAAAGATTAAATCATGATTCTGATCCTGGCCTGAAATATAAATATTTGATACTATGCCTTTAAATTCTGTACTTTTGCCAGTTTTCTTACCTAGTATTTTACTAAAACAACTGACATCTTTCAAGGGCAGACCTGCAGTTTACTCAAAAAGGACCCTTGGCTCTACGTTAGATCGCTGTCCCTCCATGAAACTTCTTGACTAGCACAAATCTCTCAAGTTCACTCAATTGGAGACTTTGTTTTATACAAAGCTAAATTATCCGTATGTAAATNCCCCTCTTCACGAGTCAGCGTTTCTCTTCTGAAATGCCCATTCTGACGTCCGCTAAGGTGAATTCTAATAAACCTTCAGAAGCAGCTCAATACATAACAAAGGATTGTCTGTAACTCGGCGCGGGGTGGTGAGCCTTTTCCTGTAAGGAGAAACTTTTACTTTTACTCGCTCTGAAGTCAGGGCCTCACGATAGTGTTGTCAGAGGCAAACGGACAAGCAGGTAGAGAGCTTGCCAAAGTCTTGAGGACACCTCAACAAATAAATCCCAACATTACCATAGCACTGTCCAACAGCAGGTTATCATTTTCCCAAAAAGCTGTGCAAAAGACGAGGGCTTGTCTGCATGAACTGTGCACTGACTGCACTGCTTGCCTTGGGAAATGGAAACGACTATGCCTTTGGGTCCTTTCTCTCAAGTCTCAGTTTTGGACAAAGGGGCTGCAGGAGATGCAGCTGTTAGAGCGTCTGCTTTGTATTCAGAGAACTGGGTTTTGAACCCCACTCCTACTGCAGTGCACTTGATCAAGATTCTTATCCTCAGCTGCTCAGAAAAATAGCTGAACTTCAACCTCTGTGCTATCTAAAACTTGTCTGTGGTAAGTAACACTGCTAGGTAACATCTATAGGTTTTTTATTCAAACCGATATTTTACTGAAGCGGTTCTGTAAATGTGTGTGAGTGTGCCTCAAGAGAGCGCTCTTATTTGCTCAGACGCCCTTCAGTTCCTTAACCACCGTACTAACCCCAGACCTGAACATGCATTCCTATATGCACTGCTGTGTCAGACCCCTGGTGACACTGCCCGTCAGTTTACAGACATGGGTTGTAAGTTTCATTTAAAAATTTGATTTCAGTACATGTAAATAAGGAAATTGTAATGGTTAAAGTTTTACTTTTAAAATGTCAGCTCACTCAGAGCTTGTAAACCCCTACTTGGTTTCCTATAAATGTATACTGCATGGCCAAAAGTATGTGGACTCCCCTTCTAATTCTGTTTCAGCTGCACCAATGCAACATACAAACACAAGCTTCCAGCTTTGTGGCCACAGTTTGGGGAAGAAGCTCCTTTCCTGCTCCAGCATGACTGCCCCTCCCCATGCACAAAGCGAGCTCCATAAACACATGGTTTGCCTGGGTTGGTGTGGAAGAACTTGAGTGGCTACACAGAGAGCTGACCTCAACCCCAGTGGACGCCTTTGAAACGCACCGGAACGCCAACCTTCTCGCCTGACCTCACCGATGCTCTTGTGGCCGAATGGGCACAAATTCCCAAAATCTCACGGAAAGCCTTCCCAGAAGAGTGGATGCTGTTATAGCAGCAAAGGGGGAACAACTCCATATCAATGTCCATGGCTTTGTAACGGGAGGTTTAACCAACACTTATGGGTTTGATGCTCATGTATCCACATAGTTTTGTGCATTTAGGATAGGAAAGAATACTCAGAAGAGGAACTCGATCAACCCGAGGGGAAATTCACCAGTATATTCTATATACTGTACTAGACTTTACGGCATGCTACACTCTATTATTCTGCACATTACCAGTCTTTTCGGTGCCCTCCTCTCTCATGCTCCTCAGTAAAGTAGTTACACTTGACCATGCTCATTATCACCTTTCAATCCATTAGCACTGAACATTTAAGCTCGGTAAACACGAATTACCCGAAGGGGAATTGTATGTAAAAAAAAAAATCCTCTTTGATTTCATCTTGAGCGGGAACAATTTCACTGTATTATCCTCACAGCAGGTAGCTACTCCCCTGTAATAGATCCACGCACTGAAAAAAGTTTTTCCCCCCCATCTTTCTCTCTCTCGCTCTCTTTTTTCCGGAATACCTTGCATTTCGAATGAAAAGCACCATTTACATACAGCTTTTATGTGCAAAGAGTTAAGACAGAAACTGCAATTTTTGCATATGAAAGAGAACTGATTTGGCTTCGTGAACCATAGAAAGATCAAGGAGAGGGGAAAAAAGCAAGATTAAAAATAAAAAAGGGAGATGGGATTGGTATTTGTTTCGCCTTGCCTGATGCAATTTTCCCAAATGCGATATTGTCACATAGCCTCCCATCCTCTCATCTCCTTCCCAAAGTGCAAGGCCAGACTTAAAACAAAAAAACGATGGCGGTGGACGGCGCTGGATTTGTTTTCATTGCATTTCTCGAAACGCCCGTTTCGTAAACAGTATTTCGTAATCATCTTTGTCGGATTCCGTGCTTTCAGAAACGCCGCAACGTCTCGAAATCGTTGCTTTGTTTGCTGGACAAAGAAAAACTATGAAATGGTCACGCGTGGGTATCGGAAGGTTGGTGACTGAGATGGTTTTGCGGCACTGTTAAACAGTTCTATTTTTGGGTGAATTTTTGCGATGACCCTCCCGTTACTCATTCTCTGGCTCAGAGCACTCGTCTTTCGGCAGACTGGGCTTCCTTTCATCCATTGACATGGCTGAATGGCCACACGCTTGGCTCTGGGCGGTAGGAGGTGCCGACCCTCCGTCTTGGACACGCAGGCTGGCATTTATGAGCTTCAGGCATTGTGTGAAGCAGAATAACCTGCCCACTCTCATCTCAAGGTCCCAAGGTGTCTGTAAAGTGGTTGCCATTTTGTCGATCTTCCAGGCTCCAGCTTCTCCATACGTCTGCCTTATCTTTTGTGTGACAGCGGGACAAACGTGGCTGGAAAACTGAGATGTACCTTCTAAATTAATACGATAATCCAGCACACATCTCGCACCGTACACATAGGTTTTGGTCTGTCTTTCCTTCTCCACCTCCAGGCACCTGGGACAATGCTTTTGTCCAGCTTTCTGATGGAGCACCGAGAAGGTCCTCTTACAAGCCACCTGCATACATCTCCCATACAGACATGGCTCCGTCCACATGGGGAGTGTGTGTTCATAACATTTGCAGAAGCAGTTCATCAGGAAGCCATATGCTCCTCCATCCCCTTTCCTTCTCCCTCCCCATCAGTATCTGTTATGTCAGCGTTCTTCTTACGCTCCGGTTTGGACAACAGGAAGCCCTGTGGCAACTCTGCCTCTTTGAAAAAGATCCGCCTGCTGATGGCAAAGACCGCAGCGGTTGAGAAGGTCCTCTCCTGAAATGGCCTCCTTCTGCAGCCAGCGTATACAAGGTCAGCAAAATGTTGTTATGGAGATGCTTGAAGGACATATGAAAGCAATCGTGTTGGCCCGTCATGATGTCACAGTCACGTGACCCCGCCTTTGAGCATTTCCCAGAACAGTGCGGTTCCTTTGATGCTCCTCCTACACGAGACATTATTATTTTGTCGCACTCGGCACTTTGAACAAATTCCGCGACGCGCAAGCAGTTTTGCACGGACCTCAGAGTCGCTGCTAGTCACTGCTCATTCGGGAGTTTTGCTTTAGTCTGAGCGCGCGGCGCTACTTCCGTCTGTGTCTTTGCATGGTCACCAAACTCAAACGCAGTGTCGGGAATGTGAGATGGGGCGAACAGTCGCACCTGCCGTTGTGTGCCGAAAAGGCAAGGTGAGCAGACCGAGGGATAAAGACGCAGAAACAAACTGGTGGCGCGTGCACACACACGCACTCATTTGGGAGTGTTTTTTTGGGCCGCTCCTCCTAAAATGCACTTCTATTCTCTCATCCATCAATAATCTAGGCTTGCGCAAACAACAACGCTCGATATTTGCAGAAGTGTTTTTTAAAAAAAAAAAACATCCCCCACTGCTTCTTTCTTTTTTGTCAATGGAGATAAAGAGGTGATCTGCAGTTCTCTGCATTTAGTGTGAGCAACCAGAGGAGCATGAAGGAGCAGGGCAGGAATAAGGGCGCCTTTGTCTGGTGCAGGTGCCTGCTTGTGCCAGTTGCCCTCAGAGCGGGATGTGGCAACAATGGACTCCTCTGAGGAGACACCTGAGTCAGCAAATGAAGGTGAGAGGGGCCGTTCGGGATGAGATTACACAAGTCAGGGCTTTGCCAAACAAGCTGGAGGGAAGGTGCGGGGAAAAAAGAAATGGGGAAGAAGAGGGATAAAGGAATGGAAGCTAAGATGCAGTCCCTGCGACTGCGTGGAGGTACAGGCCCGGTTAGCCGAGATGGCGCTGCTTCTCATCTTTTCATCATCCGTTCCAGCCTTTGCGTGTTTGTGCCTCCGTGTGTGGGTGAGCGTGGCAGTGTCTCCTGTTACTCGGTCTTGTTTGTCACAGGCCAAGCTGTAGCGCCGATCCCACTGCAGATCGGCTGCGCTCCCCTTTCCATCCTGTTGGCCTGATCCCACGCAAGGTGTCGGACAGGAGGCCTCGCAGACACGTCCGCCTCGCGCTACTGTTTGGTTTGTGCCGAGGGCGGGCGGACGGGCCACCGAACGCCGGCAGGCCTGCGCCTCGGGGGAGATGTTGGCTAGCGTAAGACGTGACAGCGCTGTCACCCGGATAAACAGGCGTGCAGACAGCGGCGTGTAATTACGGCGTTGGGTGTCAGGAAGCGTGGCTTTCGCTGGAACAGCCACCACGCGGTTTACAACACACTGCGACGAACGCGACACGGTCGGCTGGGCTCTGCAAGGCGTCGTCACCGGGCTTGCTTTTCACAGTCATGTTGGAGTCGTGTGTACAGTCGCTGATGTGCTGCCTCCAGTCGTGCTCCTGTGGGTGCGGCGTGTCCATTATGTGGACTAATAAACAGCTTCTAGGCAGAACTTTCTGGAATAAGCTGCATCCGTCTCTCAATTCTCCCGTTTGGCTGAGAAAAGGTGGATAAAAAAAAAAAGTATCCCGCCGGGGCCTCGGTCCCAAACTATGAATTTTTGATCGCGGTGTCAGATTGTGACTGCGATGCGGAGGCGACCCCAGACCGGTTCCTCCCGCCAACCTGAGCATCGCGTTTTACTTCTGCCTTACGCTGCTTTGTGTTCGTTGGACTGACTGACAAGGGCGGGGAAATCGATCCTGCACGGTGGGGGGGGAGGTTCAGCTGGAGCCAAATTTGCGCAGATGTCCCCTAAATGTGACGCGGCGATTTTTTCGCGCCCGCCGTCCGTCCTTTCGCAACAGGGCCGAGGTTTGACGGTCAAGGAAGAGGTTCCGAATGAGGCGTTTGAAGCCCGCTGGACAACCTTCACATCCATTTCAGTCACCGGCATAAAGAATGCGGGAGAGAGGAATGGCGTGAGAGATGTAAAGGGGAAAAGGGACAGAGAGGAGAAGGAGCAAGAGAGGCAGAAAAACGGGAGGAAAATAGCGATAAAGGGAGCGCGAGAGACAGGGAGCGGCAGAGAAGGCAAGAGCAGGAAAGGCGAGAGAGAGAACGAGAGAGGAGAGGACTAAAGAAAGGAAGAGAACGACAGAAACGTGGAGAGGAAAGAGGCGCTTTTCTCGGTGGCCCGACCGGCACTGCGTGCGTTCGGCACAGTCGACATAATTATGAATATATTTTTAATTCAGGCCTCGCCAACGTCAGACGCAGAACTCCGTTCCGAAATATATTTAAGTGGGTTACGTTCCCCACCAGCAGATGGTGGGCGGTAAGGGGGAGCCTTTATAATTTCACATGTGTGACGGGAATGACGGCTTGAAATAGAACAATGCAGGAAAGAAGCGTTTCTGAGGAGGAGTCACTCAAAGCCTTCCAGCTCTGCAATTGTTTAAAGCCTTCCTACTGTTTTGTTCTGCTCTGTCGAGCTTTTTTTCCCCGTTAAGGCGTTTGTTTGTTTATTTATTTATTTAGTTCTCGATTTATTTATTTATCTATTTATTTACCTATCTGTTTTACGTACAGTCTTACCGTATAGAGTGCGGCGTAGAGCCGCGGAGGAGCGACGCCTCGAGATAAGCGCCCGTTGGGATCAAAGCCCCTGTCCTGTCCTCGCGATGGAAAGCTGGGGACGGGCAGGATGCGATCGGGACGGAAGGCGGTCGAAGCGCCGAGCGCAACGCGTTCTCAATAAATCAGTCACTTCGGGGCGTAAGCGAGGGCGAGCGCCAGTTCCCTTCACTGATCTGCGGCGAACTGCGGTGAAGCCGCAGCCGGATTTATGCAGACTTTGAGTAGCTGCGTTGCCCGGTGTGAGCTGCGCTGTCAAACGCCGCGGCGGTTGGGCAGCGAGCGGTGAACGTAATGAATTTTGCTCCCGTAAATGTTCGTCATATCGCATCTTGAAGGGCGGAAAAAAACAAAAAACGGAGCAAGCCGCAGCGGAAAGGCCTCTCTTCCGCAAAGATGTACGGAGAATTAAAACTACTGGGCGTTTTAAATGCCTTGCGTAAATGGCGGCCAAAAATACGATCACTCCATCCCTATTGCCCAAATGCGTCAGCCAAGGAAAGTCAGTTTGCTGACGCACATTAGCTCATAACTCCACCGCCACCGAAAAAGAACAAAAGCAGCAATAATAATGAAAAATGCATGCGGCCTACAAGTCGGTGCCTCCCGCCAACCATCTGTGACAGCCACATGAGAGGATCATGGGAAGACCCTGAAGGGCATAGCCCACTATCTGACCCCCGTCCTGACGGATGCTGTCTTTCAGTCAACGCTCCCCACCTCGTGGCTTGCGGCCTCCACGCCGCTCGGGTAATGAACACGATACACGCGCAAACTGTTATAAAATATTTTTTAGCACACCCGAAACTACTGTTGTGACAAACCGAAAAAATAGCATCGATATAATTTCCCTTCCACAGGAGTTCAAAGCTGTTTGTTCCCGACGTTTGCTTCCAAATCACCGTGCGCTTATTTAACTTTATGCAGCCAGGCTGGGCTGTGCTGCGCCGCAAAAGCACTTCCGGGCGGTGTTTTTTATTTCGGTGTCTGGTGGGATTCAAAATGGTGGTTATATGGATGAAAAGAGATCGGTCTCGCCGGTTCGGTGCGCTTCTCTATTGTGCCGCGATTGTCGTATTGTTCCGCGCAGCTATGCGTGAAACCCGGACACGGCAAGTAAATAAAAAGTGTGCGAAGGCCGAAGCGGGGGCTTAACTGGGGGGCCCCGGTCAGCACAATGCCGCTTCACTCCCCGAAACTGCATTTTTAAAAGTTGAAACGCCAGCAAAAATATCGGGTTCGGGAGCAGCGGTGATGGAGGGTCTCGGGGTCTGCTGCATGCAAGTGATGCGCGCACGCAGACGCACGTGCTGCCTCTTACATCCTTGGTACCATTTAACGTGCATTGGTTCACAGTGTAAAACAAACACTGGCAAGTTAGGGTGTGCACGTGTGTGTTTTTTGCTTGTGTTTCTGCGTGTGCCTGTCCATCGCTGCGTGTCTGTGCGCACCTGTGCCCGTGTGTGTTTTCTCAGCATCTCCCATCCCTCTCGCTCCTGCGCACGGCTGCCATAGAGGAAGGCTAATTAAAGCTGCGTAGGCCCGACGGGGGGCCGCGGGGGGCCGGGGGACCCACGGTGCTCCCCGACGTGATTGATTCGGACTGTCACGGCGCTCGGCTGGGTGTCGCCGAGTAGTGGCAATAAAGGATTTTACACCGTCTTGCGGTAACCTTCCCCTCCATTGTCTGCCAGCATCAAAGCACAATGGGGCACATTAGCATCTTTAATCAGCTGCGGGTGGGGGCAGGGGGGCCCGATCACTTTCATCTGCACCCACCGAGCATTCCTGACCCCCCGGCTCACTGCTGAAAATATATAAAATAATTAAATAGCATTTTTGGCAAAATGGCCCCGTGATGTAAATGAACCCAAACATTTTTGAGGTTTTAAAAGCGTGGCCGCAGCTAAAAACTTTTTCATTACTTTCAAACCTTGAGCTGTCGCCCGGCCCCCGGCACTCTGGACGCCACCTGGGTGACATTTCAGTTTGGCGCCGGGGACGCGTTGTGGAATTCGGGGTTCTGCGCCGACTGAATACGTACAAACGCTGCCGCTGTCCGGGCTTCGGCTGAGCTAAACGCTGTGGAGGGAGGGCGGAGTCCAAAGGGATCCCCTGCACAGCCGGACCGCGGTGCGTGACCCTCTTCGCCGGCACCTTGTCGCCGCTCTTCCGCCGACTGAGAACGAGACCGACCGGAGCCGTACAAAGGCGTTGTCATCGGCATCTGCTTCTAATACTCGGAGATGTGCTGGCGGGGATTAAAAAGGCGCCAAGAACACCTGAACGCGGTGCAGAATTACAGCACAAAGAGGAAGAAAAAATAAACATAGAAGTTTGTTTTTTAACCTTTTCATTGTGGCGAGGGTTAAAAAACCAAGTTTTGCGCCGTTTCGGAAGGGGACTGAGCCTCAAGGACGCAGTTTGGCCACCTCTGCGCTGGGGTTCGTTGGATGTGGGTACAGGCGGCGAGCCCCCTTGGCCTCATGGTGCCCAGCCCAGCTGCCCACCTGCGAATTGCTTTCTTCCCCACAGACAGGAAGGTGGACCCCCTGCCCTTGGGGATGGGGTAATCCTTGCTGCCATCTGTTGACCTCCGTGTGGATGAGTGAGAGCCACACACCAGTTTGGGTGATCGCAGCCCATTACCGCCACCCTACGGCCGGGTGCCATCAGCCACGATATTAGGTGGCATGGGGTGATTTTTTGCATAGGGAGCCCAGAAAAATTTGGGGTGGGCAGCTGAAGTCAGGCCTCCTGTCCCCCTAACCCCTGTATTACACAACGGCTGGGTACAAGTGTCTGACCTGCCCGCCAGAATGCATGGAGTCCAGCTGGAGGAGGCGAATGCCAGACATGGGCCGCTGCACAGACGCAGAAGCTCCAGGAAGACGTTGTGAAGGTCACGTGAGGGCAGCCCGGAGGCCCCATTTCTGCCAGAATGCCACAGGAAACCTCACGAATGATGCTGGGACATTTTGTGCTGTAAACTGCATTTTGGGTGTGAGTGCGGGCTATGCAGTCGCATCCCTAAAACCCTAAATCGCATATAGCTAAACAGGCCTCACCTGTGGAGGCACACGTGAGCCCGGGGGGTCATTCATACTGTGTTTTTGAGGCTGTCCAAGTGGCACTGCGATACAGCAGGTGGCACCGGGGCTTGCGGGTTCGAACGCTGCTCTGAACATTCTTCAGTCTGTGTGGAATTTGCATGTTCTGCTCATATTTTCCAGCATCTCCTTTGGTTGCTCTGGTTTCCTCCCACAGTCCAAACACATGTGCAAGAGGTCAACGGTTAACTTTAAATTGTCCTGTGTGTGCGTGCGCGTTACGAAGTGGGCTACAAAAGGTAAACCTCGGCCAGCTTTGCTCTCTCTGGTCCAGGATGCACCCTGCTCCGTGCCCTACATTTCCAGGATAGGCGCAGGACCTCTGTAGCCCAACACTGTTCAGAAAATAGGGGAAAATCTAATAATAAAGGTGCGAAAAAGAAAAAGAACAAGAAACTGGGAGGCTAAAGAAAACAGCTCGCGTAATGGCGCCACAATGGGGTGGACGCGAGGCTCCTGTCCACCGGCCGTCCTTTGTCTCCGCTCCGCACCGCAAAAGTCGCCCGGGCGGCAAATTTTTATCTCCCTCACGCTCGACCGTGCGCTTTTTGCGAGGGCGGGCTGAGCGGCGCGGCGCGACGGCTGCCAAACTCCGAGCGCAAGAACGTGATCTATTAGCCGGGTAATTATAGGTGATATTTAGAAATGGTTACAAAGCTACATCAGACATCAGCTGAGCATTTACCACGATCTTCATTTGTCTTCGGAATCCCTCTGGGGCAAAATCTTGTCTGAGGAGCGGCAGCCAATGAAAACAAGCGTGGGAAAACAAAAGGAGAGCCGGCTTCTCGCGCGCTTCTCTAATCGGCATCGGCATCGGCATCATCTGCGAGGCCCGGAGGAGAGAAAAAAACCATCAAATATGGAAAGTTAAATAATAGATTAGCATCTTGCTGCCGCTGACATTGTTTTCGTGTGATGTGCGTGAGGGGGATGTGCCTCGCAGCCTAAATACCGTCTGCTATTTGTCCTCGGCGGAAACTGACGCGAGCGTGCGCTCCACCTCACCCCCCCCACCCACCCAGAGGCTACCGCCTCGACTGCCGGGCCAGGCCAGAGACGCGCAAAGGCAAAAACATCTGATAGAAACATGAAACGGTCACACTTACTGTGTTCAAAGGAAAGATGAAGCAGATGTTAATGCAAACGGAACCCCCCCCCCCCATCCACCCCACCCGACCTCCCCTCCCAGCAAACACGGCTCCGCCCCACCCACCTCTAAAGGATGCAGTTTATTAATGACTGGCAAGAAAAAGAGCAGCAACAACAAAGAAAGACGGAAGGGGAGAAGAGGAGGACGAGGAAGACGGAGAAAAGGGAGAGGACGGCGACGGCGGCGAGGAAGAGGCGCGAGCCGGAGAAAACAAACTCGGTTCATTATCGCTAATCTGGTTATCGCACTTTCATGTGTCACTTCTGCGCACAATGCGCTTCCATCATTTATGACTTTTAGCAAATGCATGATGGCGAAGGATTACGTTCATCAGAGGATGCCTTTGAAACAGATATGCTAATTTACCAAAGGAGCAAGAACAACATCAAATATGTGCCAGTGAATAGCCAAGGGACTTTCAAGTCTTAATATCCTTCAGAAGTACTTTATCTCTGCACCGCAACCTGCATTCGCAGCATAAACAGGAAGAGGAGCAGCCGCCGCATCAAAGCCGCTGCAGTCCACGGGTGTAATTTCAGATCAGGTTTAATAAAGGTTATCTGCTACATGCTGATAAAATAAGGCGTGCGAGCGCGCTTGCGTGTTTGTGAGCTCGCGTGTTATTTTTCCACCTCTTCTTCTCCCCCTGCCTTCTTCCTTAAGAGACATTTGATAATGCGGCGTTTTAAGTTTCCCATCAAAGGGCTTGGAAACAATGCGCAACCGGCTGACTCTGACTGGCGCTCCCTGTCTTCCTCTCTCCCTCTCCCTCTCTCCACGCGCCCCTTCCAGCCGCCAGTGCGGGGAATCTGAAGATGGTGGCAGCTGTTTGATAGCATGATAGTCATTTGTTTTGATCTGTCAGTCCTTTGTCTTCTCTTCGGGCCTGAAACAATGGAAGATTAGAATGCGATGGTTGGGGGGCGGGGGGCGGGGGGGTTGAATTGATGTTTTTCTGTTGTTGTTGTTGTTTTTGTCTTAAAATCTTGCACACTTGCCCCTCAAAACTGCTCGCAGTCCTCGCCATCCAACAAACAGCCCTCGTTTCTCAGATGAAGGCCTTGATCCGGAGACACAAAGTCGCGGATTATTAGCGGCGCGTTTCCGTCGGCGTCGGAGGAGGAGAGGCGAGGCGCGAATCCACAGGCGCCCAGTTTGCGCTAAGTAGGCCAGCGCTGCTGTTTGCGAGGATTCCCACAGAAGTTCTCCGTTTTAGGCGGGCCGGCAATGGATCCGGGTAATTCGGCGTGAAACGTGCGTGCCCCGGTCTCGGAGAACCCGAAACGTCTTGCGCCCGTGACATTTCGGACAGCAAAGGGAACGAGGATATTCAGCTGATCGATAAAGGTACAGGTGATGTTAAAAGGTAAGGAGGAATCAAAGCCGGTACTTCCCTGCTCCTCAACCCCCCCGTTCACCGCAGCACTCGGCCTCCTCCCTCGGTCCTCAACAGTTGAGCCGGCGGTCCTTCTTGGCCGAGCGCGGCGGGATCGCGGTTCTCGACGGTTGAGAGTTTCCGCAACAGCAGGAACGGCGCCCAAGGGCGACGCGTCGAAAGCACTGCTGCCGTGGCGATTCCTCGATCTCGCAAAAACAGAGCACGTGGCGAATCGGCACCGTTGCATGAAAGGAGCTCGAAAGCTGCGCGTGTGCAAAAATAATGCAACATAAATTAGCTACACAGCCAATAAACACAGAACGCCGTCTATTTTACGGGCAGCAAGAATAAAATTGCAAAATATTTGTCCTAACTGGAAGGAATATAGAAAATTATCATCGGTTAAGCTTCAGTTCAGGAGGCCGCGCTAATCGAGGTGTTGGTGCGCCGGAGCGAAAATTTTAAAGTTATTCAACATTCATGGTTGAGATTTTTGTTTAGTCGCCGCAAGAACTTTGTGTGATTTCTCAACAGTTACTAAATCCTTCTACATCCTTTAGGTCTGAAAGGAGGGATTACAAAAACAGAAATGTGATGTCCAGGTGATACAAGGACTCAACAGGTGCACATCCATACATCCATCACGTTGGCATTTTATGCTCAGGGAAATGTGACTTTCAGCAGCACCGCTTCAGGTATCTACATGAGCTTCTGCTTCTTATGTGTCGCCCTCCTAATTCCACCACATGCATCTGCAGTCCAGCCGGTGGGTTCGGCATCATCTTATTTCCAAAGTACAGCTTTGAATGCCACTCAGCATCTCAGGAGCTTCCATATTCTGGATTTTTTTTTTCTTCCCTTGTCTCCTTTTCCTCAGCCTCTCTCTCTTTGCTGCAAAACGCAGCGAAACTCTTCTCTCTCATGGAAACTGAGAATAAAACTGCCTCACACACACACACACACACACACACACACACACACAGAAATACCCGAAACTTGAAACGTACCTGAAAAATTTCGGAAAGGAACTTCACATTTTCTTTTCCCAGGCAAATTCAGCCAGACAACAACACACAAGACCACAAAAATTCTCCGCAGCTGACCGCCTGACCGCGTGCGTGCCCTACCAACCCCGCTACCCAAGTGTGAGTCTGGCCTTGGCTTTTAGTTAAAATCACACTGACAGTCTCAGTTCCACAGTTGTGTGTTTAAGGCTTTTCTATATGCACTACTGCATACAAATATATGCTTTATAAGCAAATATTACCGCAACACCACAGACCCCCATCCCTCTTTGCCATTTGTGTTCACCGCTGCCACCTGGGAGATGCTGTTGCAACCTGAGTGCCAGAACCTCCATGCTCAGGAACAGCTTCCCACCACAGGCGGAAAAGCGGCTGAACTCCAGCAGCTCAGGCCTGATCATCACCACCACCACCGACCCTAGACCACTGACCGTTTGCACATCCACAGAATATTTATACAACTGAATCTTGAACTGAATCATTTGCACATCTCTTCTACATTCCCTTTTTATTTCTCCACACCCCAACAAAACAGCTGACAAGCAGACCCTTCCATTATGGTTCCTGTCCTTGATGGGGTCTCCTCGAGGATCTAGCTGGGGACTGTCGAGGAGCCCCCTTTGGACATTGGGGAGGAGGGGAACCCTTTGGAAAAATTTCATGACAATTTCTTTGTTGTTAGAGTTTAAAATGTTTTGTCGTAGTTATTTGGATTTGTTAATAAAGTATGGGGGAAAAAATGTGCCTTATACAGTATTTATCCTCAGCTATGTTATCTGTTTCATTTACTTTTAAGTGCACTGCGCTCCATGAAACTGAAAAACTTCGTTCTGCTCTCCCATGTACGCCTGTTGTGTACGGGGGTACGACAATAAACAAATCCCGATTCTCTGTCCTTGAAATAAACATTTTATTTCTCAGTTATGCTACTTGGGCTGCACCAGCTGAACACCTGATTTCAGAAAAAAATTGCAGGTTTTGCCGTTTCGGAATGGATCTTAAACCACTGGCTGCTGCTGCAAATGCTTTGTGGTTTAATAGGTTTGAGGGGCCGTATAATGTTTGTAGGAATGTGTCTCACTTACACACACACACACTCAAACAAACATACCCACGCAATGCAGTCCGCTGTGACGTTCCCTTTCATTTTATCTTTATTTCATCTCAGAAGATTCGCAGAGATGGCGGAGGTGAAGGACGATGCACACAGTGATGCTGTGAGTGGGAGAGAGTGAGCGGGATGTAACACACTCGCTCTATATATTCTCTTTATATTCCCTCTGTCATCTTGACCAAAGCGGGAAGCGTGCGTGTGTGTCTTTTTATTGGCAGAGGGACTCGCTCTCTTGCGGTCTCCGTGTCCTCCTTGTGTCAGTCTGGTTAAGGTTCCATCCTGGCCGAGGAACAAGGCATCGGCTGGCTGTGGCCTAAAGTCGCCTGGGAACGCTGTGCAGCACAATTAAAGTGCTGTAACAACACACACACACACACACACACACACACACACACACACACACACACACACACACACCACACACAAAGCCCTCCATATCCCCCTGCCTGGACATTAAAGAGCAGGAGGAAGACAGCGTTTTCTTATGGCCAGAGAGCACGGCAAGATAAGGGGTCCCGAGCACCAAAGAGAAAAGAAAGAGGCCTATAGAGGAGAGCAGGAAAAGAATAGTGACGGAGGTGGGTGGGGTCCACTGCGGCATTTTCAATAAGTAGGATGGAACCAGATAAGGGAATGGCTGTATGTATGTATGTATAAAAAAAGCACTGCCTCATTTTTTGGGAGCTTCCAGACCCCCCCCCCCAACATCCTGCCATACCACCCGCCCCCCAGCCCCGCACAAACCCCTTTGCTCATTTTATCTCTGTAAAATAATGAAAGAGTGAGCTTGCAAGCACACTTCCATTGATAAAAGCGGCCGATTCGAATGCCGCCCGGGATCAAAGGCGGTGGCTCTCGTTCCGGCGAAATTACAGTGGAGATGGAGTATGGCTATGGAGCTCATTTGCTAAGACTGTGAGGCAAACAGTGGTTAAAGCGTGGCCCTGTAAGTAAGCATTAAATGAAAAATGCCCGTATTCCCGCGGATTAGCATAAGAACCTTTCTTGCAAGGGCAGCTAATAATATTCATTTAATACAAATAAACGGGAAATGAATCGGCTCGGAAAAAGGAGCCGGCACATATTTATTTAAGGCTGTTGAAATTAGAGAATAAGATCTTGAGAAGGCTTTTAGAGGAGCGCAGACTCCTGATTCGTCTTTCTTTGAAGTGCTTGAGACTGGAAAATTAAACTCTTAACAAAATACTTCAAGACATAAAGGCAAGGCTCAGGACGAGGGGCGGCAAGTATCAGTTTTGTTTTCCTCAGATGCGAGGGTTCATGTCAAGGTGACGCCGATTCTGGTCATCGGGGGGGGTAAACGTTGCGCCGCGAACACGAAGCGGGCGGCGTTGAGAACGTGAATTTAGCACGAGCGGCAGACTGTACTGTGCGTTCCTACTGTAAAGATTGGAGAAAACGGGAGAAGGGGGTAAAACACGGGTCGACGCGGTAGGCGGAGAAGCAAAGTCGCTCCAGGGGTGCGCCGGGCTGTGCGATAGGGCCAGACGTAGCGTAAATACGGAAACTAACGCAACAAATGGGCCTCGGCTGTCATTGAGAACATTCATCCGGCAAAGCTTTTCAAGTCCGACAGCCAACAAATGATCGAAAAGCCAGTTGGTCGCGATTTTGCTAATGGCCTGCTGACAAAAAATGTATAAAAGAAAGCAGCTGAAGAGGGGAGTCGAGCTGCAGTCAGCGCCGCTTCCTCGCTTCTCCCCACCGAGACCTAACGCCGGGCGCGGTGCTGCAGCTCACGCGGCTCACAAGACTGCAATGGCCACTGGTGCAAGTGGCGAGGAAGTCAGCGTAGGTCTGACAACGCTGCGGCCTGGCAACGCGCTTGGACTTGACAGCTTATTATGGAGAGCTCCGGCGGTTTCTATAGCTACTGTAGGGTTCAAAGGAGGCCATCTTGCCAAGCACAACAAGAGAAGAAAGTCACCCTCACAGAGGGTGCGAGCAAGGCTGACCCCTGGGTCACAATCACCTCTGCCCTGACCCCACCCCCACCTCCAGCTAAACTCCTGCTCTGGTTCTCCGCCCATTGGGGTTCAGCGACGAAGCAAGGACAGGGCTGCAGATCTAGGATGCAGACGCCTGGCCCCCACACATCCGCCATTGCAGCATTAGCTCCACTTTTCTGGGACGGAAGGGGCTCTTGAAGAGACACCAAAGTCACGCCTAAGGTTCTTCCCCATCTGCCTTTTTTTTAACACTGCAGTGTCGGATATTTGAGGCCCTTTTCATTTTTTAAATGTTACGGCTTTACTTGCTGTTTTTTCCTCCAAAAAGCTAATTTTAATACCGCTTCGATTCCTTTGTCTTTTGCCCCAATTGGCCCCCTGTACTTTAATGTATACGACTACGACGGCCTTTCTGCAAAGACGGTGCTAGGGAGCAACCAACGCAACACATGGAGGGCAATGTGACAGATTTCCGCCAGGGTAGCCAAGTTGCATTTGATCTGTGTTGTAACAACACGCTTCCATTTGCTTTATCCCCCCACCACTTCACATGTACACCCCATCTCAGAGCATAACTGTGACTCACTTGGTTCAGGATTTGCTCTGAAATGAACTTTCTCTTATTGACTTGCAGATGAAATACACACATTAACAATTCAATAAATGCACTGTATGACCAAAAGTTTGCGGACACCTGAGCGTCACCCCCGTATATGTGTGTGTTGAGCTTTCCATTCAAAAACCCATGGGCATTCATATGGAGTTGTTTCCTTTGCTGCTATAACAGCCCCCACTCTTCTGGGAAAGCTTCCACAGATTTGGAGCTGCTGGCCTTGCCCTGCTCACCACAAGCATCTCATCAGCATGTTGGGGCAAGAAGGTCTGGCTCAGGGTACCGATTCATCCCAAAGGTGTTTAGTGGGGTTGAGATCAGGGCCTGTGCAGTCATGCTGGAGCAGGAAAGGAGTTTCACTCCCCAAATCGCGGGCCAAAGCTAGAAGCACACAGTTGTCTAGAATCTGCTTGTATGCTGCATGGGAGCGGCTGAAACAACTCAGCTCAATTATTAGAAGGAGAGGGGTCCACATACTTTTGGCCATGCAGTGGATTATAAAGTGCCAGCTCTGCGGAGGACTGGACCAAGATGCTGCATGTCAAAGTCAGTGACTCCAAATAAAGGTAAAGCAATACTGCTAGGACCGCGATACAAACTCCGTTTGTCTATGCTTCACACTTCTGCCGAGAGAAGAAACATCAGGGCACAGATTACGAATCGGAACCTCCACAACAACCCTTCATGGTGCAGTTGGCAGGGCTGTGATGAAAGGCATAAATTTGTTACCTGTATTTTCCTTGTTTGTGCTTCACAAGATGCTCCGCCGCAGAACCCTTGAGCAAAGCGCTATCTAAATTAATTCAGTGCAAATTCACTGTGTAAATGTGGGTACTGATCCTAAGCCACACCCTTGGATAAAGCATCAGAAAACAAATATATATTAAAACCTAATTTAACCCACGAGACCTCTGCAGCGACCAATTCTTAATAAATGTACAGACATTTTTTTCCCTTTTCTGAGGTCAGAGTGTCTGCTACAGGTGGGGCAGTGGGTAGCGATACCCCTGCGTGGTTTGTCCATGGGGGAAAACCCAAAAAAAAAAAAAAAAAAAAACCACATAGGCTATGTTTTGTAGCTGTCTTACGAAAAAAGAATCAAATAAAAAGTGGGGGGGGGTGGATGCTTCCACTCATTCCTTCCAGACCTCCTTCAACCTGTCAGTCTCGCAGTATGGACTGATTCCATGACAACACCGGCGAACGCTTCCTTCCCTCGCTTAGCATCGGGCGCAGGCCTGAAACTAGAGGCAGGTGCCGCTTAACCTTCTGTGAAGTGGGGCACGCCTACAGCAGGTCTGGAGGAGCAAGTGTGCCCCCCCCCCCACCCATCCCTCCCCATTTTCAGCCTTGCTTCTTCCTCCTCTCTCTGTGTGCATCTTGCTGTCTCGGCCTCCTCCTTTTTCTCCAGCATCCCTCCCTCCCTCCCCTCTACCTTGCCCCTGCTAACAGCTCAGTCAAGGAATCGAATCCATCAAACAAAAGTGAGCCTCACATCATATCAGATACAGAAGACATGCGCCGGCACTTCTAACAGCCTGGCAAAGGCACCTGCTTGGCCCCTTACAAGACGCCAGGCCAGCATTGAAGTTCAAATGGACGCTTGGGCAGAAGCTCACGGGGGGGGGCAGGGGTGTGAGGGTGCAGGCAGGGGTGGGGAGGAGGGGGGTGAGAGCAGCTCACCTCTGGCTAATCAGCCTGCTTCCACGCCCTGCCAAGGAAGTGTGAGCTCCTGGGCTGAACACATGCACTCTCCTCACCTGAACCTGCAAAAAAGCAAAGGCATAAATTTAGTGCGCCGATGGCAGCCGGCAAAACTGTACGCCACGGCGTGCAAACAAACAGAATGGGCGGGGCAGTGGCGCATAGTTGTTGGAAATTAACGACCCCAGTCTGAACTTCCAATTTCCTGCCACCGTTGGGTTTGGACCCTGACCAGCCGGGCCGTGCACAAATGAGCAACCTCATCAGCTTTGCACTATGCAGCATCTTTGCAGATTAAAAAATGAAAGCAGCACAAGTAGGGATTCCAGGATGCTGAAAGTTATCTCTATTCGACAGTGAGAAGTGGCAAACCACATCTATAGAAACATCAGCATCGCTGGTGCTGTGAAACCAGGGCCACTTTCAGTATTTACAGTACTGTACACAGATGCATGACTGTACAGTTCTAAACACTGCGATGCTAGTTGACCTCCCAGCTTCAGATGCTGCTTCCCAGAAAGCAACTTCAGTGTGGGTGAAAATGCCCATATCTACAATTAAATCACACTTCTTTTTGATGTTCCAGCAGGCAGACACTCTTAAAGTTTGTAAACCCACATTACATAAATGAAAAAGCTCGAGCGAGCTACGGGGCGGAGCATAACCATGCAGCTGACATTAGAATGAGAAAAGCTTACCCAGGCCAAATCTTAGCTAGCCACTGCTTTCACCAGCTTTGGTCACTGTGCCCCCACCCCACCCCAAACCCCGGCCACCAACCCCTGCCTCCTGAGCGCTGAGGCCTACTTCTGTTTTCACTTGGGAAGATTTCATGGTTCACAAGATCAAAAGCTCGCGTAAGCTCTTGGTTTGTTTACACCAGCCTACACCCAAGCTAAAGCCGGGTTGCTCATTTTTCCTTTGTTTTTCCCAGTTTAACCCCCTACCTCTAGCGTCAGAGACATTCCATCCATCACGGGTAAAACCATCCAGCAATCACCCCAGTATCTTTTAACCGCTTTTCACCGCGTCTTCATGTCTGGACACTTCCGGATATGGACAATCCTCAGATTTTCACTTTTACACAGAACTGCTTCCACTTCGCCTGCAGAACAATGAAAAAAAATCATTATTCTGATTGTTTTTAGTATTAAAACACAGCTTACAGTTTGTATATAAACGTATGTATAACGTGAACGGTAAACTACCGATTTTGGCGAGGGTTGAAACACTTTAATGGTGCAAGCGGAATTTTCTCGAAGTTGCTTTCTGACCGCATTTGGAACGTGACCAGAAGTTTCTAGAAAGGTGTAGCGCTGCTTTGTGTGGATTGTTATGCTTAGGTATGTTTGTAAGGTGCTTTTGTGTGTTTAAACATAGCTGTCAGGTTTTCAGGTCGGGTCCAATCGCAGATTCAAGAGTAGATACTCTATTATGGGGGAATCCAATCTATGGGGGGCAGAAATAGGGTCTAAACTGGTGAAACAGAGACCGCAGTCCAGGCACAGAGAACAGGGTACAAACGCAGGAATTAAATGCTCAAAGCAATAAGCCAGAAAGACAGGCAACTGGGGGGAAAAAACGCGAAGACGCAGCCAATGAGGGTAATAACAGCTATCAGGTGGGAAGGCGGGTCAAGGAGCCCACAGCAGTGAATGGGAGCACAGGCCCTTGCAATACACAAAATGGCCAGCAGGGCGGCCAAAAGTCCCTGTGCAGACTGGAGCCCTGACAGCACCACATGAAAAGAAAAAAAGAACTTTTGTAAAAGTAGGTTTGTGAACAGAGACTGCATTGAGAGTTTAGCAACCAGTTTGAGGGAAACCTGGAACCACATGCCATCATATTTAAACCTGTTTACAGGACAGTAATTCAGCACCTGCCGCCCTCCACGGAGGCCTGTAATATCTAGAGAATTTTAAGTGCTACAGTATTTTCCCCCGAAGGAAGAAACTGAGCATACAGATCTTTCCTGACCACTGCTTACACCCCTTGACCCATAAGTCAAAAATAGGCAGTGAAACCCAGAAAGCATCAGGATCTCCTCTGGTCCTACAAACCGGTGCCACACTCCACAACACGGATGATCCAAAATATGGTTTTAAAAGCCTTTAAACAACCCAGTCTTCTGGAGAGAAAGCAGCTGTTTACTGTAAGTTTATTAATAAAACTGACTAAAAATGCTATATTTTTGGTGAGTTTTCAGTTATGTAAAATATAACCAGCCATAAACACATGGTTATTTCCTAAAATGTGTCAATTAAACTTATTTTCTTTTAGCTTAACAAGCTGTGAGCTGTGTCACAGTCAAGCACGGAGCCTGCATTGGTAAACATTTTAATTCCAACAACTTATAAGACTCTCATTGTGCCCAGCTCATTGCCGTAAGAGTCCCCAAAGTCTTCAATACATTTGAATGGCTTTTCAAAAAACCTTCTGAAGGCCCTGAACAGCAGGGCAGCTCTTCCTGAGGGCTTCAGGGATGCGCCTGCCTCCACACGCCACAGGGAACCAACACAAGAGCTTTGTCTCAACCCCCCCCCAAAAATGAACCATATATTGCCTGTGTGGCCCCCCATTCCATGGGGAAAAACATGCAAATACGATTTCATCCAGAAAACACATGGGAAGTCAAAAAGCTGCAATGTTCTTTCCCTTTCACCACCCATCCACCCACCCTGGCCACGCCAGCAACCCTTCATTCTCCACACAAACAGAGGCCTAGAGGCACAAAGCAAGGGGGCATAAACACAGCACAAACTAAAACATCAACTCCAAATCACAGCATTGGGCAACGAAGAATTGCATCTGTGTGAGCAAAAGGGGAAAGTTGGCGGCATTGTTTTACTAAAGGAAGCCCCATGAATGGCTGACTCTTATGGCACCACAGGCACTGCAGGCCCACAAGGACGGTAAGACAAATGAGACAATGGCCTTCGTATGTGCGGACGGAACCAGCGTGCTCTGTGGTGGGGCTCTCCTGCACTGGATCCTCCGGGTCAATCTCCACACCCCATGTACCCCATCTCAAGTCAGAGGGCTTATAGCTCCCTGCTGCTGCTCCCTTCAAGAGCTTGTCTCGTGGAGCATCTACATCTCAGTTCCACATGACTCACGCATAAGCCCCCATCGCCCAGAGAGGGGTGGGCATCTTGGGATCTCTTGATGTGGGAAATGTCTGCAGCTGGCCTGAATGGGACTCAATCTCGCAGTGTTCCATGCTTAGCTTAAACCCGCCTGCGAATCTCGGGCCGTAAGAGGCCCGCAGGGAAATCCATCAAACGAGAGGCTCGGAGAGCTCAGGGAGGCCGAGCTCCAGGTGGTCAAGGGGAGCCCGCTTAGGAGTGGATGAGATGGGGAGTCATTTGTCTCTGTCACGGCAGCGGCTACGCTAGATGCGTCTGCTCTTAGCTGCAACTTGGCACTTTTGTGAAAAGATTGAAAAGTATGAATATGAGGAATTAGGGAGCCATCACGTAGAGGTAACTCGATCGCAGATGACCGGGTCAGGGATTTATGCTAAAGCAAAGGCACAATCCTTTCAGGGTCTTAGCAGTCCAGCGAGGGAGGTTCATTCCTGACCATCTGGAGATTCTGAATGCTCTTCGCTCTGCTAAAATTGGACAGTCCTGAACATCTAAGTGAATGCAAAAGTTTTGCCTTCAGCATCTAAGCTACCACCACTGTGAATGCAGTAAGATTTCTTTTCGACGAGCAAAGCTGCTTCATGAGAAACCGAGCAACCATCCCTGGGAGCCGCTTATGAGCAGAACTGTTACTCTGGGGACAGGACACCAAGACCTGCGTGGACTAGCTAGAGTGTCACATCATGTCTATGGACAAGGACAGCAAGTCCATACCAGACAATTCCACGCTTTTTCATGCCGAGGGTAAGGAAAAGTCCCTCAGCTTCAGTTTCAGAAGGGACACACAGGAAAGTCAGGTCACGTGAACAGTGTGGCATCGCCCCTTTAATCTGGCAGCACCTGGACGCTGTCCAGTCCCAGGAGCGGCCAGACCGCAGCCCTGGAGCCGTGTGGGGAATCAACTTTGTGGGGCGCTTGGAATGCTGATGCTATCAGCCTTTTCGGAGAAGACTGGCGGCGCGCTGGGCTAAAATAGGGCCCCCTGCTGGCCACCAGGAGTCACAAGGGAGGCCGAGGCTCGACACCACACCCGTCTGCTCCGCCCGCCGCCGAGAGTGACACGGTGACCCCATTAACCCTGGTGCCGATTCTCATTCCTGCCGTCCACGTATGGCCTGCGAGAGCACCTCTGGGGAGGTCGAATGATGTGGTCAGTAGGCCGCCACAAAAAACCACAGATCTGGACAGGGGACAGTAGAAATTCACGTATGCATTGTGTTTTCTGCAAAAGCCGAACCTTCAGCAGAAGTCTGCCTGGTGCTTCGCAAATAAAGCACAGCACAAAACGAATGAAAGAACCCGCGGAACAAAAATCTACACAAACGGCGTCGCATAAGGACAGCCGAGGTAAACTTTAAGCGGATCAATTTGAAGGGAGCACGGGTCCCCACCTTTCGGGCGGTTTAAAAGGGGGCTGCGGCAATGAGCGTATTTGCGACCTTCATTATAAATTTTTAAAATGATATTTCTGAATATTATGACCTTTTTTTATATCTAAAGAGGTAAAAAGGCCGGAGATAAACTAAGGTGGTGGGGGGCTAGGGTTGATGGGGTAACAATTTGTTACTCGGGAGGAAGAGAATGAAAAGACACTGAGTGGGAGGGTGGTGAGAGGGAGAGTGCTGTGGAAGGCCCAGAATACAGGGTTTGAGGTTATAAAAACCACCGTACGTATGGGAGAACGTATTCCCCGGCGGTGGCGGGAAGGTTGACACCCGCCACACCCACGTTGCCTTGATAAAGTGCCATGCCACTACCCAGAATCCACTCAGAACTCCGCTGAACTCCGCCGCTGGGAGACTAGAGTCTGCTAAACGAATAAAAATGAATAAATGTAAACACATTCTTGATGAAAGTGCTGGCCTGTATGAATAACGCAGACTGTGGCGGAAGAGCATCCTTCCTCCTTTCTGCGTTCCAGTACAGCTGAGGAGCAGCCTCACCCCTCGGGCAGCACGACACGACACTCAGCCTCCCCGGCGCGCTGCCAGAGCCGCACGTTGCAGCCAAAACAGAGGAAGCGACGCCTCCCTGCAAGTCCACGGCGCATTAAAGCGGCTTTGGAGGAGTTTCAGAGCTATTTTTCCTCTACAACCCTCAGCCACGATGGAGTCGCACGCAGGCCCCGGAGCTCACGCCGCAAAAGAAATGAAACGCAGCACCGAATTTAGGCCGAAACCAGAGGCTCGGTTCAAGCGAAGACAACGGCGTTCCACAGCCGTCTTCCGTTCCCCATTTACCCAGGAGCAACAGAAAACATCAACGAATGATCAAAACTTCAGCTTACATCTCCGACCCACATTCTAAACCTTTTGGTTCCGCATAGCACGGTGCATTTGCAGAATTTTCCTGTCATGTCTGTTTAGTAAAAGTCCAAAACACAAGAGAATTTGTTCCGCGCTAAGTGTTTTCAGCATTTATTTTCTGGTCAGTTGATCATTGAAAAATAATTCCTGCCTCTGGAAGCCTGGTCTGTCTCCCCGAGGTAAACTGTTAGCATCTCTTTTCAGACATAAACCGGTTTTATTGCTTAATTCCTTGGCTGACGGATGTATTCAAAGGGACTTGGGAGTATCACCCATTTATATGCAGGCACATTTCACCGATCCCTCATGTAGATCTCTACCTGCATAAGTGTGAAGGGGCTGCAGGTATTCCTGTCGAAGCGCTTGAGTTTCGCTATGTAGGACCACCCAAGCTGGACGGATGGACGATGGGTGGAGAGGTTGGACCGAACGTGATCCACCGGGAAGGAATCGCAACCTCCAGCATGGGTTGCCAAGAAACCCCATATGGATAGGAGCAGACAGAAAACCAGACCGCCTGGGCTGAAGGACTGATAATGAAGCCAAAGCTCAGTTACTTTTGGCTGCAGGAAGGAAGACAGGGCTGACTAAAAAAAGACTGGACACTGGGGGAAGACTGAAAGCCAGAGGGAGAAGTGAGCGGCAGAGGTTGAGATGGAGAGAGGATATTGCTGAAATAATGACATGCTTGAGCAGATTATTAGAGGTAGAAGACAGACAGCGATGGAACTCATTTCATTCCTGAGCTGTCCACGGTAAATACAAGAGTACAACAGCAAGACCCGGTGCGGGAGCTCAACCGCTCATATCCGTGCCACCGTTAACTGCTTGGCGTACATTTTGGTTAGAAACGGATGTATGATTTCATAAATAGCAGAAGCGCACTAAAGAGGGGGTTTGGAGGCAGCAGCCTCGTCCGGCCCATCCATCCATTGTCAGTAACTGCTTTTACCCTGGTCAGAGCCATGGCGCTGGTTCGAACGGGGAGCAACCCTGGCTCCGAGATGTAAAGATCCATCGCCTCGCTGATGGCAACTTTTTCGTGAACACGCAGTCAGGAGGACCAGACGACAAAATCGCGCTCCCAATTACTCCGCTTTACACCAAAACCCGCAAACCCCGTGCATTTTCCCACAGCCACGTGTGTCACGTGGCCTTTGTGAAATTCCTAAGGAGCGATCCAGGAGCTCTTCAGGACCAGAGCAAACGTCTCCTTTTTGTGTGTGTGCTAATCGTCCCGCCTGCGCCCCTCGTGGCGACTGTTTTTCAAGAACAAAGTTCAAACGACGAGCGTCAGCCTGCACTCCAGGCCTACGCTCAACCCTAAACTTACACGTGAACCCAAGATCTCTTTGAACTACTTCATTCACCCCCCATCCAGAGTCACCCTCAACCTTTCTCCAAGCTCCCCACCACCTCTCTGGCAGAGGATTCTGTGTTTATGCATTTGCTGAGATTGCTGGCGGATTCTAAGGGCTTAATTTTTTTTTTTTTTTTTCTTTCTTTCTTTCTTTTTTCTTTTCTTTTTTTCACAATCTCTGCCTTCAGAAACCATTAATGTCTATTCAACATCAACATCAAGGCGTTATTTCTTTGATGTGTATTCTGGCAACGGCCCTCCTCTTTTGCCTCCCTTTCTCCTCTCGCTTTGCCTGCCTTCCCTCCGTTGCCCCTCCTGTCTCTTTGCTCTCTGGGCACCGCGGCAATCCAAACACAATAGGCCATTGTCACAAAAATGTTTACCTGGCAACAAATGCATTAAGGGCCAACCTGCATGAAAGGCACTTTTGAATCTCAACAGCGCCCCGAATAAAGGCGCTGGGGCACAGTCGGCTTGCGCCAAGCCTGCTGGCGAAGCCATCGGGCCGTGGAGGACGCAAGACAGGTTTTCAGCGCCAAGCCGCAGGCGTGCAGCTTACGAGGGCTGGGCCGCGCGAACGCCGCCACGCGAGCACACAGCGGCGTGAATGAGCGCGTAACACTTCCGCTTAGGCGGAGGCGTGGCAGGAGCCGAAGAAATCAATATTGGGTAGCTGCCTCTGCCGCGGTTCTTTTTTGCTCAAGGAGGGTTTTATAAAATAAAAATAAAAATTGTTACAAAAAGAAACAGACCATGCAGCTATTTTTCTGTCAGCTGTGTACAACCATCACTTCTGGGTGCTCATGTTGTTGGACAATCGAGCTGGGCTTGCCTAGGAAGGACGGACGGCGGGGGTGGGAACGAAGTCCGCATCCAAAACCTGAAGAGCACGAGAAAGGATTTTGCTGGTTATTCATTCACTTAGGGGCGCTTTCCAAAGCGGCTTAGAAGTGCAAGGTTCCAGACGAGCGCCTTACCTACCTACACGGTTGGAGCAGCTCTAATCAAGGGTTCTAGCGGCAGGAGCTGGGAAGCCAGCACGGGTCCCCTGCTTCCAAGATGACGCTTTTAACCAGCACGCCACCTGCCCCACCTGGCAGGTAAGCAATCCATCGCATTCGGCTGACCTAAGTTGCTACAAAAGCGTTGGCAGACGATGGGCGAGCAGGAGACGGAGAGGTCAGCTCAGAGCCACGTTCGGCAACCCCTTCTCTGCGCAGGCCGACGCGATGCGAGCAATTACTCAAGTTCAGCGGAGAGCTGCCGCCGCAGTCGATGGCAGATCGCCCACACACGATCGACCTCCGCGCCTCCGCCTGAACGCAGCAGGGCTCTGGGTGACTAACACCACGTTGCATTTATTAATTTTTCAGTGAAAGGCAAATTAAAGTCAGATACTGAAACAAATATGCCTGAGATTTCTCATCGGGTCTGGGGCTGCTTCATACAGGTATTGTCTGAGGAAGGCAAGTTTCCAGCATGTTCTAATCCACCAATTAGCCGAGCGAAGCAGGCACAAGCCCCAGAGGCCCAGTTTCCACCCTAATTCCTCTTAACTGGAGGTTTCAAGGGTAGCGCGTTTGGTAGCAGAAGTCACTGAGAACCGAGCTAAACGCCACCTGACACGCGAACGACCGCCGATGGAAGCCGACGACGGAGACATCGTTTTGGGTGTCACGCGCTGGCCATCGCGCCACCCCCACCCCGTGTGGGGAATGATGGGAGATGTGGAAAGCAGAAACCGAGCATTTTGTGACCCTTGAATTAGACGCCCCGGCAGAGACGGAGTGCTTTGTTTTAATTTGTCCAAACAATGATGACTTTCCTATGCGAGAAGACTGTGTGGCCAGAGCAGCGCTTTGTGAGAAGGATAGGAAATATTTAATAAGCAGAAGGATAGGAAATATTTAATAAGCAGAGGGGAAAGGACGCCAGCCATGCAAATCCTCGTGCCTCTGCAGGGAACGATTAGAATCCCAAAGAACCGACGAGAATTGAAGTCGAAAAGAAATAAAAGTCGGAGAATCCGAACAAGTAAAGATGGGGGATCGAACTGAGGAGCGTAGAGTCTGAGCGCAAGGAAGTTTCTGGTTAGTGCTAAAAGTATAAGCCAGAGGGCCGGACCCCACTGTTTGAAGATCATGCGAAGCACGCGAAAGGTGGCCAAGGCAGACAGACACGGCGGCCGAGGAACAAGCAGAGCAGTTTCCCGCTTCAAGAAAGAGTGCGGGGAGAGTGGTACTAACCCAGATAAAAGCGCGCTTGGTGCTAATGACTTCCTCTGCTCCATGTTCTGGACAGGTATGAGGAGGTGTGCAAAGGTTTTTTTTTTTTTTTCCTTGCACGGGGGAACACAGACCTGGGTGTTCTGAGACAGAGGCCACTTCTAAAAGGAGGAAAACTCAAGACAGATGCAGATCATTGCACAACCTCAGCCAGATGGCATCACCACTGGGGGGTGAACATCCAGACAGCAGCAAGGCAGCCCGAGCCAAACTTTTCCCCCAATAACTGGGCCTGGCTGTCCTTGTCGCAGCACACGCATCTTGTGCCTTCCCTGGCAGAACCAACATCTTAGCGGATCTACTTCGGTGTTGCAAACGAGTGGGTCAAGAGTCCACCTGAGCCCTAGTTTGCCTGCCGATGCAGCTCTCACTGCCACTTCAGGAATGCCCGGCTTCCACAGGCGGCGCAGTGCACCTCCTGGCCACGCTGGGACGCTCAGCACAGATGCGCACAAGCAAAAAATTTCATTTGAAAAATATAAAATTTTAATAAAGGCTACATCTCTTAATAATTACAATAATTATAGTACCAAGTAATCTTTAAATGAAACCTTTTTATATAATGCATAATTTACAGTTTAGATAGAAGAAAAATGCCATGGCAAAAGAAAAAAACAAACAAAAACATATGATTACAAGATATTAAAGCATAAAATATCTTTTTCAACATAAACCCTTCTGAAATCGAGGAATATTAAACCTGAGTCAGGGCAACACATGGAGGGATCCATGTAGGCACAGGTTCTGTACTAATAAAAACACTAGCAGTAGTGTGTATTCTCTAGTGGTTTATAATGCATACTACAGTATGTAACAGGTGTCGTGCTTGGCATCGTAGCAGAACGCACGTACAACTCATTCATTCAACTGCACTCGCTTCTCAAACAGCTTGCATGTTTAGGTGTGTGGTTGCAGGAATAGTCCTCTAAAATGACGAAATCCAAGTTCAGGAAGAAAAGCTGAAACTTTTCACACATTTTGGTGAGCTTATTGCACGCCAACCTCCCCAATTCACTTTGTCAATGTGGTCTGCAGGTGTTTGTTCAAAGGCTCGCCTCGAGCGGAGGCGTGACACGAGCAGAGTGTGGGCTTCACCTGTAAATTCCTGCCCCCTGATGAACGTGCACAACTTCAAAGAAAGATGGGATTAAGACTGGCTGACGTCCAGAAGAAGTTAGGAAGGAGACTAAAAAACAAAACAAAACAAAAAAAAAAAAAAAAAAAAAAACAGTTTGCCATTCACCTTCAGAGTCTCCTGATGTAGCTAAAATTTCCAAACAACACTTAATAACAATATTTAAAAAAAAAAAAAAAAATAAAAAAAAAGAAACCTCCACCCTGTTCTCTCCCATTCAAAAGCAGCGTTGTCCATCTTCTGACATGGGGGCTGGGTGTGGTGCTCAATAAATATTTATATATACAGTGACAAACCGCTTATTATGATACATGTATATATACATATGCACCTATGTATATACACGATGAACTTTTTTTTTTTTTAAATTTTATTAAAGCGAAGGAAAGTGGAGTTGCATTGGGTTTGATGCCAGTTCAGGGGAAGCGAACAGCCAGGAGGTCACGCGGTAGACCCCCCCAGCTCCAATAGCTCAGTCAGTCCTCCGGTGATCTTGAGAGCAGTGTTTTATCTGCAGTTCTCTCCCTCTGTGTCAATCTCCTCATTGAGTGTCCTCAAAGCCTCATAGTCTCCAAGCACCCCTGTGTTTGTTACGGTATTATTGGTTTGTTTAAAAAAAAAAAAAAAACCTGGTTCATCCCCTACTTCATTGGCTCGAGTTCCTTCACTAGCTTCTGGTGCCCGCCGCTCGCTGGGATATATTAAAAAATCTGTTAGCTTAAAAATAATTAAAACATAAAACTAAACTTACAAAAGAAGGCAACGGGCACCTTTCAAAATTCAATTTGCTTTAAGTTCCTGTGCAGAGATGATGTCTGCTTCTTCTGACGGTGTCCCTCTATTCCATCCGCTCCACCTTTCCCAGGATCTTGCCCTCATACATCGGGAGAATGGCGCCGTCGTCCCACACCTCCTCGAACACGGCACCGCATTCAAACCGCCACTATCTTGAAGTAATACCTGAAACAAAGAGTGGGAGGGGGCACGCGATTTCAGCATCTGTCACTCTGCAAACTCTTCCCACCCCACCTGTGAATAAACATCACATTTACACACACACACACACACACACACACACACACACACACACACACACACACACACACACACAGGTGTAATTTCATCAAAAATCCCAAAACAAGTTGTTCTGAGGTTTAGTGTGAACCACCTGCTTCACCTGGAGCACTGACGCATCTTTAAACCCCTTAAAGCAGGAAGCCTTTTCTCTATCCACAGCCATACCTATGCTCTTCCAAATAATAAATGAACATCCACAAATCCAAAAAGCTAGTGTCTAATAATTTGTTTCATTGTCCATCAAACATGTAGAAAGACTGCTGCACTTCCATAAATTAAACTCTGTCGAACTTCTAGTAGGGACTTCATGCCCATCTGGGTTCTAATGATGTTCGCTGTCGCCGAAGGTATTTCTTAAAGAAAAGTTTTAGATATTTCAGGTGCCTGCAGGTCCACCTGTCACCCAACACAGTCTTTTTCCTCCCCCTGCCTCGATCACTAGCCGAGAACAGAGAGGCGGGAAGGGGATCAAGGCGAGAAGAACCCCTAGGCTCTGACGGTTTAAACAGACCCAGGAGGAGGGCGAGGCCTCACACAGCTAGTCGGTGGGCCTCGGAGGTCGCTGGGGGTTGCATAACTGGGGCCAGGAAAAATTTAGAGGGTTTGTTTGCCCGTGACTCTGCCGGGCTGCTAACATTTTCCTGCCTTTGCTTGGTACATGGAGAGATCAGCAGGGGAGTTTTAATGATTAGCTTGTCATGAAAAAGGCCCATTTTACTGATGCACAGCATGCAGCGGGAATTCCTACAGCTTTGTTATACAGACCAAGCAGTAAACCCTCCAACCAACCCCCCACACACACACACCTCAGCTTCAGGCTGAAATCAGCACCACCTCCACCTGGCCTGAGGGTCAGTGGGATTTTACATTACATATCAGTGTGCAGAAATAAGTCTCAGTAAAAACAGGATGCTTACACCCCCCCCACCCCCCCACCTCCTTGGCGCATTAAATAAAAGCAATTCAGAACAATAGTCAGCTCTGCTGGCGAGCTAAGTAAAACCAAGTAAAATAAAAGCAGTATGACATTTCATATAATTATAACCTTATTTTCAGAAGCAACATCCTCCCCACAAAAGCTTCAAACAAGAAACTTGCTTTTTACTTGATTGAAAAAGGGGAGGGGGGATACGAAATCTTCCATTCAACATGTTTTATGTGCAAGATTTGCTCTGTGCAACATCTGGCACCCATCTGGCAGTCCTGGGTCGCACTGTTCTTGTTGAATTTCTGCCATGGTGAAATTAACCAACTCCACACTGCTATTAAAGCCATCAGCTCAAAATCTATTTTTTCTCAGGCAACATACTTGATGGAGACAGGATCAGGGCTATATGTTTGTGCCCCCACGCCAGTCACATCACCTGTGCACCTGTGAAAGGCTGTTCAATTCTCAAGGTCTCCAGAGAAGGCAAACGGTACCACACGCACTTATAGGTCTAAAAAGTGCATCCTGCTTTTGCTACTGATGCACAGGAAGAGGAAGAACCTTATTTGCTGCTTTGAACCAGGCCCTCTAGTGTTGAGCCAGCAAATGATCAATCTAAGGTGAGCGCAGACTGAGACTCAAGGCCCATAGGAAGGGAAGAAAAAATCCTGTCATTCCATAAGTCCCATGAAGACTACATGTGTGTAGACAAGTTCACATTGCTTCTGAGGAACCCAAAAAAAAGGTGCACGTGATTCCCCCTGATACAATCGCGGAAGAATGCGAGGGCCTACCAATTGCTCTCGAGCGTCCTTCTGCATGAAATAAAAGTGCTAGGCCAAGACATGCTTATTAAGTGTGTGCTTACGATGGAAATCAATACCAGATGTATTCAGATTCTAGTTACCCTCTTTCCCTTCAGCACGGTGAAAATACCCCCCGACCGTGGCTCCCATTCCCTTCTCTACCACACACAAACTGACAGACTCTGCATTCATAAATACAACCGTTGACTAGATTATATTTTACTTTGTCCAAGCTTCGCAAAACTTGCTGCTGCTTCATAAAAATACAAAAACTGTTCATATTGTGATATGCTGTACATTTTGGGTCACCATAAAAAAATGCAACACACACACACACACACACAAAAAAAAACTCCTCTCTTTCAGAAACACACACACACGGAAGGACAGCAGCAGAGGCATGGGCAACACATACCCAGACTGCCTTTCTTGGTGGAGCTGCTCCCTGAAGTGCCCCCAGTGTGCTAGACTGTGCGCTCTTCATCATCCCACGGGGTAGGGGGATCTCCTCTCCACAGAAGAAGTAGGTAACAACCAGCCCGTGCCCAGTGCATTATGGGAACAAGACTGCTTCTTTGGCTCTTTCATTCTGCGGGGACACAAACAGGAAGACTAATGGTGAACAAACACAAACCACATTGCATAATGTCCACAACTGCACATGACAGGAAACATGTGGAAATGAGGAGGACAAACTTGAACATCTGGGAATGCAGGTCAGTATGAATAAGAGCTGGTGTGTGTGAGAGAGAGAGAGAGAGAGAGAGAGAGAGAGAGAGAGAGAGAGAGAGAGAGAGAGAGAGAGAGAGAGAGAGAGAGAGAGAGAGAGAGAGAGAGAGAGAGAGGCTTGAGAGAGAGAGAGAGAGAGAGAGAGAGAGAGAGAGAGAGAATGCTGCAAAGTACTCCTCCACCATCTCTTACACACCAGAGCTTGGGGAATGGACACTAGTAGGGCCAACCTACGATCTACACACTAAAAGCACAAACTGGTCCCAGCTGTTGGTGGTCCAAGTGGTCTAAGAGTGTGTGAGTGTGGTTGTGCTCGGGGGGGCACTATGGGACACCCAGCATCCTGTAGTCTCAGTCCAGCATTCTGCAGAAGGTGGGCTGGAGCGGCATGTGTCACGGGGGGGGTCGCCAAAGGGCAGGCCCAAAGTAATTTAGTCTTCTTCATTCACTTCCAAGGCTTTGTAACACAACTTCAGAAAGCGCCTGCTAGCCAGAGACAGCTGGCAGACTGAAGGTCAGCCAATTAAAAATAAAAAGGCTGGCAGTCAGGTGGCCGCGGCCGAACTTCAAACACGGCCCCGCTGAAGACCAAGAGGAAGGACGGAGGGATAGGGGGCTGAGGTTGTAGAGGTTGTTAACTCTGGTAGCTGACTTCTGCACGTGTGTGTATGCATGAACATATAAGCACATCCACATGCCATCTCTCAGATTTTTTGTTGAACCTTAAATAATTCAACAAGAGTGAGTTCAAAGAAGAGCACGCTGAACCATAATCTCTCTTTATGGCTCCCCCCACCCAAAAAAAAAAAAAAAAAAAATACAGATGTAGAACAAAGGTAAAAACATACTCTTCTGTTTGAAGCCCAGGACTCGACAAAGGTACGCTCCCACTCTGGAAAGGCATCGGATGGCTCCTGTCTCTTTGAAGGCTTGACGTTGAGTGTCTGCCAAAAATACAACACACTGTTGAGGATGAACTCCACCACCAGCTTTTGCTGTATACCACAACCCTCAGAAACCAAAATGGAACCCCAGTGGAAATATGGGGCAGTTTTGTAGTCTCCTAGTAAATGGGTTGTCCCCATTTCAGTGAATTAAACATGAGTGTTTTGAAACTCTACAAGATAATGCAACCCATTTCCCCCTAAACTGTGAGAAGGTTAAGCGGTAAAGTAGGAGGAACTAGTGCAACACGGCTGAAATGGCTGCTGAACTTAAAATGAAACTTCATGATGACCACCCCACACTGTACTGAGAAGAGAATGAGAGTTCTGGGGAGCTACCTCTGCTTCGGCGGCTTGGACACCTCTTCCAAGCGACGGCAGGCCTCTTCCAGTTGAGCCAGGGTATTTGGAGGTGGCAGGGGTGGCATGGCGGGGTCCTGGATGAAGGGATGGGCTGGGTGATGGGCACGGAGGTGAGAGCCGCTCCCACCCCAGGTGTGTGTCCGGGATGGCAGTGTCTTTGAAGATTCTGGTGTGTATGCCTTTTTGACACCTTGAGCACTGTGAACACACGGTCTTGGTCAGTGCGGGGGGAAAATGGTTCCCGTTAATCCTCATGGAGACTCCCCAGTTACTGGGACCACCATGCACATTACTTAATGTAAAAACACCTTAGCTAATGGACAAAATGCCCTTACTGGCATTAGCAGCTGGTAGTTCTAGCAGACCTACCCATGTGACTTGTGCTTGATCTGCCGCTCGCTCTCCAGAATCCATTGCCACACGTTCTGTGAGCGGTCGGTGCCATCGGACGGGAGCTGTGGGGTGATGCTACTGCTTCCAACCCCCCCACTTTCACCATTGAGCTGGGCTGCCCCCTCACAGGCAGTGGCCTTGGCCAGACGCTTGGACAAACTGCTGGATCGCCTGGAGTCCGTAGGAGAAGAAAGAAAGAAACAAGTTAACATTAACTCCCCTGCTGCAAGTGCTAACTGAAACCAGTAGAATCTCAGCACAACTCTGCACAGAAACAATAAAACCTTAACATGAAAAGGAACTATAGAACAAGATGAATGCAACTAAAAAGAATAAGCTAAGGAAAAAAGTAAGAAATCAAATTAATTATTAAATGAGAGATCTGTACTGTTGACAGGGGAATACAGTTTTTCTGGGAGACATAACAAAAGTCAGCAGCAGCAGAGAAGCCAGACTCCTCATGGTGCACCGGGGTAGTGCCGACTCACCCCAGAGCAAACTCCGCTGGGCTGCTGCATTGCTCTCTACATTGACCTCGGCACCGGTGGTAGGATGAGTAGTCAGCACTGGCCGGACACAGGCCCTGCACACGTTGGGCTGCCTCCGCCTCGATCTGCTCCTTGCTCTTAGGGCCGCTGTGATGGTGAATGTAGTGGTGATGGATGTGCTTGGTGGCCTGTCTACCTGGGAACCCCTTTCCCAGGGAGCTGGGGCTGCACGCGGAGAGCACCTGAGGAGCCGCGGGACAGTGGCGGGGTTCTGGCGAGCGGGAACGGGGAGAGTGTCGCGTCACACCTGGTGACTGACATCCAGGGGTCTTCAGGACCCTGGAGAGGTGCTCATCCAGGATAGCCTGGGGGTCCTCCTCACAGGATCCGGAAGGCAGCAAACCCAGGGGGTGCGAAGGGCCACTCTGCATCTCGCTTTCATCTCTCTCCTCCTCCTACAGATGAATACACTGGGTCAGGCCAACAAACACCCCCAAAAAAACACGATCTCAGGGGCCCTGAGCTGCTTGAGTGGGAATCCACATATGGGTACAAACATGAGGCCTCATTAACCCATTAACATTTTTAACATTTTTTCCCCCACTGGCTGCATAGTACCACTTTCCAGCAGCATCACCTGTAGGAGGCCAAGAGTTAACAATGAAGAGGTTAACATTAACCTTCTGTCTTGCTAAGTTCATGGTTCTAGAAGTTCATCAGTACCTGTACAGTACTGTGTGAAGGACGTTTTGTCATGTATTTGGTACACATCATAACTTCTACCCACTGCACTCAACAACACAGTAACATATTTGACAAATCGGTTGCAGGCTTCCTTCAATATTTGAGTTCCAACTATGGCTGATCAGTTATATTCACAGGGGAGAAGAGCTGGAGCAACATGCTGTTCTCTGACTGTTACAACAGCTTCTCCTAGACTTGCCGAGTCGCAGATTTACACCAACTAAGGGACCAACAAAACTCCAGCACATCGATGATTACACAGCCTAGGGTAGCACCTGTAGGTTCCCATTCTTGCCTGCAGCTTGGCAGTATGTGTAGGGATGCATGCAATGTCACTGTCCCTCCTATACAGAGGGGTGTGGGGTTTTCGGGAGCTCACCTCCTGGATCTGCTGCAGCCGCTCTTCCAGCGAGCTCATCGTCTCCTGCTCCCGCTTGAGTTTCTCCAGTCGAGCAATGAGCTCGGCAGCAAAGGCAGCGGGCTCCACGGGTGTCATCTCCTTGGGCAGACGGTGGGTCCTCTGTAGGAGGGTGGGCCAGAAAGAGGGCATCGTGAGTGGGGTCAGGGGAGGGCCAGGTTGAAAGGGCGCTCGTCTCTAACAAGCAGTTCCGAGCTGACCAGTGCATGGTGGCCGACCCCGAGCTCACCAGCCCCGGGCCTGCGCTAACCCTCCCCCTGTCCGCCCTCTCGTCTCCCCCCTCCCGTGCCCAGTCGCCGCTGGCATCGCTCGCCGTCGGCATGAGCAGTTGGTCTCACTCCGAGGAGCCCCTGCTTGCTCCTTCTGTAGTACAACCAAGCCATCAGCAGCGGCTCTGAAGTCAGATGGCTTCAAAGGCCCCTTGTCAAACATCAAACACACACCAGGGTGGGAGGGACACAAGCTTTAAATCTGGGAATAAAAGCGAGATATCGACAGGAAAAAAGAAAAGGGGTGAAATTAAAAGAAAAAATAAGATGGAGAGATGTGTGCAGCGGAGAGGGGGGTGGAAAGAGAGATAGAGGAGTCAAATGGTTTGAGATCAGAAGAGGAGAGGTAAATTATTTCCCAAAAGCACGCTGGGCACCTCGGAGGTACAGTAGCGACATTATCCTTTTTCTAAAGCTATATGTGCATTTTTTCCTATTTTGTGCTCTTGCTTTTTTTGATTTAGCTTCCACCCCCCCTTCCTCTCATCTCTTTGTAGAGGCGATGAAGACGGAGAAGAAAGGAGCGAGGCTGCTGGCAAGTCTCGGTGCGGTGCGGAGCTCCCGCTGCCTGAAGCTGGTGCATCCTGGGAGATGGAGCCATCTCCAAATCAGGAGGGAGACATTAAAAACAAGGAGAAGAAAGCACACCGGAGGGAGGAAGAGAAAGGAAACCCGCAACCAGCAGTCACCCCCACCCGGCCAAGGAAAGGAGGAAACAAGGGGAGGGCCACACAGTTGTATACCGCTGTCACACCCTTCCAGACCCAATCAGTTTGCCCCTTTGACCCTGGCGCCACAGCGCAATACCCCCGAGCCAGCTGAGGGTCGCCTTTTCGAAGCAAGATGCCCAGAGAAGCCGTCTGCCCCCCCCCCCAGCCACCCCTACCCTCAATATGGGCTAAAGCATGATGATGATGCTGCTCTCTACTCAGATCCAGAGACTGGGGGTGTGAGTGTGGGGGAGTGGAAGGAGGATGGGGGCGTTGTGAAGAAAGGGGGTCGCGCTGTTGGAAGTTGTCACTTCTACACAGGCTTGCTCCATTCATGTGCTGATCAAAGCAGCATCCAGAAGAGCTGGCTGATGTGGGAGCCCCAGTCCTGAACAGTCTCATTTACCAGAGCCGGCGTCTCCGTTCCCCACATTTAGCTCATCATCATTACTTACTATTTTCGAATTAGTGTTGCCATCATTACCCCTGTAGCTGCTATTCAGGAGGAAAGCACCAAAAACAAACTTTAGCTTATGTTTTTGACAGCCTAGGGGAACGCGGAGGGCACGACGAGGGTGGGGGATGTTCTGAAAAGGAACCGAAAAAATGGAATGCTAATTTTGTCTTTCATTTATTGACTTTTATATGAAAATGAGACTCTGTTGTTGAGCGAAGAAATATAAAGAACCAGCTTCCTGTCAAAACAGGCGTTCGGAACCAAAAAAACAAAACAACACAAAACAGAAACCCAGAAGGGTGAAAAAATGCCCAGTTCAAATAAAGTTATGTGAAAATAAAGGAATGGAGGTAGAAGTGTGTGTGTGTGTGTGTAGGGGGGGGGGGGCACACTTACAGGGAAGTGAGGTAGTGGGACCTGGCCATTGACTCGCACGCTGCGCTGCATCTCCCGCTGTAGTTGCTTCTTGGAGCCCAGCTTGTATGGTGGAATCCCGTCTCTGCCAAAGGACACAAGGAGGCGGGCGGGGTTAAAACCTGCAGCAGAGCAACTGGGTGAGAGGTGCGCCATCTCAACAGAACCATCACCCAAACACGTGCGTGATCCACCAGAAGGGAGTGGAGAGTCCCTGTGACAGTCATAATGTGTGTGTTTAACACATGATGAGTTCACTTTCTCTTAAGACAGATCAACAGGACCGAATTTCGACAGAGCAGAGAGTGCTGGAGAAAGAGAGGCTTCGAAATAAAGGAGACAGCTGCTCTTAAAGCAACGTTAAAAATGGCCTCCATTCACCAACTCCCAGTATTCTGGAATTAACCTTCCAGGACCATTAGGGGTGTTCAAGGTTTAACACAAGGGTCCATCATACCCTCCTAACCTCCATCAGGATGGGATTTTGGCCAGAGATCCTCAGGTACTGAGGGTGCATTAGTAAAGCCCCTAGGGTAACAGCTGAAGTCAAAGTAAATCACCAAATACCAAAACAACCCCCCACTTGAGGTGGGGGGCATTGCAGGGACAGGGGTTGCCTGGGAAAGTAAGAAACAAACATCTCTTCATCCAGCTCCCTCCGCTAAGCCCCTTCAAAAATGTTACCACAGCTATTAAAGTATGACCGCGACTGCCGACTGGCGGGACAAGACGAGGATTAAATAAAAAAAAAAAAAAAAAAAAAAAAAGGAACCTACTTTTCCGGCAGTTACGCTAGTTTGGAAAATGTTTCAGATCACACTACAAACGAAAAGTGTTTGGGTGGAAGTAGGTGGAAGCGGCTCCTGGAGGACTTCAATCACACACATGTCACCGAGAGCGGGTGGTTCTGGGAGATGCTGGGCAGCCCTCCGATTCGCAGTGTCTCCGATTCGCAGACACGCGCACGTATATTTTGTTTCATTCTACATTATATTTATAATAATCGCCATCGCCATCGCCAATCGATGCTGCGCTCCAGTAAGCTGCCGTTTAAGCTGGGCCAATTATCTTAGCCCCTTTTTAACTGGGAAGTGTGTGACCTAGCCCAAATGCAGCTTTTCGCCGGCGCTTTGAAATCCCGCACTCGTGCGCATATGCGCTCCCTGCCATCTTCATTTGGCAACGGCTGTGCAGCGCGCCTCTGATCTCAGCAACATCAAAAGGCTGGTTTGTAAGATAAGGTAATGTTTGAAGTTGGCACAGCAGCATTCCCTTGCGCCCAAGTAAATCCATAAATAAGATATAAGCAAAAAATCCTCTCCCCTCCTCTCCCCCCTTTATCTAGAAATGAGATTCAAATTTGTGCTGTGCCTTTTAACCATAATAAAAAGACATACTAATCAAATTGTTCCCCTAACAAAGAGGAAGCTTTCCCCCCTCCCCTTGCTCAGCAATGTGAAAATAAGGACAGCGGCAAAGGGGACCTCGCTCAGGTCCGAGCCTAGCGCGGGCGCGGTAACTTCGCTGCACCTTTTCACCTGAGAACGGGACTTCTATACCCAGGACTAGCCACACGGCTTCGGCTACTCAGCCGTGCGGGTTCAACTCGTAGCCGGCCGCTTCGACCAGGAAACGAAGGCTTCCGAAACACGTCGCAAGTTAAAGTACGGCGCCACGCCGAACACATTAACCAACATCTCTACCCATTCTCTTAAGTTTACTAGTCCTGCACGGGCACTTTCCAAACCATCCTGCCCCCAGTCTCAGGTCCCCACCCCTGCGAGAATATTAATCCCCCCAGCAGTTTAATCAGGCAAGGCACCCCCCCATGAGCTCTGCTCCTTCTGCAATGGCTACCCCTTTCATGGGCCTGCTTTACGGGGATCTCCTATTCACTTGTGCAAGTAATTTTCAAAGCAGCCAGCCACCCTCTTATCCCCCTAAGCTCCCCTAGCCTAACAATAGGCTGAAAGCGATTCAGTTAAGCCTTTCATCCTCCATGCACTTTAGTTCTCACTCCCTGCACTCGGCTATATGCTCCTACAATTGGCACTGGTGTAAAAGAAGGGAGACTGGGTGGGGTGCTGGAGGTGGGGGGTGTGGTGTCCTAATCCCAGCCCTGTTGAATCCCAGGTGACCTGTCCTGGGGTCCAGAAATGACTAACCCAGCAAATACCCCACTGATACATGATCTCGCCCCACTAGGCCGGGTAGGCGGAAATCAAACCACCATGTGAGTAAGCCTTCTTTCATTTACTGCCAACATTTTTCTGTGAGATTGTCTTAAGGACCAAGTGGCTATCCCCCCCCCCAATATTCAGCGGTGGAAAAAAAAGGATAATAAAAACAGGTATTTTTGTGGCAGACAGGACAAGCTTGTCCTCTTTGGAGGGAGGCAACACCCCCATATGAAGTTTTCCTGCAACACTGTGTGCACAACTTCAAAGACACCACCTAATGGCTTTCCCAGAGTCCTCTCCACAAGGGACACGAGCACTAAACAACAAAATCCATCATGAAACGGAAAGAGAATGAAAATAATCGGGCGGCTGTAGAAAGGCATAACATGTGTTCCCATGTGGACCTCTCGAGAGTCCCTCAGAACACAAAGTAAACATCTCCGATGTTATCGACAAGTCAGCGGCTCGGGCCACGAAATAACTTACGCCCGCGATCCCCCCCTAAAGAGCCTAAACAAATCAACCGGTGTAGAAAAATAAATCGCAAATCTACACGAGGGTTAGCCTGTGTCACTGTCAGCATCACAGTTTTGATTATCCGACATCAAAAGCGACGCAATAAAAACACTATTTGAGCACAAGCCCGGGCTGGAACGTGTTGAAAAGTGCGTCGGAAACATGGGTGCACCGTGTCACCTTAGCCGTTTGTTTTACAGAGAGCAAGAGAAAGTGTAAAAAGGGTCTTAAATCCGGTCTGGGACGCAAAGCATGGGAGTGACAAAGGTCTGCTGCGCCCGAGGACCGTCGACTGGCCATCCGAAGAGGGGGACGCCGTGCGGGTCGGCTCCAAAACAAACAACGCTCTTCCCCAGTGCTCGGAGCTGGCGTTCTCCTGACTGCACTGTGGCCTTCTTGCATTCCTAAATATAACATCTGAGAGGCGGCCCGCCAACAGGGTCGCATCCATCTCTCATTACTCGCTTCAAACAATGAATCACGAAACGCTATCCACAGAGGCTGGGAACTAAACGTTTCAAAAGGCTTTCAACATCTGCTTCTAAGAAACCGAGAATATATGTTGACCTTTGCCCGCCGTCTGAAGCGCACGCCAAATGCATTCAGCAAGTCGGCTTCTCGCACGCTCTGCACGGAGCCTCTCCACCCCACCCCCCGTGAACAAAAGTAAAAAGGTTGCAATTAATAAAAACCAACAGTGTCTTCTTGTTTTAACACAGCAAAGCCAGGCTGCGATTAATAAAAACGGCGTACGCCAAGAGTTTCCCACCATCGCATGGTCTGACAACCGGAGACGTAACTCAGCACTTACACGCTGCTGTCCGTCATAGACATTGAGTCGTCGGTCATGGCATCGCTGGAGATCTCGCTGTCATTGGCACTGGTGGCAGGGGCGAACACGTAGCCCGAGTTCACATGGTAGGGGTTTGCTGGCTCTCCTCGCCTGTGTGTTCTGAAACCAAGAAAATGTCAGTGCGGTGCTAAAGTACTGAATAAAATGCAACTTTTTTTTTTTATACAAGGGTTTTGTGTTCTATTTGCATGTAATGAGGATAAATGCATGATTTTCGTATTCATCCATGAGCCTATGAATTGTGCAAGTGTTTCCTTTTTATTTCAGTTCCAAGACTCTAAGCAATTCAATAATTAGAGTCATTTTCACAAGACATCGAAGCTTCAGGAATGTGACAACAAGCTCTGTGCCCCCCCCCATGCTCCCTGGCACAGGGAATGATGGGGCAAAGCAAAGTGAGCAGCACAGCTATATGAATGGACCAGATCACTTCCCCTCATTCTACTATCTCTGGACTTTGTTGAAAGGCCAGTGGTCCTGCACTTTAAGATTTTTTTTTTTTTGCGACTCCCTCCCCACCACCATGTCCACACACACCTCTAGTACCCCCTTCCCCTCAAACACCCCCATCACTCCAGTAATCTCCCCTCCTCCGCTTCAAACTCTCTCTTTCTGCTCTCCTGCTGTGATGCATTGCTATTTCGCTGTTGGGGGGGGGGGGGACTGAAAACTTGAGCTTAAAGTTTGGGCAAACGAGTGAAGCAGAGAGGGGGAGAGAGAGAAAATGTTTGTGTGAGTATGAGAGAGAGAGAGAGAGAGCGAGAGAGAGAGAGAGAGCGAGAGAGAGGGAGGAAAGAAAGGGGGAAGGAGGGCCTCCTCTTTATGAGAATGCCTACTGCCTGGAGTGCCGTGAGGATAGACACAGCATGACTAAAGCCTTAGGCCCCAGCTCAAACCTGACCTTTGGAGGCTCTTGCAAAGAGTCAGGTATTTAGCACAGCTGGGCTCACATTCTTTTCCTCTCTTTCTTTCTTTCATGATCACTCCCCTCAGCCCACCCCCCTTCCTGTCTTTCCCTTCCCTTCCCTTCCCTCCAAAGCTTGCTTAGTATCTGTCAGTGGGATTTTTTTCAATAAGGAGAGATAAAAGCAGTAGGGGAATGAAAAAAAGGTATAAAAATCGTGAGCAAGGGAGTGGTGGTTGAAGAACCATGCCGGTGGTGGTTCCTTTGGAATGGCTTGATTCGGAGGGGGTGTGAGGCGCGTGGGGGGAAGAGGGAGAGAATCTGAGCAGTGCTGAAATTAGTTCCACATGTTTCAGATGGAAATTTGGTGACATAAAGAGTTGGTGTGGAACAGAGAGAAAGGAAGGGGGGGCCGCTCTCTTTCTTCACCGAAAGATTAGAGCACAATGATCACATGAACGGACCCGAGGAACGTCTCCATGTCAACAACCTCTTTCGCTCCAGAAATGGCTATATTGCGACGGTCAGCGACTAATATCTTGTTTCCCTAAGATCTTCAAACAAAGTCTTTGAGACCCAAGGCCCCCTATTAACTGCCAGCCATTTACTCTAGAAACTCATTTGCAATGCGGGGCCAATTTTACATACAAAAAAGTAAAACAAAAACACATTTCACTGTTCCTCTGCCTCAGCTCTTGCTGCCAAAGCATTTCATTCATGCTCCCCGCACAAACTGGAATCAAAGATTTCAGAAATAAATATTAAATCTTAGCATGTTACTCGTATGTACGAAGAACAAGGAAGTCCGCCACTTTCAGATTATATGCAAATGAGCTTTTTTAAAACAAATGGACATACCTAAAATTAAAATTGAGGCCCTCTGACCGTACAAACATTTGTACTTGTACTCTCCAAGAAAAGATCATATGTAGTGAAAAAAGGAGTATTATAAAAAAAAAAGTTAAGGCAGTCAAAAAACAGGCACTTGGGAAGGAACCAACACTGATGCTTTCCAGAAATGTCTCCCCTTTCATCTTGTTACAAGACCAGCTCTACCCTTCACAACCTCTCGCTGGGGCCAAGAGCGAAGCGAGGGGGGGGGGGGAATGAAAAAGACGTCACAAAAAAGAAATATTTATGTGAATTTGGAACTACAAATCACCGCAATCCATTAAACCTACAACTGGATACCAGACTTCATCGGTGTGTGTGGGGAACATGGCGAAAATGGGAAGTGTGGCTGACATGTAACTTTGGAGCGGCATCACTCGTTGTGACTGAGCCCAAGCCAGGCGAGCTCTCTGAACTTCACGCAAGACGCTCTGTGGAGCCATTTCAAAGCGCAGGAAACGCGCGTGGGCCACCAGAGGGCCGCCCCGCGAGACATCGTCTGCGCTGAAAAGGAGGGAAAGAGCAGGCTGCAACACCGCAGCGTGAAGACAACGTGTGTGGGGCAGAAGTGACTTCACACGGACAGGAGAGTTGGTGGCTCAATGCTTAGCAAAAACTCCTTCGGCTTTGACCCAAAAATAGCCAAACTTGGGAAGACGTGATGAAAAGTTACTGGTTCAATAAATGTCATGTTGTAGGCATATCTTCAAAGTTTTGTTACTTCACTTAGAACAGCGACATAACTGGTGGGCAAAATTAAACAATGGTTTCCCAGTGGTTTCAGCCAATAACCTTCAAACCCTTTCAAAATTTATCAGAACACACAAGAAACAGCAGGAGGTTGCTTACCTGAAGCCATTCTCCAGCGTCTCCGTGGTCCTCAGGGACATGGTCGCCCTCAGTGCCTTCGCCGATAGTCCAACGACAGAAGCCAATGCTTTAGCCTTCAGGTCTCCGCAACTCCACTCTTCCTCCTCGTTCAAGGTGGGCAGGTAGCCACACATGAGCTTGAGGGAGCCCAGGCCATTGTGGCTCACATAGGCTGGGTTCTCGCACCCACTGCGCACAAATTCGAGGTATATGTCAGACGTTAGGAACATCTGGTATGCGTTCTCCTCCATCGTCGACTGGATCTCGGTCTGCGCTTGGTCGAACATCGCCGAGTCAATCTGTTGCTTCTTGATACTATCCTTAATATAGGTTTTAGTGGCAGGTTTCAGCTGTTTGGCAACAATGCTGTTGTTCTCAATGTACCGTTTGTAGATCGCTTTGGCCACTCTGAGTGTTTTGGTATCCTTGAGGTCCATTTGCCTGAAGCCATTGCAGGCAAACCAAAAGTCCAAGGTGTCCACACATTTCTCCCGTTCCAGGAAGGTCCTGAAAAGGTAAGCACCGTCTTGGTCCCCTAACAGGGAATGCAGCGACTTGGTCCACCGAGCCAACGGCGAATCCGGAGAAGCGCTCCCCTCTGGTTCTCCAAGTCCATCCTCGTTTCTCCTTGGCGTGGAACCGGGAGGAGCAACGGAAGTCGATTTAGCCTTGTTCTGGGGTCGCATCATGGCAGACTTGCTGAGACTGTGGCATGGCGCTTCTCCCTCTTCCCCCGGGACTGGAGGACGAGGGGCATCTTCTCTGAAGCTACTGCTGATGTGGTCCGTGAGCGCCCTGTTCATGGCTCCGGCTCCTATCGCCACGCACCGCTCTCGCCTCCTCTGAGCTCGCCTGTAATCTCCTCACTCTCTTAAATCAGCAGGGGAGCTTCTCAGCCCTTCTTCTCTCTGAAACAGAAAGTATTGATCTAATCAAAAACAGATCCGCCTCACTTCAAAGGGAGACATGAAGTAAACAGTCTTTCAGACCCTTGCAGATTTTCAAAAAGGAAGAAATCCGAGAAAGGGGGGAAAAAAGAACCTCGGCAAGGTTCGTCTGGAGATCTGAATTCAGCAACTTCACAACTAGTTAGTTTTAAGACCACTGTGTCGGCGGGGGGGAAAAAAAAAAAAAAAAAAAAAACCCCACCGGCGATTACCTCCGTTGTCCCACAAAAAACACACATGCAGTTGAAATGTAACATCAAGTCACTTTCAACTAAAGCAACCTTGCCAAGAAAAGCACACTTACACACATCATATTAACTCTACACACTTTGCAACTATACTCCACACGCAGTTTCTCACTCAAGTCCCTGAGCCACTTGTTTCTAATACATCTCAGTAAAGAATAATGAACCGATCCAAGATCGAGGAGGAATTAAGATGCAATACAGCCAGACTTAAAGCCACGAATGAAAGAAGTTACGGAAAAGGTGCCGAAACTCGAAATAATAGCGCTCAATCGGCTTTGACTGGGGTTAGTCGGTGCATCTTGGGGCAAATGCACACCGCTACACCCCTGCCGTAGCCCCGACCACCCTCTCCTCTGTGTGCAAAGCACTATTAAGGTGCAATGTTGCCAAACACATTGATCCGCAAGTACCAATACTGCAGCGCGAGAGGCCAGTCGACACCTTAACTTAATGCATCGATTAATGAACTGGGAATTGATAAGGTCATCGCTTTAACAACTCATTCTAACCAGTTTAACTAGTTCTAAATCAGTTCAAACCCACCTGCCATTAAATTATTACAAGACACAGACCGTTTACAAGCCACTACAGACACGGAGCTGTACCAGTAAGATCCTGGAAGAGCCGCACGCAACGGGCATCAAAATGTACAAATATGTGAATATCGAAGGAGACCACACATCACAAAAGCTCACCATTGTGTTCCTACACCTCGAGACACGACAAATCTCTGCTTCTACGTCCCATTTCCAATTTTTCTTCGGCGAAATAACCCGAAAAAAAGAAAAATGAAAATCCCAAGGAGCAGTTCCAGCAGAGAGCGGCAGTAATCCGACAAAGAACGGGAGTGTGTTCATTAAAAAGCGAGAGAGAGAGAGGGAGGGAGAAAGAGGGAGAGAGAGTGTGTTGTGTGTGTCCTGTGTGATGTCCCATTGAGCGAATGACCCAGAGTGCGCACCGACTTCTTCTTTTTACATCGCGGGGGGTGTCAGACCCTCTACTGGGGGCGGAGGGAGTGCGGGTGTGTGGTGGTGGTGGTGGGGGGGGCTACAACTCATCCCACTTTACCAAATATCTCCCTTTGCGCTGAAAAAAAAAACTCATGTAGCAACGCAGCCTCAGTGAGAAAGACAGATGCAAAAACGCGGGGAAAATAAGTCATTTTAAGTTCGGCAACAATGTGTAGATGCCCGCGCGCACACACGCACTGTATCCAGCAGCGATCGCTATTCACACACATCAAAGCAGTCCGGAGGAGGGGGAGAAGGGGGGGCACATCGCACCACAACAACATCTGAACCCGGCCACAACTTACCATCGAGCCATTAGTTTGTGTCTCCAAAAAAGAAGAGAAAAAATGTTCTACAGTAGAATGCAATGAGAAAAGTAATCCACAGTCTGGGGGTGGGGGGGTCCGTGCGGAGCGCGCTTTTCCACGGCAGGGTAACTGAAAGGTAAGCAGTCGTCCGAAGGAGGAGGACGCCGTCCGCCCTCGGGTCTCGTGTCCGCAGGTAGGTAGGTAGGTGGATAGATGCGTGCGTCTCAGGTACTCCGTGAGGCGCGGCGAGAGCGGCCGATCTCCTCCAGCGCCGACTGAACTGGGCTCACGGTTTAACTGCGGACATCAAAGCGAGCGAGCGACGGCCTCGTCCCGGCAGATACATACAAAACAATTGCGCTCCGTGGCGCTGAACCGGGGAAGCGCCGCTCCGCAGCCCAGCGAGCTCGGCTCGTCGCAGCAAGAAGGCGACGGGGCCAAAGATAGAGAAATAAGCGTTGAAATGACGTCCAGCCTCCGAATTGGGGAGCGACAAAGTTGTTACTAAGTTGCAAGGACCTTATCAAAGGCTTGCAATCGTGAGCCAACTCCCCGAGGCTTCGGAACGTCAGAAGTAAGTGATCCACCGCCCCAATGGCATTATCCCTGCGATCCGTGTGTTGCTGCAGAAACTTTAAAGACGCAGGCCTGCCTGCCTGCCCGCCCGCCCGGCTGCCGATCCGCCCCGCCGCGCCGCCGCCCGCATAGCTCGCACGTTAACCCTTCGGCTGCCGGAGAGCGGGACACACGCGGCCGCGGCGCTGCTTGTGAAGCGGCACCAACGCCGAGTTCGGTCGCTGTTAGAGCGCAGCAGACGGCTTGCGAGCTGATCACAAAATCCCAACATTTAAAGTCACAGTTGGCGAGCTTCGACAAACAGATTTCCCATTCCAACTATTTCTGCACTTATATTCTCTCTCTCTCATATATATATAGTATAATAAATCTCACCGGAGAGGAGAGAAAGGCTCTTCCTGTGGATGATGTTCCCGCGTCATTGCCGGGATCTTTAAGGGAAGATGAGACACGGATCTTACCCCCACAGTACTTCAAAGGAGATATTGTTCCTTTGATGTCGAACATCAACTTTAAAGACGAACATATAATTAAATAAATGGTTTATTAAAAAAACACTGGTAATAACGTGGAACGTAGCCAAATATAAACTGAAAATAGCAGAACGAGTTAGAAATTTAGAATGCGGTCCCCCAAACCCACCCACTCAGAAAAAGAAATGAAGTGTTACACTGATGTGACAGATGAATACGGCACTGCGAGAAGCCATTGTTTCAACACTGAATAAAACACAGTAAACATCCAGTCATGCTTCAGCTTCTTCTTCCCCCATCAAACCAAAAAGAGTGCGGACTATAAAGCTGTCATCAGCTGCACACCCCCCCCCCAAACATTTTCATAATACAGTGTCCAACATTTAATTTTCCAAATGTATTCCACCGGCAGGTATGCTTTTTCACATTTTACGCCGTGTTTCCCTTTTGTGGAGGTTGTGGTCCGCGAGCTTTTTAAGAACGGCACAAATACTGTGCACATAATTTAGAGACAACACAAGGAATCTTCTGCAGCGTACAGTACACCACCCCCAAAGAGATGTTGGTGAGCAGCACCATACCTCTATGGTCCAAACATTACTACTGTGCTGCTATGTCCCTTTCAAAGAAACCCAGCTCACCTTAAGCATTTTTTTTATAGCCGGGACCCAGCTTTCAGATTATAAACTTGTGCCTTTAACTATGGCACCTACTGCCTTAAATACAGTATACATATGCAACCCCCCTACATGTACTGCTGTGACCAAATTCTGTAAGCACATTTTTGGCTTTGATGTGTAAACATAACTTTATAGGAGATGTATAGCTATAAACTTGGGCTGTAGGTGTATTAAAAGTGCTAAATAATGAAGGCAGACAGCAGTCAGAGGTGTTCAGCATCAGTCAGGAGTTGGGAAAAACCCAATAAAAAGTCCTGGCCTGGAAGTAAAAGCCTATTGTCCTGGTAGTCAAGAACATCTGACAGCACAATAACATCTGGACATTACCAAACCATGTTACTTCAACCCAAAGCACAATAGTTTCTTTTTCACAAAAAAAGCAGTGGCACAATGGTTACCATGACTGGACATCGGTTTGAATCCCCTCTCCACTTGTATCCCCAAGCAAGGTGCTAACCATGAACTGCTCCAGTAAAAACTACCCAGCTGTATAAATGGGGCAAAACAGTCGCAAGAAGCTTACTCAAACATTGGAAATCACTTTGGAGAAAAGCTTCTGCTAAACAAATAAATAAATAAATTAAAGGAGGGCACCAACTGGCTTGATTCAGGACTCGTGAAGTTACCTATTTGGACTGAGCAAGGGTGGGCCACACACTTATGTTCATAGCCTTACTTTGCTAGGTTATTCTTTGCTACATTAAATATATTTCATACTTTATCCCAGTAGACAACAGTTACAACTGTGGTTAAGGCTCTGTTCTGGACTGCTTATGCTGTTGTACCCTTGAGCAAAACACTTTCTTATGAAGTGTTTTAGTAAAGATACGTACCTGCACAAATGAGTTATGGGTGTACCTTGGCAACGCTACCTGCTTAACAACTAAAAAATGTTTTACAGATGTCTGCCAAACAACTAAGTTATGTTATAATGCAAAGGTAACAAGGTATAAACAGTGGTAAACAGGTGAGCCCTAAAGCGGCATCCACTGTTGGCTAAACTAAAAAGTTCGTAGGGTGACAGCTGCTGAGGTCTCTGGATTTCACTTGATGGTCGTAGGTGTAATTTGCGTAAAACTTTTGTTCATCTTTCACAATCCAACACTCCCAGTCTGAATGTCCTCCCAGTCAAGAGATATGATTCACTTAACTGGGCAGTGCGATCGTGTTCTGGCTAAAGAGCTTCTAATACGGACTAAACCGCGGACCTGGAGGCTTCAAGAAACTGCAGACTCCCTCACTTGAAGCTGACATCAAATGGCAGACAGAAGTTACGAAAGAAACAAACAACACTATTCTTTGCAGAACAGATATATGCACCCTACACATCATTACTATTTTTTCCCCCCTGACAAAGCCTTTGTAGCCAGTCCTTGGTAGGAAGAAATATTTTATGTCGCAGGCAAAGGAAGAAGAAAAAGAGGGAAAAGAAAAAGAGACTGTCGCTGGAAAAGCTCACTCCTATCACTGTGAAAGTCCTTGAACTAAGGAGATGATAAAGTTGCTCCATAATGCATAATGCTGCTTGCAACTTTCATGCACTGGAAATATATGGTGATGCAATTATTTGCAAATGCACGACTGTGGCACTTTGGAGACTACAAGTGGACAGGTGCTTCAAAGGACATTTAACTTCCACCTATCGATTCCTACCTGTGATTTCATCAAAACTAGTGTGGATGGGATAATAACGTGGACAAGGAGGAGGTAATGCGTCACCTGAGCCGGCAGATTTACGTTTAGAAAGGTACTAAAAAAGTACCAGGCTGAACCTGGCCGTTCAGCTACGGCTTCACGGGTGCAAACTGCTTAGGTTGCACATTTAGAAACGCTGTACAGCACTGCATTAAGTTATCTGTCTGTAATTTTGATTATGGGAACAAAAGTGAATGAAAACAGTGATGCTTTATGATGTCACACAAGTGATTCTAAATTTTATTGCAAAGTCATCCTTTGGATAAGGCCTGGTGACAAAGTCATTATGTTATGGGTTTTTGAATTGAAGCATAATAATAATAATATACATGGTTTCATAATAAAATGTATACTTTGAATTCAATTTTATCTCACGTTTTTCATACCTTAAACATATAGTCATCTGTTTGTGATTATAAGCTTAAAACTTTACAATCTTTTTAATCCATCAAGTCATTACCATAAAGTCTGAAGTGTTTGCAGCACTGTACTTGCACAGTAATTTGGTAACCATTTATGTAATGTACTTTGAGGCTCTCGCATCATTAACACATATTAATTTGCTGAAAAATATAAGAAATTTTAACACCTTTATTTTAAAAAATTGTGTAATTTATGGATTCTGGAAAAAATATATATAATTAGTTGCAGTTGGTCACTCCAGCAAGGGCCCAAAACACATTTCAGCAAAACGGAATGATTCAAAAGACATAGTAGGTTTTCAGGGCCAGCAAGTGTATAAATAATAAACTTGGTGTATCTACTAGGCACAAAATTGGACAATGTGTGTTGTATGTGTACAAAAAAAGGTTAAAATATTCAGTAAGATGCATTTAACTGATAAGACCGTTGGTCAAAAAATTATTTTTTCTGATTGGTGATCACGACCTCATCGTGCAGTGAGACTTTTTTTGTGTCGTTTGCTGCCACAGAGCACTGGCTCGTACCTCTAGTGTCTGCGCTGTGTGCCACTGGTTTTGCTGTTGGCATCAGTTCTGCATGTTCAACTTCATCATTGGGTTGAAATTTGAGCCCATTTATCTTTTAACTTCTTTGGGAGAAAGAAATGAACAGATTAAACATTACGAATAAAAAGCCAGACGAGTATAATTTTACTGTGTCCCCAAGGTTCAAGGAAGCATGATGGACTATTAAGATGAGGACACTATGAAAATACTGAATATTAATATCTTAAAAGGATACCCTTGGGTACTAAGGTACTGGTCAAATAATATATATAACTTTATTCAAATTGAAATTATATAACCTACAATACATTAGAGAATCCTTATGAATTATTTTTATCTTTAATGTAAATATTTCTTTCTGGCTGACCTGGAGAAGCAGAACTTTTCCATCTCAGCATGGCGGTAATTTGATATTTTATTAATGTACCACAAATACAGTAAGCGTATTTGAAACACTGAAAGAGTAGGACTGCAGCAAACAGTGAATATCGCTACATGAGACGATTACAGGTGGGTTTTACAAGCAGTATGCAGAAGAAAGCGTCATGGAGCAAGGAGTGTGTGTGTGTATGTGTGTGTGTGTGTGCGCGCGTGCGCACACCATCAGGTTCATTACAAAGGTGCGGAGGGTCTGCTGTAAAATATTTAAATAGCCAGAGGTCGATTGACAGGTTTCTTTTACAACACTTTTGTGGCTCTTTTGCCTCCGCGCAGGAAAATCTAGAACAATCCAGGAGGAGATGCTGGGATCTGGTTATGTGTTAGAGCACAATAAAATGGGGTAAGCGGCAGTTCGCCGGGGATGATGTGCGCTGTGACACATAGGAGCTGCTGCTGTTTACTTCCACTATGAATACCAATAGTATTGTTTTTTCCCCCACAATAAACCCAGCACAAAGGATCAATAAAGCCAAGTTCTATAACTTGGCCTCTATTAATTACTGACCTTGTAATAGCCAATGTGGGGCACGCACTGTGCATCCACTACAGGTACGGCCGTGACGGAATATTTTTTTCGGATCTTTCTTCATAACAGAAGGGTGGCTCGCTACTGGATGTAAATGCACGCTCAAGAAGGAGATGAGATTAAATATGAAGTGGTGTCAGGAACAGTTGTGGCCTCGCTGACTGTTTCTGCATGGGTGAGCCCCGCAACACAGCAATAAAATTAAGTGCATCTGAAAGTGTGTCCGCACCCTTTGAACGGGCCCTGTGATCAGTTACTGCTCTCAATTATCGTATTGTCCACTTCTCCTTTCAGCGCGGCGTTAAACTCTTAGCCGTTCGCTTTGAAGTGATTATCCCTTCATCTCAAGCCAGACTGAAGAATTTTTGAAGGACAATAGAAAACGGAACGGGGGGAGGGGATTGGGGGTTATGACAATTATAGAGGAGGCCCTTGTAGAGAGGAGTGTGAATGTCCATTTTTTTCCTCAACACACTCAGAGAAAGGGGGGGGAAGGTGAGGGTTGGAGGCTGCCGTGAGCAACAGTAATGTTTATCTGTTTTTAAAGACTTGCGACTTGTGCGGCGTACACTGTTTTAAGAAAATAATTGCTTATGCGGCTTAAATAAATGGGCCGACCGTGAGGCAATTCCGTATAAGTGAGGAAAGTGAGAGCAGAGAGCGGGAGAGGCATGATGACAAGGAGGGCTCTGCTGCTGCTGGTGGTGACGGGAGGCAGGGGGGGCTGGGGGACAGACGGAGGGAGAGGAGAGAAGGAGTGCAGTTGTCAGCAGAATCAGATGCCATGCAGGCAGCAGGCGAAGATACAATTAAAGTGTGGAGTTAAGACGGGCTTTGAAGTTGGACATGGTACATAACACCCTTAAAGTTAGAAAAGGCTACCATTCATCGGCTTGTTATGGGCTGTTAAGAGGATCTAGTTAAAAGGGCCAATTTGAGAAAATAAACTTTAATTTCAACTTGAAATAGTCTCTAAATAAGTATGGAAGTGGGCGATGGGTAAAAATATCAGCACTGCAACATCCCCATGTTCTGATTAAAGTTATTTTCGCTTTGGGGGCTGGGCGTTGGGGGTGGGTGGGTGCCAGCACTGGAGATTATTTATTACTTTAGTTCGTTCGTTCGCTCTCTCTCTCTCGCTTGCTCTCTCTCTTTTTTAATCCCGTTTTGCGGTGACTTTAAAGTTTAACAATGTATAGAAACAATGTCTAATGTGGATGCTAATCCCTTTGGCCGCAAACCCTTCACATCTGTGCTAATGAAGTCTTATAATGTGGCTTTCATTACTTTTTTGGTGGGAGTGATGAAAACACATCTTAAAGGGTTTTTTTTTGCTCTTTTCAATATTTATTGCCGCCCCCTGAAGGATTCCACAGATTACTGCTGTGGTTCTGATCTGCGTCGAATAAACCGAACCATGAGCGTTGTCGTGAAATAATCAAACGTGTGTGTGGGAAGGTCAGCAGCCATCAGGGTTCTGCGTTCTCACACATGGACCGACTGCAGAGCTGTGGGTTCGATGAGGCTGAGCTCAGGCCGTGTTCTCTCTATCAGCCTTGCCCTTTGCCATCGGCTTACGTGACCTTGCAGACCTTTTGAGAGACTAGGATGGAAGTCAACATTGCGACTAACAAGCAAACAGTGGCTATGAAAAATAACTGTGCAGAGCTAATGAATCTGGGATTATCGATAAAACTGCAACTGGGAAATTGTATCCCCAAACATCGTGTTAGAATGCCAGACATGAAAAAGTGAGCAAAAAAACCCCCGTACATACAGATATCGTACTCATGGTCGTACAAGGGAACAGACATTTGTGCTCAATTTTTTTCTTTTCTGACATGCATTTGTACTGCAAATGGTGTGGACCTGCTATTTGGCAGCAGCAGCATGATATTTACATTTATTCATTTCGCTGACACTTTCCTCCAAAACAATTTAGGATTAAGCTTTTACTTGAGCAATTTAGGGTAAGTACTTTGCTCAAGGGTACTACAGCAGGAGGAAGGACTGAAACTTGCAACCTCCAACCCCTGTGCTACCAGCATTTCTGCTTACATCAATACTGTAAGGTATAATGTTGAGTCTGAGTGGTGCTGGCGCCATTTTCTTCCACTGTCAAAAAAAGAAACCAAAAAGGCTGGGAGGGACCCATCACCACTGGCCAGATGGTTAAGGAACAGAAAAGTGAATGGAGAAGGACGTCGATATGAGCGCAGCCTTACCCGAGCGGGACTGGGACGAGCACACTCTCGAACCATGTGGTTCTCGTTCATCCAGGGGTGGGGTAGTCCTGGCAAAAGACACAGAGGAACTGAGGCTATTGATCCACATCTCCCAACGCCGCACTCATCAAGCTCAGGTGTTGGATGAGGACATAAGTACGTTTAAATGAAAAGAAAACATTGTGGGGGGGGAATGAAGTGCATTCAGGACCCCTCAGTAAAACGGGTATTTAATATACACTTGCGAAAATCGCACGCACAAAAACAATAAATCCCTGGCTCTAGATCTGGCTCAGAAGTTCATAAAAAGCAAGGCCAATTGCTAAAGTGTACTTTACGACAGATTTGATCAAGCCGTGTGTTGATGTGGTAACATTATCATGTGAAAATCAGTTACACCCAGGCATTTTGTTCATCTAATTTCCTTTCCTTTGGCATCCCTCACTGGCACCTTCCGGAAGAATCACAGCTGAGGAGAAGAGATGAAGCGGTGTGATCGATGAATATTAACAGCAAAGCCCTAGCGTCAGTGTTTATAATGACCTACCATGTCAGACGCTGTATGGTTTTTTTGTTTAAAAACAGGTGATCGGATTTACTGAATGAGCAGCCGTAAGCAAATTACTTTGGCACGGTGCTATGATGCCTGCACAAGGAGGTGGCTGCAGTAGCATCGGCACCCAGCAGATTGTAAGACACAGGCAGCTGGTGGTCCCGGAAGGACCATGAGCTCCAATCTGAGGAACTGCACATCCCCTCTGCTTGCCTCCCTTAAAACGAGCAGGTAAAAATCGTGCTGTATTGCTGCAAACAGTGTGCTCTGCAGATGCATCCTGACAGCCTTTATTTTCTGCGGTGTGCCACACATTTCTGAAGAATTCAGATATACTGGGTGCTCTGCGCAGTACAATTTACTGTTAAGCATTACACACCCTGGTGTTCCCAATCTCAGCTTTTCCCCAGTCCTGTTATTAATGTCTATACAGTAATGACCCTTTTCAGATTGTTTTGTAGAAAAATCAAGTTATCTTACTGTTATTATTATTATTATTATTATTATTATTAGTAGTAGTAGTAGTAGTAGTATTCCTCCATCCATTGTCCCTAACCCCTTGTTCAGTCAGGGCTGCTGTAGTCTGCAGCCTGCTCCACTAGGCACAAGGGTAGGACGTCAATCCATTGCAGCATTATTATTACTATTGTTATTATTATTATTGATGTTTGTAGTAGTAACTGTAGTAGTACTTTCCATATGCAATGTTTTTTTTTTCCAGACCAGCATACATAGTGCTCATTTTTGCAGGACATTACATTTAGTAACCTGGTTGCTGCACACTGGGATATGAATCTACAACCTGCCAGCTATAGGCACATGTCCATAGCCACTATGTGCTCCGTGATATAGAGTTACCTTAGTTCAGGTGAGTCTTTGCAGTGTGCCTTTGGGAGTTTTGCTTTGAATGGGACCCGCAGATGTGCCTTGGCTCCTGACCTCTGTCTGAACAGCTGTCAGAGTGCTGTGTTGAGTCTCTCTCGCTGCTACTCCACTGTGGTGCAGCAAAGCAGGAGATGAACATCAAACCACTTCGCGCAGAGATAGAAATGTGCAAAAACAAAGCCAATGCTGGCCACACGCTCTTCTGTGAACTTTCTGCAGAGAGAAGGGAAATGCTAGAAATACATTCCCCTGGACAGGTTGAGAAATCTTTCCAAATGAGTAAGACAGGTAGACTGGCTGGAGAGAAGAAAACAAAGAAGCTCCATTTAGACCAGCCAGCAAACAGAAATTGCGGTCAAACTAGTTGAAGGTTTTGCTCTCAGAACATTCAGCAGGTCACTAATGACAGGTACATACACCTGTACAGAGAGAAAATGACCAGTGAAGAGTCAATAGCTGGATCCCGGTGGTGTGGAAATGTGCAAATATACAAAAGAAAAGATTTAATTACCTCTTGTGTTTGCCCTCCCACACCTGCCCTGGCATTTGTCAGCAGGGATATAACTGAAACACCCTTATGACTTTCTGTTTGCAGAGGTGGGCCTTTTCATTTTCATTTTTTTGATATTAAAAGCGGAAGAACATAATGTGGATACAGGTGGTCTGTGGCAAATTCGTCATTTCTGTAAAGATGTCTTTCCATCTTTATCTGGGCCAACGGCTAGTGTAGAGGGTTAGAGCTGTTGCATTCAAGTTTAAGGGGCTGACTTTGAGTCCCTGCTCCTGCTGTAGTGCCTTTCAACAAGGTACTTAGCCCAAATTGCTCCAGTAAAAATTACCCAGCTGTATAAGTGAGTAAATAATTTTAAGAAGCTTAATGTAAAGACAGTACACTGTAAGGCACTTTGGAGAAAAAGGTCAGCGCACCTAGTCAAAGTAATAATGTCTTGCATTTTTATCAGTTTAGATTTTAGTGAAAAGAGAGACTGGAAAGTTCTCTGGTTCACTGGTGTGTTCTGCTGACCTTTTTCACCAAAGTGCCTTACAGTGTACTGTCTTTACATTAAGCTTCTTAAAATTATTTACTCACTTATACAGCTGGGTAATTTTTACTGGAGCAATTTGGGCTAAGTACCTTGTTGAAAGGCACTACAGCAGGAGCAGGGACTCAAAGTCAGCCCCTTAAACTTGAATGCAACAGCTCTAACCCTCTACACTAGCCGTTGGCCCAGATAAAGATGGAAAGACATCTTTACAGAAATGACGAATTTGCCACAGACCACCTGTATCCACATTATGTTCTTCCGCTTTTAATATCAAAAAAATGAAAATGAAAAGGCCCACCTCTGCAAACAGAAAGTCATAAGGGTGTTTCAGTTATATCCCTGCTGACAAATGCCAGGGCAGGTGTGGGAGGGCAAACACAAGAGGTAATTAAATCTTTTCTTTTGTATATTTGCACATTTCCACACCACCGGGNATATATATATATATATATATATATATATATATATATATATATATATAAAATAATTCACATTAGAGAATAACATGAATGAATTGAGTAATTTGTCTTTACTAAGCTGTCGTTTTTCTTAAAGGCTTTATTTTGTAATTGGAGAAAGAAAGAAAGAAGGACAGGAACAAACATCATCTGGGCGCCATAAAATGTGTGAGCAAATGTGCTGCTTGCCAGGAATTTGTTTTAAAATTCAAATGAGTCAGCTGATCTGTCATTACCCCCACGGCCAGCACGAAGGAGGATATTTCGCAAATTTTGCAAATTTCCTCCAGTGACCTTTACCTCCCGTTTACGCTTAACGCAAACTTTGAAGTGCGGACCTCGCAGCTCGCTGCCAGTGGTGGAAATAACCCCCCCCCCCCCAAAAAAAAAGCCTTTGAAAAGGTTTCCTGTCAGAAGGGTCACGACGCTAAAAATGCACGTGCTAAATTTTAACACTGCCGGGGAGGATTACTGCTGTTCTAACCCCAAAATTACAGGGGTCAGTAAGTGTTGCAGTTTCAAATTCTCCCCATAATGTTGGGGTTTGAGAAGGAAGCAGTCCGTGATCACAGTGTGAATTATTACACACATATCTGAAATTCCTTGTTTGCACATTAGCCTCAACCATATGACCAAGGTGAAAAGCTGCTTGGGAATTATTGATCTGGCTGAACATTTGTTCAATCTGTTTAATTTTGTCTCCTCTTAGCATTTCTTTTGCCATCTTTGGTTCACAAAAGAAAAATGCCAGTGGATCATACGACAGACTGACTTCAAAACCTCAAAAAAAAGTTTAAAGTTTCTGGTCTGTGTTACGCTGCTGTTGAGGGACATTAAAAGCAGAGCTGTAGGTGAAGAACTAGTACAGCCAGTGGTGTGAAATGCAGAAGCATCCCCTGGACCATATGGATCAATGAAATGTCCTGCACGGCCTCATGCACTTCCACGCACCCCCATGCACTGAAACGGATGGTAACCTTACTTCAGTGGCAGTGCATCTAAAACATTGCATATTCTCCAACAGCAAATTTTAATCCAAATCCCCTTCGTGCCTCTTTTGAGCTCAAAAAGCAGGTGTTTGGGATGAAGCCAATCGATAGGGATTCTTAGCCATTTGACTTTGCAGTGGTCCCGCAGTCTCGAACTCAGCCTTGGCAAACCTTCTGCTGCTCAGTTAGATCAAACGCTAGTTTCCATCTGGAGCACAATAATAAATACATTTTCTACTTTAAATATTTGGCTTGTTTTTCAGTAGTTGACATGTTAGTTTCAGAGAAACCAGGCAAATAAAGAAAAAGTTGAGGGGCTTTCAAATGTAATAAAGCCTTCAATCATCAAATCTACGACTGTGCCCCTCGCATAATGGTTAGGGTTCCTCTTCACAGGCAAATTCAACTGATTCAGAAACAACCGTTTCTACTTTATGAGCTAATGCCTTATGACGCACCTTACAGACTTGCTGCCCCGATGGAGAAAAAAGGACATGAGGAAGCTCAAGTAGAGATGACTGTGTGTTAGAAAAACCCCAAATTCCCAGTTTTTTCCTTTTTTCCCCATTGCTACACACTCAGTTTTGTTCTCCTGCTAATAAATATTCATAAGCAGACAAGCCTTAGCCATGTTTGGGATCTGAGTATATGTGGGGTTATCCTGATTCTGAGCATTGTGACAGTGAATGAAATCCAAACCGCAGTGTCAGTGCTAACCAAAAATCATCCGCACATCCTTTTGGGTAAAACAAATCTGCAACTGAGAGCTATAGCTTTCCTGCTAAGTGCAGTTATCTGGTTGCTACTGATAAAACAGGGGCCGTGTCAAATGGCAAGTGGCCACAATGTGGATTCCACTTAAGCAAGACCCATCTGATGTTCCAGATAAAGGTTCTTCTAGGGATATTGTAAAATTTGTTTTTAACTTTCTCTTGTGTGAAAATATTCATTTACCCAAGAAATTGAATTACAGAGATTCACTAACCCTTAAGCCACTTAAAATGTTTTAACTTGTAGAAAACTTTTTGCTATCTTCAGACTATCATGAAATCTCCTTATTCAGATCCATCCTTTCTCTTTGACAGATGTTTAGAGTCATCAGCTATTTGTCATATAAAGTCAAAATGTATATAATTTGATAAACACTAATTTTGACATGCAAAATTAAATAACATTTATGTAAGAAAAAAGGGACCTGAAAATGAATGTACAAAAAAGACAATTTACACACACAAAAGCTTTGCTTTACTGCGGGTAGCACTGGGCATGAGCTTCCAAAGAAAGAAATGTTGAGAGTATATGGGTGACAAACCCCCTCCTCATCCTTACATGTGTCCGTCATTTTGCGCTCTCCCGTCTCTCTGTGTAGTCCAGATGCAGACCAGGTCATCTGATGGACAGGGCACAGAAAAGTGGAGGAATATTAGATCAGAAACCAAGCAACCAGTATTTTGCTACTACGTGGAAAACGTAAACAAAAGAAAAAACAACTGACACAATATGGGGGTGTATTAAATGACCTTAGTGTCTTCCTTTCTCCTCCTGTCTCTCATTTAACTTTGTGAACTGAGACCACAACTCAGTTCAGTGGTACCACTGGTTTACTGCATTCAACTAATTTGTTGCATCTTCTCTTTTGCTCGCATGCAATGACCCAGCAAACCAATATACAAAGAGCTAAGCCCACACAAGGGTAAAAACAACTGAATGTTTGTTTACATAACGAAATGATGACAGATGAAAAAGGCCAGGTTTCACACATGGGGAACCACAGGTCATTCCCACAGAGCAGTCGTTTGCTCACAGCTGTGGTCTAGGGGCAGCCACTGTGTCAACCGCCCATGTGGCCAGCTGCACACACACTGCTCTCCTGGATTCTGGATTCATAAAATACTTAAATTTTATTTTTGTGTTCTCTTGATGCAAAAGTTTCTCAATAAATGCATGCAGAACTCAGAGTAGACCACACGACGGGCAAGCAGAATATCTGAATGTTACTCGCCTCTCATCTTTTAGTCATGCAAGTAAAGCAGCCTATGAAAAAAGTAGTAGAACATTTACTTATTTAAGAGGCTGCAGAGCATCCGGGGCTGGATTCCCTGCAGAAAATTGATATCTGTGCCAGCATAGGGCTGGTTGGAGAAAGGGCCAAGGCTGCGGAGGACTTTGTAGACTGAGTCATGCTGGGCCATTTACAAGGGAGTTTAATCCCCAGAACAACAACCTCCAGTGCACAAAACCTTCCCTGCCTTGTATGCACCGATGGTTTCTCCATGAGTTCCTGCATTGGCCATTCGTTGAAGAAGCCCCTCTGAATAACACGCCTGATGGATTCTGCCAGTCTCAGCTCATGTTTAGAGAGCTGAACATCCCCGATGGTCACCCTGTGTGAGTGAGCAAGCCCTTACCTTCTGTTCCTGGCCACTTGCCTTGGCTGCTCCTTCCTGGCTGGGTTTGACCTGCAGCCAACAAACACACCAAATTATACATAATTGCAAACAAACACATATCCCATTTCTTGTCAATATGAAGAAAAAGGGGTCCAAAGGCTGAGGCAGGGGACCTTGTGGTGTCCACATCAAGGTGCAACTCTGGAACCACAAGTACGGTAGTGTGCTTCTCGGGTACTGGAGGTGGGTTTGGGGGTTACAGTGAAAAACCTCCATGTCAGCATGATGTTAAAATTGCTTATAAATTCAAGATTAATGCACAGGGAATCCTTTCAGTGCAGAGAGCAGCGGTTCTGATTCTGCTGTTGTGAAGCATTGACTGAACTTGTGGATCTCCACATAAGCAGTCCATGCCAGGACACAGCCAGGTGTCCCTCAGCAGCCCCTAACTCCATCCATCACACACTGCCCACGCACAGGCCAAATACCAACCAAACCCCTACTCTGTGCATCCATTCTTCAGGTACTGCAGAACTTAGAATCAAAAGCTAGACTGATATTCCAAAATAAACAGCTGTTTACCAGAAATGCTTCTTTTGACTTGACAGAAATTCCAAGACAATTCCAAAGCTGTTACTTTCAAAGAAGATTGATATACTCCAGCTCAAAGTCTGACAGGTGCAATGGAACCATGTTCAGCATTTCAGAAAGATTTTCACGTGACTGATAAAAACCGATATTGACTCTACTGCTTTTTTTTCCTCCACACCATATGCACATTAGAAGCAAAGCAATTAATGGATATTTCACACAAACTGACAGTTCACCTCACTTTTGCAGGTGCAAACTGTTTTTGATTTTCTAACACTCAATAGTTTGCTTAGGAGTGAACTATGTGTGGTAAACAGTGAGTAACCAATATGTAAGAATACTGTATGTATTTTGGGGCATCTCGAAGAGCTGCACAAATCCAAAGAAATATGTTTTATGTATAATAAACATCTGAATGTCATTCCCTCAACATGCACCAAGCAGTTGTTCAATGCAGCCTCTCGTCTGTTGGTGTTGAACATACCTTGCGGTCTAATCCTAAGGGTTGACAGTCAGTTTCTTAGAAAAAGTACTGACTTCAGTAACCTCAAAAAGTTGCTTCAACTTTCTGTTTTTCTGTTTTCTGGTATCGCCTTGGAACTCTGAGGTCACTTCATCATTTATTACCTCTGACTCTGGCTAAGCCTTGCAATTATGGGTCCTCTAAGAAGGTTGGAAATGTGTTTCCTTCACTTCACAAGTTAAAATAAGTCCATTTTCTGTGGACAAGAGAGTGCACATGGGTGGCTCACCCAGCAGGTTGCTGCTGTTCTCCACTCCTTAGACGAATGAAGGTGGACTTTTTTCTCCTCTTCAAACTTCTACCTTGTCGAGCAAGGTGACTGCCCCGACGGCGCTCGTCTGATGATATCTTTTGCTTCCTTTGATTTTTCCAAACTTTCCGGTCTTGTGTTGTTTTCCGGGCTACACTCATGAAACATGATCCACGTCTTTGTGAGGGTGTGGGTCTTATTTTCCGATGGCCTGGGCTGAGCGGCATCAGAGAGCTCTGGGAAAATGGAGGTGACGTAATGTCAGTTCACACTCAGGTGTGTTGCTGGGGATGACATCAGCAGGTGCTTGCACAATTCAGCACAAAAAGGGATGTTTTGATAACACAGAAGATCAAAAGAAAGTCACATAATCCAGCAGAATCTGAGAGTGAGGACCAGTTTTCAAATTGGTACCCAAAAAGAAAGGGGATGTTTGTGGTGCACACATTAAATGGAATTAACAGTTTTCCAAATCTTTTCCCTGAAAAGGACAGTTATGAACTTAACTTGTGACCTGTTGTTGTGCCAGAAATGCAACCCCTTTTTATACAGCTTTGGTCAGAAATAATTCTGCACACAAACAACAAGAAGTCAGCCCTTCAGTAATCCACAAGATGGAACTGTGCCAGTTGTCCCTAAGCTGATGACAAAGTCCAGAAACACAGCAAAATTAAATTCATACTAACAACACAGAACTCACTTTCTCCTAACAGAGTAAAAAAAAAATTAAAGCACACAATAAAGAACCACTAGATTATAAATTAAACAAATTTATTAGCAAGTGTGTCATTCTGGGTGTCCCTCTTTGTCTGTTCAACAGCCAGCTCTGCCTTAATCTGACTATGATTTAGTAAAAATTAGCAGGGAATCTTATTTAGATTTAGCTTAGAAACAAATACTGTGTAGCAGTCACTGAAGCACATGCATGGCAAACCGAATTCTGTATTGCCTTGAGGTCCTCTTGGTTTTTTTTACCTTAAAAACCTGCCAGATTCACAACTGAAATCTTCCTTTCATGAAGACGTGTCCTCAAACTGCAAGAAAAGAAATGAGGCATGTATCTGTTGAAGCTAGTTTGAATATTCCAGGTACATACAGTTATGAACAAATGATTAATAAAAAGTTATACAAAATAATAGGGTTGCATAAGAAATTAATTGAATTGACTGTAACTTCAGATGGAAAACTGTGTGCTATGGAAATGTATACTGTAGAATCTGAGGCTGCACAAGGAATAATTCTTATTTTTTAAGTGATATTTCATGCAGACTCCTCGTAATTCTAAATATGTGCACTTTTACAGTAACGCTGTCTCCGCTGCCCAAAGCCCACTGTGTGTATACAACTGGCAGAAAGGCCTCCCCATCACCGGGGTGTGAAACTGTCACTTGACAAATGCACCTTCTTGCTAACTAGCTCATGAGTAAAAATCATTTACTTTTTTCAGTAGCTGCAACTCCTAGAATCCCAAACCTGAAAAATGAAATATTCTTCTTCAGTAATTTTAGTAAAAGGGATCATAGTACAGTATATAAACAAATGTGAACTGATAGTTGGATGAAGGAATGGACCAGAATGAAATCCAGCATGTCTACAATTCTCTGTGTACTGAGTTAGACGTGAAGCACTGGTGTTTCTGAGCTCTTGTTTCGTAGCCCCAAGCATTTGTCCTGGAGTTGCAATATCCACAGTCTTTCTCCACTGCTGGTACGACATGGCCGTGTGAATAAATGTGTAGATGTAAGGAGAGTCCCCGTGAAGCAGTATCCTGCTTATAAACATTTGAGGCCGCATTAAAGCTCAAGTACAACATAGGAAGAGCTATATGAACTCTGTATTTAGTTACATTAACAGAGCACAACTAAAATTCTACTCCAAGTAATCCAAAATTGATGCATCAAATTTCTGGTACTTAAAACATAGGCAGCAGGAGATATTCTCCAAAAATGTATAGAAGGATATGAAAGTATAGCAAAACTGGCAAGACACATCCACAGACTGGAAGGAGTATGCTTGAGAAATGGCATTTCCTGCATTGGAAGCCCCCTTATCCTCAACCCTTACAGTTTTAGTAAGAAGTTAATTTTCTTAAGGAAAAGAGTACAAGAAAAGATGATTGATCTTCCAAAAATAATTTTGCTGTTGTGGAATTAAATGATTGTTCTTGCGTTCTGTAATTAATCTTTCTGGGTACAATGAAAGGATTGGGAAGTACATCAAAGAAAGGGAGTATAAATGATGTGAGCAGTGCGGTTTTTGTCCAGTCTCACTGCGCAGAAGATGACGCTCCTGCCACTTTGCCAGTTCTTGCTCCCTCCCTCCCTACTTAATGTGTCAGACTCACAATGCAAGGGGAAAAATAATCAATTTCCTTGTTTTTCAACAGACTCGGGATGAAAAAAATCCCAGCATAGCCACATTCCCAGTTACAGAACAATAATTAATTTAATTTCTGCAGTTACATCTAATAGTTCTAGCTGTTTCCATAGGTAAGCTGGTAAAGACACGATAGACTTGAAAATAGCACACAACGTAAAGCCTTCTGTTCACTCAGTTACTGAAAAAACCATTACCCAAAAGTTTAATTTGTCTCCTGTACACTTATTAATTCATAATCCAAAGATATGGAAGGTACCACGATTAAGCCGACATATTCTGAAAGACATTGTTATGACTATGGTGCATACCAGAATCTCCCTCTGCAAATGCATGTTTTACTCAACTCCCTGACTTTTGTCACTAAACATATTACCACTCAGTATGAATGATAAATCTAAGTAATTTTCCGTAATTTTGTCACACCTTTGGAACTTCTACACTGCTACAATTCTGTTGTTCAATTAAAAAAAGTAATGCCTGGGTCAGTTGGACCGTCTTCATGTGCACTTTTATTGTTAACATAGTACAGTATTTTTTGTACATGTCAGTGTTACAACTTTCATACTAGACTGTTCCTATTGGCACACACCAAGACTGTTGTGAATTGCTTTTCTGCAAGCGTTAAAAAGATTATTATTAAAGCCGAGGTGCCACAGGCAGACAAACAGAATGACAGCCTGAAGTTACACAAACGACTGAAAAGCAGAATATACTGTACATGCTTCTTTGGTGCAAACTAGTAAACTCTCATAGATGACAAAAAAAAGAGAAAAAAATCAATATAAAACTACCCTCCAATCGCACAGCAGACAGCGTTTGCTTCATTCGGAGGAAAGAGGAACCACGACGAAGCCATCCCCAATTCTAATTATAATGCCAGACCCATCAGAGAGATAAGCTTTAGAGCAAAGCGGGTGGTGGGGGATGGGGGTCTGTACCTGGACAGCACTTTAATTTCATACAGCTTCATCAGCTCATTAGATAAGGCAACGGATAAAATCATACTTATTCAACAAGTCCACACCGCAGCTGCAGCGAAAATAGCTGCAGGTGGACCGGGCGTTCTCAACGCTCATGTTATTACATCTATGCAGTGCTTTCTTTTGTAGTGTCCATTCTGTGTCTTTCAAAGAGATCGGCTTTGACTCTTAATATTAAAACCTGAGAGCTGTGCTGGCTGGCCAAATATCCCTCAGCAGCTGCCATGAGTATTCGGACCACCTACCTGTCACTGTGAGCTCAGCACCCCTTCTGCAGAAGGCCTTGGCCCGGCACCCTCTCCATTGAAACTCACCCTCGGTTGCGTCAAACACCACTTTGTTTATAAACAGTTTCTGCTTTTCGGGTCTTATCGTGCCGATCAAGCGGCATGCCTTAAAAAAAGCGAAAACAAAAATGTCAGCATTCATTTGACTAAAATACAGACGCTCAGAATTTAGGACGCCCCTGAAATCTGCTTTGCAAGTTTTCAAGAGAACTCGATTGCTTTCATTTTTCAGAAGCGCAACTGCGGCTCCCATCTCCCTGCCCCCCTGCCTCTCCCCTCGCCCACTGCAAACAAGAAAGCTCATTCTGCCAAGGTGGATTTGAACCCGACACAGCTGAGTGCAGTCGGTGCAAGTCCCGCTCTGAACAGAGAGATGAATAAATGATGCCCCTTTAGTCTGCGCACTCGACGCTAACAAAGCGATCCGGAGACACTTTGAGGACGCCGAACGGCTGGGCTTCTCACATGGGGCTGTTTGTTTTCCTTAATGGACAGGCAATCAAAACCCGCATCTATGGAAAATGCGTCTGTCTGTTCAGAAATGATCTCACTTTACTGCTCCGAATATGGGGGAAAAAACATTTCATCTTTCCCCCCCTTTTTAAAAGTTTTAGTTTCACATAAAGCGCTCTCTGTATCGGCAACTTAGGGAAGGCTTTTTTCTCCTAAAATGACAACATGTCACCTATATATAGCCTTTAAATTGCGCTCCGATTTAACTCTCCCTCACATGGTGTGTCACACGCTGACGCTCCTGACAGCTGCCAGTTGAAAGACGCAAGCTTCGATGCTCTAAGGATTGAAATTAACTTTGTCATGCCGTTGAGGGCTTGATGTATGCTAATAAAGGAGCGGGAAGAATGTACACGCTCTTGAAAATTTGAAAGCGACAGAACCTTGTCAGATACAAACTCCTGATACATCAAAAACCTGCGCCACTCACAAAGTTTCTGGTGCCTGATCTCCAGTCGCAGGCGGTAAATTCAGCAAGAAGCGGTTTGAATTCCAAAGTGTTACGCATCGAGGAAAGGTAGGGGGAAAGGATGGAGCAGTTCTCCAAGTTGAAGTATCACTGCTTCATATGCTGAGAGATAAATCTTGGTGCTGCAAGGGTCACAGCCTTGAAGTCATCTTAGAAGGAACCCGAGTCCTCTCACTGTGAAGACTGGTGAGAGAGGAGTCGTCTTTACTTTGGGAATTAGGCCGCTCCCATGCTATGGAAAAGGTCTACTGACAAACTGCCCTGTTGGATTATGAAGGAAGGCCAACAGCTCTGTGCTGGAAATCATCACCGTTTGCTAGATTTTATCAGAATCACTAAGGATCAATAGACACGAAATAAGCTACCTATTTGAGCCCAAGTCATCTTGGAAATGGTGTTGCAGCAAAGGGTGTGTTTTTCAGCAAATTGCACATTTGAAACTATAGTACACATCTGCACAAAATTCTCCCTCTGCCTAAAACCAACCCCAAAGCTCTCCACCTGCACCGAGCGGTGGAGAATGTAAAACATACGTGGCCGACTTGCACGCACATGGCTTCTCTCATCTGACCTCTGTTCCCATCTGAGGCCTCCAAGTTTTGAATGCAGCAAAACTTGTCCCTTAAGAGCATTAAAGTTGAGGATTGGGGTACTAAATGCAGCTCCGCCCACAGCAAGGTGAGGAGCAACATGGACAGTCAAGATGAATGCCTTTGAAGTTTGACATGGATAAAACAAGTGGGATTAACGGAAATGATACCAAAAACCATAACTGGGTCATTCTTCTATCAAGTTGAGCAGATGGAATTAATTTTCTCTCTTACTGTAGCGTATGTGCTGCACTATAAAACAAAAACTTAGACACAAACACATACATTATTATGTCTTCAAAATATGAATGGAAAAACTGGATTACCTCCGTATAACAACACGTATTTCAGTTTGAAAACCAGTGGTCTTCTTTCCTATCCTTGCTTTTCTAAGCTGAAACTTACTATATTTTTCAGCTCACATTTTATAGCTGATACATTCTGGGGGGAAAAGTCTGGGGGGGAAAAAAAAAACACATGTGAGGGGTTGTATTACAAAGACACGACGATAAACCGGGGTGGTATCACCCTATGGAAGGGAAGCCGGCCTTTATCTTCACTGCAGTGCCGGCAGATGCTTGCTCAATTCCCGTATCTGCTGGGTCGAATGGCAGAGGTATGTGGGTTTATGGGGTGGGAAGAGATGGGCTTTTCTTTAGGGCGTCAGTTTCAGAGGCATGGGAGACACTGTCGACTGAAGGGGAGGCCTGGCTGGACATTATGCAAAGGTCTGCTTCAACATATTTTCTTTAGTTTTGCTGCCTCTGAGGAAGCAGCATAAAAGTAGTGATGCTGAAACATATATTGACTCAATGTTTATTTATGGGTAAGGTCAGCGAGCAGTTTTAAAGGGAAGCGCATTGAAACACCAATGCCGGCGGCCAAACAGAGCAGCTAAGGTTCAGAGGCAAAGTGTGGAATATTTTTTTGAACTATTTCCCAGTATATGTCCAAGAACACAGGAAAACAGTACACAAGAAAATTAAAAACAGTCATTTTAAACATCTCAAATCAGCACCATTTTCAGTGTTTTAGCAATTTGGTTCTTGTTCCAGAAGACTGCTAAAGTCTAAATAATACAAAAATACTTACTGATCATCCATACAGCTCACATTAAGCCAATTCACTTTTTTTTTTAAACAGACTACTCTATTTCAGTAAACGTGCTTAAGTAACAAACATATCACTGAAATCCGTAACGTAATTTCACTGAAAAATTTACATATATAGACTGTACCTAAAATGGGTCAACAATCACTGCTACACATCTACAGAGGCACGGTAATGCATGTAAACATCACACTTATTCTAAGTTGCAGCCCAAATAAGATCTCTGACGATTCCTCGGTCCCGCTGCAACTCCGAGGTACACAGAGCCTGCCAGACAACCATTTCGGGATTCATGGAAGGGCTCCTATTGGTTCAAGGGAGAATAAATCTTAAGAGGTACTAATGCCACAGGAGAACTAGGAAAGCTCTGCAAGAGGTTTAGCTTCTTACATAAGGTAGCCTAGCCGGGATGAGGCAAATGTCAGTCTCTGGGCAGCTGGATTTAGTATGCAGTCCTAGTATTAGGGCAGCTCTTCTGGTCTCTTTAATTCATTATCAAGAGTACCAGAGTCTTGAGCATGACAGCAAAAACAAAGTACATCAATAAAATACAAGTGGCAGCATCTTATTAGACCTTGGGTAAGTGTAATGAAGAAGAAGAGTCAGATATTACCAACTAAGACAAGGTCCCATTCTCACAAGCACAGAGCAGACAGAGATGCCTTCCTGCGTCTGACAGCTATGAAGGTCAAGCCGAGGTGAATGGTTCACAGAACATTTCCTTTTTTTGGAGACCTGTTAAAGTGGCGACCACAAGGCGGCTGCTCCCTCTGAACCTGAACAGGCCTCCTTGCCCCTGGCACTCACTCCCAAAAGCTGGATTTCAAAGAATTCCAAAAATTTGCAAAAGGCGTATCTGTGTCTCACAATCAGGGTTGGGGGGCCAGGGGGAATCATGTATCAGGTTTACTCAGAAATATTGTCCTCTTCTTCCCCTCAAGGAAGGTAACGCTAGTAATAAAGGGCTTCCTGCGCTTGCTTCTGTTTCTTTCGCTTATTCCTCACTGGTGTGAGGGGAAAAGAAGAATGGGGTGGTGAGGAGGTGCAGACACAAGCTATGCTCAAGGAAAGGGAAGGCAAGACAGGTCAAGTGGATGAACTTGACAAAGAAGAGCAGGGGGAGGGTCTATCTGTAGGGCACAGCCAGGAAACCTGCTGCTTAACTGATTTTTATGCACTGCTCCGGAGAAAAGAATCATTATACTCCCAACGAAAGAAGAAAGTTGCCATAAAACCTGCAACGAGAGGTCAGGTGAGAACAAAAGCAACAAAGTGTCCACTGCAATAAGCACGGACACATGCAACACATTCCAGGTGCTTCGTGCAACCTCATCTCATGACAAATCTGCAACTGCAATCCTCTCAAGCTTCACGCTTAAGGCCAAACTTTGGCTTATTAAGTAGAAATGCCCAACATTTGACAGCATGCATGCTGTCCTACAGAAATTAAGTCATGTGAAAAATACATTTCAGTTTACGTTAAAAATTGAAACATAAACTGACATCTATTGAAAATGCAGCTTTGAATCACTGAAAATTCGCCAACGGGGCTTTCTTTAGAATGTCGTGCTGATCTTGGAGAAAAGAATTACTTAATGATAGCTGGAGCTGTTCAGGGACATGAGGATTATTGTAGGGAAATACAGAAGTAACAAGTAGAGGAACTGTTGCCTTGTACTGTTTTTCTGATGCGAACAATGTGAAGTTCTCACTCTGAGCTAAAAAGCAGCTGTATCGGCATACTTCCTCTTCATTTGCTTCTTGTGGACAGCAAGCAGCTTGCTGTTGCACACACTACATGCTAATGTTACACAGGGTTTGCTCTTCCCTACAAAACATGTCACTGCCAATTCATCACTCAAAGGCCTCAGAAGCTTCAGTGTCTTCCGCTTGGTCGTGCCACAAATAGCATGGAACTGTGGGGGTATGCTAATGATGGCGGTGTTTTAACGTGCAACACTTTCGTTCGCAATAGTTTCTGAAAGCAATAAGTAACTCATATTTGTTACAAGAGAGCTACATGGCTAGAATTCTGCCAGAGACGGATTTTGGGTAGAGCTCCAGGCTTTACTGCTTTGACACTCACTCTTAAGTTGGATCAATGCCAGAAAAAGCCTTGTACAGGTTCAAACCAGCATTGCTAAAAATACCAGACCTGAAAAGTGGCAGGAAGGCTATCTGCCTTTCTGTCCCCAACAGAACCATGAATGCTGCATGATAACATCCATTCTGGACCTTCCAAACAAGGCTTTTGCTACGGCTGGGCAGGTAGCTTAGTCTGCTAGCACGGAGATACTCAGGGAGTGGATCACGCAGGCTAGGAGCACATACATAATTACAGTGAGTGAAAGCGCTCACGTGCTCACTCGCGCACGCGCGCACACACACACAGAAACACATTCAGTTGTAGAGAAGAATCCCCAAAGCTTTGCATCACTCCAAGTGTTTGCTGTTTAACAATTCAGCCTCTGATCTCATTCTCATTTTCATAATTATGGCCCTGCTATTCAGGAAGGTGGCTGCATTACCGTACATTACAATTCTCCTCGTTCCATCACGCAGGCGGGAGAGGGAGGTGGACGCGAATACATTACGCTCCTTAGTACATCGCTGTTTGCGGCTCATTACGAGTCCCCGATGGTCCGTGGGCTTGAGTGTGTGGATGGCAGCGGTGGTATTGATGCAGATGAAGAGCGTCCGGGGTGTAGGGTGTGTGAGGTGTGAGCCAGTGTTTACAATGCGAAGCGGAGGGGCCCCCCTCTGGCATAGAGATCAGACGCTGGCCCAGCTCTTGCCTTTGAACTGCTGCACCGCGTCTGATAAGTGGCCATGTGGGTGAGTCAGGAACACCACATAGCTGTGCGCATTCCTGCCCCGCCATCCACCCCCAGCCCCCACCTCTCTACACCCGGCCAGTGTGTGGTCACGCTGCCCGCTGCTGCCGAGAGACCGAGAGCCCCTGGAGCGAGACCGCGGGGCTGGCCCGCATTTGGCCTGCCCTCCCCAGCTCTGCCGAACAGCCTCCCACTGGAAAGAGCCATCATTAGTGCAGATGGCAGCGTTTACCTCCCATAATAATGATCATCCCCAATTTGTTTACCTAATGGCCCTCAAGAGTGAATCATCTAAGTCGTACAAAATGTCAGATGGAGACCCGCTAACTGTCTGCTGTTAATGGTTTAATTTATGGAGCGCTGACTATAGCCTTGGAGTGAAGCGAGATGAGGAGCCACCTCTCACAAGCGCCTGCGAGACACAGTCTGCACACTGTAACGCGGTAACGGTGCACGCTAAAGCAACACGCTGCACTTTTTTAAAATAAAAACTAGCACACAGATGTTCAAAAATTCCTACACGGCACGGCATGGCAGCTGCTGTTGCTTCAAAGTCAAATTGCATTTGTAGAGTTTGGTTTCTCAGAATGCAGTTTTGACAGTCTGACTGTATAGCCTGTCGGCACCTTTTTGTAAAGCCATATATCAAAACATTTTTGCAAGTCTTGTACAAAAATTGCACTAGGTTACTTTTGAGAGTTGTGGTGCGCCACTTTTGGGTTTTTAGTAGCTAATTTCTCTCACTTTCTCATAACTTTATTAGAAATGTGTGGAACACGATGGAAACTTTTTCAACAGACAGGGACTAAATTCATTTGACACATGAGATTGAAGAAATCAGCATTTTGTGCAAAATGTTTACAAAAGTGTGAAACGACGATGTTTTTCTAAGCTTAAATGGGCATTTTTATCATCTGCATGCATTGCATATACTAAAGACTCACAAAGAATTACGCTGTCTTTTGCTCAAGAAACCCTCTGCCTTTCCCCGTGGTCCATCGACTTACTTTATGGAGATTTGGTTTTCTCCTCGGCAGAAGGATGGACTGCAGAATGTCTGCAGGCAGTTTGGTTCCCTTATCCAGCCAGGATGTCACGGGGCAGCCAGGCTCATTATCACTCAGACGCACAGGGACGCCTAAACAGGATGCTAGCTTATAGCATGATGAAGCCTGCTAAGTGACTGCAATGTGGAGCACCAGGAAGAGAGTTGCAGGGTGACCAGGATCTCATCAGACAAGATCGGAGCTGCCTGCTGGCTCCTCAAAATGTGGACGTAAGATGGAGCAAGGCTATCCTCCACCCATGAGCTGGACCCAAAAACAAAAGGTATTATTTACTGCGGCTCTGAGAGATGTCTGTGTGTTTCCCTTCAGGTGCTGCTCTCCTCTTTGTGATGCTTTAATTCTGGTGAAAAATCTTTCCAAACAGAAGCCAGATGAGAGGGCAAAAAGCCACACACAAATATTCTCCGATGCACATCAAAAAGACAAAACTTGAGTTTCTGTATTTCCTGGGTGGTCTCCCCATAAAGAGGACACAAAGTAGGCCGAAACCTTTATAAAACACGAGACATGTGTTTGGGGATCGTTCAAAATGGCGAGCCCATCTCTGCTAGCTCTTGTCCTCTTCTCATGAGCAATTCTATGAGCAGGATACTCCATAATGCTCCTGAGAGTTAGATTAAAGAGATTCCCCCCGATGACAGCAAGTCAGGAGCATGACCGCATCAAACTACATAAATCGCCACTGCTGCTTGGCCCAAAGGTCTAGCTGAATATATCTGTCTGTTTGGGTAGGATTACATTCCCAACACTAAATTATGGAGGTGCCCCTCACATTGCAGAAACAGCTGGTCAGGCATGAAGGCAACGGAGGTGGTGATAAAAAAAGAGAAATTTGAAAATAAAGAGATAAAAGAGGTAATCTGCCCCATTTTGAATCCAATCCTCCGTAGCTTTCCATTTCTGTAAAAATCCTTGTTCCTTTTTTTTTGTGTGGTTGCTGCAACAACAATGTATATTCCGGGAATTTGCCCTTTGATGTTCACATCCAGTAACAGACTTAAAGCGAGGAGGAGAAGAGACAGGGAGATAGAGACGGGGGAGAGAGATTTTGTGGTTTGCCTCTTTCTCTCCCTGGCAAGGCATCTGACGTCTCACTGCAAAGACGAAATTCTGTTTCGCCTGTTAAGGCATCCGTCAAAAACCGCGCGCGGTTTTCATTCTCGGTGGTGGCTGTGCTGCTGTGAAGGCCGCTTACATGGTTTTCAAACAATAACAGTTCAATGCATCCCTCTGCTCGCTCTGCCAGGGCCTGCACACGCCAGCGCATCCTTTATAAATCCTTGAACCGACTACAAACACAAAGCACTTACTGGGGGGGAAAGAAAGGGCCCATCCGCAGAGCGGTGTAATTAAAGTGGATCTAATGCTGTTTCATATAGGTTGAAAACAGGAGAACAGAATTCTCCACTTAACGGCGCTCTCTAATTCACACAGCCTTTGGTGGGCTCCCACTGGCTTTTAAAGGAACAACACAATTATCGTGAGCAAAATGACAGCTAAAATCATATATAATGACATTTTTGCGACACAGGTGCCAGTTGAGGAGTGGCTTTGGGTGTTTTGCTTGAGAGATTGCAACGCCAAGGTCATACAATAATCCAAGCCATGCGTTTCTGCTCTGTTTGTTAGGAATTCTGGGTGTTCTCGAGGCAGCACTGATGATTTCAAGCTTCTTTCCCCATTTCACTTCGGCTTATAAGTTCTGTGTTCTTGGAGTGTTTCACAATGGTTCACGGGATAGTTGCGGGTGCCACACAGCACCTGGGCCTCTGAACAAAGCCTAACTTCCATCCCCTTCAATCTGTGTTGAGTCTGCATGTCCTCCCTGCGTCTGTGTGGGTCTGGTTACATTCCACAGTCCAAAGGTACATGTTTCAGGTGAGCTTTTGACTCTAAATTGCCTTTAGTGTGTGAAAGTGGCAGCGAAGGACTGCGGCTGCCCTGAGATGGACCGGCACCTCATTCGGGGTGTATCCAGCCTACCTTACTGACATCTGGTGACACGTGGTTAGAATTTGAATCATGCCTAAGGCCCTGCTGTACCATACCAGGGCAACAACAACCCTTGACAAGCTGTTCTGATTGTGCAGTATATGCACACATATGAACATCTGTCATGAGGTAGGTATGTTGGGGTAGCCCATCTTATCTATATTGAAAAATGACATGACCGAGAGCAGCGTGGTTTGGGCAACGTGTTGTGACCGTGCAGACAGAGACCCTTGCATTCCAAATATGAGGAGATGTTTTTGTGACAAAATTATCTGTCCTTGTGCCACAGTGCTTGCTGGCACCTACCCATGCTGAACAGCTACATGTACCTCAATTTGCAACGGTGTTCATTACTCATATTTAAGATGTGCTGTTCTTTGGCTCCCTCACCGTTACATTAAGTAGAGCCATCTATAGGGTGAACTGCTTAATCTTATCCAGGCCTAATACATGAGTAATTTGAAAGGCAGACCATGTCAGATGTGACTCAGAAGATCACACACCACAGCAATGTTTTGCTGTCTGCCTTAAGCTGCCAAAATATTTTCACAGTTCTTTTTTAGCGTTTGGATGTGGTAACATTCTGTGTTGAGTGGTCTGGGGGCTGTATTTAGTTGAAGTGTACCAGGCAAAAGTGGTTAAAAATCTCTTCCCTAAAGTCCACTTGCCAACCCCATGACAGCAACTGACCTGCAGTCCAGAGGAACTGAGGTGGCCGGAGAGCTCGGAGAGTGCTTGGGATCTGTAAAAATGGAGCTGCTCATTTCAAACGGCAGATCACGTGATGTTACAGTTCCTGCAACCCCCTGAGGAAAAACAAACAAACAAAAAAAAACATGAGATTTCAGAGGGTGTCCTCCACAGTGGCCTCTACATGTAATGTACAGGTTTCTAGTATCTATCTTAAACAGAAATCTTAAATGGTCCTGGGTCTCCTGTAGATTCAAACACCTTCCACTGTAACACAGCCCTCCACCCATGCCTACAGATTACTGAATAGCGTTAGTGGTGGGCAACAGTAAAAACATTATCAAAGTAAAAATGAAAAAATAGGATTTTGCTTCTGGAATGCAAAGCATTATGAAAAAAGCTTAACCTGATGCTTTGCAAACAGTCCTTCCCACAGGCAAAGTTATCGTTTCAACTGCAGCTGCTATACATTGTATTCGATAGGTGAAAAATAAAAATAACTGTAAACTTCAGTGAAAACTCACTAGTGATTTACTCTCACAAGCACATGTGTGTTCACTCATAGACAGACATACACACACTCACACTCAGTCAGTACAGGCACCAACTGACAGAAAAGACACTGCGGGGGAAAAACATACACATCTAGTCAAGGACATCTGCAAGAAAGAGGATAGAGAAAACTGGCACTAACAATGGAAACACTTATTATAACATCCTGCACAGACAAACACAGAAGGACAATTGACTGTACAAGTACAGACAAGTCATTAATACATGAAGATGGCCATGTGCCCAAGAGTCGCCAATGAGCGGTGCACAGCTCAGATGGATGCTGGACAGACAGTGCACTGTTGCCAAAACTGTAAGAGAGGAGCAGGACATTCAGATGAGCCAGTGACATTTACAAGCTGGCTGACAAGTTTGTCAAATGGCCGTTTAACTGAGGTGTCCAGCAGTACTGCCAGATATGAGGGCAGTGGTACAAAATCACACTGCCAGTTTCCACCTTTGAGACATCTCACAGCAAAGCTGTGCATCAAAAGTATTGAAGAAATTGTGTGGATACCGAGATTAAAATAATGAGATCAAATGCATTTATTTATTCATTTTATGATTTGTGACTGTTAATGTGCTTAACCAGCAATGATGACCACAGATCCCTCATGTGGAACTGGGTCTTCATCATCCAAAAAAGCAACGCTGGAGGATGTATAATGAAAGCTGCTGGCTGTAGATGACCTGGGGCCCTAATAACGGTCCTTCCCATAATGTCCCAGTATTTGTTTACCCCCACCTGACCATATTCTCTGACTGAGCTGTACTCCCAGCAAAACGCAGCTGTAGTACATGACCGTTATTATTATTATTATTATTATTATTATTATTATTAACAGGCCTCATGACTACACCTCCTTACCCAAGGTGTACTAAGTTACACGGCAAGTCAGCTCAAGTATTGCTTTCCTACCATTCTTTCAAAATTTGTGTCCCTTTTATTAAAAAAAAATACAATGGGAACATCCACCTAGTACAATATATTCATTGCAGAAATTCAGACTTTAATACTTCATAGTTTCTTGATGCCAACTGATACGCATATCAACATTTTGTTAAGCGGAGTGCTGGTATTTATTTTTTTTTTTACTTTTCGAAACCATTTTCCAAGGCAACCTAAAATGTATACAGCAAGTTACACTGACTTACCCTTTCATACATGGTACTCTTACTGTATTGATTCAGGAAGATAAAATTGGCTGAACTGATACAATTTTGCTAACATTTGACCTAATTTACCCTAAGAAAAAGCACTGCTTGTTAGTTTTAAATGTAAGAGAACAAGAGACAAATTACTTATTTTTCAAAAACACTGCTTTGCCAAATTGTTTAAACATCCAGAGAAATAAGTAGCTAATAAAATGGAATGAGGTGAGCTCCTCTAGCCACTCTATACCCATTCAGTCCTTACCAAGCATGCCTGTCTACATATTAATCATCCATTTTTTGCCACATTCCACAATGGAGCCAGAGGGACCAAATACCTGTGAAAAAAGATAAGGTCTCAGCACCAGGGATTAAAATGTATTCCATTTTCAGAATTCTGTGTCATACGCTGGAGAATATCATGAATCTTTGATGGGCCGTGTAGCCCACAATGTATGGATTCATTAGCATGTGATTTGCTGTTGTTGTCGACTCTGTAAACAGGAAGGCTTTTGTGACCCGCATGATGGTTAAGGGGTGGCCCGGGTTTGACGGGCTTCACACTCAGTACAAAATATCCCCAGTGCGGGGCTGCGGGGTGCAGGCTCCTGAGCTCTGGGGATACGAGGAGGAAGAGCCGAGCCTGGAACACAGAGGTGCCACTGTGGATGAAAGGGCCGTGGAGCCAAATCGCTTTATCGACACGCAAACAGCCCCCATATTGAGGGTGGGCTTCAGACATCTGTGTGCTTTCTGAGAGCCAACCTGCTAATTGACAGCCACAAGAAGGAGGATGTCTGCCTGTCTGCCTGGCTACTGTAACCACTTCGGCAATTTCTGTTACAAAACATCAAATGCAGTAATGTCTATAGGAATTTGCATTGAGCCTTTGATCTTCGCAATTCAAACAAAGCATGACATGGTATGCAAAGGACCATGAATGTCACACCCCCAGCCAACTCTACCCTTACCATAGAGATATCTACAGGAAAAAAGAGAGGAAGGTAATTCGGCTGTGATCTTTTGTTAATGCCACCGAAGCACACGAGCTCAGCATGATGAACCTCACAGTCACGGGCGCTCAAAAATACACGGCAACGGGGAACAAAACGGCATGCACTATTGCACATTTGACGTGGAGGCCAACTTGGTTTTCAGAGAACCATTAACAGTCTTGTAGTGTAGTTGTTAGCACACCACCTTGCATTCAACAGTTTGAACACCACCATCTCCTGTAGAAAGGCATTTACCGTCAACTGCTCCAGAAAAACCACCTAACTGCAAAAAATGTCATTGTAGACAGCTTAATATTAAAAAGGTTTCAAATAAACAAGTTAACAATCGAGGAAAATACATGTATGAAGGTCAAGCTGGACTTACAGTTAACCCAGAGTTTAATCTGTAACCAGAAAGGTGCATGGTACAGAGCATGAGTGGTACAGAACAGGAAAACAGGGTAATTTTGGACATTTCCAAAAACTGTTTGATAATTTTCATATATGACCTTCAGCTGTGTGTAGGAAAAACACACTTTTATTAAAACACTCTTAATCTGCTGTTCAAAAGCAATTCAGCAAAATCCTTTTCGCTGCCTAATCAATGAGAACTGCTTTCCCGATGCCTTTCCCGATGCCTCCGGACTTACAAGTTGGTAACTGACCATGCCTTGGTACAGTAACTTGACAAAACACTCAAGAATGATTACTATGATTCTTTGTCTCTCTCTCTTTCTCTCTCTCTCTCTCACACACACACACGTGCGTGCATGCTCGGAGGGAGACAGCAGGCTTCAAAATGCAACAGCTCTTGCACAAAGTTGTAGCTGGAGCATCACATTTTCACAGGAGCCTGTTCTAGCATCCTGGCAGGGGATGGTGTGACACCAGTATTAATCTGTGAATATGTTAACATGTTTGCGTGGAATGCGAATGGTGCAATACCTGAAATTGTGGTTGCAGGGTCCAGAGAGAATCGTGCAATTAATCCCCATAGCAACCTCACTCTTGTAGAATGCATACAGTAATGAGTGCTTTCTGGAGAGTGATGTCTTCAGAAAGGTGAAATGTGCATAATGCGTATCCAACTGCATGGCTCTCTATCATGCAGCATCTGTCTGAAATTTCATATTATGCACTCACATATATACAGTGTACCTTTATGCACACAAATGTGCTCAGTGCTATCCTAACACACACACGCACGCACACACACACAAACTACAATAAGGTGTAATGATGTACTGGTACATTCTTTGGAGTTCCTTAGAGGGAATATAAAGCATGTTTGTGTGTGTAGGGAGGAAGACGTGATGTGTTGATGTGTTATTTTTAAGGGTATCTCACACATGCATTGCTGGGTGCTCATCATTGCTGATACGGTGTATCTTCTTCTGTCCTCCTGGGGGTTGGTGTGTGCTTCTAGTAGTGATTTCTTCACATCTGTCCTCTGCAGAGTACTGGACCCCCTGGACACTGTGGCCATCCTGTGCAGAAAGCACACACATGCACAGCATCAACAGTGTAAAGCACAAGTCCAGGTGCACAGCAGCCAGGCTCAATGCCCTGAATTTGCTCTCGCAGCAACAGTGCATAAGAAATATCCTCCAAGTACTTGTTAGCAGACGTTTGGTGGATGATGACGCCAAGAACAGAGCACGTCACCACTGAAATCCATGCATAATAATACAGTACATTACTGTCAATGCACAAGGGAAAAGTCCACACGTGGCCCGTGTGATATCACTTCACTTGTCCTTTGGATGACTTCCCCGAATGCCAAACCAGGCACTGACCTTTGCTATTGACTCATATAGATAGACGGAGAATTTCAGGTTACTTTCATCAGTACATTAACAGGGCACAGACTGCAACATCATAAGGAAGAGCACTGATAAAACAAGCAGGAGGAACTGATAAGATGTTAATATAACTGAACCCATTTTCAAGGTTGTCTATTTCTATGACTTTCCAGACTTTCCACTGTAGTTGGCATAGTTTGATGGCTTGTTAGAAGGTTGCTTGGCATAGTAGGATGGTTCTAGCTACTTGAAGACTCTTTGTAGAGAGCTGGTAAAGAAACAGTCAGTGGAGGACACTGCAAGACATGCAAGAGAAATGCAGAAGTAGCTTTGTCAGGCCAGAATATGGAGGTAAGGCTTGGGATTGTCTGTATTAAAAAGTTTGTAAATGACGGAATCACTGATTCCAGAGATTAGGGTTTCATGTGGGTGGAGGAGGGGTACAAACTGTAATGACAGGTTGACATAATCCCTCAAAAATGTGAATAACACAGCAAACCTACCCAGTTGATTTTGATTTAAGATACACTTCTGTCATGTCATTTTGTGTGCTGGATCTGAGACTGGAGAAAATCAACACTATGGCTAACAGACTTTGAAATTATGTAACACTCTTTTCCATAAAATGTGAAATGTTTGAACTGATGGAATGAACAGCAATAAATTCATTCACCGTATCGACTGTCTATGAGCGCTGCAGGAAAAGAACACATTACGTAGGGAAATTTAATGTAAACTATCACATATCTCATGAATATTGTATTTAAACTGAGGGAAACGTAAGACGGTTATCTCTACCAGATCTACTATACCCTTAGAGAGCTGTACTTGGGTTTTGATGACTTGGGCTTAGACCTGGGCTCAAAGTGAGAGAGGATCAATTACAACGCAGCGGGAAGGTATGCATTTTAAGTGAACAGTGTATTTTTCTTTGACAGTATTGGGTAGCGTCTGAGTGTCTCAGGCCTTCGAAATTTAGCAGCAAGCCCTCATGTACTGCTTTAGCACAAGTGTCAATAAGAACTCTGTTTTGGGGAAGAATGCAAATCCAAAACCGTTGAGAAACACTTTAAGATCACACCCATTTGTTCTGTGTTGTTCTTCTGTACAACGTAGAGGAAGAGGAAGATGCAATCCGAATGAAACAAAAATGGCAGGGCCTTTTTCTGCATCACAGCGTGCCTCTGCATTGGTGAACTTCTGGTATGCATCAAGATGAAAAGCGCAGGCAGTCACTTTGAAATTCTCCTTGAGTCAAAATTAACATTTTATTTAAACTGCAGCCAAAAAAGTAGAACAGAGCACTGTTGCCTGCTTTGGCCAAGACATATAATTGTTTATTGTGTGCAAACCTTGGGGAAACAGAGTTACTAGAATATATTTATTGTGTGGGAGGTGGAAGTGAGTAGCTGGAGCAACTGTAAAGGGGGAGATTAGCTCTATTTTCTCAGAAGAGCCACATAAAAGTGAAATAAATGCCCCATTATTATGGTAACATCAGTGTTCTCTGTAATTACTATATTACAGTATGGATTTTTACATCTAGGCTTGAGCCTGAAGGAATGCTACATTCTATTATTGTTATTGAGCATTCTTCCGCCTCGTTTTTTTGGCTTTTCAATATAATTCATTCAGTTAAATTAATCTAAGGAATTCATCATAATGTTTGGGCTGACTGTCTCGCGCATTTTATTTAGTCAGCATTCTTGGCAACTCAGCTGGTTCGGTGAAAAATTTGTTTCTTTAGTGATCCCTGAGCTTTTTTAAGACCCATGTTGTAATTGTAATTTGTACATAAAACGGATGGTTTTATAGACATAGGCAAATTGATCTCCTGAACCTAAAGACTAGAGGGGCAAAATAAACAAGTTGGCCTGGATCGGAAATAAAAAGGAACGACGGCAGCATGAATACATGACGGTGTCACCTGGCATTGTGATGAATGGGAAAGATGTGCAAAAGTCAGCGTTCAAGGACAGGTTATAGTGGTCTTCACAAGGCACATCTGAGCGGGTCTAATTGCACAATGCTCATTAAAAGACACAAAGGGATGAAGAAGCGCATTCGTGCTGTGCTCCTGTGTCCCTCCGCTAGTAACATATGGCTTGGGACGGTTTTCAGTTTTTTTTAATTGGCCCATTATTTGTGGACGTCTGTGACGTCAGGGTACCTCAGCACATTTCAATATTCTCAATATACAGTTAGCAAGTTGCTAAAGTACTTAATGAAGAAATATCATTCATGCTTGCTTTTGTAACCTTTCCAGAAGTGAACAATGTTTATCTAATTTCAAAAGTAGTTTTAATCACTTTACGACATTTAGAAAATGTTACCAAAATCCAAATGGCTGCTGATGCCTCTTCACATTAGTTTCAATTACTGACTATAACCTTGAAAAGTTCAAAAAGTTGTAGAGACTTTGCGAAACCCTGACATTTTATTTTCTTGTGGTCACAAGATGCATATGTGTGTCACTCAGGTGGCTGCACATAACAATTAGGTAAATATGGGGGATCACCTCACCCTTTCTCAATTGTCCTCAGGCGCTAGAGATGGATAATCTTTTCACAAACTTTCACACAGGACATGACTTGTTTGCCGTTAAGGACTGTGAAATCCAGTAAACCACCATTCTTGCATAATGTCTTCATGTTGACTTTACTTTTCCTTCTCCATACAAATAAGCAAGCACAAAAAAACGACAACTTTATGAAACGAGTTTGATGATCGTTGAGAGCAGGGCAGTCTAGGTATGGCGTGCACTTGGCTGAAGTTATAAGGAAGAGGTTAAACTCCCCAATAGGGCTTAAGGATAATTTATAATCTCACACACATACAGAGGGCATACAAAAAGAACAGAGACTGACTGATTTATGGGCATTAGTTAGCTTCATTCAGTTCAGGAAGATTAAATCTAATGTTAAACACATGGCTGAAGCAGAAGGGTTTCTTCAAAAGCAAAATTTGATCATGATGGCATGCTGTGTGTGGAAAAATACCAGCGCAGCCCCTACAGCTGGAGCCCGGGAGAAATCCAAAATGTCAAAATAAGTGGGCAAGAAACCATTAACCTGAATAAAGAAAAGATAACTATGACAGTTCCAGGTGAAGCGTTTCTGAAGCTTTACCTTACGGCTCAGTAAAACTGGTCAGAAAGCCCGAGAACAAACAGAAAGAGGAAAATGTGACAGATCATTACAGTGCTCAGCAGAGACCTCTGGTCCAAAACAGGCAACTGACATAACTGGGTGGGATTTCAACTTCTGCAAGTTCTTTGGAAGTGTCAAAAACTCCTACGTGACCAATGTAAAGCATGAATTGAGACCTACTTATAAAAATACCCTCTACATACATTTCAGTGCACTGCCTCACAGTAACAAGCTGGACACAGCTGAGAATATAATTACATGGGGAGAGAGCATATTTACCAAAACAATAAAATAATAAAACTCCTTTTTTTTTTTTTAAACATATAATTGTGTGTGTGTGTGTGTGTGTGTGTGTGTGTATGCCTTACATATGCTATCTGCGTTTTTGTTGGATGTTGTCTGGGTTATTCGAAGCAGGGCTTGGTAAACTGTACAGAACAGGTTTACTAATCCTTCCCACAAGTGTCCAACAGTGAAAATGGGACAACAAGGGTCTTTTCATGAATTGATGTTACTACAGGTGAAAAGCCAGAAGAAAAGCAGACAGGTTTTATTTGTGATAATTCACATCCCATCATATTTATCTGTTGAAATTCATCATAATAGCCAATTATGATTTTAATCAAGGCATAAATCTTAATGAGATTAGGCATGGAAGATGCCTGGAGAGACACAGCTCTCGAAAGCTGTTTTTTGCTCACAGCCTGACATCCTCCAATGAGATGGACGGTAATGTTTTAGTCAACGAACATCAAACCGTGAATGATGTGCTTTTTTCCAGCTGATACGTAGGAGTACGTCTGAGTCAGAGCAGGTGAACGTTTCCCAGAAAGAGCAGAAGCATTTATGCCCTGTCAGAAACAAGAATCATTTATTAAAAAAGAGACTTAAGTTCTTCTTCTCAGTCACTGATGATGAAACATTACATTTACTGGATGCAAACAAATGTAAAAATGACCCTAAACACTGACAGCACGACACCTCTGATCTGGAGCAAAACCCCTCTGTAAGTCCAAGAAATATCACTCATTATACATCCTTGCAAAAGATTTTATGTCATAGCCTTAGTACAGTTGTAGCAGGTAAATAAGCTATCACAGGCTGCTACAGTAAAAATAAACGCTACTGATGAGTATATACAGGTAACTAGCGATAGGTAACTAATACATAGTTTGCACAACGTTAAGTCTTTGTTACTATCCAACTACAATAATTTATGCAGGCTGAAAAAGCCCTGTGTGCTTATCTATGGTATTAGCTAGCTATGTCCTTTAATGGTTACACCTGGTACAGAGGAGCACTTGGCAAATATGCTCATTAGCAGTTGAGCCTTTAAAACCGGAGGAGGAAATATCGTCACACAAGGACAGGCACATATGGAGAACTGGGACAGAACAACGGACAAACAATGTGTATATTACAGGATTACTAGAAATGTCTGCAAAAAGACTCAATCAGCCTGTTATCTCTGTCTAAATTGCTTTCTGAGGACTGCGCTTCCCTTTTCCTACATATTGTGTGGTAATGGGTCAAATTTTAATTCTCTTCTAAGCATATGTGACCAGTACTGGAAATTTTTAACGTAATCATCTGTAACTCCCTACTCTTTACTTGAATATTCTGCTTTTATAATGTATTTATAATCACACTCAAGAACATAGATTGTGTATTTAACCACTTGGGGGCTTTTACAGGAACAGTGGGAAAGCCTATGATGATATACTAGAGTATGAACATTAATGATCACAAAAATAATCACTAACCAAAAAACTCTTTTTCTATTGTAGGAAAATCCAAGAACAAGTAGCTGTGCACTAACAGGAGAGATGACAATGCATTAAAGTGTAATTTAAAAAGCTATTTAGAACAGACTCCAGCTGAACTGTTAATCTGCAGGTAGTCTAGTAGTGAGTGCCATGTTTTAGCACCTGAAAAACCTTGTAAGAGTCCTTACTGCTCTATTAGCATTAATATTTATACATTTAGCTGAAAGTTGTCTCCTAAGTGACTTACAATGTGGGATTTGAATACAGCTTCATTGTTCACTGGAGTAATGGAGGGTAAACACCTTACTCGACAATAGGAGAACAGGTCAGAGTTGAACCTGGGTCTTTCACTTGTTTTACTTGCAAGACAACAGTTCTAACCACTGTGCGGCCTGCTGCTCCTGCTACCTTTGGCCAACGTACTTTCCCTGAAGTACTCAAGTAAACATTAGCCAGCTGTATAAACTGGTGAATAATTGTAAATAACGGACTATAGTTTACCTGACAATGTATGTCATCTGGGAGAAAGGGGTCAGCTAAATGAATAGATCATTTATACCACGTTGTCTTTAAATGTTGGGTTTTCCAATTTGCATTGGATATAGTGGCAGAATTGTGTTTTTGACCCACATTTATCTGCACAGTAGTTTTCAATACATGTAGACAGAAATGTGGGGTATATTTATGTATTTAAAAAAAATCTGGAAAGATTACTTTTTGAAGGCGTTCCACAGAACATTAATCCTCACATTTAAACAATGTCCCTGAAAACATAAATTTTTTTTTTTTTTTTTACCTCTGAAGACTTGGCAAGCGTGTGCCGGTATCCCCCCTCAATCTGCTTCAACCTGCTGTCGGTCTAAAAGAACAAAAAGAAAGGGAGAGAGAGAGGGAAAGAGAGAGGAGGGTTTGGCGGGGGAGACAGGGAGGGGGGAGGGTGAAACGTGAGACCGGATCTGCTCGCAGGAAGCGCACGCACAGACACTTTGCTGTTGACCTCTGAGCCTGGCGGCTCATCTGCATGCTTGTCGCCGAGGACCCAGGCAGCGCGCCAGCCTCGACGCCCCTCTGTGGCAGCCAGAGCCACGCAGGGGTCTGCCTTTGATCTGGGGCCAACTATTCATCACTTAAAAAGGAGAGGAAGACAAAAAAAACAACCTCTGCTGCCAATTATTAGAAAAACATCAAGGCCTCTGTGGAAAGAGAAAAAGGAGGAGCCAGAAAGAGATGGAAAGAAAGAAAGAAAGAAAGAAAGAAAGAAAGAAGAGAAGAGAAGAGAAGAGAAGAGAAGAGAAGAGGAGAGGAGAGACACCTGGGGTTTATCAGGGTCACTTCACCTTAGTCAGCTTGACTTTTTCACAAGGGCTGTAAAGACAGTACAGCAAAGGGAAACTGATGTTATATACAGTACATACATAGTTACAGTACAGTATATACAGTACATATATACTGTAGTTATATTGCAGTTATAAACATTTGTCATGCATCCTCTCACCATAGCCTTGTCTGCATAGGGGGGGAGAAACACCTTGAGGAGGTTAAAGATGTACATAGCAACACATATACAATATAGAGAACGATAAAATAGATGAGAAAATGAAAGAGGGAAAAGACTCATCCACAGAGAAGGATACAGCAGCAGATAGTGGGATCAGTTGTGCACAGGAAAATGCAGGTGAGCTGTGAAAAAGTGATTTAATGAAGATGGTGGAGACATGTGAACATGTTACACCAGTGCCCAGTGTACACATTCTTTCCAGACCAAATCCTTCCGAACATGAGCAATTTTAAGTGCATTTTGAGTTGTGCATGATATGCTTACAATAAACAGTAAAAGGATTATCCTGCTTCCCCTAAATTTGGTGGACTTTTTTCTGGGGAAACCATTGAAATAATAAAGTGTGGGTTTTTCCAAAAGCATTAATGTCATATTCAATTAAGCACCTGTACTTAGAGAACATAAATTCCATGTTTACCTCAAGAATGATAATTTTTACAAATATTAGAAGAAAAAGAAAAAGGGATGCTTATTTTAAGCTGGTCAATTTTGAATAACACAGATGAGTTACATTTAAGGTTGGGCGAATGTTTTGGTATGATGCTGAAAAGTCAATAAAAATGAACAAAAATGAAATGAAGCAAATAATAGAGAAAAATCTCAAGCAAGAATAAAAACGCTGGCTATACAATTTCAGCTGAACCTAAAACAGGGAATTTTAAAAATGCATTCTATAAGATTCTTAAAGCACATTGTTAGGACCTCATTTCTGCAGAAATTCTTGATTTGTGACAGTGATTAAGAAAATGTACCTCAGATGCTGTTTTAAAATAATTTTTTTCAGTAAAAAATGCCCACTGTATTCATGAATTAGCATTTTAACTCTTTGTGTGCAGCTACAGGCTAAAACATTTTCCAACACAACATATTCTTTTCGTGGCATCACGAGTCTCATATTCATATTTGTATTACATTCCCCAAAAGACAACGGAGTTTTATCTTCAGCAACAGTGAGGACATTAGTGTCCCAGAGCACACAATTAAAGGATTATTATTCAATAAAATATTCACAATGGCATAGCATTTAAATATGAAATCACAGCATCTCCAGCTAACAGTGTTAGCAATGACCTCCACTGTTTTTGTGCCTGCACACGTTAAAGCTCACAGTGTTTTTACACATTAAGTGAACACAAGAAACGATCCATATAACCACTGAAGTGCAATTTTTATCATTTTAAAATGTAGCCACAAGTTTTCACGGTACAAATATCACAAGACAAATGATTAGAGAATTTCGTGAGCCACAGAACGGCAGTAAAGCCAGCCAGTCCTCAGATGAACTGTGGTATTTCATAGCACAGTTTCTCATAAGCTCTGGATGAACGTGGTGCACAGAGAAGAAGAAAGACTCCATCAAAGACAGTTTTACAATTAGCTTCCACAATATGGACAGACTTGGCAGACAGACAGATTACCGGACGGGTCTCCAGGTTTTAACACCTGAGCTGCTAAAATGCATCGACGCTCCCTGCTGCACGCTGCAGGCCACAGAAACACAAGCAGGAACAATGCAAGCGTTTGTCTCTGAGGACAAGAGTCTTTCTCTTTGAATATCTTTCGGAATTTCTGCTATTTGTTGTTTGCTCATCTCAAGAGACTCTTTCAGCTGATGATTGAGAAAACAAAAAAAACCCCTCCAGCCTTTTAAACACTTGCCGTTTGTTTGGCACGACCACTCTTATTGTTACTATAGAGACCGTTCCTGCTGATCCTTGTTTCATTAGGTGTTCTAGTGAGGGAAAAAAGGTCAATCAATTACAGTGTGAGGCATGATCAAAAGCAGCTAGTTTAAAAATCCAATTTACTTTGGAAGGATCTTGCTGCGCTATCTGGCAAAGGACAGGCTCGGCGCCCATCTCCCTCCCTGCAACATATGGAGCAACAGCTAAAGCACAAGGGCAAGAACAGAGGCTCGCTCTGCGGTCCGCTTTCAAATATGCAGAAATGTTCTGCGCCATGTTCAGACAAGACAGAGTGGAGATGCGGAGACACATTCTGGAGCCACACCGCAAATAGAATGACATTAACCCGCCATTCACAGCCATGTACCTGCACCTCGGCACAGGCATTTAATGCTAAAGGCAGTCTGAGGCGCTATCAGACATTACCATCGCTAATCCTACTGGAATGGAGCCTGGGCGCTTTGAAGTCTGTAAGAGAACACCGGTATAGTATTTGGAGGCAAGGCCATACGGTGCTTTCAGAAAACTTAATTAACAATCTTTGACTGGAACCCAGCCAGATGCTGAGCAGTCATGGTGTGGTAAAACAGAAGAGGCGGGGAATTTAAAAAAAAAAATTACCTTGAATTTCTCAGGCCACCAGGACTTCCTGAGCAGTACGTGCTGACATGCATACGCTGGCACCAACCTGCAGACAACTGTGCACATTGCACACAGACACAACAATCAAAAATGCACATTTTAAAATATAAACACCACTGTAGACCTGTGGACATAACAGTGTGACAGTTTCATGTCCCTGAGAGACTGGCTCGTCTTTCTCAATATGAAAGTAGAAATCTCTGGGTATACTGATGTTTCCAGGAACTTGTAAACAGACTTTGTTTCTTTTTAACATTAGCATATTACTGAAAATGAACATGTCTGTGAAAATTTCCAAAAGTCTTATTTCCTTGTACAATAGGACATAAATATATACCCATCATGAAACATGCACAAGGTAACAGCACTTCTGAAATAATGTGGCATGGGTTAGGGTTTTTTTCCCTTATTATTTAAGACCAAAATAACATTTTTTAATTTCTGAAAGTACGCAACACTTAGAGCCTTAGAGCAACACAATATTTGCTAAAATTGTGTTCGTGCCCCACATTGCCGTGATAAGTGGATCTGTCAGTTCAGGTCTTCAGCCACATCTCTCCCTTCAGCTGCAAGTTCATCTTCATCCTTCAAGTTTACTTAACAGCAATTATGATGGATTACTCTGAAAAATTATATTAACATCCAACTGCATTCCAACAAAGCAAGCCTTTGGTTGCAACCACAATGCTGCCAGCCAGGAATCCCTGCAACTTCCATTAGGATGACCCTGTTCCTCAATGAGGCAGCTAAGGTCTGTGCAGGGTGCTAGGCTCACAGGCTTATTTATAGACCAACAACAGGACAGTGTTCATGGTAACATCATAAGAATGTAAGTCCTCCTACAGGACATTCCAGGTTGTTAAACAATCACTTTGCAGGAGTGACAACAGCAGGACAAGGTGTTGCTTTTCTTGCAACTGTGCTAGGCCAGCAGTATTAGCCATCATATTCCCTTCCTTAGGGAAAAAACAGTTTGCTGTACTTGTAGCTGGAAGAGGTTTCTTACTAAAATTTTTGATGCTGTGCAACATCATCAGCAAGAGCAAGCCTTTCTCCCAGCCTTCGGTCCCATCAGAGCAATCCCTCCAAGACAGGCTCTGTGCTGGAGATCTTTAGAAGGGCTTCAAGCCCAGCACATCCTCTGGCAAGGCCATGGCACAAGTAGGCAAACTGATCCTTGGGTGTGCAGACATGTGTCTGAGCCAATGTTTCGGGGTTCTCTCTGTACTTCCTCATTGTTTCCAAGCCAGTACTTGTGATCATCCTTACCACAGTGGCTTGCAGCCCAGTCTCCACTGTATCATCCATGTAAATTCGATTATCCTGACTTCCTCCAAGATAATGAAAGAGTTTTTTGGCAGAGGTGTCTCTGGGACAATATCGAGTATTCATATGGACGTTCTCTTTCCAGTCCTTTTCTTAGCACTGTGTGTTTGACATGAGTATATGCGACTACAGACACTTAACAGTACAAGAACCCAGGTAATGGCAACAAATTGCACTGAATCCATGTGAAGATAGGCATCAAATTAGCAGCTTAGAGCAAACTGAACACAGCCTCCCAGCTCTCGGTGAGCTTATGCACAGTGTCAACCCGTGTCACTACCATCAAAATAAATAAATCAGTCAAAATATATATTTTTTAAAGAGACAACTTTTTTGTACAGAAAGCACACGGAGTGGCTGGAGACATCCACCAAGCCGAAACATCCTAAATCAGATTTTCTGAGCAAGCCCACCCGACTGCCACCCCCTCCCTTCAGCCACTAGGAGGTGATTGTGAAACTTCTTTGATCTTTATTCCAAATTTATTGCTGTACATAATCCATGACAAAAAAATAATGTGATTTAGTGTATCTCTAAATGGCAGAAAACCAGCTGACAGAAATTAATAAGCTAGCACAAGGAAGAAAGAAAGGAAGGGGGGAAAAAATAAAACCTGGCAGCAAAATACACAAATCATCGTTCAGACACTTCGGCTTCCGATATCCAGCGGCACGGCTGGCAAGCACGAGGGGTCCTGTGAGCTCAGCCTGGAGTTTGCAGCCTCTCTCTCTGTTGGGACAGCATTCTCCACCATTTAGCCATCTTCAGGATGAAAAAATAACAACGTGGTATTTACAGAATGTTTACCGCAAGCAGCAAGCCTCGTTTTTCTGCATGTCACTTGCTCTATTTTAGTGTCTGTTCCAAACTGAATTGTAGCCACGCGTGAACGTCTTCCTTTCCACACTTTGAACTCAAAATATATCCTTCTTCGTCTGTAGTAAGAATGAGTGATTACATCGAGCCCGATAGAAGACATTTTTGCAGCCTTAATTTGGCTTATATTCAGACTTGCCCGCCACATACTGTACATACAAGCTGGAAACAGAGAAATAGCAGTACTGACATTTGTACATTGTTTCCGATATTGTTGGAATAACAGTGATTCACGTATGGACTTGATGATGAGGCCCACAGCTTTGGAAATCGACAAAGCTGTATGGTTCAGTGAGGTTGGTAATGATAACTGCAAGGTTTGCCAGAAGTAATTTTTATGGGTTTTTGTTGGCAAGGATGGCAGCGCTGGCACAACTGCAAACCCTCTGCACTCAAACAAACTCACAGACCGTGTACCGCAACAGTTTTATACTGTTGGGATTGTCCTCCAATGATGGTGGTCCTGTATGCCCATTGCTTCAACCAGTTTTGTCATTTTGCAAAAGGACCTGGTATCCAACGACATCTCCACCCCCCACACCATCCGCCAAACATCAAGTGCCCCTCAACCCCACTACCGACCCTCCACACCCTATCTTGGCATGCTGCTGAAGGCAGGAAGAGAGATAACGGGCACCATTGGAAGCAAAAAGGAAGCCGGCAACCAGTGTTTGAAGGGGCAGGATAGCGTTTGGAAGGCCTGCTGCTGCGGTCTGTTCCCTCTTTCTTTTCTTTAGTATAAATACTGGAGAGAGGCGGAGAGATAGGGTTGTTTCCAAAGCTGTTTTTCAGCAGTCCAAGGTTACTTCCGCAGAGCATTGTTCCAGTGTCTTCTGATGTACTGCAGGTCACGCCTGTCAAGCGCTCAACCCCCCATCCCACCCCAGTCCCACTCCCCCAACCCCCGACACGAAGCTCTGCTGCAGATGGTCCTGAACAACACCACGGGTCCAGCAAGCTTACATCTGCTCGCACTTAGCTGAGCTGCCTTTGCTGCTAGACCCCCCCCCCCCCCCACACACACACTACCACCACTTCCCTTTGTCATCCTTGTTGTTGTTTCCATTCCTTTGAAACTTAAAATATCTTTGCCAATTGTGTACTGTACACCTAGTTGCCATGGAGATTTCAGTGGTTGGACAGAAGGGAATCTGCCATTGCTATCAGCTAAGTGCAGAGACCATATATTCAAAGGGTAAAGCAAACCTTGGCAAGCAGTTGGTGTGCCAGCCTTTTTCTTTCATTTTGTACCCCAGTTGCATGCAAAATTAACAGTTGACGTGGGGAGGGCTGCCAGGGAGAGCTTAAGGGTAAAGGTCATGTGGTCTGTAGATAGAAGCTTAAAAAAACAAAAAAAAAAAAACAACATTATAGTTTCAGTTTACGTTCCTTCTGATCGTAAAACTTTTAGTGCAACTGGGCTTTACTGAATAACCTTGTTGGGCCTAGTTGTTTGAGGTGTGGGGTGGTGGGGGAGGGGGGAGTTGTTCCCGTTCACTGGGAAAGTAAGAAGCCCTTTCATCCCAGGGTGGTCCCACAAGCCCCCGTCTCCGCCCCTACATCTCAGAAGCAAACAAGAAGCAAAGAGGAGTTTTTTTTTTTTTTTTTTTTTGGGGGGGGGGGGTTAGCTTAGTGTCTTCAGCTCCAGTACCTTTGGTAGTGGTTGTCACAAGGCTACTTTGGCCATTGAAAAGACAAGCAAAACTGAATGACTATATTAAAGGCTATTAATAAACCATGAAGGTATTGAGTATAGCATAAAATTTATCAAAATATTTAATTATTCAAGCAGTTTCTGATTTTGAAATCAGATTTTTTAAAACAGAAATAGAAAGACTCTATGATGAACATGTTTAGTACTGTTAGATTGGACTGAAGATATTTAAAGCTTTCAGATACTGAACACAGTAAAATTGTAAATCGCGTTTGGTACACAGAAAAAAGTACTACTAAATAACAGAATTCAGGTAGGGGGGTACGGTAGTTACAGTTTTCCTGCTCACCTAACACCTTCACCTGGAGCTGTATAGGAATGGAAGTATTTTTGCAATAACATTTTAATAATCGGTACTACTGCAGTAGAGCCAAACTGACAACATTCTCATCACAACTGCGTATCCTTAACCACTCTAAACTGAGTTGCCTGTTCATTAGATACACCTGTCATTTAGTGTTAAATCTCCTTTGGCCGTCAGAACAGCATGAATTCCTCTAGGCATGGATTGTACCAGATGCTAGATGTGCTCTGCGAGAATCCTGCACTATGAGGAAATGATTGTGTTGTGTAGTTGTTGCAAACTGGAGGGCTGCACAGTCTCACTGTGAACAGCTCTTTCCACCTCATCCCAAAGATACTCATTAGGGTTGAGATCTGGGGGTCTGTGTAGGAATGGAAGGAACAAAATCTATCTGCCAGGTTCCTGGAACCATTGGGGACAGTACAGGCTATGTGACATGGTGCGCTATCATGCTGGAAGTCTGGATAGCCTGTAGTGGTGAGGGACTGAAATTGGTCAGCAGTGATTTTCTGATATGTTGTGCCATTTAGGCATTCTTCAGTGGGTATCAGGGGTTCTAATGTGGAGGAAAACATTCCCCACACTGGCAAAGTCAAAAACTCACTCTGTACTGATTCATAGCTGATAACTTTGATAAAATGTCAACCAATGCAAGATATAAGCCTCAAATTTTGTATTAAAGGAAACCTGCAATTTGCATACAAATAAATCTGGGATTCAGGTAACAAAAACAAACTTTTTCTGTTACCTAAATAACAAAGTCACTGTTGCACAAAATGAATGCTCAAAATGATGCTGGATGATTCTTTGCCTTCTTGAAGCAATAAATAAAAAAATAAACCACAACCTTCAAATTTGATCTTGGCTTGAACTTCAGTGACACTGGCTGAATTCTTCATAACACTCTTGCATCATTTTCAGTATAATGGTTTTCTACAGCCCAACTACATTCACCTCAGTGCACCTTCTGCTGGTTACAAACTTTTATTTTGCTATTTGGGTCACCGAATTAAGTTATGCAAAGGTCTGTCTACCTCTATTGTGGGCATAGTTTCAAGCACACTTTGACCACTGCAGTCGTATTTCTTCAAGCACCTTCTTGTGCGCGCACACACATACACACACACGTGCACAAGAAGGTTCATGAAACACTAGCATACACACTCAAATGTACACAGAGTTTGCTTATCAGATGAAAGAGAAACACTCCCAAAAACTAGGTTAAAAACTCTGGGCATGCTGCATTAGACTTCAGAATATGAGATGCTTGATCTTTCCCAGTGTTTGCCCTGCACTCCATGCCCCCCCTTGCCCCAGCATGATAGTGTTTGCAAGTGGAGAAAGGTCCCTTAGGCCCACATCAATGTTAGAGGAGGGGGTGAAAAGAGAACAAAAGGTGTGGAAAACCCATCGTAAACTTGTGTCACTCACCAAGGGCAGGTGTGATCAGCGCAGAAAAACTCTACTCCTATGAACCAACTGAGCAACTTCTGTGCGGCCGCCTTCACACTAGTATCCCAAGCAGATTCAGGCTTCACAGAAAACTCAGCTCTCAGGTGAAAAGTTTATTTGTGGTATTGCCTGTGGTGACCATATTCTGTGAAGTATTCTTTTTTGTGTTGCTCCACTTGCATGTCTCTGGAAAGAGACACCACTTCTCTAAATGTTCACGACAGGTACACATCACTAGAGAAATGTTCATGCTACAAGGCATTGCCGGATACAGTTTAGAGGACAACTCATCAGAACCCTGCAACTCCTGGAAAAAACTACAGATGGTAATTTTGTGTTACTGATTTCATAAAAGCCAGTTTGTTCCTAACTAAAGTAGAAAAAACAATGAGCTATTCTGTAGACCAACCATCTGATTAGCTCTGTTAGGGCACCAAGCAATATGAGGGATGTAGCAGATACCCTTGAGTAAGGTGATTTTTTTTCTGGAATGCACCGGGCTTTCTAATTCTGTTGCTGGGGATAAAAGAGAGAATGATGGGAAGGAAAATGTGTGTGTGTATGTGTGTGTGTGTGTGTAGATTCCAGGGTGGGCGTGTGTACAGATAAGCCAGGCTCCTTCAAGGAAGTTCTGGCTCTCCTTAGTTTGTAATTACTTCTCAAGGAAAAAGAAAATAAAGGAAATAAATAAATAAAAGGCCATACAGGAAGCCAGTAATAGGTGTTCTGGAGGTAAGACGGGTTTATCTGGAGGAACATGACTCTGAATACCACACACACACACACACACACACACACACACACACACACACACACACACACACACACACACACACACACACCAAGCCTGCTCAGCTGCTCTAGGCAATTGGAAACCTTTTTTTTTTTTTTGGGGGGGGGGGGGGTGATAAACTTTGTTAGTACCTGCCATATAAACACTTTTTATGTTATTCCTTCATTCAAAAAGTATCTTTTTCTTTCTCACTCCTTTCTAAAAGCGCTGAACGCCAGGCCAATCAGAGATACTTATCTGATCTTCTCTGATATTCTGTTCCTTGGTATTACGTCGAACAATCCCTTCAAACAAGCTTATTTAATGAAAATACATTCCTGCGTTTCATGGATTTAGTGGATTTTCCCCTCTCCTTCTTCAGGATTTGTGGAAAGTGCTGGAGCTGTGGCAGCCCATTTTAAGAACTGCTGACTCCAAAAGACAGAGTATTTCTGACAGTGTTGAGGGAATAAGAAATTTTAAGTTATACAACACAACCAAGTCACTTAAAAATACAATAAAAACATCATAAATATCTACAGAATGCACCAGTTAGCCAAAAAACAAAAATTCTGAGGCTTATTTAAATTTGAATATAACAGTTTTACCATGAAATTAGAGCAGTTTGTATATTTAATGACTTTTTTGCAATAATAAAGGCAAATTTCCTGGGTGAGGACAAATGTGTGTCCTCCAAGACAAAAAAAAAATTCCATGTGTTTCTCCTCACATCCTTGTTACTGTCGTATTCTGGAGGATGCAGCAAGCTTCAGATGTACTCTTACTAGTATGGATTAAACCCTTGGTACCTTGATGTACCATTTTGTGCCTTTTTACAAATTTTCTTCTACCACATGTTCATTTCATCCACTAGGAGAAGAAATACTTAGGAAAAGGCGACTTGAGCCAAAATGGCAGCTCGTTCTGTTAAGTCCCCTGTGTTACTCTACTCTATTTGACTTTTATGCAGGACAGTTCAGAGTGGTTTTCCCAAAAAGCATCTACAAACAAGAATTCTAGTATGCACTGATACTTAAAAATCTAAAAGATCAATATAATTAATTCTGGCAGATGCAGCTGTACAGAAAAGAAGATGTTGGTGAATTACTTTAACTTTATTTCAGGATTCACTTGGAGTAATGCGCTTGCATATGGTCCTGAAATAGAGACAGGATTTATAGATGTTTGAATACCACAATAATGGACAGCAGATGTGTTTTGGGGCCCTTCTACCAGCAACTCATGTGTTTGGAGGAGAGGAGGATCACTTTGATGGACCTAATCAGAGTGCCTTCAGCACCATCTTCAATTCAGTTTCTGCTGGATCTGCACAGAATTACCAGCATATTCCAGTTCTGGTTTCTGTTAGCTGGGATGAAGTGATTTGTAAATAAAACACAACATACCAGGGAAAACCTTGGGAATTTTAAACCAGTACAAAGAAATTCGGCAGTCAATCAGGTTGGACAAAATCAAGATCAAATGTACAACCTCTGATTTGGGACACAAGGCCTGCACCACATAGAACAGAAAAATGCTGCAAGGTATTCCGGTCTGTTTAAAGTATCAATTTAAAATAAAAATTAATGACAGTCTGACACAGCTGAATGACAGGTCAGAGATCTCATGTTAATTTGTGCCTTAGACAACATGCTTATTGAGTGTCTGGTTGTACAGAAGATTCACTGGGGATTTTGGAATACATACAACGCTGCTACAACTTCTATCAGGCACCAAAAGATTGAAAGATTATATTTCCATAACTGCCATACAATAGACACCATATTATTCAACCAACTGCCCTATTTATATTAATTAACAGGGGTGTGTGCAGGCCTGTTTCATCACAATTTCCTTACATATGGCAAATCAACAAAGCTTTACATCACCACTGGAAAAATCTCAAACCTTGTCAACACTACCAGGACTTTTTAAAATAATTATGCTGAAGAAGAGAATATATCAAGTGTCTTCTCTCTTCCAAAATTAAATGGTGCTTTCTTTAGTCTACACCGATTTTCCTTAAGTTCCTCTTTTTGTCACATTCTTCCTAGAAGCTCCCATTTCCATCCTGCCACATTTCCACTATTAGAATTTTCAGCAAAGCAGCTGCAGCAATGCTGCCATAAATGAGTGCTTAACAAAGCTGAAGAGGAATGTATGCCCAAAACAGAATAACTTTATCCACAAATGATATCCCAAGTGAATATTTCAAGCTAGAGTTATACTGAATAGCAGTTTTAGGGATGTCAATATTGACAGGTAAGTATGTTATATTGTCATGTGAGATTTTGATAACATGTGTATCATTTCAGGAAATTAACCAATTTTAAAATTCGCAGGTAATTTAAATTTTACATTTTCCCACATAGTAAGATCCTATTGTGGGAAAAAACACAAACACTGTGCAACGTAACATAATGTAACATTCTTTTGATCCTGTAAATAAAACACAGATCTGCTTTTTATTAAAAACATGCATGATAGTGAAAAGTAATCTCATTTAAATATTCCCTTTAGTTGCTTTTAGAAACCAAAATGCAATATTTATCTTTTATATATACTGTGTGTGTCTATATATATGTGTGTGTGTGTGTGTGTGTATATATATATATAGAGTATATGACCTGTTGACCTGTTGTTTTATTCAAAAGGCAGATACTGTCTGTAATTTTTATTTTTTATTAAATAAAATTTTAAATAAAATATTTATTTTTTAAAATAAAAATTACAAACAGTATCGGCCTTTTGAATAAAACAAGTCAACAGGTCATTTATTTGCATTTGCAGCGGAATCAGAAATAGTTTTATGCTAAAAGTGAATTTAAAAGATAATTAATATATCATATATCATAAACAATCCATGTTAGAAAGCATATAGCACATTTTATCATAATAGAATATTTCTAGTATAGCAAATTAACCAAAATATTGCCATCATCAGATATTCAGTAATTTTTATAGAGTAACCTTTGGCTACTTAGAAATAATTTATAGGTAGTAAACAGAAACTCAGGGGTCAGAGTCTCTGTCCATCCCTCTCCTCACCGTAAACTTATTACCCATTATCAGTAAGAAGTGTATTTAGTCCCTATAACCAGTGGATACACTGGGGGCGAGCACCAATTACATGAAAAATGTTTATAAGCGATAGTTATTGCTGTAAAATGAACGCAAATGAAAACATAGGTCATATTAAAGCTATTCAACTGTGAAAAGCTACTACTGTTTTCCGCCACATTTTGTAAACCACACATCCAATGTGTTCTACTGCCTCCGATCATTTTTAGATTTCCACACTGGTCCCACACTGATTTAAGGTGCTGTTCTGGTGAACATAAAGTTGAGATGTCATAGCTCTCTGTTATTTTCACAGCATGCCTGTTTTCAGTAGGCTTTGTAGACAGCTAAAGTGTTGCTGGACTAGCCAGCCACGCCAGGCATGCCGCAAACACACGTGACTCAGTTGCAACAGCTGGTTTTTAGGGCTACGTGGAACATCAGGCTATAGAATTCTACCATGGGCTTCTATAATTCTCATAATTTGAAAACTGTGATGTTTTTAACCGTGGCAAATTGTAAAACCAGTTTATCCACAGCATCCCTACAGGTAAGGAATCTTTAAACAAATGTAAACGTTAAACAATTTAAAAAATGTCATATTTGTATGAAAATAGTTAGGCTTAACTCCATTATACTTGTCTTGTATCATTTTATATATTAGTCTTTATATTTAAAGTGCTTTTCTGCTATTACAAAATCCAGTTTTAAAGACAATGATGGGGGAAGCTTTGTTAAAAGAGCCGTGGGAACTGGGACCGTGAAATAAAGCAGGCATGTTTAATCTAATCTGTTGCTATCGCCTGTGACCTTCCTCATGGAGAACTCCTTCTCTGGAGATGGGGTCCTGTCCAGGTCCAGCTAGAATGAATGTCCCAGAGGCAGCCTGGTCTTGGGCAGGCAGTCCTGTTCCTTGCATTCTACAGCAAGACTATATGGTGAGTCTCAGCTCCAGAATCCATATACAGTAGTCTTTGTAGGGGAAATTAACCCATGTGAGTTATGGGGTCATGGGAGACAATTATGAGGACACAGCCAATTTTGTAAAACTTGAAATAACTTTGGCACAGCGATTCCCAACTTGGGCTACGTGGACAGAACTGCTTGAAAGCTCCTCTCATGAAGACATGCGTTTAGATGCTGTGTTGTCCATGATGACCACTGGCCAGAGAAAGTTCTAAGAGACAAACAAATTAAGCTGTACAGCCATTGCTTGGTTTGTCAACACAGGGGATGTGGATAGGAATTTAGGGACCAAGAAGATCATTCAAAAGTCAAGGTCAAGGTCTTGATTACATACCAGAAAAGAAGTTACTCAGCTATTTGCAGGAAATAGATGCTCTTGTCATTTAATACTTCAAAACAAATACAATCAAATACACCCTACCAGCAGTTCTTTGCGATTAAATCCACTACTCATTCAAATGCAGACAGAATGAAAACGGAAACAAAAGAAGGCCCATGATAACCATTACTACATATTTTATGAGGACCTCCATTAGAAAGTCAATTGTTTGTTATGCAGCCATATCTACTACAGTAATTCTGACGGAGTGACCTCGTGCTTGACCTTGCAAGCTTTGAACTCTTCAGCACTGACTTTGCCAGAATTAGGACTTTGATTTTATATCCAGCTGCATAAGTAAACCACATTACATTTTAGGAATGTAAATAATAGAAAAGGCTTTTGTGAACGCTGAACTGGATGTTTCAGAATACCACATAATTATTCAGCGAGTGTATGTAAATACCTCTTATGATTATAGTGGAATGTATGCGATTTCCTCTTCAAAGCCTAACCAGTCATTTAGTGTATAGATAGGACTTTGTACAAAGTGGATAACAATAGAAAGTGTTTTCTCAATACCATCCAGCTAAAGAATGTTTCTGTTTAAAGACTTTCTCTCTTTTCTTACGCTTTAGATGTTCTCCTTAGTTTTACAGCCAAATCTATCTCTGGCCTCTGCGATGACACCACCTTAGTAACAAAACATGCAATCATGCTACAGTGGATGCTGTTCAGAGTTCATTGGAGACATTGGTTCATGTCATATGAAACATGTTTAGGGTTGAATTCCAGCAGCTGGGCTGTAATCAGTGCCCACCTTCCCATGCTGCTCTTACTCTACATATTATTTCCTGTCTAGTGCTTGACCAAACAGGGGTGTTAGGTTCAGAGCATCTCTGTGGTGGTCATGTTAAGGCTGTCTCAAGCTGTGGGCAGAGAGGTAGAATTACTGCTGCCACAGCTTCAAATGCAAAGCATGATGCCTCAAATACTACAACCTCCCCATGTGAGAGAGGAGCTCTGGTTGGATCACACTGGTCTTCTTCACATGCTCCTCAGTGACACTGGGCTTTCAGAAGTAAAGTTGAATGTCTCCCCCTTATTAATGAGTTTAAAAAAGATCGCACAAAGAAAAACAAAAAATTAAAAAAAAAAAAAAAGCTAACCACAGCAAAGCATCTAGGCAAAAAAATAATGTTGCAAGTGGTTCTTATGCAGAGCTAATGTAAAGCTTTCATTGAAATGTTCAAGTTGTATTCCACTTTAATTAGGCTGGAACACAGAAAAACATCTAAATGGTAAACAGCGAAGCATTTAATTTTGACAGAAAGCAAATCAGACCTGCAACAAAACCTACAAGTGTACCAAGATGATCTCTGAGATAACTGCCGCTAGGGTATCTACTGTAATGGGCCCCTGAGCAATACATTAAAGTGATTCAAACGAGTCTTCAAAGCAAAAAACAAAGCTAGACTTTTCTACGACTCTTAACAGGCTCAACACACTGTCAGGGCAAAGTTTTATTTACTAATTTTTTTTTTTTGGGTATTTCCCAAGTTTTCCACTTTCAAAAGCACATCACCCTCGAACACCAAACCTGCAGCTCTTTGAAACTCAGGGTCCATTGCCAGTTTCCTCAAGCTTTTTAAGCTTGTTTAAATTTTTCTCTTTTCCCGTGCTGTTGTTGTTATGCAAGTTTTGCCGCATTTACAGGCTGAAAGTACGAAAATACCGCAGCATGAAACAATCATGTGATTCAAAACAGGCATGAATCACAGATGCCTGGACGTAAGTGCTCATTTCCCATAAGGCTACACTGTAGTAGGGCCAGATTACTTTCCCCGGCGATACAAAACATAAGCATGGCGTGGTTCTCTCGCCGAACATCCCACTTCTTCCTGTGAGCTCAGTGCCATGCGTGAATGGACAATTTTAGTGTCCCTGTGAAGTTGGGGTCAAGTTACATTCCAACAGCAAACTACACCCTCCCTGTCCATTCCATAAACTGTTTTCACTTCAACTCCCCACCTGGACACAGTCCAATGGAAATGCAGTCATTACAGATAAAGATCATGGCTTTCATAAGGATTCTGATTTTACTTTGTCCAAAGATGTTTTCTTTCTTTAAATAACACAAAGGAAAGCAGATTACTCTGTCAAAGTCCCTATCAGAGACATAATTTGTGCTTCTTTGTTCCTTTTCTCTGCAGAATACTCAATTTTTAAATTATCATAACGAAGGATTTCAAAAATAATACTCTAGTCCTGGGCACTTAGTTTCTGTTGGCTATGACACTGGTTGAGAGCCACATGGTATTACTTCCTCATCGTACATCAGTCAATGAAAAGTTTGCTACTGTTGACTGCATCCCATTAATACTTGTACCTCATCTAGAGAGAACTTGCAGGTTCAATCCACAATAATTTGGTTCAAATGTTATGAAATAAACACCTACCCTCTTTTAGTTTTTGCTACTAAAGATGCACTTTTTAGAAATAAAATAGTGTTTCTCAGTAATTGGTTATATCACAGTAGGCTGACTAGAAGAATAATATCGATATTTTATTCCCTTTTGCATAAGTTATAGTCTCAACTGCGCAGTTATGTCAAAATACTTGTGTACAACTGAAAAATCTCATAGTTGGGTAACTAATCTACATGTGAAGTAAGTACAAGTGGTTTTATGTGTATGTATGATACATAAACTACCATATTTTCTGACATGTATGTATGACTTTATTTGATGCAACAAATCACCTAATCTCCTTTTTTTTTTTTTTTTTTTTAACATTTTGTATTAATGCAAAAATACAGCAAAGAAAGACATTTTTCTAGTAGGGAAATGAGAGACAAAACCCACAGCCTCGAACTAGAATGTCCTGCAGTGACATGTATATTGAATACAAATCAGAGGCATAGCCTTTATATCTGTGGCGCAGTTCTCATTTCCAATTCGAGAACTGTAGCGCAATCAGAGGTCCCTGGTGGATAAAAGGAAAGAAGTTCACTGAATATTAGCTAATGCCACATTTGCAAGTCTTCGAGAGGGGGGGAGACTTGTGCTGTTTGCGTAAAAAAGAGATAATTTCTCGCAAAACCTCTATATGAATCACTTTGTACTGCTGGACCAATGGAAGGGATGCCTGGGTAGGGATTAAACTCTTTTCATCATGAAACCCCATCTGGTACCAAGACCATGTCTGTCAAAGCCTTTGCCTTTAAAGTCCTGCCGTGGATTCCGCATCAATTTATTTCTATCGCAGCTGTGCAAAAAAACACGCACGCACGCACGTGCGCACAGCCACATGCTAGCAAAAACAACAACAAAAAGACACACATACACAAACACAAAAGGACAACACAGATTTCTGCTGTGCATATTTTCACTTTGAAAGGGGCAGCCATAATTAAAAACAAAGGGCACAAAAGAGGACAGAAAGAAATGGATAGCAGTCTTTTAGGACTCTTTAACTACACAAGTGTCCTTAAGTTTAACAGATGTTACAACTTCTACAACTTCTAAGTAGATGAAGGGGGAAACAAATGCTGTCCTTAACTGAAATTTATGAGAAAAGGGTGCAGAGCATCACAGAAACTAGCATTTCTGCCCAATATTTGCCTTTCATTTAGGATCTTTTTAAGCAGAATGCTGTGGGGGGACACTAATGCATAATTAATACAGCACTAGCCACATGACAAAGAACTGTTAGCAATGCCTAGCCTTGCTGTTTACTTATAACGGTTTCTAACCATTGCACGGTTATAAATATCAACGTCATACAGAGCGTAGCCAACAGCCAAGTACAGACTGCTATATTCAGAGATTAAAATAAAATGTTTACTTATGTCCTTTAACAGATTATTTATTCAAGGTAACCATATATGTGTTACAAAAACAGTGTTTGACATAGAGAAGCAAATCACATCAGGAGTAAGAACATTTAAATATGAATATAAAAGATGCAGGTGCCCTCAGCAGAATTTGCTTCATCTCAGAATATGAAGCAGGAGGGCCAAAAGACCAGGACATCAGTTCCTTCACCCTGCATCATGAGTTTGATCAGGAGTAGTTATGCAGAAAGTAAAAATCATGATATATACAGTATATATTTTCTTTTGTTAAGTTCAAGAGCTATTTTGAAGAAATACCAAGTATACTTTATTTACTAAGCTGAGGCTTATTCAGTGCAGCATGGATTATGAGGTTCTGATACAGGGCCTCTGAGGAAAAATACTTTAACTGGAATTGCACAAGTTAAATGTTAACTGTTTAAAAGTGTGAAACTGTAAGCTGCTAAAGAAGAAAACTTAACAGTACTGGTATGGGAAGTTGAAATAAACAGATTTTTAAAGGTATGTTTTGGCCAGTATAAGAATTTCCTTCTGAAAACACAGGGAAGACTGAGATTTCAGGTCTGACTTCTGTCTCAAATTTTCTACTTTGGAAGCAAACTCAATGACAGTGTCACAGTTTTAAGGAGACTGAATGTTTATCTTTATCTTTTCATGTGTTTCTCCTCTAAGGAGTTTGAAATGCATATGACGCTAATGGTGCTGATAAGTGAAACAGTCTGCTGTTGAGAAACAGAAAACAGTCTTTTGAAAAAGCCAGAACACCAAGTGAAATATTGATTTAAACTGGCGTGGTTATGTTTTAGCTGTTAAAGGAAATGAGCCACAAAAAAAAATAATTTCAATTGTTTTTTTTTCTGCTAGCAAAATAGTCATTCACATTTCGAACTAAACAAAAATCCAACAATGTCAAGAATAGCATTCATACTTGCACAGAACAAAACCCAATTGTTTTATGTAAGTCATTGGAAATATGGCATACCATATTTTCCCTGCAATTAAATAATCCCTTGAATTCACAAATATTTTAACCTCCACATCAGTAGGAGGCAAACCATGTTCACAGTTGGTCAGTTAGAACCAATTTTCACAATTTTCTAGGAATTATAGTCATTAGTGAAGCATACAGTAAAATGAAAGACTTGAAATAGTTCCATTTGCAAAGCCAGATAGCGTAGAGTAGGTAAAAACTGAATGTCTAGAGGAAATGATGTCCTGTGGCTGTTTACAGGAGAAACAGCTCCAATCCCAGCACCGATAAAGAATTTCATCTTCCTGGTCCGAGTTTTATGACTTAAAATTCTAAAATGAGACCGGACACAGTAAAAGTCACATTAAAAGTGCTTTTGCCAAAGCAACCCAAATGAAGTTGGTTAGAAAAACAGGTTTTAAACAGACAGAAGTTATTCATCTGCCTCCATCCTGTCTGAATAATGGGACAGCTCTGCAAAGATCAAAACCTGCTCATAAGACTGCCTTCGTTTGTCACGTCCAAGGGTTTATGGGCCAAACTTCGCAGACTGCTGCAGAGCAGCTTTTTTAACAGCACTCGGGGAAAAAAAGAAAAAATAAGAAACGGGGAAAAAAACGACTGTTTGAAGGAATAAGCAGTGAAATACCCCAAATCAGTTCAGCGAGCAACTGCTGGCAGTTACTGAAATGAAGGGAAAAAGACTGCTGCTCACTCTGTCCCAAAAATCAATATACATTAAGCCTTTAGTGGCTCCTCGCTTGCTTTCTGTAAGTCAGGTCAAACCTCAGAGAGAATAGCAAGGTCTCTGGTGGTATTTTCTTTTCATTCACCAGGATCTCAGTAATGGTCTCTTCCTTGGGAAATACACTGTGACCGTTAACAATGAATTGTCGCTATTACTTTGTTTCTTGTTTCATTCTCATGCCAAGTTGCCGCGATGCCTTATTACCACTGACATCATTGCACCTCATCCTTGATCAGTACCTTGGTGGAGAGCAGAGACCACACTCTCTCCACAGTACTGGAAATCCAGCATTTTACCTGCAGAATTTAATGAAAGAATCCAAATGGTCTGCTGAACATAATGTGATAGATGCCACTAAAAATATTTCTGGACTGGCAAAAGAAGATGAAAAAATCCTTTGAGTTAGGTTTTGGATGTTTAAAATTCAAATCTGAAAAGAGTTCTGCAAAAGTGTTACATTCCATTGTTGGTCTATGTTGAAACTGCGAAATATACTGCTTTAAAGCATGAGTCACCTCCCACAGTCAAATGAAAATAACAGATCTACAGACTACATCTGCTGTATTTCTGCTGTGAGCATAAGTGGTGGATTTCAATGACAAGCAGTGAAAGTGTGAGGATGGAGGGGGCTTCTCCAGTCTCCTGGGTTGTGGTTCGCACACTGTGAACTGGCTTGAGGCGACCATCTTTTGGACGAACAACCATGCAACACTGACCGCCAACTGCAAAAGATCCATCTACAGAGACTACTGCGAGTGCCTGGTTTCATTTTCTTTTGTCCTTTCAGCCTGAAAAAATAAAAGAATGAAGAAAATCGATGCCTTGAGGGTGTCAAACTCTTCTCATGAACAGACCAACACACCAAAGCAGCCTGAGTTTTGGGATGGTTATCTGGCTAGCACACTAGGTAGCTACTGTCATCCCTGTTACAAAATCTTTGCTCTGCATTAGAGGACAGGATTTCATAGCTAGTCCATCTGCAGAAGGAATATAGGAGAGGCCAAAGTCAACAGGTGGAACCCAAACAATATATTTGATTCATGTATCATAAGAAGGCAGATACTTCAGCTGAAATCCTGCATTCACTGAGGTGGCATGGTCCAAAGGATCTGTGCTTTACTGGATAGAAAACAGCACTATGTTTTCTATAACAAACAAAGCCAACATTTATATGTGACAAAGGAAGGTCTTGCAAAATCAAGAGTCATCAGAGCGTTTTCCCGAACATACTCCTTTACTCCCTAAGAGTGACCACATCAAGAAATGAGCCTGAATTCCTTTGCCATAAGCAATTCTTATTCATCTCATACATCTCTAGCCAAACTCAGACTTAATTCCTCAAGTTAATGTTAATTGATGCCAGTGTAGTAATTCCCATTGCATTCAAAGAACTGAGAATCCACATGACTTTTGAAGTACTAAACCTTTTTAGAGATGCAAATATATTAAAAAAAATAAGCTGATGTGTGCCCTGTGGGAAATTATATTTATACATAGCATATTTATACACATACACATTTTCTATGTAAATCACATATAATTTTGTATTTTTAAATAAATTTCATAGGTCTTTATAGTTACAGAATTTCAAAAAGAAGAATATAACTTCTCTGTACATTTTCTACACTATAACTAAATATACTTAATACAGCTGCTGTAGCATTTCAGAGGCACATAATTTGAAGTTTTGTAAAAAAAAATCTTTTTTATTATGAAGTGCTTTGCTAGTTAATCCTACTTGAGTAACTGGTAGTAATATACATATTTCACTTGCACGTAGAGCTTAAGTATCCTGTGTGTGTTATAAATATGTAAGCTTTAAGCTTATTTGTAGCTGTTATATTTCATTCAACAGTTTAGTAGTAATAGCTACAATTTTTACTTGATTTCTTTTATTTACATAAATTATATATTAGGCAGATAAATAGGGGACTTTTGTAAAGGAGGACTCTCCATTAGAGTTAATTTTACATCATGAAATCATTTGTGGTCTGAAATCTGCTTTATGCAAGCTATACACATGGATTTAACAAAGTTAGAAAATCAGTTCACAGTAACAGTGTATTAATGTTCACAATTCAGTGTGTTAAACTGGTGATTAACAAATACATATATTGATGGGACTAAAAATGTATATGCAATCAGGATATACAGTAGAGCTATAGATAAATACTGTAGTTATCCAGCATTTGCTTCACTCTCAAATGCTGGATAACTACAGTATGTGTTAAATATTGAGACTGAAATCAAAATTTGGTTAAGTATGTTGCTGAGATTAATTACTTCTCCACGTTGACTCCTGCATGTGTCTAATCTTCCTGTGCCATTTTCTTTTCTTCAATATAAAAACAAGCCCATACTGGTTAAACAATTCTTGCTTTTTCTAAACTCATAGACTTCATTCAAAAACTCTACTATATTGAGTAAATGTTTATGTTATTCCTTTCTGTTCTCTTTTGTCCTTCATAGTATGTATGGTCTCCTTCCCATATTGCCCTTTCTCTGGCAGAACTACCACAGCCTTTCAGAGAAGGCAGTAACTTCAGGCACCTGAAGTGTAAGTGTATATCTTATCATATCTCACTTTTCAGTCTGTGTCCTTACATTTGTATCCAGGAGCAACAAGCATTTAAATAAAGACTTCACAATGCCTTTGAGAACTGACTAGCTTTTTGTGGTTGTCTTTTGCTAAAATAACTAGTATGTCCAGTTTTTTGCTTTGTGCTGTGTCAAATTACAATAGTAAAACTTGTGTACAGTCAGACCCCAGTTTATGTCCTCGATATTTAGGTCCTTCCAACAGCACATCTCTTCTTTTTATACCAAAAATGCAGTTTAAGTTCTGAACTGCACATCTGTGCAAAGCAAGTCATGCACATTTTCATCTGTTGCACAATGTGCACCAACAAATGATTGACAACAATGATGGTCTGTTAGTCTTCTAGGTGTTTTACAGTATTAGAGTTTTAAAAATTGAAAATTGGTTGGATTTTTTTTTTTTTGGAGGGAGTGAAACAGTTTATATTTTTTTCTGTTTAAAATGATGGGAAACACGTTTCCTATTTACATGTTCCCATTTTCAATGTGGTTTTCAGGAATGTAAACCAGGGAATGACTGTATTTTCACATGTTACTGGAGACAATGCTGGCTTTGAAGCTGAAAATGTTTTACAGTACATTGTTTGCCATGACCAAAGCTTTGCATGTACTAAGAAAACACATCCATGCAACGTGATGCTTTTTTCAGGTGTTGTAGTAGTGGAGATGTATAAGTTCAGCACTCCCATGATCTCAACTGCATTATCAGGCTGATATGCAGGAATAAATAAGCCAAAGCACAGAAACTTCCCAGGTCAGTGACAACACATTGCTTCATTTGTACTACAGGCATGAAACTTGAACCAGTTAACTTCCAGTTTTGATAGATGCTATGCTTTCGCTTTCTTCCTCATTCAGACACACCTGGTTTAACATAAGCTTTAAAGCTAAAAAAATGACCTTATGACAGCATGTGGCTGCATTCGATTCAAATTATCGTATTTAGGGATGCACCAATATTGGGAATTCTGGGCCAATACATACTAATTCATATATACTACAGTATATCACTATACATCTATTAAATGTAATCATTTCTACATATCTGCCAATGCTGATACACAGTTATAAAATACAAAGGGCAAGAGGACAAGATCTGCCTAGATAAGAATTACAGACAACGTCAACATTTATTTACGTTATTTTTCAGTTTCAGCCCGTGTACAACCTTTAAAATAAATTACATCTGCTGGACCACATTTGGCTGGCTCCTTTATCGTTAAATAAGAAAAGGCTTTGCAAGCAGTAGTATTAAATGTCACATAATACGTTTCTGCTTCTTTTTGATGTAAAAAAAATGTAACAATTGATGTAATGAAAAATGAAAAAAGCTATGTAATGAAACACTACTGCATCATTTTACGTTTTTAGCAGGAGGTTTTTCTTAGCAAACAAGAACATCTCTGCCTTACTGCAGGAAATGATGATTCACTTTTTATCAATATTATAAACTGCGCTAAACAATCTCTTGCTGTCAATACTAAGCGCATTAAGTTTGTCTTATTCAAATGTCATACTTTGGTCCCTCCATGTAAGGTATTACTTGAGAAACAAATGGCATATTTTATGTCCCCCTCATTTACTCTGAAAAACTTCCACACTATAGATATTTTCATGCCAACTAGCCCAACATCACCTAACTGTTCTTCTCATTCTGAAAAAAATGAAAACATCTCTAGATATCAACCAAATCTAAGCATCAGTTCAATGTCAATAAAATCCATTTAGATAGATATCTATCAATACCAAGAGGATTTTAAATATAATTGCATATTCTTAAATCTGTATAAATCTATTTTATTTCCTTACATGGATTAAATTTCTGTGTTGTCTTTGCACATTCTTTATGTTCTTACTATAAAAGTTTCACTTTACTAGCTAGTGGAAATGTGAATGCTGACTGGTAATGTTCTTCTGTGCACAAGTTTTTCTTTTGATTATTAACAAGCACATCATAAGGCCACACAAAGCACTGAAAAAGCCAACTCAATTAGTGAGAGATTAGTTTTAAATTAGTTAGCCTGTACCCTGTACTCACTGTTTTCATTCCAAAATCTTGTAAAGCAAGCTTTTAAATCCCCCATGTGGAATGGGTCTTTAACTGGACCACTTATTGGAATTAACAAATGGTGGTTTTCTTCGCCTCAGCATGACAGCACATTCACCCCTACTTGCAGAGATAAAGAAGTAACTAGTATATATCCCTATTTCAAAATTATAGATCAATGTTTTTATTACAAATATTTTTCTCTTTTCTCCATACATTAAGTAGCTTATGCCTTTGTTCAAGGTCACCTTTCTGTCGCTGCAAAGATCTTACTACTAAAATACTATACAAGTCACTGACTTCTTAACAAATGTAGACACAACATGTAAATAGTTTAATTAGAAATCATACCCCATGTATCATTACAAATGGAGTAAGACCACAAAATAAAACCCTTGTTAACACTAATGACATGAGAAAGCTGTCAGTTTAATAAGGGTAGTGGGCAGCATAGTGGCTCAACAATTAGCAATGCCACTTCACAACATGGGTTTGAACCAAACTTAGCTGGTGAGGAATTTGCTGTCCTCATGTCTGTCTGGGTTTCCCCTAGGTGCTCTGGTTTTCTCCCACAATCCAAAACATGTGTTTCAGGTTAATAAGTCTATCTAAACTGCCCATGGTGCATGCGTGTGTGTGTGACTGTGTGTGTATGGCCACCCTGCGATGGAGCAGCATCTCATCAAGGGGGTATTTTTATAGCCCCCCTTATATAGTGCCTTATGATTCCAAGACAGCAGCAATCTTGACCAGGATCACATAGGTTAATGAAAATGGATGGATGAATAAGGTAGTCCAAATTGATATTACATACACTGTTATCCTTGAAGTGTAGCCTGAAGAGGTCTTGAGTTCTGCATGCTGTTTTCAATTCATTCAGCTGTAAACTTTATAGTGTTCACTACTTCAAAACAGAGTAGCATTACACCCTAATGTTTCAGTACCTTTTGCTACCTGCATTTTAACATCTTATTTTATTCTAACAAATTATGTTGCACTAATCAGTGTCTTGCCAAACCAGAATTTGGTTGCTCTTCTTAACATACAAACATCAGTATATGAACATTAACAAAAATCAGTTCAAATGTACAGGGTTCAAGACCAAAATTCTGTGCAGAGTTGACACACTGGATTTGTTAAAATACTACATATACTATACATAAATACTGCATGTTAAAAAGATGCTCATTTGAACACAGATAAAAGCAAAGTACAGCCAGAGCCAAAATCTGTATACCAGAGTACCTGTAGTTATCAACTATTGGGAGAAATATTTATAAGGATTATAGTTTGCCTTAAGTAACTTAAACATTTTCAGCAGCCTGCACATTTATACTTTATTTTGTCCCAAACTAAGTTCAAGTCTGATAAACCAGTCTCAGCAAGGTATTTACTTCACACAAAAAAGATTTTGCTCCATAAAGAACATGCCCATTATGAGAAACTTTCCAAGAAAAATGACTGATCAAGAAATTAACATTTTCTCTTTGTTTGAATGATAGAACATGTTGGATTTTGGATGCATAAGCATATTTACATAATAAAGAAATAAATGGTATATTCAGATGTTTACTAGTCTGTATCTATACATTCCTTGGCAAAAACAGTGAGGTTGGACTCTCGGCAGAAAATGCTATCTTTGTGTTGATGCCGGCATTTGACCATCAAGCCCCATACAGAGCCAACTGTGCCAATTTACAGCCAAGAACAAATAATGATGGCTTCCATGCTGACACTATACATTTTATCTTCTAGTTTGAAGAGTCAAATACATCCACAGTTGGGGGTCAGACTACCAAATAGCTTCCCACAGAGACCCCATGGTAGAAATACTCGGAAGGAGGGGCTCTGGGGGTGAGAAGGCTACATGGGGCATAGAGAACCTGCTGATAGAGAAATGGTCATTTTAATCGCGTTATCGCCAAATCCTTCATCAATTTTCCCCAATGTCCAACATTAATTGTAGTCTGTACTGATATAATAGGAAACAAAATAGTGTTTAATAGGCTGACTGTAATGGCTACCTGCAGTGCAGAGAGAAAAACAGAGGGCGCCCCACTAAGCGCACTATATTCTGCTGGACTACAGGAATCTGCAAGTTGCACTGCTGGTGTGAATCCAGCCCAGTGGGCAAAGAAAAGAAAAATGCAACCCAGGGTTTGGGATAAAAGGCCCGAATTATATTGGACTGGGATAGCTTTCTCCTCCAACCGACAACCTGTGGTTTCTGCATATTAGTTCTTTCTACTATAGCGTTAAAGCTCGCTGCGAAATGAACATATTCAGAAATGCGTAAAGTTGGCACATTTCAACAATTTTTTTCATTATAATTAGATTTTGCGCTACCTCCTTGTCCAAAGCACCTGTGAGAATGCTAAGCTCGATGTATATAATCAAAAATATACAAATCATAACAATTTTTTCAATCTCAATTTTAACACTATATTACATTCCCTACTGCTTGCCCCCTATTTGTTGTTATACTTTTTTTAATGTGAAGGCTAGCGTTATATTTCAAAAAAATTCTGTAAGTATCGTTCTAGCTATCTTTACGACAGTAGCAAACAGTGATATTAACAGCAGCAGACATGTCAAAGGCCCCCTACCTGGCTGTCCCGCACACTCCATTCCCGAGTTCGTATTTCGCGGCGAACCATTGTGGCCTCAGCGGCTTTTCGGAATTGTCAATTTTCCCGTTGGTGGTCCCGAACCAGGCTGTCCTTCTTAGGCATTGTGCTGCTGGAATAGGTGCGTCCTCTCCTGTTCAAGCTGCAGTTTTAGCTCCACAATCTGATTGGACAACGAAGAGCAAGACTTCATCAGCAGAACATCCCTGTCGTCATGACAACTTGCCCACATCCCTCTTTAAAAAAAAAAAAAAAAAAAAAATCACTTTTTGCCTTAAAACCAAAGACAACGATACATGCTTTTACATCATCATTACCTAATTTTTAAATATTTCCCAACTTATACATTAATAATCTTCATTGTCATTTTCCAGTGTGTAGGCCACCACAACAGCATCTAGAAAACTTTAGAATTCTGCCCCGTCCAGCATGTCCCGTTCAATTCACTATTTCAACGCAACTGCAGGATCAGCTTAAAATTATGTGCAGACATTATTATACACATTTTTTTCCTCACAAAACTGGACTTAAAGAGTAGCAATAAAAATCTATAGAAAGGTGTATTGTCGCAGACAACTTTTACTTGTAATTCTGTTTTTGACGGACTCTGTAGGACTAATCGCTCTTTAATCCCAATTTTTATGTTTATATTGTTCACGGGACACTTCAGAGACACCTGTCCCCCTGCTGTTTGCTGCAGTATTCCCTAGTTGCAACTATACACTTCTTTCTTTTTGCCCCAAAACACCACTCTGCCATTAGTATAGTGTTTCAGAAGCTCAGAGATCTAGATACAATGCGTAATTATGTGAGCAATACACATGTACAGTTGGCATTCAAGGAAAAAAGGACCAAAAAAGAAACAAAAGACAAGCAAAATAAAGCAAGAAAGCCAAAAAACAAAAAGAAAGAGAAAAAAAGAAAGCGGAGGCTTTATCTCGTTGTCAGCCACGGTATCCCAACACAAACAGATGTACGCTTAACACAGAGACACCTGCTGTGCTGGAAGCTTGCTCCGTGATGAACAGAAAGGCAGTCGATTCCCAGGGTCCGTTCCCAGTCCCCTCCAAGCAGGAGACGGTGACCTTGGCCGGTGTTGGGCTTGGTCCCCGCCAGCACTGAATGGCGGCCCCCGAGTCCAAGGGCCTAGTCCTCGCAGCTTTGATACTAATCCTCCAACATTGTGTAGCCCGGCACCCTACCTGGCCTGCCAGTCGGAGGCAACGCGGCGGCCATTGAAAGCAGGTGATGAATGGGGCTCCCGCAGGAAGCCAGGATCCCCCCTCACGGAAAGTGCAGGCCGCAGAGCCGTTCAGAACAGTCAGCTGCATTTTTCTTCAGTTTTGGTGGATTTGAAAAGAAAAGGGGAGCTGTGTTTTTGTTGTTCTCTTGCTCCTTTTTCGGGTTTTGCTGAAACTCGTAAACAGTAGTGAGCAATATTAAGGATGAGAAAAAGATCTTCCATAGGAAAAAAACAACACCGCAAGTGTGTATGTTCATCACGGCACACTCATGACTACACGTGCACAGCAACAGACACACAAGCACGCATGTACATGCACACATACACAAAGATGGATTCATACAATCAACGAGAGAATCATGAAGCAGCTAACCACAGGAGCCAGCATGAATTGATCGACTGTGAGCTAATAGGTAGCGCCAGGACCTCTTAGTCTTAAAGTGGTAGCATCCTTTCTTGAAGACCACCGCCCTTTTGTCTTTCACGGCGTGAAACAGAATAACACGGGACAAAGCAGTCACAGACAGTGTACCACGGCACTTTCAATTCAATTATTTCTTCTTATCGGTTATTTCTGATTACTTCGCAGCTTCGGAAAATGTACAGTCTATTGGTCATCACTCATTCCACGGTAGCTGAAAAAGATGTCCTAAAATTGAAAACACATCAGCTCCAGGATTGCATTTTTGAACCTTATTATGAATTTGTCACAAAACAGCCGTTAATTCATTGACAAAATGTCTCGGGCTAAAAAAACTGCTATGCTATTGAAAAGACAAGTCCTTTTTCACGTAGCACTTTCAAGCGGGACAAGAGACAGCATTTTGCATCAAATTTTGTTTCATGAAGTGGAATCGTGAAATTGTACATCCGTGTTAAAATAGATCGGCAAGGCAAAAAAAAGAAATGACAGGGAAAAAATGGAAACACAACCGCTTCATTGTTACGTCACCTTGATGAAGAAAAGGCTGATGGGTGTCGGGCTCTTAAGGGGACCGAGGCTGAATTCAATGCATCTTGTCAGGGGGCTTGATGTGATTATCGCCCCCTGCTAGGGCAAGAACAGTGGTCCTGTCTGGAGCGGGCAAAGCAAGCTGCCCTTGCCCAAGCCAGACTGCAAAGAGAGTGCTGTCTGCTCCAGCCCCAGCAGGGGGGCATTCAGTCTTTATGGGTGGGGGTGTGTGGGAGAGAGACTGTGTAGACGCTGTCATTTGCAAGTGCGCCTTGCTTGTTTTTGGCCTTCCTCCTGCCTATGTGAACAGTGGGATTAATTCACTGAAGGTGAAGTGTGAGTCATAATGGCAGGAGGGGTTTCAATTCACCCTCCGAAGTCTTGTTGTGCTGGCTCAAAGTTGGGCATTGACTGTTATAATGACTCGAAAGCTCATCAGCACTGCGTGTCACTTTACCTTTTCAAAAACTGCAAATTCACCTTTCAGAAACACACTCAGGCATGCCTTCCAGGTTCAGGTACATAGGAAGACCTTGAACTTCTGAATGTTGCCTTATTTGCCCAGTAAGTTGTGTGTGTATGTGTCGGAATAAAAGATCATCTGTTGAAAAGCAGAAGTCAAGCTATAATTAATGCAATGCACTGTCGTTCCCTCAGTATTTACTTTATGATCATGGAACAATAAAGGAAAGATGATCTGTGAAAAGAAAATGAATTCTTTTTTGAATAATTTAAAAAGTTCAGAAACAACTTTGCCATATATAAATCCTTTTTGTGAGCACATCAGCTTTATTAAGTGACTTCAAACGACTTGTCAGTGTTAAATATAGATGCAAATAATCCAGAAAAGAAAAAAAAAAACTTCTTACTTAACCTAATTTTTGGTCTTTAAAGTTGCATGGCACTGCTGTTTCAAATGTTGTACATTTTGCAGCTTTGCAACATTTGTCGTATTATTGAAAGAATACGTACAGGGGCCAAATGTGCACAAATGAACACCAAAACTGATTTACTTACTTACCTTAATTCATCTATTAGCATTACAGTACATGGCTCCAAAATGAAGTAACAATTACACTGATGAACCATTTTGTGTATTTTACCTATTTGAACTGATCTTTTTTTAAAGACAATCTGAGGTTCTTTGGAGTTTCAATGAAGGTAAAGCATAACCTTTATAAGGGTGGAGGGGGAATCTGGACATGGCAAGAGCTCGGAAAATCAATAGCATAACTTAAGCCTAATATTTTTTACTATCGCACTGTATGCTGCACTATATAGTACAGTAACACCATTATAATGTAAAGTGCAATGAGCATGTAATGTACATACATACATACACTATAGTGAACTACACTGCCCAGCCAAAAAAAAAGTCACACACTAATATTTCATTGGACCGTTGCGTTTGACCACCTTTAGCTTTGATTATGGCACGCATTCACCATGGAATCGTTTCGATAAGCTTATGCAATGTTACAACATTTATTTCCGTCCAGAGTTGCATTAATTTTTCACCAAGATCTTGTATTGATGATGGGAGAGTCGGACCACTGCGTAAAGTCTTCTCCAGCACATCCCAAAGATTCTCAATGGGGTTAAGGTTTGGACTCTGTGGTGGCCAATCCATGTGTGAAAATGATGTCTCTCTCATGCTCCCTGAAGCACTCTTTCACAATTTGAGCCCCATGAGTCCTGGAATTATCATCTTGGAATATGCCCGTGCCATCAGAGAATAAAAAATCCATTGTTGGGAAACCTAGTCATTCAGTATATTCAGGTAGTCGGCTGACAGCATTTTTGGGGCACATGACGTTGCTGAACCTAGACCTGACCAACTGAAGCAACCCCAGAACATAACACTAAGTTAAATGCAGGTGGTGACTTTTTTTGGCCAGGCAGTGTATATGCACAAAGCAGTGAAAAAAGCATTGAAATGGTTTGCTCAGAATGCAGATAAAAGGAAACCAGCTGATGTTTCACCACATTTATGATAGAATGAAGACTGTTTGCCTTTTTTTAAACATCAACATTATTTTATGCATTTATGAAATTATTTTCTTAGAAAAAGCTAAAGAATAGTAAAATATTACACATTTTCTTTATGTTTATAAAATTAGTTCTATAAATATTTATTTTCAATTTTTTGTGATATCTGTAAAATCTGAAATTTGGGTAATAAAGCACAGCTAACCGAAAATGGACAGTAATACTATAAAGTAAACAACAGTAATTTCAGAAAAATGAAGTACACTGAGACAGGCAATACAATTTATAGTTGATAAGGATGCTGTTCATTGTGGCTCAAACTTAGGGCCAAGGCTGTTAAATTCCATGTAAAAAAAAAAACAAAAAAAAAAACAAGCTAGAACCACAAAAATATCTACGTGTGTTCTGAAAGGTTATAATTTTCTTCATTTTTGTGATTGCTGAGCTGACAGCGAAGGGGAAAACTGCACAAGGAATGACATCATAACACGAGTGATGATTCAGCTCACAGTGTTTCCATGCAAAGCCGCGTTAAAATGGCTTCCAGCAGTGTCATTCGCGTAGCATGGAGAGCGCATGCATACTAATGGCAGACCACTAGAGCAGCAGGTCTGACAGCACTGCCCACATCACAGAAAGCGTACTGCTGCGCAACAAATTTTACATCAGATGCTCCTGGTTAAATGAGTTAATGGAAATTTACGTAGTAAAATATGTGAAACTCATTAAACCACATTAATAATTCAGACTGTAAGATAAGCATAAATACTTATTGCTTTCTTAGTCAAAGGCCTTAACCATGGCACTACAAATATCAAATAAATTAATTTTAAATGCTACCGATTGCACAGTGTATGAAAAAATATAAAGGGGGCCTGGATCTCGGGGGCCCAGAACTGTTTGGGCAGTGGAGCATCAGTGAGGGAACCAGAAGCTGAATTAGTGCTCATGTTTGTATTTATTCAAACTTGCCACTGCCTATTTATACAATTGTTTTCTAAAGCTATTGGGGTTAATTTCCTTGCTTCTGGGTACTATGGCATGACCCTCCTGGAACTTGAGTTTCCAGATTACCTTGTGTCCAATACAACTGAGCAAGAACACCCTGCGAGGTTGTCACGAGTGCTTACACACAGAGGTGAGCCTGCAGTCTGGGGCCAGTTGAGAAAGAACAGGAAAGGTGTGGTGTGCGCACGAACCCACACTGACTGAGACCCTCAAACCTGCCTTCCTCCTCTCTACTGATGCTAGGCATCACATGGTCTGTTTTTGCAAGATCAAGCCTTTCGTCACGTACCCTCACTCGCACTGTACCCCTAGGGGACAGTATGAAAGAAGGCTTCAAAGAGGACAGGAATAGTCATGGCACAAACTCATTTCCTCATGTTGTATGGACTTTGCAAACAGGACTGCCTGTGCCCAGGAAGGACTGATGATCAGATGGCAGTGGGAAAAGGGAGGTTAAATTTGATCTCTGCCCACATCTAGTAGAAGTAAGCTGGGGCAATGCATAACTGCACTTCTGCTGCAATCTTTTCAATCCTTGGACTGGCAGAAACATTTAATTGAAAGACTTGTCATACAAATGGTCAAAACGATAAATCATTAAATGTAGTGAATAAGTGGATAGGGATTTACTCCAGTTTATGTGTACCTTGGCTCAGTTCAAATGTTATTCAAGAGCCTTGTTACAGTGCATGAACAGAATACAGTACTTCACGCAAACACTGCAGTTAGGAATCACAACATTACAGTTAATTTGCTTGTAAATCAGTGAAATGCTTTTGATTTGTGAGGTCTGTTTGACATGTATTTTATAATCTGCTAAAGTCTCAAAAACCAGACATTTTAGCTACACTTTTTGTGAATCCTTGACTGTTATTTCTAGTAAATCTGAATATTTGACATAACCTATTCCTCATATTTCACATAAAATGAATAAAAATGCATGCTTATTATTATTATTGTGAAATATGGGAGCTGAACACTGGTATGCCTTACCCAGAGTTAAAACTGCCTTGTGCTCTGTACCTAAAAAAGTGCAGCAACTAAAATGGCACCGTTTTGATTTTTTTTAATTTTTCCAAAATCACACTGCCACAATGATAATGAACACACTAGCAGCTTAATTAAAAGTCCACTGCCATCAAAGGTAACTTTCTGCAGAGCAAGTAATAGCTTCAATTTTTGCTTTCCTTATTAACACACACAGTACACTGAAAATGTATTATGGTTCTACAATGGCACTTTTAAGATTTACATCAAGAGAAAATTTTAGAGTTCTTGGATAACAATGACATCAAATATCACTTTTGTGTAAATCTTTATCACAAGTCATATCTTTGGCTTCACCTGAAATTCAGCCATTTGGCTCACAGTGAAGGCTGCCAAAAAAGGTTTTAGCTATTTTAATAAAATACTTAAGAAAAATTAAGACTGGTGTAACACAAATGCTTATTCATGTAGGTGACAGCGAAATGGAGGCGTTTTAATGTTAAGCTACCCCCCATCCTGTTGGTCAAGAATAATTTCTATTACAAGAATTATTTTAACTAACATCAATTATTTAATTGTGTGTTCATGAATTGCTTACAGTATATTGAACATGCACCAAAGCTGTGTAAAAAAATGCAGAATCAACCCTCAAATAAAGGTCACCCTTCACATTGGTCTTGTATGTTTCTGAAGCTGTTCCGTTATCAACCAACATAACTACCGGTATGTGAAACATGTTACACAAACCAGTAGATCATATGCCGTTTATCATTTACGTCACACCAGAGTATAAGTGAAGGTGAGGGAAAAAAAACAGGACTTACAGTCCAGAAAACATGGTACTGTACATACATAACAACAAAGATATACTCTTGACCCAAGTGACATCTGAATCAGGAGATTTATTTTTCTTTCTTGGTTTATCGATTAAACCCTTTGGTTATAGCAGTGAAGCATGTAAATATTGCCTGACTCATCCACACACTCATTGCCTGTGTTAACTAACAGTGGGAGAAACATGAAAAAGGGAAAAGGACATGGATATGCAGAGAAAGTCTAGGACTTGTAGGGGATAAATGTACATAAAACAAAGGTAGCGTCCAAGGAGACGGATGTGGGCAGCAGGGGTCTGGTTCTTGAAGACTGGCAGGAAGAAGACAAAGTTTTCTTGCTTAGAAAGGGGGGCTTAATGTATTGGATTGCACGTTCTTCAGCAACGTAACCAAGGTAAAGGATGTAATAGCGAGGAATTTGTAATTAATTTATTAACTTTGATTGTGACCCTGACAGGAGATGACCTATGTGGGCAGAGCTGGTGTGAGAGACTCTCTTAGCTGCAGGCTCGTAAGGGTTACAGCCACAGTCCTCTTTCTCTGCAGATCAGCGACCTCTGACCTTGACAATTCTGCTGCCCACTCCCCCGGAGGCAAAGCCAGAACTCCCACACACTAACACATACCATGCACTGGACCTTTCTTAGAAGTCCTACATTAAATCGCTTATTAATTCCACCAGCCTCTGGCTGCACTGTTTTGTAAAGCAGCTATTCCCTTATTTTAAGAGATATATACTTTCATAAAGATAACTGTTATTTGGGAAAAATGTCTGTAGCAAAACAGATATTTCTGGTGAAACATCTCTTTTGGAAATACAACTACCGAGAAAGGACAAAGTGGTCCTTTTCTATACTTTTTTATAATTTCAGCCTATTTTTCATAAACATGTTCATTATTGACAGTATTAACTATTACTGTTTGGTGAAAGAAGCTTAAAGTGACACACACCACAAGGTATGTATGGTAAGCTGATTATATGGAATTTTGGTCTTTGTCAGCTACTTAGTATTTTTGCACTTGTATTTTTTTTATTTCATACTGTACTGCATACAGAGCTATAAATTCACATTTATGAAGGAGCAGGATGAAAATAACGTTGCCCTCTAAACCAAAGGCTTGGCCGTACTGGTATCCACTTTACCTCATAGGTGACACGTCGAGTCCAGAGCACTATGGTTTCCTGAAAAACAAGGGCAACATGTAGTCACAAAGACTGAACTGAGTATACACATTTAGTCCTCAATTACTAGTTTGAATTATTTCAAACATATACATTCTCCCCCTGGTTAGTACATGTGAGTCATTTATTGAAGGCAGATGGGTGAATTTCTGCAAAACGAAGAAGCTATTTTTTATTGTTCCTTACAGGGCACACACTAAAGTCAAGAAAATTTTACAATAACATAAGATGAGCAGAATATATGAACTCGTGAGCCTTAAAACACTGCCTTATGTCTCTTAAAACAGACACCTTACCGCTAACCTGAGGCGACATGTCGAACTCGCCTCAGCCAGGCGCGCGCTCTTTTTCCCGCCTTTGCTGGGTTTATCTGTGCGCAGGCGCGCGCGCGCGCGCGCGCGATCCCGCGTGACGACGGCGGCGCCGCGTTTTAGGAAAAAACGCGACGAAACCATAAAACGCGAAATAAAAAACGGCCGCACCTGAAATAAGAAAAGAAAAGCAAACAACAAAAGAAACCGTTTCCTTCTTCACAGAGGAATACGAAACAGAACAGGTGACAACAAGAGTGGGATGCGATGGTCTCCAGAGCAGAAATGTATCCAGTACGTTCAAATATACAGTATAACGCTCAAAAACGGACTACAATAAACCTGAAAATAAAAAAAAAGTTCTTTTAATGTTTTCTTTTCAATGCTACTTGAATTACTGTGGTTGGTTTTTGGTACATTTGTTTGTAATCATTTGGTTGCCCGAGGCTTAACTAAAACAGAAATATTAAACAGGTAATGATCAAAAGATAACGAGCCATTGACAGGCATTTGTTTTGCGATGCAGGCTCAGTATATTTTATTAATAAGCAATTAATGATCCTAATATCCTTATAAATAATTCTAAACTTTAGAAATGCATCCGATGAGAAAGCATTTTGTGTAAATTGTCCAGGAGGGGCCTCTCCTGTGTCCCCTTTGCACCTGTTGGGGAGATGCGCCCAACGTGTTCACCTACAGGTATCACACACCTGTACAAGCAGTCCATTCACCCTTCAGGGTGGTAAAGATTCATGATCAGACTGTCAACTTGGGAAGAGCGTAGACAAAAGCTGGGTATCTAGGGCACCGGGGACCAACTGGTGAAGTGCGATGGGCTTCCTCCTCACCAACAGCAGCATAAGATGAAGATGGGATGGGTTCTTACAAGCTTGGCAACAACTAAGCCTGGAGGACTCCAGTGCTTGCCCTAAATAATGACCTCAGCTGGCATGGAAGAATGAATTCACAACACATAGAATTCTGCTAATGATTCCACACTCTTCTTAATTTTGAATTTAGAGGAAATCTTTCTGAAAACTGCTGTCATATTTAGCTCAATGCCTACCAGTTCCTGTCAATGGGTCATAAAAGAACTAAAATGCATTCAAGTCTAGTGTCTCCTTCAGCTGATCATGTTCCATGTTTCATGCCAAGCTTTTCTGGTTTGTAAGCACCACCAGTACTAAATCAGTAGTGACGTAATATAAAGCAGACCATTTTAACAAATAAACATGAATGAATGGGGTGAAATGGAGAGAAGTTGACTCAGTTAAACTTGTGTGTATCAGTGACAGTCTGATGGGGAAAGAGAAAGGGTTCCAATGTGTGTTTCATTAACAAAATAAATTATTTCTTCAAACCCAGCTTTTACATCCCTGACCTTACTGCTGCTGCTGAGGTGTTGAGTTCTGAATATCCACATCTGTACAGGGTATGCACGTAACAATCCTGATGATGATGATGATGATGATGATGATGATGATGATGACGATGACGGGGGAATGGAGACACCAAGATCACCTCAAATGGCAGCAAACAAGCAAAATGCTGACAAATCATTAGGTTCACATTCAAGACATTGAAAGGAGCATCCAAGCATTATATGCAGCATATCCTAAATTATCTTGTATATAAATTTTTTAAACTCAACATACAAACAAAACAACACAGAAATTACACAACAGGCACATTGACAAAAGATGATTCATAATATATGTGTAATATGAACAGCTTTTAGAGACGTGATAAGCGAATATACCAGATCATTATTATAATCTGTTTCGTATACCTGGGTGTGTAAGATTAAATAAGACAAATTTTGATGCCACAGTTCATAACTTATGTACGCCAAACTGTCACAGATTTATTCAACATTGGAAGCTCAAATGCAGTACCACCAAGTGTTAACATTTCTCATTTTTCTTTATTTTTATATGAGCAGAAGCCAGGGGACTATAGAGCTTGTCTCAGCTGTCATTTTCATATTTAAATATTATTGCCGAGGCCTTAACCTTGAACACCGGTAATTAGAACCGTTTACCTTTGTTGAAGAACAGGTGTTGTACTTTTTTCCATTTCTCCCTCATCAGAGTTCAATTTTTGAAAAAGAGTGTTAAAATGATATATTTGTTATATATAATATGTAGCATTTTTTCTCTCAAGGATAAAAATCACTGAAGTAGACTACAGTGCAAATAAAACTTTCAGACATGGTTTGTGCTTAACAATAGGGCCAAATAGAAGTTTGGTGTATTTTTGCCGGTTTAGGTAGAACAGATTTTTCAAAATATTTAAACAACAAAGTGGTGTATGCGGTTTCATGGACCTATGGCCGTTCTATAAATTCTTGCAAACAAATAATCTCTTCCCCTTGGTGAGAACGAAATACCGTTCTAGAATGCTGCTTAGAATTAATTCCTGAAAAATCACAATATTAAAGTAAGACACCAAGGGGTCTCAACTAAGTTTTTGAAAGCATTTATGTAATTTTTTAAGTGCATTAAAACCGTACGAACATTGCCAGAGTTTGCAATGTAAGTAATTTCTCTTTGAAACTGAATAAAAATGCTGCTTGGGAAAAAAAATTGTTTTGGTTATGAATGAATATTTAAACAAAATGAATTCACGGTACTTTGTATTCATTCGGGCATTCATTTTGAGCAAACACTTGTCCAATATAGGGCCACTGTCATCTGTGGCATCCTAGAAAAGCATAGGGGCTGGGCAGGGTTCACCCTGGACAAACTACAGTCCTTTGCAGTTTTTCGGGGACATTTTTCACTGCTGGAGTATTCAAGTTCATTCAGACACTTTTCTTTGAGGGTATCTGCAACCAGACACCTTGTTTTCCGCAGGCCTCGGTGCTCGGATGACCTTAGAGCGCAGCGCTGCGTGACTCAGTGGGCCTGCACGTCTGGGATGCCCTTCAGAGGATGTCAGAAGGAAGAACATCAATGCCAACCTGCAACTCTCATCAAACAGGACTCAGAGAGGAGAGCTGCGTTTAGCAAATGCCCACGAACCTCCGTTCTCGATGCGTTTGAGTTGCTCCTTGATAGAAACGGCATGGTGTGGAAAATAAACGCAGCTGCTTTGTTTGCTCAAAATATTTTATTTTCACTTTATGTATAGGTTTTTGTGGAGAAACAGGAGTGTGTACAAGTAGGCTGCTACCCGGAATGCCTGTCAGGCACCTCAAGTCGGTCCAGATTTGGAGAGGCTGCAACAAGGACAATGGCCGCACCCTTGAGCAATGTCACGGGTCCAGGCCAGATGCAAGGAGAACCGGAGGAATGTGTTTTACTCTCATTCACGGGCCCATCTGCTGTCAGGATGTGGATCCTCAATGGAGAGGAAAGGGCCCTCCAGTCATCGGTGCCATCTTCAGTCAGAAGTGAGTCATTATTTAAATTCCTGTGGTCAGCTTAGATGAGTCCATCTAGGGAGGGCAACCGGAGGTACTGTCTGCATAGACAAACTCCAAAGCATTTGCATATCACTGTGTCCAAAAACATCCATGAAAACACAAACAAGAAAAAAATCTATAACACAGAGAGGTTAGGTGTGGGTGGGGCCAGTGGGGAGTTGCGGGTATTTTTTTATGGCAACTTTCCCCAATGAACATGTATATTTTAGCTCTGTTGTCTTCGCCGCTTTCTTTCAAAGACGCACTCTGAGGATCTTTGGTAAACAGGAAGCATGGCTGCTTGGCATGTGGGAGGACGAGCACAACTGTGGCAAATGCAGTTTTTATGCGGCGTGATATAAAAACCACCAAGACAATTGGCCTGGCAGATTAGGCAGAATCCATCTGTTGCTGTATATTCTGTGTATTCTGTCGCCATGGAGCCTTCGCTTCTGTACACAAAATCATTTCAAGTCTGTGATTCCAGGTTCCTGGGGATGCGATGCCTGTCTGTGACACTTTCACAGAGGTTTGGATCTCACATTTCCGTTACAAAGTGGCTTGGAAAACACACACACATAAATAAGTTAGTAGTGCAAGATGTACACCGGGTTGTGTAATGTTTAATAGCTTGAGTTTGCGGGAGAGTTTTTCAAGGTTCCAATCCCAGGAGGGATTATTGTTGTACCCATGAGAAAGGCACTTAATTTGAATTTTCTCAGTAAAATGTCTACACCGTAAACTGTGTAAACCAATAAATAATATAATAATGACAGAAATATTTGCATAGGGTTCACCAGGCCCTTTTAGATAAGAACTGAGGCATTGCTGACATTGTAACTGACATATCTGTGGCTGTTTGCCTTTCACTCTTTCTCTAGGTGTAACAAGGTGGGACAGGGGTCAGGTTTGTTCAGTCAAGCGTCGTCTAGTATTTGCGTATGATTCAAATATTTCGGGTACCCCTGTATGAGATAAGTTGTTGCACCACTGACTTTTTATGTGGCTATCAATAATAAAAAAACATGCACTAAAGGTACATATTCCTGCAGACTGAGATCAGATGGGGTAAAATTCTTATTTTTAGTAATAAAACCATGTGCATGCCTCTGATTATTAGCATCTGTGTTTATACCTTTTGGGTAGCTTCATAGGTTTAAAGCTGGTTCACCTGAGCAGCGTGAGTCCTCTCCCCTTTAATGGTAGTGCTGAAAAAGGAGCCAAGAGGTTTTTGGCTAGATGTTCTACATACTTGTGCAGGAGGTTAGCCCATGTCCTCCTCCCCAGCTCTGTGTTTATCAGTCACCTGGGGATGAAGCAAAGTACCAGGTGTAACGCATGAAGTCCGAGTGCATATAAATTGAGCTTTGGAGACACCGGAACTGGACTGTGGCTCTTTGTTACACATATTATTTAGCTCACAGTTTTCTCCAAAGAAATTTACAATTGGGTAGTTTCAAGGGGAGCAAATCTAGGTAAATACTTAAGGTAACAGCAGGAGGTGGGATCTCAAGCCAGTCCTTTTGACTGCAAGGTGGTGGCTCAAACTGCTACACAACCTGCTGCTCTTGCTGCTGTGTTTGTTTTTTATGGTTTATACTATGCGTTGTTGTTGACTTTTTTTGGCAGAGGTGCATTGTTGACTCCACCACTTGCTGCTTTTGTTTTAGAATAAACTCCACCTGATGTGACCTCGGTCCAGGTCACTCCACAGGCTGGTGAAATGTCAGCCTTTCACAATGCTTTTTACTCTTTTTCGTCAGTTATTTTTCAATTTATTGTGCGTTTATCCATAAGGATTGTTTTATTTTACCTACTTTTGTTTTCAGCTGTGTGCCAGTTCATTTTGCAAGATGGCATCCCTCCATATCCACATTGAATTTGTATTTTTCCAAAAGGTAATTGCATTAGCTGCTGGCCTTACTGAATTGCCCCCAGCCAGCCCCACCGCTCCGCCTTCATCCTGCGGCATAGATCAGAAACAGTGTGGATACCCAGAATGCACGGCACCATTGAAATGGGCAAACCCCCGGGGTTTAAGAACAATGACCATGTTCCACTGAAATCCAATTACTTTTTTAACATGCTGGCCCACAAACACCGGATGGTTGGTCGCATAAACAAGATATTAACAAGGTAAAAAAATTCCCATATTTCATATTGACCTGACAAGTGAACTATATTACACTGCTATAATTCCAATGAATAAAAATATCTTTGCTTTACCCTACTCTAGAAGTGTGCCATTTTGCTTAGGTGTGATACTCTGAGGTGTGTGCTCAGTCACTCCTAACTGTCAGGGGTGAAGAGCATTGTCACGTCTGAAGGCAGCTGCTGTCACGCGCTGACACCTACAGAGCAGCTGTCATGTTGCCGCAGTCGCCGCCGTCGGCTCCCCACCAGTCACCGGTTTCGCCAACAGGAAGCACATTACGCACAGCAAGGTGTGCGTGCCAAGTGCAGGTCTTCCGCTTTTCACTAACTGTCTCCCTCTTTATCAGGTGTGTGTTGGGTGGCTCAACCCAAACCCCTAATTCTCAGTCCACTTCCACACTGGAACTCAGCGAGAGAGCGTGTGGTCATCATGGCGCGCCATCGCTGGGCCTTCGTGGCGCGCGGTGAAAGAGCGGCGGCACTCAAGCAAAACACAGGCAACAATGCAGAAAGAGCAGCAAACATACAAGACCAGCAGTCCCAAATGCGCCAACGCTGAGTTCCTCCGGAATGGCGAACACACCAACACTCTCCGTGAACAATGCGTCCAAAATGTCACCCGACAAAACCATCAATTAAAAAGAAATGCAGAAACGCGGCGACCCTCCCGCAAGTGAACTTAAAGAATGCCAACATGGTGATCACAATAAAGAGATGAAATGTTGTCTTTGTTTTGCGGCCCTCCTGATATTTTTGGTCACAAAATGTGGACACCCCCTGAAGGAGCCAATGGAGTGAGGACCCTTTATAGATGCCTTTTTAATGCCTCTAATGCGCTGCCAAGCAGTATAGTGTAACAATAACAGGAAATGCAGCCAGCGCAGGAAGAAAGGAGGAAAGACCGAAAAACTCCGGGACCTTTCCTCTTTATACCCTTTTCTTTGTAATTATGGTTTCTCTCATGTTTGACATCAAAGATTCAGAAATTGTTTTCCCCGATGTTGTGTACTCTGTAATTATTAATCTGCCTCGCAACACTGCTGCCTTCGGGGCAAACCCAGACACAAAAGGACCTTCTCTGAATCTCTGATGTGGAGCAACACACGATAAAAAAAATGAAATTGAAATGCTGCTTCCAAAATAGACGCATAAACTTTATTTGACAAAAGTTGTTTTTTTTTTTGTTAGAGAAGAAGTGGAAGGAAAAGAAGCAAGGAAACGTACGACTGGTTTGAGAAAGGGAGTTGGGAATTGGGAAGATTCAGAAGGGCCACGGTGCTCCCGGGGCTGGGAAGTGTTCCCCTCTTGAGCTTCAGCACCTCGATGAGACCGAGCTCGCACCTTCGCCCCCGCCCCCCCTTCATGGGTTTTACGCTGCCTTCGCATTGGCCCAAACTAGAGACATGAGGGTTTTCCTGACCATCGTGCACCGAAGACAGATCAGCCCACAGAACACACTGTCACCTCTCAGTACTATTTTCCAATTTTTTGTTTTCCATTACAGTCTCGCTTTGAATTGACCAGAAATAGAGCCACTCATGGTGGACTGGCACTGTTCTTCAGTCAAGAGGGCTGATCCCAGAGCGTCAAAGGTCTGGCTTTAGGGTGGACGTAACTGCAGCGACGTCACCTGACCCTCCAAAATTCTGAGGCTCCGTTAGAATCACTCATTGCCGTCAGAGAGCCATAATTTATGTTGTGTGCCTTTCGTGACCCAGTGCACCAGCACAGTCTTTCTTGTCTGGGCTGTTCAGGCTTGGGTTTGAGTCCAGCTTGGTCTGTGCATATTTGGATGTTGTCACCATGTTGGTATGGGTTTCCTCCAGGTGGTCCGATTTCCTCCCACAGTGCAAAGAAGCATGTGGCCTGTTGAAGCGGAGAAGAAACAGAGCTGACAGGGATGAAACGGTCTGCCACTGAAGAGCGCTGCAAGGAACCGGAGAGGCGGGTGAGGTGGAGCGGGTGATGGTGCAGGGTGGCGACGGAGCAGATAGAGGAATGCCAGCTCTGTAGCCAGAGACTCAAAATGGTTTCTGGTCAGGGAAGTGGCAGGAGATGAGACCGAAATTAGAGACGAACCATCAGAATTGAGGAAATCCTCTCATCCTCCGAGCTGTGGCTTTTAGGCAGAGACGCCAAGCGGGAGCGTTTGAGAGCCAGGACGGCGATGCTGGTCACAGTCGAGACAGGAGGGCCGGCCGCACGGCGTGTTTTCCAAACCTCCAAAGCCACATGACACCTTGAGGCCCTCTTGCGCTTGTTGTTTTTTTTTTCGGTTCCGTTAGCTTTTCTCGACCCATTCAGAAATAGAACGAAATACTACCTTCGCTGTCGCAGCCTCAGCGTGATATTTACAGGGTAAGGTTTCATGGCTGAAGACGGACTTAAAGGTTGTCGCTTCCAGTTTTGCGTTGTTGCATAGCCCGTGAGGAATGTGCTTACCTGGAAAGGGTTGAACGAATAAAGAAAGAGTACAAACACCAGTATCGTGAACAAATGAGTGAAATAACCAGCAGTGCTTAATGAATTCTTAATGGCTGAAAAGGGATTCAGTAAAATTACATGTGGGATGGGCTGGTGCTTTGTCCTGGGTGAACCCTGCCTTGGGACAACTGTCATGAATACCGAAACAGCAAATGGACGAATGGATATCACCTGTATTTTTTAATCGCGTCTAACTTTGTAGCTAATGTGCTGGTTTACTCCCGTCATCCAGAAGGCTGCGACATCTTCGCCAGCGTTTGCGCTTGGCTGGTCTTCCAGACGCGGCGAGCTTGTGTTCGCCGCCTCGTGCCGAACATTTGCGAATATTTGCAAAACTGCACCGGGCCCGAGAACGGAAGCTCGCTGTTCGAAGCCTTCAAGCCAAAACATTCGCAGTCCATTATTGTCACTCATCCACCGCAATTCTATTCTATTCTATTCTATTCTATTCTATTCTATTCTATTCTATTCTATTTATTTGTTGGGTCTGCTGGACTCAAGAGATGGCCCAGGAAAAATATCCAAATGCATTCTCTTTTAAAATAAAATAACTCAATGGAAAACAAACCGTTTCACATATGTTAATTAGGCTTGGCATCGAAATGTGAGTGTTTAAAAAAAAAAAAGCCCTACCAAGGGCACCATTAACAACAAGCATTGAACGCAGCAATTTTACTGACAATCTTTTTTCTTCTGCACTCATTAACTTCAATGTCTCCCTTGAATCCGAACAGGCACGGGCAGCGCAAGTCCCTTAATGTGCACCGCGGTTCCTGCCGTTTCCACCGAGCAACCAATTAAACACAGCCACTATGCTTAGAACACCTTAATCCCAGGTAGGTCATTAATTTTAAGGGTTCTGCAGAGGTGATTTAATTTCTTATTGAATTAAGCAACCTTGACAGTGAGACATCATCCACGTTTCGCACGCGCCGTAATTTCAAGACGACTATTTGGTGCGAATTTTGAGATTTTGGTACAGAACGATGGCCTGGCCGCAACTCTGTGCGCATCACGAGCCGCTAGGATACCCGTGGCACAGGGCAGGGTGAGGCGAGGTGTTGAAATGTCTGATTCACCCCCAGGACTGCAGTTATGGTGGGGAGGGGGGGGGGGTGATGGGAACGTGCAGAAAACATATGGAATCTGTGTGGAACCCTGCATTCTGGTGCAGGATGAAGAACAGCAGCATGAAGTCATCCAAATGGAATGATAACGAAACCAAAACCGGATCAAAGACCTCAGGGGGAGGGGGAAAAAAGCTGGGGGGGGGAATGCAAAACTGAAATATTCATCGCCCTTCAAAACAGGGCTCTTCTTCCGTCCTCGGGAGAGCGAGAAGTACTGCTGCCAGTGTAGGCTGTGCGGCTCTGAAGTCTCCCAGCTTGTTGAGTTAAGGCATTCGAAAACATCAGTCATAACAACAACCAAGCGGAACAATAAAAAAATCCATATTATTATTATTTATAACTTAAGGTCAACATATATGATTGCTTGGTCACAAGAATCCTGATCATTAGCCATATATATGATTTAAGATTTCATGTGTCTGTTTGACTCCCCCTTTGTCTGCACTGAGAGCCCTACATGGCTCCTTGGAGGGTAACGGTCCATGATGCAAACACTTCCAGGAACATACACTGTGACCTCTCTGGCAGATGTATCTTCTCATCCATCCATCCATCCATCTATCCATCCATCAGTTAGTCAGGCACCAGGCTATGGAACTACACCTTGGATTGGCACCAGCCCGTTGCCCGGTGGCCCCACAGTGACCGATTAACCTGAAGCACACACAGACTTGGGGAGATCATACAAACCACGCACAGACCGAGCTGAATTCATAACCACGTGCAGGCGTTATGAGACGGTGCTGCTACTTTTTGTGCCGCTGTGTATTTATTGATTCATCAGCGAAATTAACTGTGAGGAATGTGTTTCAATATAGAGGCCCTACTGTAATGCTGCAGCTGATGGCCTTAATCTTTTGTGGCTCCTTACATTAACAGAGGTCACAATGTGTTATTAGCTGAGAGAATTTGCTGGTTTTTCTATTATTATTCATATTTATTTAGTTGACACTCTTGTCCAGGGACACTTATGTTAGGTAAGCAACTTTACAGCAACTTAATCCTTTATCCAGCAGGGTATTCTTACCGTATCTAGTACCATGATTGACGGTAAACCTTAAAGATTGAAAAGATACAACTCTAACTTCTGTGCTACCTATCGCCCCCCATGCAGACAGCACATTCAAAGCAAGATGCAACAGTGACCCACGATGTGGAAGTTCTCCGTTGTCTTCCTACCATCCGAAGTCCACCTGGCTAAGCTGAAAGATGCTATGACCTCTGACCCCCAGGTGACACTAGTCTGCATTTGCAGGTTTGGTGGGGATGTCACATGGCAGACTAAACTTTCCTACAGGAGATGGAATTCCGAGGAGAGGGCAACGCCATCACCTCTTTCTGAATCTATAAGTAAATGCAAAAACCGGTACATAAAAAGACTGATATGAAAGAACACAACATTATCTCCACGGTAAACCATTACACAGATTTTTATAAGCAATATTTCTTAATGGGGCCTTCAAAGCAGTTAACAGGCTTATTAAAATCAATTATGTGCATGTGCCGCAGAGATTAACCATTCTGTATTTCTCTTGATAATAAAATAGATCTGTTAAAGATTAGATACATGTAGAGATGGCCCAGAAACTGAGTGTGGCCCTTTTTAGTGCACCATATTGATTTTATTATTATTATTATTATTATTATTATTATTATTATTATTATTATTATTATTATTATTATTATTATTTCTGCAACAACACTGGAGCGCGGACCATCCTTTTATAGGATCTCATTTTGGTTAAGCAAGGCTGAAGCATCACTAGTGAGTTCTATTCCACTGTCAAGATGCTTGCAGAAGTCAAAATCTCTGCCCTCTTCTGATCTCTGCCTCTGCACTTGACTTTTTATTTACATTCCATTCTGGCAAATGTAAAATAATGCCTTTGAGGCTGCAGCTGCAAAAACTGTGTAAGGCCATACAGTATGTATGGAGGAGAAAACTGATAACTGCGGATGATTAAAAAAACTGTGAAGCAACCGGTTGCCCTTAATGGCGGTTATAATTGGTTTATTGCTTCAGCAATATTAGATGTTCAAGGGAAACTGAAACTGCAATTCCCACGAGACATCATTACTGAGAAATAACGTTCAAATGTCTGTTAACCAGCTTTATCTCACCAGTTCCAAACACACACGCACACACACACACACAACTGAATGCGTATAAAGCGCAAAGTGCAATTGCATATACATATGTACAGAAGTTACTTTCTAAATTTCTCTTAAAAGCTCACTCAGAAGATCTTAATTCTGTTGATCTGTAGATGGATGTAAAGGGTACTGTAAAGTGCATGTTTGCAATAGAAATAATTTAACTAAACAGAAATAAATGAAAAAATTTTGCTATGCTGTTGCTAACTTTGCCATAACTCAGTTCTGAAGGTAGTGGCACTTCAGTGAATAATGTGAGTGCAGTATTTTGTGGAATTTTTTTCTCAGTTTATAGTATTTATTTATGGACAGCTCCTTAACTTTGATCAAATCCTGTAAGAACTATTGAATAGAATAAGAAGGTCTCATTGTGAAATCCATACTACCACCTGCATCAAAACCTCAAGACAATAATAATCTGAACCCTAAAATCCTCATCAAATATATTTTCTTAGTTATTTAATATGCAAAACTGCAAATATGCACATGCAGCTGACTGTAAATGTGCTTCAGTAAAGCACTGGTTTGAAAAGCCCAGACACCTTCACCTTATCTTTTTAGCTAAACATCTTTAATTTCTACAGCACACAAAAGAAATCTACTGGCTAGTTTATTGGGAAGGGAGTGAGTGCACCTGTGATGCCATATGATGTAAACTGAAAGCTGCTGAGTGTATTAGGCTAATTTTATTTGTTTTTAGAGGCTGAAGAACTTTTAAACCTGCATGTTATTTTCACTATAAATTAATTTTTAGCACAATTCTTCACTTTGACAGTAGATGCCTGCACCGCTGGGTCATATTATTCCTTAATATCGTCGGTCTGTATTGCTAAGTGTCTGTCTGGTGTCACGGAATCCGGTCCCCGTTCTTAGACTCCCGACCCCCCTCAAATACTGGACTGCCTGTCCTCTATGGATGTGTTGTCGGCACTTGTGCACATCCTGCCTCCGTAGCCTCTTGTTGCTCTCTGCTCAAAATGTCTTCCCCCCTTTTCACCGGCTGACACCACCTTAGCAGTGATGCTTCTTGGGGGACTGGGAGAAATTTTGACACCTGCCAAATGTATGCTCATGATTATTCTTCAGCCACTGAAGTCACTCCTCTGCATCTGTGATATTTTGCCAAGAAAACAGCAGAAGTGCTTCTCTCTCTAACAAATATTATATTGCATTCTGAGAATTTTTTCAGGGCCAAAAATAGACAGGTGGGCCTTTGTTGAGCTAATGATGTTCCACATCAAACGCTTTAAGAACGACCTCGGGAATCTTTATTCTATCTTACACTGCCCCAAAGCCAAAATGTTTCCGCACATTAACTGTGGTTATTGAAAACGCTCAGCATCGTCTTAAGTTTTCACACCGCACCGATTGTTGCATAGTGTACGAGAATAGGTGGATGTGGGTAAAAATGTTGGTTCCTGACAAATCCATCTTTTCCAGTGCCTGCTCCATCCCTCTACTAAAGTCCACTGTGTTTGCGCTAAGAAGCAACGGCTAGAAGTGCATTGGTCAGTAATAAATTCACAAAAGTATTAAAGCTGCTTTTAAGCTTCAGATCCAGACAGGAATATGACCTGCAAGGGGCCGGTCTGGGTTCAGGAAGCCTCAAACCCCACGCCAGGGCAAAGCCACGCCTCGTGCTCCATGCTTGAGTGCCGAGCGTGGATGCACTGCATGCCCGCTTTGTGCCATGCCGCCCTAAACGGGGAGCCATGGAATGCCTATAATGCGCTGTGGAAACTGTGACTCTTTCTCATTTAAATGGTTTCAGATGTTTTTGGAGGCGTGTAAGGAGGAGAAAAAAAACAGCTGTTTAGTTTTCCGATGAAGCATACAAAAGTACACTCGCAGCTTCTTAAAGGAACCCTGCCAGAGCTGCTGCTATTGTGCAATGGGTAGGCGGGATGTCAACCTCTGTTTCGGCAGCTCAATACAAACAAACATCTTAGTTTAAATCCTTGTTTTATTTAACACGTATGCAAAAATTTTCCATTTGCTGCTTTGTTTTCCTGCTCATCTCGCTCTGTCTGCAGTTATTGTGGCCTTTATGGGTTCGTAGAGCGAATTAGTCTGCGGCGCAGGTACATGACATGGTTTTCAAATGTTCTGCTCATTGCTTCTCATCGGCTTTGCAGTGATCATGAATTTGCTTTCTATTGCAATTTACTTTTCTCTGCACTTTAACGTCCCCGTGAAAAAAAACGGCCTCCTTTTACGTAGGGAATGTTGTCCTTAATATATCTTTTGCTTCAAAGTAATGAGCTGCTCAGCGAAAATGGTGAGAAAAATGTGCACGTTTTTGTACACTGCGGGTCAACTAATGTTATTTTCAGCATTCCGTGATGTCTCTTTGCGCTCGAAGCACTGTGAGGCAAGCTTGTCTTTGAAGGCCACTCTATATAAATTTGTTGAATTGGCATCGATCGAATTGTTGCGAGAACGTGGGCGCATTTTTGTTCGGGTCATGAATTTAAAAATCTCGCGTGAGTTTTAGTCACATTTTGTTTAGAACGACTGCTACCTCAAATGCTGGGGCTTTCTCGGAGACGCCGGCATCCTCAGAATTGCTATAATCATTCCGAGCCAGGTTAGCAAACGCGACCCCGGACTCAGTGGCTTTGTTGTGCGCTTTGCATTAGCCTGGGGTGAAAGGGGTGGACCTGCTCGCGTGTGAATGAAGTTCAATTTCCTTCTGGGTCCCTTTCATTTTCTCTGAGCTTCAGTGACCCCCACAGGGCTGGTGTTGCAGAGCAGTAGAGTGGAATGAGAAAGCGGTGGCCATCGAGAGCCCAGATGGACGTTGGGGGACAGTGATCCTCCACAAAGATCTCCCTCCAGCTGCACATCGCACTGCCTGGCTTGGCCTGCATCACCAGCTCCATACGAACCCTTGCGGCCCTGAACAGAGGTTCTGGTGGTATTCGGAACAGAGCTAGAGAGCTGCGTTTTTTTGGAGTGTCATGGCAGCCAAACAGTGGCATTTGATCTTATTCCTTTCAAATGAGGAGCAGTTTATTTGAACTTAATAGAACTCCATAACTTCAATGCTTCTTTGAGACCCTTGGTAAAATAAAAAAAAAATACCTCAAAAGAACAAAATCGTGCCTACAAGGAAAACACAAAATAGCTTGCTAATTATTTAGCATTAAAAAAGTACAGTTACAAACACAAAACTGCACAGGCAAACATTTTGTTTAGATCGCAACTACGCAAACAACGGTGAGACCATTTATTTATGAAGCTCTGCAGTTGAGAATGACTTAAATGGCAGTGATTTGACCGAGTGCCACTTTGTATTCCGGTGTAGTCGCCCTTTCAGAATGGGGTGGTGGGCAAAGCAAGGCCGAAAAAGGAGATAAACCTAATTGTCCAGTCATGGGAGACGCTGAGAACAGACCCATCCGGAGGGTTCACCACTGGCCTCCTGCTTCCTGTCAGCATTCAGCCTCCTTTCAGCCAGTGTTAGACTCTGTAAACTTTGTTTGCAAAGGCCTCCTGGGGTAGCGAGTGAGCCATTGCTCCAGCTATCAAAGGAGCTTTATTGCCGGCCTGCGAGAAGAGCTTCATTATTCAATTCCCCACATCTACCTGCAGACATCCTGCTGGAGTGGGAGTCAAGATAAGGCAGCTTCAAATGCACATCAGCTTATTGATTTCCATGCCGACCAATCTCTCCCAATCAAAAAAGGTCACACTGTGTAAGAATCAAAAGGGGGGCCTTTGTTTCAGCAATGCATGTTGGGTAGCTCCCAGGCAGACAGTTCCGTGAGAGCACCTTGGGTTTGAAACGCATGCCTTTCAACCGAGCCTCTTCGGCTTAGAGCGCAGAAGAGGTGTAAAAAAATACAGGAGTCGTTGTTTATACGCACGTTTCTTAATCGCCGCTCTTCTCGGAACTCGAGGAGCCGTAAGGAGGTCGGAAGATTTTTCCGGACGTCCCGTTTTTGGCACGCGTAATAAGTGAGCGCATCACACAGGTGTGTTTAAAGTAAGGGTTGCGATTACATGCGGACGTGCAAGGTGAGCCCGGCCCTTTCGTTGCACGTCTGGAAACACGGTGAAATATACATGACATACAAATCAGTCCGACTGCAGATGGAGAACGAAAGGCTTCTCGAGCAAGATTGCGGAGATCATCCCTTCGGAGTGCTGCGTTCTCCTCCAGGTCTCGCTCTGAAGTCCAGCCTGTCTGTCTAGTCAGCGTTAATGAATCAGTCCAGTTTTGGATCTCAGCCTTTGGGTTCTTTCTAACTTCCTGGTATGGGGGCTGCAATGGCTACTGCTCTCCCCTGCCGTCCCTCCCCACACACACACACACACACACACACACACACACACACACACACACACACTCTGCATGGGTTGGCAAATGGCACAGCAGCAGGTGGGGTTTGCTGCTGAGATGGGTGGGGCCAAATGGCTGGAGATGTAGAGGACAGCTCTGCATGGAACATCACACTCTTGAAAGAGGCTAAAATGGCAGCACCCTGAAACCTCCTGTGCACAGGATGTTTTTTCCCCTTTAGGGATGTTTTTTGTGCTCTTTTTTCCCTTTTTCTTTTTCAATCAAATAAATCCAAAGCCATTCTTGCTCAGGCAGCCTGAGCTGCCTTCAAAATGAACAATTGTTTTCTGCAGAAAAGCTCCCCTTTTCCCAGCATGCTAATTTCCTGTGATGATCAGAGTTGTGACGGGATGAAAGTGCGGCAGAGAAAGAAACTTTGCTGTTTTTTTTTTGGTTTTTTTAAAAATTGCTTTGTAGTTCCTTATGTTGTTGCTATAGTAACACAGTACTAGAAATCATATCGCTGGCCTGGGTCTCATTTGCATGGAGGAACAGGGAGATGGAACACACACACACACACACACACACACACACAAAGAAAGGAGACGCCCACTGGCTTCTCCTCCAAAAACACACCTTTGCTGGGAAGAAAGCCGTCACAGCGGCAGATTAAAACAAATTCACACGAGAAATGACTACCTTCCTGCTGTGAGGGCACAGTAACTTTTTTCCTGTGGCAACAGGACGGTGCTCTGTTCACTTTACATTTTCCTTTCCTGTCACCATAGCCCTTATCACCGTCCTCACATCTTACTGCTGGTGAAATGATCACTCAGCTTGGAATTCCAGGCCTGAAAGCGGAGGATCCTGCCTGCAGCTCGCTGGCTCTGCATCCGGGTCAGACAGCCCATCACTGGCACAGCTGGCCCATCCCCAGCAGGCCCACACTCCCCTTCACCTCATTAGCCCGCCTGCCTGAACACAGACACGCCCCCCCCCGCACCCCCGCACCCCCGCCACCCCCACGCCTGCCATTTCTCACCGTTTACTGCAGTCCCAGCTCTCCCCATGTGCTTATTAGCGCTGGATAATTTATTCATTCTGAGCTGTCTTCCAAGGTCCAGGAGAGCAGATGCAGCCGATAGCATTCCTACGCGCTGCACCGCATTCATCAGCCCTCCTAAGAAGGGTTTCGCCACATTCCTTTAGCATGACAACGTGGTTCTGACACGGTTCTGACGGCATGACATGAAATCCGTCACTCGCTCACCGCTTTTAAGTGATCTTCCTTAACAGGGTCACCGAGGTCCACAGGCTGTTGTGGAGTCACTGCCTGCCAAGGCCGGCCCAATACACACACGCGCACACGCACACACGCACATATACAATACATATACATATGTGTACTGTATATACACTTGATTTCAAAAGTTTGGAATTACTTAATTTTTTTTTTTTATCAATGTGCCATTCAATTTATTAAAAATATAAGCATCGCTAATGGCTCTTACTGCTTGAAATGACTGATTTAAAATTTATTATTGACATTCACACACAATAAGGCCAAATGTTTGTGGATCCCTGAGCATCACCCCCATATGTGCTTCTTGAACCTCCCGTTCGAAACCCATGGGCATTAATATGGAGTTTCCTCCTCCCTTGCTGCTGCAAAGGGTTTCCACCACATTTTGGAGCAAGGCTGTGGGAATTTGTGCCCGTTCAACCGCAACGGTGAGGTCGGGCGCCGGCGGGCCGAAAGTTAATTTTCGGGTTCACAAATGGTCAAAACAAAACAGCTTCTCCGAAAACGCACCAGCCTGTTTGGCAAGAAACTGAAGATGTCATACAAAGGTGCCCGCTACTGTCTTGAGGGCAGAGGGCAAACCGGATAAAACCAGGAAGGAAGGGTCAACTGCACAGAGGATAAGAACATCAGAGTCTGGAAGAGACAACCTTACAGGCCCTCAGCTGGCTGCTTCCTTAAATAAAATGAGGAATAAATATAACAGAAAATAATATAAAGAATCTGGTGGTCTAGAGCAGGGACCACGCCGAACAGGATGCCAGCCACCACAGCGCACGAAATGTTTTTCGCTAATGTTTAGAAATTGGTAGGTTTGTTCATTAACTGGAAAATGCATTTAAACCGCTGAAAGGATTAATAAAACTCAAGTGTACACTACAGTGCGCTATCAATAAAAGGTTAAGAAACGTTATTTAAGCGTCATATTACATTTTTCCTTTACGTCATTTCGGGGGTAGTTTCTCCTCTAAAAATAAAGCAAACATCATGCTATCAAGTGCCGAAATATCGGTGCGAGCTGTTTCGCACTTCCGGTCTGAGCCGCGATGTTTTGTTTGGGAGCAGACGGTGGCCGAGATTTCAATTCCGTTTATTTCTAAAGAAAGGGAAGAGCAAAGGGGAAGAGCTGCTCTGTAGAATAGGTTAAGTAATAGCCATCTTCTTCACCAAATTCTTCTGCGGTAGCTACTGCGCACACAAACACACTCTCTCATGCAGCATCTATGATCCCCGTCTTTCTGTGCCAAAGGTGAACGGAGCTCAGCGTGAAGTAGTGAACCATCATCCAAGTCAGACTTAACAAGATTTGGGAAAATATGCAAAAATCGCCCTCAGGTCCTTCTTCCCGACAACCAGCTAAATTGCACATGATGTCAGTTTTGTTTTGCGGCACCAAACATGGACAACAAATACAAGCCTTGAGCCGATGAGTCAGGCGTAACCATTGAGTCTGCAAAGCAAGTGGAGGTGAAGTGTGACATCTCACAGGCAAAAGCCAAGTAAACAAACAGTAAACAATGACATCATCTGTGGAACCCAACCAGGAATGACATGGCTGTAGGTAGTTGAAGGTACACGGGGGTCTTGGCGAAATTAATTGCTTTAGAGCAAAGAAAAATTGCTTTTGACCGATCCCTACGTCAGGATTGCACTTTCTCGACGTTTACTTCTTTAAAAATATCACAAATATCTTTCCGGCACATTTTTGGAGGGGAAATAGCCATTTCCAGACCCTGTATTCTTGGGGCACTGAAGTGATCTTGGAGAGCGGTCTGTTTCTCACGATAACACCACGTCTGCAGCACCTCGGCCTGGCCAGGAGATGGGACTTGGGAAAGGACTCGGAATCCTTCTCACGACCGCAAATCTGGCCGCTCATCTGAACACACACATCCACACTCCAAACTCTGTCCTCCCGCTGCTATAGTTATGTATTTTAAATTAAACAACTTTGGCGGCGGCGGCGGCTCCGGTTTACCTTCAAAGTCTTTCCCCGCTCCTCGCACTTGCAGCTGAGCTTTCATCTTTTATTAAGAAGTTATGCTTTCATCATCACAATTATTTTAATTAAAAGGTGAAATAAAACAGGCTGATAAAGCGGGAGACCAGAATTCCTTTAAAAAGCTTTATTGATGCTGGGACAGTGCTAACATGCGGTGAAAAGCATGGTTGCATCTGGAATAAATGTTCACACTGGTCAAGAAGACAAAGACATCTCAGTGCGAGGTGACGTGGAGACATTCGGGCCTGGAAGACGTCACCGGCAAAGTCCACCAGTTAGCATTTATTTGCTTATCCAAATGGCTCAGGAGTGAAAGTAAACTAGGATCAGTGGGGCTGGTGGATGACCACAGTGTGGCTTCTTTGGTTGCCCTTTTATTTTGCGTTCCCATGGTCAAAACAAACTATTTGTTTGTTTTGCAGGTGGTAAAATCTTCCCCGAAGTACAGCATCACTGTTCACATAAAGGCCCAATAACCAGAGCTGTTTCTTCTGTGGATGAGAACCAGACCCATGTTTCTGTCCTATGGAAGAGGGGCTTTCTCATGCACTTGTTCAAGCTCTAATGATGTTTCATGCACTCGGAGCTGCATTCTCCTTAGGTTTCCAGAAGTTGCCAGAACAGTGCTTGAACCCGGTCCGTTCCCACCAGCCTGTGGTGAAAGCATTTTTACTTTGCTCTTCGGAGTGCCGGCACTTTTTCTTCCTTACCAAACTTCTCGTAAGCTCCTGGTGCTCTTTTCTGCCAGCCAGCCTTGGTCTGGCTGAGCTGATCTCCCAGCAAAACGCCGTAGTAGTACATTGTGATGATTCATAACAACGTTATTACGCAGGGTGGCTGCAAGTCGACTTGCCGCTTCCCTTCTCTCTGTTCAGAAAGTTCTTTTTCACTTCAAGCACTGCGGAAAGCTATAGTTTGTCCAGGTTCTACAAGTCTTTGGTGTCAACCCTGCTAGTTAGCCAAATCCTGTAATTTATAGGATCCACTTTCCAGGCCTTGGTTTTTTCCTGCATAGAAAACGTTCCGATACATGGGACACGCAAGCCGAGATGTTGTCTCTTACCAACTGAAAATTAAAAGATTGTAACTCCTAGCTTCATCGTGACACCTAACTGCCTTGGTGTCCAGGGACGAACACGTCAGTCCAGCTCATGGGAAACTCTTTTAGACAAAGTGCGTAATGTCAGCTTCTATATGTAGCTTGAAACCTGTAGTGTGCCTTTTGTTCATAATTTAAACTTTTTTATGTGTGTGTGTATAGATTTAATACTGACAGAAAGAGCAAGGAGACAGGGAAAGAACATGACGATCTGTCAGTCTAACAAACAAGTCTATATGGAGAAAGGTGGCACGTGGTGCAAGGGTTTGAGCAACTGCCTTGAAACAGAAGGACCTAAGCTTGAATCTCTGCTTGCCGCCGCCAAAGTTATTTAATTTAAAAAAATCATCTCCCATAATCCTAACCTTCAAGTTTGGTTTTCAGAGAATCCGAGCCATGAGAGATTCATGTAACGATTTATAATTTCTCATCGGGTTGCAGTTTTCCTGCCGCTGCCTGGCCGTGTCTGTCACAGCACAAAACTATTTGCTAAGATGTCTTTATACAGGCTGCTCCAGGCTCCTCCACAATTCACACAGTCTCTTCAGGTTGCCCAAAACTGTAAGTTGGCTTGAGAGAGGGGGTGTGCGTTTGCAGGCACAATGCGGTGGACTGGTCTCCTATCGAGAGTGCACCCCTCCTACCCTAGGGTCCAGTGATTCTGGGTAATATTTCTTACCACTACAACCCTAACCAGGTGCTTAATATAATATAGTATAAAATGACACAATACAACACAACACAACACAGAACTATATTATATTAAATAATTCCTCTCATGCTCCAAAGACAAGTTTCAGGTTAACTGGTTACTCTGAATTGCATATAGTAGCTGCACATAGAGTGTGTGTGTGTGTGTGTGTGCGCACGCGCGGGCATGTGTAGCTACCCTGTGATGGATTAGCATTGAGTTCGGGCTATAGTCTCATAGCCTAATGCCCAGTAATTCTGGGATAGGCTCCAGACTGCGGTGACCCTGGTCAAGAGAATCAGAAAATAACACAAAACACTGTAGAAATCAATAATAATAATAATAATAATAATAATAATAATAATAATAATAATAATAATAGTTGGTAAAATTGGATAAATAAAACTACAGCCATGGCCTACACATAGCTGAAGGATATAAACCTGTTGACAGACTCTTGATTAAAAATACAGTATAGGGCCCAAAAATGGGTGGTGTTGATGGAGGCTGCATTTTGGAGAGCTGGCAACATTAACAGTGAAAGTGGGCCTTTGTCTGACATTCCCCTTCCTCCAAAAAAGCCCAAAAGAAAAGTGAGGCCTTCAGTGGCGTGCGAGGCTCTTAATACGCCGGTGCCGGGTGAGGACGAAACCCTCCTCAGCACCCTGCCATAACCCGGGGTTGAGGTCGGAATAATTAAATCGTGGCTGAGTACTTAATGAAAAGAGACAAAAACCCCTAGGAAGAAGACAAAAGCAAGCATGGGGAGGCTGCAAAGTATGTGCTTTACTCTGTAAGTGAGTACTGACAGCAGTTTTTGCCCACATTTTATTTTAATGAAAACACAACAGGAAGCATAAATTAAGCATTAAATAGTATCTTTTTTTTTATCGAAACTGTATAAAAACTCAAAGCGAGCAGGAAATAATGAGACAATGAACAATCGAGGAGATGGCAAACTGAAGCATCGCTTATTTGGGGATCAATGAGAGAAAGACTAATGGTTTTGGCTTAGAACTTGGGAGGCTTTGAGCCTAAAAGGCCACGTTCCAAATCTCGGATGGGACACGTTTGAACCCGGCACAAAGAGACATGACACCCCGATTCCTTCGCTAGATGAATAAACGTCAGCAAGTTGTGAAGTCGACAAGCAGAACTCGGCTGGTCGATCGATACCGCCGGCCAGGGAGCAGAGTTACCCGTTTGGAGTCCAGATTCCCTGGGTGGGCCCATAATCGGTTTTTAATAAACACGCTTTCCTTAATGCACTTTCGGGTCTGCCACCTGTTCCACGCTCCTTGAAGAACCCTTTTCTCGGCTGCCTGCCTCCGTTCTGTTTCCGCCTTTAAAATCAAGGTTTATTCCAAGCTTTGTGCCCGTTTATTTCCGTGCTGCCGTAACTTCCGCGCTTGATATCTGCGGTGCCAAACGCATGTCGGCGTTATCGGAGGAGCTCCCGAGTTCTGGTGGCCTCTGTATCATTAGAAATTTGTACGACTTAATAAGACTCACTTGCAAAGGGTGCCAAAATGTCTGCAAGACCCAGACAAGCATTGTGAAACAAGTGCCAATATCTTATCACCCCCACATATCTCTTTGGAGAGGGACAAGGCGATTTGGAACGCCCCCTAAACATGCTGCCCCAACCCAGGGAGCAGGATGTTGCACAACTGGCATAAAAGCCCTGGGAGATGCGATAAAAGGGCTCTCGGCTTTCATCTGTCGCCGTCAGCATCACAGAACATGACATGCCGGTGCGGGGCCTGCTAGGCTCGGGGTGGCTTCACTCAAACGCGCCCGGAGCCCTCACGTCATTGCCGCCGAACCCACGCCCACCCTCCAGCCAGAACTGCAGGTTCAGGGTACTAGTACACCGGTGTAACCCTGCCCTGCCCTTCTCCGTCTTTTACACCCACCGTGTTTGCTCATGTCAGCTTGTGTAAACGTCACCGTGGAGATCACCGCGGAGCCATAAGCACTGCTTATTGTTTCACAGGCGAACGCTGGCCCTGTTTATAATTCCGACGTGGATTAAAACTGCTCCCGAGGAGTGTGCTTGTGAAGGCGCTGCAGTAAACACCGCAGTGCGTAGGAGTGCTAAGTTATGGTGGTAAAGTCCCAAAAATGACCTCCAGAGTCATTGTCATTTCGGGAAGCTTCAAAGCCAAGGGGAGACAGATAAAAGCCTTGTTTCACAACGGTGAGTAATAAAGCAAGAAATGCTGCGGGGAAATGAAAGGAAGCGGTGGACTGCGGCTCTCCCTTTTGCCAGCGTTGCGTCGAAACGGTCAAACATGACCGCAGGTGCTGGCATGACGCAGCGGATGACTGCAGAAGCGGTCATCAGACCGCATTTGACCGTCAGGCGCGAAAAGCAAATGAGGACAAAGCGAGATTTTGAAAAGCTTGCACGTCGAGCCACGGAACTAGCAGGACGGCCGCACACTGCACCTCACTTGAGCTGACCTACTGACAGCCGAAAATTTATGAATAAGGGAAAGGCGGCGGGTTGGAGGGGAGGGGCGTGAATGTGCCTAAACTAACAAGAGCGCAAAAAAAGAGTGAGAAAGAGAAGCTAATTTTCTGTGACAGGAGTCTCTTTCATCTGAAGCTTTGCCTTGAACTGTACTTTGTTTAATTATTAAATGGGGGGCTCGCGCTGCAGGATCACGCAGCTTTGATGCTTCTTAAATTCAGCGCTGCTGACAGGCCGCGGTCACCCCTCTCTGTACTTTACACTTACCTGTGACAGCTGCTGAATGCTAATTCTCAAAATGCAATATTCATTAATGACAGCGGGGGGTTTTGCCATTCCTCTGCCCCCCTCCCCCAACCCACCACCTCCGTGCCCACCGCTTCTCGGCGTTTTTTTTTTTTTCTCGCCTTACAGATTATCTCTTCATTTTCTCCGCATTCGTAACTGACCGGGTCCACCCCTCCTCTCCCCTTCCCCTCCCTTGGCCGCTTTTGCCCGATCAGATCGTGTTTCTTGGGAATCAAGTTGGGCCTCATCTAAGGCCCAAAGGTCAGGGGACCGTTGATTCCCCACAAAAAAAAAAAACGACAAAACTTTTTCAAGGTGAGAAATTTTAGAGGACTCCGACATGCGAACGTCAGATCCATTCTTGCCGCTGAGCTCGATTCGCTCCTCGAGGTTCTCTGCGCGCACGGCTAAAAAAATGCACATCATTTCTCCACCTCTCCACTTTTGGGCCGTACAAGAGCGCTGTCAGCGTTGCTTTTCTGATTTTATAAACTGCTGTGAAGACTCCCATTCAAAAGCTCCTCGTTCGTCTCCGCAGCTTTCCCGCGTTTAGCGTGAATGATAACTTTATTCCTAATATTGTCGGCATGCTGGAGCACCGTCACACTTTCCTGTGAACATGTGTTTCTCTGCTGAGCACCTGCCGCTTTGTGCTGCGACGCGACCAAACCCAAAGGTTTATACTTATCTAAAAAAAGCAAAACAACAGTCAAATCTACTTTTAAATCCCATTTACATGCAATACTCTGGATCGCCGGTGCTCGCATCACGATTCGTGGTGGAACCTGGACTCAGGGCTGCCTCTGTTTGTGGTCTCCAGTCCACGTCCTGTTTAAATAATTAAAATTGATCAATTTTTAATGAAATAGACTTCATTCAGCACCGACAAGGAATCTGTACAACTTTTCAACAGATTGAAACTGAAATAATACTGCTCTTTCAATATAATTATTATTATTATATACTGCCCAGGCAAAAAAAGAATGTCACACACTAATATTTCATTGGACCGCCTTTAGCTTTGGCTATGGCACACATTGGCCGTGGCATCGTTTCGCTAAGCTTATGCAATATCATAACATTTATTTCCATCCAGAGTTGCATTTATTTTTCGCCAGCATCTTGTGTCGGTGATGGGAGAGTCGGACCGCCGCGTAAAGTCTTCTCCAGCACATCCCAAAGTTAAGGTCTGGACTCTGTGGTGGCCAATCCATGTGTGAAAATGATGTCTACCTGAAGCACTCCTTCACTATTCGAGCCCCATGAATCCTGGCTTTGTCATCTTGGAAGAAAAAAATCCATTGATGGAAAAACCTGGTCGTTCAGTATATTCGGGTAACCAGCTGACCTCATTTTTTGGGCACATTACGTTGCATGAATCTAGACCTGGCCAACAGAAGCAACCCCACATCATAACACTAAGTTAAATCCAGGTGGCAACTTTTTTTTTGGCTGGGCAGTGTATTATTACTGCATAGTTTTTATTCACTTATCCTACAAGTACCCATTCGGTAGTAGGAATTACAGCAAGAACTCGACTGGCCTCCCGCATCAAAGTCACCACCTGCAACAGTGGTGTCTTCTCCTGTGTTCCTCTGAGAAGGAGCACTTTGATCACACATTTCCTTCCACTCTGTGATCCACCTGTCTTTCCCTTCCCAGCCCGGCAACTGCGGTAGACTCTTCCCCTGCCTCTGAGGGCAATGCATTCCTTTCCTCTCACAACCGCACGTCGTTTCCATTCATTTCGCTGGTGAACGCTTCCGTGCATTCTTCAGTTCCTATTTGCAGCCACGGTCCAAAGATATGTGTCCCTTGCGAATTAGTAACCGCAATCTGACTGGGTGCGCGAATCTGCGCTGCTCTGCTGTGTAAAAGCGCTAATGGCTGTACAGTTTAGCCGAACAAAGGTGTCAGACGGATGCTCGAAAATAACAACGCTGCCTAATTTAGAAGAAAAGTCTGCAAAACGAATGGATGCAAAAGCATATGTTTTGCAACACCCAGCTGTCGGGTGGCCTGCAAAACCCAAATTCGGTTCTCATAGACACAAAGAAGTTCCTCGTAAGTCAACGTAGGGGTCCTAAATGAAACTCCTTGTGAAGTCAAAGTTTAACTCGAAGGTGTGCGTCTCAGGGGACGGCTGCAGCGGGCTTTTTTAGCTGGGGAGGGAAATCATGAAAAATATCATGAAGCCGCTCCAACACCCATGCATAAGTAATAACATTTGCACAGAAATTTTATGCACACTTTTAACCTTTGGCTCCTTCAAATATTTAATGCTGTTAGTGATTCCGATCCCCTTTTCTGTATAGAAACGTCTGAATTGCCTGTTGATGATTTGGAATGCAGCTCTAAAAAATCAAAAATTCAAATCAATGGCAGAAGTTTCACAAGCATCGTGGATTCTAAATCATGCATTCTTTTAATATTTTTACACCGCACGTCTGTAAATACCTTAGGCCGTAGCATAGTCATTATTTGTGCTGTATTTTCGAACGCATTTGACCGGACCTCTGCCGCAGCCCAGAAAGCAGCAAAGTGCACGGCGGTTGCAGCCCCGTGCCAAAACCGTACACTCAGTTTAATAACCTTGAGCGAGGTTCTTATTCTGGATTCTTCCATTAAATTTCACTCACCTGTAGGGATGGGTAAAAAACCCTAACCAGTATGACATTGTCTATTGTGTTGAAGAGCGGCGGCAGCTGAAACAAAAATATATTCGCATGATTTTATTGGGACCTTGAGCACCTGTTGCGAAACATGAAATTTGGAAAAAAGTCCCTTGCTACTCCTGTCAGGTCAGAAGGTCTGTTTTAGGCCCCTGTGAAGCCACAAACTCTGTTAACACGCACTCACACTAGTCACAGTCGAAATCTTGAGAAACTGAAATTGACTTTTCATTTATGTATTAATTTTTGGCATTTTAAAATTTTTTTTACAATTGTGTCCATCCATCAGTTTGTTATTCTTAACTGCTTTATCCTGGTGTGGTGCCTGTCCTGGAGTTACTGGATGTTGGGCTATGAAACTACACCTTAGTGGGACACCAGTCTGTCGCAGGATAGCGATAATCACATTAACTGTAAATCATTTGTATGAATTTCGTACTCAAAAGTATCTGCAACGCAGTTTGCAGTCCTCAGCTGCTTAACCCTTTACTTATTTATATGGCTGAGCAATTTTTACAGAACACCAGTTTTATAATTTTATAAGTTTGTTATTAATGTTTATGGATTATGATTAGATTATAGTTTGGGTCGGTGAAAATTTGGGGAGCCAAAATATAAATTGTATCTTTTGCCAAAATGACTTTTCACATTGTCACCTCTACGGGACCTTTAGAACGGGAGTGTTTTCCCGCAAGGATGGGAGTTCACACACCGTCTCACAGTACCGGTTGTGCGAGTCGGCCACAATCCACACATTGTCTCTCGCTGACAAAACTGCGTCATTGTTCCGGAGTCGCTGCACGGGCCTTTGATGGGTAGTGGGAATTCTGACGTTCTCAGCAGGTTCCTTTGTCACCTGGTGGGAAGCAGCTAGGGATGGACCTTATTTTGGGTGGGAAATGAGCAACTTTGCAGTGAGCTCCCCTTGGCTGCTCGGGTACTCATACGGATCCAGGGGGTGAAAGCTGACATCAGCTTTGCTTCACACACACACACACACACACACACACACCTTTGCATTCCTGCTGTCCCACATGAAGTAGCTTTATTTTCGTTCCTCTCATAGACAGACTTAAATAAACTCAAAATAATTATAATATAATTTTACCCATAATGCACACACACATATATATATATATATATATATATATATATATTCATAGTACTCATACTGTGTGTATATATATATATCACCTTAAAGTCACAATTATGTATGAGTCACAAGGAAATTACATTCCTCTGGCAGGTACCACAGCAGTGCCCCCTCCTGGGATTTGAATCAGCAACCTTCTGGTTATGAGCCTGTCCTTCTACGCCCTTCCACAAGCCCACTTCCTCAGGCAGAACTTTTTCCCCCTCTGTGTTGCGCGTCGCAAATATTTTTTCTTCCAACCAGAACCCCTTTGGAGGGCCAAAGATCAAACGTCATGGTCCTGGGGACCCCTGCTGTCAGGGCTGTGTCACCCTGCCCCAGGGAAACTGTCCCACCGAAAAGCTGACGCAGATCACAGTGTTGACGGAGAAAAGATGGTTGTTCAAAGCAAGTACGCCGGGGGTGGCCTGGGGAGCGCTGGGGGTCCATGGCCATTTTCTCACCAGGATACCGTCTTCAGACGAAGCCTTGCTCTAGATGTATTTATAAATCCAGAAGAGAGGCAGAAAGATGCACCTGAGCAAATATTAGCATCCTCCATGAGCAGCTTTGATGTCCCTTTAATGGATGTACTGGACTCTGAACACATGAGAACAGAGTGAATAGTAAAGTTGGGCCACTGATGTCTGGAAGTCCTGCAAAAGGCAACTGGGTGCAAAGGCTCTCCTTCTGCTGGCCTTGGCTCATCCATTTCAATATCCAAATTATTGCATTAAATTATTTTAATGTTGGTTAAGCATGCATTCAGAGGATCGCGAAAAACTGCCGAGACCGAGTGATGCCAGCCTGTGACGCTCGAAATGTACGTTGTTGAGGCCGGAATGGATGTGTGCGACGTGATTTCCGTCAAAGCAATGATTTACAGATGGCAGGGCTGAAGAAATGAGCAAGAGGATATTTCTAGGAAAGAGGCTTGAAATGGATCGGAGGTGCACGGTTGTTAAAACGCAGATTGTTGTTATTATTTCTTAGCTCCAGATAGCCGCTGCATGTCAAAATGTCCCTCCCTCTGTTTATGTCCATTAGGGGTGCCACCCTATACGAGAGGAAGGCCTTGAATGCACCCAAACTGGTGAGTTTCCTCTGGAGGGGGATAGGCAGAGACCATTTTTGTCTTCTTCCCACAGAGGGGAGTTCAGGTGAGCAGCAGCTCATGGTGAGCTATAATGGCGCTTTTAAAGGATCTCGGCAGCAGACGGTCCCTCAGACAACACCTGGGCCAGGCCATTTTGGCCCATTTCTCTGGAGATTGCGGACGCTTGTTACCGATTTCAAGTTTGGATGTCGCTCGGAAGACAAACGTCACAGCGGAATGAGGGAAATCACTTGCGCTGATGTCTTCAAGGAAGCAGTTCGGTCAAATAATGGTATTTACCATGATCTGAAGATTTCGACTGTGCTAAGCAGCTGCCATTCTCTGCATCTTACCTGCCAGAATTTTTCTTCCTTAAAAAAACTGCAACTTGTGATGTGCTGACAGGGTTGCTGCTAAAAGAACGAAAATGAACCCAACCATTATTACACAACAGCATTTTGGAAGAACAGATTTTCACACATTGCAAGCTAATGTGTAGCAATGACTTTGCATTTTCTGTGTTCAGAACTTTCATAAATGGGGATGTGGTCATGTGCAGGGGTAAGCTGGTATCCCCCAGCCCCTGGGCTGCTTGTCTAATATGGAGTTCAAAACCAGCTCATGGGTCTGTGTGAAGTGTGCATGTTCTCCTCTGTGCTAGCACCCCTCTAAGGCAAAAACATGCTGGAGGAAGGCAATGGCAAACCCCTTCCCTTCTTCTTTGCCTTGAAAACCATGCCAGGGGTTGCCTGGGAGTGAGCAATAACTCAATGGTGCTTTCCAATTCCAACACATCCATATATTTGACAGAACCCACTCTTAAACCCCAAAGTGAAACTGCTGAAAACAGTTTAGATCTGGTACCCTTGTAGCCACACCACTTAGCATAGCTTGAGGTGTTGTTAGTTGTACTGCCAACATTCACGTGCGCCATTGTGCCAGATATTCATAAGCCTCATGTTTTGCTTTCACTCTTGTAAGTTTATTTAATATTTTTTGAGATCTTAAGAGAGCCGTCAGTAGAAATATGAAAGGTTCAAAACAGATTTACACTGCAGTAAGGAAAACAACACCATTTGATCGCGGTGCTTTTTCTTAACCGACGTCTTATCTGCCGATAATGAAGAGGGATGAACAAATAACATGGGTGGACATTCTACTCAGGCCTTTTTAAAAAGTACCACCAGCCCAGATGTGAAATGGCAAAATGGACGCCCTGCCAGTACGTCACTCACACTTTTGAAAACAGCCTCTGAGACCCTGGACATACGGCATTAAGGAGGCTTCTTGAAGTCAATGAGCTCCACCTGGACCAGCACAGGTTTGATGTTGAAGGTCTGGTTCAGTCCAAGGAAAGCCAGTTAACTGTTTAAAAATGTTGCACCAACCATGGATTGGATTTGGTCATTACCACAAGGTACAGGGCCTGGTTTTGATCCCCCCGGCTTCCTAATGAACTAAGTGATATCATCTTGGCTCTTGGATTTTTTTTCCCCCGCAAAGATATTTGCAGGCAAGTCAAATTTTGGTTCCTTTATGCCCAAAGTAGTTTAATATTTGATGCATGGTTTCACTTCCGGCTTGCACCAAAGTATACAGCCCCCCTTTCGAAAGTGCAAAACACAGCCAAAGGAAAATTATTTACTCTTTATTGTCAAAAACGTGTAGTTTTGTAACAGTTTAATCGAAGCGAATTGCTGTCTGGTTGTTAAAAAATTGCATGCATAGGAAGATCAAGACTGGGAACAACGGGCTGGATTATTGGACATAATTGTGAAACAGCTTTTCGGGATATCTGATGACTGTAAGCGTCCACCGCCCCCACCACCCCTTATTGACAGACCGAAGAACAGAAGTTTGACGCACATCTCGAGGGAGATAAAAATGCCCATCTTCCTGCAGAGTCAGACTTAGTTCAAATAATCTTAACAGTATTGATCCGCAGCTCTTATCTCCCCATGCCAGCAAGTGCTGTGTTTGTCTTCTTCACTTTGAGAAACATCAATTTCATCTCCAAAAGTCCCTTTGGTTTTCTCCGGCAGCCCTGTAATAAACAAGATGTCTAATTTGTCCGCTTACATTCCTCGGCAGCCGAGCATAATTTGAAAAACAATGATCGCTATAAATGGACTTGATGCTTCATAACAGAGCAAAAATACCGAGTTCTTCCCCAGGGATGTGTAGACGCACGACAGTCGTCTGCAAGCTGGTCCATCAGTCCCAGGTCCCTTGGACGGAGACGCCGAAGGAGACTGTGGTCAACCCCTCCGTGGGGAACATTGTGCTTTCATTACCGTTTTATTTCTTTTTTGAGGCCCAGCTAAGTTGTGCAACTGTGTTCCCGGGGCTTAACACACTGAAAAACGGTAGCAAAGTGCACAAAATAGCATTGCGCACAAAATCACTGCATACAGGAAGGACAGAAAGGATGTAGGTCTGTGTCTGCTCTTAAATTCACACAACTATGAGGCTCAAGCATTAAACACTAAATTGCTATAAAATTCTGAAAGCCATAAAACAGCTGCACAAGCAGGTGTAAGGCACAGCTCAGGTGTTTGTGGGGCATCATAGTTTAAGAATAATATTTAATGTTGAACAAGGAAAAGATAGACGTGTTTTCAGCAGGACTGTTGTCGGCGTATAGAATGGCTGCACGGCTGCGCAGCCCTGGCCTGCAGGTGACAATGTGGGCAGGTGTAGGTGATAAGGACCGCATCTCATGCGGTTACCGCAGTTATGTTGGCAGATCCATGCAAGGCCAAAGAAAAACTGTTCAGAATGTGTCTTACGTGTGAATCAGCTGTAAGAGCAGGACGGCCACGCACGGTCGGGATCGGAGCCAATGGTGATCTTACAACGTGACCACAGTTGCTCACTTTTATATTCCTCACCTTATGGTTTGAATTGTAAGGGTGTCGGGCAAGTTTGCCAAAAACCGTATTGGCCTTAATGTAGAAGGACACAATATTGGTATGAGAAGTAGAATGAGAAACACACACCATGCCTGACTGATGGATGTAATGTGATGGATGATGGATTTATCCTGGGGAAAAAGTGATTTATTCCTTTTTCTAGACCTCACTCACTCCCGCATATACATGTCTGCGTGTACCCCCTTGTTTGGTTTGGCTGTTTGCTCACTCCATGCAGAGACGCGAATTCATATTACAAATTGACAAATAAAATCATATCTGCGTAACAAATGTACGAAGCGGAGATTAATCACGAGAGCTGTCAGCACCGCAGAGCGGCCGAAGGGCTGCTTAACCGCTGTCGAACTTCAAAAGACTTTTGCACCAATTTTATTCCAAGAACACATTACATCTTTCTGCAAACGTCTGGGATGGAAGCCGTTTGACTGCGAAGACTGTCGCCGCGCTTCATTTCGCACGCAAACATTCCCATCTTCCGCGGACGCTGTGTAATTCTTGCAATAAAGCGCTAGAAAATTCCGGAAGCAAGGCCACCGTCTGCAGAACAAAGGCAGGCCGGGATTATTATCTCCAAATGACGCGTGGCAATGCATCCCAAAAACGTTGCCAGTATCCAAGTGTGGCTAGGTAGCAAGTATCTGAAATTAGAATGAAAACTAATGGAAACATCATGGCAGGAAGCACATTAAGGCCATCATGGCTGATAATAAACCGTAATTGCGATAACGTTTAGCAAAGTTGTGCTTGTAAGAACAAGGCAATTCCTTTCATTTCCACCCCCAGACTGACAGAGTTTGTTTGAATCAGAATGCCAAGAGCAAAAGTGCAGCTCCTTCTTTCTGAGTGTGTGCTTCGCCCACACACACGCACGCACGTATGCACACACGCACGCGCACACACGCTCGCACACACACACACACACACACACAGCACCCATCCGGTGTAACTGCTGAATACGCGCAGCCTGTTTGATCAGGCTAACGTTCTCCTTTGTCACCACACCACTATGCAGATAGAGCCCGCGGCAGGTGTGGTTTCGCCATCCTCCTTTGTGCTTTGAAGCGCCGGCAACCGCCGCTGGCCTGTCTTGCCGTATCTGATTCCGTCCCCCAGGCAAAGGGTGGTGCCTCTGAGGACGGACTCCCCTGGCTGCGAGCCAGTGACACCGGTCTTCAAAGCCGCGGCCCGGCATGTCAGAAGGCCGTCTTTCGTTGACGGTTGAGGATGGAAGTGTCAATGGTGGCAACAGAACAGGGACAACAGGATGAGCTCTGCTTTGTGCCTGAGCCGCACCTGGCCGCATACAAACCAACAGCCACTCATCTGGGTGTCATGCAACACCCAGCGACAAACCTCAATGGATCTGCTATAAATGAGACGTAATAATGAATAAAAACACATGAGGCCAGCAGGGGAGTTGATAGCTGCTCTCTAGGGGTCAAGGGTAAACTTCTCTCGATTGTCCAACTTTGAGAGAAATCAAATCAAAGAATCAAAAGAATTTATTTGTCACATACATGGTCACAAAGTATACCATGTAGTGAAATGTGCCCTGATTCAGCAGGAGACTGCGCGTGGTTCCATTCCACGAGTAAACAAACAACCAAACAAGCAAACATCAAGAAGACAACAAACAAACAAACAAACAAGCAAACAAATAAACATAAATTGCATTATGGGGATGGTGACAGTGAGGGGAGCGGTCAATGGATATTATGGACTCTGGTTTGCGAAGATTGTGATGGCATGTCTGGGTTCAGAAGTCTTATGGTCTGTGGATAGAAGCTCCTCCTGAGCCTCTCTGTTCTGGCCTTTTCATGCAGACAAGGATCCGATCCAATCACACAGGCGATGCGAAAACCATCCTTCATTACAAAGTAGCAACCTTTCTCACGAGGGTAAGGGCATTTTTATTCCAGGGTTTGGGCTTCCTCTTGCTACCAGATGAGCTCAGGCCTCAAAGCAGAGCATGTGGATCAGACCCAGGCTGCCATCCATGTCACATCCCACCGTGTGAGCAGATCGGCAACGCGCATGGCCGTCAACCAAAACCTTTACAGTATTCGCAGTGCGACGGTGCATCTCATTTTAAAAGCGACGGATCTATTTCACATCCTTAGCTACAGATTGTCAAACACACATAGCAAGTAGTGTTGCTACCTTACAGCAGCTGTGTGGAACGATTTTTACGAAGGAATTTGTTTCAGTTGAATGTGTTTTTGTCTGTTAAAAGGTGGACATTTCTCTCTCTGTACTTGGTCGAAATTCTTTGCCTTATAAGGTATGATCCACTCTGTTTACACCTACCCCATACTGATTGTTACTCTCAAGTTACTTCTTTGTCTGTTTCCCACCAGTGTGGGTGGGACTTCCTTTCCCTGTTCCTCTTTTGATTGGTCAGGCTAAAGGGTGCTTAATATCCTTTGGTTGGATCTGCTAAAGGGCTTTACCGTCCATGAAGCCAATAAAGTCCGTCTCTCAGTCATGGCCATTTAGAAAATCTGCCATGGTGCGGCATTCCTTCTCGAGGGTGTTAAAATCCTGGTTGTACTGTATAATTAAAGTAAAAATTTGAGTGATTCAGTTTATTTTTTCTTGTCCAACAATAACATTTTTCATTGCCTAGGCTGTTCATGTGGGGGTTTCAATCTGGCTCAGTCTGCTTGGAGTTTGCCTGTTCTCCCTATGTTTGCTTGGGTTTCCTGCAGGTGCTCCAGTTTCCACCCACAGTCCAAAGACATGTGTTTCAGGTTCAATGGTCAACCTGAATTGGCCAGAGTGTGTGCCGGTATGGCTTGCTTGTGACGGACTGGTTATCGTGCCATCGCCAAGTGCCCACTGATTCCAGGACAGGCTCCGGCCTGCTGCGACTCTCACCAGGATACATGCTTAAGAAAAACAAATGGATAGATGAATGGAAGGTACAGCAGAACATCAAAATATATGTCATTTTTGAGATATTATTCCCTGCATTGGTCTTTTATCATTTTAATAACATTGTGGTGAAATAGCTATCTAATTACAACCCAACTGCAATATTGTGCAATGTGGAGTTACGTGAACATCTCCCCAAAACCTTTTCATAATAAGACAATAATCGTTCATTCCCTTTTCTTACTTTCACTGTTGCTTAATGTTGTTGTTTATGCTCAAATATATGTCATTCAAAACAGTTCATTTAAAATAGTAAGCAATAAGCGATGTATGATATGATAACAGGCTCTCTTTGCCATCGTCTTAATGAAAGACCTGGCTCATCAAAATCTGTATTTCAAGTCAGGATTTTAAGCTGCCCCTTCTTCTATTTTAGTCTTTGAGAAGGCACAACAGACCTTCCGCAGGAGCGACTGAAGTAAAGGAGTCAAGCAGATTGCTCCGCGCACAAAACCATGTGGGTGTCTCGCCTATAACATCTTCAAATATGCCTTTTAAAAAGTTTTTCAAAACCACATAAGTTGAGTCTCAACTTCCAAAGAAGCCTGCCAAGCATCATACTCCTCCAGGTCCCGAGTTTCCCTCCATCAGAAAAGCATGTCCCAGTGTGCCTGTGAACATGCACGCGTGTGTGTGGGGTGTGTGTGTGAGCCGTGCCTTTTCATTAGGCGCATCAGTCTCTTCGACTCCAGCTGGTGACATCTGTTCCAGCCAGGGATGTTGGGGGCCACTGTCTATCAATGGGAGATCAATACCTGGAAGGTTATCCTCCGGCAGGTGGAATAGTGTCAAAGCCCAGAAAGGCAGGTGTTCCCTCTGTTAAACAGAGAAGGTCAATCCTTTGGGAGTGCACTTATGAACATCTCGTACCTTCTTGAGCCATGGCGCCAGGATCTGTTTGCAGTTTTCCTGTTCTGAAGTGCGAGCGGCTGACGGCTCCTTTCATCCCAAATAAACACATCCATGTTAGAAAGGCTGTGCTAGTTGTGTTGCTGCCATTTGGCGACTAGAACCAATAAAAAAAATCGGTTTGGCATCAAACTGCTCCATTAATGCAGCTCTTGAGCTGGTTCTGATACAAAATAAATGTTTTGATGGGACATCCCAACTCAAATACACTTTGACGTTATTAGTTTAGCTGATGCTGTCCGCCAAACCAACTTGTGATGTTAGGTTTACACACCAAGCCACTGACAATTGCCCATTTATACCTGGGTCCTTTTTACTGAATGGGTTCAGCATTCCGTGCTGTCCAGCATAGACATGAAGGGAAAACGTTGAACTGCAACTGGTACTGCGTGGAAGGGGGAAAACAAAGCAGGAAAAATTACATCAGCCATTAACCTCGCAACTCTCTTTAATATTGCCGGGTGGGTGTGGTGAGGAATGGCTTGGAGGGCAGGGGGCAGAAGGAACGGGGTGGTGTGAAGTTCTTCTGCTTCGCTTCACTGGGACATCTGCTTCTCGTTCCCTCTGGAATCAAGCGCTGAAAACCGATCTAACCCTTATATTCCCGTGTACCCCCACCCACCGCCCCCGCCACCTTTCATTCAAGACCAGGCTAATTGTGATGCTCGCTCTTTCTTCCCATGGCTTTAACACAGGCTGCCAGGGCCCGTGGGAAACACAGCCGTGCTCCCTTTCCCCGCCCAATCCTGACACGCGTGGACGTCTGTAGAATTTGTACCGAGGGGGCTGACGCAGAGGCCAGCAGCATCCAGTGCCTCCCCCCTTACCACTTGCACCACAGGTTTTGGGCCCTCCATTACCCCATCTCCATCATCTGGCACCCATTATAGGCCTGTGGAACAACTGGAAACAGAACTGCTTGTCCCGGTTTCCCACATTGCTTTGCTCGCGGTGGTAAAGTGTGCAAACACGGCATGTTAGAGCTCCACTCCTTCACCGACCACACATCCTCTGCATTTACACACACGGTACATTAAAGACGAGACCATGAAAGAGGATGAGGTGTGAGGGCAGGATGTGGCCTATTGTGGAGAAGGCTCTACCCCTGAGAAATGAAAACAGTCCTATTGCTTTATGAAGCGGGATGCTTCTCATTAAAACTCTCATTTTGAAAGCCATCTCCTCCCCACACCGGTACCACCCTGTTCCCCATTGTGAAACGTACTTATTCTTCAGCTTAGCTGGTCACTCCAACCTGGCGATGTACCATCCTCCTGGTGTTGCGTAGCTTCCATGCTATATTTACACAGTCACATGTGCAGTTCAACTACGTGTGCAATGTGCCCCAGGCTGTGGGTTCGACCCAGGGAGAAAGAGAACAAGGGATTTGTTTAAATAGAATAGTTTTAAGTCATCTACGTTTGTGAGTCAAGTTTCAGTTTCTTAAAAGTAAACATGTGGCTGGCCAATCTGTGCTAGCCAGCTTCTTATTTAACTGCACACTCATTTATTTGAACTGAACCCAACTTTCTGAAAAGGGCCTAGGGGATGTATCATTAATAGAATTTAAAATTCTGTGTGATTAGAAATACACTCTATGGCCCAAAGTATGTGGACACCTGAGCACCAAACCCATATGTGCTTGTTGACTATCCCATTCCAACCCCCCCTGCTCTTCCCTGCTTTAAGAGCCTCTCCTCTTCTGGGAAGGCTTTCTTCCAGATTTTGGAGCGCAGCTGTGGGAATTTGTGCCCAGTTGGCCACAAGAGCATCAGTGACTTTGGGCAAGAAGGTCTGGCTCGCAGTTGGCGTACCGATTCATCCCAAAGGTGTTTAGTGGAGTTGAGGTCAGGGCTCTCTGCAGCCACTCAAGTTCTTCCACACCAACCTGGGCAAACCATATGTTTATGGCGCTCACTTTGTGCATGAGGGTGGGGGGTGGGGGCAGTCATGTTGGCGCAGGAAAGGAGCTTCCCCAAACTGTGGCGTAAATGCCGGAAGCATACAATTGTCTAGAATATGTTTATAAACTGTATGGGTGTGGCTGAATCACCTCAGCTCAGGCATTAGAAGGAGGGTCCACATGCTTTTGGCCATATAGCGCATGTCTTACATCTTCCACTCATGTGCAAGTTAGACATTTACTGAATGATTTTGCATCTTTGGCTTGTAATAATATCTAAACGTACAATAATAATATCTAAATGAATGAACATCTATCCCCTTTAAAAGTGCGACATAACAACCCTCATTTATTAAAACACAAGTATTTAAAATAATTCAAACAATATTCATTTGTGCTGTGCATTCTCAAATGGACTCTTCCCTGGGTATTTATACACTACATTTCCCACAATTCTATCTTGTTTCTATTAACATTGTGCATATTTGTAATATCACTGCAGCACAGTTACATACTGTACACATTCACTTATCCCATATTTCACATTTATGAACAATAGCTATTAAAATTGTGGGATTTTATACATGTGTGGAGCAGCTGCTTCATCACAGATGGGTCCTGGTGTGGAATCAGTAGCATCTCCCGATGAATGTGCCTAAAAAGAACTAAAATAACTATTTTTTTAGGCTAAATCCAGTCAAAAGTAACAGCAGGTTATGGGCATCGTACTGTCGTGCTTTTGTACATTGGATACGTGCAGAGAGAGACTCCTAACCCACTGCTGCTGCTTTATCCTCCTCACATATTCCACCAAAGTAAACATCGCACTTGTAGATTCCTCCCTCTTCGTGGCTTCTCTTAGGCAACACAAACCAATATGTTCTATGAGCGGCTTAATGAAAAGAAAATCTGAGAAATGTTGAGAAAGACTGAAGCGGCAGCATGAGAACAGAGTGGGCGTAGCAATGTGATGAAAGCAAGATGTCCGAAGGCTGCAAAACACTCTTTTCCCAGCACTGAAGGACAATGCAGGGATTTTTTTAAATCAATTATTTATTTATTTATTTATTTATTTATTTATTTATTTATTTTAACTGTTGACTCATTTGGCTGCTTTAAAACGTGGTGCTTCCTAAGAAATTAAATGAAAAGGGCACCACGGGACAGCGAGAAAGCAAAAGAAAGTTTATTTCTGGGCAAATGGCTATGCCTACAGGTTACATCCATCTCCATCTGAAAGATTACACAGTGCCATTTTTTTAATGCCGAAAAATGATTTACTTCTCAAGCCTTCTTGTTTGTTATCTTGTGACGACAAGTGGCCTTTATCGGGATTTCAACATTTATCTCTAAACAACAAAATCCATATTCAAAGTGGGAAAACCGATGGTGATGCTAACATCAAAGGATGATGTATTATCTTTAGATATGGGGAGACCGTGGCCAACAAACTATATCACTGTCTCATAACTTTAGAGGATGTGGGGAGAAAATGACCCTTGTGTCATGTATGAACTTTTAAATTCATTATACATGGAGCTTTACTACTTTTATATTAGTTACTGTACAAGCTCGTACTGTCAGGGTGGGTTCTTCAGTGTTAACGTTCAAATTTGAACTGTTAATTCTCACACGTCCGCCCTAAACTTTGTAACATCATCATTGCTTACTTTCTGGCACTTTCATCCTGTTGCTGGGGGTTTGAAAAACTGGACAATTGGTCAGAGGAAGTGGTTGCCGTCCTTGTGAGAAAACAAAATGATCAAGGGCCCTCCCTGACCTCCCTGAGGAACCCCCCCCCCCCCCCAGTGACACAGAGGACAGTCTGCTGATGTGTTAACATACATCAGTGTCCCATGTTGCCAGGCCTCGCAGTGCTCTGTGGGTTTCTGTCTTGGTCAAGTCCTCACTTTGATTTACAGTTGCCTCTATTTTATTATAGTGATGAGACATAAGATGACCCTTCAGAAAATATTGAAATGTCCAACTGTATCAACAGGATTATGATTCAAAAGATGGCCTGGTAAAGGTGTGCTGTGGCTCAGCAGGCAAAAAACAACACAGGGTTATCGGTTCCCAGTCCATCTCCATACTAGGAGTACGGTAATACCAGGATTGGCGCTGTACATGCGTTCTTCCATAACATTATGAAACCGATACTTTGGTTACACTGTGATTTCATACAGGCTGAACTGTAAAGCTATTGTACACTGTCCAGGTATGCATTTTTAATTAGTTATAATATGCTCACTTCCTTACCACAATTCCTGGAAGCCATAAAAAAATTTTTTGACAATTTTCATCCATTTCATTTTTTTTAAGTTATTATTCCTATTGCTATTTATTTGTTATAATTGACTGTCATAAGCGCAGGTCCATTGCATGCCGAGTCTGTCGTAAATCTATACTTTTAACAACAGAAAATAAACAGAAAACAGTGTTTTGTGAATGGAAAAATATGAAATTGCACCCCTCAGACATGTATGGAAAACTCCTTTCACTCCTCCTTGCCCCTAGAAGCCAGTGGCCGCCTGCATGTCAGATTTAACTCGATGACACTTGCATACATGCAAAACATAAACTAGTTTTTTCCAGCATGCAGCAATTGATCAAAATTTAGCTAAAAACACTGACGCGACAGGGAAGCCGGTAGTGTAGTTAAAGGATTTCTGATAAGGAAGTTGCAGCATACACATAATTTTGGAGGTGAACAAGTTTGTTAATGCAATGTGGAATCGGTAACCACAAGTTTGTGACGCTGTGTAGCCCGTTCCAACAAAAAGTTTCTTCTGTGGAAGGAGCAAGATTACGTGATGTGGTGTCCCAAAGGTGATGGCAGAGGGGATCCAGGAAAACCTCATCCTGCCCCCAAGAGAGATCCCGTCAACATTACCCTGAGCAGCCAGGAGTCAAGGCTGTGGGCGAGGAGCAAGGAGGAGGGGAACGGAGACTGAACTGCAAAAAGAACTGAGGTATGATGCACCTTTCCTGGTAGAGAAACATGTCAGAAAGCAGTTCATTCATACCATTTCCCCTGGAAAAGCTTTTAAGCCGATGCCATCCACAGGTCCCACCCTGTTATAATTGGGTGTAATTATGAGTCACAAAGCATGGATTCTGAGAAGGGCAGCAAGTAGGAACAGGCCTCTGCATCTCATCTTTCTGGTCTTCGATAAAAAACAGCTTAGTCACACTTTTGTACAGAAGTCTATTATAGCAAGCTTGTCAGATGTCAACTACCCAGCACTGTGGTTTCTCCAAAAGTGTGCTTAGAGCTAAATCAGTCTCCTTATTAACCAACGCTTAAGCATCCACAGTCTAAGTCAAACAAGAGGTACCTTTATTTATACCGCCGTGTCACCTTCAACGTTCATTTGTGCTTCACTCAGTGTTTACACTTTAAAAAAAAAAAAGCTGTGGTTTTTCAAGCAGAGGTAAGATTTTTTTTTTTTTTTTTTTTTTTTTTTTACCTGAATCGTAGAGTGAAAACCCTCATGGAGCTCTGTCTCCAGAAATGATTTTCACGACACACATACGCAAAATTCGGCTGCAGTTTCAATGCAATCCCAAGTTTCGACAATAGGTTTGACAGTATCCAGGCTGGCCGTGTTCCACTTTCCTCTCTTCAAACGTTTATTTACTCTTTCTCGTCACTATCTGCGGAACACAGACGTGAGCTCCGCAGGCGTCCATGACATTAGTGTGTTTCTATCCGGGTTGCTCCACTCCCGATTCCAAAGGCTTCTGGAGCACAAGGCTTTCGGTGCCAACACATCATCAAAGAATCAATGCTGCTTTACGAGGCCGCAAACTGTTTACTGCTCCGAATAGGAAAAACCAAACTGCAGCCGCTTCAGGCACAGCAAGGCTTTTGTATTTGCAAAAGCAGACCTTTGTGCTTCATTTGAAAACTATGTCTCGCACCAGAATCGGTTTATTGGTAGCTGATGAGAACAGCAGCCGCGATGCCGGGATGTACCTGTGCTGCATAGACGGTAAAGCGACACGAGTAGTGTCATTTGACTCTGGCAAAGGTGAATTATGAACACGGCAGCCAGTGGCATCCAGCATTTCATTAGGTCATTTGCAGTGGCAGGAGTACATAGACTTGCAATGAAGGTTCGGTCACTGAGAGGTCCCTTCTGTTATTAACCCAAAATATTCATCTGTGCAAATGGGTGGAAGTGTGAGTTACTTCATGTTGAATGTATTAGAAATCGCTCATGTCTTCTTTGCAAGACATCTACTAAATCCTTTTTGCACTTACATCAGTTCAGTGCAATGTTACAATGCAGAGACCCCAGAAAGTGATGTACAGTAATATCTTTATTAGTGCTCCTGGGTTTTAGCCCTTTGACTAAACCGACTTTCGGCTGCTCCCGTTAGGGGTTGCCACAGCGGAGCGTCCACATATTTGGTTTGGCAGATTTTTTTACGCCGGACGCCCTTCCTGACGCAACTCTCCATTTTGTCCGGGCTTGGGACCAGCACAGAGGTGCACCCCTTTGGGGCTGGATTTGCATCGATACCCGATGTGGGGCTCAAACCCACGACCCTGAGATTACGAGGCACATGCTCTACCGACTGAGCTAGCCAGGCAGGGACGTTTTAGTCCTTGGACTATTTTTTAAAATATAATTTACCGTATCTATGTAAAAATGTAAAAACTTTCTTTGTGGAATTTCATTTTTGCTTTTATTCATAAAATACAGTTTTCTCTGAAAGGGACAGACAGTCTTTGCCTTTCAATGTACTGGACATACGATGGACCCACAATTACAGTGGTTAAAAATAATAAATAATAAAATTTAAAAAATGAAACTGATGACAATTATCAAAAAAAAAAAATGATTTCCAGGAATTCTGGTAAGTGAAAGAGCTTGTGAGGGACTATTATATGTAATATGCTATAGCTAATTAAAACATGTCTACGTACACAATGTACAGCAGCTGTAGAGTACCTGTATGAGGTCACAGCTTAATAATAATGTCTGCCATATTAATATACTAGCTATAATAGTAATAATATCAATAATAATGTAATGGCTGTTCCATTAAGCACTGCAATACTGATGATTGCTGTACTCCTAATATGAGGAAGGTTATGGCTGACCACTAACACCTGCTTATAAATATGACCATGGACTCATACTAAAATGTAAGATTGTACTGTTCCCTGTTAACTTTAACAAAGAGTTGCCTTCTTTGCATTTGGTGAGGTTCTTTTTCAAATGAGGAGAAAATGGTGGTAAATGGTACTGAGTACCAAGAAGGGCAAATGTTTTCAGCCAGACGAGCACTAAGCTGTTTTCATTCCACAGTAAATCCTCGATAAGCATTTTGTAGATGAAAATGTCTAAACCGTACCGGGAACGAATAAAATACGGCAGGAATTCATCCATGAGAAGAAGGTAGTACAAAGTGAACTATTATCCCTAGGAAAAACAAACACATTCATTACTTATAGGTTGGTAGGTCGTGCGACTTTTTCACGTTTGTGACACGCCTGCCAACCCCTGATGGGGCAGCACACCTGAGTGGGGTGGAAGGTGCTCAGCTCCCTATGAATTTCCCATGCGTCCCCTCAACAGGAGTCAAAGGCAGCAGGGAGCACGCCAGGGCCCCGACACAACCAGCCAAATGCAGAAGTGCATGTTTCTGCAAAGAAAGCCAAGTTTCTCCCCGACAGTTCCTTTCAATTTCACTTGTTTTGTTAGTTTAGATTGTTGTGTGATTTTGTTTTCTCCGTGTCCTTATTTCTGTGCTGAAAAAGCCACAAGGAGGAGCCGACAGAGGGTTTTTCTATGTGCTCCATACTTTGAAGGTTTTGTCTGCGGCCTGCTGCCCTTCCGAAAGGCAATAAAGTGCAGGGTGAAAGATCCTGTTTGCAGCTTTTCTTGTTTGCCTTCTGCTTTTCCCGCCTTCTGTATACAGTGGATAGCAGAGACATCCAGGATAAATTAACCAAACTCGGTAGTTCACTCTTAAACCATGGGCCCAAAAATGAGACATTTTTTAATATGTTGATACGTATATTGTTCTGCTGCCTTCTTCCTCAGTCTTCACGATTGTTGCTCCACCACCCATTCTATCACCAATAGACTCTTACCCCTTTGTACCCAAAAGCGGCTTCTCGCTTGAACTCCGTTCTCCTTCCCCACCTCCCACTTTTACCTCGTCTGCTCCTGCGCTTCTACTTGTGCTTATGCTTCTGTGTCCCATGTCAGGCACTTATTTTGTTCTGAGAACATCTCTCATAATAATTTCCTATTCATCTATGATCTATGACCGTAATATGTTTGCATATAAGGACTTGCAACGCCTTCCTCAGGTGGTTAAACCTTTCAGGTCACTCACTCCTACTGGCCTGCGATGTCCTCCGCAGTCAAAGGAGGTGAGAGGGCAGAAAACAGTCGGTTTCCCCCACAAAGGACAGGGCAGCCACCAATAAAACACCCTTACTGAGCACAAACTTGGTCGTGGTTCGCACACCTCCCTCTTGCAGCTGGCTCCCGGCGGCGCCACGCTCCGATGGTCCGGTCCGAACACACGTGGCAGCTACAACAAGCCCGCGCGAGTATAATTGTGCGCTTTCTCCGCTTCCTCATTTCATTGCTTTGATGACACTTTCTATCTTCGAAGAATTATGTTATGTTTGCTCATGTCTGCGAAAGGGCTTTCATCTTGTTTCCTCCGAGGGCCGTTTTTGGAACGATTTTGTTTGGTGCCTCGATGCACTCGTATTAAATGTGTCCTGACAAATCAGCTAATGCACTCAGATTAAACGTCTCAGATGTCTGCATCCAGATTGAATGTCCTTTGATGGGGATAATCCCCTGTTGGATAAAATTTGTTCTGCGACCACTTTACTTTTGTTTGCATTTTCAATTATTGTTATTTGCGTTTGAATCGCAATTGTCTGCCAGCAGAATGAGCTGTCACTGTTTGTTCTGCCGCCCCCAGTATCCTGTTTTCTTGCAACTGCTTCCCACGCATTCCTGTATTACCATTTCAGGGATTGTTTTAAAAAATGCGGATCGTAATAAATGCACAAACGCTTTAATAGAGAAAATAATAATCCATGTCAAAGCGGGCCGTAGACAATATTCTTTGCTCCTTCCGATAAATGGTTAATGGCGAGGAAGGTGTGGCCGTATAAGGTGATTTGAGACCCACGTTTGTTGTTCAGGGACTTTGTTTCGGGGCTCTCGTGTGTCGGCCGGATTATCAAAGTCGTTTTATCTCATTTTGAGGAAAGGGTTCCTTTCTACATCGTATCTCGGAGAATTCCCAGGTTGATATCTGCCCTTGGAAGTTCAAAAACAAGCCTGAGCATTTTTGTCAATATTTATATTAAAAAAAGCACAGTAAATGAGACCTTTCCGGAAGGGGCTGCCAGTGTCTGTGTCACCCTCATACGAACGAATGAATAAATAAAGCCACTTCAATGCTTTCTTTGTTCGGAGGATGCAGCTGTGCATTGTACCCGGCCTTGGCATTGTCGGGAGTTCCTGGACGGGACAGTGTCCCTCTGAGTCCCACTCGGGTGACCCCGCTGCCAACCTGGCCCTGTCCAGCGTGGAAGCCTTTGATATGGATTTCCGGCTGCTGCACACCTCCTCATTACTCACACATCCACCGCTTTTCACGACAAGAATGACCCGAGTTCCAGCATTAGCAACTGGCTGTACCATCGGGGGGGCAAGCATGTTTTGACCCTTACCGCTTTTTTGGCATTTCAACGTTTCTCCGTATTGCTTCACTAATGTTTGCTACAAAGCGTGTTTATTCTGCAGCACCTTCTGCGTGGCTGCTACCGGATTATAAGTCAGCGTCCCGAACATTGAACAATGCCATTTCTTCTCTCCCCACGTCGGAGCGCAGTTAATTCTTCAAATTTCCCTCAAATGTGGTTACGGCTATTTTGGAATACGGCTTTCAAGCCGTAACCGAGTCCCTTTCGTCTGGGATTAGAGAGAACGCAACGGAGAGCGAGTGCAAAGTTTTGCAGCAGACAAACTTGAAAGGATGTGGGGGATGAGAAAGCATCACATGTTTACCGTGTAATAAAAGTGCATGTTATTTGTTGTCAGCTACAAAGTCGGATCATTGGACTTCAAAGGACATCTGGTTGCTGTTATGCAGTCACCAGATACATGGATAATGTTGCCAAAGCTGTATAAAATATTTACAGAAACATAGCCCAGTATAAACAGAACATAGCTGATTTAAAAGCAGTATGTGGAGTGTCTGGAGACAGCCGTGACCTTGTGTAGTTCTGCATCTTGAGGAACAACATGAAGAGATGAAGCACCAAATTCGAGCTCTATGGCCAGCGTGCTCTCAGCTGGGCCACGTTTTTTGCTCCACAAATGAATTCTGAACATATGATGTGTTTCAAGTTCTAAGCACTCATCGGCGTGACGCAAACGGCAGTTATTTCTTCTTAGCAAATCGTAGCAGCTGAGCGCTGGGCTGTTTTGTTGTCCGGTTATGTGAGGACATGTTGGAGATGAATTCTGGGCCATGCTGTGTGGGAGAGGAACATACTGAGGCTTGGGATCCAACTGCTTCGGCATGTGGGGGGTCATGGGGTTGTGCTTCATGGAGACACATACCCAGTCCACCACACACACGCATGTGCGTTCTTTATCTTGGTGCTGTACCACAGTTTCCTTTAGTGTCACATCAAAAAAATGTAACAAATATGCAAGTTCAGGTACCTCAGCACATCTCCCTGTCTCAGGCTTACGCTTATTGTCAACAGTCTCCACAAGCACGTCAGATGCGGCCGGTGAAAAGACCTCCGAAAGTTCACACAGCATTCGCGCTGCCCTGTTTGGGTAGGAGCGCAGCGGGGCCTCCGAGCTGTACACTGGGCTCCTTTGACAGAAGGTGACAAAAACCCGAAGAAGAAAATGGAAGCAGGACAGGGGCACACAATGCCTTGACGTGCTCTGAGGTTTTCCTTCACATAAACAGTTTGTATGGACAAAAATGTGTATTTAAAATGTGCACTTTGAAGCTATTCTGCATTGTTTTTTTACGGATAAAAGGGTTTTGTGTGGCCTTGTTGGGCAGACGGTACCAAAAAAGAGGAAACGTGAAAAAACTCAACTGGTCTGCACTGTTTTCTTTTCATTTCTTTCATACCAAAACCGCCAGGTATGTGAGAACGTGTTATCCCTCCATCAGCCTAACTATACCCGGCAGCCCTTCTGCGCTGGGCCAAGTACGTTGTCTGTGCCTCGATGCTGAACTGTAAACTTCTACATCCTTGCCCTTTTCTCACTTGACAACTTAACCTGATATGCATCATCTTTAAGCAAATTTACCATGAAAAAAGCCACCGAAACACTGTGAAAAGCAAAAACCTTTAAGTGAGATCCATTTGAAATTTAATCGTCGACATGAACAGCTGAACCAACTGGTGGTGAAAATGAATGTCAAAATCAGCAAGTAATTATTATATCTTGACATTTATATTATTATTGTTTATTATTATACACATGCTTTGCTGTGTTTAAAGCAGTATGATGATGCAAAGAGGGGAAGAAGCTGTTAATATTAAAAATAAACCACTGACAAACGTACAGAAAACCGTCTTTAAAGCTGTGTCTTGCTATGCGTCGGGTTTGTTGGATGTTTTACCTATTCATGAACCTCGGGGACTTTGAAGCTCCACAGCTCATTTGCTCCTGCACTTTCGGTTTTCACAGCATTTTATAATATCTTTCTCACATGGATTATGTAGGATTTCTGTCTATTGAACAGGTTGAGATCTAAGTTGCATAAAACTAAACCTCTTTTAAAGGGTCTTTTTATGTTTAAAAAATCTTTGTCATGTGTTAATGCGATGGTAGCTTTGCTTTTATTTTATCCCACTGAACAAAATTGCGTTTGACACTGTTTTTCCCTCTCGATTTCTGCCGCTAAATGTAAGTCTGAGCAGGATCGGGTCTGCTGGTGTGGGTCTTCGCTTCCTGCTGGTCCACGTGTGGAATGCGATCTGATAACCATCGGTCTGGGGCCCGAGCTTCACCTGTTCAGGCCTGCTTCTTCGCCATTACCGCTCATGAACCAAATGCGAGCTGCCCTACGGTCTGGAAAACGCAAACAAATCTAAAGGGAAACAGAAGGCTATTAGAGGGTAATAATGGTGAAAAGAGAAAGCCGTGGAAATAAGAGAGACGTTGTTTTAAATATGGAGCTTTGTTATTGTTTGACCCAGTAGCTACAAAGAAGAGCAGATTTATACAGGTCTTTTCTGAAAGTTTAACAGTTTTAAAATCTTGCTTCACGGCTGCAATGAGGGATACAGAATGTTTGGTTTTACCTGGTTTACGCAGCACTTTTTACAGTTTCTGTGTAGTTGTGCCTAAACGTAATAAAACTAGAACATAAAAGGCAGCGCAAGCACAATTTAAAGCTCAAGTCGTGCTTTAAAAGCAGTAAAAAAATGAGCCTGAGCTATCAAAATCAGTGCAAGCCTGTTAACAATATCCATTATTGACCAGAAGAAACAAAGATAGGCTTAGCTTGGGAAAAGCTGTGGTTTATTTTGTTACAAGCCTCATCGACATTTAGCCCTCGGTCCGCGTTCGGTTCTGTTTATTTTAATGCGAGACGCCGCAGCCACAGGTTAGAACAGCTGTACTATGCAGTGCGGCGGTAAACATTTCAAATTCACTTCAACGATAGTATCCTATTGTACATGTGCTGGTCCATCTTGTGTAACCGTAACTGTCTTATTACTGTGCCGAAGTGGCCGGTTAAGCTATGCCCTATATTACCTTTCATTTCATTTTAGATCTTGGAGAAGCAAAGCTTTCGTGACAGCTGTCTGAATTTCACAGGTGTTCCTCTCCACTCACTTACCGAATTACACGTGGAAACCATAATGGCCAGACTTATCTGACAGGTCGCCTGAGCGAGAGCGTTTGATGCTGGAAGACCTAAAACGCCCAGTGACCCCGGGTTACCTTACCGATGATGTGTCATCCAGGTGCATCATAAGACATCTGATGTAAGTGACATCTCTTAACTAGAAGGTGATTTGAAGCTACGGCGATGGCTCATTTTCTTCTTGTTATGTCTGCATTGTTCTGCCATAAGTATATTTTCCAGTTTTGAAGTGTGCATATCTCACGTTTGGGGGGGGGGGTCCTTTCAGCTTTACTCCGAGTGGAGCGAAATAATACGCAGTGAGTGCACGATTCCCAAGTACGGGTTTTCTGCAGGAATAAAAAGGGCCCAGAAAGTTTCCTCTTAAAAAGCCAAAACGCAGAAATCGGGCCTGACTTCACGTGACACAGAAAAAATCAGAATTCTGTACTTCTTTCGAGATCAATACAAGGTCTAGAGGGTCTGCAGTCGGATCGGATGGTCGAGGTTAGCATGCGGCGCTTATTTGTTTATATCTGGCTCAGCGTGAAGTGGGAGAAGCACAGAGCGCAATTGTGGTTTCAAGAGAATCGCAAGACATAAAGGGAAGCAGGTGGCAGTCGGACGGACGTTTGGTTCCTGTGGTTTCTTTCAGAGCGGAGAGAAACTCTGCGGGGAATTGAGACAGGTGGTCACCCTTTAAAGTTCAGTGCTTTTAATCTTTGAGAGCGGTTGACATTGAGGGTCTATTTTCGGGAAGACTTTCAGTCTACTGTAGACGTGGTCAGCCCTTTACATGTGGTCGCCTCTTTGTGTATTGTGAGCTGGCACATTCTTTTTTTTTTTTTTTTTTTTTAATTTTTATTTTTATTTCTTGCTGATCCAGGGCAGTGCAGGCCGCCAATTTATGGGAGCGGACTTCACGCAGGCAGTGCTGACCGACAGTGGCTCAGCGGAGGGCAGCGAAGGAGGTCTAGAAAGGGCTTGGTGAAAAGAGCTGTAGCAGAAGTGGACATTGCCGCCACGGCAGCATGCAGGACGTCCATTGTACTGATAATGAACCCGAAATGGGAGAAAACAAGAAAAGAGCAGCAGGGGGTGAACCTGATAAAAGTAAACGACATAAAAATTGCAATATTTAATGAAACGAAATTCTAACAAAGTACAAAAAGCCCCAAACAGCATGTATTTAACATGACTGTAGGTTTTTACAGTTTGAGCCGTTGGCAGTAGCGATAGAAGCAGCGGCAGCAGCAGCAGAAATGATTTGTTCTTCCAGAGCCGAACTAAAAAGAGGTTCATGGAAAGAAAAGTATCTAATGCGAATGAGTGTGACAGCCCGGGTCAGTGTTTGCAGAACGGTTTATTTTAAAGATTGCGAGTCCAGATAAAAAGAGCGCCAGCATCTTCTCCGCAGAACTGAGACGCTGGTGCTGTCGGGCCAGGCAGGTGTGCCAGCGGCTGGAAGGCAGCAGCAGGTTGCCAGCGCTTTGCATGGGGACGCCCTGTGCTGCTCTTTCCCCTCGATTGTATAGCCTTTCTTTAACAGCTTTACGGCTGTGTCTGCAGTAAAAGGAGGAACTGCCACTATAGAGGGTTTGGCTTTCCCTTCCCACGGTACATGGAGAGATTTGTTTTGCCAATTTTTGACTCCCCCCCCCCTTCCTCTCTCTTTGACTTGTTTTGGGGGCCCAGTCTCTGTCTGTTGTTGGTGAGGTCAGGGCCAGTGGGATTTTCTTCCATGACCGCGATGGAAGTGACAACTGCTGTGTGATCCCACGGGGATGCGCCTCTCTCACGGGACCGCCGCAGACAAGTACACACCACGACGTTTGTCAGGGCGACGGGCGCGCTTCTAAACACAGCTTTCAGTTCAAAGCCCCGGGGGTTTCTGTATCTCAGATGGAGAGATACGTTTGACATGCCGAGGGCAGTGGATAAAACCCGACCGAAAGGCTTCGTTTGACATTTGGTTTAACGCAGTTTAGATATTCACACTCTATTTTGACAAGTTCTGAAATTATCTACTGCAGGTCTTTTCCATTAAAGGTGTAAAATCACAGCACTTGTCAATTTAACAGCTACCCATAAAGTGTTTTTTTGGCACTAGGATGAAGTGCATTAAATTCTGGCGTACATATCAAACGATAGTGGTTTGGAGTCAGCGAGTTCTTGGATCTGGTTGCTCTGAAGAGATCCAGAAAAAAAAAAAAAAAAAAAAACACCGTATAAATTTATTTTTATACATTAACAAAACTGTATTTCACTTGCTTCTCCAATGCATTCCTCATTTTACTGCAAGTCACCATAAATCCCAGGCGCGAATACCCCGGAAACCGTGGCGCTTGCAGAAATCTGAGCGGGAGTCGGACGAGGCCGTTCCAGAGCTCATCGCGTGCAGCGGCTTACATCGCATTTAACATCAGACCTCTCTGTAATGGAGAGCCGCAATTAACTCGCACAGCTTTCAGCATCTTTTAATCTTCTGACCTGAACCGGTCGGTTTAAAAAAAATATTTTATTCCCATTAACTTCCTCTGTTATTCATCCTAGGTAATTGCACCACGGGGGGTGGACGCTTTTTCTGTCGAACACCGGGTTTCGACCGAGGGCTTTAAAGGCACACAGGTTTGATCGCTTTCACTCCACCCCCCAGCACCCAGGAGGAAATCGTGGCTTTTTCAGCCTTTTTCAATGTTGCTGTCTCATGTAATTCAATTTAATAGCAGCCCCTTTGTTTCCTACAAAATACTGTTTTCAATTTGGGCACAGTGGGACGGGGGATCTCATCAAAACTAAATTATGAATGTACAACTATTGTAAATGTGCCGCTGGCTTTCTCTGCAGTTGTCCTTTTAGGTGGTTCTACTTCTATGTCTGCCCTGGGTGTTAATACAGCTACACTGAAACCTCAGCAGCGCTTGAAGTTCTCATGTGCAGTGCTTATATGCAGTGGTTTACTACCAAACACGTTAAAAGTCGCTTACCCATCAGGCACGATACTTTATTATATTTCTTCCTCTACTTTGTTTAGTTCATTCACGCTGTGCACAAAGGCATGTCAGGCCGCAGTCAGGAGAAGCCATTAGTTTTGTCTGCGCTGGACTGCAAAACTTGTCCGAGAGTGATACTGCAGGCACAGGTAATAGCCGAACAAGTCAGTATCTGTAAGTAATTGTGACCAGCAGATTCTGTGCACTTTGCTGCATCTGTCAGTGTAAAGCCTGCATGTGTATGGGTGGTCAGGTCACCATTAGGCTGGAACTGAACGAAAAGGAAAACGGTTATCAACAATTCGGAATCAGTTAAAATCCTTTGCGTTCAAAAAAGTGTAAATGGTGAACAAAGAGACGTGATCTATGTTTGTCAAGAAGTAATAATAATGTAGACAGGTCCTTATGCACAGGGGCATTATCTGGCCACCTGGAGAGGGCAGAGAGGCTCCAGCTCTTCACATGCTTGGCTGAGCAACCAGCAGATTTGTCCAATATGAAGGTCTGGGGGAAAACATAAATAAAGAATCATAAATCAGGACAGAGCTTTCCAGATTTGAAATGAAGACGCCTCGGTTACAGGCAGGCACCCACACCTGAATAAAAGGAAAACAAGCCTTAAAACATTTAAGATGATACAGGTTTCTCCGCGTCAACTGCCCAGATGTTATCAGAATCAAGCACTTGTTTCTCCTTGAGACCTCACTTAAATCTGCAGTTCATGCTGGTGCCTGATGTTGGGGTGGGAGGGAGGAATGCGGCTCATGGCGGTGAGGCCGAGTTGTCCAGCACGCATTAGTGTCCCCCACCCAAAGATCCCCTCCCTGTTTTCTTTCATAGCCTTTTCGCCCCTAAGACCTCCCATGACACTTTGCTCTGTTGCTTTTATTAGACAAATGTAGTGCGGTGGCTGTTAACGGGGTTTTCCTCCTGAAAGCATGAACAGTGTAATGATATTTTACATTATTTAAGGGTTTAGACCAAATAGTGTCAATGTAATGTACAGTATACGGTTGCCGTGCTACTTCTTAGACGCTCCAAATTTTAACCTTAGGGCTTAACCCCAAACTAACTTACAGCGAACTTTTAATTAAGGGTAGGTTCAAGAGGTTAAATATGTTTTTAATACATGGCAGTCTACTCAGTGGGCGGATATGCAAACAGTGTGCTTTTAATATCAGACTTTAAACATTATTTCCATCCCTACTGGGTTTCTCTGTTGTCTGTTTTTTAATCAAAGAAAAGTTTTTATAGCGTCATTGCCCCTTTGGCTACTTATGAGATCAGCCTCTACTGTCACTGTGTCTGCATCTGTAGCTTTATGATCCAGATGATCAATAATCGCTCAAATGCTGGTCTGCCCCCACTCCACTTTGCTGTACTGTAGAGCTGTGTAACTCCGGGTTCCTTCACAAGGGTGTAAACAACTAAGCCAGCCCTGTTCTAAACGTGAATTTACAAAGTGGTCACAAACTTAAGCAAATATATACAACAGATGCAGAGCTTCAGTAATGACACCCGACTTTATAAGTGCGCATCCAAAAGTGCCAAAAACCTTCAGTTCTCTGTTGTTATGAGCTGAGATTCTTGGTAAAGTCAGAGGGAATGACACGTACTGTATATATGGGCAACACACAGTATAGCACTTAAGTAGACTCTCTTGTAAAAGCATGCGGTTGACATTCTGTAAAGAAATATAATTTATAATTTTTAAATAAAAGCTACAGAAGCTAAATGAGTAAATACACAGTAAAGGGCACATACTTGGGTCAATGCAGCCAACCATCTACAACATGTACATTTTCTTCTTGTTTGACATGGTAACGGAAACATCAGTTGAGGGAGTCAGCGAGTTCTAGAGAACTCGCTGAGAAACCCAGTAGGGATGGAAATAATGAAAGAGTTTCACTTTGAAGTAAATAAATCACAAATACAAGTACAGCTGCCAATATGAGTCATATGAGGATGACTGGCAATGAGTTTGTCGCTGTAAAAGATGTCTGATAATTTTTTGTTTGAGTTCACTTTTTTGAGAGTTTAAAGCAATATGAAGCAACTAACAGTTTCAGAGACATGGAATAGCTGGTGCCCAAATTGCAGGTGGCCTGATCGCTAAAAATTTAGTTGTGTCAAAAAGAAGACTCTCAAAAATAGTGACAGGATGTGCCAACATGCAAGATGCAACAGCAAAGAAGAACAGTGAAGAAGAAGAAGATGACTGGTCACCAGCTGAAGCTTACAGAGAACAGATGAGCATTCCACAGGATAGTTGCAAAATGGCACAAAAGTACAGTCTGAAAAATTACCACAAAAGTGAATCAGCACCTCCGTGACTCAGTCTTCAACACTGTATGTTGAGAGCTTCACAAAGCTGGAACTCATGGCAGGGCTGCACTTAAAACAACTAGCATCCATGGCGAACACAAGGGACACATAAACTGGACCAGTGAGCAATGGAAATAAATTATTATGGTCTGATGAGGCTTCTTTCACTCTGTCTCCTGCATCAGGATGTTTTTTTTAATTATTTTTATTTTGGAGGAAGACAATGAGTACTTTCAACCCAAAATGTCTGTGGCCAACTGTTAGATCCCAGAACAAGATGGGGGTTCTATAATGATATGAGCAGCCATCTATCAGGGAGTCGTCAGGTCTGATTCTTTGTATGGTTATACAGCATAACGGCCAAGAAATATGAGACCATGTTAGAGGGCCAGGTGAACCCTACGGTGCAAACACTGTTCCCTAATGATGTCCCCCTAAAAACCATCATGAAGTAACCTGCCCTCCATGGTCTCCTTAATCACAAGATCTAAACATCATTGACTCATCGTGTGAAGTTCTCGAGGACAAAGTGCAAAGTAGATTTCCACTTCTTTCATCTCTCAAAGAACTGAAGACTTTTCTTGATGAATGGTGCAAAATCCTCCTGTGCGCCCAGCTCATGACAGCAAGAAGAATGAACGCTCTTCTGAATGTCGGGATCTGAAGGTTTGGGTTGAAATACCCCTACTCCTCGTAAGGCCCTAGATATTAATATATTCTTATGTATTTCTGCTATTGTGTCCACCCCCTGTGTAAGTTCATTAGAAGCTTTTCGGACCTTTAATTTCTTCCTTAAGATGAAAGCACTCCAGTGTAAGGAGCTAAGGCTAATCGTGGTGGCTCTCCAAGCCATCTCAAGACTTTCTTCACCCAAAGCCCTGAAGGCCTTCTTACTAATAAGACCGCTCACCCCTTCCTGCAGACCACTTAGGCTGTATTTCCTACTTTTTGGTTGATATTAGTACGACTGGTCAGGATTCTTGTTTCAGGACTGGGGTCCATTAAATATCTCGTAAAATTTGAATGTTTCCGGAACCCTGTTGGTACAAGATTATTTTGTCTGGACTCTGTACGACCTGCAAAATATTTTAAATATGGACAAGTTTGAGCAAGATAATTTTTTTCAAAACAAATATTTTACCTTATTAACCTTAGGTGAAGAACTTTCTGTCCTTTAGAAACATTTAGTGTTGGCACTCAATAACACGTAGTGCAACCAAGTTAAAAAAAAAAAATACTATGCTCATCCATCCATCCATCCATCCATCCATCATTAATAACCACTTAATCTTGATCAGGGTTGCAACAGTCCAGAGTATATCCCAAATCACTAGGCCTTAAGTTATAAAACTACACCCTGGATGGGATGCCGGTCCACTGCAGGACAGTCACACATGTCTTTGGACTGTGGAAGGAAACCAGACAACCTGGAGGAAACCCATACAGACACACCAAGAACATGCCAACTCCACACAGACTGATTTGGATTCAAACCCAATTATTAATGTTAGGAATAATAAAACATTATTAAACAATTTTTAAAAAATTGTAGAAAAATTTTGTATACTCGGGTCCTGGGACGGACCCCTTCCCTGGACTTGGAGAAGTTTTGCAGCAGGCTTAAAAGATTATGACCTTTATTTATTCAGTAGTTCATACTTGGGAGGGTGATTATTATTGAGTACATTTATTGGTTTGGTGAGCATCCTTGAACTGACTGGGTAGACTGGGCATTAACCAAGCCCATGTGCTCAACCAGAACAAAAACCTACTAGGAGATGTGAGCTGCTCCCCTGAGATAAACTGAGATAAGGGTATTTATAAGACCCAGATACTTTTATGATGATCTTTGTGCAGTTGGGTATGTGAGCATTCATGCAGACAGCAGGTGGTGGCCCAACACATGCAGGCGGCACAGGCACGAGACACTGGCGCAGCACCGCAAATTCCATTTCGGCAGCCTACATGGCAGGGGCAATGACAGATGTTTTTATGAAGGCAACACTGACGCAAGTTACAGCAGTTCAAAGCGAGCAGCACTAACCGTAAGAACTGTGATTTATTCCCTTGGTTCCTGTGTGACGGTTGAAAGACGACAGCCATTTTCCAAAGAGAAGGCCCTCGCGCCCGTTCTCTTCAGTGCTTCACGTTTTCGACTGGTGCTGCACGTTTCGGATTTGTTCGGAATCCCTCAGCCCAAAATTTAAAGTAAGGAAACGGAATTTACCCTCTTCCTGCCGCACGCAAAACCATACAATTCGTTCTGGGCTTATGTCTAAACGTGGTGTTTACTGTGCTATTCTGTGGGCCATGCCCCTCGGTAAAACACTTCATATTAATGATGTCGAGGAGACATCACCTGCCAATTTGGGTGAAAAAAACTGCCCAGGTGAAAAATACAGAAGGCTCCTTAACATGTAGTGCAACAACAGCTACATTCCCAGCAATAATCCATGCAAAACTGGGTTTTACCACTTCCCCAAGCATCCGGGTGCATTTAATAAGTAAATATATGTATGAATTGTGTCTCGTTGCAGAAACGTGTGGAAAGCCATTAAAAATAAGAGTTGTGCCCCTCTGTCATTCGAGGTTTTTGGAGGGAGGAAGAGCGCTCCAAATACTCTTCGTCTTAGCTGGCGACAGGAGCCGATCGTACATCCCTCCAGCCAGAGCCCCCCAGAGACCACGACGGCGCAGCACCCGCTAGCCGGCCTCAGACGGCGGGCGCGTTTGACGCTCCTCCTCGCACAGGCACAGCCAATTTGTTTCGCTGCCAAATTACGAACATTAAACTGAGCTAAATTACATGCACTTAACGCTGGCTTTAACTGATCTGAATGATCTGCAGTTAAATGACTGTCACCAAAGGAGGGAAGAGGGGGGGGGGGGTAAACTGTGTCAAACTTCTATCTTTAAAGGAATAAAAATACAGTCTCCCCCTAGAGGGCACGATTTTCTCTGGGTCTTTTGCTTATTTGGCTACGCCCCCCCCCCCCCCCCACCACCTCCTTACAGATCACTCTCAAAACAACTACAAGTACCCTGCTGTTTTAGCAGATGACAGCTCATCCACAGTGGTCGACAGTAAACTCTTCGGCTCCCCGTGACCACCGCGAGTATTTTTATTGAACAGAGTTTAATCCTTGTTTCCGTCTGCCCGAAACGTTACCCTTTCCGTCATTACTCATTGTTGCGCCTTTAATGATGCGGTCGTAGACGGGTTCATTTCCCGAAGCCGTACAGTATTTGGCATATCTAATTCCACCTAAACGGCAGGAATAGTTAATATACAACGTGCCGTACCTGAAATGTGCCATAGGAGTTCTGGGATCTGACCCAAAACCCTCCAAACACACTGTGGCTGGTTAAAACATGTTTGGTTCACAAACTCGACGTGCGTCAACATAACGTTTCAAGGAAAATTTTCAACCACGGTTTGCGAAAACCTTGCGAAAAGCTCAACTATTTTTTAATGGCAGCGATGTATACAGTAAGCAAGTATAATTAGTAAAAAGTTACTAAAATCACTTTGTGTTTGGGTGTATAAACACCTACATCCACAAGTAGTTGCCCAAAGTGTCTGCTGACACGCAAGCCTCGCTCTGCAGTGAGGGGTGGACGGGGGCCAAGCGGTGCGAATCGGGACACAGTGTCCACAGGTGGGTGAGGATAATGAAATCGGATGTGGCTGGAGTTTCAGCCTCACAGATCAAAGCGCTCCCAGGCTGGGGCATCGAGAGGAGCAACAAGGTGCTGCTGCCCTGATTAAACACCCTGACATGAATGCTCTTTGACTTGACCTCCAGGTGGAGTTCCGTACGGCCCCGCCGGTGCTCTGAGGCATGATCCGACTCAAATTGCCTACTAAGATGACTGCGAAAGTCAAAGGTGCCTGCAGCACAACAGAGGAACCCAAAATAATCTAGAGTACAACAGGAAAACCCAGCAGGGTATGGAACACGACAGAAGAACCTAAAAGGGTAGAGCACAGCAGAGGAACCCAGCAGATTCTGGAGCTCTTAATTATTACATTTTAATATTATTGTTATTTATGTTATTAAAACTCAGCAAGGTGTGGAAGTCGACAAAGGAACCCAAAGTCGTCTCGAAGGAAACCCAAAAGAGTCTAAAGCACAACGAAGGAGCCCGGCAGTACCTAGAACACAAAAGAAAAACTCACCAGGATATGGACCATGACTAAGGAACTCAAGAGTCCAGAGCACAACAGAGAAACGCATCAAAATCTAGAGCACAACAGAGGAACCCAGCAGATTCTGGAGCACTTTATTAAAACCCAGTAAAGTGTGAAAGTTGACAAAGGAGCCCAAAGTACTCTAGAACCCAACCCAGCAGTTTTTAATTTACAACAGACACATTCGACAGGGTCTAGAACATGATGGAGGGCTCCAAAATTATCTGAAGCGTAGCAGGATCGCCACAGGGTCAAGAGCGTGACAGAGGAGCCCAATACTCTCCACAGCATAGAAAAGGAATGGAAAAACATCTACAGTGTGAGATAGGAACTCGACATAGAAGAGGGCCTAGAGGTGGCCCAAGTCTTACAAACAAAAGCCTTGGAGAATCATTGATAGTCAACTAAAATCTGTAATGACCGTCTACCAGCATAAACACACCGTACCGTCTGAAGCTCATTTGCAATGATCAGAAATCCATCTGCGATGAATCAGTATCCTGAAACCTTTGTCTTTCTTTCAAGTTTTTGGGAGGGATTTTCAAAATTGTTTATTTCCAACAGCAGGAGTGTAAAGCAATATAAACAGCATTTCAGGGCAGACTGATGCCTGTTTATCTCCAGGCCATAAGCAACGGAGAAGCACTTCAAGTCAGCACACATGGGCTTCGTTGGACCCAACAATAGCTTCCTGGAAAAGGGAAGCCAACGGACTTCTCGTAAAAATTCACTGTCCTGAACTTTTAGGGTGTTCTGCTTTTACAGTGCAGTTTATTCCTTTTGAAGCGCACAAATCTCCAAGGTGTCCCCAGCGAACTCTTAAATGAATTTTGGACCGCGGTCAAAATGACTCAGGGCAACATCCAAACTTCTCCAGAGCACAGCAAACGGAGGAAAAACGGTGCAGATTTCCTCTGGAATATCATGTGCTTCTCATGAGCTTAAACCTTCCAAAAGAGTTTAAAAAACAAACTGCTGCTGCTAGAAGAATTATTTCGGCCATTCTATCGATGGAAAATTCTGGAAGTTTCATGCTGAATTGAAGGATCTGATTAAATGCCATGCTGTGTACAAGACTACGTTTTGCTCTTTGGCTGCCATTGAAAGGGATGTGATATTTGGTTGCGATCAAGAAGATTGATGTCGGACCTTTTTTCTGTCGGCTTCAGGAGACGAACCCACTTGGAGAAGAACCTGAAAGTCAGGTAGGGACCTCCACCTGGTGGACAGAGTAGGAAGACACAACTCCGACGTACTTTTGACTCGGAAGCTTCGGCTCTTCGTCGGCAGGACATTTACATATTTCGTTTATTTATTTTATTTATTTTATTAATTCTGTTTCAGAGGGACATGGCGCAATACGAAATAAAAAGTGCTAAATGTTGAGCGGTGTGATGGCGTCCTTGCAAAGCAGCCGTGCGAAAGACAAGCATTCCGAGAAGGAGACGGGCAGCAACCATTTGGCAGAAAAAACTTTGGGTTTAAAAACAGCACCTGATAAACTTAAGCTCCCAAAAACTATACATAACGCAGTTCTGCATGTGAAGGGGGGGTGTTGGTCTCAAATGTTTAAACCTTAAAAGAAAGATGTGCTAGATATGAGCGAACACACAAATACAGTTTTCTTAGTTTCCCTTTAATGTCAAGGTATCAGGCGAGATCTGAGGAAAACCTTCAGCGCTGTTGAGGCATTCGGTCATGAACAAAACGAAATTGTTGTTTCAAACAAAATCGTGCCGTTAAATCTGCCAGCAAAAATGTTGTCTTCCACGAAATGTGTCAAACTGTGGCTCAGATCAGCGAGTTTTAGCACTACAGTCAAATTCAGCACATGGCTGAGGTTTCTGCGCCGCCTGAGATTAAAAGTGAAGCTTTCTGTTTGCAGAATTAGGTTGGCGCCCGGTGAGTTTGCATTCGGGTTTAACTGAGGTAACCCCACCCTCAGCAAGCTGTACCTAAACGCTGTAAACCCCCAAAGGGCCGTGCTACTCACCCTTAAACATCCCACCTCACAGGCCCATTCTTGAGTGTCAGTGGTGCATTTCCACAAACTGTGACTGGACTACGAATGGATGCTCTGGTTTCCTCCCAGAGTCCAAAGATATGTATTTCAGGTGAACTGGTGACTCTCAGATGCCCTTAGTGTGTAGACGCGTGAATAAGTACGTGTACCCGGGGTGTACCAACTGTACCAGGGTGGGAACCAACCAGGTGAGACTCTGGAACACCGCAAATGTGGACCGGATGGGTGAATTTGGGAGGTTTGCAGCTGCTAGAGTGCCTACAACTGGGCCCTTTCCTACCACACACACACACACTGAGATCCCCCAAGGTGCTGCATTCACAACACAATGATCTTCCATCTGCAAATGCCCTCCCTGAAGTACCCCCCACACGTGGCTCCTTCTCCCTCACATCACCTGTTTTCTCACAGCAGGATGTCAGTAAGCATTTGCTTAAATTTAGTCCGTTTACTTCGCTCTGCTTTGCGCACCAAGACAGTTAATTCCATGTTTAATATTTTCTTTAGCACCGCGCAGTTTTTAAACGCTACGTCCGCAATAGAACGTGCACATTAAATCATTGTGGATACTCACATTTTATTGTTTTGTTTGATTTTAAACTCCAGGCCTTTTTCACGACTTCCCACGAATATCAATGCACCTGATAGGAATAAACCGTGTGCAAATAATTCCACTTTTTTGTACAACAAGGAAAAAAACGTGCAAAATGTGCACCGATCCTGGTTCAGATCGGTGCACATTTCAACACATGGTACACAACCCTGTGCTTGACAAATAAACTCTTTTGACTCTTTTGACTTTTGACTTGACAACAATGACTTTGCTACTGAGCGTACGTTGATTTCTGCATGAAACATCGCTGCTGCCCTTTTATAAATTAGCAGACATTTTCTCACGAGTCAAGCTTTTCAAATGGAGGTTTGGACCAAGTGCTGGGTGCATTAATATTACAGCCGTTCCTCTCCGGCGACTCCGGTGTCTGCTGCTGCTGCCCTTCCAAAAAATGCAACAACTCTAGATTTTCCATTTCTGTGTAGTCAGGAATTATTAGCCCTGTCTTTCTACAAGGTTAGTAAGTAAAGTGAAGAAGTTCTCCCGCTCTGGCACTGTGTCAGTTTTATTCCGTTTTATTCCAGTTTATAGGCCATAAATGTCTGTCAGATTAAGCAATGGCTCAAAACTGTAGTTAAATGCCTTTGGAGTTGCTCTTGTATAAATATTTGATCAGGCTTCATGCAGGTTGTTTATCAGTTCTGGGGCCATTTGGGATGCAAGACCTTGAAATCACCACGAAAGTGTCCATTGGGGGTCAAATCTATAACAATCGAGAGCCACTAAGCAGTCCAAGGGTCTTGGATTGGTGTTCTTTGTAGTTCTGTTCAGACAGGAAGCAAAGCCATTCTACTAAGATGTAAATTAAGGCCTGGGAAAATTTTTGAAAATATTTTTTTTTCCTTTCTGTAAATTTTTAAAACCTTTTCAAAAACACGGGCGTAGTTCAAGACATTTCTGCTTCTTTATTGCAGTGGCCTACAAAGATGCATTTTGCTTACTTCTGAAATGTTAGCACGGCGTTACTGTGGGATGATGGATTATAAACGTACTTCTTGCCAGCTGGGGAGCACTTCAGCGTGCATAGAAGAAGCCTCCTTTCTGTGGAGCTTCAGCCTTCGCATCCTTATTGTCCCTGTGGTCGCACGTCTGTGCGTATGATTCATTTTAGAACAAAAACATGATCACAACTGCCACCCTAGCCTCGGTGCAGGAGCATAATATCTTTTTCACGTCATTGTAATTTAGATAAGATTAAAAGAAAACCCACCTCTTACACTGCCCCCCCATCCCATTTTCTGCTGTTGCGTTTCATCTTTGTCCTTCGCTGTCTGTCAGGAGGCGGCAAGGACTTTTCCCCTTTTGCCTCCGCTCCCTCGATTTTCCTAAGTCATGAGAATGGGCCCCTGCTGAGGATGAGCATGAATGGAAGCGCCCCCAGGTGCAGGCGTCCATCAGCTGCTCAATTGGACAGGTCAAAGTTAGAGAGAGCCCCAGTGAACAACTGCTGCCCCCGTTTAAGTACTCCGACATGGTGGACATTACCCTCATGAACAACCTTACATACAGCATAATGGGCCGAGGGGTGCTGTTAGCTAAGCTTGTGATGTTCTCATCCATAACCCCATGTTCTTGCAGTGTTTTCACATTTCTGTATTTTTTGGAGTTTAAAATCAAACAAAACAATAAAATGTGAGTATCCACAATGATTTAATGTGCACGTTCTATTGCGGACGTAGCGTTTAAAAACTGCGCGGTGCTAAAGAAAATATTAAACATGGAATTAACTGTCTTGGTGCGCAAAGCAGAGCGAAGTAAACGGACTAAATTTAAGCAAATGCTTATTGACATCCTGCTGTGAGAAAACAGGTGATGTGAGGGAGAAGGAGCCACGTGTGGGGGGTACTTCAGGGAGGGCATTTGCAGATGGAAGATCATTGTGTTGTGAATGCAGCACCTTGGGGGATCTCAGTGTGTGTGTGTGTGGTAGGAAAGGGCCCAGTTGTAGGCACTCAAGCAGCTACAAGCCTCTCAACTTCACCCATCCGGTCCACATTCGCGGTGTTCCAGAGTCTCACCTGGTTGGTTCCCACCCTGGTACAGTTGATACAACCTGGGCACATGTACTCATTCATGTGTCCACACACTAAGGGCATCTGAGAGTTACCGGTTCACCTGAAATACATATCTTTGGACTCTGGGAGGAAACCAGAGCATCTCCTGGAAATCGATGTAAATGAAGTTCCACCCAAACTGAACTGAATTCAAAGGCGACAGCCCAGGAGCTGTAAGGCGCCAGCACTGCCCACCCCGCCACAGTGCCTCCCCACATTGATTAGTTAATAAAAATAAGAGACTCTTGGGTCACTGACAGTGCCCATGCGTATGTTTGGAATTCTGCTGTTGAGTCCAGCGTTCGTGACTGGGCTGCGACGACCGTTCCCCTTCAATAATGATGACGCTCTGAAACATTACTGTGGGCGCATTATTATAGCCAATCTTCCCGAGCGGGGAGGGGGCTTCTGCAATGGGCGAACGTTTTATATCTCAGTCAGAGCCACATGCTGCACTGACATGCAGCCGTGGACTGCAATCCAGATCATTTAAGCAAATTCAAAACTGAGCAGATGCAGCCAAGGAAGCGCACGTACCAGAACCCTGAAACAAACGTTTGTGAGAAATGTGCTTGGCAGCAGGACTGGGTGCCATCAGAGAACTTTAACAGCGTAAAGGTCTGCAGATTTGGCTTTCGGCTGGTGACCTGTTGAAGGCACCTCACGTAACTCTGATTTTGAAAAAAATGATGCACAAATAAGTCCCGGAACAGTGGCAGCGGTGGAAGTGGAGTTATTTTTCAGGAAGCTGACATCTTTGTCCAAGCTGTTTTGCTAGGGTTCATTATTAAGCTGCTGGATGTTACTGATCCTTTTGCGCAGCCAGGCCATTTTTGTGGTCCATGTTCAGGAAAAGTAGCGCGGTTTGTGGTTTTATTGCAGGGGCTGGGGTTTAAAGCGTCAGATTTCAAGGTGATGCCCTAATCACTATGTCCCCTGCTGCCCCTGTGAATGCATTCATTTCCACCCCACGGAACAACTATGTTTGGGGTGGGGTTCAAGGATTTTTCTGCAGTGGGGCAGTGACGGTTGGCTGGTGCCTAAAAATTCACTTCTGGTTCCACAATCTCCATCTGCTAGTAGAGGGAAAAACAGATATAATTTGGTGCAAGCTGGCTTTCTATGTTTAAGCGAGCTGCACACCAACCAACTGCAGGTTAAATTGTGTTATACTGACATCTTGTGACTCTTTCCGGGATTCAGAATAGTCGAGGAATGAGCATTAAATTCGAAACTCGGTTTTAACATCGGTATTAAAACTTTATTTTTTTTTATGATTTAACCCATGCAGCTTGTTTGATTTTTTACTTGCTTGAAATGAAGAATCGTGAGCCAAAACTCAGGGTACAGCGGAGGCAGGGCCACCAAAGTTAGACTGCGCTCACGCATTCGTGCAAACGAACACTAAGGGTCACACGGGGTCTGGTATTCTGTAAATCTACATTTCTCTGGAATATAGAAGGAAACGCCCAAGGGTACCCTGGTAAAATCTTGCCACAAATCCAAAACCGAAGTTTCAAGCCATCTCCCTGGCTGTAATTTAAAAAGATTTGAGAACAAAACTTTCAACCGCTGTTATTTTAGCCACAAAATTCAAAGGTTGCTGGAGCAAAGCCATTCTGGTAAATAAACAAAGAGCTCCTTTACCAGAAACCTGTGTTTATCTATAGTTCAAAGTCCAAAATGTAAAAAGGTGAGTAAAGTGTTTATTTGCAAGCACCGCACACTCTTTTCCCAAATCGGAGCTCTTGAAATTTTTTAAATGCACTCCTCTCTGGTTGTAGTTGTGCTTTCTGGGAAGCCAAGGCCAGCTCAGGGCTGGCAGATGCAAAGCTTGAACAGTTCATTCCACTGATGTGATCTACTGATCTTTGATCCCGTTTCAGCAGTTTTATCCAGAACCCTTAATATTCTAAACCGTAAGGAAAAGAAAGCTAAACTGGGTCTTCAGCCTACCATCACGAGTGGCACCAGAATACAATACACAGCTTGGGTTATGTCATAGGTCATGATAATTGTGCACATTTCCATTGTGGAAGATTGTCAGGAGACACTCTGACCTCACCACTCTCTCCACCCTGCTGATGCTTGCAGCCTGGGATCTTCTAATCTACTGCACATCCCTCAAGGCTATGAGCTGAAGTCTGAAATGTACTGACAACCCAGGCACTCACTGTCTGGGCTACCAGGAACATCACTCCATCTTGCTAACAGACCACCATCAAACTGCTCAACCTGTGAAGAACAAGCCAGCCATCTGCCCTCCTTCTGAAGTGTGGCAAGTCACAAACATCTCAGCGCTGGCAAAAGCGTCCTGAATCTCTGATTTGTCATGAATGTTCTTGAAAGCTACTTCTTCATACAGAATTCCACCACTGAAATGCTGACGTTGTGTCTCGGCACCATCATATGCATGGTTACCATACTCCACCTCGACTTGACAGATGTTAATTTGCCAAAATATGTCTCGAAAATTTGGATCCTGTTGCTAAGTCTCACCACAGCATAAAATGGCTCCCCATGCTGCAGTTAGGTATTTGTATTTATTACATTAGTTTACATATTTATAACCCCTGCTATTTTAAACAAATACATTTGCTACATCTATAGTCCCTGCCTGGCTAGCTCAGCTGCTAGAACATGAGACTTGTAATCTCAGGGTTGTGGGTTTGAGCCCCACATTGGGTATCGATGCAAATCCAGCCACAAGGGGGTGCACCTCTGTGCCGGTCCCAAGCCTGGACAAAATGGAGGGTTGCATCAGGAAGGGCATCCGGCATAAAAATCTGCCAAACCAAATATGCGGACGAGCCGATCTACTGTGGCGACCCCTAACGGGAGCAGCCGAAAGTCGGTACATTTGCTACATCTATACTTGGCCTGTAAGACACTATAAATAATGAAAAGATGACATTATTAAACACATTTTTTGCTATGTGACTTGTTCATTTAAGTAAACAATAGCATCACCGTTATAATTTTTTTTCAATTACACAATGAATGTTCCCCATTTCCACTTTAGGACAAACCAGGAATGCCTTTGGTGTTAAAGAAACTGAATTTTATTTATTTCGTGCAGGGTTGTCCTGCTTTATGTTATCTTCACTTCAGTTATCTTGTTAAGCTTTTCAGCACATCTTTATTTCTGATGGAAGGCTGCGGGAATGAAGGCTGTATTCAATTCTGCCTGGTTCTGCAGACAAAAACGGAATAAAAATTAGGTGTCATAAATGTGATAATGTTTTACCGAAAGGAGAAACATGTTATCACACCTGGCATAACTACAGTTTCACAGGACATTTAGTGTGATGTTTAATATGAAAGTAGACAATTGTACAACACATTAACCTCACCTTCATAGCATTCAGGAATCTTTAGCGTCCCATCAACACACTGAGTTGCTACTGGATAGCCACATTTCTTCTCTTTGTTTTTACAGTACACGACCACCAGTTCTGAATGAAGTATCCTGTTTGGTTTCAGGTCCTCGATCCACAGCTTCTTCTCGTTGTAAAAGATTCTCCCTCTGTTTATGCCAACAGTACATGGTGCTGAGAAAGTTGGTGGAAAGTTCTGTTATTATTTCACCTTTATCCGTAACGGTCCGTTTCTCCTTAAAGCTTACACCTTTATTTATGAAAAGACTCAAGTTGCTTATGTAGGAATTTCACCACTACATGGACTTGCCTTTGCAAACTGGCATTGTGGACCACTGTCCTGTTTTCTGACACTCAATCTCCATTGGCCCATCCAGAATGTAGTTTAAATGGCACCCATATTTTACTGTCTCCTTGTAGCCATGCTCCCTCTTCACTGCAAAGGACATGAACCCATTCTCTAGGGCTGGGGGCACTGGGCAGGTGACAACTGCAAGCCAACATAGAGAAGATACAGTTTTTTATATGCATTGTTTAATATTAATGAAAATAAAGGCAATATATGAACGGGTGGATCTAAAATATGTGTGAAACTGCCTCGACAGTTGGTCCCCGACCTATAAGCTTAACTGGAAATGAGACTTGTTTGGCCCGAAGTGGGCCTGGACCTTCTCGTCAGTTCTATATGCGGCTGCTTGCGCAATATGTTCTGGGAAAAGCTGCTACTGGACCAAACACGTTTGCTTTGAGAACAAAGTGCCTGTTTCCTTATCTCTGTGTTGCAAAATGTTCTTTTGTTTACTCTAAATTATACGTCACTTTGGAGAAATGCTTCCGCCACACATAAAAATGTCAGCAACATGACGGCTCTGATTGGAGGCAACAGTAGGGTTTTACAGACAAGGGCAGAGTATGCAGTGAATTGTCTGTCTACCAGGGAGCTCGGGTGACACTTTTACCCTTGATTTGACTGGTATGCCATATCACTTTTAAAGAAAAATGAATACTCAATGAACTTTGTTTAAGCAAAAACATCACTACTTGAATGTTTGTACGTAAGGGATTAATTTATCGCAATACTAGTTAAACAGAGCTATTTATTCCCTCAATATGTGTGGATATTTGGATATTTTTGTCTACAAATTATTTGACATTTTAATTCTGAGAGGAAATAGTGATAAGGCATTCAGAAAAAAAAAGACATTCCTTACAGTCATTTTACAGTTTAATGAGGGATTCGTTGATGGTTCTTTACTTACAGTGGCATTCTGGAGTCTTGGTCCAGGTCCCGTTCGCTGTGCAGAAACCTCTCTCATTGCCGAACAAGGCTTGGGGAGGCAGGCATTCATACATCACGCTGTCCCCAAAGACTGTTGTGTTGTCTTTAAACTTCTTGTGGTAAATGATTTTGCCATATTTTGGTATTTCCGGTAAACCACAAGTTACCGCTACAAAAAAAGGGGGGGGGGCATTGTGACAATGAGGGTTAATGCACCTTTAGGCAGCTGAAAAATCTATATATAACCTGCTTTTTCATTTGATTTTAGATTATTGGCTTAATTCTGCTGTGAGCACTCTCAATGGTGAATTTTCACAACTTAATTTATCTCCTGAAGCAAAATTATTTGACGGTGAGTAACAGGACAGCAACAAAGTCTCCGCTTGCCCCTGATGTAGCACCCTGGCTAACCTAAAACCATCCATCCATAGAAAATTGCAAAACTCTTGAGCTGCACTGCATAAATAATAAAATGGTGGCTGCTGGTCAGTACAGCCATGGCATGGAGCTGAGGTAAATCCACACTACCTGCTCCTACATTTCCCCAAGAGGTATAAGGATGACCAGCTGCTACTGCTTGGGGACACAGTTTTTAAGCAGCTGGTCTGCAGACTCTGGGAGCTAAAAGGATCATTTAGGGAGCTGATCGAGCCTAATAACATTAATAATTCCATTAATTTTAATTACAAGATTATTGTTTAATTTAATTGAATTTAGATTTTTTTTTTTTTTTTACATTTCCTTCTCTTTTCATTCATATCCAATAAAGTACCGTTTTTAAACAGCACACTTACGTTCACATGAAGGCAGCATATTACTCCAGGTGCCGTTTTCTAAGCATTCACTGTTGTTAGCTCCATGGAGGACATACCTGCAAAACACAACATCCACTACCCACCGGACTGCACCAAAATATTCTTGCAGGGGAGGTAGATCCTGGCTATGAAACTATAACTATGGAGGCAATCGGTAACTTAGTGCACGTAAAGTTTCTTGAATTACATTTTTTTGTTTTTTTTTTTTATTTCTACAAAAAAAGTGTTTTATGGATTTATGGATGTGGTGAAGGAGGACATGCAAGTGGTGGGTGCGACGGAGAAAGATGCAGAGGACAGGAAGAAGTGGAAACAATTGATCCGCTGTGGCGACCCCTAACGGGAGCGGCCGAAAGAAGAAGAAGAAGAAGAAGAAAAAAGTGTTTTATGGGTCACCTACCCTTCATTGCAGGTGAAATTGATGACACTTTCAAATGATATCTCAGTTGCATGGATTACTCCATTCAGCAGGGGCCCAGGAACAGCACATATTTTAGCTGCGTATTACAATTATTTGTGATTACCGGCCTGCTTCATTTAGACAAAAATGAACACAACCATCATATTTTGTTCTAATCATTTTTCGCCTCTTCTACGTGTTTTTTGTACCAACATAGAATCCTAGGTTTACACACTTTTGTGCCAGCCATTAACAAGAATGTGTCCGTATGTTATAAATATTCCTAGGGGCCACTCAAGGTTTCAGTGTTTTAAAAAATCACAAATGCTTACGTTTGCACTTAAGGGTTAGAGTTGTCCAACTTCCACTTGAAGTGCAGACAATACTGCGGGATCCTGCGAAGGGCATGTATCCAGGCTTGCAGGAGAGGTTAACCACGTCCCCAACCTCGTAGATGCGCTGGATGCCAAACAGGTCTATGTTTTCATTTAAAGGCGGCCGCCCACACACTGAAAAAACACCCACACGCAAATACATGCTAATAATATTGCAATGGCCTGCGACCTCCGTTAACCTCAGGATTTCAAACCACATTCAGCTGTTCTTATTGATAACCGAGACCACTGTGAGTATTTACGTATACCACAGAAAGAAATTTCTATATTCAATAAAACCAACCATCTGAGGACAAATCAAACTGGACCGCACAAATAAAAACCAAAACGTTAAAAAGAGAGTCCGAACATAAAGCACCGTACTTATAAAGGAAACACAGCACATCTGTACCTCTTACATTCTCTTTTCTTTCCTGTAACACCTTCGAAGTGCTCTGATTTCCCACCGCACTTAGGGAGAGTAAATCCGTAATATTGAACGTTACCTTTTGCCGGTGTCACCGACGCAAACAGGGACAGGTGACAAAGTAGAAAGAAAAGAAGGCTTTGAGACATCTTGCTTGGTGGACACAGCAGACGTGTTGAGGGGTATGAGGCTCTGCTAAGCTCACTGTCTCTTGAGCAAGCAGATAACAGTTGATGACGCTGCAAAATTAGTCAACACTGGTAAAACCCCCAGCTGAATGTTTAACTCCTTCAAACAGTGGCATCAAGAGAATTAAAATCTGCCTCTTTCACACTGCTTAAAACACACACATACATAACAAATAAACATCTGAAAAGGAAATATTCACATTTTTATACAGTCGTGCCACACGAAAACAGGGAGATGCGCGTAAGTAACTTAGCCGAATGAGTAAAGAAGTGGTTAAGTATTTTTTTTTTGTTTGTACTTTTTTTAGAGAGTGCAAAGTGCTGTTTGGCTAAAAGGTGAAAAAAAGTGTTTTTATATCTTCCTTTCATAGATTTATGGTATAGAAGGCCTGCAGAAATATAATCCTACGAATCAGAGTTATGCTATTAAATTGCCAAATATTTTAAATCTGCTTGTGGATTCAAAGTCCACCCAGTCATCTGTTTACACGCAATTAAAAGGTAACTTTCAACAGAAAGGGAAGTACACACAAAAACATAACCCAGGGGTTTTCCACAAATGGAGCGCTTAACAAAAAGTCATGGCATTCTCAGAAAATGTAATTAAGGCTTTTTTAAATAAAAACCTTTTGACAGTTTGCTTAGTGTCCCTGGCGATGGCCTGCTGAGAAAAGAGAAAAGGAGCAGCGAAGCTCGCAGGCTTTATTGGAGCCCCTGCTGTTCTGCAGCTCTGTTCGTCCCGTGTGGCCACCTGCGTATCAGCAGCCGTGACATAACTGTCACCTAGTGACACAATTAATAAGGACACGACTAATAAATACAGAGGCGCACAAGTGGCATTGATACCAGACAGAAAATGTTTGCGTGTTTATGGCCGGGATGCTTAATATTTAATTTCATATTGACTTGTGGCCATTTGACCAGGCCAACATATAAACTGCTTGCAATGACTGATGAGCAATTTGTGTCCCCAGTTTCTCCAGGACTTGAATTGATGACGTTAATGTTTAGATACCGATGTCAATACTGGGGGTGCCCACCCACGTCCCGACCTCTGCCCCTGCGTTTTGCGTGAAATGCCGAATTGTGTCCCAGTTTGTAGCTAAAAATCTTGGAAATGCTGTCCCACTGAGGCCCTTTACAATGATGCTTGAATGCAAATTTTCTCTCTTCTTTACAGTGCATGAATTTAGGATTTTTGTATTTTCTATTTTTGAAGGAGTCTAGGATGAACATTAGTGTTACAAGTTAGCATGTGGAAAAAGTATAATATTATGCACACACTATGGGCTATTTAGAATGACTAACGCATCTCATATGTACACTACATGACCAAAAGTGTGTGGACACCTAAGCATCACACCTATATGTGCTGGTTGAACATCCCATTCAAAACAAATGGGCATTAATATGGAATCCCCCCCACCCTTGCTGCTATAAAAGCCCCCACTCTTTTGGAAAGGCTTTCAACCAAATTTTGGAGCGCTGCTATGAGAATTTGTGCTCATTCAGCCACAAGAGCATCAGAGAAGCATCGGGCGAGAAGGCCTGGCTCACAGTTGGTGTTCCAGTTTGTTCCAAAGGTGTTCGGTGGGGTTGAGATCAGGGCTCTGTGCACCCACTCAAGTTCTTCCATACCGACCTGGACACACCAGGAGCTTGGTTTGTGCATGGGGGGGGCATAGTCATGCTAGAGCAGGAGAGGAGCTTCCACAAAGCTGGAAGCACACAGTTGTCTAGGATGTGTTTGTATGCTGCGTGGGTGCGACTCAAACACCTCCACTCAATCATTAGAAGGGGGGTCCACATACTTTTGGCCATACAGTGCATGTTTTTGGACTGTGGGCCGAAACAGGAGCACCCAGGGTAAACCCACACAGACACAGGAAAAACAGGCAACCTCCACACAGACTGAGCTGGATTCAAACCCATGCACAAACAGTCCACACACTGTGAGGTGGCAGCACTACTTGATGTCCCATCACCCCACCCTTCAGCTTTTTAGTTACAACTTTATATTTACTGTATCGCTTTCAACAAGACAGTATTTTATGAGTGAAATATTCTGTTAGGACAGTGTGTGAAATCTCAGAAAACTATAGGAATAGGGCAACACTGGTGACAGGAGTGGGTCCCAAACCTGTTTCACTGGTGTTTTGTAATCACACAGTGCAGTTGTCCAGCTTCACCACTGTTTTTACGCCCTTCAGGCTGCGTAACAGCCGCTGGCCGAATTTTGCGGTCAAGGGTTGTGACCTTTTTTGCATCATACAAATAAATTGTCTCTTCTTTGGCTGGTTTACATGGTTTAGCAAGTTAAAATATTTACGAATGCAAACAGTGAAACACTGCATGCATTTTTGTTGCCGCTCAGCGAGAGTTTTTAACACTTGTGTTTGCTAGGTTTCTTTATATGTTTTAGTTTGTTATTTCTATCGCGGTTTCATGGAATGGCGTGGCGAAGTAGGGGGTCAGGTCTCTCCACCAGGAGGTTGGTTGGTCAAAGCCCTCCCCAAGCTGTTGCATTTAGTCCTCCTTATTAAGTAGAAGTACTCTGCTGTACAAATAAAATAGCATTAATGAGCAACTTTGCGCACAAGAATCAGAATCATACAGAACCGCGCAGAACTACACGGTAAGGAAAAAATGACGTCCGCGAATCTCAAAGTAAATTCAGTGACGTCATCCACGCTGAGACTCGCGCGCTCCGCCGTTCGCGGGCTCGTCCACGGGATGGCGCGCCTCGCCTCCGGGTTCCGCCGGGGGGGGGGGGGGGGGAGCGCTGACGTCACCCGAAGTGGGGAAAGGAGGAAGCGGACGGCTCGAGCGAGCCCTCGAGCTGCCAGTTAGTGGTTGTGGCTCCGGCTGCAGCGCGCACAGGAGCTCCGGCGTCCGTCTCCGCAGGGCAGAGCGCAGGACCAGCGCCGCGACACCGTCTTTCTGCCATGGCCGACGTTATACACACGGACGACCCGTCCTCGGAGGACGTCGCCAATCGCTTCGCCCGCAAAGGCGCTCTGAGGCAGAAGAACGTGCACGAGGTGAAGAACCACAAGTTCATCGCCCGCTTCTTCAAGCAGCCCACCTTCTGCAGCCACTGCACCGACTTCATCTGGTGAGCAGCGCGGCGCCGCCACACCAACTTTTCTGTCCCGTTCCCTGCTTGAGGTGGAGCGTTGGCTGACAGCCCGCGCGTCCCATGTTTTTCTTTTCATTTCTTTTCACTTCTTTTCACTTAGTTACTCGCCTTTGCGTACGATTATATTGCGCTTTTCGGAAACAAGCCGCACGGGCTCTCTTTTGCCTCCCCGCTGCGCGGCAAACTTTTTATTTTTATTTATTTATTTTGCTGGCGCGCTCGCGCGCGAGGGGAATCCTCGCTGGCCCGCGAGCCCCCGCGCTCGAGCTCGGTCTGTTGACGGGGGTCCTTCCCGAAAACCCGAGAGAGGCCGAGGTTCCGTGGCCCACGGACCGCTGCTCAAATGCGCGACGGAACCGCACACGTTTTTCTTTTCTTTTGCAAACCACATTTAAAACGTCTTTAGTGAAAGTGTCGTAAATTCGAGTGACTTGGGAAACACCCGTTCACGTGAACAGGGACAACTTCGCAACTTCAAATTCACATAAGAAGGAATAGAAATAGTTCTCCAAATATTAGCCTTACTTTTTTAAAAAAAAAGTTTTTACTTGGTGTTCTTAACCATGACCGCAGATTTCACCTCCCAAATACACTTGTTTGTGGAAAAAGTGCCCACTTAGATGGTGTCCAGCAGACTTGTTGTCGGGTGTTCTAGCCTGTTTGCTAGAATCGTCATTTCTTTAATATTTATTTTCAGTGCTTTCAACTCTACCTTATCACATTTTCATTCTTTTGCCTGACCCTTTGACAATATATTTGTCAGAGCCGTGTCTTCATGATGGTCCTGACAGTGCATTAACCGTTACCTGTGAGGCTGTATATACACTGCGGTTGGCATGGAAACGCACATAATGTATGTTCAGCGAAGACTGCCTGCCGTTGGGCGTGTGTATGTTTGTCAGCTATCTGTGTAGCTCACCAAATCACACCCCACAACACACATTAACACACACTGAGGCTGGCCTGTGCTGAACACACAGTAAAAAGTACATCATGACTGTAGGAGTTGTCTGGGCTGTCTCTAGAGAACATTGAAACAACAACAATAATAATAATAATGTTGCTGTGCTGCTTCTTTAGGTAGATGTGAGTCTTGAGAAAACACTCTGTCTTGATATTATGTCATTATGCCGAAATTTACACACTGGCAAACATGTCATGCCTAACATGTTTTGCTTTGAGAGGTGGCTATAAATGATGAAAACAAAAAGCAGTGTACAGTATATGCAGTATTTAAAATGTTATCACTGTTTAATATAGTGATACTGTATTGTGCTAGTAGTTTGTTATTTTGGGATAACATTTCATAAGAAGTCTCACACACACACAAATGTATGCTTTGCTTGGACCTTCAGGTATGCTTTTGAGATTTTAGGTCACACTTGCATGCATAATAAATTGATGTAAATGTACTTATTTTTAATCAGTAATATAGTCAACATCCTTGGTATTTCAACTTTTTCAAATAAATTTATCATCCTTTATTGGCCAAGTTTGCTTGAATATACACAGTGTTTGACATGAGTTAAGTCCATTTACTTAACATTTAGAAAGTAATTATCACAGTTTGCGATCCTATGCAGACACTGGTCTAGTAGTCACCTAAATACACAGTGATTTGTGTGGCCAGTTTCTCTGTTTTGTTTTAGCTTGTCACAGCCTCGCAGCTACATGTTTCCTAAACCTTATTGTGGTATTGAGACCAATTAATAAAGACCAAACCATATGAGTTGCTGTTGGTGATCAATGGTGTTCACTATGGCAGATGTAGTCATTCCAGGAAACTTCTAGGTCACCACCAGTGGAAAGGCACAGTGTCTCACCAAACTTCCTCTCTTTTTGTGTTTTTCACAGGGGATTTGGAAAGCAAGGGTTCCAGTGTCAAGGTAATTATATCCTGTGCTGCAACTGTGGCATCTCTGTGGTGCTATGTTTTAAAAGTACCAAAACTCATTTGTCTTTTTCTGTGAGAAATGGGCTGTAGAGCATAAACCTAATGCAGGCATCTGTTTTTAGTTCATTCATTCAGACAACAGTGCTCTTTTTTTAGTCCATGCTACCTTGCTGATTGTGCAGTAATGGCTGACAATTTCCTTTACTAGCAGAATAGAGAATTCATGCAAAGGCTGTTATTGTAACAGGTGAATCTCATCACTGAAAATTGACGTTAAAGTAGTTTTTAAAATACTTAAGTGCAGACACGCTGTTTTTAAACACATTCTGAGAGCAGAACAGGGCGAAACTTGTAATTGGTTATGGGGTTTAGAACAAGAAAACTGCTTATTTCTGCGGTTACTCAAATTAACAAGAAATTTCCTATATGTGTCAAAGAAGCCAGTCCTCGAGTGTGTTTCAAAAGATAGCTGTGTACACAGACTTATAATATGAGTTCCGTCCCTCTCAATTGAATATGTTTCATGATCTAAGTGGACTCTCTTCAGTAGCACATCCGTTTGCGTGATTTACTCTACATATTTTTGTGCTACAGAGAGTAGTGTGGAAATGCAATGTGAATAACAAGTAATACAACAACAGAAAAATCGAAGGCTTTACCCCACACCATTTACTTGCTTCCCACTCAACAGGATTCTAATTTGAGTATTTCTAAATTTGTGAATGTAGAGATGAAGGAAATGAATATGACTTTGTGCAACAGATAACATTTATATTGGTAGTTCACAAATATCTTAAGTAAGAATAATAAATGAGTGGCACTACACATTCAGTTTTTCTCTTCTCCTCATATCAGTTTTCCTTTATTTGAACAGTTGCTTGCTAAATGCTTAATATAAACCTGTTGGAGAAAGTAATTTGGATAATATTTGAAAAAGGGGTTTTACCAGGGAGCTACCTGTGAAAATACCTTTTACCAATATTTTCACTTATTCTGTGCAGTATGTTTAAAGTAGTATTATGATTAAAAAGCCAGGAATCTTTCAGGTTGTTAACCTTTTACATAAACACGTTGGTAAAGCACACTGACTTACACAGATATACCTGTTGTATATAGTTAAGAAAATTCCTTTCACATGTTCACCCATCAGAAGTTTTGTACAGAGAGCTGAAATGTCACTTCACAAATACAGTATTTTCACATGTACATTTACAATGTAAATTTTGCCCATTTGTACTAAAAAGCCTTGTGCAAATATTTTTTTTTTTAATTCAGTTTATTTTGTATTTTAACTTTTTGGCATTGCTATTTTAGAATTTAGTAAGAGTAAAATCCAGATTTAGAGAGATGGAGAAACATTAAAGGCTCGAGTGACCTATTGCCCTATTCAGTGAATGTCATTGGGTGTTGCTGTAAAAGGCACAGCCTGTAAATTTTGTGTGTGGTAAACCTGCAGCTGCAGTTTTTATACCGGGTCATGCAACAGCAGCAGCAATAGCAGTCCTCATCCCCAGCACCTCTAAACCACAGAGCTTTCTTGTTTATGATCAGGCTGAAACAAAAGCACTTTACTTTTCTGTGGCATTATGGCGATGGAAGTTGGCTGCTCAGCAGTTATATTATCAATCAGCATCTTCTTCCGTTGTGTTTTCAAACAGTACATTGTCAAGATCAGTTCTTTACTCTATATGGGAGCTGCAAAACATGTTTGCTTGGAAACTGAAGTGTGTTTCATTTCTTGTTGCAGAGCAGTGATTGAATAAAAGATTGGATTAGCCTTGAATTGCAATTTCCGTGTACAGTACATTAGGTGAAAAGGATATAGCGGAATTTTCCTGTGCTTAAAGATTGCTTCAGTGCACTTGGCGAGAAGAAGAACTCATGTTAAAGGATGAATTCACAGAAGGCATTAGCAGTTTATTAGCAATGTCAACAAATACTGACAGTTAATGTGAACACGGATATCTTTGGAGCATACGGTTTGGTATTAGATGCAAACAGGCTGTTTGCAGGTCTGAGTGTTTTCCCAGAAAAGTGAACCGTGGCTTTTGTGAGTCCTCTTCACTGCGCCCTGTGCGTGTTTCAGTTTGGAGTACTGCGAAAGATGGTTATACGTATGCGAGTGTGTGAACAAGGGCATGTACTCAGATCTGCCCCATGTACAGAGGACTCGTTTCACCCGCATTGGTGTATGAGTTGGCACAGGACTGTTGAGTACAGTTGGCTGATTTATTGCCTTACGCTTGGCTCAAGCTTGTGTATTTGTGCTTCTCTGCCTGAGGATATTTATAATTTAGGATGCAGTCTATGGTAAAGTTACTCTGACTGGTTTAACAATGAGTGATGATCTGTTCACAGCTGTGGTGGATTTTATTTTTTCGTCCTTTAAGAATTACTTCTGCTTGTTTGTTTGTTTCCATTTTATGTATTACTGAGGCTAAAGTTTTCAAATGTAATTTTCCAAAGATTCACATGGTTGTATACTGACAGATTTCCTGCCTCTTTGCTGGTAAACATTATGGTCAGAAGTGACCACTTTTTATGATTAATGGTCAAGTATCTGCTCAGTGACCATGGTCCATTGCTGGATCTCATCTGTTTAATGGTTCACAACCTGTTGCTGTTTCCCCATTAGTGTCTTCAGTTCATATCAGCTGCAGCCAAGTGCACTTTTTATTTGTAACAAGAAATCAGTTTCCTTGACCCTGTCCAATTATTGTATGCATCTTTGGTCCTGTTTAGATAAGGCCAAGAGTATCGCTTAGATGAGGTGAGTGCTGCAGAGACATAGTGACAGACTTGGGGATGTAGTTTATGTGGTCCACAGTTGGTAGTCCCTGAAGGAAGGGATTGTATTCAGGAATGAAGAGGTCCACACAGTAGGAGCTGTGCCAGGCCAACAGCTACTGTGGTAATAAAGCTTTTTTCTTGGAACCTTTGCGTTCTCTGTTGTTGCAAGAGCCTTGGAGAAGCCTATGAAGTTGGCCTATGGAAACCTATGCAGAGCAAGGAACTGGAGTTTACAAACTTCATAGGCAGTCTTTTGATCTGGGTCACAAAGGGGCTTGTGTAACTGTTGCCATGACAACTGGGGCTGAACCACCCACGGGCATGGTGACAGGACGCTGCTGTCCACTGGGGTCAGTGGAATAGGTCCAATATTCCACGGAAGTGATGTGCAGCCATTTCACTTTCTCAGCATACATGCTTGTGTTTTCAGTGCCAAAACAACAATGTCTTGTAAAGCCTTTCTGTTATGTATTGCTTTGAGATGACATTGTTTTGTTATATATTTGATTAAAGATGGAATTATTTTGCACACTTTTCACCTTTATAGCACTGCTTACGGACTTCAAAATTACTAATAAAGGTTTTTTTTTTTTTTTTTTTTGTTTTGTCAAACCTTGGACAGTGATTGTCAGTGAAACTCTGTGTCAAACAGTTTTGTGCTCCCAACCCTATGATTGATTTTTCCAGGAGGAGAGAGGTTGACATTGGGAGAAGAGGTGTGGCAGAGAGAGGATTGTGTCCGCTGTTGTACATTCTCGCCTTCATTTCATAGTAAAACATGAGATGCAAGCGGTTTAGTTTAGATTCCGCCAGAGTTTTTAAAAACTGAGTAATTGTCCTTTTGTACAATCCTTGCTTTAAGCCAAGCTATGGTTTATTTCCTTGCCATTTAAATACTGCAAATGATAGTTAAATTTTGAGGGAGTTGTGAAACGCAATGCAGGGCGAATGTCTGTAGACATGACTTGTATATACATTGTTCTCTGGTTGTGGATCATGCATAGGAGGAAAAAGGGTGTTAATGTTACTGGTCATATGGTGTAATATGGATATAACTTGGCTTGGCTGGTTCTTAACCCAGATGTAAGTATGGAGTGGATATTGGCTGTTAATCTAATTTCTCTGGAAAATATGGCAGCTGTTCATTATTTTTAAGATCACTTCTTCATGTGTGTCCTGCAGTGATGTAAAGACCACCATTAAAACAACTGCAACAGTAGACGCACAGCAGTGAGTTTCATTAATGGGTCCTATGCTACAGTGCCATTTACGTGACTTGGTTGTGGGTCGTGTCTGTTTGGGTTTGTAGTTGCGTGATGCGTGTGTGCATTCAGGGCGATTAACGCTAGGCTGGCTGGAGGAGGAGGCGCACCAACTATTTGATCACCGCTGACCCACAGCTTTGCCTTCACTTTAATATTTCATAGAGACCTTCCTTAAACAGAGTTAGCAGTGGAATTTAAAAACGTCTTTCTGTGACGTCTCATTTGGTACGTGTGGAGCACAGCTCTGAGGCAGCCTCTCTAGGAAGATGTTACCACTGTGTCACAGTCGCCCAGTTTTGTGATGGTGGGAAATGCCACCTTTTAATCAGTGTTCACTGATATGCATGTGGTTCATGTTCTGTGCTGGCCTGCAGGTTATGTAACAATGCCTTCTGTATTCCTTCCTGTTAGTACATGTTTACTTCTGCCCCCAGTGCACACTGAATGCAAACTAGTGGTATCTTAATGTAATTGATTCCAGGAAATGGCTGGAATACTGCAGAATCAGATATAAGAAGCTATTTCCATTATTTCTTATGAGGAAAATTATGATTTGCTCCAGGTTCATCTGAGCACCCCTATTTATTTCCTCACAATATCCCTAGCACCTTTCATGAGACAAATAATATGCTTTTGTTTGTTTACTGTATATCCAGATATTTTTATTATCATACCTTACATTTTATTTCTAATTATAAGTAGTAGCAGCATTGAACATTTAAAAGTCAAATTTATGTAAAAGGTTAAGAAATGAAAAGAATATAGAATAGAAAAACAATACAATTTATGTCCTATAATGGGCTGTTACTGGGGCCCTTGGCAACTGAACATAAGTGAGCAAAATAATGAAATTGTAAACTGTGCTTAAAAATGGATCACACAAGGCAAAGGCTGAGAATGCAGATGCTGGATGCAGCCCTGCCACCTGACTTTACAAATGTACTTTTTAATATATTTTTTGCCGTCATTATGCCGGAACTTTGTTTGGTTGCCAGTCTGGGTAATAATATATACCAACTCATTCTAAACCAAGAGCTCAAAAACAGGGTTTAGGTGTCACTTGCTGAGGAGACTTACAATTTTACATTACTCAACATGTATTTTATATTTATTTTTTGGATTATTTTATTTATTAAAACCCTACCTTCAGATTGTCTTGATGAGGGTTACAGTAGCAAATTTTATAGTTTCTGGACTACTCTCCATAATTGTATATGTTGTTTTTGAACTGTGTGTTCATCTTTCTTGTAAGCCATGCAGGTTCTTATGAGTATTAGTGCAGGCAAGTCTTTGTGCATTCAAGCCAGACGTATGTCTGTTTCTTATTCAAAAATTACACATGGTCCTGAGTGCAAATGCACTGAAGAAATAATGGATCCACAATGCCATTTTATCAAGGAGATGACAGAGTTATTGACATTCGTGTCAGAGGTGCTGTTTGGACCTGAAGGTCTAGTTTAAAAATACCTCTCATCAATGATTAAAAAATCACCTTGAAAATGAGTTGGGTGTCAAAAAATGAGACAGGAACTTAATTACTATGAATCATGGCTTTTTTTTCCTGCTGCTCATGGACTCACGTGCAGCTTCACTACTCATAGATCAGGTGTCTGTTAACGTTAAACAGGAATGTGTGTGGACAAATGTCAACTGTTGGTAACTTAGACCTATATCATGTTACTGTTACCTTTAAAACGCAGCAAACTTTATACATAATCAGTCTGTGATATATGAGTTGTAAACGTAGTATTTCAAGATTGTCATAATGTTTAGCAATTGTTAGTTGCACATTTTTCGCTCCGAGGCGTACGGCCTCACATATGACCTCGCTCAGTGGGTGCGATGAAGTGCAACGTGTTCTCATCAATTTTGGAGCCCATGATGTAGCGTGTGTTGTGAGCTGTAACTCGTGAACATGTGGGAGGCCTACCGGCCTTGTCCTGCTCCATCGCCACACTCTGTAACACTGGTGTCCTGTTTCCTGAGGGAATCACAGCACTGGGGCACCTGCTGCTGTGTCAGTGCTAGAGACAGGAAGAGAGCATTGACATGGCTCGCAGGTCTTTACACACTGAGATGGTATCAGCCTTGCAGGCCTCTGGGCTCTGTTTCCTTCCCAGGCCAGAGACTCTGCTATGGGATCATCTTACAAATAGTGCCTAAGGGGGCAAGATTTCTGATTTCCATGACCTGGCAGCATTAGAAGACCTAACCCTGGGACCTCCCGGTTGACAGTGAAATTTTTAAGAACATGGTGATGACTAAATAAAGTCACCTAAGCATTGAAAGATATCATTTTTAACCATATAATAATCTGACCAGCTTTCAAGTCATTGTGATCACAACTGGGCAGATTGTAACTGAAACAAATGGTTTATCAGCTTTCCTTGGTTTAATGCAATGAATATTGTCAGCCTTTGGAAGAAAGGTGGCTAGTTTTTATCCAGGGTTTTTATTATCAGGGATTCGTGGCTTGTCGTATACTGGTTCAGTAAGAAAAGAAATACAGAGCTTGGTAGGAAAGTTTGAGATATGTAGACTTAGACACCAAAAGGTGGAAAATGATGATCATGTAGGCCCTGGAGGGGAGACTGCTCAGCTCTTGGTTTTTTTAATTCGTTCAAAGGCACTTTGCAACGTTGTTTGATCATTATTAATTAACATTTAACAGTTAAATGTTGGTATTTGGCCATTATTGGAGCTTTATCAGCTGCTCTTTATTACTAGGAGCTGGTGCTCTTTCTTGGGAGTTTACGTTTGGTTTTTTGATTTCCGGCCCTATGCACTTACTGCCAGCAACAGTTAGATTACATGTTCTGGTAGGTATGGGAAAAGTAAAAGCTCTTTGTTCCTAACTGGTCATTTAGGGAGCTGATGTGTAGATTGAGGCCTGATCCTAAATGTGTAGCAATGGCTATAAGGGGCATCTGTCTCTTCTCCTATGTTTTGGTGATTGACCAGAACATTTTCCCATAGTTTTCGCAGCATTTTCCCATAGTCCCATAGATTGACCAGAACATTTTCCCATGCCTTGTCAGGGCTTGATATTAGCAGCTGTCTTACTGACTATCGCTATTAATTTAAACCATTAGAATTGTTCTGATGTTTGTATGATGGAGAAGTGGACAAGAAATTAAGATAAAATATAAAAGTTAATGCAAAATGATGGTCATAGTGATAAGAAACCATTGTTGTGAGATTAAGCTGCCCTCTGCATTTTTGTTTTGCTATTTTCTTGCAAGAAATTTATCAAAGGGAAAGGGTTCTTATATCTTGGTATTTTGGAGCCATTTCTTCATTTTGTTTCTTTTCTTCTGGTACCCTGACTGTATTTCTTTTATTCCACATTATAGATATTTTAAACCTAGACATTAACTTATTTTTGTATTTCTGATAGGTTTCGAAATAGGTTATGCACTGAATCGGAGGGGACAGGTATTTGTCCCAATCAAATTTTTTACCGAACCTCTCCCAGTGCACAATGTTCACTTACAGCAGTGAATGGATATCGCCATGCAACTTAATAAATGACAAAAAACCAAGCTCAGATCACAGCTTGCCTCAGGGACACTGTACCCTCCAGCATTCTGAGTACAGGGAGGCAGGGGTGTGAAAGCGAGTTAGCGGACTGCCCTGCCAAAGAGCAGTAACCAGCAGATTAGTTGTATAGATTTGTGATCTGGGATTGCCCATTCCCTCTCTGCCATCTAGGCAAATCCATCCTGCGATGCTCCTCTGGGTTCTTCAATTTGCCTCCACGCCAGCTGACAGATGTGGAACCCCTGCTCACTCTGTATATAGTGTGGACCTGAGCACACCACTGAGTTAATGCCCATTATTGAGATTACCTAGGCAGGGGATTTACTCAGGCTGTTTGAAGAGGCAGGGAGTACTGACGGAGTTTCAGGCACACCACAGAGCGGAGCAGGTTGGCGCTTTTGCCTTTCTATGCATACATTCTAGAAACAGCTTTTATGTTGGCTGATAAAAGTTTAGGACTTTTCTATGCCCTGCTCTTCCAGTGTTTAATAGTGGCCATTTACAGGGTGAGGAAGCTTTACTGGTATGAGATGCTCCTTGGGTGGTTAGAGAGAGAAGACTGGTAGCCCTTGAGTTTGATTGTTAGGTGCTCTCATGGCAAATTTTTTTTTATTTTTTTTATTTTTAAAAAAAATTTTTTTTTAAAGTTTGGGTATCACTTGAGTGTAGATGATGGATAGATTAAATCTCCATTAATGCCAAAACATCCACAAAAAGTATGCTAGGTGTCTAACCAAACCAATGTAGCCCTGTGTAATGCTATGCTTTATTTTTTTACCCCATTGTCCGTATACTTTGGCTGTTAAATGCATGAATGCAACTTCATCGCAATGCTTTTAATTCAGAATTACAGCTAGAAAAAAGCTATTACTTGAAAAGTGCAAAGATCTTTGTATTTGAGCCTTATTAGTGTTATGTGTATGAAAAAAAGGCAGTTAAAATGTGTTTTATTTATCCCTGAGGCAGGGGAGAATGTCAGCAGCTTATAAAAGGAAGCCAGTAGTTAGCATGCAGTAGCACTGGTGGTGGTGGCACCATATTTTAGGTGCGGGGGAGGGAGGTGTTGCATATTTGTGATGGTTTTTTCATTGAGGGTCATGAACCCTAATCAGCCCCAATGACCCTAATAGAAATATCAGTGTTTTCATATGAAGATGTTTAAGGTTATTATAAAATGTTTGAAAGAATTTTTTTTTTTTTTGTCAAATACCCACAGTGTCAAGGCTTCAGGTTCTTGACTGCAGCACTTTGCTGGTTCCCAGTAGAAGATCCTCCAGGAATAGGGATGTTTAAGATATCTGAATTCACTTGAACTGCTCCAATGCAAATTTGGAGGGTGGTCTTCACTAGTCATCCTGGCATTTTGTATTATGCTGAGGCACAGTAGTTGAAAACAGTTTATTTCCTAGATTGTCTTTCACAATTCACAATTTAAAGTTGACAGTCTTGATTTTCAGTGTTTTATTTCTTTTTTTTTTTTTCTTTCTTCCCTCTTATGCTGACTAATTTTTCTGACACCCCTCAATGTCAGCTGGGGTTAGAAGTGTTTTCGCTGCCCTCCTGCATTGGCAATGCACTCAGAAAAGTCACTCTTTAATCTCTTCTCATTTTGATGTCCCTGTAGAGTTGGGAAGTGTAACCAGATGCCAGTAGCTAGAGATCTACACCTGCATAGTGTTTGACTAGTGAGGGTCAAGGCCAGGTTCAAAGGGTTTCTTAAGTTCATGTACAGTTTAATAGTATGCTGACAGTGCTGAAGCAAAGTTAACTGTAGCTTTATTAATATTTGTTGTAACAATATGCTAATTTGTTGATATTACACAATTAAATGGAAAAAATATCCCATAATCTTAATATTGCACTGAGCCATTATTAACTGTGAATGCATTTCCACTCCTCAGCAAAGTGTACTGACAAACAAAGGAAAGATTTTGGGGTCATATTCCATTAAACTACTGTAAACGGTAAATGATGAATCTGGCAGGCTCTAGCATTAATGCTTTTTTCATTTGTATGCCTGAATGACCAGAACATTTTTATTCACCTTTGGATGACAAGCAGAGCCCTTCAGTTTCTGCCTGCTCACTTCTGTACTTCTACTTTTTCTCTGGTATCTTACAGGACCTTATAGCCCCTTGCTGTGGTGACCCACCCTATAACAACAGCAGTTGGTAAAGCTTTGATAAAGAACAAAAACCAAATCGTTATTTCTGCTTGTAAAGCCTTTTCATTCCAACATGCCTGACTGGGCATTCTTTCTTGGCTTGTTGACCCATGTATAGAGAGAGAGAGTTCATGCTCATTTTTTCTGCAGTAGCTGGTACAGTTATGTCCAGGGAGATGTACTGCTGTCCTCAATTCCCCCATCCCTTCTTTTCACACCGTGACTCAGGGCTTGACAGAATGATGACTGGCCGCCATTTCACTTTGAGAACTTGGCTAGTTCTCAGAGCTTTATCCTATAAGATGACAGTTGGCAGGGTAGAAATGTGCATAATACACCCTCACATCAAGGATATTACTGTACCAAAAGATTCCTGATGATCACACTCTGTTGAGCCATATTTGTTGTTTTTAAGAGCAAGATACCTGAAGACAAGGTGAACACCAGCATTACTTGTATCATCAGAGGGAGTTTGAAATGTTTCTCTGTCTGCAGTGAAGGTTGTTCCAGAACCCCTCTTCTTAAAGTCTTTTTTTTTTTTTTTTTTTTTTTTTTTTTTTAATATTCTCCAGGAGTGACTCAGTTTCCAGAGTCACTCTCAACCAGATTGTAATTAAACTCAGTGAACATGTGAGATCGGGGCCCTAGGTCTTTATAAAGACAGCTTATTTCCTGGACTGAATGACAGATCTGCCAAAATTTTTCTTTTTTGTTCCTGTTTGACAGCCTGATTATTTATTTATTTATTTATTTATTTATAGTGAATTGTAGTGACAGTCCTGTTGGCTCTGTCTGAGCCAAGAGGAATGGATGGGGTCTTCTAATATGGGGTGCTCTGAAGGGGTGGCCATATGAGTCATTCTTATTCAATTTTGTCCTTGTGAATGGTAGATTAGGGTTCATAACCCTCAGTGGGGAAGAAAAAAAAATCACAAATACGCAAAGACCCTTCTCCCCACCTAACAACTTGGTGTGCTGCCACCACCAGTGCCACCTCATGCTACCCGTTAGCTAATCTTTATGAGCTGCTGCCATTCTCCCCCAGCCAAGATAGCCTCAGCAATAAATATAATGTAATAATAAATATAATGTACTTTTACCTCTTTCCCAAGCCTAATGCACTAATAAGGCACAAACATGCTGATCTTTGTACTTTTGATGCAGTAGTCTGTTTTCAGGGTGTGGTTTTGAATTAAAAATTTTAGGAGGATATGTATTTGACAGTGAATACAAACTTGACCCTGATATGTGACAGTTGACATAACAGCCTGCATAAATAAGCCTTTACTTTAAACATTTTTTTGTGTGTGTGTGTGTGTGTGTGTGTGTGTGTGTGTGTGTGTGTGTGTGTGTGTGACTAAACAAAGGTTTTTCAACTGACCATGATTTAAAGGAAACTGGGCAGCAAAAACTGGTCACATATTTAACAAGGTTAACAAAGACTGATTTTGAAGCAAAACCTGAATACATACAAATCAGACAAAGGAATATGGATTTTATGTCTCATTATGGGGCCTTTTAAATGTATTTTCAAAAGTAATTTTGTCTAAAATTTTACATTTTAACCAAAGCAGTAAATAAGGGTAAACACAATAATTAATGTTTTTTCTCCTTCCCTTTGTCAACGTCTAAGTGGACATTTCCTTGGAATTACCTATGTGCTCCTTGTGTGTTTTGTAAGTTTAACGTTTCTGCTCTTTCAAAACAGGAAGCTATTCTTTTCCGGACCCACGTAAGAACCACACATTGCCCATTGTCTCCAAGCTGACCTCTCTTGACTGTGTGGTGTCTGTAAATATTGACATTTGGACTCCCTTGTTTACAGTGTATTCAGAAGCAGCCTCTAACTCCCAATTCCTCTGACCAAGAAGTTTTTATTTTCATCCTCTTTTTAGTTTGTACTGTTGTAAGTTTCACATACACGGTCTCTCCAATTATTCTATTAGCTCCAGTCCATATGGGGTGTGACTGCACCGATGGTGTCCAAAAAGTAAAAAGTCACCAATTGCAAACCACACGTTCATCATCAGCTTCTGGATGTTTAAAGGTCACATAGCCAAACAGATTCCCCTTCAAACTGCACTCCTTCTTTACCATCTCGACTGCTGCGTTGCCTGGTTTGCTCCCTGTAGTGTCTGATCACGGCTAAGTCTTGACCCCAGAGCCATTTTCATTCCAACATAGTTTTTATTCCAGAACTTGCTGTTAGTTAAATGTTCTTTGTTTGGCATTTTATTTGCTGAGAGCAGCTATTGCACTTTGCCTTAGCAATAAATATACAAATGCACTCATGCTAACTAATAGGAGGGCATTGTTGATATTGCTGTGGTGTTTGTGTCTGCACAAATTCATTATGCATAAGAGAAAAAGCTAAACAATTACAATTGAATTATAAAGCAGCACTGCCAATAGTTACTGCATAAACAATGAACATTTAAAACAGGGTTAAGCACTTGTGCATAGGTCAAAATTCAGCAGTAGAGACTCATGATTTTGGTAGCATCCTATACTAATTTAAACTGTATTTAATGATACCAAGGGGGATGAACGACGTTTATCCCAGTCACATGGCATCCTTGTCCTTGGATTAATATCTGTCAGCACACTCCGCAGGTTTTTTTTTCCCGCATGATGCACTAAATCTTTTATATCCCTATATATGTCTTATGTTATCTGACATGTAATAAAGATGTGAAATGTGACTGTTCAGTCTGAAAGAACTGGTTGACTTTAAGTTTGTGTACTCTTTGAAAGCCTAGCATTCCTATTATTAGCACGTGGTCCAACCATACTTTGTAGTTTGACTCTTATTTTCATCTAAGTTGCAAATTGGCTCTTACAGTAATGTCTCTTAGTTGGGGTGCTGAGCAAGATGTAACTGTGTTGGGAAAAGAAAGAAATGATGAGCCATTACTTTAAAAGGTGGGTTATTGTCAGCCATGCTGCAGGGTTCTGTATCTGTTTACTGACATTTTTCTTCTTAATGGGTTAGCACAGGAGACTTGTGCAGCATTTCAAATATCTTATGCAAGACGGGGACAGAAAGTGAGAAATCTGCTAAATAGTGCTACTGTGTTTTATAGATAGTTTTTTGCTGTAGTTATTGTAATGATAAAATGGATCCTCCAAGGGTGCGCTTTTAGCATGTTGCGGTGTTGTACCAATGTGCTCATTGGCCTTATGGCCTGGGTTTAATCTGTAACTGAGCTGAGGCGCTAATCTGTGCTTCCCTGTGGGCTCCATTAATTAACAGTGCTTTGCTCTTTGCTCTGTGGCTCACACCAGCCAACTTCAGCAGATTTATTCGGGAACAGCGTGGACGGCTTCGTTCTAATCTCCTTGCTTATGCTTGTGAACCGAAAACAGGAAGGGGGAAAGTTTTTATTGCCCTGGCCTGTGGGAGGGGTGGCAGTGCCAGGTCCTCTGTGTTTAAGGGTGATGCAGCACGGTGTGCCTTGATGCCTCTGCCAGGTGGAGTGTTAAGTGTAAGGCTCTAAAGGCACCTGGTGAAAAGAAGAGATCTGATACTACTTTTATGGGTTAGCTTTAGGATAATGTGTTTTTATTACTTGGGCAGCCAAATTTAAAAGATGGTGACTGGGAGTATGGGTGGAATGTGATAGTAAAATTAAGTGGTGCAGTAAATTTACCATGAAGTGCTGAGAATAGCTGGAAACATATAAAATGAGGTCTTTTCAATCTTTATTTTCCACCAGACTACTATATAATATCATAATCTCCTGCCTTTTCCCCCACAAAAGTAAAGGGTCAAAAATAAAAACAAGGCCCGGGAGTTTTCAGAAAAAACGAACTTTCATAAAGATTCCATTTGTTGTAGTTCTAGGTTCTCAACTTTTTTCCCCTCATTACCAGAATTGTCATTTAGATTCATATATTTGAATTAAACTTTCTATTGTCAGTCTGAATGGATTGTGGGCTTAATTAATCTTTTTATCTGCGATGTGGTTGGAATGATTTAGCTGTAGACCGCAGCAACATATTTATTAGCCATATATTAGTTCTCTGCAAATGACCTTGCTTTTTGTAACTGTTTCACTCACATGTATGCAGTGAATGTTTTGTTTTTGTGTCTGTCATCATGCCCTCTGGAGGACTGGCTCTTGACCTTCTTAAAAGTTTATAACAACTTGTTTTTCAAATTGAATCAGAGGTAAAATGTTGTTTATTTTATTAAATTAGGAAGGACTGCTCAGAGCTTACAGTGACCAATTTGTATATTGAAAAAATTTAGTCTTGGTACCTCTGGTTGTTTTCTGCAACCTCTTGCTTATGTGTCTCAAGTTCACTGCTTTTTGGCCTGCTTATGTATTTGGTCTTTGAAGTTTTAGATGGACTGTAATTAGATTTGTGTGATATTTTATTATGTGTTTTGCAGGAAGACAGTGACTTTGAACAGGCGTGTAATTACTGGTGTGTGTTTAAGACACCCCAGTAGGAATGGTGGTAGAAATGGCAAAGTGGTGGCAGCACAGTTATGGAGGCAGTGTCACCTTGGTGAATAGAATGAAGTTCAAAGTTTTTTGGCAACTGAATGCTCAAGGTTGAAAAGAAAAACAAATGAGTACAGAACTGGACCACCTGGAAAAGGATAAGGACAGTATTAGGCAGCAGGCAAACAGAGGTTAACCTGGATGGGAAGCAAGTCAGGAAGGATTCCAAAAAAGCAGTGGAGCACTTTGTTGCATCACAGTTGAGGCTCTGCAAATGAATGAATGAATCCATCCTGTCACTGTCCAGTCTGCTGCCATGTCTGCCACCTGCTTTTGTCCCATTTGCCCAGTCTGAGGTCCTATGTGGAGAAGCCTTGACGGGCACCCCCCCGAGGAAAAGGTGTGTGACTCTCCTATCGAGTAGCTTTAGCCCCTTCTTGACAGTAGATGCCAAGTAGTGTTCTTTGGGAAGCTCCATTTATTTATTTATTTATTTTCTGCTTGTGCACCAGTGAGCCATCCAAACACGACCTATTTTTAAGTAAATAGATGCTTATTGAAAATATTCTGTTTAACTACTTTGCCTAAAGGTACAGAAGCAGGTTTTCTTATGGGATTTACACCCTAAGTTTCTTGCTGTCTTATGCAGCATCCTTACACAAACAGTACTGTATGTACTTGTGGCAAACAAAGCTAACATCACTCTGATTAGTAACTCGTAAAGCTTAAAATATTTCTTAAAGCTTAAAATATTTCTTGACACTAAACCAAGGTTGCAAGTATATCTGAAAACTTTGCTGCTTATCTCTTTTTAACTGTCCCTTTAAACAACTATGTATATTTACTGGCATAATTTTCAAATACTTTATATATTTTTATAAAGCTAATTTTACTACACATCACTGTATGGCACAACACTTCAGCAGTGGAGCTACAAAACAGTTGTGGGGCAGAGATGGACAAAATAGTTTTAGTGTAACAGTGACAGTCTATGTAGCACTGTTAGTTATGGTCTTGGGTTAAAATAAATCCGAGAACTGTAATATAAAATATAACATGGACTGTCCAGTTAGTACAGTGGAGCCGAGGGATGTGGGCTGGCCTGTATCTGAGTTTTTTTTTTTTTGTTGTTTTTTTTGTTTTTTTTTGGACAGCATACAGTGTTATGTAATCCATAGGAAGGTTGGTCTGCACATTAGTAGGGATTACTGTGGCATTACTGTGTTGAAGTGCATTAGCTGTGTATTAGATGGAGTACAAACTAATACACAGACCAAAATGTATATTTAATTGCCCATAATTTTAAGATAACATTTATATGTAATAGGGAAAAAATCCTTTCAAAATGACTATAATACACATTGGGAATGTTTTTAAAAAAAAAAAAAAAAAAAAAAAAAAAAAAAATAGATGTAAGGTTAGAACTGTTTAATCCGAGACAGGATGATAAAGAGACAGGATGATGAAGACAAATGATAAAAAACATTGCTCTTTGTTCTCACTGAAATGTTTTAAGAGCAAACTAAATTAATCCAACCTAACTATAATGACAAATGCTCAGGAAACAGCTCTGTCCTTAATGAGGAATTGCATGACAATTGCAAAAATGTCTGCATAAATGCATACTTTCATAACCATTAGGCTTTATTGCAGTGGTTTGAAACAATGGCCAAATCACATCTTAATGCAAAGGAAGCGTTCAGGTTAATCTTTAATCTACATTTGTGGCAAATAAGTGTGCTTCAATAAGGATAATTGTCTCTTGATGCTACTTTGGGTGACTGCAAGGTGTACTTTGCAGAGGGTTGGGGGGATGTGTGTTTCCTGATTGGGGAAGATGCATGCTGTTCAGACTTTAAATTTTTTTTTTTGCTTGAACAGTAATTTACAGAGGCAGGATCTATTTAGGAGTAAATATACTGCTGAAGAATGTTGTGTTAAAAGAAAGACAGGATAGGCACAGTACTCGCCCCTTTCCTCTTCACCCTATGCACTGCGGACTACAGTTATAACACGGACACTTGCCATCTCCAGAAGTTCTCGGACGACACTGCCATTGTTCGTCGAGTGTCAGAAGGGAACGATCTGGAATACAGGGGGGTCATCAATGACTTTGTCAGCTGGTGCGAACAGAACCATCTTCGCATCAATGCCAGCAAGACGAAGGAGCTGGTGATTGACTTCAGCAAGAAGTCACCCCCTATTACGGCAGTGACCATCCAGGGTTTGTTCATTGAGACGGTGGAGGAGTACAAGTACCTGGGTGTTCACTTCAACAATAAACTGGACTGGTCCACAAACACGGAGGCACTTTTATAAAAAAGGGTCTAAGTTGCCTTCACCTGCTAAGGCGACTGAGGTCCTTTGGGGTTAACAGGACTCTTTTAAGGACATTCTATGACACTGTGGTAGCGTCTGCTATCTTTTATGCTGTGGTCTGCTGGTGTGGCGGAATTGCGGAGAGGGACAGGGGGGAAACTCAACAGACTGGTCAAGAGGGCCAGCTCTGTCCTGGGCTGTTCTCTGAAGCCAATCGAGCAGGCTGGGGAGGAGAGGATGTTGTCCAAGCTGACATCAATCATGGACAACACCTACCACCCCTACATGAGTCTGTACGAGCACTGAGTAGCTCGTTCAGCGGCAGACTCTTACATCCACAGTGCAGGAAGGAGCGCTACCGCAGGTCATTCCTACCAGCAGCTGTCAGACTGCACAACGCAGTCTAAATTGGTTAATTTATTTATAAATTATTTATGTATATAGGGTTATTTTATTTTATTTGTGTACATAGATTACTAACTTAATTGTTCTTGTCCTTCTTACTAACTACTTGTTCTTCTCCTGTATTCCCCTTGTGATAAGAGCTCTGTAACACCTAAATTTCTCATTCGTGGGATAATAAAGGTTTTATTCTGTTCTCTACATGGTCTTTCCGGTGGTGCAGTACTTCTCTCTGCAAGACATGGTCCTTTGAACTTGCTAAATGGCCTGGCTGCTTTGCTTGCAGTCAGGAATGCAGGTCTGCTTTAGCTTAGAAGTCTGCCTATAAGTGGAGTGAAGAAATTCCAGCAAGTGACATTGAATGACACTCACAAAACAAATTGTTGTTTAATTGTTATGGACTCCTGTAGCTGTCAGGTTAATCCTAGTGAAATGGTTAGGCAGGACAGTTAGGCTTGTTTATCCACTGCAACCCTCAGTTGGAGACAGGTTCAGCCCTCTCCCAAAAAGAGGCAGTGTTCTACCTACTCGCATGCTGCTATGTTTGAAATTTCAAGATGTCAAAGTGTCGCAAGTCCTTCTGCACTATCAAAATCAGTTTGACTAATTCATTGAAAGCCGCTTTAACATTGTTAGATATGTGGCATTCAACCAGAATTTCATAACTAGTCATGTAACCGGTAAAGGGGTAGAACCTTAGCATATAACAGTGATGTGACTCATGGAAGTGAGGGGTGTTTCAGATGGCATGGTCATGAAGGGTGGGGAAAAAAGCTGACAAAAAAAGTATGGAATGCAGCTCTTCTGTGTATTTTTCTACATCTGGGTCTGACTTAGGGGTGGCACTTCTTGGTGAGGCAGGAAATAAATGTAGAATTGATCTGTGAGCCAGGCACAGCCAGTGACAAATTGCCCAGGTCACAAAGTCTTGGATCATTGTTCTCATTTTCAGGAAATTGAAGAATGTGTTTTCTCCAGCCAGCCCTTTAACTGTTTATGTCCCTTCTCATTTTGTCTGCTCAAGCAGTGTGAATATGTCTGAAGAAGCAATGACTTGAGTTAGCTAATGGCTGGGTCATATTTGTTTTTTAAAAAAAAAAAAAAAAAAAAAAAAACACCTTATTTAAGTTGGTGAAGAAAATTTTATTCTTTATCCTGACTGTCATTGCTCTACCAACTGAAGGATGATGACAAAATCTGGTTCCCCATTCAGATTGTTGGGTTGTGTGATGCTCAGCTCTTTATTTCTCGGGAGTGGAGCGTGGGCACCGGCACAGCACTGTGTAGGCTGCTATAAAGGCTCATCCAACACAGGAGAGTACTGTAGGACAGAAGCTAAATACTGTACATGTACCCCGAACTATGCTAGTTGAAGTACAGGACTCTGAAAGGAGGTTCTTAACCAGATTTGAGGCAGAAACATTTGAAAGTAGCTTTAGTGATATGGTACTACCACATATATTTGGAGCAATGCAACATCCAGGAAATGAGCAGAGGTAGAGAGGAAACAGATTGCCTTCCAGAAATGTGTGATGCAACTGTGTTACACATTGATCTACTGGCAACACGTGTACCTACAGACTATGCAGTCTTAGCTGTCTTTTTATCTGTGGGGAAATCAAGCAATAAATGCCTTTATTTCAGTGTAGGGAAAGGACAGCTGAGAAATGATGGACCACCTTAATAATGTAGGAGAGCCTTGTAATTGTGGTGTGCTTCTCCAATTAAATTTGAAGTAATGTTCATTACATCAGAGTTTGATACATTAAATACCCTGACAAAAATCTTTTTTTATGGTAATGTTTGGAGTCAGAATGTTCTGAAAATCATAATATTTAAAATGTCATACAAGTTCAAGAAAATTTGTCAAACTGTAGATGAAACGGACCATTCTAAAGCAAAATTTACCTGCAATGGCATCCATTTTTGTTCTGGAAATTTCAGTGGTGTGCACAGAGTTTACCTTTGCATGCATGCACCAGCTACAAACTGTCACATCGTACATGTGAGTGGTGCATAATTACTTAACTGCTCAAAGAAATGTCTTTTGAGGGTAAGTGCCAGCAACACCCTGAACTTTTTGCGTTGTGCTTCCTGTTCTTCTAACAGGTGGAGTGTGCATCTGTGTGCTCTACAGTCAGCGGAGGCAACAGTTTCCTGCTGCCACTGCTTTTACTGTCTGCCTGCTAATACCACTTAATCCATTCACCAACAGCTCAGTTTAATGGACGGATTACCGTGCATCTCCAAACAACACCCAATCGGTTCTCATTCCGGCTCATGCAATTGTAATTCTGGTAAATCTTAATTAATTTCAGCGTGGATTTTTGTATCTAGACTGATCTCCAGGCTATCAGTGTGCCATGTTACGTGGGTATGAGTCTCGCCATTGTAATCTGGGCTAATGCAAGACCTTTCAGGCAAAGGTTGTGTTGATTTTAATGAGATATATATAATATAGGGCTTTAATATTTTACTCTCTGTTAGAGGTGTGTATAATTAAGGTTACTACGTCTCCTGTGGTTCAGCTCTCTGGAGACCCTCTGCCTACCTGCCATCCAGCCAGGATTTTCTATTCTATACTGAAAGGTAAAGGGCAAAGGGGCACATCCCAGAAGACCTTCATCCATGAACTAGCTGGAGCCTGAAACTAAAGCTCTCCTTTCTAAATGTTGTTCTCCCTGGGTTTGTTTTCTCTCTGAAATCAGCATGCAACAGATCTGTTTTTTAAGATCATGTGTTTGTTAGGTACCCCTCATGGAACTGAAGGTTTTGGTTCTCTGAAGCAGCTGGTTTGAAAGGGCCAGAGAGTTCCTAAACAACTTGGTCTTTTAAAATTCATTTTTGAGGTTTAATTGATCTGCTCATTGTCTATTCTTTCTGCATGTATTTTCTCATCTCCTTAATCGGTTTGTGCTTACAGCTGTATGCTGTGATTTCTGTGGCACAATGGGATCAGACAGAGAGGATTTCATAAACGCTAGTGCAGAGCCCACCGGGGACGAAATGGGACGGAATTATCAGTAGCCTGAAAACAACATCCAAACCGAATGGGTGCGCTGAATGCAAGTTGGCAGCATACAGGGCATCCTCTTGTGGTACTTGACCATCATGGCAAACCAAATAAAACTGACACCTGAGTTCTGAGAACTTTTAAATGCATTTTCTCTACTACAAGGCATTTCGTGTTACTAATTAAGTGGGAGTAAAAAAATTTCCAGTGATGAAAATTATTTGAACTGATGTTCACTGAGATGGATAGTTTGCAAGTAAAATCCTACAGGGAGAGTGCGTGGCTCCCACGCAGAACTGAGGGGAATGCCAGTCTGCCATACAAATCCTTCTTAATCAGTTGCCTCGGAGTGCATCAACTGGCTTTTTGCTAGAAGAGATTTGGAAGATGTATGTTTGCCTCTGTCAAAGCTGCTGGAGACAGAGGAATGTTGTCATATACTGTACATTAGTGTTGCCAGTCAGACTGCTGAAAAATCTCCTGGTCTGTGTTCTTAGTCATTTACTTTTTGCTTCTGTGAATTGTGTTTTAGTAAAAACAAGCGTGTGTGTTTGAGGGAAGGGTTTTCCAGCCTAGTTCTGCCCTCCTCCAGTTTCAGCTGTTCTGGACAACTGTGCTGTTGAAGTGTTTGACACTTATTTGCAGTGTTTTACAAATGCTCCCCTGGTCTCACATGGGCCTCTCCAGCAATATTAGGCTGATTCAGACTTGGCAGGAACACTTGAGCTGAGGGGAATTTTTACCACGGTCTTCTGAGCCGGCACTGAGTATTTCATTCTCTGTCTACAGGGACCAGGACTAGCTGCAGTGACGACTGTACTTTATGTGAAACCAGCTGCCAAACAACCTCTACCACTCTGACAATATTTTTTTTAGTGTTCTTTAAATCCCATTAGGACTGTCACTGTTGTGCAGAGTTTAAAAAAAAAAAAAAAAAAAAAAAAAGTAATATTGTTATGGTCATTCATAATTTGTGCCACTCAGTTACTTGAAGTTGATACGACACTTGTGTGCAAAACCTGGAACTGATAAGATGGTGAGGCTGAGTGGAAACTCTTTGTGTTGTCAGTCCTCTCCATTACACTCATGTTGTATGTAATAATGTTCTGGTTTTGCTAAACATTTTTGGTGCACTGCTCGCATTTAAGAATTATGTTACTGCAGTTAAATTTGCCACAAAGAAAGGAGAGATAACAAACTTGACAGCCACACTTCCTCAACTTGTTTTGACTGGTAACGAATTTAGGCTTTAATAAGAATGTACTAAAAAAAAAAAAAAAAAGGCAGAAAATCTTTTATTTCTTCTTAATATTAGTGGGGAAAAATGTGTCCTAAATCATTGGGCTTATTAGATTTTACAAAAAATAGACTGAGGTGCTGAATTCTTTATGCCAGTAGATTTGTTCAATTTAAAATGAACATGTTAGATATTTTTCATGTTTGTCTGTGAAGTGATGGGTAATGGTGTGTAAGGAAATCATGACTCTGCACTGGCAATAGGAAGCGGGGAAGAATCATGTGTAAAAAGACAGGAAATGTAATAACATGAAATGTTTCCTATGTATCATTGTTCTGGCAAGCAATTGAAACTTAATGGATGACTTTATAAAGTTTCCCTGTGGAAATACTGTCATGTTATAGGATTGTTTTAATGCCCATCATTTTGTTCCATTACATTAGAGTTTGTCTTAGGACAAAACCGAGATCAGTCCATCAATCCATTTTTATATTAATCCAGATAAAAACAAAATCATTTTTCATGTTAATCCACATTAATACTTGCCGCCAAGTTTAAAAAGCAAGCAAAAACAATTTTTAATAATTAGAATTTAAAAATATAATTTAATCTAATTTGCCTTTGCAAATAAAGTCAAATGGAGATGCAGGTCTGAATAGATCTGTTGGTGAACACCGTAATTTAAAGCACCAGTATCATTTTATAATCATGCTGTGATTCTTTATGTTTTATTTTTTTGGCACTCTCTGTACACATAACTGCTTTATTAGCAAGCGTTGGAAATGCTTCAAATGTGTCTGTAATGAGATTCAATGTGTGAGCGATAATTGGTGTGCCCTGCTTTACTCCTGAATGTTGGTAACATGAACACCGCCCCTCCACCACGAGTTCAAAAGGTTTCATTTACTCAGCAGCTGGGAATGCCTGGTGTAGAGACCGGTGTGAGTTTGAGCACAGGATTGTGGCTGATGTTAAGGGTAAATTTGTTTAAACTTGATGGGATTGTCAAAATGACCTGGGAAGGCCTCAGAACTACGTTTTCATAAGAGAGAAAAGATTAAGGGTCCTTTATCACCCTTGTTCTAAATCACAGAATGGCAACAAAGCACGCATTTTATTATGCATACTGTGATCATAGTTAGAAGGCATACCTTTGTGTTTTTATTTATTTATTTATTTATTTATTTATTTATTTATTTTAACTGTGCGAGTAATTAATAGGACAGCAATATAACTAAATACTTAAGGCTTTGAGTATGTAAAGAATAGACATTTACTGTGTCTATGGATAGCCATTAGTAAGCGGGACTTTTTTAGAAATTGGGGAGTTTTGTGTCAGCAATGTTTCTGTTCTTCACTTGTGAAAGCAAACAGCTAAGTTTTGAAGGGAACTTCCTTCAAAATTCAGTCGTTACAAATGCTAATTTCAAACAAAATGATATCAGAGCATGAAATTCCTCCTGAACAAAGTTGCAGGTTTCTGTTTAAAACAATCTGAAGATGAAAGAAATCATATAGCGATTGGCAAAATAGTTAATATTTTTTGGTTTGAGTTTTTAATGAGGAGAGTTCCGGCTCATTCCAACAAAGGCTTAGTGTTTCCGAAATACACGTTTGCTGAGCAAAACTTTTTAATATTGAAGATGCTGGGAGGATCCACGTACCTGTAAAATAACTGCTTGTCAGCACTTTGTTATATTTGATTTTATCACAGACAGTATAACTACTGTGCTGAGGACTTCCTGGAAGCCCTGCCTTCCAGTGATAATGTAACTTTGCATCGGCCTTGGAGTTTTGAAATGTTGGTCGAGCATGAGTTCGAATCCAGCTCAATGTGTGTGCAGGTTGCATGTTCTCCCCATGTCTGCATGGGTTTTGTCCAGGTGCTCTGGATTTTTCCCACAGTCCAAAGACATGGGTTTCAGGCTGATTGGTAAGTCTAAGGTCTCCCCCACTTCAGTCTGTGAATGAGCAGTGCAGCAGCCAGAATAGTCTGATGCTTACACAAGATGCAATTTCCAGGTCTGAAATAGACAGTCATATATTACATGGTCCCTCTATCCAAGTTCCCCTCTCAGCTTTTTCCTCTGAATTGGCTGATGGAAACGAGTTGTGTAGTTTGGTGCAGCCGTTCTCCTCATAGGCCAGTTAGTACAGGTTCCAGATATGCAGTAGACAGTCCCCTGGAAGACTTACACCATCCTCCTACTAAGAAAACTTGCCTTTTTCTTTTAACAAGCGACACTGTGGTGGCTAGAAACAGCAGTGTTGAGTGGTCTTGACTTGGCGGAGAATCGTAGTGGATGGGATGGTATAAAAGCGTTAAGTACTTTTTCATGTATAATAGCACCATCAGGCATGTGTAATATAACAGCATCCAATGCTAATTTGTTAAACTATGCAGCTCCCAGGTAGATGGAAATGAGCTTTAAAGAGATTGTGGCAAATGTATGGTAGCTTATGAAAAGCAGCAACACTTCATCTTTGGTGTGACAGACACCTTCCAGGCTTTCCTCAAGGTCTCCTTATGCCACTGAGGCACCTGCTACTGCTATGAGTCAAGCAAGCCAGTGTCAGTCCTGTTGAAACTTAGCAGCTAAACAAAAACAATAGCAACATGGTGACAGCAGTCACATCTCAGAATTAAGTATCTGAAATGACCCAAGGTGTCAGAGGAAGATGTCTCTTTTGTGCAAGGGAGGTCATGCACTTTGGAGCACAGTGCATGTTGCTTCTAACATGGACTAACAGAGCCTAAGAATCACCAGCTTTCTATCCACGCTCACAGGTGTAGTCACAGCCTTCCCTCCAGTTTAACCGAAATGCAACTGTGTACAACAGAGAAATAATGACTAGATGCTGTAATGTGCCCAAATGTTAGTAGTTATAAAACGAAACTGTCCACAGTGCCACCTCAAAAACAAACACTGCCAGAGCAAACCTTTAAGTGAGCAAACTTAACTTCACAGTATCTGTATTTTATAATGCAAATAACATCAGACTTTTTTTTTTTTTTTTTTCTTCTTCCCGTTTCCTTTGAAACCATTTCACTTTACTCTTATGAAGGGTCTATGTGGACCGTAAAGGCCCTTAGCAGGCCAGGTAAATAATTTCCTTTATGAAATTGGAATTTCAGCAACATTTAGAATCACAGGAGAGTAGATGTAGACTTTTTGAAGGTCATATTTGCCTTAGGAGAGGGCTCGCGTTAATGATTCTGAGGCATGGAAATGAAAAAGTATAGGTAGCAGCCTGCTGGTTATGTGAGGAACCTGGCAGCAGAGCTACTGTCTGCTCCACTCATATTACTCCTCATCTGTTTTTGTTGCCATTTCCTGTGAGCTGTTTGCGCATGCGGCCTGAGCTGGTGGTTCAAATCTGCTCAGTAATTTTATTTTCCGCGGATTCACTCTGGAGAGAATTCCAGCCTGGGGCCTGTTCTCTTCTTTAATGTGGTCCCTGGCAAAAGTAAATGGAATTGGGAGTGTGTTTCCCCGCCTGATGAAATCACACGCAGAGCCGGGGGACACCGTCACCTAGCGACCCCGTGACCTCGACCTCGACACACGCCTGGTTGTCGCATTGATGGAGTGCTGTGTTGTGGAAAACATGCGTGCAGTATGCTGACTCTCGACTACAGTGCCGATTTGCTCATGCTTGACCAGGTGAGCGTGGCCCGATGTGGCATGACTTGGTTCACTTTCCCCCCCAACTCCCCCAGCAGACGGCCTACTTGCTTACATATGAAGCATGCCAGCGCAGGTTCATTATATACCATGAGAAGATGACCTGAGATGCCATGACATTATTACAGGCCCTGGTTGCTTTCCTGTACTCTGTGCACTCCTGGACAACCAGACTATGTCTTTCCCCTTCTTGCCCCTCCACTGAAGAACTGTAGGCTTTTCATAAAAAGCAGAAGTTTCATGTTTTGCAGCCTTTGTGACAAGGACCATTATCATTGCTATATGGAGCATGCCTCTGTTTGGGGTAAATCCTCTTTTTGTTGCTGCTGATGATTAAATAAGCTGTCAACTGGCCCAAAGATCTCCGCTCAGTCAGGGTGGCTGCTGCTTGGTGCACAAATGCATCTCATAGAAAACCTTGTTCACACAGTCCCATGTAGTTATGCCCTTTTGTGTCCAAACAGAACCCCATTTCCTATCACAGGTGCTCATATATATATATGAACGTGAGTGTCAGTTTTATTTTATTTTTTTTTCTTGTTTCGAAAATTGCAAAGATTTTGCTCTAACTTGTTTTATATATATTTTCATTTTTAGTTTGTATGGCTGATGACGTTACAAGCAGTGGCTCTGTTTCTTCTTCTTTCAGCCGCTCCCGTTAGGGGTCGCCACAGCGGATCAATTGTTTCCACTTCTTACTGTCCTCTGCATCTTTTTCCGTTGCACCCACCACTTGCATGTCCTCCTTCACCACATCCATAAATCTCCTCTTAGGCCTTCCTCTCTTCCTCTTGCCTGGCAGCTCCATCCCTAGCATCCTTCTCCCAATATATCCCGACTCTCTCCTCTGCACATGTCCAAACCAACGCAATCTCGCCTCTCTGACTTTGTCTCCAAACCGTCTAACCTGTGCTGCCCCTCTAATATACTCATTTCTAATCCTGTCCATCCTCGTCACACCCAATGTAAATCTTAAGATCTTTAACTCTGCCACCTCCAGCTCTGCCTCCTATCTTTTGGTCAGTGCCACCGTCTCCAACCCATATAGCATAGCTGGTCTCTCACTACCATCTTGTAGACCTTCCCTTTCACTCTTGCTGGTACCCTTCTGTCACAGATCACTCCTGACACTCTTCTTCACCCACTCCACCCTGCCTGCACTCTCTTCTTTACCTCTCTTCCATACTCCCCATTACTCTGGACTGTTGATCCTAAGTATTTAAATTCATCCACCTTCGCCAACTCTATTCCCTGCATCCTCACCATTCCTCTGCCCCCCTTCTCATTTATGCACATGTATTCTGTCTTAGTCCTACTGACCTTCATTCCTCTTCTCTCTAGAGCATATCTCCACCTCTCCAGGGTCTCCTCAACCTGCTCCCTACTCTCACTACAGATCACAATGTCATCCGCAAGCATCATAGTCCACGGTGACTCCTGTCTGATCTCATCTGTCAACCTGTCCATTACCATTGCAAACAAGAAAGGACTCAAAGCTGATCCTTGATGTAATCCTTCCCCCACCTTGAAAGCATCCGTCACTCCTACCACAGGCCTCACCACTGTCACACTGTCCTTGTACATATCCTGTACCACTCTTACATACTTTTCTGGCACACCCGACTTCCTCATACAATACCACAGCTCCTCTCTAGGTACCCTGTCATATGCTTTCTGTAAGTCCACGAAGACACAATGCAACTCCTTCTTATCTTTTCGGTACTTCTCCATCAACACCCTCAGAGCAAACATCGCATCTGTAGTACTCCTTCTCGGCATGAAGCCATACTACTGCTCACTAATCGTCACCTAGCTTCCACTACCCTTTCCCATAACTTCATGCTGTTGCTGATCAATTTTATCCCTCTGTAGTTACTACAGCTCTGCACATCACCCTTATTCTTAAAAATTGGTACCAGTACACTTCTTCTCCACTCCTCAGGCATCGTCTCACTTTCCAAGATTCCATTAAACAATCTGGTTAAAAACTCCACTGCCATCTCTCCTAAACACTTCCATGCTTCCACAGGTATGTCATCTGGGCCAACAGCCTTTCCATTCTTCATCCTCTTCATAGCTGTCCTAACTTCCTGCTTGCTAATACATTGCACTCCCTTATTCATAATCCCTACATCATCCAACCTTCTCTTGTTCTCTCATTCATCAGCCCCTCAAAGTACTCTTTCCATCTGCTCAACACACTCTCTTCGCTTGTGAGTACATTTCCATCGCTATCCTTTATCACCCTAACCTGCTGCACATCTTTCCCAGCTCGGTCCCTCTGCCTAGCTAATCGGTACAGGTCCTTTTCTCCCTCCTTAGTGTCCAATCTCTTATACAATTCACCATACATCTTTTCTTTAGCCTTTGCCACCTCTCTCTTCACCCTATGCCTCATCTCCTTGTACTCCTGTCTATATTCTTCATCTCTCTGTCTATCCCACTTCTTCACCAGCCTCTTCCTCTGTATACTCTCCTGTACTTCCTCATTCCACCACCTTATCCTCCTTCCTCTGTCCAGATGTCACACCAAGCACCTTTCTAGCTGTCTCCCTTACCACTTCTGCTGTACATGCCCAGCTCACTGGTAACTTTTCACTGCCTCCCAATGCCTGTCTTAATTCCTCCCTGAACTCCACCTTATAGTTTTCCTTTGTCAACTTCCACCATTTGATCCTTGGTTCTGCCCTCACTCTCCTTCTCATTTTGATCTCCAATGTCATCCTACATACCACCATCTTATGCTGCCTAACTATGCTTTCCCCTGCCACCACTTTGCAGTCTACAATCTCCTTCAGCCTGGCCCTCCTGCATAAGATATAATCCACCTGTGTGCATCTTCCTCCGCTCTTGTATGTCACCCTGTGTTCCTCCCTCTTCTTAAAATACGTGTTTACTACAGCCATGTCCATCCTTTTTGCAAAATCCACAACCATCTGACCTTCTGTGTTCCTCTCCTTGACACCATACCTACCCATCACCTCCTCATCTCCTCTGTTCCCTTCACCAACATGCCCATTGAAATCCGCTCCAATCACCACTCTCTCTCCCTCAGGTACACTCTTCGCCACTTCATCCATATCACTCCAGAATTCTTCTTTCTCATCCATCTCACACCCAACTTGCGGGGCATATGCACTAACAACATTCAGCATCACATTATCAATTTCCAGTTTCATAACCATCATTCTGTCAGACACTCTCTTCACCTCCAAGACACTCTTGACGTACTGTTCCTTCAGGATAACCCCTACCCCGTTTCTCCTCCCATCCACACCATGGTAAAACAGTTTAAACCCCCCTCCGATGCACCTAGCCTTACTCCCCTTCCATTTGGTCTTTTGCACACACAATATATCAACCTTCCTTCTCTCCATCATATCAGCAAGCTCTCTCCCTTTACCAGTCATACTACCAACATTCAAAGTTCCTATCCTCACGTCCACTCTCTTAACCTTCCTCCTCTCTTCCTCCTTCTTCGGCCAGCAGTAGCCCAATTTCCGCCAGCACCCTGTCGGCTAGTAGTGCTGGTGGTGGTCGTTGTTAACCCGGGCCTCAACCGATCCGGTGTGGAAATTTCTATGTTTGTCCGCATATTTGGTTTGGCAAAATTTTTTACGCCGGATGCCCTTCCTGACGCAACCCTCTCCATTTTCCGGGCTTGGGACCGGCACAAAGAAATGCACTAGTTTGTGCATCCCCTTGGATTGAATCTGTTTAAAGATTAATATTATTGTTATAATTACTAAAAGATGTTGATGTCTGATTTAATGAAACCTGTTGTGAAATGAGGACAGTTCCACTTGGAATTCATTATCATTTGTGAATTTGATGTTGAAGGGAACTCTCTTGTACTGTACCTTTCAATTTCTGCCATTGAGCCGCACACTCTGAGCATGGCGGCTTGCCAGCCTTTTAAACTGCTTCAGGAAACTCCTGGCCAAGTGACGCTGTGCGGCTCTGGATCCTGATACTAACCGATCTTAAACATAAACTTATTAATAAGCTGAGCCACTTGGGAGCTCAACTCCTCAGCTTTTACTCCAGGGGTCTTTGCAGATTTATTTATTGCATGTAGTGTATGTGGCACACTTTCCAAACATAATGTTATATAATGGACCTCACTCAAATGGCTTATGACATTGAACACGTGTAGGTGTTTTGATTAGCTGCGGCTTTATAACCTCCTTAAACCTTACACAGGCATCCAACTACTGGTGCTGCAAACCACTAGAGAGCCTGCTACAGCGTTGCATGTTCAGAGAATTCAGGCAACCCCCACCCCAAAAACAACACAATTTTACAGTCAAAAATTTTTGTCAAAGCCCAAGAAGCACATCCTTGTTGCGCCATCTCTCAAAAGATACACCTGGAAATCTGCAAACCTTCTTGCAAACAATAACCAGGTGTTTGACTGCAAAGTAGAGATTCACAGCAGTAATAAGGAATATATCAAAGTCAGCACAGCATGATTTTCCTTAAGGAGGAAGTTGTAACCCATTGCCCTTTGAACATTGTGTTGTGTAGATGTGCTGATTCAGGAAATACAGTAGGTTTGGTGGCTGATACTATCCTGGAGATGATCGCAGAGGCCTGTTTCCAGGGACGTGAAGTATGGTGAGGGCTGCCTGAAGCCTATGCAGTGGTCAAAGTGAGCAACAGTGACTCTTACTAACAGAGATGCTAATTCCTTACTGGGAAAATCATCTCTACACATTGCCTGTCTTATTGAACCCTTCGCCTTTGCCTCACGACATATGGACAGACCCACTTTCCAGTGTTTGCTGTAACGTTGGCACTGCTTGGATGAGTTTGCTTGTACACAGGTGCAAGGAATGTTCCACTGGCCAGGCTGCTATTTTTCAGCCCTGATGGACATGGGTGAAGCGGCAGTCAGGCTGCCCTGGGCACAGCCACCCACCTGCTGGTGCTTTATTGCTCTGTGGAGCACTAGCGTTTATCTTTGGTTTGTCTATCTTACTCATTATTACCCGCCTGTTTACAAAATTTCTCAGGGTGTTGTCCTCGTCTGATCGCAGTTTTGATAATTTCCACCACCCTCCCAAGCACATACCGAGGTTCCTGACCTTGAATGAGTGTACAGCTTTCGTGTTAACTGGTGTAGTAATGTAGGAGCAGGCTAATACTGGGCTCAGAGGTATTAACTTTTAATGACTAAATAAAAGAATATTGTGATGGGTCCATTTGTAGCAGTGACCTGATGTGTGTTTGCACGAAAATGTTACACTCCTGCTGGATGCCGTTCTGTGGTTGGAGCTGCAGTTCTCTTCATCGTTCTTCTCTCCCAGTGCTTAGGAAGACAGTAAGCAGCACCAGCAAGAGCTCATCTGTCTCTTTCTCGCTGAGTTCTAATTTTAGCAGCACACCCATCTTCCTGCTTTCTTTAGCCATAGCATGTCCTGCATTTGGTGGCTGGATGTGGTGTGGTGCTGGGATCTGTGCTATTCGCACCTCTTTCTCACCCCCTCTGAGCCAAGAGCCTCTTCCTCTGATGCACTGGAGTTTATATCACAACCCCAGGAGCTCTTCAGATCTCCAAGGCTTTATTTACAGGAGGAGGTGGCAGGCACTGATAAATTGGACAAAGTCCAATCATAAAACTTGCATCTGCCAGTGTCACGGTTAGGAAGGTCTGCTAAAGAGAATGACAGTTCTCTACTGAGAGCTGCTTATTCCCCAGTTAATTTCTTCTCCTTTGTCTGTCTTATCTGAAGTCTCCTAAATTTAAACACAACTGGACTGAGCCGTTCTTTGTTACTGTGTGCTATTTGTTCATTTGGACTAATATAGAAAATTGTGAGTTGTGTAAGGATGGCCAGGTTGTGGTGACATTGACAGGGGATGGAGCAAGTCACAGAGAAGTTGAGTGCCTCCTAAATGATAAGATACCTGACATTCAGTGACGGTGCTGGGGTCAGGTCCATTTATTTCTATATGATTTCTATATAATTTTTTAATAAGGTCTTTTTGATATTCAGTTGGACACTTACATTAATTACTATATGTCATGTATGTCCTGTTTACAATCTTTGGTTAATGAAGCAGCAATCTCCATGTGTAAAGCACAGATGTGTGAAATTGCTGAGCAGCCCTCAAGCATTATCGGACCACATTGCGGCCCCTCTGCTGCTCCTCCAAAAAAGTCCCCCCCCTTCCTGCCTGTCTCATTCCTACAGCTTTACAAATCATCATGGAATTGTATTTCATCGACTCAGGGGGGTGTAGAACTGGCCACATTGAAAGCACAGGAGCCAATTGTGGCGGTGTGTAATGTGGATGGTGGCAAAGAAGGGGAGGGGACTCGTATGTCACTTAGCTGGGCACAGCATCTCCAAGTTGGCCCAGCTACGGTGTCTGTGACTGAATTTGTTTGCCTGAATCATCTGTGACTCCAGGTGTCTAAAAGCATCAAGACAGGACCAAGAAATCCTCTTCCAGTATTACTGTATTTCAGTATTTAATATTTTAATACTTGGCATTCCAATGGATATGATAGTTTATCTCAGTTCAGCTGAAAAATGTTGCCATGTCAACCAATTTTAACTTTTTTTTTTTTTTTTTATGCATTCATTAACTTTAAAATGAATTTCTGCTTGACATTGCCCCATACTCAAATACCAGTCAATGCTTGACTGTTAACTACTTAACTGTCGTGCAGTCATGGAGGAGCTGAGATATTTCTGCATAGGTGTTTTTTTCAAAGGTGAGATATTTAGCAAGAAAAATATAGCAAACAAGATGTTAGGGTTTGTGATAATTTTTGCAAACATTAATGAGAAGGTGGCAACACTCTGTTGCAGTTTGCATTTACATCCTTATTGACCCCAAAGTTCCTCAGTTGCCTTAAGAAGTGTAATGTCTGCTGGGGTTACTTTACAGCATAGCTGGTGTTGACTTCCTGCTTCAGAAATGGAGCGATTGTTATGCCAGAAAACCTGACATCCCATCGCTCCACAAACTGGTTGATAGTGAAAGATCTCCTGTGTCTCTACAAAAGTTCACCGCTAGCTGTGCTTTCTCAGTGTTCATCTCCAGTTTGTTCCCTTTATGCCCCTCTGCCAGTGTGCTGAACTCATTTTTGTACTCTTGAGTACTGCCTGAAAATCAGACCTTCCAATGTTGTGTCATAATTTCCACAGGATCCAAAAGTGAAACAATGATTTGTATACAGAAGGAAGAGGGGTTGTGACAGTGTTTCACCATTAGGAAGCATTCACATGTGTACACAAAGATGTTTGTTCAAAAACACATTTCCTGTTTTCACAATCCATCAAAAAAAATGATGAAATCCAGGAGCAGAGACGCCATATTTTCCAACTGTCTGTATTTCATCAAGCTTGCATATAAGACGCTATAATAACTTGGACTGTTTCACTGAGCCAGACTAACTTGGACTGTGCTGGTGGCAGAACCCTTTAGGTGCTGAAGGGTGGAATGGAGACAGTGTTTCAGGCTGCCAGGCTATAACCAGTTAAGTTAGCATTGCTTTTCTTATTTTAGCCTTTAAACACGTGGATATTTTGACCTGGTTAAGAAAATAATTAAAAACAAGATCGAGTTGTTGTGGACACAAGAACAGGACCTGCTTCATTCCTCCTGTTTATGCAGCAGATTCTACTCCTTGATCGCTAAAGTTGGATTCAAGTTCATGTCCTTCTTGACTACAGGAAGAGCTTGTTTTTCCACTATTATTTGGAACTTAATCACCACCTGAAATGTTTTGCAATGTCATACTGTCCTCTATCTCCACCCTGCTCCTTATTCCTCCATCGCATGTAGACCTGTTTGCTGACTAGAGTTTATTAAAACTGAAGACTAGTCACTGTGTTAGATCAAAAATAACCTTTTACGAAACTTAAGAAGAAATTTTAAGAAGTTGCTGGATCATTAGATTCACTTGAATCACAGCAAGAATCTTTGAAAAATAGCCTTCTCAGTACGGGTTACAAGTCCTCCTTGTTAGCTAAGTAAGGAAGAGTGGAGAGCATCATACTGGGCAGAGATGGGCAGTGTTTCAACAAAGCCAGTCCACAGTGCCAGATTTTCTGATCTTCCCAAGCTTCCTGAGCCGGGCTTTACGGTGGAACCTATATCAACATTAACATCTTTACATGTATCCCAAGATACATTGCCAGCCCCATGAGGAGGTGTAAAGCTTCAGAACTACAGTGTCCCAAGTGTGCAGCAAATTAAACCTTATCATGTCTTAAATCTGAAGACTCTGGGTGGTCAACCTCATGTTTCAGACTTTTTTGCAAATCCACTGTATTGTTTTGAACAGTCAGATTTGTTTAAAAAAAAAAAAAAAAAAAAACACTGCTCTGCTTAAAATGTATGAAATATGTATATGCACATTCAGACACTTTCTGCTATTTAAGTAACAGAATATGTTACTAAATTCACATTTAGATGTCATAAATCTTTAATTGCCTGTTATACGTGTCATATCTTATATTCCGTACATTTCTTTTCCATAGGTGTTGTTACATATTGTAGTGAAATCTGATCTTGGGTTCACACCCTATTGTATGAAACTGAAATGGAATGTAATCCTGTATTCTCTCAGAGGAGAGAGAAGGAGGCAAAATAACGGTCACATGTAAATACAGTGGTCCTGGCTGGGTTGAAAGTAGGCCGCAGTGGCAGAAGCCTCGAGTTCACAAAAACCACAGTAAGCAAAGTTCCTGTGTCCCAAGGCTCCTGTATACTGCAGCCCTGTGGAGGTGCTAGAAGTGAAGACCACTGTTATTGTACCCTGAGCCTTAACATGTAAACTGTACACAAACTGAGAGGGACTCAGACTCCTATTCACACAATTAGTTCTGGAGCTTTGAGGCACCAGCCCTACCTTTTGTACCATCTATCATCTTTGTATTCTGCAGCTTTTTTTGGAGTTTTTACCTAGAGGACTCCCAGGTCATTCTGCTTCTTTTACCTATTATAGTCTCCTTGTGAGGGATTCTCTCAATGGCTTCAAACCCTAATCTTGTTCTACCCAGTGTGGCCCCACCCAGTCCTCTCTTACTTTTCTAGATCACATTTAGGCCCACACACATGATCTAGGCACAAAGCAGCACAGACTAGAACTCAGCAGCTTGCTAATCACTTGATATAAATAGCATTGAGTGTTGCCATACGGTGAGATACTTATACTTCATACTGGGCCTCAGCCACAAACTAGGAACATTATTGCTGACCACTCATCCCTGGAGGTCCACAAAAACTCCACTAAAACTGGCCTCCATATCACGAATGATTTAATGTGTCACATCTGTTTAAATAATCTGTATCATTAAAGGGCAGCATACCTGCAGCTTACCTGTAGAAAAGCCTCCCCAGTGAAGAACCAGCGCTGATGGAAAAGCTGGCCCTTACGACATTAACACTGAGGAACAGACAAGAGCGCAGGTTCATGGCCATGTTGTGTCCTTAAACTAATATGCTGCTCCTAGTTGGCAGCCAGGGGAAAACTTACTGTAACACAATACAGGTGACGGATGCAATACTGAAAAATGTTATTCATCTGGCATACTGGGCAGCTGAAAAGCTAGATGATGTGAACATAAGTCCCGAAACACACAAGGGGTAGTGGTCAGTGTGGGAAGGAAATTGAGTGCATTTACTTTGGGGATTCACAAGGCACCCCTGTTCTCATTTATGTGTATGATGAGGTCGTTGCCATCATGCTTTTCCCTGACTGAACGCACAGTGTTGGTTCTATGCTTCTGCAGCATGTGCAGTGGGTGGAAGATTGTTTCGCTCTGTGCATCGATGAGTCTGCATACGCGTACTTTCCAGACAAGAAAGGAGGCATCCAGCTTGTCAGCAGGCATGCATAGCTTGACCAGAACCTAGCAAAATGGATTCTGGGTATTTAGGCACCATGCATTTTGTTAAATTGCTCCTAATTCTCCAGAGTACCAGCATGGTTTCACTTCCAGCTCATTTGCAGGGTATACGTGCACATCGCACACCTGAGGTTCCGTTAACAGCCGAGGAAGTGGGGAACTTCACATCTCTTTAGTCAGGCTGTCCCTGCTGCTCAGCGTGAGCCTGCTGGGAGTTCCATGTGTCATCCTACAAGGGTTGTTACTGCAACAAACAGCCCTTCTCGATTATATCTTTCCAATTATGGGACATGACCAGAGGCAGATTTTTACATCAGTATACGCTTTAAAATTTTGGATGCTTTATAGTGAATTTGCATACTTGGCACTTTACTTGGCGAGGCTCTCTTTGTGTTTTGATTACATTTCTTCTCAGTAGCTGTTTCACTGAGCCAGACTCACACAGTGAACGTGCAGGCCTAAATCTATAAATTAAGTACCGAAACTGACATTAATCTCCCAATCTTTTTTTTTATATCTCAAATGGAACTCCCCTGAGAGGCTGTAACAATGAGGGGATGAGGGTGGGAAGATTAAATTTATTATGTAACAGAGAGAAATCCACCATTCCTGCTTCCTTTGCTATTTCAAGCAAAATAATGGAAAAATACTGCTGTGCAAAGGGTGTAAAATGTGTGTTTTTTGAGAATGTGTGTATTTTGAGTGTAAATCCCTAAGCAAACCTTCTCCTGACAGCAGCAGCGCCCTCGGTTGTGCTCTTAGAGATGCGTTTGGTTTGTACTTTGTTTCTGGAGACAGAATTGTAGGTAAGGCAAATAATTTGTAACATGAGCCTGTCCAGTTTAAATCAAACAAGTCAGCTGCTTAAACCCACTGCTCTTGTAAATATCCAAAAAGGACTTAAAGATATGGAAAATAGGAATAATAATGACTTATTCATTCATTCTGCAATTTGCTCTTGTTGGTCTTCATCTGCTGGAGAATGGTGGGATTTTATTTTATTTATTTATTTATTTTTTTTGCGCAGTATGCAGTGTCCCACAGTTCCAGGTTGCCAGCAGCGAGACATGTGTCACTCCACCACTCAGCAGCAGTCCAGCTCAGTGCCCTGCACATTGGAAAACTGTCACAAAATCCAAAATGAGGAGAAGGACACTAAATGACTACAGCTAAATTGTTAGTAGCATTGAATGGAAGCACAGCCATAACAATAATAGTTAATGATCCAAATGAGGCTGTGTGATGTGTGAAAGTAGGCAGGGGCAGCTTAGTCTCCAGGGCTGGGCACACGCTGTGCTCTTGGAAAAATGTACACAGGGCAGCCCACCGAGTCACACTGGTGCCATCACAGTGATGCATCTCATAGAGGCTGGGGGTAAAAGGGGTGTCCTAAGGGCTTCTGAGGTAATGAAACGGCTGGATATGGCCAATAAAAAATGGTCATCTGGAGGCACTGCGAGGCTCATTTAATAGAATGCTCCCTCGGCCCGAGCGAGGGAAGTGCATGTAGCCCTGATTGATGCATGGCTTTCTCAGCATCTAAGTAATGCAGTCTCACCCAATGAATCATAACCTGGCTAAATGAAGACACAGGTCTCGCCTCACGCACGGTGTGGGCCTCAAATGAAATGCATGCTTTTTGGCGGGAAGAAGATGGACATCTTGTAGTGACAGCAGTCATGAAGGAGGCTCGTAATAGTCTGTCCATGGGCATAGGATGGGTTATTTTTCATGTGCTTGGTGTGAGGTTATTAGTTTTAAGTTATCTGGTTTTGTTTGCCATTTGAGGGAGTGGAGGACAGGCCATGGACTGCTGTATTTCAGTGGCAAGGAGTCTAGACAGCACTCCAGAGCAGCTTAAAGGAAGGGGATAGTAATAAAGCTCACCTCTCTGTCAACGTAAGTGGAGATAAAAGGCTGTCACTGAGAAAAGACTAGGACCCAACAGGAAAAACATGTTATGAAATGTGCAAGACTGCAGTTTTCAGAGTACAGCTCACGATGGACATCTTTTTGTATGCCTGCTGAATATACATGTTTATTTCACTCACCTGTTCACCTGTTTGAGTAAAGTTATCAAGCATGTCAGTCCTACGTTTCAAACTGTGTGTGCATGCGTGTGTATGTTTGTCAGAGACATTGCAGATCAGGTGATTTTCCCGCCTATGTTTATTAACTGGCAAGCATAGGTTCCGCCCCTTCTCTAGAAAAGAAGGTGTGTGTTTGTGTGTTGGGTGGGGAAGGTGCCATCTCTTCTCGAGGCAGACACATGACAGAAGGCTGTTTGCACAAGGCTTTGCTCTACTGATGGTTTATCCAAAGGGCAGCAAGCCAAAGAGTTTAACTAGATTGAATTGAGCAGCGAGACTCATACTTATTGAGCCCCTCAGGAGCAGCATCCATATGCAGGCAGATAATATCATTCCCATTGTACGCTAGTAAATTGCGTCTGGATAAGCCTCGGTGTAGCCGTCACCCAACCCTTTTCATGTGCAGTCATTGTCACCCAGCACCACACCTTTTTCATGGTCTGTGACTGAAATTAGCTGAACAGCTGTGACTCTTTACAGATTGATATATTCCTTCCTAGTAGCAGTGGCCTAAGCAGGCATACTTGAAGGCAGGCTGGGCTCGATGATTGAGTGGTCTACAGTTTCAGGTGTAGCTCCTTAGTTACAGGTTCTGCGCTTCCACAGAAAGCTACTAAACCGCCTTTGCTCTCCTGCTGAGTTCCCAAGGACCTGCCTTGTAAAAGCCGGCAGCGACAGGTTGGTCCTGGTTAGTCTGAGCGGCCCCAGCTCTTTGTTCGGATGCGCTGCTAAACCTGCTTTGTGTGATGTTGGACTGCAAGGCCCTTAAACACCCAAAACCGATTAGGGCTCAGTGGAGCTGTACTGTGTTTGCTCAGGCTGACAAAAAGTCCTGACAAAAAGTGTTCTCCAGGCTTTTTCTGACATTGTTGGAAAGGTTTCTTCCCCTTTTAATATTACATTAACACATTCTGTACGAAAGAAGTTAATAAAAAGAACCCTTTTTTCATTTTGGTTAAAGCACTCTTTACCAGTTGTTTCTTGTTGCTTGTGTGAGGGGAGATTATTGTGAAGTTTTGTTGAAACACAAGCAGAGGCTTGTAGCAGTTCAGTCCAATTTGTTGTGTTTATCAAATTTATTTACAGAAGCAATGCAATAATCCTTTTCCGTGGAGGAAAAAAATCCATGTCATGAGTCTGCTCGCAGCCATCAGACTGCAGCTACCTGCCCCACATGGATGTTTTGCAGGAGAAGCTGAGCAAATTTGCTTTGATCGGTCTGTCTTGCTTTCGTGAAATAATGGGGAAATTAAAATATTACAGACTTTTCGGAAAACAAGATTGTCACTGTATGCTGTACCTTCGGACAGATTCTGTTTTTCGCAGTGGAACAGAAGTGAACAAACATGTTTGTGCTGAAACATCTCTATCAGTTCTTCCTTATTGTGCATTCATGAAACTTGGGACTTTCATTCTTATTTGCATGTTGAGTGGGAGTAAAAAGCGATACGGGCCCTTCCTGATTGTTCAGAATCAGTTATTTTCTGGTTACCTTATCAAAGAACTTTAACTTCTATTCTACCTGCTGCTGCTGTGACAGTTTTTAACTCCTTTATAAACACCGAGCCGGCGGAGCTCCCTGCCCCCTGCTGTTAGCCTTGTGCTAATTCAGCGCAATGAAGGCCAGCTGCCACCGACAGAAATGACAGTCACGCGGTGGCATTTATGGACGCTGCTTTGGGAGATGAAACAGACTTGGAGAGAACATTGTCTGGTTACCTGAGGCAAAGAGTTTTGGCTGGGAATTAAAGACATTTTTGATTTTTTTGGTTTTCACTCGTGGTAATCATTTGGTTTTGTCATACAAGGACCTAATCCATAATTTTAGCTCCACTTTTATAATTAAAAGGTTTAGTAAAGGTTTTGTTTTGGGAAAACCTGTTGTCCTGTGCCTCTTCGTGGTTTATAACAGTAACTTATTGTCCAGTAGCGACTGCGACTGTGCTGACTGCTCTGTCCGCTTCCTTTATAATTTGCTAGTTGATTTTGGAGACAGTTAATGGTTCACGTGTAGTCATGCTGGTATCAAAACATCAGATATTGGTCTCTCTAAGCAAATGTATTATTTATTATATTCAAATTACAGAAAGATGCCAACACTGTTCTTTTTGTCATAAATCTTGCTCTTCGCTAGTGCTTTGTTGCTAAAAAAAAAAAAATCTTTAAATATATGCTTGAAACTGTGTTTATAAATCTTTTTAAATGGTGATAATGTTTAGGTAATTCTTGCCTTTGTTTTGTCTTCATAAAAATCTGAAAAAATTATTGGGGGGGCATATTTGTCCAATAGGTGACAGAAATTGAAGAGGAGGTTAAAATACCCCTTATGTACAAGCCAGTTTACCCAAACCTGTTTTGTCCTGTCCCACCTGCCAAGGAGTCTAGCTACAGGAGACCCTGCTTACATGCCTTTTATTCACCTGTCCACATGCACTATTCTCAGGTGACCCATTTGCTTTACAGTTCTTTTACTTTTACAGGTATGGTACTATACACTGCATTAAGTTAATTATGCGGTCACCTGTTGCCCGCTGTACCTTCATGATGGCAGCAAACATGTTGCACTAAAAAAAAAAAAAAAAAAAGGTCCTTTTTTTCAGAAAAGTACAGTTTTGCCCTCTTTGTTTGTGGTAGTTCAATAATTTATTGTATTGAAATCATCTTAAACAAAAATTTTACTGTGCTGAATTATGCCCTTGAATTTATGACACGCTGTAAGTTTATCATTGTTGTGTTTAACTAAATTCATTTTTTTCCATGAGTCATGTCCTCGGGACAGAAAAATTGTGGGCTTTCCTATTCGTTTGTTTTTGTAGTCATTAACCGAATAGTGAAAAGTCAGAACTTCATGTGCCAAGAACAGTAAAAGAGGAGGTTTGGTACCATGCAGTTATTTGTCGTCTTTACCACACAAATTACATTTATATTTATTATTTAATTTATTTTTTACCTTAATTACTTAGAGTTAAGCTACTTTTGACTTGTTTACTTTAGTATTTTTTGGCCTTCAGAGTACAAGTGTGTGAGTCTGGAATTCATACTGTTGCTGTAAAATGTCTGTATGATGTTTACAGTACAAGTTGGCCTTATACAGAGAGGTGGAAAATCTCTCTCCAACTCCCACTTATGGGGGGTTATTTAAAAACATATCTCTTCAAATTTAAAGAAATGTAAGTATTTTCTGAGTTTTAGTATATGTTTTTAGATATTTGTTTAAAAACGATGCAAATGAATCGCTTCTGATCTTTTTTTTTTTTAAGTAGAAATTCAAGATGAGAATTTAGGTAGTTTAAGACAAATTAAGATGTTAGGACAGAACCATGGACCTTCACCACATTTAGTGTGTGGCTACCTCAACCAGCTCTGCCTCCCCACAGAGATTGCAGGGCCTTTGCTGCAACTGCAGGCATTTCATCATATTGCAAGACCTGCAGCGAACAAAAGCTTACGAACCTGATAAAGGCCTTGAAACACAGATTCCCAGACTGTGGAGAAGAATCGGGCTCCTGGTCTCTACTCACTACGGCAGCAGAAGTCAGTCCTGCTCAGAGTGCACACCTGAACTCAGGGGTCAGGATTGCCATTAATAAGATTGATAGAATTTTGGGAATTGACTTTTCTGATTCTGTTTCTCCCCCCCCAACCACAGTTGCATCACACTGTGTTTCACAGGGGCAGCACTGATGCCTGACTTCTGCTGATCTCCCCAGAGCTGTAGCGTGGTTTCCCAGCATGGAGTATGCATGAGGAAAGAGATGGAAACCACACAGGCGCAGTCACAATAACATCTGCATCACATCTGCCCTTCTTTCATTGTGCTTTGACAACTCTTGACTCCTGTCTTCATCAGCTCTCTAAAGAGACTGCAAACAAACCATAAAAAACCTGGCAGAGAAGCACATTTTTCACATTTTACAACTTGGGCTCAAGGGGAGAGTGACAAGGAGCCAAGCTGTGAAATGTGATTGCTGTCATTTTTTAAGCTATTTGGCATTTTGTGTTTTTGGCTACTCCATTTCTATGGGCTTTTGTGTATCAGCAGCTTATTACAGAAATCCCTGCATACTCACCCAGCTTTTACTACGAGAGATTTTACAACTATGGTTGAGTAAATATTGCTGAAATGTGTTGCGCACGCATGTGTTTATGTGTAGTGCTTTTGTATGTTTCTGTTATCTGGATGTTTTCATTAGAGCTACATTACAGCTGTGTTAAAGGAGTTTATTCAGTTCATCCTAACTAGCTTTTAGGTGAAGTTGTGATCTGTGTTGTCTCCATATTCCAGCTATCAGTCCTTACAATCTGTCCCACACAGTATGGGGTCCCTGTCCTTTGCACTATAGGGGGGTTTGAAATGAATGTTGGTGATGTTTTCCTATTCTGTTTTATGCTGTTCTTATTGATGACAGAATAAGTTAATTTCTGTCTCATTTATGCTCTGTGGCCTTTTTCCAGCAACAGTTGCAATGTGTACAGTTTAGGAGCCAGAAATTTCCAGATGTTCAGTCTCTGGGCCGCATCAGTCAGATTATTTGTGCAGCTAAACTGTGAATGTAAATCTCCTCCTAAAGTTGCAGTTGCACATGCCAGCAATAGCTCTGTGAAAACACTTATTATTTTTTAAACAGTTTTTAATTGTTTTTGCAACTGCTATTACCTTTATTATTGAAATGAACGTTTTTTTGCATGAAGAATCGCTTGAAGCTGTACAACATTAGCAAACTTACCACAGAATTTGTACATTTTTCATAAAACGTTTACAACTACAACTTGCTTTGAATTTTTTTAGACTAATTTAAAAAAAAAAAAAAGGGGTGTTACAAGGTGAAGACTTGGGTTGGAGAAATCCTTATATGTACCTTGAAGTACTTGAGAGGGAGCTCAAAATCCACTAGGTGCCCGGGTTCAGGTGAAGCCACGTGTTAGATCAACATTTCTGGTTTTTTTTTTTTTTTTTTTTTTTTTTTTTTTTTTTTTTTTAATGCTATTGTCCAAAGCAACATACATTGCGTGGATTAGTCTGTACAACTACCTGTTACACCAAAACCTTTTATATTACTGTGTCCAATAATGCAGTGTCTTTAGGCACAGGAATTTAAAGTTGTGGTCTGCTGTTTCAGGTGTAGCTCCTTAGCTACAGGTTCTGCGCTTAGGTACTCATTAAATTATTTTCTTTTTCTGAACCCAGAAATCTGAGGAGTGGTTATGATGCAGATCATTTTTGGTGCTTTTCAACATGAAGCGCAGGTACTTATATCACAGCTTTCGTATACAACGTCAGATTGTGTCGAGTCACGGATCCAGCAGCCTGCTCACGGGCAGTGGGTGGGCGCCGTGACTCACGGACGCTTTGGCAGCCAGGCGTCTACAGGGGCCGTGTGAGACACAGTGTTTGTAATCCCATCAATTATACACCACACGCCGGAGGTTTGCGAACAGACTCAACAAGGCACGCTAATCCACGCTCTATGAGGGCCGTCTTCCGAGGCCACAGTGGAAACGCACCCGGGACCAAATCCAGATTGGCCTTTAACCAGCTGAACCCATTTCTCCACTTGTGCCATGTTGGTCGTGCCAGCTGAAAGGTAATTGATTAAAATGCTGCAAACAGCAGTTGAGGGAACTTTGATCTGTGTGTTTTGTGGGCTGGAGTGTTAAGCTTCACACCTGTGGGAAATGGAAGGTTATGTAATGTCACTGCAGCACCGACAAGCCTGCCATTTACCAATTTACCTCACCATCAACACAGAAACACATTTTCTCCACCACAGAAGGTTTTCTGGAGTGAGGTAGGCTATATACAACTTGGTTCTTTCGATACCCAAACCTCAGACCTTACACCATGTTTTGCACCATGGTTACACTTCTAACTACAGTTAAATTTTAATTTTTTTATTTATTTTTTAATCAAAGGGGACATAAGTTCATCACAAAGAGAAACAGGGGGAGTGAATTCTCTTTAACTGTGAATGAAGGTGATGTGTAGCTTTGGTCTGCTGTATGGTAGTTCTTTGCCTAAAGGAGGTCTTGAAATCAAGCTTAATCCATATATTTTCTATGATTATCATCTCTTAACTATCATGATTCAGACCTTTTTGTTAACTTTTTTTTTTTTTTTGTAGACAAAACTATAATGCAAAGCAACTTTTTGTTTGACTTTAAGTGTCACACATCAGCTATTTATTTCACTTTGTTCCCTTGTACGTATTTTATGTCAGTCCTCTGGTCTGTTGTGCTTTACACTTCTGAAATGTTAAGTAACAAAACAAAGTCACGAATTGGTGTTAAGTAATGAAGAACTGATTTGGTACATGATTGCATACTCTTTAGTTTTAGCTGAGTGGGATGTTTCCCGTATGCACAGGGACACTGGATAGAGAGAGAACCCCACCACCGGCTCCTGCCCTTGCTGGTATGGCCTTTGGATAAGCTGTTTGAGTTATTATGATTTGTGTCATTATAGGTCTTGGCTGGTTTCCATGGAAACGGGTTCCCTTCTCCATCCCCAACCCCAGACCCTCTATTGTTGTTTATGACCTCAGACCCAGGAGTCATACCTCACATGCCGCACAATAGCCACTCTTTGGTAAAGGGAAGCGATGGTAAACTTCTCTAACAAGTGGCCCATCACATAAACGGAGCAGTGCTGGGAATGGAAACATGCAGCTTTGGAGCCCAGCCTTGACAAAGCTGTTCCAGATTGCATGCTAGCGTGTATGGAGAATGGGGGACGTTGGGGGTCATTGACATTTGGAGGTTTATTTCTCATTTCAGTTTTGTCTGCTAATGACTGACTGTTCTCAAAAGTATCAAAAGGGCGCCGGATTCAGCTGTCTGCTGGGTTCCCAGAAACATTGAGCCTCAAGGAATTCCAAGGAATTAAGTGCCTCTTAGTGGGCTTCTGGAAAACTAGTGTTGTCATTGTTTATGCTCAGATTCTTTGTTCTTTTACTGCTTTTTATTGAAATTCCACAGAACCTGGGCATTGAGTGCTTCTGGGAAATTGATTCTGTGCCTTATCAGTGTCATTTTGCAGACTTTTTTAGCTCCTTTTTAAGTATTCATGACAGGAGACAGCATTTTCAGAATTAGCTCAGCTCATACAGGAGCAGAATGCATTTACATTTTTTCATTGACTTATTACCCATCATTACTTGGTAACCTGAAAACTTAGCACGTCTGATGAATAGACACTAATTTGATGCCGAGATGTGAGCCAGACGAAAAGACGCTTTTCCTCCTTAACATCGTGGCGCAGTTTAACACTTCAGGAGGCTTTCTGCTTACTTTCGTTTCAAAGAGAAGTGTGAGTATATATAAATCATAGCACAGTTGGGATCATTAGTTTTTGTTTTGTGTTTTGTACACCCCCCCCCCCCAAGGGAAAATTTATCTTTCTGTGATTTTGCAGCAAATTAGATGAACAAGAATGTGTTACTGCTTTTAAAGCCCAATTGTTGTATTTTATCCATATATGAATTGAACCGCTTGTCCTGGTCAGGGTCATGGCGAGGTAATGTTCCACTGCACTCAAACACACTGTCAGTTACACAGTCATACATTACAGGCAAATAATACTGGCAAATTAACCTAAAATCTAGATCTTTGGATTGTTGGAGGACACCAGAACACCCAGAAGAAGCCCACACAAAATGTGGAGAACATGCAACCCCCGGGTCACCGAAACAGCCCAGATGCTCCTCATTTTGTCACCATGCTGCCTGTGCCTTTATTTTAATTATTATACTGTATATTTCTGATTGTTGGTGCATGTTAAAAGCTTGGAAAGCTTGGCCGAGGTAGTGGGTTAAGTCTTGTCGTGCTACCAGTGCAGACTTCTGGTTTGTGCTATCTGGAATGCGCTGGTGTCAAAGGTCACATAAAGCCTGTGGTGCTGGCAAATGGGAATGGTGCCAAACTTGCAGGGACTAGAAAAATAAATCGAACTGTGGGGTTTTATTCTTTGAAGGACATATGCAGAAAATGTACTGTATATCAGCCATACAAGAATACGTTTACTCTCCATCAGCTGTCCAATAGCTTGTTTCGAGCTTCTGCAAAATGTTTTGGAGAAAATTACAAGATACTGGAGGATGCATTTCTTTGTCAAGGTTTTCACCCAATGGAAAAATTTCAAGAACACTGCTTTTCTGTCTTCCTTTTAACCACCATTTTGTACAAAGTGATGAAGAGAAGTTTGAAAAGAGTTGATTTCATTAAAAAAGGAATTTGCTTTTCTGCGTTCATAATTCTAAGCAGCACTGATTCTTTGTCGTTACCCAGCGCTTCATATATTTTCTTTTTTGCCGTTGCTGACGGCTCTTTCGAGTCTGCTGCATGTGTCACGGCCACGGTCGCATTGTTCCCGCAGCACTGCGCCAGTCGCTGAAACGAGTTTTCAAAGCGGAGGAATGAACAGACGTAACCACTCGCAGAGGCCGGCCTTTGTGGTAGTCATCCACCGGATCGCAGACTTGTAAAGATCCCCAATAAAAAGCAGCCGCCTCTGCTACCACAGTGGAGTGCAACAAGCTTCCATCAATAGACGGCCCTCCTACGCAGTCCACGAAATCCTTCCTAACTGGCATTGACTCGTGCGACTGGGAGCACGGAAGGTGGGGCTGACGTCAGCATTGGCAGCCGAATGTCACCTGTTGTGGTGTAGCTGTGTGGGCCCGTTGTCAGAGAGCAGCCCGGGAGCAGGCATTCTGCATGGGTGAAAATCCCCTCTCTGTGCCGCCAATTGGGGTATTGATTTGAAAATACATGCTGCATAATTTATTCTGGCCTGAAAGAGAAGTTATGATAAGGTCACAATGAGATATGTCCCTGATGTTGGCCTTTAATATTTTGGTTCCCCTCTTTTAGAAGTACTAATGCTCTTTGCACGACCACAGCTATGTTAAACCTCGTCTTTTTTTCTCTGCGTCGCTCTTCTGTATGTGCGTTGGTCTTAATGGCATTGCTTCCATGTCCATATGTAAACAGAGCTATGGACTGTCTTAGACCCATGGATGAGGCTGGTGCAAATGGGTCACTGAAACCATGGATGAGCAAGACTTTGGCCCTCTGTGGTGGAGGCATAGCCACGAACCCCCTCCATGAGGCAGCAAGCCCTGTGTTTATTCTCCAGTCCCACTGTATGAACTGCTTCCTCCTTCCAGTGTAAAATTAAAGCACATAACTACTGTACCTTAACTGTCCTGTACCATATTTCAGGCTACAAATGAATGAGGCAGACAATCTCCTGATCAAATGTCTTTGTTTTCTGTCAAAGCCACAATAACAAAATGTTGTAATGGGTTCTGAATGAGAAAGAAATATTTATACATGTTACATAGAGGTAATTTCATGCAAGTGTCAGAAGTTCAGTGCAGATGTACTTCAGTTCATGAAAAATATTGATGATTTTGAAAACATAGGAGCATTGTTTTTTTTGAAAGCCTGTTACCTCCTTTTTGTAACCTGTTACACCATAATGACAAAGTGATGCAGCACCCTGAGGTCAGACTGCTGCCCCAGAGCAACTTGTGTGTCACAGGTGTTTGTCAGGCAAAAATGCTGTTGTCCTGTAATCCAGCAAAGTCGTGAACTGCCCCATAGGGCCATGTGTAGTAACACGCTTGCTGCTCATCGCTGTCCTGACCAAAACTTGGCACACCTATGGTTTAACATTTCACAGTCTTTTGTCAGATGGTGCCAGAATGCACAGAAACACATAATCTTAGATTATGATTTTTTTTTTTTTGCACAGAATGGCTGGATAAGATCAACTGTTGCTGTTGACTCTGTTGACAAAGGGCAGTGAAACTGGAGCCATGAAGTTTGTTTGTCACCAGTTTGTCACCAGTACCCTGTTGTGTGGACATTTTTTTTTTTTTTTTGAAGTTTGTTTGTCACCAGTACCCTGTTGTGTGGACATTTTTACCACTTCAAATGTGTATGGTGAAATCCAATATTTGAGTGTATTTGATGAAGGACACACAGCTGCGTACAGCATATATAGACAGTGAAACTGTAGCTGTGTTAACGTGGCATGGCTAACCGTTCAGTAACAGCACAAATGTTCATCCTACATGGTCGCGAAGTGATTACTTTAACATGGCAGTGCCACAAAATTTATAGCAGGATCATTTGTGCAAGTCCTGTAAGGGGGGGGGGGGGGGGGAGTATAATTTCTTACAGTTTAGATAATATTTAATCATGTATCTAATGCAAAAGACATAACCACTCTGTGTTATTGACACCATTTAAAAAAATAATAATTTCTTTTACTTCCCCCGTTCTTCCTTGCTATCAGATGTTTTTGCACATTTGACTATGTAGTAAGTAGGATATTTGAAAACACACATGGGTGTCTCTGGTACAAGTTCTAATTATGCACAAATTCAACAAGCGAAAGGGTTCACACAGGTTTTAGGCCCAGGTTAGTCGAGCCTTGTATCTATCTCACCAGTCATTTCCGCTGCCATCATAATTACCTTTTTAATTTCCGTAATGAAGAAAGTGTTGCCATCAGTCAAGCAAATGTGAAGCGCTGAAGTCGTGCTGGTTTCAAGGAGGAACGCATGCATCACCCCTGTTAGGTGTCATCTGACCAGCTGAAAGGAGGCCTGTAACTGAGCATGTTTTGGTTCAGCAGCACGTGTCTCTCTGGGTGTGCTGACTGACGGAGCGGCCCACTTGTGGTGGGAGCCGCAAGAAATGCTTCTGCACTTGGGCCAAATTTATTAATTTGGCATTATTACCAACAGCCCGGCGTGTGGGGTGTAGGCGTAACAAACTGCGGCTGGTTATAACTGTGTGTGTGTGTGTGTGTGTGTGTGTGTGTGTGTGTGTGAGAGAGGGAGAATAGCTGTGTGACTGTAGGGAGTCCAGTCTAGAGAATCTAACATTAAGTCAAGTCAAGGTTTATTTGTCATGGGTGAAAAGTTTTTGTTTCCGGGCATCCTCAGTAATATAAATATGTAATGTATAAATAAGATACAAGAAAGTTAAATAAATACTCGAATTAGGAAAAGATAAATAAATAATAAGGAGAGTAAATAAATAAGAATAGGGTATGAAAAGTATACACTGGGGGGGACACAGCAGCCAAACCAACAACACACTACCGATAGTTTAAACAATGGGGATGGGACAGACAGACAGACCCCGATTGACTGTTCCCACTGTCTGAGGGAGGGGTCAGCGGTTTAGCAGTCTTACGGTGTGGGGAGAAAAAAAACTGTCCCAGAACCATTTTGTCCTTGTCCGAACACTTCTAAAACGTTTTCCGGAAGGGAGCAAGGAGAATAGTTTGTGGCTGAGGTGATTCACCTTGGACAAAATGTTGGCTAAATACATAACTACACAGTAGTGCTGATACCAGATGGAAACCACAACAAACAAAGCAGAACAGAAATTTAACAAACTTGGAACATATTACAATAGGTCATGAAGCTCAGCTCGCTCATAAATGTTCTGCGGGGATCTTCTTGGCCCAGCTGCTTCATTCTAACACATTTATATGCGTTTATTTGTTGTATTATGTTCTTTTAGGGTTGCAACAATGTTTAGCCACTAATTTATTTACTCAGCAGGGAAATTTTTATTGGCACCATTTACTCCAGTATTGCAAAAGAAGGTGAGTTTTGAACCTGTTGAAGCTCTAACTGCTATGCCACCTATTGACCCCAGTGTGTTTAGAAGCAGCTGGTCTTTGTTTTATGGATATAAGGTAGGTGCAGGTCCTACGGGCTTTCCTTCAAGTGCAGGTCTGCCCCATACCATGGTGTTGCACCCTGCTGGCTCAGTTTTTATGGAAATAAAAAATAGAATGAAACAGCTGCATGTTCACGAGGCCTCTGTACAGTTGAAAGGATAGTGTAGAATGTGCCGAAAGCTGTTTATACAGCACAGCCTCCGATGCACAGTTGTAAAATGACTTCCACTTGCACGTGTAACTTCAAGAGCCTCGTTTGAAGACCTTTTTTTGAGATGCCAGAGTGATGCTGGCCCATTTGTAATGTTGCTTTAGCAGTGGATAGCATATAGCCTTAACCTCCTCAACCTCCAGGTGCAAAGGCTGGCACCGCCCCGGTAAAGGAAGCAGTCTGGCAGCCTGGAGTCTCGATGCAGTCTGTCACCAAGGAGGGAGGAGCACACAGCTGTGGAGGTTACAGAGGGAGAAAGCGATACCTTCTCTGTATTTATTATTAAAGCAGCATCAGAGCCTCCCTTCTTTCCACCAAATGGCCTGCGGGTCCATCTGGCATGATTTAAGCAAGTGGGTCTATGAATGGTGTTTGGTGCACACCATGGCTGATTTGCTTGGGGGTGTGTGTGTGTGTGGGTGTGTGTGTGGGGGGGGGGGATGGAGCCCTGTTGAAGTCATTGTGTGGGCCTCCCATTTGAGGTGGTGCACTAGCTGTCTGCATGATGCTGAGCATCTATCAGAGAAAGGAATGAGCAGAAAGGGGAGACTGGCAAATGACATTGGGGCCTGGGTGTTGGCTACATGCTCCAATGGGGAATGTAGTGTCTGATAGGACCAGAAGGCACGTCAACGTGCCTTTGTGTGTCAAGAAACCATGTTTAAATGTTGCTGTACAACACTGAGTTACACTGGTTGTTCCCGGGTTTGTCTACTACACTGTTTTGTGTTTGTGAATTGCTCTGTGTATGTACGTGGTGTGTGTGGGGTGTAAAGTAGAGCCAGACATGATGATGTCTTTTTTTTTTTGTCCTCTGCAGTTTGCTGCTTTGTGGTCCACAAGAGGTGCCATGAATTTGTCTCGTTCATCTGCCCTGGAGCAGACAAGGGTCCTGACACAGATGTAAGTTCTTCTCACCCTACTCCCCTCCTCTCAACTTCCTTCCAAGGCCCCCTAAGCAGTTACGTTTGCTTCTGCCATTACTGTCCTTGTCAGTGGTATCGCTATCTACAACCTGTGACTTTCTGAAAGTATGTATGTCTGAATGGGTATACAAGGGTTTGTCAGAAAGTACTATGAATTTTACTCCCTTCTCATAGCAGGAAAAAATGTAAATATTTTTGAACATCCCTTGTGTGTATACACACACACACACAAACATTGTCTTATAGTTGTATTCATATAAAAATGTTCTTTAAATGTCAAGAAAACGACATTTATACACCAAGTTGAGGTTTCTGTATCACTAACCCTAATGCATTTAAATGCTTGTTTACATTAAGCTAGTTGTACGTGTGCGTTGGGTGGGTTCTTCTGTTAGGGCATTTGGGTCTGTTTATTATGTCAAAGATGAGTATTTGACTTACTGATTATTCATGTAAGTAAGCTGAGCTCAAACACCAAGCCCTTGCCACACAGTTTTCCCCAAGGTCTTGTCTTAAAAAAGGCTCTGACACTAGGGACCTTTCCCTAGGATACGGTGGCATTTGCTCCCATCACGTGTAAAGTGAAGCTGAGTGGACGTGTGATGCTGTGGGCCAGTCCCAGATACATATGTAATCAAGTACTATACTGAAACCATCGACAGTGGTTTGCAGCAGCTCATGCCCAGGGAAGTTTATATTTACCGAGTGTGGCCACCAACAGGAAGTGCCTTTGTAGGGTTTATTTAGGTCACCTGAACATCTTATAGAAGTCACCTGTCTGATCTGTTTAAGACATTAATTAAAACAAAAATGTAATTTGCATTTCTTCTCCGCTGGTGCTTCAAAGAGTGCTGAATTAACCAAAACCCTCCAGCATGCACTGACACAAAGTAATTTTTCCTGACACATTACAGCGTAACAAAATTGGGTGGCATAATATACACAAACTATGGGCAATGATTATAATTTGTACGAGTCAATCAATTACCGTAATGCTAAGCTGACAAACGGAAAGAAGGGAACAGTTGTTTTAAAGTGAAAGTCAAATTCCCCAGCTGTACTGAGTGCATTGTGTGGTGAATCATTGGAGTTCTGTCTTCTCCTGGCCTCTTGCCCTACACTGGTCTGATTAATATTAATGGAAGAGAATGGCTTTATTTGTAGGGGACACTGGCCTACTGTACTGGTGTCACAAGGGGACACATAGATAGACATCTTAACATGGCTAAAGGCCGCCTTTACATCAGTGGCATGGGGAGTCCAGCAGAATCAAAAGCTTCAGTGCAGCACCAAGACTGTGCTCACAAGATGAGTAGAGTCAGTCAACCTCACCTCCTGTTTTTTTTTTTTTTTTTTTTTTCCCTCCCTTAATTATTCAAACACAGTTTGTTCAAGGTTTCTCAGACAACCACCCCAGCTGAGTGTTTTCTGATAGAAGATTAATGAGTAATCGTATTTTGTTGCCTTCTCCAATAAATTCCTTCCCGCTGTCTAGTTACCCAGCAGACTCAACAAGCTGCTTTAGGTCAGAAGTTCAGCACTGAGCAGCTCAGCAAAGCGAAGTCTCTAATGAGTGTCCTCTTGGAGAAGCTGAGCTCTCAGCTCCTTTTCAAGTTTGTTGTGCTGCACCTTTTCCTCCTGGAAGGGTGCAGTGTATGGACGGAAAGTCGGTGTTTCCTGGAGCTTTTTGCAGGTGAGCCACACAAACAGGTGACCAACAGTCCCCTCTTGATGCTCCTCCCACCAGGCCTGTAGTGCCACTGACTGTGATTTCCTGCACTATGAAAATGCTGAAGCTTTTGAGTACTGATCTTTTGGAGGTGTGGTTAGCTGACAATTGCTTTGGAGGTCTTGCGAGACCGAAAATACCACAGTGCTTGAAGGTTCCTAAGGCTCCAGCATTAGCAGGCTCTGTATAAACCTTTAAGGAAAGACTGTCCACCTTTTTCCAGGTGGTCCTGTAGGTCTGAACAAGACACAAGGTGGGCATTCCCTCCTCAAAGGGCAGTCGAGCAATCGATCAATCACTCATTCATTCACATACATTAAGAGCAGTTTAGAGTCACCTGAGTTCACCTGAGACATTTTGGACTGTGGGAGCCAATCATCTAGAAGAAACACATGGGAACACAAAGAGCATACAAACTCCCCATAGACTCCCCAATATCACTCATTTGTCATCAATTTCTTTGTTGATAAAGCTTGTAGCACTTTGTATAGTATGTGTTGTTGTACTGTTGTTTGAAACATCTAAGTAAACATATGTTGCTTGCTGTTTATTTGTGCTGCCATATTTCGACAAACACGACTCCAAATCAGTACACGTTTAGAACAAAACTCTGAATGGTTTCTAAAGCAGATGGAACATTTGCTTCCAATAAATTCTGTTTTCCATCTGACAAAGTGATGCTCTTTGTTTGGCTGTACAAGAGGTACACCCACAGTGCTGGGGGGGGGTCTCTCATCATTCTTGAGGGTGGATGTCTGAAACTTGCCACAGCTTCAGTGTAAGAATCCTTCACCCTTCTCTGTGCCCATGTGAGCTGCTCCTGGGGGGGATGGGATTTGCTCAGGTCAATGTATGCAATGTTCTCCAAGATTCTAGGGAGAGCTGTGCAGGCCCCAGTCATTGTATTTATTCATTAATGTCTCTGTCTTTCTAACAGATCTATTTCTTAATTTGCTTTCATATTTGCCTGAATCTTTCCCTGCATTTAAAGCAAGCTCCTTAATAATATCTACAGCCCTGTGTGGTGCAATTGCAGTTTTAGTTTGGAAATATGCAGATGAGAGCCAAGCACAGCCCTACAGAAGCAGTGCAAAGTTCCACATTTCGTCATGCCACTGTGGAAGCTGTTTGCTGGGAGCCAGTCGTGGTCTGTCACAGCGTGGGGTCTTTTCCGCCACTGTAACACACGACACCGTAACCGTAGCTGCCTTAGTTTGTCATTCCAGCTCCTCGCCCGTGAGGCTTTTAATAGAAGTTCCCTCAGCTGCCACAGCTCTGGTACAGGGGTATGTGCTCATGGGCAGTCCTGAGACTTTTATCTAGCTGGGCAGATTGTGCTTGTGGCTACAGAAAACCTTTCCTTCATTAGCCATTGGGGGAAAAGTATTTCTTGAATAAAATAACAATAACATTGAAACAGCTCTTCTATGTGAGTTGACTGAGGAATCCTACCCATCTGTGCCATAAACCTAGACCCCAGCTCTCTGTCTAGCTGGCTAACACAGCCTGCCTGATCTGTCAAGTTTTACTTAGCAAACCTTTGAAAACACTTCCTGTTTTAATATACAGTACAAAATCTGATACTGGTTTGGCTAATGTGACTGTCCCCCATCGAGAAAAGGTTAACTGCCATTATCATGCTTTTCCAGACTTATAAACAACCCAAAAACAGCCTGTACACTTGTGTAGGCTACCAGCTTACATTGGCCGGTTGTGCCTGCAGTGCATGGATGTTTATTTGAAGAGTGTAATAAATGGGACAAATACTTTCTTCTAATCATTTCACTCTCCACTGTAAATGCCAACGGAGGATTGAAAGCTGAAGATCGCAAGGGTTGTAAATCATTCTCCTGCAGGTGGAGTTTAAAATAAATTGATGGTCTGCACTGTGTTTATACCTCAGCCGATGGCTCATTAATAAACTACTTACGGCACTTCAAGATGATTCCTGTCCCTCTTTGCTTCACCTAGGAGGTGTGCCTAGTTCTGTAGCAGAAGGGGGTCAATCCCAGGACCCCTCCCCAGCTACCACCTCCAATGTACGGGTTTGTTGTTTGGATACAAAGAGAGAAAACTGAGAGGGGTGGATGTTTGCAAAAAGGGAGGAACTCCTTGCTGTGCAAAAACTATTTTAAGTGAACTCGCTGCACCTTGTCCCATCCGCAGAATATTTAGTTTAGATTAGGCACTGTCATTGTGCTCCTTTTGCTGTAGTTTTAGGGCTTACATGTTGTATTGTGCCATTTGCACACAGAATAATGACATTATCCATTCTTTTTTGTTGTTCAGTCCAATGTTTTTGATCAGCTGCTGAGCTTAATCCATTACTTAAGTAAATAGAATGTCTTTAAAAATCTGATTTAAAAATTACGCCAAAATGTTTTAAAGGAATTGCATGACTCACCATGTTTGTAGGCCACAGCATGTCTCCGTGGTCTTTCTAGACCAGGTAGGTTTAACTTGCTGCATATAGTCTTCCATCCACAAGGTTATACATGTAGCATGGATTTTGCCAGCTTTTCAGTGATGCAATTCACATGGCACAAACCCACACTGGGTGCAGTCAAAGTTTTACTTTGAAAAGGATGAGTTCCGCAAGCAATAGAACTTACGTTTCATTCCACGCAAGCTAGGACAAGAGACTGCATGTAATGAAAGTTTTCAAATTATGTCCTGCTTATACATTTTATGGAAATTCTCTTATAGACTTTCACTAATTATGAACTGTGTGAAATTTAAGGGAAACCCTGCGATGGACTGGTGTTCCATCCAGGGTGTAGTTTCATAGGCTCCAGACTACCACAACCCTGATCAGAGTAAAGTGGTTAAAAGGACAATGAGTGAATGAATGGAAGAAAAGGGGGAAAACCCATTTTGACACAGAACACTTGTAAACACTTGTGTTAAATAGTTATCAGTTTGTGGATTGCGGAGGGGGTGATGTTCACTGTTTGTGCCTCATCGCTTGCTTTGCCAAGATACCAGTATGCTTTTGTTCTCTCTGTTGGGTTTTTCCATATGTCCCTCCTCCATTTGTCCTCCTCCATTGCTTCCTGCACCACTGAGTTCCCATGCCAGGAGACTCCTTATTGTCATCTACATCCTGGACCATTGCACTTAGCTTTCCTACAGCTTTAAATTTTCTGAGTGTGGACCAGCTGTGATGCTGTTTCTTCTTAAGTAGCAGGGCAACTGCTTATTTTGATCATCTTTGCACCAAACTAATGGAATATTTTATGATCATTATTTCTCATTTTATGCTTTTATATACCCAGGAATCCACTATCTTGTGTCTAGGCTGTTTTGAGGGTCTGGGCTACATGCAGATACTGTTTATAATTAAATGATTGGTCTGATCTTGCAAATATCAATCTATATATTTAATTGGCAAATGACAACTTATGTTACAGATACTACTTATATAAAATATGACAGATTACTGCGTTTTCATGACCTTTTTTCTTTTATCTCCGCAGTGCAAGTGATAATGTGTCCATTGTAGGCCAAGCGTAAGCAGATAATGACAAAGTAGATGAACTCCTGTTCAGCAGCGTATTGATGTGTTAAATTGTTTTAATGTTTAATTTCACTACAGCATGTCTTCGGTCTCATTTTCAGTGCAATTTATAAACTACCAAATACCTGAACGTGAATCAAAATCCTATAAATCTGCATGAAAACTAGCAATTTCATCCAAGAAAAATGTGAATTAAATGACTTACTGAGCTATTTGAGCCACACCGTATGAACATTTTGTCATGTTTCATGTATGCCGGCTGGTGTACTCCCAGAGTTTAACCAAACAGACCCCCTCTCCAAGCTTCCTGGACATTTCTCTGCATTTGTGATGTGATGTAAGTTTATTCCTAATAACATTTACAGATATTTGTTTTGTTGTCATTCAGTTTTAGGTCTTTCTGAGAGGTTGATTTGTCCATGGGTGTAGTTTGAAGGTCATACATCTTGTATGTTAGTTCTGAGGCCTTATCACAATCATATTCACTCATTGATGGTGTCCCTTTTCCAGAATTTGCTATTTATATTAATAATATACTCTGATAATAGTTCTTATGTCATGGCAGATCAATGAAGTAAGCCTTCCATTCTTACTGATTTGGATTTATAGTTTTATCCTAGTATATTATATCTCAAGGCTGAAGTTTGTACAGTACGTGATTATCTGCTCACTGAGTGGCCCTGGTTTCTCACCAATAATGAAGCACAGCTCAATAAAAAGTGCATATCGTTATTTTCATTGTTTACCTGCAATGTTGTGCAAACAGAAGATGGCAGTGGATTTACAACATACCTCTGCGTGTCTCTTCCTCTCTCCTCATTATTCCGAGGCACAGCAGGTCTGCAGGAGAGCAAAGATTCATAGGACCAGCTGGGGCACTGAGCAAGTTAGTTACGTTCTGCAATCCAGCAGCAGCATATTGCATGCACCAAGCCCGGTGATGCTGTAGGATCTTTTGGGCCTCTCATTGAGTAGAAGAAGAGTGGCATATTGTAGCACCACAGGAGCAAAGTTGTTACGTGTCCAAGCATTATAGTCCCACAGAAAGTGGAATATTAGACCTGGGTAAAAAACTCCTCTCCTCTGTGAATTCACTAAAAGAAAAGGCAGAATGAGGTTCTCATCTAGGCCTTGTAGCTTCTTCTTTGACTCCTTGGTGTGTCTTCCATGAGACACCTCACACTCAGGCCTGGGGACACTTTTCACAATTGTGTCCATCTCTGGCTCATTGATTTGGTTAAAGCCTTGTTATCACACGTGTGGCTTTGCCGGATCTTAAACATGCTGCTAATGTGAGCTGTAAGCCGCTGGCAGTCTCATCGTGTTGCTGCTGCCAGCCAATCTGTGATAATGCATCAGATTAGCAGCTCTCCAGCCCTGGTCAAGCATAGGAGATGGCCGTGCAAATCCCCTGAACCCGTGGCTATGTGAGCACAGGGAGACCCACAGGAATCACCATGTGGAGGGTGACACTGACCAGTCCCTAATGGTTAAGACTCTGCAACTCTGGGAAACCTTTTCCCACATTTGTAACATGAAGATATAATGTAGACTAGTACAGGAAAGACCTCCTTTTTTACAACCACACAAACTGTGCCCTACTCAGAAACATAGAAGCTGTAGTTCTTTCTCTCTTTCTCTCTTCACCCTTTTGCTGTGAAAAGTACAATATAACCTTCCATTCAGTCTATATCTATTCACATTCATCGGCCTACACCGGTTTTATGTGCATCGCTGTCATAAAACGTCAGTTTTTCATAACCTCAAAATGAGCTGTAGATGTTTATTTTGCTGATTAAAATAACCTACACAGTTATGAAGTATTATATGTATTGTATTTTGGGCACTTAAGGAAATACTGGTAGATGCTGTATGTGGCTGTCTTGAGCTGCTGCTGATGTGTTTATAGGCCAGAAAAGCTTGGATGATGCTGGGAGTGACTAAATAATCTTTGCTTGACAGAGAGGTTGGGAAATGTACTCCAAGGGCCTTCATCAGCTCATTTCCTGCTTGTCACACTCACTTCCCTGCTAGCAGCTTCATGCTGCGTTCTTGAGGGAAGAAACGTGATGCAATAGTATAAGCAACAATTGACATGGGTCCTAGTATCAGTTCCACTCTTTGCTTCTGACAGCTGAACACTGTGGGCACCCCACCTCACTTGCTTCCTGTTTCTAGAGAAGCAGCTGTCTCAATGTGGGGTCCCTTTCAACCACTTCAGCTGAACTTTTCTTCAGACCCAGTCCCGTGCGCAAACTGAAACTGTTTTCAGAAGCACATACAATGATAAATAATATCATTTATAATGGTAAATGATTTTTACATTAAACTGGTCAAAACGTGGTTGTTCCACAGCAATTAGAACATAATTTTTAATCCTCATTAGGTCTTTCAAAGTGTATATGTTTTTGACCAATTTCTGATAGAAAAGAGCACTCCACCTTGAGAATCAATATTTGAGGTCTGTAAAAAAAAAAAAAAAAAAAAAAAGTGCTTTTTTAAAAAAAAAAAAAAAAAATTCCCCCCCCCTTTCTTCCTGAGGTAGCCCATCGAGATGGAGCTTCTTGTGAAATACTCTTGGGCTGTTTTTTCTCGCCTGATTCTTCTTAACGGATGTATAGCAGTGTTTCACCAGCAGTTCCATTATTACTTTGCTCTCCCTTGGCATCAGCAGTTTCATAGCTTCTGCAGAGAATCACTTGCAAACGCAAAATGACTGAACACCGTGCTTCCTGTAGCACTGATGGCGATGCCGAAGATCTCACGAAGTCCACCTGTTCTGTCAATTTGAACTTCGGTGCTGTCCATGCACTGCGCATGCTGTCATTGTACCATTTGACTGACAGGAGGTTGCATAGTGCTTAAGAAGGAGCTCCATACTGAAAAGTGGAATTTCAAGTTTCTTTAAGAGCACTGTTGTAGTCCCCACGCACCACGTGTTAGAATTTCTGAAGGAAAATATGAGTACATCAGACAAAATGCCTTAGCTGCTCAACTGAGTGCTGGATATGTAATGAAAGACTGTGGCGTAAGAGGACTAAAGGAGTATAGGATCACCGTTTTATCGTGCATCTCCGAAATTTGAAGCACGGAGTTGGTGCATGGCTCTTCCCTCAGGAGTTTTTGCTCCTCATGGCCTTGCAGCAATGTAGGTGGTGGGCGGTAAGAAAGGGGAATATAATGCAAGTTTTGTGCGTGCATGTGTGCGCACGTATGTGATGTCACGCCATTGAAATGAGGGGTCGTTGTGCCCACATGGTAACGGAGGATAACGTACCCCTGTGCGCCAGCGTTCCGTCACTGCTGCCACCTGCACCCGCATTGTGCACCTCGCGGGCCCGTTCTCATTCATGTGCCCAACACTGGTTTGCGTCACCTCTCTTTAACAGAAACTTACTGACGTAGAGGCAGACGTTCTCAAGGCCTGGTCAATTATGCAGCTTCCCCCATCATTAGCTTCTCTCACAAAGCATTTATTTGGTCTGAGTTCTTGGAAGGCAGGATTGAAGTTTCCTCCCACATAATGAAAGGGAACTACTTTTTCTTGTTGTCTTGGCATAAAACATTTTTTCCGTCAGAGTGCCAGTTCTGCCCTGTATCCTCCTTCTCCGTGGTCCCATCACAGCCCATCAGAAGGTGAGGTCTGAGATGTATTTTATATCACCCCTGCTCTTTAGGCTTTATGTAAGTTTCCGTAGTGCACCGTTGGGGAGGTGACTGTTTCATGTGCTGTTTTACGTGCCCACGCATCAGATGGAGAACACCATCCCACGTGCGTCTTCAACCCCTTTTTGCAAAAGCGACTCCCCAGCTATAGCTCCTGCCCTGTTTTAAAGCAAAGCAAACAGACGGGGTTTGCGCGAGACTGCTCAGGAGGAAAATGTGGCGACTTCCCCTGACTTGGAAACACCCAGCATGGTTTCTGAAACAGCTGGTGAGACATCATAGCACCTCGGCTGGCATATGGCAAATTGCAGCCCTGCAAGGACTGAGGTGCCCAGGAGAGCTGAAAATGTGCAAAGGTTTCCAGCATTTAGAGAATCAGCACTTGTCCAGGACACATCAGCATCCTGCATCGGGCACATCGTGTTTTATGAGCACAAATAGCTGAAGTTAACCCCCACTTTAACGTGTTTGCATGTGCAGTGGAAGAGATCATCCTGCAACATGGCGTAGGGGCTGAGACGGTAAATTAAAATGGACAACACTGTCACCTGTCTCACCCAAATCATCTCCCACAAACCCCTCCCCCCCCAAGTATATCATATCCATTCTTCATCATGCCCAATTCAGAAAAAGCCACACATTCTATATGTACTCACTGTACGTTGGCTGAGCAATGTGAAATATTCCTTTCCACCTTGATACCCATCATACTTTTATGTGCAGCTCTTCCTTGTTCTTGACTGCCCACAATGCAGCTTCATAACCACTGCTTTCCCAGTCAGTTTCTTTATACATTATTAACCAGTGATTTTCCTTGTTTATTATGAGAACACCCTGACATATTACATATACTGGAGTGGCTGGCGGGGTGGAAATTGAACAAAAGAAATCAGCAGTGTCATTTAAAACCCAGGTTTTGGGTACAAATGTCTTTTTTTTCCCTCTTTTTTTAAATAAGATTACTTGTAAGGAATGACTATTATTTGCTTTGATGGCTTTCCGTCACGAAAGTCTGCAGCACCTCATTAGTTTGGGAAGCTGGCTTTGCGCAAGCAATCCGAAGATTTTTTTTTTCTTTTCTTTTTTTCGGCTCTAAAATTCACCCTGGGTGGAAGCAGTGAAAACGTAAAGTGGTGAGATTTCTCTCTGCTGAAGACTGTCAGGATGTGGGGATCATATATCACATGGCAGTGAATAAATGAGTTAAACTGGGTTTTGTACAGAATTCTGCATTACAGCACCTGTTAATCCTGCCTATGATGATGTCACCAGCATGTCACAGCAGTGTTGCAGTGTTTCTTGTGAGACTGTTAATGGCCTCCTTTCTGCTACTTGCAAACACTTACAAATGTTTACAATTTTGTGTTGATGTGGGATTTTGCGGTAAGTGTATGACCAGCAGCCTGAAATAATTATGGACCTGCTCAAACTTGAGTCGGTCATGACTCTTCTGAGGCCCTTAATTTGCTGATGCATTCACAGTCTTGTCCAGGAGCTTGTTTTTGAATGTGTTCATGGCTACTCTGGTGCACCTTTCCCAGGCCACTGAAAGTAAATCTAAAGTCTTACATAGAGACTTTTCAACAGGCCCTTGGCCCTGGTTCCACATCTGAGTAAACACCGAGAACTGATGTTGCCTAGCGTGGCCTACAGTTGCTGCCAGAACTTGGCGAGCCGGGCAAGCAAGCCCCTGAATCTGTGATTTTTTTCTTTTTTTTGAACTTTGTAAACCAGAGATAACACTGAGCTATCCATGTTTTGACTATAGCTGTGAGTTGAGGGAGACACTGAGTTGGCGCCAATCTGCAGTGCCTCACTGCAAAGCCAGATGGGGGTAACCTGCAGCCATTTTCTTTTGCTCCACCTGAGCAAGCGTGGTTGTCACTACAGCAACAAGCCTATGGTAACATTCTTTCGGCTAGAACCACAGTTCATGCACAGCTTCCAGTGTTATTCAGACGAAGCACCAAAGCCGATCGGTTTCCTCTTAATTATTCTCCGAATAGCCAGTCGATGCTACTGATCATTGAACCATTTTATGCTTCATTGTTGAGCTTCTGAGCTGGAATATCTGTCCCTTCTTATCAAGATCCACCATCCAGTCCTAACAGCTGTCACTTCTTTACCTGGGCTTGACTGCTTTTGTCACCTGTGTTACAGAGCAATAGGGGAAGAGAAGAACCTACACAGAGATGGGAGAGCGAGATAATGACTGCTCCATAAAAACTGAGAATAAAAACAGTAGCCTGTGTTTATTACAAATGGACTGAATACGAACGTCCTTAGAGATATGTGTTATTTAATAAACACTTTATAATACTTTTGCTAATTTCCTCATCTACAGCTGCAGCACTTTGTGTACGCGCAGCTTCGTCCCACTGGGGTTAGTTTGAAGGATAGAGGAAGAGAGACTCTTGCTGCAGGAATTGATTCTATGGCAGGATTGTTTGAGACTAAAGGGAATCCAGGAAATGTCCTGTCATTTCAGTGCCCATGCAATTAACAGTCAGGCTGGAATTCTTTTACACAACTATTCTCATCTTCAATGATTCATTTGTATATTGAGAAATGCACAAGGGTTGTAGAGGTTGTTCGCTTTAGAATTCCAGGAGCACACAGCTAATTTGGGTATGAGCTCATAAGTCCAGCAGGCAGTGATTTGGTGTGGAAATTGCATTACACTGGAGTGCTAAATAGCTTGCTGCGTGCATCTTCTGACCTTACAAATCATACAGAAAGCATAAGCATATGTTTCTGAATTAACAGGCCAATGAACAAGCTTGAGTTCACAAGCATTCTGTGTGAAGTAGCCAAGTTCACTGGAAGGTATAGGATTTTTTTGTAAAAATTCAATGCATTTTCAGAAAGCGCCACGTCTGTTAACACATCTTCTTCTCCATAATTGTATAATTGAAAGCAATGCTGAAAATAGTTTGCCAGGTACATGTAGAATCAATAGATATTATTGGAACCAGCATTCTGTTTACATTAAAGTGCTTTCAGCCAAATGTAACTTATTTCAGCAATGCTCAGAAACATCCCCCTTTTTCTTGAGTGCCCTTTACTGTTTTTTTTTTTTTTTTATCTAATGCTTTATGTCACCATGGACACTGCCTACTCCCTTGCTAATGTCATCTTGACTGTCTGCTTTGTTCCCAAACTGCCTGCCAGGTGAGTTGTATTGCCTGATGGTGACAGTAAGCATGGAACAACAGTGGTCAACTGACATCCCTCTCTTCTGTCCACCAGTATTACAGACTGAAAAAATAAAGTCTGAGTCACTGCGAAAGTGTAGTGGTCAAACAGTATGAAGATAATAGCTTTAAAATCCCATAATTTAACTACTGCCCTTGTCAAAAATTACACAAATAAATTCAAAGTAGAAAATGTTGTTTGAAAGTTAGAAAGCTTGTTAGTTTGGCCTATTTGAACAGCTATTATAATTGCTGGTCAAGTTACTCTTCAGCTGTGTTAACATGGCTGACAGTTTAAGAAGCTAGACAGTTTCTGAAAGTGATTTTCAGAATCTGGTCTTGGACTGTAGAAGGGTCCTGCAGCGGCTTTGGATAGCATGGGAATTAACCCAAGCAAATACCACAGAGTGCATATATTATACAGGTGTGTGGAACAGCGGCAAACCGCGGCCTAGGAAGAATTCGTATCTAAAGTGTGCTGGTGCAGTTATTGGCGACAGTAAGAGTGGAGTCACCTGTCTCATTATCTTCTGCTTTATGAGCTCACACAACCTGCTAGGCTGCATGTAATCGAGGTGTGAACTTGTGTGCAGCCGGCTCTCTCCTGTAGCCCTTCTCTGCCAGGCATCTTCATCTTTGTGTCTTTTAATATTTTAGGTGATGAGCAAAGCTCTTGCTGCGTGACATTGTCTGCATTAATGTGACTGTATTTTTACCGCAACTTTTTCAATGTTTAACAAGGAACAAAGTTTAACAAGTGTCGCATGTTTGCTTGGGTACTTCAACACATTTGGGAAATAAGGAGATACTGGGGTGGTCCTGCCGTGCACCATTTCCAGAGATGGAGGAAGCAGCGTGAAACTTTTAAAGCCTGCATTTGATACCAGATTTGCTCAAACAATTTTTGGAGTTGCACTTGATTATAAATACAGGTCCAGTAGGAAATATTATTTTTGGTTCCCATGGTAGCAACGTAATGGGATCAAGTTTGCCATGAGTTCTTGTCCATAGCCTAAAAAGCAAAACCCAGTTGGTCACAGACTGAAGTCGTCGTTTATCTTCTGTTATATGTGAGGTATAATCTGCTCACGTACATTCTATGCTCACAATGCCTTTTGTTTGTTTTTTTTTTTTTTTCCCCAATTTGCTTGGCTGACTTGGATGGCAATGACTTCTTCCAAATTGTAGTTCATATCTGTACTGTACCTGGAGCAGAAGCCTTACAGGCTTTCTAAATCAGTTAAAGGTAACCTGTGACTTCCTTGAGATGACAGGTATACACATCCCATAGAAAAAAGGAACATACAGTCATCATATAATGTAAATGAGCTTTTTCAAGTTAGTAAATAAATAATAGTAGTAAGGTAGTAAATTAGCCATTAAGCCAGCAGCCCATTTTCTGTACTTTGTGGACCTTCCTTCTGTCTGCAGCAGTCATAGCACTGACTGAGAGATGCGTACAGACCACTATGCTATTACACTGTACATTCTTTGCGAGGCTGTCAGAATAAAACCTTTTGTTATGAGAAGCAGATGTGACAACAGATCCTCTCCTGAAAGTTGATGTAAGGGGATTAGGTAAGCTGAGGGATGCTTCTTGACACAACTATTTATGTACATCACTGTATAACTGGGTGGTGCTGCTTCTATTTCTCAGAATTACAATTGTTTTACGCTCAGAATTACAATTGTTGTAGACCAGTGAGCTCAGCCTTTTCCTGGAATAGTTTAGTTAAACGCCTGGTGGAAAAGAGCAGTCCACCAAAGAGCTGCCTCTGTTTTTAGCTGGAGAGCAGCATTCAGGGGTGGAGTCAAATGTGGCTGCCCTGGAGCAACAGGTCTGCCATATGGATGGTGCCACTTCCTGTTACTGCGGTGGGGGCAAAGTCATGAATCACCCAGTCAGAATGCCCTTTAGATCTTTAACTCAATTTCCTGCCTGGGCCCAGCTAAGTGAGCGACTGCTTTTAGAGAGACTGCCCACTGCTCTTCATTTGGAGGTGGTCCAAGTAGCACCATTAGATGTGGTTCCACAAGATCCTTTTAATGAAGTAATTGTTTGTTTGAAACAAGCAAATACCTCGGTGTGGTCTCAGCAGTCAGTCCTGATCTTGGGAGACTGGTAAGTAGACCCAGCCATGCTGATCAAGTAGCTGCAGTGGGTGAGGAGATTTGCGATAGACTGAGGGAACAAGCTGCTGAGCAAGTTCTCAGGTATTGAATATAACATGATTTGGATCCTCCCAGAGCTCAGCATAGCAATGGCAGTTTTTCAAACTTTTTCCTCTTTAGTTGGAAATGTTCCCTCACACAGGTCTCATGTCAATCAGCAGATGTAATTCTGGACTGTGGACAGCACTCAGCATGTGCCATTGCTAGTTGCCAGCCTTCACCATGCAACTCCAAGCTTCTTTTTTTTTTTTTTTTTTTTTTTTTTTCCCCCCCCAGTTTTTTTTTGGTTTTTTCAGATGAAGGCATCTGCTTTGGGAATAGCAGTTTCTGTCTTTCCCCAGAGCAAAGTACATGCTGGACCTGTGATGCTTGGGAGCAGGTGGCCAGTTTTCATGATCACTACGGAGGAAGCACCTGAGGCTTCGCTGCCTTGGAGAAGGTTGTGCCAGTCACGGCCATATTGCAGGCACCTGCCTGTATTCCAGTGAAACGATGCCCCAGAGAAATAATCTCTCCAAATTTTGGAATGGCGACTGACAGGGATGAGATCCAAGCAGGGGATTCTCTCTGTGATTACATATTTACAAAGAAACCAGCTTTGAAAATTAAATTCACACATCAAACACACAAATACATATGCACATACACACTGAATTCAAATGATATTCTTTTCACCCTTGCGCAGTATTCATTAGTCCCTGCTATTTCTTATGTGACTGTGTTCTCCAGCTTCAAGGAATCAAAGACTGTAATAGGCTCTGCCACCTTCTTATTGATTTTCTTACCATATGCAATCATTCTGTATCACTAACTGTATACATCTCCCACAAATCGAGAAATTAATTTTTCATTTAATGGAACTGCCAGCAAAGCAAAGATGCAGTGCTATGCATTGAAATACATATAAAAATAGCATTTAAAATACCGTAGTTGGACTCCAGGTTGTGCGTAGTTGCAGATCCATTCAGTACCTCTGCACATTGTGAAGAAACGTTTCACATGCTAATGTTTCTGCTTAAAATATTAATGTGTATATTTGTTTAAGTTTTTTACCAGGAGCAGATCAGCATTTGTTTCCATTGACAGAAGAATATGTTTGGTAAATGCTGCACTGTAAGCACTTAATGTTAGAATTTCTTTCTTGTCTGCTACTCTCATAGTCAGTTTTTTGGCACAGTTCAGTATTCATATGGTCTTTGCAGCCTGAACTCCCCACACTCTAACCCTCACCATGCTGTTTTCTGGGACTGATTGGAATTACAGTCTGACTGGATGTTTTGTATAAGAGCATCGATTGTTTTCCCTTCTCAGCAGGACCTTTCCAGCTAGACCCTCACTGGTGGCTGCGTAATTACCTCTGCAAGGAAGTGTCATTATTTTCCTTTCTCTTTGACTTGGCAACGCTGCAGGAGTGACGTGACATGACAGTCACCAGTGGCAGTGACTAATTCATCAGGTTTGAGATGCCACATCCTGGCTTACGAAATGTCACCTCCCAGGGAGAGGTGAGGGGGAACCTGGTGGTGACGCATCGATACCCCAAGACCCCATTCTAGCGGGGTGTCTATTGCCCAGCAGCATGGAGGGAGGCTTCCCCTGGGGCGGTCTTCCGCTTTTCCACTCACCCTTTTTGGCCCAAGATCTGATTGCCATTTTCCAAGCGTAGGTGTCAGAGTCTGCTATAAAAAGCTCTGTATTCCCACACATAAAATTGATTTTTGTATCAAAATATGATTAGATTGAGTGGAAGCAGGTCATCTGTTTTTGTGCCTAGGTGATGGGCAAGTACAAGCATTTGAAATCTGTCCTGTAATGGCTGTAAAAAGTCAATGATGGATATGTACGCCAGACACCATGGATATGAGTGTAACTGTTGTGCATCTAAACTGACAGAAATAATCAAATTCACATTAGGAAAGCAAAATGGAAAGTGCATCAGTTTCTCATTGTAAACCTTGGTTTTCCTGGACACTTCACCAAGATGGAAGCTTCATGTACCTGCACTGCCATAGTTTCTGTCCAATAAGTCAGATAATTTCTTATCCCAGTGAATGCAACACCGGAACAAAACTCTCTCCAGTTAAGAGGGTCTCGCACAACAGCTAAATAATGAGCTCTTATTTTCATTCCTGCACAGAATCATATTATCACACAATGATAAATGCTCTCAGTATGCCACTTCTGTTCTGTTGCAGCATAGCTAAGATGAGGAGACCCTTCAGGTCCATTCACAAAGTTGTTGCACAATTATATTGAGCTGTGAATTCAAGCACCTAATTGTCTCCCATTCATATAAGCCTCAGGGTGCTCATCCCACAAAGATGTTTTCTGCTGTCTTCCCGAGAACTGTGGTCTTGCACCTCAATACACAGCTTCCTCTTTTGAAATCCACACAACTAACTGACCAAATCTCTGCCAAGTTTCTCCTTTAGCTTTGACCTAAGTCCTTCAAAGTGGACCAGCAGAATCGCGATCCAGAGCAGCTTTCGTAGGACTGGACTAGTCCACCTCCAGTACTGGAAAAGAAGAGGACAAGATTTGTTTTTGAAAAAGAGAACTGCTTTGTTACACATAAGCAATTTGATTGTATTTCTGTTCAGGAATTTTTTATTGCAGTTTATGTTAACTTAAAGTGGAGTTGGTGGTTATACAGCTCTGGATTTACCTTGTATTTTTAACGGTGATGTTACTGGCATACGTACACCTCTAGTTAACAAAGTTCTGATGAATGAATAGTAATTCCTAAAAATGGTAAGAATCAGGTGTGGCAATTTTTACAGCAATTTTGTACTGGCTCTATGCTTAAAAATACTTTGAAAAGCAGTGTTTTTATTGTATCTGAGGTGCAAAATGCATACTTTGCACGTTAGTATGGTGAGATGGCCAACTGGATGGGACGTTTCTCCAGAAATAATGCTTTCTTTTCTACATTTTCCGACCAATGTACAGTACTGTGAAGTTGCATTATTTTCATTTTTTCGGCACATTGTGAGGGTTTCTCGCTGCCATGTTGAATGAACTGAATTACCTCAGGATCTGAGAAAGTGTGTTTACAAAAGGAAGAGCTGTGCTGGCGTCGCCATGTTGGGTTCTTGATGGTGGGATTGGGCGGTGAGAGCCTGACCAACTTGCACATCTGCAAGGCCCAGAGCAGCGCTCTCCCCCGCTGCAACACCGTCCCACCAGCCTTAATAGGTTTATCATATCATGCAGAGTGTTGTTTACCACCAGACTCAGCTGGAAGTGCTTATTTCTAAAAGCATTTCCTTTCTACAGAGAGGGGTTCTGTCCGTGGAGAGTTGGAGGCGCAGGGCAGCATTAACCCTCCCCACTCACCCGCAGTTAATAAGGCATCACGTAAATCCCACTGCGATCAACAAAGTACTTAGCGAAATTTTCAATTTCGATGGATAATCCCAGAGTCCGAAAAGAATGAATTATAGTTTTTCCTTCTTTGCAGGTTTTATGCATACATCTGTCATATGGATTGAAGCTCTGGTGAATCCACAAAGTGAAATCATTACCATCACACAAGAAGTGAACAAAGTCAGATTATTGCTCTTAATATTTCAGTATAATCATGGGAAATCAACAGTGGTTGAATCTGCAAGCGATTCCTTTGTCAAACCTGTTTCCTTCCAGGGATATGGACTGCTTGTGACCTTTGCCTCAAGAGAGGGAGAACTGACACCAAAGCAGAATGTAAAAGAATTCAAAGCAGTACTTTTGTCATGGCTCTCAGTTGTGTGTATTAGTTGACTCAGCTCTTGTTGATACGGCTCTGTAGGAGAAAGGCGGTGTTGTAGTGGGAATAAGCACACAGAATTCAGAGGGGCGAGAACTGAAAGTCAGCCATTGCCTTGCATGAGGAGCACTGAAGGACTTCCTGTGTGTGGTCTGCTGTAATGTAAAATGAAAGTGATGTATATGTCCACCTCTGCAGGCAAACATGGAGTCCCGGATGTCTCTTGGGCTCAATGAGAGAAGTGGTGTGCACTGATTTCTTTATGCTTGCCGGTTAATTGGTACACTGCTCCTTTTGTGCCTGTATAATGTACATTTTGTGCCAGCAGCCAAGTTATTCTTTGCTCTCCTGGAGCTGTTGCAGTCTAGATACCAGGGTTCAGTGCAGAGAATCATGGCGGCAACTGTAAGTCTAAGGAGGATTAGAACCCAAGACAAGAATATGTGACCAAGAACAAGAGCACTGAGGTTCATGCGTAGACGTTTATGGTGAGCAGCACTCTTTACCCAACTGTGAGCAAACAAAATAGTTTTCACCTCAAGACTTCATTTGTTCACAAATTAAATATGGAAGAAATACTTTTTTTTTTTTTTTTTTTGGCCGGGCAGTGTAACACGTTTCGATAAGTTTATGCAATGTCACAACATTTATTTCCGTCCAGAGTTGCATGAATTTTTTGCAGAAATCTTGCGTTGATGATGGGAAAGTCGGACCGCTGCGTAAAGTCTTCTCCAGCACATCCCAAAGATTCTCAGTGGGGTTAAGGTCTGGGCTCTGTGGTGGCCAATCCATGTGTGAAAATGATGTCACTCTCATGCTCCCTCAAGCACTCTTTCACAATTTGAGCCCAATGAATCCTGGAATTGTCATCTTAGAAGAAAAAAAAAAATCCATTGATGGAAAAACCTGGTCGTTCAGTATATTCAGGTAGTCGGCTTGCATCATTTTTTGGACACATAACGTTGCTGAATCTAGACCTGACCAACTGAAGCAACCCCACATCATAACACTAAATTAAATCCAGGTGGTGACCTATTTTTTGGCTGGGCTGTGTCTGGAATACCTTGATAATTTTTCTCTATGTGCACCACTTTTTTCCCCCACCCAGTGTAAAGCTCATGTAAGATTCCTAACGTAGGTTAATAGGCTAAGAACTGTGTGCTTATTTCCATTTCTACTGAGCTAGTCCCCCCCAATGATCACAACGAGGAAGAAATGCTTGCCACCTCTTTAGTCAGTGGATGTGCAGAATTGGGGATTTGTCATGATATTGAGTATTTTGTTCTTGACTGTAATTCTTTTGAATGGCTTCCACTTAGATTTCTCTTATAAAAATCTCTGCAGTATGAACATTAAAATAAAATGTTTTGTTTTGGATATTTATATTTGATATTTATAAATTTATATTAACATTTTGGTAGTAACATTTCTGAAGAATGCAAAAAAATTTTGGTTTACAGTGTCCTTTAGTGGAGCCCAGATTAAACAAATCCCTGGAATCAGACATTCTGAGACTCCAGTGGCACGTTTAAACACTTGAGGGGACATGACAGTTCATATTTATTTTGATCCAAGGAGCTCATATTTATTTTCATTCAGCCAAGGAACACAGGGGAACGAGACACTTCGAAGAGCATGAAGTAACCAGGCAACAAAGACAACAATTCAGGCACTAAACAGTATGCTTTGCTTGGAACACCAAGGACTAATTATCATCCACGGCAGAATCCGACATCTTTTGCCTCAATGGATAGAGAGAAGTAAGAGTAATTACTGGAGAAATGAAAGACAGGAGAGAGAGAGTGCAATTCTGGAGGTTGCCTTCCTCCACCAGAGTTATGCGAGAAGCAGCCCATCGCTAGCACAGCCTCCGCAGTGAACAGCAGAAGCCTTGTGGCTGATGAATCTCATCATGCCTTTCAGTGAAGTAGATGAAGGCCCCACTCCACTGTAAGCAGACGGTGCTGTCATCCATGGTGCAATAGCTCTGCTTTAGTAGAACTGAACTCGTACAGCCTTTCTGACCCTCTTTTGTTGGCTCCTTGCAACATACCCATCAGCATACAAAGATAAGGAAGACAGACACTGCAGCATTTGCCAAGTTTGCTTCCGTGAGGCTTGTTCAGTCTCTTGTAGTCAACAAAGAAGAAAGCTGAAATTTGTTTATGAATATGGACAAATACCTACATTCCACACATAATTACTTTTATATCTGGGTAGCTAATGTGCTACAACAGATTTGGGATGCTACTGTGACTTAATCGAAGGCATATTTTCAAGCAAAAATGGCATAACACTTTGAGCAACTCCAGATGAATGAGTTAATTTGTTAGACAAATACCTTTTCTTATTGGGTCTGCTTCTTAACACATTTCTTCATCCAATGTAAATAGTGTGACCCCATGACGGCCCTGTGAGAGAATCCGAGGCCAGTCACCCCACAGCCATTGTTCTGTGTTCTCTGTTTCAGAGCCAGAGTCCACAGCAAATGCTGGAACTATCTTTAGACTCGCACTGTCTGTCTGAGCTCCATCTGATGGAAGAGAGCACCTGCATAGTGACAGTCCAGTCCATTGCAGAGACTTTTAGACTGGTGAATGCACCAGGCAGTGCTGGGTCATTGCAGGGTCTGCACTGGGAAGTGTGACCATGTGTCTTTATGCTTCTTGCTTCTGTGTGTTAGTAGCAATTTTTTGTGTACAGTTTGTGTGTGTGTGTGTGTGTGTGTGTGTGTGTTAGTAGTAATAAAGGAAGCAAGAATAATATTTTTAAAAAAAAAAAAAAAAAAAAAAAGGTTGTCACGACTGTTCTGATCTCTGGCTTTGAATGTGATGCTTCACAGGTCTCTGTGGAGAGCTCGGCCCGATGCGATGCTAGACCCTTCACTTACCCGAGACTGAAGAGTGCTGCGAGCACCTGATATGCGATGCATGCCCAGGAGGAGCCCTTTAAATGTTCCAGTCAAGCGGTCTGATGATTTTACTCGCGTCTATTAAAGCACACACCTCAAGAACCTGCGCTGGTCCCTCAGGCCTCGTTCCACGCTGTTTTTGTACTGAATGACAATTATCTCTCATTCAGACATGAGATTTTTAAAATTGCCCTGCAGTTAAGTGCATTTTGAAGCACTGTTTACAGAGGGCATTTTGATAGCTGTTGAGAGGTGCAATGGAAAATGAAGTAGAACTGATTGAGATGTAAATAGCCTGACGTAAATGCTGCTGGCGCTTAGATAGTCAGAGGTGGAGAGAGATGCGTCTAATTGCATCCTGCTGCTGAGGCCTGGCCATCCTCTTGGTTAGAAGGCGTCAGACTGACTGGATTTATTGGGCTCTTTGCCATTGCCTATAGAAGCCAACGGTCACACAACATGGCTGGGTGCGGAACGACTGCAGTGTCCCTTTCATCCACGTTCAGGGCTGCTGTGTGAGTGAGCGGTTCTGTATTTGTTATTTTAGATTTTTTTTTTTTTTAAACACAGGTTATATCAGCTGCTCAGCTTTATGCAGGACACAGACTGGGAGTGATATTGTGCTTCCAGCTTCAAGGCCCTGAACATTTGTCCATCTACTGGAATTTCAGTTATCTTGATGTGCATTGAAACACTTCATCAAACTTCAGTACACACGCTGCATTAATGCGCAGATTCATTTTGTATGCTGATGACTAAGCAGCAGGACGAGTCACCCTCTGTGGATGGAATGATACCCAGAATTTTCTCCAGGGGTCTGTGGCCTGCTGCATCTACAGCAAATGGCTACTGTCATATAAAAAGGGCACAGAAGCACTTGTATATATGGAGGCTGCAATTTTTTCAGTTTTTTTTGGTTATAAATAGTGCAGCAGAAAATTTTGAAACTTATTAGGTTCATTTGAGTTGTGGTGTAATGAACTAGAAGCTTTGGAGTGTTGGGGTAAAACTTGCTTTGCTAAGCCTGAGCAGAAGTTGAGTCCAAATTTATACCTAGCAGTGGCTCCAGTTTTGTCAGCTTTTGCTGTGCTATAACTTACTTGTACAGCTGATAGGTGCCATTCCAGGGTTATACAGCTGTCTCACATACCTGCTGAGCTGTAGGTGCCATCACTGAGCTGAAGGAACGAAGCCCACACGTTCTCATATGAGCTAGTATGAGAATGCAAATGAAATCCTGCCCAACATGAGCGGTCTGCCTCGTCTGGGTGTACTGTTAAATGGAAGTTGATATTTACCTTGTTTTATTCTCCACGAATCTCAGATTGTTTTCAAGACTTGACACGATGAACAAGGTGCACATTGTATATGCAACAGTGTAATGTTGGGACATGGTAAGCTGGTGAGGAATAGCACAACACCTCTATATTTGATTATTCATGAGTACAGTTTAGTTTGACATATGGTCATAACACGTCATGTGGCTTATAATATAAATCTACTGTTGCGACTACATGTTTACAGCTACGCTATGGTGTTGGCTACTGTTAACCCCTTTCCCTGAATCAACAGTCAACACGACTGCTATTGAGGCCTTTTTAGAGTAACTGAAAGACCAAACCATTCTTGTTGACTTTATGCATTATTTTACATTCGTTAAAGTATTTTGTGATTGAAAAAAGATGATGTTATATTTTAAGTACAGTAAAGCACATTTACAGCATTTTTGCCTTTTTTTTTTTTTTTTGGTCACTTAGCCATGAAGGTGTGCATCTTTTGCCACTGGGTTTGCTGTGAGCCTGATACATACTGGCGTTGAGGGGCTGTTTGCTATCAGGCTGGGGGGTGAAGTGATACTCCTATGTACCCTATAACCTTTTACTGCTGTGTTAAATTTCATGACAGCTTTGGGATTTCCCCAGCTGACTGTCGATGGCCTCTCATTCGTGCTGCGATAATGATAGTGAGTGAGTGTAAGTGCAGCAGTTTGCTGGTACTTCTCAGCCGGGGTCTTACCAGGTCCACTTGCACTGCTGCTGACCCTGTGACGCTATTGATTTGCTCATCCCCCTTTTTAAAGTTAAATTAACAGTCAGACCAAAATAGGGAAAGGGGTGGGATCCATGGGGTGGAATTCCTTTTTGGTTGCTGTGTATATTTCTCCAAGCAAAGCTGATCCCTGATAGACCCACTGAGTGAGACCAAGCCCACATCTGGGCAGCACATGGCATCATGGTGCTCAGCGAACAGCAGCTGTAACCAAAGAGGTCGTCGGTCAAAATCCCAGGAGGAGAACAGCTGTCATACCCTTGAGGGTTGTACTTAACCCAGATTAAATGGCTTAATCTGAACGTACCCACTACCTAGGCCAGGTCATCTGCTGAAGGAAAAAAAAAAACTATAGTGTCGTACCAACAGTAATGGTAATAAAAATAAAACCCTGAGTTACACAAGGGCATTTTATCCCGATCCTGGTTTTCTTGCAGAACTGCCATGAGAGATTTTGTCGGTGTAGTGGGCACGGTGGGAGCGGGTGGCAGGGCAGCGCACCATTGCCCAGGTCAGTGGAGCATGGAGGGATTCAATAAAGGATTACACATATGAATTGATCCTGCTCGGTACACTGTTCTCCTCCACTGGCAGTCACTGCCTGTTTGATCTTTGCTGTTTATGCTATAAAGTGTATTTGTGAAAGAGTCGTTCACTCATCTTCTGCTGCCATCTGTTTTCAGTCCTCAAATATAATGATAGGCTAGAATTGTCAAACTGAGTAAAAGGCTTATGTCTGTTGCTTGAAGTCGGTCCTTAAACGGTCCTGCTCTGTCAAAGTCTGGTAGCCACACATTCTTTATGCTATGATCTTATACATTAATGTTATGCAGTATTCTTTGGACTTTGTCTTTCTTGAGGAAATCAAACCTAACTGCAGCCTTAGCAGTTCAGTACAGTCTAACCATCCCTCTGGGTTTTTCTGTTAGCACAAAGGGATGAGCAAACTATTTTTATTTTAAGTTTTGAAACAAATACACTCATACTTGATCTACAAAGAGGGAAAAAGAGCAGAGTTGAAGCGGAAAGTCTGTCTCAAACTCTGGAGAGGCAAGGGATGAAACTCTGAAAGTCCACAGATGGTTTTCCACTATGTAAAGTTATTTGCCTTGCAGGGATGGACTGATCAAGAGCAGCCGGCCTGGAATGGGTCTAAGATCTTGCCATTAATCCGTTAATAATCTAAACACATAATTTCCCATTTCCTTCTTGATCATAATTTCAATCTGTTCGGGTCAACTGATGTGTCCTCAAAATAGACACTGATTTCCCTGGCTTGGCTGTAAGAGTGGCAGAGCTGCAGAGATCATGTATTTACTCTTTATATGTATGGCTGGGCTTAGCAGGTTAGTCAGACAAAAGTTGGGTGAGTTTATTTCTTACCAACATCTTGTTGCTTCAGTTTATATATTGCAAATAGTTTTACAGCAGTAATAACGATGAAGTTGTGCCAGCAGTGCATTTCGGTTTAGTGTAACTAAAGAATAGAGCAGCAGACCTTATAATAATACCAGTTAACATTCATAGTTGTGTGGTTTTGGTGGGACACAGTTTAATCAATAAATATAAGCACATATTTACAACCAGTGTCACATTTATTTGGAAAAGATGGTGTCGGTTTACATGGGTGTGTCCTTCTTGGGCAGGCAGGCACTGAGCCATGTTCACTCTATGCAAACTGAGTGCTGCAAAACATGTGGCCTGTGAACCAGACTTCTTCTGCCTCTACAAGTATTCCTGCTAATGAATACAGCAGGCATTCTTGCAGCTCTGGGTATCTCAGTCACGCGTGTTTCTGTGCCTCAGCGAATTCCACTGCTGAGCTTTTGACCACGTTGGCCATAGTGTGTCCGTGGCCTGTTAAATTAGCATAACCAGTGTCCATGAAGCACCATGAGAGGTGAGATCTTGAGCTCAATCCCTCTACACTGTTGGCTGGATCCACATTTGCTTTACACCACTGGCATAGCCACAGTTGTAGCTAAACTGGACATAAATGTGCATTAAACTTCTTCAGAGTGCAAGTTTTTTTTTTTTTTTTTTTTTTTTTTTTTAAAGAAAATGATTTCCATCACAGAAAGCGCAGTAGATGTAGGATGCAGGACTGGTGGGTGAAGAATAGTGTAAATAAACAGCCATATTTATTTGGTCAGCCCTTGCCACACTGTGGTCAATCCTTTCAGTCTGAGCAGTCTGTCATACGCCCACCCAGAATAAACAGGGACATTTAGGAGACAGTTTATGCCCACCCACTCCCACCCTGCCCCATTTTGTAAAGCTTTACCCCTCTATTTAACTCTGTACTTGTATAGCTTACTTTTAACTCAGATTTTTTGGAACTGGTAGTGGGCGTTTTGTGTTTTTCTAGCTGCAGAACCCTGTGTATTCCAAGCTTTTTACTTTTTGCTCTCTTTTATTATCCCCCCCCCCCCCAAAACATTTGTCCTTTCTGAAATCTCTTATTCTTGAAATCAGAAAATTTAATTCAATGTATGACTTAATTACAGAATAGCATTTTGGGGGGGGGGGGTTGCATCATTTCATCAATTTTTGTAATAGTACCATGTACAATTTTAATAACAAATATTACTTGTCATGCTTTACCAGGAAAACACGGCAGTAAATTAGACAAGGTGTAGCGCTAAGGTGGCGTGTGGGATATTTGGACGACCACGGCGGATGCTGCTTTTTTCCTTCGTGTCCGTCTCTGGACCTCTGTGGATAACCAGGGGAAGGAAAACAACAAGTTAATCTTTTAGGATCAGCTGTGTGTGGGTGGACTTTGCTATCCACAGCCAGATCTCCCACACCACGCTGTCTGTCGGTCTGTCTCTCTCTCTCGCTCTCGCTCTGTCGTTCTCGCACTCCCTCTCTCGCTCGGCCTGATGCAGACCGAGCTCATCCAGCTAATTAAGGGGTCTTCAGTATGAGATTCAGGAGACAACGCAATTAAGACAGAGCTGCTCAGACGCTCTTATTTGTGGCTTAATTTAGCGCCGGCAGAAGAACAAGAAGCAGTGGGAAGAGAGGGGTGGTCTGACAGTGATCGCAAAGGTGATCCAAACTGGGGGCAAATTTGGCTTGCCAGCGAGTTTGGGCGGCTCTGCGTACGTTTATCCTGCGAGGTCCTGCCGTCCGCAAAATTCCGACGACGCACTGCCCTTCGCACATCCCGGTGACCACTGATGTGGCCAATAGGTTTCTTCTCTCTATGGGTTGAATGTGGTCACTTGGCCAGGCAAGTGACCTGCTGAGAAGATTCAGCACCTACCAGCTCACCACCTGCAATTTCTTACCCTGTCAGGGGCTGATCTCCTGTCAAGAGTGTATCCCCCTTTAAACCCCGTGCTCTGCCCTGGATAGGATCCAGACCACTGGGATCCTAAACTGGACAAGTGGGAATTGCAAATGAATGGATGAACTACATTAAGACGTTTTTCTTTTGCTAGCCGTGAAGGTGGAGCAACAGTTGGTTAATACGCCTTCAAACGTCACGTATTTACTTTGACTGCAGCGTGTATTAATGTTTTTAGGAGGCATGGTTGTTAAAATTTGAGTTCTTTGCAGTATAAAAAATAGGAATTTCAAATATTTAAAAAAAAAAATGTTTTTGTCACTTGAAACCCTCTGAATTGCCAGGTTTTGTTTTGCTGAAGATGTTTTACAGTGGAATGCGATCTCCTTCCAAACTCAGGGTAACACATTCACAAATTCCCATAGAAACTCTGTACAAAGTGAGACAAGGGGAGAAATGACAGTGTCCAATTATCACTGGATAAACTGACTAGATCAAACCACAAAAGAATGAATGGGAAATTATAGATATTATCCATTCAGTGTCCCCTGCCTGGCGTTGTAGTGACATCCTGGCAATTAAGCTGTCCATCAGTCACGCAAAATATGCAGTTCTACACTTTGTATTCAGCTCATCTGATCTGGTGGGTAGATCTTTATTTCCCATCTTTAAATTATATTTTTCAAAGAGCCAGCTTCATGCATTCTCTCTTTTCAAACAGCTTTCATACATAAAGCTTCAGGGAGAAAAACAGCGAATGGGATTACACCGATGCTTTGATTTAACTGATTTTATCCATTTCATAATTTGTGTCATGATACGAAAATGAAGTTTTTATGCTTTGAGACCCAACGTGCGAAGGGTTGTGGTGAATTCTGTCGCAGCCCTGATTGACTGCGTTCATCTAGCGCCCCCTGGCCCTCGCAGGTGGAAGTGATTGTAAAGATGCGCAGCTGTAGTGAGCAAGGGTGATGCGGAGGGCAGGGGCAGCAGCGGTCACCACTACATCATGAGCTCACTTGTCTGGAACTGTTTGCCTACCATGAGTGGTCTCTCAAAATTCAAACTCACGCTGATCTTTTGACCCCCCCCACCATTAAGACAGGTCTCCAAATGATCTGAGGAAAAATGTCAGCTGTCAGATTGACATTTGATGTCATTTTTACTAAGCATCTGAGACTGACATTTCACTGTGTCAGCAGTTAATTTCTTCCTCTGAATACTGTAGGCTTTTTGTTGCAGTTTCTTGTGTGGAACCATGACAATAACATTTCTGTAAAATAAATTAGTTTGCCAGAAACGATAGTGGTGTTTTAGCTTGTAATAAACAGGCTATTTTAAATTTGGCTGCGGTTTCTTGTGGTCTTGTTGTCAGGTGTTAGGAATTGCATTATTGTGAAGCAGCAATTTCACCATTTGAAATTTCTTTTGTCCGCATAAAGTCATTGGCATAAAGTTGCATTCGCAGCATGCATTTTGAATTTAAATGTGGTTCAGAGTGCTTTTTAAGCTTTGAAAACACAATGCTCCTCTTAGTTTTTAGCCTTGTGTTTGAGCTGAAAGGAGTATTTGTTGGTTTTCCTGTTTGCAGACTGGTGAAGTAAACATTAGTGCTGCACTATTTTATTTAAAGAACAGGAAAAGATGGGAGGTGCAGTCCTAGGATGTGGGGTGTGTATTTAAAAAAAAAAAAGTCTTTATTTCCTGATTGTTTCTAGGGTGCTAAATCCGCTCCATTTGCATTTAGTTGCACACAGTGGTGCAGTGTTTGCTAGGAGGCAGAGGGTTCCTGACATGAACGTTGCATTCAAATCCTCACCTACTGTGTGCTACACTGGGTCTCATATGAAGCCATGACTGTAGACAGTTCAAATACCTTCAACATAAATAAAATTTTAAATGTAATTTTCTACAAATTGTCTCAATCTCTAAGGACAAAGTGTGCCCTTTGGTCAGTTTGAGTGTAAAATTCACTCTTGCTGTAGTTGCAGATGCTTTAAAACATATGTAGATGGTATACACCACTCACATTTATAGTATATGTTTTACTGAGAGTGTATGTACTTTTTTTTACTTTTTCTAGAGTAGAACAGCAGTGCACTTCCTGGTTATTGCACCTAAAGATTTTTGGTTCCTAACTAGTAGACCACCTCCTCCTTCCACACCCGGCCACAGGTGTGTCCATACCTCCACTGAGGCCCTTTCACTGGCCACCACCTGTCCTGCCTTACAAAGAGGCTGATGGAAGATCAGACCTGGGAGAGGACCCTCAAAGTTCCCTGCTTCAGGATGGATCTGGGCCTAATGCGTAAACACTTGACTATTGCTTGAGCAGTTAAGGACTGTGGGTTTTATTTAAAAAAAAAAAAAAATGCAGTGTAACCTCAAGGTCCACTTAGGGTGACTCCAAGCTCATTAGTGCCTTGTTTTCCTGTACAGACCACTTTGAGAAATGACAGAAATACAAAAATTCAGATTTATTATTTCAAAGAAGTATAATCAAAAAGAAAGCAACCTTGCTTATACTGCAAGTCTTGCACCTGGACACACATGAACTTACTTTTGGCAGCCTCCATTTTTAAGTGAAATGTGTTATAATGTGCATTGTGCGCAGGTTTTATACATTACATAGCTTAGTATACTACATTCCAAGCCAAGAAGACTGTTGCAGAAAATTAATTAAGCTGAATTCCCTTCCCCGCTTTTCATGTAGAAATTGATCGGATATGATGGTTTCCGGTCGTATCTGCCAAGTATGGATGTGTCTACTGGAAGAAGCTATTATAAGTTAAAGCCTGTTTAAAATACATAATTTACACAATTTATTGAACATTTATTGTCACAAAGCCAAGAGAAGCAACCTGTGCAGATGCTGGGTACTGAGATGTGGAAGCTATCATGTACTGCACTCCCGGGCAATTACAGAGATCTCTTTACAGTGTCCCAAAGATCCTAGTGTACCTCTCAATGTGGTCTTTTAGTCCCTTTCCTCCGATCCATGTTCTGCACCCATTCCTCTTTCGCACAGATTTATCAGTATTATGGCTACGAACTATTAAATGCCTTCCTTTTGCTCCTGCCACGTGGACTGTATGTGCACCCGGCAGTCACTTATGCATTGATGGAGTAACTGCATGAGCCTCCCGTGCTGTAATGTTTTTACTACTTAATTTTTTTTTTAAATGTTGTACTCTATGCGGTATCTTAATGCTTTTCATGAGACTTTTTTTGTGTCAGATATGTTTACAACAGTTAGTTAAGAACGGATGGATGAAATATCCACGGTGGTGCAGTATGAACTTGCTAGTAAATGTTTCTCTTTGTGTTAAAAGAGTTGTGAGAACTGACACCTGACGTCAGTTTAATGTCCAAGCAACTCTTGTTGGAACTGCCTCTTCAAACTGTCCAGTTTTGAATCTTTGAAAGAAGGAAGAGATCTGCAGACCAGGGGAAGAGAACAGAGATCAGCATTGCTTGCTGTTCCATGAGTCTAAACGCATCAGGCATCTATTATTGACCTTAGTTTGACTTTACACTATAAGGAGCAACTCCAAGGAATGTAAAGAATCTGTAATCCTGGTGACAAAATATTTTGGGAGAAAAAATGATTTTTTTTTTCTCCCTTATTTGGGAGTTTTTTCCACAGTGGTTGGAATTTACGTTTGGTTAGCTCTCCTGCCTCTTGCCTCACAAAACATCTTTTTTATGAGCTTATGATAAATGGCATCTAATTTCATGTAATGCGAGTGGTGTGATGTTCTGAATGCTTCTGGTCCAGTGTGGACCAGAACAGTCCTGTAAGCTTGGGTGAATTTGCTGGGCTGGAGGACACCGGCTCAGCCCTGAATGTGAGCAATAAAGATGGTTAAGAGTTTGGTTTCTTAGCACCAAGTGCTGGTGCTGGCACAGGTTACACTTGTGCTCATCTGTACACAGGAACTGTGGTCCATGCCAGTGCAGCTGCCCACCGCCTACAACTCAACAGTAGACTTTTTTCTCCTTGTGTTTATGAGAGCAGCAGTTTGACTCTGGGCAGAATGTGACCCTGCATCCTTCCCCACGGGCTGAATGTTCATGCCCACTATCGCCCGTCATCTCAGTGACTCCCTGTTCTGCTCTCTTTTGGTTGGTCCAGGAACCTATGAGGGATTGGTTGTCTTCCCAAGTGAACGGACCTCAAGCCATCTTCAGCTTAGCGTATCAGTGAAGTCCATCCAGACATTTGAGTCATCTTTCTAAATGGAGACTCAGTCAAGCTAGAATGCCTCAAAATCCTATAATAAACAGCGGCACTACTATAACATAATTCATACATTCATGTTAGTGACTCGGTCTTACATCAAACAATGCTTGTGCGGAACAATAGGAAAGAATACAGATATGTTCCATATACCCAAGTGGTTGTTAATATGTACATAGCTCCGTTCCATAAATATGCAATTATGTGTTATTATAGTTACACATATCTGTGCTTTCAGAAGACACAACAACAGTGTGGAACGGGGTTCACGCCATCAGCAGTGCACATGAGAGCTGGTTTTTGTCCACTGTACTTACATTGGCTGTTTAGGCATGTAGCTCCCTCACTGAACTGCACCCAGCCTGCAGATTGTGGGAACTGTGGATTGGCTCAAAGCTGATCAAACAGGATGTCCTGCAGGCTCCCTCAGATTGTTGATGGCATGGATTTTGAAAAGGAGTCCCTGCAAACTGTCCAAAACTGCTCGGGTAGTGGAGCTGCGAGCACTGTCTCCGTCCGTGGCAGCCAAGGGCAGCTGCGCTCCTCTTACACAACCCCGATCGCCTGCAGCTACATCAGCAGCCTCCGTGTGGAGAGAGAAGCGGGGCCAGGCCAGAAACAGCTTGCGGTCCATCACCACCCCACATGTCCTCAGCAGCAACGCTCCCATGTTAGCGCTTGATAGACCTTGAATAGATAATAGCAAGTCAGAGCTTTGATTATGGAACGCACGCTGTGACAAAATTTTGACTAAAAATAGCGCTCACTGGGGCGGCGGCATATACGTGATCGTGAGGACGTGTTTTTGGCCTGCAGAAATGTGCGCAAAGCACCAAGAATTCTCCTTGCAAAGGCCTCGACCTCTTTGAACAAAGCCATTAGAATAGTAATAGAGTCGAGGGAAAGTGTTGCCGGTGTCTCCTCTTGACCGCCGACCGGTTGCCCCGAGTTTAATCGGATTACCGATTTGGTGCCTGTGTGCATGACTCATTACATGCGATTACCGACGATGTCTCTGCAGCCCAGGGTTCAGCGGTTTGGCCAAGCTGAACTTAAAAGGAGAACTCCTCAAACCTTGTCAGTGTTAATCTTCTAACCACGCCAAAGGCCCGAGAATTACCTTTCGTGCATAATAATGCCAAATTGCACTCGAATGCAGGCTAACCTTTGGAATGAAACTAATAATCATCTGTGTGCTGGTTGACACGTTCATCCACAGCAATGTACAGTTGCATCGCTTTTGCAGGTGGATGTTTTACCACGGCATGAAGACCATTTCAAAGGGTACAACAGCAGGGATCTTACTGGGACCAGCACATGTTAACACATGTTTTTACCGATCTTGCTAACTGCTGCTCTGAACAGAATGACATTTGACATACATTTGTCTGTTTTGTTTTGGCTGCTTTTTATGCCACGGTTGTTTCCTCCCCTCATTTCTGCAGGACCCCAGGAGCAAGCACAAGTTTAAGATCCACACATATGGCAGCCCAACGTTCTGCGATCACTGTGGTTCCCTCCTCTACGGACTCATCCACCAAGGGATGAAGTGTGACAGTAAGTGCTGGGGTGGGGGGGCAGCATAGTGGAATCATGCAGCAGGTGGGGCTTTTTCCACAGAAACGTCTCTGAGCTTTGGGACGCATTCAGAATCCGTCAGGGGAGTTATGTTTCCTTCCTGGTGTTTATGAAATGCGTGACCAATTTTTACTGTTTCAATTAAAATGATTCTCATATTTTTGTGTTAACCCAGTAAAACTGAAAAACAGTACTAATATTTTCCAGTTATCTGTAATCTTGTTAGAAAAGAAGTTTCATTATTATCCTTCTAGCCTAGAATATTTCCTTACCGTGTGTGTGTGTGTGTGTGTTATTATGGATAATGGACTTTAACCTGGAAACTTTTAGTGAATTTTGTTGCCATACCCACAGCAAACTGAATGAAAGGACTCCTGTTACGTGGCTTTTTAAATGTAAATGCCTTTACATTTATTATTTATATATATTTTTATAATATATATGTTATTTACTTTTATAAATACAGACTATTGAAAATTCCGATTAATTTTACTGCATAATAATCATGATAAAATAGTTAATAAAGTAATTCTTAAGGTGCGTTGTATTTCTTTTTTTTTGCCATAATAGAAACATAAACCTAGTCATAACATTAGAAATCATTTTAATTTTAGAATTTGAAATGGTGTATGCAGTATATTGCATTTCTTACTCCACCAACTTGAAACTTGCAAGTAAACGAATTTGCATACAAACAACATTTTTGCATATTGGATGAAGTATGCGAGGCCATATGGTTTAAAGAGGAATCTGAAATTCGGTTAGGCTTCTGACTTCGAACCGTATCGCAGATAAAAAAAGAAATTACATTAATTAACTTGTTCAAAACAGCTTAGGCTCTCTACCAGAACAACCATTAAAAAGTAATTATGGCTGCAGGGCCCTGTTAAAGGGATGTCAATCCACACTGGCAGCAGGAGATGCAGGCGGATTCCAGCTTATTGGGAGCTACATGTTGGCATTTTCCCTCCTTTTGCCCGTCATCCAGCAGCAGCAAGCTATAATTCACAACTAATTAAAATGGCAGTAGACATTTAGATTTTTGTCAGTCAAGATCACGTTTGTTTGACAGTTCATCTTCTGAGCTGACACACAATATTAAGACAGTTGTACTGCTTAATTTAGGGACTGATGTTGATTTGAGGTTATGCAGTCTTTATTTTTCATTCTACCTGTGCATGTGCATCTCTTCCCAAGGGAATCAGCATTTCCAGCCCTCATTTCTACATTTTTCTTCTTTAAAAAAAGCTGGACTAGTTGAAGGTTAATGGATGTCTGTACTGTACATGCCTGTGTGTGAGAGATAGCATCTGATGTGTCGGGTTGTGGTGCAAGCTGCAGAACCAGCAGCGCCATCCAGGCTTCAACAGCAACTCTCATTTAGGAAAGTCAATGTCCTCAGCCGAATGGACGGTTGATGCCCACACGAGCACAGATGTGCTCTGATGTCCGGATGCTTCGTGATGGGTAGCCCCCTGACCACACCCTGTCTCCCTCTGCAGCCTGTGACATGAATGTGCACAAGCAGTGTGTGATGAACGTGCCCAGCCTATGCGGGACAGACCACACGGAGCGCCGCGGGCGGATCTACCTCAAGTGCGATGTGTCCGGCGAGAAGCTCCGTGTCACAGGTGGGTGGAGTTTGTGCCTCAGGTCTGCTTGGGAAGCTCAGAAAGGTCACAAAACCATGTCGTGACTGTCCAGTTCTACAGCCAGGCAGGCACACTTTTTCCTGGCTCCATGCAACTTTCAAAGCCCTGAGCATTTTTTAGGTAGAGGGGTCAAAATGGTGATCATTTTAGAGGAGGAACCGTGAGAACAGACGCTGCCAGGTCAGGGGGAGTCAGAGATTACACAAGATGAAAATGAAAGAGGCTTTGAAACCACATGCAGTGCCAGAGAAGACTTAAAAAATAAGCGGTATGGATTCTGTCTCGTTTAGTCTAGGATTTAATTACATAATGCCTATTGTCGCAAAGAGTATTTGAAAGAGCATTTATATACCCAGGACACCCAGGTCCAGACGGGCGCACGTCAGCCAGACACACATTCCCTTTGTGGCCTTAATCAGAGCACTGCTTTCACATCGCCGACAGAGCGTATCGAATGCGGTCTTGCCCATTTAAAATTTAAACTGCTATGTCTCAAACTCCTTACCGGCATTGAGAAGTCGTGCTGCGCCGGGTATCGAATACCATAAATCATGTCAGAATCGTAAAAGACCTTAGCTGGAATCATTAGGTTCAGGATCTGTGTGTGCTGTTTGTGTCCATCAGAGAGCAGCGTGAAGGATTTCCTGACAGCAGCTTCTCCCTTCATCCTCCAGGTGCCCAAATCCTGAGAGAAATTTGTCTCTTCTGCTATTTAAATGAGCTGCTTCATTCTCAAACAGATTGTGTGCACATGACAACTTGTGTTTCATAACACGACCAAAGTAGGTTTCAGTACTTGTGTTGAAATCCCACTATCGCATACAGTTACCTGGATATTTTTTTTTGATGGGTGTCCAAATATTTGTTCTTTATTAGCTTGCATCCTGACATCATTAGGATCGAAATCAAACAGTTGACACAGTGGAGATTCTGTTTGTCTGTTTTGACCTCTTTCTGTTTAGGTCTCTGTGCATGTAATTGACACCAGTAAGCTGCTTCTCTATACTGCAGTTGCGTAATTGACTGACGCAGATAAAAAAATTTTTTGTGTCGTTACCAAAAATGCACGAGTTTTTGCCGCTTCCCCAGTGGTAGTGCTCAGGTATACCGGGCTCACCATGCAGTGTCAGAAGAGCGAGTTTCCCTCTAACCAGGCATCTGACAACCATTTCCAGTGGCTCTGCTTCCTTTACTGTTCACTGTTATTTTGTATGTTTTTAAAATATTTTTAGATCAGTTATTAGCAAATAGGTTTCAGTATCAACCAGTTTTCTTAATAATAATAATGCTGCTTGGACGTAGTCATCATTACTGCTGGATTACATTCCAAATTGCCTGCTTCTAATTTGAGCTCAACTGCCCCGGTCCCACTGTTTTTGTTTAAAATGGGGCGGGATTAAAACCCCATAAAAAAATTTAAGTAAATTATAGCCTTGTTGATCAAAACTTTGAAATAGGGTTTAAGTTCTGGTGGAAAGTAATGTGGTTTATGAGCCAGAACTAGGATCAAGTAAAGGATTTTGTACTTTGTAAACCCTCTCTGTGTCTCTGATGTGTAGTTGCAATAATACCACTTTTAGCTTTTATCCTTTGAATGTTTTCAGAACAAGGATAGGATAGAACTTTATTGATCCCTGCAGGGAAATTCGGCATGCATCAGGTGAACGCGTAAGACGTGTAACATCTTACGTGTTCAATTATGCAAGTGCAGTATAGCGAAGCAGCTTGCTGGTGTCAGTTATATAAACAGAGACCTAAATAGAAAGAGGTCAAGAAATTCTAAATAATACACATAACATTACATAACAAAAAAGCAAAAAGAAACTAAATAAATAAGAGTAATATATACAGTTTAATTGTCGATGGGTCCTTGTGTGGCTTTATGGAGGTAAATGGCTGTTGGTATGAAGGACCCCCCAGAAGAACCTCTTAGTGTACCAAAGCTGAATAATGTGGTGGCTTAAAGAGCTCATAGTCATCACTTTATTTCAGGGATATGAACCAATGTCCACATCAGATTGTAGCTCATCTTGGCCCCTCTGTCATGGCTTCCACTGAATCAGGACTTGGACCCATAACCAAACCCGCCCTTTTTTACGGAGTCTGGTCTTTTCGCCAGAAGTGATATTTCCCACCCAGCACATGACAGAATACCGTCTGGTAGATGTGAACAGTGCTACACTCACTGACGGACATCAGCCTTCCGAGTACAGCCTGCACTGTCCTTTGTTAAACAGTGCATCTCTGTTGAGTCCAGTCTAGTTTGATGCTCATCTGGACCCCCAAGTGTTTGTATGATCTGCACCCTCAGTGCTACCCTGGCGTGAGGGTTCCTTAACATGGCAAAGATCAACCCCCAGCTCCTTCGTTCTGTTGAAATTGAGCTAGAAGGGGTTTAAATTGCACCATGAAACAAAGTCCCTGACATCAGTATTTCACCTCTTGGATCTTGGTTAACCTGTTTAAGGCCGACCTCACTGATGTGCAAATTTTCCCAAGGGCTGCAACCCCTAGTCTGGGGCAGTTCCACATACTCTCCTGAATTTGTGCGGAAATTAAGAGCCCACATGGCTCCAGTGATGTGGCTGTTTTTCCTGTCCTCTCCAAACAAGGCTGCCAGGACACCGTGCTGCTCCAGGGTAGCACAGCCATCAGTAAAGATTGCTCTGTTTCTCAGAAAGCCCAGAAGTTGGTGGGCTTCCACTTGCTCTCCAGCAACCCAGGAAGGAAATGACAAAATACTGCAGGGGGAGCTGACAAGGTGTAGTTAAATGGATGTTGATTTCAGTGCAGTGTACAGTCACTAATGGGCATTGCTGTGGAAGTGCGTATATTTGCCTGGGTGTCTGTCAGTGTCGTGGATGGTGTCTGTTTTTCAGTGGATGGTTCCCTCATATCTCTGGTAGATGGGGCTCCGCACTATAAAAATGTTCGAAAGTTGCCATTTGAGATGTCCAGACTTTACTGAAAACCAAAGGTAAGGTTAAGGACTGTGGAGCACTGAGCAAAGGAGTAAGAGGACAAAAGAGCAGAATGAGCACTTTGTTCCTGCTGCAGCAACACTACATTTTAACGTGGCCCTGTGACTGTAACATAGTGATAAGAAAATGAAAGGAGGCACAGGGGTGGATGTCAAACATTAGCTGGTTTTGCAACAGTCAAGCCTTTGGCACCACATGCTGCAAAACGGGGCTACGAAGATCTGCTCCGCTCTGAGTGTCCACCCTCTGCTCTCAGCAGAAAATTTGGGGTTGTTTTGCAATGGACCTGAATAAATTTGCCATCACAAGGCAACAGACCTTCCTTCCTGTATATGAAACAGATTTTCTGGAAGGCACTGGTGTCAGGCTCAGTGCCTGTAGGTCTGGGAAGACAGAGATGAGTTTGTAGAATCTCATCCACTTCATAATTTGTGAGATGCAGGGAATGTTCCAGGCTCTGGGGGAAACGCAACAAGTGGGTCTTGTTCAGCAGGGGCAGACAAATGCAGCCCTTGTGCGTGTTGGCATCTTCGCCTCCCACAGACAGGGGACTTTGCCACCATCCGTTTGTTCTTTGGGCCCAGCTGTCATCCCACAAACTTTGGTTTGTGCCTCTCAATCCCTTTGTCTGTTGATGCTGGTAGCACTGCAGACTAAGAGCAACAGGCACCAACACGGCTGCGCTGTGGGAGGACGTTGGATTCGCAGACTCAGCAATCTCGCCGATCCCACGGATCTTGCAGCTGTGTGGGTTGGCTGGCGGGGACCAAGATGAGCAGGACCTCTAGGTGTCCTGGTACATTGCATTGCTCCAGTTTATGGGCATAGATAGACTCAGTCAACAGCTCTCTCGTCACCTGAGCTTCAGCTACAGCCCCTTCCACAATCGATAACACTGATTTCGACGTACGCAGCTCATTTTAAGCGCTGCTACCATTTCCAAGCTAATGAATGCTGAGAGTGATGCCTTCAGCTGTGCCCAAATCTAATGCCTGGGCAGTCCGAGAATGATACGTCCTGTGTTTTCCCAGAGCAGTTTATCATTGCCGCTAATGACTGCTTTCTGCTATTTTATTGTCTTTCTCCTGGGATTGGTTGTGTTGTTCTGTAAGCGTAATTGCAAGCGTTGTTTGCTAAGGTTGCCCACACTGGTACACAGCAAAGAGGTGAGCCTGTAGCCTTCTGCCAGCCAGAAACCATAAGGTCCAAAACTGACACTTTCTGTTCCCAACTGGGTAGAGCATGACCCCAAATTTCAACTCGGTGGATTAAACCTGGCGATAAATGGGATCCCCGGGTGTAGGTGCATCATGGTACATTGGAGCAGAATATTTGAGAGTGGTGTTGGTCTACCTTAGTATTGGAGTTTGCATCTCATCCACCTTTAAATGAATTATAGGTACACGGGCCAGGTGGTGCGAGGCACCAGTGTACCATCATGTCACCCCATATATCAGCTTTTTGGATCTCAGATAATCCTCAGTAATCACAGTAATCGCCATATGAGTTATATGAATATGACTTAAGCAATAAAATTTTATTGGTTGATTTACTGATGACCTCAGCTCATTTACTGAGAAGAACTTTGAGAAGGGGTAACATTTTGTTCAGTCTATCAGAGTTGCTTTACTGCTGTCAGAAGTGGTAAGTGCTATAGGTGTGCAGGACAAGGTGTGTGTGTGGGGGGGGGGGGGTGCAGTAGAAAATCAAGGCTGCTGAGTCACCAGTGGTGGAACAGGCCCCTCCCTCCAATATTAGGCCAAACCAGACAGTCACTTTTAATCACTGTCTGTTAAAACAGCAAGGGGCCCCAGGAGAGACAGCTGTAAAATAAAAGAGAAAGTTCTTTTGTTTTCCCTCGCGGGTCCTCATTCAGTGATGATCAGAAGAAAATGAAAATCTTTTTGTTTTCCTGCTCCCGTTTATTTGTCGCTGTGCTTTGTTGTCCATTTTAATTCCAAACTGACGTGGTTTGCGATGAAGAAATAGGAGGAAGCGTATAGGCGATGGCGGTCCATTGTAGATTGCTGTAGTGAAGTAAACCATTAGCCCAGCTGTGTTTTCCTGGTAGAAACCTATGGCCAGAGGAAGGTGTTTGAGGCTGGGCATCTGAGATGTTCCACAGTCCGCAGCATTGCAGCACAAGTTTGTCCTCCAGATCCCCCAGGGTGAGCCGGTCCTAGTTTGTGAGGGAGCTGCATAACCTTATAGGGAGACACTGGCATTTCTCTTTTATTTAACCTATAAATAAGGCTATGTATAATTTATATGTTACATTAACTCACAGGTACATGGTGGAAACACATTAAATACTTCCTAGGGCATTCTGAGCTCCAGAACCAAGTACAATGTAGCAGTAAACAGGGCTGTGTTCCTGGAGCAAATGTGGTTTATTCTTTCTAATAAAACATGCAGTAAACCTGGGTGAGAAACGGCTCTCTTGTGTATGAAGTGTTGAGCAGTGGGAACTCTGTTACTATGACCAGCGACCCACATCGTCTGCTTCATGTACAGTTAACCTCAAACTCTACTTTTGCTGTGAATTGCGGGCGAATACCATTAACATGTGGTCAGGTGCAGCAAATTCAGTTTTAAAGTTCAACAAACATCTGTATTTTGTTGAAAAAACTGTGCAACTAAAAGCTTAATTGTATATAGCATTTTCCAGTAAGTTCAAGTGTCAGTTCTGTTATAGTGGGAATAACTGCCTCAGATGTGTTGAATAGTCAGCCTATTTTTAAAAAAAAAAAGCTTTTAAAGTTCCTCTGTTCAGACTTGAGTGAAGTACATCTCATGTCAAGGACATGTACATACAAAGTGGAGCATTTCTGAGACCAAAAGGTTTAAAAAGTATTTCAGTGTCCATGGTGTTAAATTTCTGCCTGAGTTCTGTTCCTTCATTGCTAGTCTGGATTTAATAGATGGTGCAGCCAGATTTCTTTACAAGTTTTTAACATTACCTTTTTCAAAGAGCATATAAAAAAGTAAAACCCTAACAGCAAAGTTTAGCCAAGTTAAATCATACCAATAATAACCCAGCTAAGCAATAAAACAAAATGATGATTGAGTTCCACATACCAGGCAAACTTGGAGTGGATTCTCGGGAGTGTAAATGAAACGCGCTCCCGAGCAGGCTGACAAACGGCTCTGCAGAGGGCGAGAACACTGCCTTGAGCCCACATTACACAGCCCGGGCTGAACCTTGGAATAAATTTAGTCGTTTCCTTGTTGATAACGGTTTAGTGAATTTATTTAATCAAAAGACCCATATAGTTGTGTCCTTCTCTTCAGCATATTGCAGTCATTAATGTCTGACAGAAATGAACACCATCGGGGTTTATGTGGCAGGGACACCCCTCCCTTTGCTACACACTGAGAGGAAGTCACAATCTTAGGAGAGCTGTCCATCAACAACCAGCCCACTGGCTAAAAGTGAATGAGCTGATGGAATGGCCTCCTGCCCACCACCCCCAATGTATTGTGTGAGCAGCCTATGTGCTGATGCAGAAAAGGTAGCTGGATTTAGTACTCCAATATCTGCCAGGATGCCCCCACCTGAACTCCAGTTGTCGCAGCATCTCCTCATCATCATGATGGAGACATCAGTGCTGTTGGAGAGGAGCCAGGGAGGCACAGGGGAGTAACCGCACACAAGTCTTATCCTATCCTAGCTCTACTCCTATCCCTGAAGCAGACCTTCTTTGTGTGGCCAAAGAAGACCACTTGCCAAAGCTCCAGCAGCTCAGGGTTTTGAAGCATTAACGTACAGAAGGAACAAACTTCACACCCGACAGATTCAACGCAGTCACAGCTCTGTATTCAGAGCTTCTCACGTCCACTTATTTCTGCACCTCCACATTTAAGGTCTTCCTACAGCGATGAGGCAGATAGTAGTTTTGCATTTTTGCAGTAGTGGATGCAAAGAATCCAGCTGATCAGGAAAAAGGCCTTCAAAACGGTGCCACAAAATTGTTCCTAGAACCATAGGTTTAGATCTATGTGTCGACCTCATCAATGCCCTTTGGGCAGTAAGAGACTTAAACTCTTGACAAACAGCATTCTCTCATGACAAGGACAACTTCAAAGTTCTCTTCACATGTCGGCCACTCAGTATTTGTTGCTGTGCAACCCAGCCTATCCTTTTTTTTTTTTTTTTTGTCAGATGGCATTTCAGGTAGTTCCATACGATGCTCTGCTGACTCCTCGAAAGGATAAGTTTCCTTAAGCCTCTGAAAGAAGAGAAGGTCTTGTGGTGGGGGTCTGCTCAGGCCACAGACCATTCAGGATGCTGCATGTGCCAAGTTTAGGGCTGCAGTTATGGCCAGCATGGGAAACTTGTGGTTTTTATAATATTAACCTCCACTGTTTGAAGATCTCTTCTTAATCAAGGAAGATGGGAGTAGCAGCCTGCTCTAAGGAGAGATCAATGGCTCATATTCAATTATAATTCTCTCTCTTCCACTCTGTGTTTGCTGTTCAAAGGATGCAGTCAGCAGTAAAGACAAGGGAGTGGTGGAACAGGCCAGGCTTCCATGAATAAGAGCCAGATTAGTGTTGTAATTGCGGGAGCCACAGGCTCTTGTTTTTCATCTCAAACATGAATACGGAGCCTCAACCGCCCCTGGATATTGTATCTAAGCAACAGCAGCAGAGTAAACCCTCCTCTGTGTGTCCTAGTATGTTAGCGGTCAGTGGGGACAGTGGGAAAGCCTGAATTTCCTCTATCATTGGGCAGATGCACGCACAGTGAGCCTGGGGTGAAGGAGACATTCTCAGATACCACCAACTCAAAAATCTTTGCACAGAATTACAACACACACAGGGTGTGTGTGTGTGTATGTGCGTGTGTGTATGCGCTTGTTTGAAGGAACCAGATTGTTGCACCTTTAAGCCTTTGTTCTGCGCTTAATAATGTCCACTGTGACTCTAAGGTGGTCACACAAAATGGCCCTTGTTGTAAGGAATATATGTATTTTACATCTCCAGGAAAAATCCTCATTATGCCTGTGTGCTGGTTACTTGGAGAACAGAACAAGTGCTGAAACCTGCGATCAGTGTGGAGGTCTGGTGAGAGGCTGTCTGAAACTGCCGACCTAGTATAGTGAGAGAGCTGTGTGTCGGAGGAAATGAAGCCTTAGAGCTCCTCCTGTCGGTCATAGTTTAAGCTGTGTGAGAAGAGGGAATGAACCCACTTTCTGCTTTATTGTTGCTGTTGCTACATGAAAACAGTAAAAATTCTGTTTGTCCTGCTTCTGCCATCAGCATGTTTAGTAATGTTTTAAGCTTTTCAGACCATTGTGCAGTTGAGGGTTATAGGGAAAATATTTCAGCATTTTTCAGTTTTATGAAAGGCTTGTCTGTTGACCATGATGTGATGGCTTTCTGTGATTTGACCTTTTCAGTTGTATTTACTTTGCATTGTCATGGATTCCCAGCCTCAGTTAGGCAGTGCTCTCGCAAACATTTGCCACCGGCTGTCTGCTGCACAATTTTTTTATTTTTTTTTTCTCCCTAATATGGAGGATCCATCTCAACACGGAGCACTCAGTTGCAGCGCTGAACTGTAAAAGAAGACTGATAAAAATGAACACCTGCAATGCTGGTGGAGGACAGGTACTCGGGAACCTGGGAAGCTGCACCATGCATTCCCTGCCTTGTTAGCAGGGAATGCTCCCCAATCATCCACTTTTGGCTCAGACACAGCTTATTATTGGGAAGCGCCTATGTGCCATGGTTTCTACCTGTGTTCTTTGTCAGCCTAATTATATATTTACTAAAGACATAGATGTATTTGCATGTTACATTGTCAGAAATTTTGGTGGCATAATAGAACCTCTAAAGGAGAGGTGTTGTGATGCAGTCTTTTTCTCCATCTGAAATAAATGCAGTGAAACTCCACCTGTGCAGGTGCAGATCAGTAAAAGCTATTTAACAGCCATTTGGAAGGTCACTAATCAAATTGAAATTTAATTTGATGTGGTATATTGCTGTAGCCCTCTAAAGGACTGAAAGTACCACAAATTTGACCCAATGAGTTAAAAAAAAAAAAAAATGTAATAAAGGTCTAATCTTCTCGGGGGGGACTGTGGTCTGTGGGGCTGGCGGTTGTGGGATTGAACTACTGTACTACATTTACTGCACCGCTTGTCCTTTATGTGACTGTGGAGGAGGTGCTTGCCAGTATAAACCACTAAACAGCCCTTTGTGGAAAGCGAGATGCTGCTTTCTGGGAACAGCATCTCGGTAGGGTTGTAGCCTGATCAGGTGTGTCATTTGGGGGCATGGCCTAGCGGCTCTCTTTTGTACAGTGCTGTCCCAAACCAAAGGCCACTTCATCATACCTGTTAATGGGCTGCTAATGAACCTTTGTGCCCCTGCTGTCTGGGGGCTCTTAGAGGACACACTGAGGTAGGACACAGAGCAGGAAAAACCAGAGCTCCACTGGGCTTCTCTTTACCACGATCACTGTCTGCCTCATGCTGTATTAGTGCAATTGTGACAGCACTTCGTTGCAGCATGGAATCACATAATTTATCATAAATGCACACCTATAATCATGTACCGTGATGCAGCAGGCAGGTCCTGCTTTCCATTTGGAGCAGTTTGGAGTGGTAAAGATAGGCACAAAGAGGGCTGTCTGATTTTGAAATGCTCAGATACACTGCATAAACACAGCTCGGCTTAAATCACGGCTGAAAATTAAGTTATAGGTTATGTGACCGAGCATTAAGTATTTCAAGCAGTCTGTCAAGATCTTCACCGTGCAAATGCAGTTTTGCAGACTTTGCTAAAACTGACACATTTGTGCTGTAAAATACACTCTGGAATCGGGTTTGGTTGTCTTTCTGAGAACATCACGAGTTATGGTTGTGCTCGAAAATGGACCCATGATGTTAACGTTTGTAAAGCACCTTTTGAACTGATGTGTCGAGGTTTTTTCCTCCTGCTGAGGTCAACTTCAGGACAGACAGTAGGACAGTTCTTTCAAGTAAGCTTATCTCTGATATTGAATTAATCCAGCATTAGCCCTGTGCACATAACACTAATTTACATAACAGTTTTATATCTATACCTGGCTTCATATCTGCATTTTGTCTGATCATGTAATTTCTTTTCCTCTCTTATATGATTGCTTACCACAACCCATATAAATATATTATTGTGTAATATATGTCTTACTCTCCTTCTGTAGTCTTTTATTCTGTTTTATTTCATACTTTCATTCCCCACAGTCATGCTCTTTATTTCAGACTCATTTTTTTGAATGCATTGTAGCACCATATTAAAGAAGGTGTGTGTTTGTTTGTTTATTTATCTATTTATTTATTAAGTTTTTGTGTGATAAAGATTTGAGGTGACATGTTTTGTAAGCCATTGTAATGAGATTTACTCATTGGCTTCTGCAGTATGTGTGTCACTTTGTGTTAGGTCAATGGTAGAGGAGTAATGAGCATTAATGTAGCACAGATGTGAATGCAAACCACTGCCTGGCTGCTCCTGGTTATCTCAGAAAGGAGTTATATGTCGGAAAGAGGTAATGGGTTCTCTCTAATTACATGATTATTTTGTAATCTTATATGTATTGAGAAAATGCATTGAATATGATTTTTTTTTTTTTTACTTAAAAATGTGGTTACTTTCCTTCTTTCCTGAAGAAATTCACTTGTGCCTGACCTCTGTGCTGTTGTGAAAGCACCAATAAGATTGGAATAGTTGTAATATCTCCCTACTTAAAGGAAGCACTCCACAGAATTCGTGTTTGTTTCTTGATGCAGTGGGCGAGGGCAGAAATCTGATCCCCATGGATCCAAATGGGCTGTCGGACCCATATGTCAAACTGAAGCTCATCCCTGACCCCAAGAACGAGACCAAGCAGAAGACCAAGACCATCCGCTCTTCCCTCAACCCCATCTGGAATGAGTCTTTCACCTTGTGAGTTCCACCCCTTGGCCATCAGTAGCATCACATTTTATCCATAACGACTGACCATTTTAAAGCGGTTTTACCTGTGTGTGTCCCCAGTAAGCTGAAGGCCACAGACAAGGACCGTCGGCTGTCGGTGGAGGTGTGGGATTGGGATCGAACCACGCGCAATGACTTTATGGGCTCTCTGTCCTTCGGTGTGTCGGAGCTGATTAAGTCTCCGGCATGCGGCTGGTGAGGCTTTGCCCGCATGCATGCAAGTGCATCTGTCCATTCTGGAGACAGTCTTATTTAACTCAGTATCAAGGCTGAGCTGCAATGTCCTACAATGTCCATGGCGTTTGTGGGGTTTGTAGGTTTCAGATGGGTCCCTATATTCAGCTAATTAACAAAATTAACCATTTGTTAAACACATTTATCTCTATTTTGTATAAAACAATTAGTTGGGACTAGAAAGTGGCCCAGATGTGCAAAAGCAGTGGTGATGTTTTTGTCCAAATTATACATTTAATGAGTTCAACACTGGGACATGATGAGATCTTGGTAACCTGTGCGTCAGTGCCCCTGGCTGCTCTTTAATACCAACATGTCTGGTGTCATGGGGTATAAATCAGACATTAATGGAGAGGTCAGTGTTTGCGGAGCAACCTCTGCTTATATCATTTTATCTGAAAATTATAGCTTGTGGCCAGGGAGTGATATATTTTATAGTTGCATAAAGGTAATGAGGTTACTTTTTGTGGACACCTGGCCATAGAAAAGACACCCAGACTGGGAAGGAGGAACCATCAGTTCAGCAGAGGGGTAGTGTTGGAAGGTTCCCCGCGTCTGGCCCATTGCACTCATACAACTGCCTTAGTTTCTATTATGCCTTCAACTTCCTATTTGTATGCCTTAGTTCCTTGGGGAAGGAGACTTTTTTTCTTTTTTTTTCTTTTTTTTTTTATTTAAATAAACGTGGAGTCCAAATAACCCCCTCACCCACCAAATCTATTGATTTCTCACGGTATCTGTTCTGTTCCTATTAATAACCACATGTGTGGCTACATTTTAGTGCAAGTCCAAACCTGCAGTTGTCCCTGCAGCTCTTAAGTGACAGTTGTACCCCATAACCTCTGCTTTGAGATCAGTGCCGCTGTGCTTTTGGTTAAGTGCACTTCTGGTTTTGAAGCCAGCTTGTAAAACATAATGACTCTTTTCTAAATGGAGATTCACTTTGATATATCAGGTTTACCTGGCAGATGATGAAGGATGCTATTTTTTCAACAGACCCTTCCACCTCTTCAAACCCCATGTGCACAAATGCCTTTATCATGCACACATTACATCTTTCTGTCCTCCAGGTACAAGCTGCTGAACCAGGAAGAAGGCGAGTACTACAATGTTCCCATCCCGGATGAAAGCGATGAGAACCTGGAGCTGAGACAGAAGTTTGAGGTAAGGATGAGGGCAGAGGCCATGGCCACAGTCACCTGTTTGCTCACAGAGATGCTTGCACACACCCACAAATACACAATCCTTTACCCCTCGAGATCATCTGGCATTTGACGGCAGGAATTTAAGAGCATTACTACTGGTGATGCGTTGCATGTGTTGTCTGTTATTCCAATGCTAGTGATTTCTGACTCTGCATGTTACATTTTTAAGCCACCCTTCAACAACATTTATGATATTCAAGAAATACGATTAGCATATTGCCCAGCATGGGCTTGTGTTTCTGACTCACTGTCAAGCATATGTGATGATGGATAATGGGAGCTACAGTTCCCTTTCCTTCTTATCTTGTTTAATGCACCAGATTTTCATGGTGACTCACCAAGCTCCTGCTCAAACCATATTATCTTCTCCTAAATTAATTGTTTGCATGGGCCATTCAATATCTACCGTCACTAACAAATGGAGTCATTTACATTTGTACAGTGGATTCCTCCCTCTGAATTTGAAATGGCACATCCTGGACACCAAGTCGTGTTGTGGTCACGACTGCTCCATGGAAACGGAGCTATTGATCCAACTTCTGATCTCCATGCCTTCACCATCTTTTGCAAGGCTTTTGATGGAGTCTATGGGGGGGTCCGTTTTTTATCTGGCTGCTCCACAGCATCCCATGGTGCCTTGCAACATTCTCAGCCTTCAGAAGGTACCTTACAAAATGCGACCGGTCCCTTGTTTTGCCTCCAAATGATAACTCAGCCTGACATCCCTGCTGAGTGGAATATCTATAGTGATGACTTTATCAAGACAGGACAGTAAAGCATGCGATAAGCCTCTCTGTTCCGAAACAGCTTGAACTTGGCATTCCAACAACCTAATGACAAGAGGGGAAAAAGAAGGGAAGGAAAATCCATACAGTGATAATCTCATATGGAGTCACCATATTGGTTTGACAGAGGAATGTCTCTGCCCTGTCTGCTCAGTAGGTGGCATGACAGGCTGGTCACTTTGTTTTTTGTTCCACATAAAAGTTGAAAAAATGCAGGCTGATGTACACTTGCAAACAATTCAAAATATTCAAGGAATAACAACAAGTTTTCTTGAATACGTCTATTTTTCCTCTTTTGAAATAATGGAGCCATGCTGCTTCTGTTTTTGGGGATAAAGCAGGTTGAAGGAGATCTATGGAGGGATTTTTTTTTAGCTCATTCCCAGACAAGCATATGAGCTGCATTGTCAGGTGTACGATTCCCTCCGGTTCCCTCAAGGCATACACAGTTTGGGGCCAAACTGCCCTTTCCGTAGTGTAGTGGGCTGAAGGAATCTCTGACATTCCAGTGCTGGCACCTGCATTATTTATCAGTCCCTCCTAAAGTCAGCCTTACTATTATATTCCATTCCAGCAATCCATACCACACCAGGACCTCTACATATACAGTATTTCACCATGTCGTATAAAAATTGAAATTTAAAAGTTGAAAGTCAGCTACTGAGGAAGACAAGTTACTTTTTGTTAGTTTCAGGAGGTAGTCTGCTATTGCTAAACTATAAAGTACTTAGTTCACTTACTGCCAAATTTGATAATAATGTTCATTATATGATTTGCTTTGTCCAATTAGTTGACATTCTATGGTGAGCTAAAAAGCTGCTTAATGCTTGCTTTTTTGTAGCCATTAATTATTAAACAATGTTTACTGGAGGTTTTCACCAGAGCAAATGCTGCTTCCACCTGTTTGGCTATTATGTGGCTAAAGATGCATAGCCCGGCCGCCGAAATTCCAGGCCTCAAGTGAGAGCGAAAGACGGCATTACCAGGAAGAAAAACGGAATTGCATGGAAAGCCAGCTATTCCCACCTGCTTGTCCCCTGAGTCCTAAAGCCATTTTGTGAGAGTGTAAATGCATGTTTTAATGGGTTAATGTGCAGTGAAAGCAGGCTCATAATTGGAATGGTTAAAGATTAAGGAGGAAGTGAATCCAATTGATTTCCCGCACAGAGACAAGCAGAACAATAGGTTTAAATGGGGCCAACCTGGAAGGTAGCACTGGCCTCCCAAAGAGCCATCTTCCTCTCCCCCACCTTCTATCCGCTCCGCCATCCCATCGATCCTTTAACGTCAGCACACAGGAGAGCAGGCCAACTTCATCCGTCGCCCTGGCAACTGCCGGTGGCACCGGGTACCAACAGAGTGCAATGGAAAGGGGCACCACTTGGCAGGGATATGAAGGTACCACGCACCCCCTCAAACTCACACAGTCTGCCAGGTGGCCAGGCTACAATTGTCACTCATTTGGATTGTACGTCCTCATGTGTGCCACAGGCACAGGTGTACGCACAGTAATTAATGATTTTTTCTGTTTGGTGGGTATTTCCAAAGCAGTGTCAGGAAGGCCAATTGCAGGTGCGTTCAATACGTCTCCATAGGGTGACGCCTAATTGATAGCGATATAGACAGTGATAAATCGTCCAACCTGTTGTCTTACACCCCACCATCACCCCTGAGCCAACCCCCCCTCGATCTATTGTCTCTGTATTACTTCAGATGCTGGTGACAGGCTAGTACCAAGCTGATTCCTGTAACCAAGAAAGGAGAAAAAGTCAAAGTACATCCTAATTTATAATTTATAATCTTTGTCTCAGAGAAGGGAGATGATTGTTGTAACATCAGTGGGGGCTGTAAAGATTCTGTTTTTTTTTTTTTTTTTTTTGCAAAACGTTTGTGAGCCTTCTCTTACTTTGCTGGTGTTACTTGAATGCAGGAAAGACTCCATTTGCATACCGTTATTGATAAAGGCATATGAGGGAGGTGAAAGAAAAATGCATGAGAGAATAGAAAGTCCATTAGTCCATTATTGTTATTGTAATGTTCATCCACATTTGCAGATTGCCCGCTGCTTTGTTGTAACCCAAATTCCAGTAAAGGTTTTAGACGAGATAAAGAGTCGGGGAAGGCTGTAGAGACAGCGGCTCTTCTGGTAACACAGTACGCTTTCCTTCGCTTAACCTCAGGGGGTCCAGCTGATGCTAGTTATAGATGCTTGCTTTTTAAACTCTGTTTGTCAGGAAGTTCATCACCAGTGCAAAGGGTTTCGCTCACTGAAAGGGAACAGAAGTGTGATGTGTCAGATGCATCGTCTTTACCTTGGCATCCAGGAGTGAAATGATTGGATAAGAATAGCGAAGCAGTAATAGTTTATGATTTTTTTAAAATCAGTATATATGAACATCCTTGATTTTATTTTTGTTGTTGAGCCTCGGTTGGAATACGAGACACCATGGAAACTAGGCCAGCCATGCCGAACAACAGTAGAATGAGCAGTGGCACCTCGCTGAAAGTTCCCACCACTCATGAGAAGAACAGCTTCTTCACAGTACTGTGCTGTAGTCTCCTTTATTGAATGTTGATATTCAAATCAATTATGCATTTAAAACAAAAAAGCCGGGCGAGGGCATTTGGATTTTTGATATGTATTATGTAATCTGTTTCCCATATGTATTTGATACCCGTGCCTCTCTCTACCTAAGCTCTGAGAGCTATGGATCCCCTGCTGGCCTGTCCATCCCTTCCTTTCTCTGAGCCCTACTAATGTTTCAGTTTTCTTCTCCTCTCTCTTTCAGGGCTGCCAAATTAATTTCCACCTCCTCAAGGTATCTCCCCCTGCTCTTTCTTTTCTTTCTCTCTCTGGCTCTTTTGGTCACTCTTTCCTTCTTCCCATCATCTGTTCTCCTGTTTTTTTTTACCACTTGCCTTGGTTTCCAGTGTCCCATTCTCTGTACTCACCCCTGCCCTCCCCTGTCACCCTCCCTTGAGATTGTTTGTACGTAGCCCTCGGCTGCTGCAAATATATCCAATTTACTAACAATGAATGGCTTAACTTGGTTGGACGTGGGTTTTAATACACAGCTGGACAGTGCTGCATTAGCAAGGAAGAAATATTTGTAAAAATAGAAAAAAAAATGCACAAATTAAATAAACACGAGGTAGAATTTCAGCTATAGGTCATGAGAACTGCATCCATCTCCAAGCAGTTTCTTCATAAAACTAACATCTGAAGACATTCACCAGTGACTACAACCCCAAAGGGACAAAAAATAAATCTTTGAAGAATCTTTTGTATTTGCAAACAGCTAGTACAGTTGCATCCCCAAGGGGTAGAGGGAGACCAGCGGACAGAGTTTCGGTAATGTTAGGGGCCGAAGTGCCCAGACCCTCGACTGTGCACCACTGCCCAGCACAGCACATCGCCGTTTAGATCTTCCATTAACGCCCTGCTCAATGGGAGGGCAGAGCCATCCTGTGTCCACATTGGAGTCCACCCCCACAGCGGCTGTGGGCTGTGATGTTATTGTTAGTAAATCAGCAGACCTGAGGAGTTGCTGGAGCTGTCGAACCTTCTGCCAAGCACCCACAGTCACTCACCTGTCCACAACATCCTCCTCAGTGTGGCCACTTCCCACCATTTACCACCCCCTGTAGCCCAGATCTGGGACAGGCCTGGCATAGCCTCACCCCCTGTGTGCTGAGTACTACTCCAGTACTCTGGCTTCTATGAGTCCCAGGCCAAACTATAGAATGCCAACACTGAATGCGGCCATATTGCGTGTTGTAGGTCCAGGCATGTGTCATACCCAAGTGTGCCCTATTGTCAACGACTGAGGGAACGGGCCGTGTGAAGGTCTCATTTGTTCATGCTGTTTGTCTCCCACCAGACAGCAGCCCTACCCTGCCAGAGCTCTCTAAACAAATCACTAGTTTGGATTGAGGTAAACGCAGGTGTTCATCCCCGCGCATCAGGTGATCCCTGAGCAACACGACTGTGTCGAATACTTACCTGAGCACACACATCAGAATGATTTCTAACACGGTGCCCCAACCATCCACGTCCACACATATCATGTGCTGACGTGTCAGTCGCTGTCAGCTTATGTGTGGTAGAGACTAAGAGCGCAAAGCATCTGGCAGGGACGGCCTATGCAAAGCTTCATTTCAGCCACATTCACCGTTGTCTTGGCACAAGAGAAGGTTGCACTTAATCCTGTCTTATTTTATATTTTTGAACACACGTGTATGACCATCAACTGACTGCACTCATGCCTGTTCAGCAGCACTGCTACTTGTATCGGACATTTGAACTTTACCTCGTAAACATCTTGAGCCAAATGATCAAAACATCTCCAAGAGAAGTTGACCAGAAACTCCTAGTGACATTGCAAAAGGCTGCAATAGAGAAAGAGATCAGTTGAACAGGAAGCTATAACATTAAAAATAAGTTAGAAATGATATTTTTCTTCCGACATTTTCCCCATGAGATCTGATCTTAACTGAACCTCTTCACACCGGGATTCGCCGAACGAGCTGAAACAATTAACGCCGTTATATGAGAAACGGGTGCGCTTACGTCAGCAGGCATTCTCGCAGCATCCAGTAGATGGCAGCAAAATACCGCCGTTTTGGGAAACGAGAGGATTTTCGCGCGCTCTGTTTTAAACTGTTGTCTGTTTGTTGGAAATAAAGACAGCAGCTCAGTTAATCTTTAGCGCTACTTCTGCTTAGTAAATTTGTGCCATGAAGCTATGAGCTACACATTGTCAAAGCTTTGTAAAAAGTGTTTCCCTACAGATGTAGCGAGAGATGATGACCTCCTAATTTTCCATTCGGGGTTCTGTGCGTTTCCCAGCAGCTCTGAAAGGTAGCGTAAATGGTTCAGTCAAGAGAGTGAGTTAAGGTGGCGGGGTCATTACCCAGCTGCCCTTAACGCAGAAGCCTCAAACCTTTTTTGCACCATGGACCAGTTTCATGTAAGACAATTTTCCACGGATTGACCATCGCGCGCAGATAATAAAGCATCATAAAGTGCATAATAAATATACAACTGCCCATAACGCAGAATCAGTGGGAGCCCTGAGCTTGTTTCCCTGCAACGAGACGGTCCAGTCTAGGGGTGATGGGAGACAATGACACCCGAAGTGTGTTACTTGTGTCCAGTCTACTCCGTAATTTCCTTAAGTAATCCTTCCTTAAAGGAAAAAGTAATTTCCTTCGGGATAATAAAGTTTTTCTGATTCTGAATTTCATTTTGGTTGCCACCACTGCAGAAAACCCCACTTCACAAAGATAGGATGTTGGAAATGGAAGCAGGGTTTTCAGCACTTTTGTGGCAATCTCAGGATATTTTGCCTTGATTTTAATTGATTTTTTTTTCAAAATAAAACACCCTGCAGACTCTAATAGTCAATAAAATGGAAATAAAATAAAAATAAAAAGTTTTTATTCTGTCTGCGTGGCCCAGTGGTTGGGGGCTGCTGCCTTAATGAGTCACACTTCCAGGACCCCAAGCTGAATATCCTTGACTCAGGAGATCTACCCAGACCTACTTAGAAATGTACCCTAGCTCCTTCATTGCCAGGCCCCCTGAGAGGTGGTTTCTGTCTGTCAATAAGGGGAAGTTATTGACCTCGTGGATAAACAGCCAGAGTGCTGCACTAACACTCATCTGAACATGTAGTTGGAGCTTCTTCACCGCTTCCCCACTGACAGGAGGTGACGTCCCCTCTGATGTGCTGCAAATGAGTCAAGTGACACATTCCCTGGCCCAACGCTCCAATGCTGGTGCACAATGCCAAGGAGTAATTGGGAAATCTCACTTTGTGTGCTGTCTAAGGTGCTTCGGAACACAATTATCCCGCTCATTCGCTCCCTGTTGTCTCATGCCTGAAATGAGAGAAAGATTGTTGTGGAGAATTGCTCTTCAGGGAAATAATGTGGGCTGTGGGAGGGAGGGCTGGCGGATCCATAACTGAGCGGTGTGCGCGCGCACCTCGCCATGATTCACCCAGCTGGCTGGCAGACACACGCACTCGACAGTGTACATCTGGTGCGTAGATGCTTGTATTTGCTTTCCTCTATTTCCTATTCGCCTTGGGCGCATAGCAGCTTCTCCTTTCCCTCCACTTGAGCTTTGACAGGCTTCTTTCACACATCACACTATATCCCACTCCACCCCCTCATTTTGCCGGCACCTGGGGTAACAGCACGTGTGTTAGTGCAGCGCAGCGGCCACTCGGTTTCCTCCCCCAGTACGACAATGCAGGAAGCGTTATATGGTGGCCACCTTAAGTCTCCTCACATTGTTAGCTAACAAGCTTCTTCTATGTGTAAAATATCAACCCCATTTACTGTTATTGCCACTGTGGTGAGGAATGTTGTAGCCGCTTGTTATCCCCGTTGGACAGGAAAGAACCCCGTCGGCAGCAGCAGTTGGTTGCGCTGAATGCTGATGGCAAGGCGTCACACCAGGCCCTGCCAGGGTAATTGGGCCGACAAAATGATCCTTATGAATTGACCTGTCACTGTGTGTCGAGCCAGACGTTTTCTTCATAAAAACATTGTTTGAAACTGACTAGTTTACCGTTACGTATTAGCTTGATGTACATTAGTTTCGATTAGTTGAGGAATGTTTAGTGTGTTTTGTACAGTCTGTGGTGGAAGTGTCGCACGTCCCAAGTTGCTGCTGATAAACATCTGTTATCTGCCCAGAGCTCCAACCTCTTGGACCATGTGTGATCTGCACAGTTGAAGATGGAAGAGATTCTCTGTAGAGTTTGCATGTAGGTGTTTGTGGTCTGATTCCAGCATGAACAGAGTGCTGACCATCTACCATGTGGTTGCAGGGTCACGGTCGGGAAGAGTTTGATAAGGTGCGTCTGACAGGAAGTAAGGCTGGTTTGTGGGGCATTTTCTTTGTTCTGGGTTTGCTTTGAGATTGGCTTTTTTGGGGGTTGTTCATCCATTGTGTGGCTGTGAGATTAACCCAGGCTGTATCCAGAAGCTGACTCCTCAGCTCAGTCTATGTAAAAATGCATGAAGAACACAGATTTGTAAACCGGTGCACGGCTGCCCTGGGACAGCAAAAGGTCCCAGAAGGAATGAGCCCAGATACATGTGCAACTTGAGTCTGCCTGTTCTATGTGCTCTAGCTTATGTGTCTTGCTGCACACACGAGGAGAGCTGCAGTGCCTTTGCTGCGTGTGCTGTGCTGCCCGAGATGCGTGCGCTCGTCCTCTCCCACAGCATTTGTCTTTCCCGCCCTTCCATCGTACTCATGCTGTCCATTCTGCAAGAAAGCAACAGCATGGATCCCCTCCACTGGAAATCCAGGACCTTGTTAGTTCAAAGCCCAGAGTACACACTGGTCAGAGAGATGTTTGCAATACACAGTGTTGGTTTTTTCTCTCTCTTTTATTTATTTATTTATTTATTTTTGTTCCCACCTGAGGTCATCAGGTTTGGTCAGAGCGAGTTCTTCATGCTTGACCCCCCTCGACCCCATGGGAGTAATGTACTAATACTGAAGGCGTTAAGTCTGGGTCACAGGTGGACGAGTGATGTTCCAGGACAGTAGGGGTGGGGCGGGGGTGCACAGTGCACTGTTTGCCATGTACACCCCTTCACACAACCACGTAGTCAACACACAGGCCCGTGAGAAAGGACAGTTCACACAGGAGGTCACACCTGCAGGGCCGCTTTACCTTCCCCAGCAACATGCTCATGCTGCACTGCTGGCCAATGACCACAGTGTGGATGAACACCTCAGCCCTGTGCACCCTGTCATGTGAATGCTGCGGTCAGGCATCCGCTAGACTTGTCACAGCTTTGAACAATTCCTGGTATTTTTGAGAGAAACACACCCTGGATTTCTGAATTATTAATCTGTATTAAGAAAGTTGTCTCGTAGAAGAGAGAGAGCAGCTTTGAGTTGTGTGACTTTACCTCGTGGTAGCTGACATGCTGGCAGATGTTGCTACTTCTTTCTTCACATTAACTAACAAGATTACAATTTTCCATAATTCCCACATAACAGAGTGTACATTTATCAGTGTTTGAGGACAGACTTCAGAAAGTTGTGCGCCGTCTTCGGGATCTGGTGTTATGAGCTATGACGTCTTTTCGTTAAGCATGGGTCCACAGTCTGGAATCCAGTAAATGGGCTTACGTAAGGGTTGCTTATAATTTATTCCTTCATTTTGCCCCTACGGAAGGTGAAGTCCCCAAATTGCACTTCCTTGAGGTCCACTGGCAGGATTGGCTCCTCCTGCGGACCATGTATGTGTGGTGGAGGTGTAATTCTCAGCGGTCACGAGTACAATATGAACCCCCCCCCCACAGTGGCAACTATGTCTGACCTACACCTAGCACCACCACACTACATGTGTAGGACCTCTCGCTGTAGGATCGCACCTGCACCTCATAAAGTTTTTGTTTGTATGACTTTTTTAACCATCTGTTTCTTGAATGGTTGCAGTTTTTGGGTGACATTTCACTGATACATTCACAGAAGCTGAGTGCAGTGTTTATAATGCTGAGGGATGAGCTGGCTGCGTGTTGTTGCCATAGAAAGCCAAATTAGGACCGGGGACGAAGATGATCGACACCACGGATGGAAACAGAGGCAATCAGCTGCCCTCCAGCAACCTGGACAGCATCAGGCTGACTGACTTCAACTTCCTGGCTGTGTTGGGAAAAGGCAGCTTTGGCAAGGTGAGGGGTGACGAGGTGTGGAGGGGGCCTCTCCTCCACTGGCTTTTCTTTTTTTACTCTGCTTCAGAGAAACTGTGTAGCCATCAATCCATTGCCCAATGCAGGGGGACAGTGGTCCAGAGTGGATCCCAAAAGCACTGGACACCCACCGCCGGCAGGACAATAGCACACACTCATTCGCTAGGGGCAACTTGTGATCTCCAGTTCACTTGATACATATGATTTTGTACTGTGGTGGGAAACGCAGGCAAACACAAGGAGAACATGCAACCTCCACATAGACGGAGCGGAATTGTAGCCCACACCGAAACTCGTACCTCCATGTGCAGCATCAGTGCCGCCTGCTGTGTCCCCAATTCTGCTTTCCACAAGAACCACCCTCTCAATCCAGAAACGTTTTCTCTACAATTCGCATTTCATCTGCAGCCTCCCACACCATATTCGCCACACTGTGCAGGAGATACACCTACTAAATAAGTTTACTGTTCACGTGAAACCCTGAATACCCATAGTAATGGACATCAGTCTTAGGTTTGGATGTAGTAATGTTTTTAGATGTTTTAAGTGAACCTCACAGCATAACTTTGCACATTCTTCCTAGGCATAGCTCAGTGTTTTAGCTTTGTTACTGTGTTCAAACCGCACTATGTTCTTCACCTGTCTCTCAATCTACAGCATGGGCAGGCCTTTACCTTCTCAGTTACCGCACACAGGTGATGCTGGCAGAGATTAAGTCCACGGAGGAGCTGTACGCCATCAAGATCCTGAAGAAGGACGTTGTGATTCAGGACGATGATGTGGAGTGCACCATGGTGGAGAAGAGAGTGCTAGCCCAGCAAGATAAGCCACACTTCCTCACGCAGCTGCACTCCTGCTTCCAGACTGTGGTCAGTACATGCGTGTGTGTGTGTGTGTGCGTGCAGATGTGTGTATGTTTTTGTTTTTAGTCTACCGCCTGCCTAATGTTTCACTGCTATTATAGCATCACTTTAATCTTTAATCCCTCGGTCTCTTTTGAGGCCTTGTGTGAGTTGAGGGCAAGACGAACTTGCTGCAGGGATTCCAACAGTGCAGTTTCACAGCTATCACTGAAGCACTTTGCAGTAAATGGATTTGACAAGGCTGATTTCAGGAGCAGGACAGCTGTTTGAAATTTTCAAGTATGAATGTTTTAGAATTGAAGCGTTTCGCAGGCGCATCCAATCTCATTTCTTTCTTTATAGTCTCACCAAGCTGTGTGACGGACGCCAAAGGGAGAAGGAGGCTGGGGAGGCAGGGCTACCTTAAATTTAGATAAATCAGCCTTAGTTCTGCTAACTGCCAGTTTTCCATCTCACTCCTCCCTCTGTTTGGAGCACAGCCGCCTTGGTTGTCTGCGTCGATGCACCTGGTGGAAAAAGTCTCTTCCTGCTAGGATTACATATTTGTTAATCGATGAATTAATAGTTAATTCTGTTAATTAACTCCGTTTAAAGTGCTTTACAGCTTTAGAGTCGGTGCAGTATGTGCATTGCAATGAAGTAGTAGTAGCTATAAACGTAAAGTCAGGTGCCGCACTTTGAATTAAGAACAACCTTGGGCCGCATAGCTCCTCAGAAGGAACAAGAGCAAAGGCAGGGAGTCTTAGTTTTCCTGAAGACGCATGTTTTAAAAGGGTGGAAATTGTTTAAGCACGGCATCTCGGAGAGCTGTACTCTCCTCCAGTGTCCTCGCACGAATGTGTCCTGTGGGGTGGTATGTTATTCACTCTCTTTGCGCTGAGCACAGTTTATCCACATCCTCAAAGTGGTGGCACAGCAGCAGAGGCTTGTTCAGATAGTCAAAGTACCGAACGTCCAGCTTCCAGCCGTGGAAATGCATTCGTTCCCCTCCCCTCTTGTTCTTGTTTGAAATGACCCTTAAATAAGTTTCTGGAACCTACGGCACTATGAGCTTTGAAATGATAGCTCTCATCCACCAGTAGCATCTTATCATCCACAAGGGGCAGGCGAGAGCGAGTGAGAACACAGCCCATCAACCCCCAGCTGAAGAATGCATGCTGACCATCACCTAGGCAGTTCATCTCCTTGGAAATCAGTGATTTAAAATAACCATCTTACCCACCTTCCTTAGTTGCCTTCCTTTCAGCAAACTTGTACAGCAGTTTGTTAAACGAGACAGAGGAAGAACTCCACTGCGGTGCTGGACGCTTAACCGGGAGATCCAGTCCTCACTTCTGCCTCGCTGATAACGTGTGAGCATTAGTCCTACAGTTTGGAGACTTGCTCCATGAAACATCCAAATCCATAATTTAAGCGCCACATCTATGTTAGGCGCAGTAGCTACTGCAGCTCAGGCCTCCATCCGTATCGCAGGCGGACAGAACATTGCAAAGCCTTACATTATTTAACTCACTTTTAAATGCCTTTGTTGTACTGTCCCTGCTCTTTTCTTCTTAGTCAAAAGGCAGAGCAGGAGAGAAAAGGTTTCTTTTATGCAGCAAGACAGTTGAAATAAGGGTAAAAAAAATTCATCTTAGCTTTGTGACGGTTGAAAGGACACTTTCTCGCTGTGACCCTGGCCACGGTGCAATTGAAACAGAACACACAGCTTGGTGCAGCTACATTATGATCCTGCAGTTGAGAAGCAGACCAGGTGCATTTATGGTTCAGTGACTACTGGCTACAGTAAAGATTTGTCAGTGGGTCGTGACAACAGTACGCCATAGGGCCATCAACAACTACTAAGTAACAAGATGGTCGGTCTTTTCTCTCTCTCACAGGATCGCCTTTACTTTGTCATGGAGTACGTGAACGGAGGTGATCTCATGTACCACATCCAGCAAGTGGGGAAGTTCAAGGAACCACAGGCAGTGTAAGCAGCTTCTGATCTGTCTGAACTCCAGCAGGTCCTGTCTGGCCAGTATAAACGGCTATGTGGTCAAGGTGGACTTGGAGATTCACTTCCGATCACTTCGATCGCACTGAACTGGGAAACGGGAGTACTCCTGTACCAAATTACCCTTCTTGTAGACATGTCCATTATGTGCTGACAGTCTAATCACAGCGTGCACACAGTTTATACCATGTACTTTCCACTCTATAGATTGGACACTAGGTGTTTGTGTTGCCACTGCTGGAAGTACTAACTGTGTAAGGCACCCTGCTGGGTGGGATGGTATCAGCAAGCTGCTGGACAGCCGTGATGCATCCCCCCATCATGGTATCAGTGCCACTTAGGCGGTTGCTGAGCGTATTGCCTCCTCCTGGCCTCTATCGAACAGCAACTGCTGTTTAAACAGTTTCTGAGCTTGATCTCTGGTAGCTCTCAATCCTCAGTTCCTTTCTCTGCTGCTGCTGACTCCAGACATAGAGGATAATGGAGAAAGATGGGCAGTTGAAAGAAAGGCGTTCACTACAGGGGGAAAATAGCAAAAGGTGATCCTATTCTCTGGTGGCCCACTAGTTGTTTAACACACCCATCCATTATTAAGGGATGAGAGCTGCTTGTCCTTTTCATGGTCATGGTAATTAGGAGTCTACACCCTGAAAGGCAGGGTATTAGGGAGGTTACCCTCTGAATAGAATGCGAGTCCAGTCCATAGGTTGGTCATGTGCGCACGCACCCACACACACACACACACACACACACACACACACACACACACTGAGGGCAGTTTAGAGTTACGAGTTCACACATCTTTGGAGTGCAGAAGGAAACCTTTGCAAACACAGGAAGAGCACACAAACTCCGCCCAAAGTGAGCAGCATTCAAACCTCCAGATTGCAACACTGGGTGGCCCCCATTTATGATGGTTGTTAAAAATGTGGAAATGTGTGTGAGAAACAGCTTCCAGTATACATTCTGCAGAAATTTTCATCAGTGTTCACCAATGGCCTCTAAGCCGCCGCTCGGCTTAATTGAATGCCACGCTGAAGAGTTTGCTCGCTGCAAGCCGACAGGCACGCCGGCTGATCCCCTGTGTGTCATTTCAGGTTCTATGCGGCAGAGATTGCTGTTGGCCTGTTTTTCCTGCACAAGAAGGGCATCATTTACAGGTGGGTGTAATCAGGCAAAAAGCAGACTGCAAATGTCACATGAAAATATGTCTTTTAACACATAGCATTTTGTCAATAATTCACACAGCAATTACCCAAGAATAAATCCACCATTTGCTCTGAGAAAATTGGTTGTTCTAAAAATGCATCTGCTGTTACTAAGGTATTACCTTTTATTTATTTATGGTTGTCACAACTATGATGTTACACCTATATATGAAGACTGGAAAGCTGGGTGGAATAATAATCTTTAATTTGTGTTGTTGGGTTTTCTTTAGTGCGCTCAGCCTCAGTACGTTTTGCAGGGCACGTGTATTGCGTTAGGCGTTGTACGTATGAGAGAAAATCAAACATTTCGGGAAGATGCGGCCATTATGCACTTTTGTGCAAAGAAATATCTATTTTTTTCAGTAGGTTTTTTTGTTGTTTTTTTTTTTTTTTTTTTTTTTTTTGCTTTTCTTTTCTTGAACCCATGCTCATTCAATTCTGACAACTCTGGGGCATGTTAATCCATTTCGGAGAAATTTAGCAAATTTGACTTTGAGCCATCAATTCCGATTCTTTTCCATTGCTTGCTGCTTGAAAGAGGGAAAGTATGTGAAAATCCATTATCTTTGATTTTAGAGAGGTACAAAAAAATCACAGAATCAGATACTTTTCTTTTTTGCCATCATGATATGCTTAACATCAAATAATGCATCTGTGTTGAAAAGATGTGTGAGCAAGGGAGCTCATTGCTGTTTGTCGAGTTTAATGGCTCAATGGCTTCATTGCTCAAACGAGTGAGGGGATCTGTGGGGAATTAACGGTACAAATAGTATGAATGACTGCAGTGATCCAAAGAAAGTGATTGATATCACATAACCATATGCATGATGCCTGAGTTCAAGAGCAGCAAAGCCCAAAAATTGTCACTCCAATTTTCTGATTAAATTTACTTTGACACTAAAAGCCTTTGGCCCCTCCTTATTCTCTCATTCCTGGTAAACAGTATCCTATGAAAATTCTGAGAAAAGAGTGTATTAAACAGTCATGACTGCCAGTGCTTTGCCTCAAAAACAATAGTTGAGTCTCCTTGTGGCACCTGAGCCTCTGAATGTACTCAGTGCCCCGTGACACTAATGTCTGATGTCTGTTCCAGAGACCTGAAGCTGGACAACGTCATGCTGGACTCCGAGGGCCACATTAAGATTGCTGACTTTGGCATGTGCAAGGAGAACATTTCCGAAGCGGTTACGACACGAACCTTTTGCGGGACCCCAGATTACATCGCACCTGAGGTGATTTGGGGGGTGAGGGGTTTGGTGTGGGATCTGAGGTCCCCCATGTGGGTGTATCTAGTAAGTAGGTGTTATACATATTTTGCCCCAAAAGTCAACTGACTGGTAACTCCACGCTTCTCTCTGCCATTGCTTCCTTGCGAAGTTGAGCATGACAGCGCAATGGATATGTAGGATTGTCGATAAGGATACCTTCCCCGACTTGAGGTGGGGTGCTGGGCATGTTCAGTCCACCTGTGTGTATACTGTATATTAATGTGTACTGGGCCATCACTGCTCTGTTTCCAATAGTACTTTGGTGTCCTAGAAGTTTGGGGTTATGGCAGCTCAATAACAGACAGCATGTTGTGGCCTTTCTTACAGAATCCAGTGAGGTATTTGGAACTCCTTTCACTTTAAAGACAAATAAAGATGAATGGTAGCTGCTGGTGTGGTCAATCGATACTTAAAAACTAGGTCAAGAAGCAAGCGTACGTTAGGAGGAGAATGATAACAAGATACCTTTCAAGGATCTAAATGGGAATTTATATTTTGGCTTAAAAGAGGACAAAAGGGACAGACTCAACACCACACTTTGTAAGTTGTGAGCTGAGAGGCAGCCAGGAACATATCGATTTCCTGTGGAGCAGGCATTTGGGGTTGATTGGTTAGCAAAAGTTTGCTGTGGTGAGAAGGGTTCATTCCCCCAAAATTTGAGCTGAACCTCTGGACTACAAGGATATCAGACTTTTCAAAGTCTTATTCACTCCATTGACATATCCTTTTCTTCTTTTCGATGGCCTTGATAAGATACAGAATGTATGGAAGAAATCTTCCTGTGTAACTGATGTCAGTGCCGGTGGGGGCGGTTGCGTTTTCTGACCCTTTTATCATAGGTCTTCATTCTTCACATCTACGGAATTCCTCTGATGTGTCTAGGACCGTGTCCTGAGGCTGATCTGCTCTGCTCGCCAGTGTTCTGCTTCCTCCAGGCCTGCATGTGTCAACTCCCGTGAGCTGGCCTTGAAGGCACCAGGGTCGGCTATGCCGCTCCTTTCTCCCGCTATCTCCTTTTGACCTACATAGCAATTCATGGGGATGTTATCTTGGAAAAACACGTCCTTTTTTCAACCTGTATTCAGATTTGCGCCATACTCTGTGCAAGGCGGGGGAAGGCAGAGGGAGAGGACCCAGTGCGATTAGCCATGCGAAACAGCAGCGACAGGCACATTACTCCACTTCTGCCCCAGTTGCACCAGAGGAATGAAATGGTGTGCTCCCGTTTAATCTCCATTTCCATGCAGTCTGCTGTGCCAGGTCCAAGTTTTGGCTTATGCTTTCATTGTGGACAAATTCAATACATAAACACCTCTTTTTCTCTGTCTCTGTGCAATATCTTTACATTATAAAGCTTTTAAGCTGTAGCCACAATATTGATTTTGTATGGAAATCATGTAGTTAGAAAACCTTCAGAGATTTCAGAAAATCTCTCTGAAACAAACTTGGAAAACTGGCATTTAAATTTTGTTAAATAGCAAACACATTCTTGGACTATACTCTTTTTTTTATTATCCATAACCTTTAGCAGAACATGATGATTCGGCTTAATGATAGTGCCTAATTGTTCCAAAATGAAAACATAAAGAAGTTGGCCATTTACTGTAGCCCTCTTTATCCTGTAGGATCTGGTTTACTTAACTGTTGCCTTGAGTGAAGATGGAAAGAGTTAGTCTTTGTGTTTATTTGATGTCCCTCTGCGCCAGCGGAGGGCACGGATGAGGCTGCTGTCAGTGCGGATGGAATCGGATTGTGGGAGTTGTCATGGGAACCCACAAAGCTCTCAGGCTTCTTCCCAGCTGGATAACTGAGCTTAGGCTATGTGTCTCCTTGCAGAAGAGAAAAGCCTCCCCCCCTAGGGGCTTGGGAGGTAGGGAGGTGGGCAAGACCCTGGATGTGAGCCCACGTACACCGTGGGATTGATTTGGTAACTTCAAAGCAGGGCCTCCTTAAACTGTTGTCTCCTGAGATTTTCTACTAATGGAGAGATCCTCCTCCCTGTGCATTTAATAACAGGGCTTGAAATTCAGCCAGAGTAATTTTTTTAAATTATTTAAATGACTTACAGCACAAAACATAAATAATAATAAAAATAAAGATATACTTTTTGAATTTGTACATCAGCAAAGCATGGAACATGGGACCTTATAACCTAAAGCAGGTTTTTGAGGAATGCCATCTCCACCTAGAAGAATCTCTCTGCCAGTAAGATACAGTCTTTGTATCTTTATATGTAGACCTTCACTCTCCTTCCACCTGTGATGATATCATTTGGTCTTGGCAGTAGCAGTACCTTCTGAAAGGGCTGGTTATGTGAGGAGCATGAGGAACCTTGAGTGGCTGAAAGCATGATCCAGATCTGTCATGCAAAATTAGCCTGATGAGAGATGGTGCTCCGGTACGGTAAACATGTACATGTTAACACGCGTGCTCGCTGCGCGTCAGCAGGGCAACGTGGCTCCCTGAGGCGATGCTCTTCAACAGGGCTCCGCGAGACGGGGGAGAAAAACAAACAGGAGGGCAGCAGCAGAGGTCGCGTCGTGTCCGTCTCTATCACTGTCACCACGCTGACAAACAGCACAGGCATTTGTGTGATGGCGGTCCACTGCGCTCCACTCTTGGGGGGCACCAAGGTGAAGGTCTATACCCAGGGAGTGCATGCCCCCGTGTCTCCAGTTCACGGTAGGGTGGCCTGCTGGTACCACGTCTGCAAATCAGCGAGTAAAGCAAGGCTCACGTTCTGTCTCCTGTGCACCTTCATTTTGAATTTTGCCTCCCTCACCACTTAAACATGTAAGCTCCTACATTTACCCCCCCCCCCCCCCCATGCAAGTATGATGATTGTAGCAGTCAGATCTTGAGAAACAATTTGAGTACAACAGCATAGAGATCTAATATGCTTTAGCTTCAACGCCAAAAAGGCAAAGGGAGTTTGTCACACTACCACTTGTCATTCAGCAGTTTTGGTCTCTGACAACAAGCACCTTAAGGAAATGGAAGGCGGCTCTTTAGTCAACGAGAGAAACATTTCAGTGTTTGGGGAGGAAATGGAGTTCTGCTCAAGGAGAACAAGATTTGTCTAAGATCCTCCACCGATGGGTGGCAATATTTCTGTTTTTGTGCAAACACAGTTCTCTTGTAACCTTTATGTTCCATGACTTTTAACCACTGTGAAGTCAAACTCTCCTCTCGCTTTTTCACAAAGAACAATATATTGCAGTTTGTATGCGTTACTATCCTAAACATATTTGTCTCACTCTGTTTGTGATTTCACCAAAGTTTAATACCCGTGTTTGTTTTGACGTGCTTTTGACTCGGCTCCCATTATCTGGCCACAGCTATATTAATGAGAGAATATGGAGCGTTTTTATGTGGGCTGGTGGAAATGCTGAGATTATTTTTGATCAGTCAGAAGGGGTGGAACATATCCCCATTGTGACCTGAAGAGAGCCATTTCTTATCTTATGATTTATTCTCTGTGTGTAACAACCATCTGTTCTGTCTGCCCACATAGCCAGTCCCTCCATCTGCACATCATTATGCAACATTTCTGCTAAATTTCCTGAAGACGTGCATCTTTCCTTGTGATTAATGAGGCCTCGCATTGAATTCAGCAGCGCTGGAAAACAGTAGGGTGGGAGTTAGCAGGAAGAAGAAACCCTTTGTTTTCTAGAGGAGCGATGCTAGCTTGTAGCCGAGTCTCCTGTTTTGGCTACCACTTCTTCTTCGTGTTGCTCTACCCTTTGTTCCTCCCTACGTGAACGATCCGATTCGTCGAGGCACAGCGCCGCAGAGGCCGGTGTGATGGAAACCTGCTCGCACTGCGCTTTCCGTGGAAGATTTGGTGTTCACCTTGGTTCAGATACACAGGATTTTATGTAGGAATGAATAAACTGAAAGGTTGTCTGTTTACCCATCTGTGGAGCAAAACGATGCCGTGTCATTCTGGTGTCCCCTGCTGTGTAAAGCAGACATGGCTTGAACCCAAGGGCTGATTGGAAAACTTCACTGGAAATGAAGTTCTGCTTAATATTCATTTCTTTCTGCATTTTTTTTTTATCTTGATTTCTGTCTATGACCCACACAAACATTCTCTTACACACACACACACACACACACACACACACACACACACACACACACACACGTTATCTAAGCAGCATCCAGCAGCACAGATGGATTAAAAGGACCATTTAATCTTTCACTATGAAGGGGCTAATAAAATGGTGAACAGGCACACAGAGTGAAGAATATCATGTTGGTGCTTCATAGGTTTTCATTTAGTTTCTTCTTTAAATGTCCTGTGTGCCGGCAACACTTCGATAGACCAATAGCTGTAGGTACTCTAGTGTTTTACATGAAACTGAATTGCACCCTTTTTGTGAGATTATAAGGAAGTGGGAGAAAATGGAAGTTATTTTGAAAAAACAAGGGAAATAAATGCTTGTGTGATAGTGGTACATTTCAGTGTAGGTGCGGAGCTTGTCAGACAGATACGGTCAAGAGAACAGTCAAAGCATGGAGTGGCTCTCCTGTGCTCAGTGCTCAGTGTTTGTCCCACTGCCTCATTTCTTGCATAGTCTTATTGGTAGTAGTTGTATCCCCATAGATGGAGGGTAGTGCTAGGGAAAAATGAGGTACAGTCTGTGCTGTAGTGTACAACAGTGCATGTGATTACTGAGAAGCATTTTTACTGTCACTGCCATGCCCTTTGGCTCCTCTCCGAAGCTTAATGCCACCCTCCCACATATTCTAATTGTTCATTTGGCTCACGGATTTTCCGTATTGACACGCTGGATGACACAGTCCCACAGGCAATGCTGGGAGGAGGTTTCAGCTGTCAAGCAACGTCGGTGTACAGAGGACACCTGGCTTGGTAAACACGCTGGCTGGGTTTCTCTCTTGGCTTGTGGGATTGTTAATTAGAAGCATGGTGCAAATTTCTCATAGCCATGGTGTGGTATGGAAACTCTGCTTCTTACCCTCACACACATCACATGTATGATGTCTGTATAATATGAAGTCTTCCTGGGAAATCTGTTAGCGTTTTGTTATTTTTGTGTGTGTGTGTGTGTGTGTGTGTGTGTGAGAGAGAGAGAGACAGTGGTGCGACACCACAGCACTACTCTGATTATCCCATTCCTGGTTTGCCTTGGCTGCTTACACGTAATGGGCGGCAACATTTGTAGAACAGGAGCTATTTTAGCCCCAATGGGAAAATCATTCTTACTATGGCTATTTAATTACATGTGTGTGTGAGATTAGAAACTGGCTTCCTCTTAGAGGGGATAATGAAAAATAGTACACAGGAAACTGTACATTCCCGTACAGTCTAATGACTGGTTGGGGCCCGCAGCGGAGGATGCTAAATGCTCACTGGAAAAGCACGACTGCCTCTATGAGCATGGAAGCCATCCATCACACCCATTTTTTCTGCCTGTCAATTAAAACTGAGCTTATATCACAAAAACAGAAATTACTCCCGGTTGCATGCTGGTGCTCGGTTTATTTCACTGCATGTATTTTATGAAGAAAAAAAAAATGTTTTTAAAATGTATGACATTGGCTGATGGTTACTTTCCATTTTTTCTGCAGATCATCGCATATCAGCCATACAATAGGTCAGTGGACTGGTGGGCCTACGGAGTGCTTTTGTACGAGATGCTGGCCGGACAGGTATGTCCTCCTCTTCTGTTCGCACGCACAACAGCCACACACTTGTTAAGTGTGTTAACTTTTTATACAAAGTTTAGTAGTGAAATATTTGTGTACACTTGTTGTAATTTAGTTTTTCTTCATAAGGCATTTGATTAAGAAGATAACTCACACTTTTGACAGCCATAGCTGTACCAGTTCTGCCAGGCTGCCGAGGGTTACTAGGCAGCAGTATTAGATAGAAGCCAAGATATGACTATTTTCATCCGGTTGATTAAATAGTCATCTTGACTTGTTAATAATGGAAAGCCCATTTCTGATGACTGCTCTCTTGGAGATGATGGAAAGGGGGTGTCTTGAACTGTGTGGGCAACTGGTACTTTTCCCACAGAAGCACCGTAGCAAACATCATTCCCTGAAGGAGATGGCATTTGATGCGTTTTGGGTGGTGGCGCTCCGTTTTGAGACTTGGCCTTTGATTTATTTCAGTTGCCAATTTGGTATTAACCCAGGAGCTCTATATTGCACCTCAGAAAGCTTTTGCGTGTGGTAGTCGACATGTGAATGCACACTTTTGACTCAGAGGATGGTGTAGCCGGGAGGTATTTACACGAAATACAGCAGCTTTGCTGCCAAGTCCCTGAGTTTAAGGCCTTGCTTGAAAAAGAATCTCAGCTGGGAACAACTGTGGTAAAGCACGGAGCAGTACTGTTTTTCAGCTTCCTTCCTCCATCTGATCTTTGCCTTAGATCCACTCCAAGTAGCCCATGTTCTTGGTCTGTGAAACAATCGCTCTTCCCCCTCTAGTCATGTTCTCTCAAACCCATCTCCCCTTCTGGGGCCCAGCAAGCTCACACGTGGCATTCAGGTACACAGATCCATATCCCTAAAGACAAGCACTATATGCTGCCCCTGACTGTTTGTTTGCATGGGAGGATTTGGTGGGGGCAAATCGTACGTGCAGCTCTGGAGTAGTGATGCCCAAGGTTTTTTGTTCCACTTTTTTCTGTTTCTCCTGACAATGCAACTGCACAGCTGGTCTACATACCCCCAACATCATTAGCTCCTGGTGTGGGGCTAATAACATGCTCTCTTTCATCAGTGGATGGCGCTCCCTCTTTCAGGTGAGGGAGACAGCTCTTGCCGAAGGGTCTGTGGTAATGGAGTCTTTAGGTAGATGAAAAGAAAGGCGCTCTTCACTTGCCAGATGCACACACACACCTATGGAGAAGAAAGGAGGTTAAGGGATAAAAAATGAAGCTAATAACCAGGGCCTGTTTGCCTGCAGGGGGCCATTTTTCTGCCCATTTTGTGCGTTGGCTGCTCACTTTGTCTCTGATTTGCTTTTTCTTTGCTTCTTCATTAGTCACCCCCCCCCCCCCCCCGACCTATATGTGCAAGTCACAAATTATATTAATGTCAGAACTACCTCTGGGTTCTTAGGGAGGAACTTCTCGTTTTGTGCACCCTGCCAGCTTAATGCACAGGCCTAGGTAGGCTGTGCACCAGCCCCCCCTGACCTGTGGTCACAATTCCCACCCACCTCCTGGTCCAGATCCACAGGGGCATTCAGACAACACAGTCCTGCAGCAACCCTGAGGCTTCGACCCAAATGCTATTTAATTCCGCCTGTCTGCTCTCCGTATGCCCTGTGCGACCTCAGAGGATGAGAAGTGGCAGCTGCTTTGCGCCGTATCACCAGAAACCACTCCAGCTGAACTTTGCATGTCGCCACTTGACCAGAACTGGTTATGTGGTCAGCTTTGGAAAATCCGAATGGATTTAAACAAAAGCGTTGTCGTTTCACCTGTTTGTTCTCACCTTTTAAAGTTGCACAGAGCTGAAGTACTGGTTATCTGGGTCATTTTATTTTTTCGTGAGGATACGAAAGTGTTAAAGCATGCAGTGCTGAAAAGAAGAAAAAAAAAAAAACATAAATAAATTCCCGTTACCAAAGGTTTGTTTTTGGCAGAGAATGCTGTCTGTGACAGTCTGTTGTTTTTGTTGTTGGTTTTTTTTGTCCGTTTCTTCTCCAAACTTTTATGAAATGAGCTTTAAAATCGCACAAAAAAAACAAAAGAATATACAGTTGTTTGCAGGTTTGGACCTCAGTAGAAATTAAGACAGAAAGAGGAACTGCTTTGAAAAACTTTTAAGCCATATTGCTGGTTTATTTGGCTTCAGAAAAAATATTTTTATTTTTATGGGCTGTTTTTTCAAAAACCTTTTCGGACCACACTGTCCTTTGCCTGGACATTACTGCACTGATATTTATTATTTATTTTTCATTTATTATTTATTTATTGTATGTATTTGCAATGTTTTTCTTCTGCGCCCCCAGAGAAACAAAATTTCGGCCCCGACACATACCTGTATATGGACGGGCTGACAAATAAAAACTCTTGACACTCTAGTGACAGAGCAGCGGTCATGTTCATTGAGTTATCGCAGATAAAATCAACTGTTGCAGCCAAATACTGTGAAACTGTGCTGTTTTGCTTTCCCCGCTGAATGCTGTAGCTGTTCAGGAGGCCAAGCTGTCAAGCTAAGTTGTCGGGAATGCCTCTTCCATCCATACATGCAGACACACACAAGCACACATGCTGTTCAGTTTTTCAAGTCTACTTCAGTCAACCTGTAGCAGAGCAGATGAAGTCATCCGAGTTTGTTTTTATTCATGTTCTGCTCCTCACAGCCTCCATTTGATGGTGAAGATGAGGACGAGCTCTTCCAGTCTATCATGGAGCACAACGTGTCCTACCCCAAGTCCATGTCAAAAGAGGCTGTGTCCATCTGCAAAGGTGTAAGTGCTGCAGTCCAGTAATCTCCTCCAGCGTCTGCTCCACCGGCACTCATGAGCACTATTTCACATACCTATACTTGATAAAGTCCCAAGTGTGCCGTTTGAGCAACAGTTTGCTTTCAGGAGTATTTCTTTTTGCAGTTAGGTGGATCTCTGTGTATGGCAAGGAGTCCTTGCTCAGGTGAGCACTGAGAAGAAATGTTAAGAGTCAAGATTAGAACAGTGGGGAAAATTTAATTCTACTGATGCAAATCCTTTAGTCTTATTGAGTCATTAGCAGAGCAGAGATTATACAGTCATTTGTGAGGAAAGTCTATAGAAACTGTCAGGCGCAACTGACACCCAGCAGCTCTTATCTCCATTAATTATGCAGAGTCCAGTTCCAGGATTTTCTAACCCAGGAGACCAGAACGTGATGTGAATTTGAATAGTAACATTGAAGCCAAAGACTTGAGCTTTGCATCCTCTTTTCAGCTGACTCTAAAAAGAATATCATTTATCATTAGAGCCCTGGAACTGTCATGTAGTCATGGGGAAATGAGTAGGAAGTCTAGAAGTTGCTTACGCTGTACCTGTTGTAATTTTGCAGTCCAAAGAAGTTCTTTAGCGGCTTGGTTGGGGATTAATGTGACAAAGAAATGACTGTCCTTTATAACAGTAACATAAAACAGACTGAAGTGATGGGCATGAAAAGCGTGATGGGGGATAACAACACACCTGCACAGACCTTTCAGACGCCAATCCCCCCTTTGTGAATTCTTCCTCCGGATGGTCAAAGCGTAGGGGAAAGACAGAGAAGGAGATCCATTGCTGGGGGATTTTGAACTGCATGGTTTTGTCAAAACACAAGCAAGTAACACAAAATCAGAGCAAAACTCACATATGAGAAGCACAGGTGTACAGAGGGGTGCCAGTCACAGATGGAAGAAGAAAAGGTGTCTCCTGTTTTGTGCTGGGTGTAGGTCGCTGATGCCCTCTACGTGCTCGAAACATCCAGTTTAGATAAAAACGGATGGACTGATAAGGTATTTAATAATAAAGTCTGCAATACCACTACCTAGAAATCACAGTGTGGATATTATTCCAAATGTCTGCATAATCATCAGTGATGCTCTGTTTCTGACTGTGATTTAATGTGAGCCCCTGTGTGATGGGAAAAAATGTAAAAAATGTTGTTTGTTCTCATTACCATTTAATATGCAACTTATCTAAGTGCCTGAGTTACACTTTGCATAAATATATGATCAATGTAGTTCTTGATGGCTACACTACAAAGAAGGGGGAGAGTCAGTAAAGGGTTTTTTACCATTTATTAATGATCATAATACTAAATCCTCATTAAAAATAATCACAAAGATAAAAAAACACATCTTTAAAACCTGTTTTATGCCAGATATCATAAAGCTGAACATAGAAACAGGCCAGTGCTCTTCACCGAACTGTCTGTTTTGGAAACAGGATATAACTGTATGCACATCCATAATGACAACACTGGAATTAGTAGTTTTGTATGTTTGTGTAATTGTCGGTGTTTCCAACACACTGCATCCAAGTGCACCATTTATTTAAACTTATAGTGTGTTGTCTTTTTTTATTGTTGTGGCTTGTTTGGTCAGATCTCAGTACATAATGTGGGAAAGCAAAAGCGGGCCAAACAAGGTGGTCTGCGCAGTGGCATGAATGATCAGAGCGGCTGGAGCGATCCATACCCAGCTGCGCGGCACACCCGATGAGCTGTGTGACAGCATGCTAATTGAGCTGTGTTTGCTCAGACACTGAGCAAAGGCAAGTCTCTCCACCTTGTCCCCTCTCCCACCTATCTCCCAGCCGCCTTCTAACCAGATGGGTTAGGATGGGTCAGGATGGATCCATCTTTATTAATTTTTTCTGTCTCATCCCAGATGCTTCAACCCAAACGTTTGGGGAAGCCCTGAGCCGTTGCTGCTGCATCTGCAGGCTAATGAATACACGCAGCCTGTCACTGGCCTGACCCAGAAGGGAAAGAGAGCGAGACATTTGGCTCTTGCCTAAATGACAGATTGCCTGAGTTACAGTACATGTCTGTAGCGCCGCCCTTGTTCCCAGAAGTGTGCTGGCAGTGCTTAGGCCCAAAGCATCTAAAATATATCTTTGTGGTAGATGTTGAGCAAACACATAAATGTGTCAAGCAAGCAGAAGCGTTTACCTTGTAGACTTTAAATCAGTCCCATTGTACAAGTGACTTTTTGCATTTGTGCAAGTCCTATAACTTCACAATCTCACCACTTTGTAGGATGTCTAACGATATACAACTGGCCACAAGCCTCGGTAACTTTTAGAAGTGTCTGTGCCAGGAATGTGGATCCTCTTGAGCTGGCTCTGTCCAGCAGTGTAAGACAGTTAAAGTGGCATCTTGTCATACTGAATTCTTGGGGCAATAGGCCTCCACTTTACCAAGGTCACACATGAACAGCGCAGGGTCCACCCATGGGCCATGGGGGCTCAGCGGAGAGAGTAAGAGGGCCTGCAGATCTGCCACTTCCAAAACTGAAATTGGGGCTTTGGTTTACAAGCAGAGACCTCAGCATCCACTGAGGATTTTTTTTCATAGACACAATTAGATTTACTGAAGGACCATATATTAAATCTCTCCGTTATACTTAACTGGAAGCAGTTTTATAGAGGATGCATCAATAGGCAAAGGCAGCTGATGTATGAGGACAGCAGTACAGTAGATAAGTTTTTTTTTTTTTTTAAGGCTTTTTTTTTTAGACCTGATGTGTTGTTGTTAATGGAGCAGACTGTTGTGGAGAAGATGTCAGGTCCATTTCCAACTTTGGGTTTGAGGTGCACAGGAGCCCGGCATGGGGCTGTGAAAACACAGTATCTGTGAATTTTCTTTGCAGCTCTGGCAGCTGTGACCAGGACGACACGGGTGTGAGAGAAGCAGCTCGCAGCCGCGTGACTGCGGTCACTCTTGCAACAGGCCAGCAGTGCTCATATGCTTGTCACCAACCTTTGAGAAGAGAACTGAACATTTTCTTATTAATCCCCATGGCCTCGCCACAGAAAAGTGCCTTATCCAGTTCTGTTCCTGAAAATCTCAGAGGAAAAAAACTTGTTTGAGGCAGTTGCTCGGTGGGCTTTGATTGTCCAGCTGAATTCAGATGCAACCACTGCAGCTAGGATCTGTGCCAGCTAAATGCCCAGGAGCAGCTTTGACAAGCATATTACGTTGTCATTAAACTCTAATTTCTCCATTACAGTGGAAGTGACACAAACGTTAATTCAATAAGGCGACTGCAGGCCACAATGTACATATAAGCACACCCCCTTGCCTGCAGAAGCCTGGTGCTTGCACAGGATTTTATACTTTTTGACTATTCATAGGGTTGAAATGCACCTGCCATAGTGCCAGTGCCAGGGTCAAAAGCTGAGATTTGTTTGACTTTTGAATGCCAGTGCAGAAGCATGGAGGGGAACAGCAACATCCGTGTCACAACCATCTGGCCCTGGCTCTGAAGGGTCTGTTAAAAGGAACACCAATGCTTTGGATCAAATCAAGCACATGTGTTGCTGCAGGATGATATGTACTGTATATGGTAATTATTAATGGCCCGATTGGTGCTAATAATACAGGCTGCCCTCTCTTTGAAATAGATGCACACTTTTCCGTGCATTTAAATGAGCGTAGACTGCGTACCCTGGGGCGGCGCCCTGAAGCTTTACAACCGGAGGAGAGATGGGCTGCATAGTACAATAAATTTGTAAATATTTAAAATGTTTGATGGTGGTGAAACTCTCGTCTTTAAAGGAATTTAAAACTCTGCTTTCAGTTCCTGTTTACACAGGTTATTTTGCTGGAAGTCAGTGGATAGTCTTAGCTTGACGCATTTCTTCACTCTTGAGCTTTGCCATGTTTTTATTGCTCAACATGTTTTTGGACCCTTTCCGTCCAGCTGATGACCAAGCACCCGTCCAAGCGGCTGGGTTGCGGGCCTGAGGGAGAGCGGGACATCCGAGAGCACGCCTTCTTCCGCCGCATCGACTGGGAGCGGCTGGCCAACTGCGAGATCCAGCCACCCTTCAAGCCCAAAGTGGTGAGTTTGACCGTCACACTCTCAGCAATGGGATGTCGCACCACTTCACGGTGAGGCAGAATCGCTAATGGACTCTGCCTTGTGGGCTGCAATTTTTTGCACAGGAAAAGGCTGTAATTACACTATATTACAAATTTTCTAGGCTTGATTTGGAGAAAAGGTAAGTTTGGCTGCTGAGGGTATTAACGTTTTTGTAGTTAGTGTGAATGTGCTGAGGTCAACCATGTCAGTTCTCGGTGTTTGTGCCAGACTCGTCCCTCTGGCACGGTAAAGGTCACATGTTCTGTACACAGCTGCGCGGGCTTTGACATCTACTGTCCTTTTCTTGGAAATGAAATGAGACTAAGCTCTGCCATAAACCGTTAGGAGATCAGCTTAACAGAGCCTTTAAATGTATGCATAGCCTGAACCGTGTTTTTCTGTCAAGTTTTTATGGTTCAGTGCAGGTTCTGCTGGCTGTCAATGAACAGCACCCTCCCACAAAGACATTTAAAGAATAAACCACAGAAAAATAAGTTAAAAATCATTTTTGATCTGCTGTTTATTCAACCGTATCCATCATTATTGGGTTAACAATTTTCACAAAACATTTGGTTGTGATGTTACATACAAGCCACAAAGGGAGAAACACGGTTTTATCATGAGAATGAGTGAGTGTCATGATAATGAAGATGCTGCAGGTTCCGGTTCTTCAGTGGTCCAACCCATCAACACAAGGTGTGGCCAGGAGCCAGCAGGATGTGTATTAACAATGAGAGCCACATCACAGCCCAATTTCTTTCTGCTTTTTTTGGGGATTTTGCCTGTCTTTTTTCAGGCTGTAGGTATTCACCTTTCACTAAGTCAGATTTGGAGAAGTGGGCTCAGGTCTTATAGCCTACTTTTCTAAAGCAGTTCAAAATAAGCAGGTACTGCCCACAAACTGTTCCACTTTAACAAAGTTTTCTAAACATTTAGTCTCCATGCAATTTGGGGGAAAAACAGCACATTGATTTACTTCAGTTTTCCTCTCCTCTGGGTGCTCTGGTTCCCTCCCACATTCTAAAGAGATGTTTAAAGTGAACTGGTGACTCTAAAGTGCCAAGTGTGTTTGTGGGTGAGGGAGTGAATGAGTTGGCCTCCCTGAGGTAGACCAGTGTCTCATCTAGATGGTGGACTGCTTCACACCCATTGCTTCCAGGATGGGCTCTGGACCACCGTGACCCTGCCTTAGGATAAGTAGTTATCAATAGTTAGTGAGTAGGTGACACTCAATACACAAGTTCTACAAAATTGTAGCTATGTTGTGTCTCAGTATAAAGTCTTCTTAGAACCAGTATTCCACTCTATGTTGTTAATATATTACACCAGTTATTGTAAAACTGTGTTTAATTTCACATCTGTGGCCTAACTCTGGGGCAGCACTGCTGTCAGCTGTTCATGTTTTCCAGGATTTGTTGTCTGCTAAGTAACCTGTAAGGTGAGAGACATGCACAGCAGTCTTGTGTCAGATTCTGTGTTTGATGAAGGTCGAGCGTGCGTTAGCCTCCCTGTTTAAGGTGGCCATTAGCCCAGAACCAGCTCACATGACCTTCCAGTGGAATCACAGCCTGACGTGCGCTGTCACCCTCATTAGTCATCGGCTGTCACGCGTCACCCAGGCTGTCCCTGTCACCCTGCTTTCCCTCCCTCCAGTGATAATGTTTGCATTGAGTGCAGAGCTGCCCCGTGCTGCGGTACAGTAATGTACCCATACTGAATCCATGCCGATCGAGAGCTTCCCACACCCTTAGGCCAAATCATACCTGCCACTGCTATCAACACCAAACAACTGTATGTCTGGCCAACAGCAAACAGTGGGTGAAATACCTACCTGGTTTATGACATCACTATCGATAAGATGCTTACATCTGTATTGCTGTAAAGCAGTTTCACTCTAATTATGGAGTATAGTGAAGTGGCTCGAGGAACAAGCACTGCATGCGTGCGTGCGTGCACATTGCCACAACAGGTAAAGCCTGCCTGTGGTGCGACCTGAAATTCCTGCTTAAAGCAGTTCATTGCTTGCATTTGGGCCTCTAGTGTCAGGGCAGATCTGTGACATTTGCAACACGCTGCTACAGCTGCTGCTGTATCCATCACGACACTGCCGACTCCGTTGCCTGTCCTCGCCTCACACAGTTAATCTTTTGCTCCCTAACGCCTACAGCCCCATTAGTTCCCACTTTAGCTGCGTAACTGTTGTGAAATTACAATCAATATGTAGGCTCAGGTAGCCCTGCCTACTGAATAGAACATCCTCGCTGGATTGTAGGGAGGCAATAATGTAGCACACACGGTAGTGGTGGAGCATTCATGTATCAGTAGGCCTGTCTCAGTGCGCCCTGTCACCTGTCACTTCACACAGGTCACGTAGGGGTTTATGGGAGCCACCGCTGATCAATAAGCACAGTCGCTGTGGAGCTTCCTCAGAGGCAAGCTGGATCCAAAGTAGATGGTGCCAGTATTAAAACAATCTCACTACTCTGTTTTGTTACTGATGAGACCAATAAAACCTCTAACACGAGCAGGGAACTGATTCAAGTTATTTACATTTTATTTATACTACCGATTAAGAGTTTCAGTGAGAATGCCCCCCCCCCCTTAATAAATTTGTTTGGGAAGTTTGATGGGGAAATGAGCCACCCTTGTCTTCCTAGCATTTGTGGTTTGTTTTGCTTTCACTCTTCTGTCAGTTGCCCAGGTGGGCAGCACCCTGTTGCCAGCACATTGCATACAGCTGTTGTTCAGGTGCTAAACAGCATTTTTCGTTTGCACGTCCCAAAAAAATCGAGCCTTTTTTTGCATGGAAATTAATCCCATTGCACCAGATAATTGCTTTAAAACTTTTTTACTTTTGAAAGTGAGACCAGTGACACCTTTTGCACTGCCTCTTGTAGACACACAGCATATCCATGTGTGTCCCTGTGGACATGTACTGCCTCCGTCATCATTTTATCCATGCCGACAGCATCATGCCACTGGCCCAAACCGGTTGCTTTTTACATCAGGGCGTCTGTCTGACTGAGCCAACAGGGTCGTTCCATAAACACAGACATGGCTCCCATCTCTCAGAATGTAGGACAGCAGCCGTCAGATGCTTTTCTCACAATCCATCAGGACTTGGGGAGTTTTACCGGCACTGTAGTAAAGATAAAAACAAATCAGGGCAATTGATTGTTTTTCATTTTTCGGGCCAAGTTTGGGTTGGCAGTGAGTAAATGTCCGGGCTTTTGGTATTCAGCAGTCCGGGTGTGCAGCAGTGTGCGTTTTGTCAGATTGTGTCCTCTGTAACATTTTGATTCAGAGCCTCGCGGTGCAGACAGCAGACACTGAACATCACCACTGTCCCGCCGAAGCGCCTAGAGGGACGGAGGCATTGGTCAGGACCGCTCCCCTGCATGCAGGACGATGTGGTGATGTCGCAATAGCACAGCAGTCATCTCACCCTATGGCTTTTTTTATCCAAACCTCCTTTTATTAAACAATCGTCACATGCATTTTCTTCATGGAAAAGCCATAAATAATAATAAGCACACATTAATTTTTAACATTTTTATAATATTTTTCTTAGCAGGTTTTCCCTGCTTATGCGGCGGAAATATTTTCCTGCAGTTAATTCCACATGGCCCGCTTGGATGTAGGTATGGGTGTATGAAAAGAAAAAGTCAATAAGGATTTGGAGCAGAGCGCTTTGCGGCAGCTTCGTAGCCAGCAGGCTTGTCAGCACCTCCAGAGGAGCAGAGCGGACCAGTGGAGCGTGCACCAAATGACCCTGAGCAACGCTTCGCAGGAGGTCACCTTCCTGTCACTTAGGGGGAGTGTCCTGCCGTGCATCACACTCTGTTTACCTTGGGTATGTCCTGCGTCTGCTGCATTGGTAAACAGGGGTCACCTCGTGTGTGCAGGATTAAAGTTGCAAATTTTGTCCGCAGAGAGACAGGCCACATAATTACTAATGCAGATTTCCGACTCTTAAAGAAACAGTTACCATCGGGGATGTCCACAGTGACCTTGTAGCAGTTGCAGCCATGTATGTTACAGCTTCCATTGTACTTTTACTGTACCTGTGCTATGTGTTACAATACAGCGGTACATCTGTCACTCCTTGCCAGGTACTGATCACGCTATACTGCATATCACACACTGACAGCTCAGTGTTTCCCTGCCAAATCACTGTACCAAATGCAGGATGACTGTTTGTGATTTCAGATAACTCAGAACTGTACACCTGCTGAATATTTAAATCCTGATATTTAAATTCTCAAAGTTGGGTCTCATACACCAGTTTAAAGGCCATACTTAGAGCCTGATGGAGCGGTGTTGCCGTTTCACACCGTGTTGCTTTGCACTGTGTTTGTGACAGATGTCACTCTCGCTCATGCTGTGAACACAAGCAACATTCTTGCTAAAAATCTGTTTCTTCTCTTCATACCAAATGCATCTCCTTCACTACAGCCAGGCTCTGTCAGTGCTCCTCGGTGGTGGCCCTCATGCAACCAGCCGTGTGAGAAGCCTGATGGGAGTTTTAATGGAGGGACCGTTTCTGGGCCTCTTGGCTGCAGTGGTCCTGGGGTGTCCCCCTCCTCACCTGACAGGGGACCTTATTTCAGGTTGATGAATTCAAAGACATCAAGCATAGAAGATCAATAAAGGTTTCCATGAATGAGAGGGCCCGCCAATACAGAATCGGGCCTATTTTTAGCAGCACCCTGGGGTACTCTTGACGGGACCTGAACAGTTTTTCCCTCCATTCCTCCGACATGTTGCTATCCGCATTGCACCTCTTCTATTGGAAACATGTGCCTACGCTGCACGGTCCTGCATTCATGTTGCCATAGCACAGCTGGTAAGTGCAGCTGAAATGGAACAGAATGCCGGTTGCGATGTTTGATCGGCATGGCTCAGTCCTCTGATATCGTCGGCTCTCAACCGAGCAGCCATTAGTAAAAATTGAATTGGCCACGTATGGCTAACATATGAAGGTGCCCCTGAAGCACACTCATGGGAAATGTTTCAGAAAATAGCCACATAATCAAAGCGCCCGGTGTTCTTATTGATATCACCAGTGTGAATGATGACATTACTGTGCCATCAGGTTGAGATATTTTCGTCTGCAGACCTTTAAAAATTTATATGTAACGGAAAGTATGTCAGTAAATATCGCATTCCCCCGTGCTCATGTGAAACCATTCATCAATACTCAGAATTCTCAGTGGTGCAGAGCATCAGGAGCCCTGCCACAGTGCTTGGCAGATTGGGATATTAAAGGGGTCGAGCGTGGGTTGCGGAGTGCACCCCATCCTTCAGCCTACCCGTGTTCACATTCGAAGAGAAGCGTGATGGACCCAAGGCTACAGCTCAAGGAGGCTTTATGCAGAGAATCATGCTTATGAGCAGTTCCGGTCACACTAGTGATCGGAGTGGGAACGCTGCACCTTCAAATACCCTATGAATAAGCTTAAAAATGCTTTGTTAATATGCTGCATCAGTTCCAGGCCAGAACATGCTCTTATCTGAGGTGACAAACCTGGCTGAAGTGCTTTTTGTGTTCATATGTGGGCCACTCAACTTTCTAACAGTCTTGTTGCAGAAATACAGTTCACTTACCGAGGGTTTCCAGCTATGTAATATACGTGATGGAGGAGGGACTTTGTTAATGCTGTCCAATGTGTCGTTCTCCCACTTATGCTCAAAGGGACATCACATAGTTTATAAACCACATTTTAACATAAAACTCTTTCCCAAATCTCCTATTAGTGTTATTATGCCTGTACTATTATATTTTACTTCCATTGCTCCTTCTTTAACAATTTATGTTTTACTTCACTGCCAACATTTATTTTTAAAACCCCCTAATTTTTTCATCCAGGGATTTTTTTTTCCCTTTTCAGTCTATTGTAAAGATTTAATTAGCCTTACGTAACCTTGTGTTAAGGGTGCCATCATATAATTAATGTTATATTGTCATAGGTAATGTTAGAAGCTTAATAAAAGATCGGTCTGCGTTGGGCCTGCAAAGCTTTCAGTTGCTGCTGTAAAAACAACAGTAGCTCTGGTAAACAAACTGGAGTCTGGAAAGGGTGTGATGTTCATCTCCATCTAGTGAGCCCACATCTCATCTAAATAAGTAGTTTTTCAGCAGCTGTGCCAGTGCTTTTAAAGCCAAGTGTAAATTTATTTCATCCAGGTGAGATTCATCTAGAGCATGAAATCCAACGAGCTCGTATGATGTAATTTTCATGGCTGACAAAGTAATATAAAATTTTAAATGAAATACCAAATGTGCCCGTTCTTTTCTACGCCTTGCAGGACAGCATGGTATCTATGAACACCCGTGTTACATTATAGCCCGCTAAATGGCTGTTTGCAAAAACATTACCTGGCCATCCACCTTCTGAACAAGGTGTGGAAATTATAACAGAGTTGAACATTACTGGATTCCATGTGAACATCTAATGTCCTCAGTTGGGTTGTGAAAAACTTGTCCTCGCTTTAAGGTACGAGCGCTCAGCACGATATCTGTTGAAATCCTTCAGCGCACACTTGTACTCGCTTTTTTCCGATGTCAGTTGCGAGACCACGTGACCTAAAGTAATTAATTTCAATGTTTAAAACGAGTTTCAATGTTTAAAGACATAGAATTGTTCCGGTGAAATATTCAGCCATATAGTCAAGTAAAAATTTCATTAGCCCAGACTCACTCAAGGATGGAGCTGAGTGAGGTGCCAGCATGTGCGGATGGTCACCTTCTTCTTGCAGTCTAACATTTGTCACGTCTTCCCTCACAGTGTGGCAAAGGGGCAGAGAACTTCGACAAGTTCTTCACGCGCACCCAGCCCATGCTGACACCCCCGGATGAACTCGTCATCGCCAACATCGACCAGGCCGAGTTTGCCGGCTTCTCCTTCATCAACAACCACTTCGTCCACCCCTCCCTGCAAAGCGGGGTATGAAGCAGGAGGACGGGTTGGACACGTGCGCTGGAACATCTGCCAGCTCAGTGAAATAACCTGCAGCCTCCCAGCTCATCTTGAAGTTATAACAATATGTGTATCAGTTTAGCATTTTCCTGTATACAGTAACGTCTGTCTGATAACATATCCGATGAAGAAGAAAGTCCAAAGTTCTCATATCTCCTTTGCATTAGTTCTAGGCCAGGTTTTCAAAATCTGCATTGTTAGAAGCAAAGAGCAAAAAGTTAAAAAGATAATTCACCTAAGAGTTGTATTGTGTTTGGACAAAACCATTTCTAGCCACTGTGACACCCCCTTGAGATGGCCAGGTTATGCTTGCAATGCTTTCTGTGTACTGAAAACAGCAGTAACCATGACAACGCGGTGTAGATGAAGTCTGTAGTTCCTTTTGTTCAGATCCTGTTGTGGTCTCCCAGAAGGAACCGTTGGGGGCGACCCAGTGAGGTGTCTGTGACTCCTACAATAGTAATAATCCTATAATAATTTGAGCTTCCTGCATCCGGTCTTGTTGGGTGCGTCTGTATGGCAGTGGTGTATCGGGCATGACCAAGCTCTCCTTTCTGTGTGTGTGTGTGTGCGTGCGCGCGCGCTTCTACCCGGCTGGCTTTCTGAACCTAGTTACTGCCCCACCTAAGCTATCAAAAGACTGAAAGAGTGGGGTTCATTAATTTCAGTTCATATTTGTCAAAACCCAAGATGCTTCTCCCTCTTACACCAAGAAGTGCTGCCCATCTAAAGAAGGAGAGAGCGATGCCAAGGACAGCTTTTTGTCTCAGGTGTGCCAAAATGGATGCGCATGAGTTTATCTGCGATGTGCATCTAGACAAAGTAGCGTCGAAGGCTGGAGGGGACGGTCCTCCGTTCGTGCAGGAACGTCCAAACCTAGGCGATTTAGTATTTGTTTACATGCATCATCGGCCCCCACTGTCTGAGACCCAAAAAAGGACAGAATCATAAACTGTGTTCCTATACCCACCGAGGTACTTCCACGTAAAGGCCTTTATATCAGCACCCATTTCATGTGTGGGTGTAGCTAGAACAACCAAATTATAGTAGATCTCATCCACCCCCCAGAACAGAAAGAAATAATAGCGTTTGAATGCTATCGCGTCACACATTTACCGCTGAAAATCCCACCCTCTTTCTGTTAGTAGCTAAAAATATCAACCAAACAAGGATGGCTTTTCCTGGAAAACAGCACTTAAGTTTATCTAGCAGAAGGCTTTGTTGTTTGCCCATTGTTCCATGACATTGTAGCTCCTTCTAGTTCCCTACACGTTGGCAGAATCCCATTATGTACTTTAAAACTCAGTCTCATGCCATTAGATCCCATAATAAATATTATTAGCGCTAAAATTAAACAGCTAGATCGATTTAATCAATATTTAACTTACACGCTCATTGTTTTTAGTTTTGTGTGCTCACTACAGATTTGTCCACTTATTACGTTTGTGTACCATTAGCACATTCTGGAGTATTTACTATTTTGTAAATATTAAGATGTAATTTCAAAGACGTGCAGTTTTTATACCAAGAAGTGAATGTGCTTTTATTACATTACATACGTGAAACATTACTATGTAAAAACGACCCAAAAGATGATCTCTTTGTAACAATTGGGTAAAAAGTCTTTATTAGTTTTGGTATGACTAAACCATACAGAATGTCTGCAAAGACTTGAGCTTTGCCATTTTATCAAATGCTTTTTTTGTTTTTGATGTTTTCTGGACATATCTGGATCCCGTAGCTACGTGCGAAATGTTTCAACGTGTGTTTTCAGCTGGTCCTGCGGCCCCGGCGCTTTGCCCTCCTCATCTGCATGCAGCAGCAGGAAAACAAATGCATGCGAGTAACAAGAATGTCTCGTGGCACAAAAATGCCCGATCTTAAAGCACAGAACTTGCCCGTCGCACGGGCGGGGATGCTCCCCACAGCCTCTGTGTGCTCCCAGTCTATCTCTATCCTCTCAGTTTTGTTGTCTTTTTTTTAATTTTTATTTTATTTTTTTTTATTTCACTGCTCAAGAAATGAGGAAATTTCAGGAAAAAAAAATAAGGACCATCCATGTCTCGAATGTGGCATCAGACATTAACTGGAAGCTGTATTTCCCTTTGTTGTTATTTTAAACGTGGGTTTTGTCCTGATCCCTCAGCCCGAGTCTGTGCCAGTCCTGTAACAGACAGAACCCTTGACAGCGGTCTTGCACTGATATAGATGGCCATACTCTCCGCTCCGAGTAGCTCCGGTGTCTGAGTGAATGTAGGAAACCTCGTTTGCTTCTCTGTCAAACTCGAGACTTTTCCTAGCAGCGTAGTGGGAATTATTCAGCGCCGCATCGCATCAGCACTTGCACTAGGCTGCCTCCAGCCGCTCACCTCGCCCCCGCGTTCGGGCTTCTGTTAGCGTGTCTGTGTGAGCAGCTGGAGTGGTGTTAGCGTGTTGTACCCCCCCCTTCTCTGTCCTGATGGAAGACCCCCAAATGCAACTGTGTTCCACCTCACCCCGGTCAGACAGAATCTTGTCATAGTGTCATTTAAACCCACCCGGCCAGCACGTGTGACCTTCTCCTGTCCCCTCCCCTCCGTGGCCCGACTTGTGCCAGCAAAGCCGCCGAAGAGATTGATTTGTCAGTGTCACCGAAAAATTATCCTCCCTTCCCATCTCACTGATACAAATTCTTTCTTTGGTTAAAATAAAAATACTGCTCTCCCTTACAGATATTCTGATTTAAATCTTTGAAACATTTCAAATGAAAGGTAGATGCAGTTGTGAAGATGTAGGTTTGCATCTTTGATTTTTGACTGTAGCACGGCAATGGCTCCCACCTCTTCTTATAGCATCGCTATGGTCTGAGCTGCTTTTGCTGAGGTTTTCCCTTGGAGAAAAGTCACTGAAAGCTGGGGTTGTCTGATTGTTATTCTGATTTGTTGTCGTACGGCGCACGGGCTCTGACGTATCAGATTGCCTTATTTTATTTGATCTGACTGCCCTCTCATATCCTCATACACAAAGCCTTTGCCCCATGTGCATAAAAATGATGTCTAAATTGCAATGGAAGAGATGTCATTTATCTGGCAGCGGTGTGTGTTGATTTCTTTCAATCGTAAAGCAAGCCAAAACAAATTCCTTGCCAGTTTTAGCCACTGTACTGCAAACTCCCATGTATAACTGCACCTTACATTTTGGCGACCTTTTCATCGTTGAATTACGCGCACTTCCATTAACTGTGGCAGCGAATTTGCGGAAGGTCTTGTTGGTAGAGGCGACGAGCACTTTTTTAAAAATGTTCTTAAAAATGATAGCCTTCCTCATGGACGACCTTCCTTATTCTCACACTTATGTCCCCCTTCAGGCAAGAGAGGTCTATCGCCTAAAGTGTGACCGACGGATCCACTCACCCGTGCTTTCCTTGGCGGCGTTCAAAAACGTCCTTTACTAATATTATGGCAGATACCCTGGTACTCTGTCAAATGTGTGGGCATCATCCTGAGAATTTAATTCATCTTAATAAATGTTAACCTCAAATATTTTCAGAAGAAGATGTTATCAATTAAATTTTTGCTTATTTTTTTCCTCTTGTAATTAAGGTGATATTAATACAAATTTTACCTTTTATGTTTGATAATGGGTGCAGGTAAAGGAGATTCCTAAATGATCGGATGTGAATCTGTTTACTCAACGACAGGAAATTGCTCTTCTCCGCGGCCGCGCTGTGTTGCACTCGGCATAGGGGGAGGAGCTGCCCCACGGTGGTGGGCAATGCTCCCCAACATTTGGCATCGCTGACAGAACTGCGGGGTCACTCGGGTCCCAGCTCTCTGCCGGCCATGTTTGTACCGGAGCAGCTCCCCTCTGACCCCCAAAAACACACACGGACACGACCCTGAGGTGAGGTAGGAGCAGACAGGGGCACCAACCAGAGTGCAGGTACCGCAGTCTCACAGACGGTTCTGCTGCTCTGCCTAAACAAACATGGGTTGCAGTGCTTGTTGTTCCCTTAACCCTGCAGACAAAAACAAAAGCACCTGTTCTTCTGTCACACTATTGTCAACAGTCTATTGTCATGATGATTATTATTATTATAATAACCGTTTACTTTCGTTTCCCCCTAATTCTTTGTCTTGCATGTTATGCTCTGTTTCCTCTTAATTGTACAATGAAGGATACTGTTTACAAATAAAGATATGGCATTTCAATCCCCCATAGGCGTACCTCTTAATTTGGCTGCATTTTAAACACCACGGATATTTTATTAAACACGGGTCGGACCCCCGCGTGGTTTAAATGAGCCAGATTGCCAGGTGCACGGCGCGGTGAAAGTTTAATGACAGAATTGCGCAAAAGAAGCGTGAAATTGGACCCCTAAATATTTCATTGCCGAGGTCTGAGCTAAATTAAAGCGTGCGCTATGTGGAAGCCGTTCTTCGCTTTAATTTTATCCCGCCACAGCATCGAGCCACGGCCTCATCCCCTTGGCAACTGATTAGTTTTCCAGCCACCATCCCCAGGAGAGCGAGACCAACATGCTGAGTTGCGGCAGCCGTTGCTAAAATGCGAGATACTTTGTCATGTATGAAATATGCCGTTAAATGAATATTTTAAAACTTTTTCTCTAATTCTGAGCAGCAACATGTGTCTGGTTCTTTTCTGAGTCTATGGATGACATTAAGATTAAATATAGAAGTCCAGAAGTTGTTGAGGGAAGCCATACTTTTAGGATAGGATGGACTGTGGGGAAAATTACACCTACAGTAGTGGACCTGACCAATGAGTATCCTTTGCACAGGCGGCTCAATCAGGAATGCAACAAGGAAGTCCCACGCACATTCTGTTGGAAAAGTTCAGACAAAGGAGAAACTTGAGAGCTACAAAAGTTATTTACAGTCAAATGAAGAAGAGGGGGTTAGGTTTAATCAGACTGGACTATATAGAGGGAAGAATTTGAGCCAAATGCTGAGAAAGAAAACGCCAACCTTTTAACAGAGTAACAGGCCACTGAACTGAAACAAATGTTCAACGAATCCTTGACAAAAAGATTCCTTCACACTTGCACTGAGTCAAAGAGGGTACAGAACCTGCTTTCTTTAAGTTTGTTGAGTCTGTCCATCCCCAGCATTTTACAAGATACTACTCCAGTCTGCTGCTAAGGAAGCATGCTCTCTCTCATATATTTCTGTGAGAGAAAGTGCTGGTGTAATGGTGGGAGCTGTCAGAGCAGATCACAGCTGACAGGCCTCACTCGCACTCCAAAGGCTTCTCTGCCATGCGTGTTCCCCGTTGCCCTGGAAGTGCAGTTCAGTACAAAGATCTGCTCGTTGTACAAGCAGCTCCCAGAGAAGTGTCGCATCTCCTGTTCCTCTCCTGCCCTCCCTTCTGCTTGGCTATCGGAGTGCAGCTTGGGGAGGGAGGAGAAAGGTTAATCAACACTCGGCTGTTTTGATGGAAAAAGGTGAAAATACATCCAGTGTGACAACCACAACCTAGTTAGAGAACAGAAGCTGGCGCCATCGTCATGAAATTCGCCACCCATAACTGCTTCCCGTCCAACGAGATTGCAAGAAGGATGTCGCCCCGCGTCCACAGGGCTCCTCGGCATGTCAAAATTTGTAATGCTATACATTCAAAATGAAAGCTCCCTCCTGGAGTCTGAACAACACGAGCTGGGGGATGCAACCGTCAACGCATTCATAAGTTAGTTCATCAATAATAATCACCTGTCCAGTCAAGGTTGTGATGTTCTGGGCTGCCCTTGCCATGGCAACACAGTGTTTCTACGTGTTAATGATGGTTCCCTACACTCGACTTGCTTTACCACGCGGTACGACACCTGGGGTTCTCATTAATACGAGCCAACTTTCTGTGACTTGAAGAACCACAGCGAAGAACGGTGGTGAACTGTGAGGCCGCAAGCCTAACGCGCAGCTGGGCTTTCCTGCTCGTGATCGCCTCCATGGCCCAATAATCCCATTAGGGAAGCATCCATCTGAAACATGTGAACATTTCCAAGCCAGCATCTCCTCTTGTTATCCCTGCAGCCTTCGCTTCTATTGTCACGCCCACTTTAATCCAATTGAGGGGTCTCGTCCTTGCAGACGTTCTCTGCATCGCCCCTGCGGCAGAAATTTGAAAAATTAAGTCATTCGCTATTTACTTTGTTTCAAAATAGGGGAACAGGGTTAAATATGAGATGTCTGTATAAAAATCCCAATACCAAATTCCTGACTGACCTTTTTTTTTTTTGGTATTTGAATTTTTGGCTGTTTATAAAATGTTATCATTCTACATCTTTACCGATAATAGAAATCTAATATCGTATGCCTGAATTAATGTTTTTGGCATGAAATTTTGAAAAGATATATTTTTAACAAGCTTTAATGTTAGCCATTTATCCACTGTATGAATATGCTTCATCAACACAGGTTATGATATAATTTGGGATAAAAATACTGCTCAACGAAAATTAAGCCATTTTTATGCACACTTGCTGTGAAACCCTCTCAAACAGGCAGTGGTGTAATAGCTTAATAATTTAGTAACTTGTCTGATATTGGGGGGGGCAAAAATATTACCAATAGTCCTCAGTGACATTACACACAAATATTGCGGGGAGAGCCATTAGTCCATTTTGAACGCCGGACTTAGATCCCTTCCCACCATAACGCACCTACATGGATTCCCAGGAACGTTGCCCAGCAGCTCATTGGTTTAATGCCTGACCATCCGAAGCGAAGAGGAAGTATGAACGAATGATACTTTTAATTTACTTTGGGAATTGAAGGTTATTATTATCACTATTAGTAGTAGTATTGCTGCGATTATTATTCTTATTTAACTGCAACACATAAAAGAAGATAGCAGCATTGCAAAGCTGTGATCAAACACCATCGTCCAAACAGCGAGGCAATTGGACCGAGTCCTGCTTACTGACGCAAGTGCATCCGAAACACACGTCTTTGGACCGGGAGGAAACCCGCAAGCTTCAACAAACAGTGGGATTCGAACCCACGTCCAGACATGCAGTCGAGTAAGAGAGGCGCGCATGCCACCGTGCTGCCCGGTTGCGGAAAACAGCTGTGAATTATACATCACGGAATAATGCAACAGTCAAGACGGCGGTAAATAATTCAGCCAACATCCAAATGCCGAGCGGCGTCCGAGTGGGGCCGAGGTCCAAATCCAGAGAAGAACGGCACTCTCCGCTTGTACGCCTGAGGTATGAACGTTCTAACCCTGTCGGCTGAGCTTTGACCTCCTCCGACACCGAAAGCCTGCCTACGTTCTTCGTGGCCGCCTGGCCCGTAGCGATCGGTCATCGTATTTCTTGGCCACGTTTCATCTCGTTATCGATCGCTGATCCGAGCAGACCGAACTTGTCCACCATTTCTTCTCCATCGAGAGTCAAGTGATGGATTTCACCGGGTTTACATGGGGCGAAAGTAGTTAAAAGGGCATTCTTCCCTCAGCTGGACTGGCCGAACCGAACGTACTTTTCATCCATCATCACGAGTCCAAGTGTTGTTCGGGGGCGGGGTCTGTGCGGGGGGGGGCACCGCTTGACTGCGCACCTGCAGCACCTGCGTGCGCCGTTCACCTGTAAAGGCTCCCGTTTCTTGCGCTCGTCGCGCCCCGAGAGCCATTTTAGGTGTGCTTGAGACAGACAGACAGACAGACAGACACGCGCGCGCGGGGGGAGGAGCCTCAGTGACGCCCAGCCCGTCTCTCCGACGCGGGAGCCCGCGCGCCGCTCCACCTGCACGCGGGAGCGCAGCTTCTGTTCCCTCAGGCGCGCGCGGCGGACGCAGTCGTCTCTCCCGTAAGCGCTTTCTTGCCGCTTCTGAGGCGTTTTCTCTGCTCGGCTCCTGAGTGAAGGTGCGTCTCTTTAGTCAGGACTGCGGACAAAGGAGGACACTTTTATTCACTCTGTAGTTCGGTGAAGCCGGCTGTGTAGCGGGAACGAGTTCGTCCGGGAGAAGCGCTGCCGAGGGAGGGAGACGCCGACCGTGCGCATCTTTTGTGTTTCCTTCACGTGGATTCGCACACTCCTCGACTGTACCGAGAGGTGAGCACGACGAGGGTTCAAAAGGGGCGCAAACACGCAAAAACACGCACGGTTCAACGGTGGCCCCGTTGAGAGGAGCCGCCTGCGGTCCGCATGCCATTGCCGGGGCCGTCGGAGCTCGGCGGTGGCAGCAGAAATGTAGCCGGAGAACCCCTGTGTGTGTGTGTGTGTGCGCAGCGAGGGGTCGAGTGTTAACTGCGTTTATCCACAGCTCTGAGCAGCGTTTCTGTCCTGTCTTGATTTAATAAATTAAAAAAAAGTCTTCTTTGTGACGGTTTTGTTTTTCCTATTTTTATTCTTTATTTTCCTCCAGTTTTTTTTGTCATTTACCTCATCGCTAAAGGAGGGTTATAAGAACAGCAGGGATGGTGATCACCTAGCAAAGTTCCAGAAAGAGCCGAAAAGCACCCCACCCTGTACCTCTCCTGGACTTATTTAGGAATTGTAGTACAAAAATACCTCTGTTGCTTGGTGCACCTACACATTCCTTGAGTTGGGTAAAACTATGCCACAAATTGTTTAACTTCCTTTAAAAAAAAAAAATGCATATCCCACATTAGGATAGTAGTGAGGTGAATTTTAGTAGCAGCAAGACAGGAACTTGTACCCCCCCCCCCCCCCTTGGTGTTGGTCAAATGTTAAAGATCTTCCCTTGTTCATGTGCATTTGTTTGTTTTAGAGAAATTTTTGCTTGAGGCCCGGACATCTCTGCAGCAGCAGCATTTCCACTATGACCCTTTTCACCACCAGTAGTCTATTGGGCAAAATGACAGAAAAGAAGCGCTTCTCCACGATGGCCTGTTAGGTGTTTTGTGCTCAAGCCATTCCAAAGTGCAACTCCGAGCTCAGCTGAACTTCAGAGCTTTTCAGCACCTAATGGCTTAAGGGGTTTTTAGTCCTTCCGTCGGAGAATCTACAAAGTGTTCTTCATACAAATTTAACGTCAGGGGAATACGAGGACTGTCAGAGTCTATTTTGGTGTTGTGCAGCAGGTAGTGAGTAAGCAAACTGCTGCTTAAGAGAGAAGTCTGAATAATGGACTGTAAAGGACGGTTTTAATGGGAGAGCAAAGGGAGACAGGAAGGAACGAAGCGGCATTGATGTCCGGCTCCTCAAAAAGAGCGCCGAACCCATTCGCAATGTGCGTCTCACTCATGCATTTAGGAACTAATCGAGATTTGTGTGTGTGTGTGTGTTTTGTTTCAGCTGCTGGATTTCTCCCGTAACTTTAACCACAAAGGTAAATTGATGAGATCGGAAAAGGAATTTAATCCCGTTCTGCGGCAGCACAGGTTCACCCTGCTGAAAGCTGTGTTGGCCATCATTAAAACGCAATAAACGGAGCGCTTGGTGTGAAATGAGATTTGCTTTGTTTGCTCTGAGATTAGATGCCTGCTAAATCCCATTGTTCAGAGTTAAGCCTCCAGGTAATGATGAAGTGATAGAGGGCTTTTGGAGAAGACTTTAGGTTGGCTTTGAGGAGCAAGAAATATGGCAAGGCAGTTTTTGCTCTGCTTAGGAGGTATTGGATGGAATGTAACGCTGTTGGCGGGTGTCCACAGCTCACCTGGCACCCACTGTGTCACAGCAACACCCTGTCTGTGAGCTCACATCTCGCTGTGGCCAAGGGAGCCCTGCCTGGGACCCCACGGTCTTCTGTGCTTCTCATCTGTCTCGTTTGTTTTTTAATTTTTCATGCCGTTTAAGCTAGGTTCATCCTAAAATATCAGACGGCCCGCTGCCGCTCACTGTCAGCCAGGTGAAAGGCTGTGCTGGAAGCAGAGGTGTCTGCTGATGCACTGCAGGATGCTGGGAGGTTTTCCCTTAACTGTGCTTATCACATGCTTCGATTCAGGGCTCAGCTTTTCTTTACTGTCACGGCCACCCGTATCTTGTGACACAGCATGGGATCCAGGGCCATCGAGATGTGGAGGAGAGGGAGGCCAACGCCCTTACAGCGAAGCCTGAAAAAATGTAGCTCCTTGCTGGGTTTTTGAATCGGCCACCCATTCCCTTTCCCCTGCTTTACCACGTTGTTTGCAGCTGCGTCACTTACAGAGGTAAAACTTCAAAGGGGGACCGCTTTAAGGGAAAATGTTATTAGTGAGGATAACAGGAATAAATGGATCTTTGTTGGTAGTAGGATGTACTGGATAGAAATATATAGAATATATTGTATAGGCATTTGATAACGTACTTAAAATATTGTTCCGCATTTTACAATAGTTGGTTTTTGCAGCTGAGACTGTGTTGCCCTCGTGCGTTGACGTTGTGTGTGACGTAAATTGAGAAATTTGGCTCTTGCCATGTTTATCTCTTTAAACCTCACTGCCCCTTTTTGCTCCATTTAATGGAGAAAGTGTGTCACTGGTTTGTAGGTCTCTGGTTGAAGAGGAACACACAACTCAAAGGCTTCACTGATGCGGGTGACCTGGAGTCAGGTGACTGAGGGCGACAGCAATGGGGCTGTTCTACTACCCCCCGCCCCAACTGCAGACACACACATGCACAACCCACCCGGGCACTATCCCCAGGCACTTGCAGTCCTCGCCTACTTCATGACTGACTGGTTGTTGGACTGGGGCGCGGATGACATGGCTCGGAGATCCTCCCGGGACAAACTAGGTCACTGGTCGGTGCTTTCACTTTGACACACGGGGCTGGACATGGGCACACAGACTCCCACTTGGCTGGTCAACTTTAGTTTCTCCCGGTCTCCAACGTCATACTCGCAGCTTCAATGGACACACACTTGTTTGCATTACTGTACCTGAATCTGCTATTTAGTTTGAAGGCGACTGGTCGTTTCTGACTGCGTAGGTGATCGTTTGTACCATTTTGCTGGATCCTAAACGTTTTTTTTTTAAACACAAGTTGCAGGATGGATTAAATTCATACCTGAAGGGTAGCTGACCTGACAGCTGCACGAGTGAATTTTCCCCCAAGGTGACTTATTGATTATCCTCAGGAGGAATCTCTTAAAGCTTGGGGCTTTTCTGTCAAAGCACTTTAAGGACCCCCCCCCATTTCTAGTTTTTATTCTGCAGTAAACCTGTCAGGCCTTGAAGAGCTGAACTCTTGACGCTAACAAGGTCAGCAAGTAATGAAGCATGGCTATCCTGCCTTGGAGCAAGTCTGAGGCCACCGTGCAAGCCTTCCTGATCGAGCACTGATGTTAACTTTTTGTGGAGACGAAATGTTCGCTTGAACTAATTTTTTATGGTGTGCTTGCCAACGTGGATGACTCAAAGTGGGGAATGCAAGACCAGTTGAGAATATACAGCAACCACATGGCTGCGGGGGATCGAAAGCGAGACTAACCACTCACTGGGCACGACTCTTAAAGCTGACAGAGGAGAAATAAAAGCAAAAATGTTTGGGGTTCAAAAACAACCAGCAGCCCGAACCCTGTCAGCTAATGGCACCTTGGTACATGTATGGAAAAGTACCGATGCCGCTGAGGTCTGTTAGTCTTCCAGGTGCTCCGCGGCAGGACCATGGAGAATCTCGGAGGGGTCAGGCTGTGCAGGCCAGCGTGGCCGAGGGCCGACGCAAAGCCTTGTGGGTCTGAAGCATTTTTTGTAGAAAATTATGAACGTGGCTGCGTGTTTGGTATAAAGGGGGGCACTGATAGGGCTGGATGTGCATTAATTGAGCAGGCACTGGGTTGACCTAATTCTAAAGATGGCCATGCGTACAGCTCTGCCCCCTGTGCGCAGGGTCAGGTTCTCAGCACATCGCTACGACTTTACTGTCCGCATTTACTTTGGGATCCTGGGTCAATTGCACGTTAATAGGAAAAATTGCTTATAAAGTTGCTCCACTTTGATTTTTCTTCTGTGCTACCTTCCTTCTGTGGAGCGTGCACCTCTTTAGTCCTCTGTTACCTCCGATGCTGACATTCTCTGTCCTGCCTTCCTTTCTTCCTTGGTTTTAGGCAGGAGCCCAACTGAACCCTACAGAGCATTTTTCTGTACCTGCCCAGCACTGCGGTGAAGGCTGGCAGAATACAGGCCATGCACTCAAATACCAAGTTGTGTTTTTGAGAGATTCAGAACAATGCTGAGTAGATGCATACAGTAGATAACCTGGTGAGCAGTACTGAGACCACAGTGAAATCAGGCCTCTAAATGTAGCTCTCGCTTTGCTCACCCTTTTTCCGTTGTCTCCAGGGAGCCCACTGTGCCCAGGCTACACTCTGACCCGAAGTGGAGAAGTGCACCCAGAGCTGAGGAGGCCATTCTGTGTTGTGCCCTTGCTGTGGTGGGGGACACTGTGGTCCTACAGCTCCTACGCTTCCTAACGTAAGACACAGTGACAGACGCCTTTAACGCCGGCTCCGCAGGGGTGGCCAAGTTTCTGCTGTGGATGTGGGTGTGCAACAGCACCATAGGCGGCCACTCAGTCAGCCCCCGCACATCCTCACACGGTCGTTCATCGCTGCCGCTGAGGGTATCGCAGCACTGCATTGCGGTGGCTTTACGTGCGGTTTTTATTTTTTGTTTTCCTCAAGTTCAACTGTTTTGTCGCACTCAGTCGATGTGAGAGACAGAGACAAACCGTCACCGTCGCACTGCACCTGAGGCTTGCCTTGTAGCTAAAGTACAGTGACACTGGCTCGGGTCACGCGTGTTCTAGTGAGAAGCTGTCTTCCTTAATGTGCAACTCATCGAGCATGCAGCAAAGGTTATTTCCTACCTCTATGACTGGTCAGTGGCTTAAATAAGATTCCTAATATGAGTCTATGGCCATTACCTGCCATTTTGGAAGTCCAGTTTGTCCTGAAGATGAGCGCTTAGTTTGCGTGTTCTGTTGAGAACAGACAGGGGGAAGCTCTGCTGTGTCTATGGGGAGGGTTGGAAAAGAGGCTTCTCAAGGCCTTCTCAGGGGAGCTTGGATAATGAAATCACAGGGAACGAGTGAACAAGGTCCGTGGCAGCAACATGGTGAATCATTTGGTTTATTTTACTTGCATAGAAAGCATTGCTCCCGTAGAGAAACTTATAAGCTTTGCAGAAAAATAAAATGAACTCTTCTGCAGCCAATGGGGAGACTGCTAACACACGCACCAGCTTTAAAGCCTGTTTGTTTGCAGTCAGTTGCTCATTTCAATTACTAGCAATTACTGTGCCAATTAGTTGTCCATTTACAACTCCGTCTCCCTCATCTACCCAAACTCTGCGCAGAGAGGCTTCCTGCATGGACACTTGTGTACAAATCACTTTCGCTGAATTTATTTCTGCCGTTCGATCTGTTTTCTAGTTTTGTGTGCGCTGCGGTATTTGGTACTTCAATCCAGATTTACATTTTAAGGCTGCAAGCTGCTGAAATGCCTTGCTGTTTTACTGTTTGTGTCGACAATTAGAAATGGGCTGCGTGTCACTTGCGAGCAGGATTTACGCTTAAAGAAAGAAAGCCGGTCACCCTCGCCAACTGACCGTCATCCATGCTGCTCTCTGGGGGAAGATGCTGCTCATTATCGCACGGAGGAGCTCTGCCAGGAATAACCGAGCATAACTGAGTCGTTCCCCTCGGCAATGCTGAGGCCGAGCTGCAGTTCGGCAGCAGCAACAGCAGCAGACGCACCCGTTGCACAATTGTTTCGGTCAAAGCTGCCTTTTTGTTTGTTTTGAATGACAGTACTGAACTCTACAGTGGAGTTCTGCATCTCAGCAAAGCAGAATGTGTTAAAATTGATCACTTCAGCAAGGACGTTCCTGGCACCTCCTTACGTTCCCCCTCGCTGCCGATTACCGGGTGCTCCTCCTGTTAATGGCAGGAAGAGCGGTGCCAAATGTTTCCCAGCCCGTGTCTGTCCCGTTCCATATGGCCCCAACCTCTTTCTTGCTCTGTCTACACCTCCACGGTCTCCGTGGCCTTCAAACCGTTCTGGATGCAGAGGCCCTGCTTCCCTGAGCCGAGGAGAGAACAGCCATGCCCCGCAGGAGAAGGCGCTTTCTATTTGGGAGCGAAAAGAAACCTTTTCATTTCATTCCGCCATCCGCTCCTTTGTCCACGCATCTATTTCTGTCTCGTTGTGCGAGGGTCCATTATACGGCAAAGGAGCGGGCGGCTGCTGCTACAGCAGAGCTGGCGTGCTTTTGGTTTCCGTTGACGACCGCAGAGGTTCCCAGGGGGATCTTTTCATGGCCCGGAAGCGCGGGCTCCAGCTACAGGGAGCTGTAATTCGTTAGGTTCTTTTCTTCAGAGTGCCGCTTTGCACAGGCAACGTTCACACTTTTGTCGTCAGGGTGGCCGGAAATCAAAGCGGAGCTGATGACCGGCCTGCACGTGTGCGTACAGCATGACCGTGAATGACCACTGTTATGGATGCACCGATGCGCTGCTCAGGAGTGTCAGTCGGGGAAGAACAGTGGCATGGGTCCTTTGGGCCACTGGAATGGCTCCCTGTGGGGGTAGGGACAAAGGGCTCTGACAACAGGGGTTCTTCATGCAGACAGGAAGCCAGGCACCCAAACTGCACTCAGTTCCCATTCGGTGCCACAAAACTACGTGAGCGATGCAGCGGAATTGCACTGTTAGCTCTTTTCTGTTGAACCTCTGGGGGGGGGTCTCGTTTTCTGGGTAAAGAAAATCTTCCGCAGCTAAATTCATTCCGCATTCAGCGGCTCCGCGTGCTCCTTCTGTCCTGTGATTGTAATTCGCGTCCCTCGGTCGTCAGTCCCTCGTTCTTTCCGTTCTGCGAGTCGGCATCCAACCGACTCATACAAATTTCTTTGAATGAGCGAACGCGTCCCGTCAAAGACTAGGACACAAGGCACAGGAGAAAGTTTACTTCCCCCGCAGCCTCCTCCTGCCATTCGCCAGATGGCCAGGACGCCGTCCACAACTAAGATTTCAGCTCCTTGCTTTCCTGCCACCGTTAACAGCGAGCACTTCTGCTGCTAATGGCGAGCAGAGCGACGCTTACCGCTTCCACACAGTCTCCATCCCGTCCAAACGCCCCCACCCTTTCTTCTCGGTCAAGATCCGCAAACCCTTCTGAAGGACACATTTCAGGGAACTAAGTTAATTGCAACACTTTGTGAGGATTACTAAGTCAAACAAGGATTTGAACAAATTCTTCTTTGTCCTCACTTTATTTTTATTTATTGTTGGTGCGTGTCTGCTATTTTGTGTTGCAGCCTGGTTGTGAAGGGACAAGCTGTACCTTGTCAGCAGCGTTCAGAAAGCAGGTAATGCATCACAGATGGTTGTTAAATCCGTTCTTGCTTTTTTTTGTTTTCAAAAATGATTAATTCCCCCGACAGGTTTTCGGGGAAATGACTTTGTGGATGGCGTCTTCTTTCTGAAAAACTAATTCACACGTCGCTTGAGCATAACGTTACAATAACCCGGGACCACGGGATCCGAAGGCATGGTGCCAGGTCGCCCCCACACACACACCGTCTATTTGCGTCTCTGCTGTGAACACGGTGACAGGCAGCGGCGGTGCCAAAGTCCCTCTTGTTAAATGCATGTGGCGCCTCACAAAGACCTCCAGATTGGAAATCTGAAGGCGAAAGCTGACAAAGTGCTAAAGCGGGAAGTTCGCAACAGCTCACGCGGTCCTGAGCTGCCGAGCTGCTTTTACCCTCCGTGCGTGACTCCTGTGGCTGTTTGCCTTCATGTAGCCAAACCCGTGTGGATCTGCAACTTGCAGGTATGGCCTTAGGTTGACAGATGTGTGGCAGAGAAAGAAATTAGACAAGGCTCCCCACTGAGTTCATCTGCGCACAAAGGGAAGCGGAACGCACGCTGGAGCGAACGGTCCAGTTCCTGTGCTGCGATGGAGCGCAGCCCTACAGACGAGTTTCTTACTCTTCCATACGTTTGCTGCACTTTAACCTAAGGAGGCAGAGGATCTCTGCCCGTCTCCGTTACCCAGCTGAACGGCACCTGATGCCTGCCTGCGTACAGTAGATACAGCGCAACTCTGAACAGGCAGGTATTTTACCCCTCCTGCTTCCACTGTACTTTCTGCATAAAATACACTGGGGCCCTCAAATGTTGCATGTCCTTCTGTAGCTCTCGCTCAATTCCATGTATCCCTCCAGTTTAAATGTCAATTAAAATTTCATGACTTTGAAATGTAATTTGTCCCACCTATCACCTGTTTTGCATATCTGCACTTATTTTTTTTCTTTACTGCTCCCTGTGCCTCAGCTGCGTAAAACCTCTGAAGTTTGCATGCAAGATGGTGACGGTTAATAAGATTTTCTGTCGAGCACCGAGTTACCTGTCGCTTGGCGGCTGGCATAAAATGTCTGCCTCTCTGTCCTTGCAGCTTCCTGCTTGTGGCGCCGCAGCCCCCCTGCACAGCCAGTGGGATGAGCTTGTGCGGCAGGAAAGCCCTGACGTTGCTCAGCAGCGTGTTTGCGGTGTGCGGCCTGGGGCTGCTGGGCATTGCCGTCAGCACGGACTACTGGCTCTACCTGGAGGAGGGCATCATCCTGCCCCTGAACCAGAGCACCGAGATCAAGATGTCCCTGCACTCGGGTCTCTGGAGGGTCTGCTTCCAGGCCGGTGAGTTTGTGCACTCCCCGCTCCGTTCCCTAGGTCCCCTTTACTGTGGAGGAGGCTGCTTTTGTGCCTCGAGGGCCCGAGTACACCTGATGCAAGGTGGCACTGGACAGGTGTGGGAGAGCCTTTGTTCTACTGAGCTACACATATTTCTCACAAAGTTATAAACTTGTGTGTGAGCTATAAGGTAAACAGCTGATTGACAGCCCTCACTTTTTCACACGCGTTTGGTGTGAAAAGGTCGCCACAGCAATTGTTGCAGGCAGTGGGTACGCAATATTAATATTCAGTCGTTTTCCTGTTGGCACATCTCAAAAGCTACATGAGCGCTTGTGCTTCTAAAAGGCACTACAGAAGGCTCCCCCCCCTCGCATCGATCTCACCCGGTGCGGTCACTTTTCTGCTGCCTTGACCATGCCTTCCCCTTCCCTGCAAGTCCCAGTGTTGCCGAAGCGCGCTGAAAACCACGTCTTTCCCAACAGCCTCTTCATTTCCTCACGTTCCTATGACGACTTGAGCACAATCTGCATGCAACATTGTTTTGCATGCTGTGCAGACGGTGCTCGGTGTGCAGTGCCTGGTGTACAAACATTCGTGTTCTAACGCTGTCGTTTTGGTCAAAAGTCCATGTTGTACTGGTCTCCCCCCCCACCACTTGCACAGCACCACTTCTGTCTTAGCTGAGCTTCACCTGGCATCCCCAACACTGGTCAGCGTGGCTGCAGGCATGGCTGTCAGATCCTCCCCAGCCCATAGGTTCCTGTGCAGTGGCCACCATCAGTATCCATCCAAAAGGCACTAACCGAGGTCCTCTTGCCCTCAGTCACCAGCTGCTGCCTAGGCGTCGTCACCTTCCGTTAAGCCAGGTATTCACCCCACTTTTCCCAAGTTAAGGAGTCTGGAAGAGAGAGTGAGAGAGATTAGAAGTTACTCACTCATCTGAGGAAGTTCTCAAAGGAAGGGATTTGGGCAACAGGCTTGAGCAGAGTGGAGGGTCCCAACTGCTGATGTGCTGCACCCTATGGTTTAGGAGGTTACGGTTTCTGCTAATGAAAATATCGATCTCCTCAAATATAATGACGTGCTGGTCCCGTCACCAAATGCCTTTAAAAGCCACCACCAAGATGCTGTCTAGTTTAGGACTGCCTCTGCTCTTAGTGGAGGGCACACTAATCCACCCCCTTCCAGTTAGCATGGGAATTAGGTTAGCTTTATTATTTTACCGTTAGATGGTTTCTCCCGAAGATTGATTCCGTTCCTCTTTGGAAATTGAAAAAGTGCTCAAAATGTAACACTTGATGTTTAGCTAGGAGCAGCAGAACAAATTACAGCAATATGCATTTGTCTCTGCTCTGAACTTTGCTTGAACTTGCGAGAACTTTAGTATAAATGTTGCATTACTCAACAACAGGAATGAAGGAGCTGCTGCTGTGGGGCCAAGCGGTGCGATTTGTTTCTGCTTCAGCTGGACCACTGCAATAAAATGAGGTTGCGGTTGTTGTCAAGGCTTTACGAGCTGGCCTGGCACGATGGGTGCGAGAGAGCACCTGGCTGCTTGCGGGAATGTCTGACGCGCAGAGGCAGCCAGGGCTGAAACGAGTGTGAATTTTGTTGTTGCGGTGTCCTTGAGGAACACGGGAGTTGTGCTGTACTGGAAAGCGTTACTTCTCCGTGGCTCGGGCGCCCGTTCCCTAACGGACCAGCGAGCGCCCCTTACTTTTGTGTAAATACAGACACGGCTGTGGGGTTTGACAAAGTGCCGGGAGCGGCAACGAAATACAACAAAGTCCTCCCAGGGGCAGGAACTCAAGGGGAAGTTGAGGCGCTTTATATTCACAGTGAAATAATTCATCGACGCGTCATTCTTCATATTTCGCTTGAATTTATACGACCGAGTGCCACATGCTGCTACGATCCGTTTCCCCCCCCCCCCCCATCGGCATGACTCGGCCTGTGATGTCAGGAGCCGCGCATCGACCGAAAAGCCTTTGTCTCCTCTGTTCCAGGTGAGGAGTCGGGCCGCTGCTTCACTATCGAGTACGTCATGCCCATGAACGTGCAGATGACCTCGGAGTCCACGGTCAGCGTGCTGAGTGAGTGAGCGAGCGCCATTCCTGCAGTTTGCCGCTTCTCCCATACAGCGATGTGGTGTGTCCTCCTGCGCGAAGGCCAAGCAGCCGCAGAGCAGAGTTCTTTACAGGGATTATTAGCAGCCCAAAGCTCTACTCCCCCTGTGAAATATTAGATCCTGTACAATGGCAGTAAAGTCGTCTGGCTTTCCTTAATGAGGCCCACCAGCTGCCAGCGGGACTCGGAAGTAATTACAGAAGTGTCTGCCACCGCAGCCCAGGAGAGTGGAACCAGTAGGTTGTAGGTTAAAACCACTGGGAGGTGGGCGGGCTGGCTGGCTGGCATAATCACTAATAAGATGTCGCGGGGTAGCTTATCCGGTGCCACCGACAATTGTATGGCTTACGGTAACCGTCGAGTGTGTAATTCACACCGGGGGGGGGGGAATCTGCTGTGGAGTGCAGCAAAGTCACCTGGGATCTGAATAATTAGAGAAAGTGCCGCTCTGATTGGCTCAACCTGCGACTGTGCAGCAGCTGACACGACAGCGATGCTGAGGTTGCCTGGAGACCAGAGTTACCTGCCATGCTAATTTCCCTTCTGCCGCCGCTGCCAGTTTAAGGCTTTCCTCTACAAAAGAGTGAGCAAAACGTGGCAATTTGTATGCAGCTTAATCCCCCTCCGCGTTCCATCTTGTCTAAGCATTCAGATGCAACCCACTGCTGAGTGGGCTTTCGTTAAAGCTACACCCTTAGCCAACAGTCCCATGTCACTCATGAACATGCAGGCAAACCGCGTGTGCAGTCTGTTGGGAAGCAACGTTGCGCCATTTATTGTCTGTCATTTTTCACCCTGACGGACACTCGTCTCTCCCCCCAGAGATGATCCGCTCAGCCACGCCCTTCCCCCTGGTCAGTCTCTTCTTCATGTTCATCGGCTTTGTGCTCAGCAACATCGGACACATCCGCCCGCACCGTACAATCCTCGCCTTCGTGTCCGGCATCTTCTTCATACTGTCTGGTACAGCAGCCGTTGCTCCTGCCTGGGGGTGGGGGGGGGAGTTTATCTTGAGTTCCCATCATGCTTTTAACCAAACTTGCAAGTCTAAGAAAGCACCAGGTCATCACTGCCAAGACAACTGGTGTACAATATGAGTAATTTAATATGTTGTGGTGGTGGGGGGGCCCATAGCTGAACACAGGCATGAACTGGGTCCTGTTCAGGACAAAGGTGGAAACCGCTAGATGAATGGCTACCTGGTGCATTCAGATCCCGTGTCCCCCTGCAGGCCTGTCCCTCGTCGTGGGTCTGGTGCTCTACATCTCCAGCATCAACGACGAAATGCTGAACAGAACCAAGAATAACGAAGCCTACTTCAGCTACAAGTACGGCTGGTCCTTCGCCTTCGCCGCCATCTCCTTCCTGCTGACGGAGGTAAGCAGCCCCCTGCACCGCCTGCCGCGCTTGCAGCTGCCAGTTCCTCACCGCGTGGCTCTCTTCTTACATGCAGACCGCAGGCGTCATGTCCGTCTACCTGTTCATGAAGCGGTACACGGCCGAGGAGATGTATCGGCCGCACCCCGGCTTCTACCGGCCCCGCCTCAGCAACTGCTCCGACTACTCTGGCCAGTTCCTGCACCCGGACGCCTGGGTTCGAGGCCGTAGCCCCTCGGACATCTCGAGCGAGGCTTCGCTGCAGATGAACTCCAACTACCCGGCGCTGCTCAAATGCCCCGACTACGACCAGATGTCCTCGTCCCCGTGCTGAACGCCGGGGCGGCAGCAGATCGTCAGCTCACGAAGCCCCCTTTCCGCTCGGTGCCGCCGAGTCGAGCGGTAGTTCGGAGCCTAGCCAGACTTTCAGGCAAAACTCATTTCAGCCAGACTTCCTTTTCCATTTATTTTCCTGCAAGCGGTTATTTATCTGCAGATGGCGTGTCGTTTCCCACTGAAAAGTGTACAGTCGCATGAGATGTGAAAGGGCGGCGCGCTGGTTCCAATGCTGCTGCCCTGCGTTCATTCATTACTTTTGCAGGCGCTGTTCTTAAATGAACATGTTTACATGTTCTGAACGGGAGATGCCAAGCGGTTTCAGCAAATGTTGGTTTGACTCCTTGGTGTGAAGACTGCAGGATGGTCAGTGTCATGGATCGAAACATTTCAAATGTTGGCTTGTTTTGAGTTGCTGCCAATGCCCCTGTAACAATCATGACTTCAAATGGGGCTGTAGAGAAAGCCATATATTTATATTGAAGTATTTGTTAAATAGCTGTAAATAGTCCGTGTGTGTGTCCTAGCCAGCCACGCTTGTGTTGAGCTTTCACCTGCGCTGGAACCATTACCACTCTTCTCACCACCTTCTTCTGATTATTCCCATTGTATCATTTTTAAACAATGTATATAAGTTTCATTATTTTGAAAGTATATAATGTAATGACTGTTTCGTTATCTACCTTTAACAGTGCATATGTTGTAATTTACACAATTTTAGAACATTTTTGCAGACATTTCTATGTATAAGCAGAATACTGTATGGATGGAATTACTATGCTGATATAAAATAAAGCACCACTGCCATGCTGATGCGTGACTGTCTTTGGACACCTAGAGTCAGAACAAGAGGGGCCTGGGGCTCCCAATATGAAACAGAAGAATTTGGAAAATGCCTCTGAAAAGATAATGTGATGAAAGCAAGGTAGTGTTGTTGCACATTAAAAGGCAGCTCCTTCCACCCTCACGTCACACAGGAACGAGTGCCACATTTGCACCACCAGCCAGTTCCTGTTTCAAACAACATAAACCAGACAGGGAGTCTAAGTGACTTTAAATGCAGTTTGCTCATTAGCGCCCATCACACTGGTTCCGAAAGTTGTGCCATGCCTTGCTGAATCCATACTGCTCTCAAGTCAAAGGAATGTCATATTAAACAGGTGCGCCTCAAAGTGGCACAATTGCAGATAAAAACTTTACTGAACCCAAATGAAGGTGCCTGCTACAAAGTAGTGACAGAGCACCACTGACTATGCTGGAACAAAGCAGTACAGATGTGGCCGTTGACAGGTATGACCTCAGGCAGCACTGCCTGGAGCAACACAACTTGTTAGTTGGTTCCATTTCTATGGACATCATGAATCGAGAGGAGCTTCATACCTTCCACCTGCTAACCCTAACCATAAATTTCACTGCAAATATGATCAATACTTGTTCGATACTGGTTTGCTGTGGTCAAGGTTCCGTCCCATGAGTACCGTGACGCTGAGAATTTTTCTTATTCTACATTATACCACCAGGGGGCGACACATCCTAATCTAAAATTCAATGTGGTTTATTTGTCTGCAGGACCAAGACTTACAGGACCGCAAAAGACCCAGCTGTTTGCGGTAGCTCGGCTGTTCTGAATACAGAACAATGTATTTCCAGACATTTCTCTCCATTACATTCACTCCTCCACTTAACACCACTTTTCTGTTTTTCCATTCACATACACCTCTCACATGTGATACAAGGCAGGCCATGGCTGCACAGTTCGATTATGACTTGACATCTGGACCAGACAACTAGTACTTTTTCAGTGTACCAAACAGCAGGTTTGCTGAGCTCTTACATAAAACAGTGAAATTAGCAAAAAAAGAGCAAAATCTACACCACACAAGATGCTTCTGAAACAGGCTCCAGACCACCATGACCCTGCGTTATGGATGGAAAGTTTTACCAAGAAAAACCTTAGTCTTTGTTCCTTCAGCAATAACAGTTATAAAATACATTTTTGCAAAAATGTCATTAGTAAGCGGGAAAGCAACAGCCTGCCTTAGTCCTTTAAAATAATATTGAAATTCCCTCAAATCAATTAACATGCTAAATTTTGCAGCAGCATTATTTGATTACTAATTGCATTAATAAGCATCTCAACTGCTCCATCAAGCCCTGAGGGGTGACAGACTTTGCTCCGAAGGAACCGAGGCGCTGGAGTCACTGCTCTGGTATTGTCAAAATCAATGACAGTCCTGCCAGAGTTGATCCAATGTTCACACATGACTAAGTTAATACAATCCTTTGCTAAAAATAGAAATGTTACAGAATCACATAAATGAAACGGAAATAATTATCCACAGCATAACAATCTACATACTATTTGTTGGCGTATGAGAAAAATAACTAGAACTATAACTTGTACATTATAATGTGACATCTAGTGTTTCTATGGTAAGAACACCCTGCTGCATAAATCACTGTAAAACTAACCATAAACTGCATTGCACAAGCAATGTGCAGGTTAATAAACATTAAATCTCTTACACAAAGCAAATGTGAACTTTTTTCCTCCCCACAAATGCTCTGTTCAGACAATGTAATCAGGATTAAAGGTATAGAGATTAACAAAAAAACATTAAGAATGTTTTTAATGTCTACATTGCTGTCTACACGACCTTCGTTCCCATTAAGGATTAGTGAGCTTTAGATTTACAGCAGTGTCAGGCAAAAACGTAATTTATTTCACGAGGAGAAAACAACAACACGGAACCGATGACAATCCTAAGTGCCGAGCAACTTGTGGAGACAATGGATAGAGACTTTTCGGCACATCAAAGGCCCTGTTTGATCATCGGTGACTACCAGTGACAGTTAGAGGATTATCAAAGACAAAACCAAAGTCAATTACTCAGCGCTCCCCACGGACCACACTGAACACACAGCAAAAACTGTGAACTGAACTCTTGCACAAAATGGCATCCCATTCTGAAATTTGACATTTTGTTTGTATTTTACTATATGTGGGGAAAATGAAGCCATAACACAACTTACTGAGTCTTAGTACTTAGTAAAAACAAAATACTACATCCAGCGTGGAAGCTGGTACGCAGTGATTTTCAGTTGTTCATCTGCACACCTTCTCACTCTAGGACTGACTTGCAGAGAAAACTCTTCCTCTGAGAAATGTGCACATTAAAGCTGACTGCACTGTAAAGCGTTTAATCATCGATGAATCACATTGTTAGTTTCAGAGAGCAGCAGTCCAAGAACAGAAGAATCAATAAATGTGTCTGCTGTTTACTATTAGCTAGCAGCTGCTTTTCAATTTATTTTGTGTGCTATTTCATACAGTGAGCTGGCAGCCTACAGAAATATGAAAAGAACAGGAATGCCAACACTGGTCACAGCAGGTTAGAACTACTGAGGATGGCAGGAATGACCCTCAGGAACAGGGTCCAAAGTGGCAGCGTGCACATGTAGCTACTGCACCCTTTTCACACAGCAACATACCCTGCCCAGCCAAAAAAAAAAAAAAAAAAGTCACCACCTGGATTTAACAGTGTTATGATGTGGGGTTGCTTCAGTTTGTCAGATCTACGTAGGTTCAACAACATTATGTGCCCAAAAAATGAGGTGAGCTGGCTACCTGAATATACTGAATGACCAGGTTTTTCCATCAATGGATTTTTTCTTCCAAGATGACAAAGCCAGGATTCATGGGGCTCAAATTGTGAAAGACATCACTTTCACACATGGAATGGCCACCAAAGAGTCCAGACCTTAACCACATTGAGAATCTTTGGGATTTTGTGCTGGAGAAGACTTTACGCAGTGGTCCGACTCTCCCATCAATACACGATGTTGGTGAAAAATGTATGGAACTCTGGACGGAAATAAATGTTGTGACATTGCATAAACTTATTGAAACGATGCCACGGTGAATCAAAGCTAAAGGCGGTCCAACCAAATATTAAGAGTGTAAAACTTTTTTTTTTTTTTTTTTGGCTGGGCAGTGTATTTAACTGAAATGTATCAATGTGGTAAGACAAACATAGTTAGTTTTAATCTCACTCGTGAATGTCTGACCAATGAGTTTCAAGTGGACCGGTGACTAAGTTGTTCTGCTGTGTGTGACTCCATATGTCACATTGCCTCTTGATGAGCAGATATAGTTATTGTACACACTTTAGTGCAATGTATTGATGTCTCCAAGTCAGCTTGAATAAAGGAATCCACTAAATACTACAGAGTAATCATTGTACATCACTCTGGAGAAAAGTATCTGCTAAATTAATAAATGTATAGGAAATACATTAAAGCCATGACTTAAGTGCTATTCATTTTTAGGTTGAATACTTTATGCAATAGCAAATGTAAAAATTAAAAATAAATAAATAAATAAAAAAAATCTGTGGCTTCCAGGCCAGTGGTCCACAATTCAACCACATCTAATGCACAACTATGACTGTCACAGCATCATAGTCCCTGTAACTTTTGGCTTCTAGCTGTGAATTCTTCAAGATCCTAAATTGCATTAATGGAACTTTCACGGTCGAGAGGAGAAAGAGAGGCCCTCAAGCGAGTGCCATATGCTCACAGCCATACAGTTTTACTTGTAGAAAGGCAATCTAAAGGAAGAAGAAACGAGAAACGAATGGCAGCTTGTGTCTCAGAACAAAGGCATAGAACCGGCACACACAAAAGATCTCACGGAGTGAGAAGGCTTCTGAAAAGTTGCTGCCAAATATCGTCCCCCTTAACATGTATGCCTGTCCTGATACCACACACTCCCATGTGGAGAGATGGAAATGCACCTGGTGTTTACTTATTCATCACTGCCATACGGTACAGGTGAGCATGCGGGTCCCCAAACAGGCTGCGGGGGGGCTGCATTGATGCATTATTTAGCCCATCGAACCCATGCAGAGAGGATCGCTGAGATCTCACACCTCCATCTTTTTATGAGGGGAAAAAACCTAGGCCTGTATTATGCAACTAATGTCATGGTACCTTTAATTTGTGTTCATTACTCCTAACCATTAGCCTGAACTTCCCAGTGTGTACGAACTTGGGTCAAACCCTGAAGATAACCTCTGTTTTAGGGGCACACCTTGCTAGAAACAGCTTAAACTTTTAAAAAGTCTGCTAATACTAGGAAAGTATAAATTGTTGCACTAATTGTTAATAAGATTAAAGGACTGCAAAAAGACATCAACATTTGGTTGACGCTCGGACAGACTTAGGAGACCCGCTGCTGGAAATGTCAGAAATAACGTGTGGGCATAAATCTCTCAGCTGCACTGTCTTACAATTCTGCTCCACAGCATCAGACGATGGAGAGCCTCGAGCTGAAACTCAAACTGTGCATTGCATCTGGAAACGTGGCTGCTTGCATCAGACACTGAGCATACAATAACAGTTCATTAAGTTGGAGGAGACATCTCATGAAACCAGAACTTTCTCGCACTGTACTACTTTTCACAATCTGCCTTCGTGGAACTGATTAAAGGGCCTAAAAAGAGCTCCTAAGTACACAACTCGCAAAATATCACAATATGACAAAGCAAAAGTTAAACCACTAGAAGTTTCTAATGAAACGAGTTCATGGACAGAAACAAGGCTTGTGGATAAATACAAGCGTTGGTGATATACACAATTTGATAAAGAACTCCATATTACAACAAAAAGGCAACTATTGCTCTGTAGAACCACATCCACACTGGCATCAGAGATGTTCAACTTTCACACACAGAGACAGAAAACTGACTGCAGGTCTCCTGGACTGAACCCTGAACATTCACAGAAACTAGTACATCTACATCAAGACAGACCATGCAGTATAGGGCTACACTTCGGTGTGAACAGAGGAACAGCCACAACTGTTCTTTACATTTTCGCAGGCATTAATGTATGTGAGAAGGTTCTGTTTCTTTATGCTGCATAGACAAAGCTTGAAATTACACTTGCAAATCTTATGTGCAACACTTACCCTTACTTAATTAGTTTGGAAGCAGTCATTTGTAGAATTTAAGCCAGACACCTGAGTAGTAAAGAGTATTTTGCAAACACACAGTATCTTTAACCCTGCAGTTAATGAACGTATTTTTGTATCCGAGGTTCTGAATTGCACTGGCATTGCTTTATGGCAGCAGTATTAACAGTGTGCAACAACCCTACCCCGATACATCCCTCAAACGTCATCCTCAAGGTCCAACACGTGAAGAGAAAACACACAGCAGGACTGGCGCTGTCCTGATCGCAACCTCTTCCTGCATTCAGTTCATCGTGCCTTTGGCTGACCTTGCTCCATACACAGATACACAATTCTCTGATTATATGAATCATTTTTGAAAACATTACCAGCATGAAGTGTGCATCCCTAAACTTACATAATAATTGTGAGATCACAGCTCTGGCAGGACTAAATGGATGAGCATCCACTTCTTGTGAAGTAGGGGGGCCGGAAAGCACTGGAGAATTCTCCATCACATCTGCAATTTTGATAATCGGCCCTTACAGCAGTAACCCATCGCAGAGCTGTATCTGTGTGGCTGTAGGACACAAAAGCACTCTAAGGGAACATTTGTAATATTGAAATATTGAAGTACTGATGCTCAAAATACGCCTCTGAACACGATGGGGGGGAGCAGTACCGTGGGCATTAAAGTGATGCAGAGAGAGGAAAGTTCACCGTCATGTATATGCGCGAGTGAATCTGGCCACATAAACGCTGAAGCTGCTACAAAACATTACTCACTTCCTTTCTCCAAACCATCCTTCTAAAATTGACACATTTGTTACATGTAAAACATTTGTGTAGCCCTATTAAAGCAAAGGTGAAGGTATTAAACATGAATGTGGTGTTTTATGCAGGCAATTTAAAAGTTAAAATGAGTCATGATGGCTGGAAGAGCACTTGTAGGAGTTTTTTTTCCCCTCTCTCTCAACATCTTGCTTTGGTTGAGAGCCAATCCGCCCCACCGGTAGCCCACTCGTGTACAGGGTTGTGACCCACAGAGTGGCTCCATTTGCCTAAACACTACAACCTACAGGTAAACGTCACTGGCTTGTCGGAGAGACGATTTACATGCTTGACAGACTTACCAGTTTGGCTGCCTGCGTCCTCTGCCCAGTGATACAGGTAGATATTCGGCATTCACCTTCACATGGGATGTGATCCTGCATGCTTCCGCTCACAAGTCCATCTCCTGGAGCACTTTCTGCTGAAAAAGTCTTAGAAGCATATTAGGGATATACAGTGAATGTGAGGTGTGTTCATGGGAAAGTGTGATAGTGGAGAACGGACACAGAACTACATCTGAAGGGGCAACTGACCATCTCTGTAAGGAAAGCAAACCCTGAAAAATAAATGCTGTGTGAACGTTGATGTGAACCATATTTTACTTTAAAACGTCTTCAAAAGTTCAGTCAGCTTTACTATAAAAACCAAGTCTGCCAAAATGCATCCCCTTGCACGTTTTCAAGCTTTCTGAGGTCGCGTCAGGAATCATTTACCACAAAGTTCATACGTTAAAACAAACAAATGTCGGGGTGTGCGAGAAAAAAGGCAGAGAGAGCATAAATAGGGAAGTCAGTGCTTCCAGTGAGCGCAGTAGTGACATTTTTTGGAAAACTGCGACTTTTTCTTACGTTACAGGGCTCCGTGGAGGGGGCCAAGTTAACAGTTACTGTCCTGTAAAAACAGACGAGACTCTCAAATGCGGTCTCTGCTCACAAACCTAAATAAATACGCTTTATACAAAAGTTTTTTTTCCTATGACAGTACGTTTAAACACACAAAAGTACCTTACAAATGTACCTAAACGTAACAATCCATACATAGTAGTGCTACACGTTTCTCGAAAGTTCCCGTCACGTTGCAAACACGGTCAGAATAAAAACTTTCAGAAAATTCCGCTAGCACCATTAAAGTTGTTCGACCCTCACAAATGCGGTAGTTTCACCGTTCACGTTACTACACGTTCATGTGCAAACTACAAACTGCGTTTAATACTAAAAAAAAAATCGAATAACTTCGCTCACAAAAATACCTTATTTTTTTCCTTAGGAAGTTACGGAAAAGGCAAATAACAGTTTTATAGCCGATTACCTACCTGCAAATAAAAGTTGAAAGGTGAGACCCCAATCGAAGGCTTACGGCTTTCAAATTGAGGGAAAGTTTCTTCTTCTTCTATGATAATGAGAGGTGCTCGCCATCATCTAGCGCCCCCTACGGGTAACTGTGCTGTCACACATGTAGCTGCAAGGCCTTGGAGGACCAAACTCCAAACAAAAATTCAGGTGTGGCCAAAATAGATCCAGGCAAAACAAACGATATATTAACACAAGTGTAACCACGCACTGTGTGATCGGAGCTCCTGGGAAGCTCCTTATGCTTTTCTCTTTCCCTCTAATAAACGGACTCTTTGGCTGAGCTGCTCTTCCAGCAAAACAATTCTGTAGCCGGTGACCGTTATTCATAACAGGCCTTATAACTACATTACCCAGGGTGCACTAAGTCACATTGCAAAGTGGCTCACGCCTCTTTCCCACAGTTTGCTCAAAATTGTCCCTTTTGTTAAACAACATCAGGGGTATCACCGTTTATCTTTTATTCACTGCAGAAATTCAGAATTTAATACTTAATAGTTTGCTGATACCAAGTGATACACATGCCAATAAGAGGAGTACCGGCACTTACTTTTTTACACTTCAAGCACTGGGGGAAGCAAGAACATGTGCATGCTGTCACTGCAGTTATCAAAAAAGCAGTTTGTCACAGGATACAACAGCTTGGCAGCCTAAAATATTTAAAAAGAGCATCTTCCTTTTAATCATCTGAGCCGCTCAGGCAGCTCCAGACTCTGATTAAACCCAAGGGACCGGAAGCACAGCCTTTGAAAAGCTGAGTCCGACCGTGCCCCCAAAAACACACTCCTAGAAAGTGTAGCTTTGGCTGCTGTACCATCCCATACTTTTGGACCGAAAGCTCCGTGGACAGCAAGCGCTGTCACCTCCACAGGAATTATTCATTCTTCTGTGAAGCAATAGCCGCTGCATTCCGGAGAAGAAAAAATACACAGTACATGCCTCATGTCTGACATTTTTATAGGCAAAGTATTGTCTGCGCTCCGTATTTTTAGCCATACTTGCTGACTTGTGTAGGTGACATCTGCCAAATTCCAAGGTTTTCATTCTTCATCCAGGTGTCCGCTGTAGTGCAAAATAGTTGGCCGTATTACTCACCGGATGCCCACATTTGTGGGCAATTTTCCTTATTCAGCATTTTGTACACAACCGTCTCTGTCCGTATGTCTTATTCAAGTGTTGGGAATGTTTGCGAACTAAAAAAAGAACGAGCAAAGGTAAGTGCAGCAGCATTATTATTGCTAAGAGCAGCCTCGCATTAAAGGGTATAGTTATTGTCAAAAGTGCGGTCTGGTATATGCAGATTTTTCTTTGGTTTGCATGATCAATCATTTATTTCTTTAGAAAATTTCTTACGGTTGTTATCCGTGTGGCGATGCGATCAGTTGCTGACTGAAGCTAGAGGTGAGGAGTTTGATTTGTGGGAAAAAATTGGGCAGAAAACTGTAGCAAGTGCTGGGACGGACTAGTTCAGATATGATTTTATCCTGCTTGGTGTTGTTTATGGACAGCATGGTGATGCAGCAAAAGCACTGCTGTCTCACAGCACCTGGGTTGTTCAGCTGTGGGGTTGAATCCGGCTCAGCCTGTTTGGAGTTCGGATGTTCTCCCTATGTCTGTGTGGGTTTAATCCCACAGTCTAAAGCCACGTGTTTCTGGTTAACTGGTCATTCTGACTGGGACCAGAGTGCTGCTCAAACCCCCTCCCCCAAACAGGTATACAGATGCACACACCACGATTCTTGCTGGCGACAGGGGCCGTGCCAGTCTCACGCCACGAACAGCACCCATTTTCTCACCCACCGCACAGATGAACATCTTAACAACGACTCAACATCACATCGCTACTCAAATATGTTGCGGTACCATGAATAGCGAAGGTGATATAAACATCCATACAGTCCTTATATTTCGATCCGGATCCAAATGTATTTCTAAAATACACGAGCGCATGTCAAAAAACCTTTTTAACCTTAGTTCTTGTTCTCGTCCCTCTGTTGTTCATTTTCTCATATGTATTTTTAGTTTGTGGCACACAGTACAGGTCAAATAACAAATGACAAATACTTTAAACAGTGGAATGAAGGGAAAATATAACAGACTGACAGGTTAAAAGGGAAGATTTGTCTGACATTCAATAAGAGACAAATATATGTTACCTTAGATAAGCTCCATGGAAGCCACAGAGGCCACAGAGGGAAAAAACCATCCAATCACAACTTAATACATGGGGCAGATTGTTGACACTGGTTGTCTGCTGAGTGAAAATGGCAACCCTTTAGAAATCCCACATTTCCATGGGGCACGCAAGGTGGCCAAACCTGCAACTGCTTTATTCAGCTGGACACTTCTGTCAACGTGGTCCATGACGGCAAACTCAAGTCACGCTCGATCAGCTTAAGGTTGCTTACCATTTTTTTTTTTTTTTCCCCTGGTATGACTTTTATCGCGACTCCCCAGTCTGTTCAAAGCTCTGTCTAGACAGGCCTATCTCCCGTGACATCAAATAGCACCAGCGTCCCCCCACCGTCCCCTCTTACATCAGCGGTCTACAGCCTGTTTACTGCGACATGATTCAATTGTTCTTGACTTGCGACGTAAAATATACATTTTCATTTTTTACATCATCTGCGTGAATAAAGATAAATGTATTGTGTTCTTCTTCTCCTTCTCTTAATAGTTCATAAAGAGCCCTTAGATGTCTAGACTTTGTCTCCCAGTCTGAATAAATTAATATTCCAAATTAGATCAAACCAAAAGACGAAACGGCGCTCAGGCAACTGACAACCTCAGGTCCGACGATATTCAGACCACCACCGAGAGAGACTTTTCAGCAGCCCTACAACTGGTGTTCAACCCATCAGAGAGTAAGAATAATTTTTCAAAGTGTATTTTATCCCGATATGTAAATCAGGCATTTGAGCTCACTCGCGCCGGTCCCCTGCTCAAAGCCCTACTTTGAGCAGCAGTCCTTCAGCCTGTTGATAACGCTGACAGCCACAGCATCTGGACGCCGCAGATGAGTTTTATCGTGGTGAATAAGCTCTTCTTCCGGCTACAAGGGGGTGGGGGGATGCCGTGCGGGTCGCCGAGCCGAGTCATTAGCCAGGCTTGCAAGAGGCCTTGCAGATAACACTTGCCTTTGTCTCCTCGGCAACACTTACAGGGACCCGAGCGTCAGGGGTGGTGTATTGCTGGGCCACCCGGCAGCTCAGGGGGAAGGGCTTCTCTGTTCCGGAATCCTGTGGAAAATCCCATCAGGAATTCTCTTTCTGTTCATTTCACTGCAAAATGAGAGAACGTGGTGGGAAGCAGCATCATGCCCCTCGCCAAACCATACTGCAGTAAACGGTTACAATGTACAGAACAGTGGTTTTTTGTCAACATCAGTGGAATACCTTCTCCCCGCCTTCCATCCGCAGTGTATCTGGGCTTCACTGGAGACGTAAACCCAAATCCGGTTCAAACCCCCTGCGAACGTGCAGGACACACAGCCTCAACACTATGCGTCCTTTGCACTGGTTCATTTACCCAGCATCAAAGCTGCGTAGGAGAAGTGTTTACTGGAAGGAGACCGCTGTGTGCCTGGAGGTTTCTTGCTGCATGAGAACATTCCCAGCATGCTCTGCTCCACAGCTCATGTCCCTAGAAGAAGGCCCTTCCTTCTTGTCCCATTTCTCTCCAAGCAATAAACTCAACTGTGATTCAGCTCTGGGATCCCAGCTCTGCCTAAATGCCATCAAAAAGTTCACCAAGGCCCGGAAATGATTTAGAGCGGCACCATGTGACGATATGGCCCACAACCGCGTGCCTTGTCTCAGTTTACAAAAGGGGAAGCTCCGCAGGAGTCCTCAGCCACCTCTTGACCTCAGGGCCAATCTGGCTTCGCATTCAGCTGTGCGACAGAAAAGGACAAATGTCACCCAGCAGCTCTGGGAACGAAAACACCGTGCTTGCCGGGATCCAGTTCAGGAGCCAGAGTTGGCACCCCTGTCTTTTGTCTCTTTAGTGAAGCAATGCCCTTGACCCCAGTACGGTTCAACACCCCTCACACTTTTAAGAGGCATTATATCACCCTGGCTTGAGGTCACAGAACTTCCCCCGTGAACATTTAGGGCCGTGCCATCAATAACCCTTCAGAGATCGGCCTTACTTCCACTTCTGTTTCCACACAAGGACACTCGGCTCAGTTCATTTTCCACACTTAAACACAAATGTTAAGTCCGTAGCGAAACTTCTCCTGACGGACAAGTGCGACGCATCACTGACGTGTGAATTGTGGCAGGAAAAAAATAAAAGGAAAACAAGGAACTGTTGCTATACCTTCAGGTGGAGATGTTTTACTTTGTAATAAATTTATCTCTGTTAATGAGCCAAAATAGAAAAAACGGTTTACAAAGGCAGAATAATCCTCTTAAACACCCGTGACACATTCAATTTTCATTTTCAGGGAAGCTCCCAGCAGGACAGATAACAGTGCGCTTCAAAGCTGTCTTTCTCTTCAGACTGATGCCTTTTTTTTAGCATATTTCTCACCTTTTCTGGGCTGTTTAGCATAGCATAAGTACATCGCTTCCCACCGCCATCGATTCACCATTAAAAAGAAAACTGTACTCCGGTTCGGCCTTGCTGCCGATTCCAAGCACACATACGTAACCGCGGTTTGAAGATGACGACGGAAGGCTGCAGACGTGGAGAACCGATGTGAGCGCGGGTCTAGCAGCAGAGACACAGCGAGACAACTCAAGGCTTAAGATTAAAGAAATGTGAACGGCTATTGAGGGTTTTGCCGCACGGTTGCGCTGACAGCCTGGTTTAAGCAGGGCCTCAACCTGCTTGAAACTTCGTCTAGCGGTGACAGCCAAAGTCTCCGGCATCTCAGGGCCTTTCGTTTGCGCTGCCTCTCAGAACAGTTCAGATTCGCCGGGATTATCTTCTGTGTCTTCAGGCTAATAAAATGTGGTGAGGACACGAGGACGTACTTTCTGCCGGCAGCTGAGCCATATGCTGTGATTGTGCCAGAGAGCCGGGTTGTTAACGCACTTCACGTGAAGCTCTCGGGATTCATCAGATGGAAACATCTGCGGAAGCACATAAAGATAGATATTCGCCACGCTTGCTTTTAAGCAGGAAAACGGGAGACAAACTGGTTTATGTGCGTCTGAGCCGCACGTTAATAATTCAACAGAATCAAATAGCATTGTTTAACGGATCGTTCCATTAACATTTGCACGTAAGCACTGTGCGAAGTGTTAATCGTCGGGCCGTTTTTGTAGAAAAGCGAAATGAACTCGAGATCGCCGAAAAATAATTCAACGGTTATTTAGTCCTTTTATTACTTTGGCTGGTGAAAAATATTTTATGCTTTCATTAAAGGAAACAAAGTGCTTTTTGCAATATCCTCAAATATGTGAACATCCATAATACGTTTCATGATGAAAGTTCCATTTTTATACTTGACATATCAATGGCATAATGACCTGTCCTAAATGAATGAGTAGCTTCAAAATATAAATGAGATAAATAATACTCTCCATGTAGTAATTCTTTTTGTCTGACACTTATTGTAATGTACATGTATTTGGATGACTGGTGTTTGGCCCCCTTTTGACCCAGCAGTACACTATAGCTGCATTTTTGTCTGTTAAAATATAAAAATGCTGACTAAAAATGCAGAAATATCAAGAAAAAGTTGGTGCCGCTTAGCTGCGGAAGTTGGCTAAGCGCAGTTCCTTAGCGCCTGTTTGCAGTCAGTCCTCCATTCATCACTCGGAACGTGTCTGAACCTTAATGGAATTTCCTTCCTTGGAGACTTTCCTTTCCTCCAGGCACTTTTCACCGTCTCCCTCGGCTCACGGTGACTCACCGCAACCATTCAAACGGGGCTGTTTAGACCACGGGTCTCCCGTTTAGACCCAGGGTCTCCCATCGTGACCCTGGCGGGTGGGAATTTAAGCAGGTTCAGCCACAGCCTTTCACTGAAATCGCTTCTCCAGATGAGCTCATTTTGACGCCTCTCTAAGTGCTAAGGTTGTCAGCTGTTTAAATGGTGCTGTAAAAATTGCAAAAAAACAACGTTTTTATATCTAGATTTAACGGTGTGCATGTAGTCACAGGTACTACGCACATTTTTGAATGTGGTCTTCAGCATGGGGTGATGTTCTGTAATGTGGATTGCGCTGTGTGAGGCCGTCAAGAAGCCAAAGATCGTGACGCAGACATGAAGCCACGAACAACAGCCGTTGCCCCGAGCCGCAACTAGCCGCCCTCTCGTGCTGTGGACAAGGGGAGTTCTGGTTGTAAGGAACAGGAAATGGGCCTCCATTTATCCTTTTCCTGGTGAACAAATGCTTTGGTAGTTCACGCTGGCGGCGGCGATGAGACACGTCAAACCCGGGGCGACCGGGAGGCTTGCTGAAACGCGTATGAGAGTCTGGTGACGTTGAGCTGCGCTTGGCTGTCACCTTATTGTTGCACAAAAAGGTCAAAAAGCTCTGCTTGAGACCGTGTGCGGAAAGCAGTTGTACAGAAGTCCTGCGGTTTATTGCGGTTGAGAAATACTGCAAAGTGTCCTTTATGGAGAAGAAGCTTGTTCTTTCTTTTGCCAGCCTTTGCACGAAAGCAACACTTGTTTGATGTTTTTCTTCTTTTTGAAGGAATAAATGACAAGGAAAAATCCGTTACGCGTTATTTGTGTCGGGGAGTTTAATCCGTCTGCTGTTAGGACTAAATGAGGGACAGTTATGTCCTAATAAGTACAACAGAGCAAGCTGCGATTTGTTGTCACTTCACTGTGCTGACCTGGCACTCTTGCCGAAATATATGTACGCGCGAAAAGCTTTCATAAGGTTGTTACATCATTTCATCTCAGAAATGTTTAGCATATTATTCTTTAGTCGCTGAAGTTATTTCTGTCACTAATTGTTCTGTTCTTTTATTAAAGCTGGCAGCTTGTTACAGCCCATCAGTTCTTCCCACAAAAACAGCATGTTAATATAAACTTTGCAGATGAAGAGAAAAAACTTACACTTATTCAAACGCTGATATATGGGGAAGCGGAAAACAGAGGAGCGACGTGCGAGTCTAGCTTCTGCACATATGTACACTGTACTATACTGTATTGTACTTTACTGTGCCCTGTTAAAGACTAATGTACTGTACTTTATTCTGCTGTACTATATTTAACTGTCGTACTGTACTGGGCTGTAATGCAATTGCTGTTTTTGTTACAAGTTGCAACTATAAACTTGGGTTGGTGATCAATCGCTGTTCAGTTGATCGGTGGCTTTTCAGCCAGCAGTCGGGTACCGATCATTCGCTGGTAAACCAGTGATCGGTTAGTGATCGTTCACTGGTTTACCAGCGGTCAGTTGGCGATCAGGCAGTAGTCATCGATCAGCAATGGATCAATGCGGAAATTTTCACATGACGGACACTTGCGGTGCAGCCCCCCCCCCCCGCCCCGTCACTTTGGCCGAGAAGCGGAGGGAGCGCGTCCGCGCGCACGTTGCCCTCCCATTGGCGCGCGCGGCTGAAGGTGGGTTTTGGGTGGAGGCTCGCCGGGCTCTCCTTCAGTTTCGAGTTTTGCGAAAGCTGCCCGACTCCCGAGAAACCGCTGCATCCGCCCGGCCCGGGCCCACGAACTAACAGTTTGCGTTATTTGCGAGAAATTCTCCCAGAAGTACTCGCACGGTGACCCGTCGGCGCGGGGTAGCGCGCGGAGGAGGAAAGTTGGCGCCGCGCAGAACAAAGTGCCGACGAATCTGGGGGTGGGGGTGGGGGTGGGGTGTCTGAGGTCGGCGGGAAGCTGAGCAGAAGAAGCATGGGACAAAGGAGCGGTCCCCGGTGCGAGTGTCCCGCAGAGCCGACCGCGCGCTTCGGAGTGTAGACGCGCCGCGCTGCGGTTATTATGAGGCGCCATGGCGTGGTGTGACCGTGGGGTGCAGATGCTGCTGACCACCGTGGGCGCCTTCGCCGCCTTCAGCCTCATGACCATCGCCATCGGCACGGACTACTGGCTGTACTCGCGGGCGCACATCTGCAACAGCACCAACAGCAGCACGGACGAGAGCCAGAGCCAAGCCAAGAAGACCAAAGGGGACCTCACGCACTCGGGGCTCTGGAGGATCTGCTGCATTGAAGGTACCGTGAGGGATGGCGAGGGTCCGTTGTGTCCATCGGGGTTCGGTACGGCGTCCCGGGCCGGCTGAGGCGAACTCGGGTGCGAGAAAGGAAGCGGGAGTTTGGGCAGGGAAAAAAAAAAAAAAAAAACGGAGCGGAGCGGAGCGGCACTTCGGACAGAGAAAAAAGTTCTGAAGGAGCAGGATGCTGAGGCGTGGGGGGTGGGCGTTAAAGCTCACATCCAGGCAAGGCAGTTCTGGGGGGTCAGAGCATATGAGCTTATGGAGCTGCTTTGCCTAAAAAATCAGCGGAACAGCGAAGCTCAAAGGCAGCATCCAAACAAAGGGACGGCGGAGTTCGCTCTAGAGAAGTAGGGAAGTGTCCGTGAGAGAGAAGAGCTGCTGGTCCAGAAGCGGCGTGGTCCATGATCGGAACTCGGTCCGTCCATTCGTTCAGTTGGACTTTCTTTTCATTTCACAAGGCTCAATAACGGAGTGAGCGGCGACTTGAAATGCGCTCCACAAAGTCCCCTTTCATTCAGCTCTTTATTGTGTCCGATGCCGTTGCTTGGCAACTACATTTCTGAAATCGCTATGGAAACACAGGGAGGGTTCAAAAATAGAAAGATTTGTTAAAAAAAAAAAGAAAAAAAGAATAATACTAAACCGTTGTTGTCGTCCAGAGAGATGAAAAGGTGAGTGTTATATTTAGGGGCACGAATAGGCAAACACTTGTTTTCTTGGTGTTTTGCCGCGACGGGGGGAGTCTTTGTTCTGAGCTGCGCTCCTCAGCCCAAGACACCGAACAAAAGGCAGACAACACAGATTTGACCGAAAAAGAAAACAAGAAACAATTTGCAACTATTTTGCATTCATTCCTTTTAAATCACGCGTAGCCGTGTGTTTATTTACCATTTCCGGTGCTGTTTTAGTCATCTCTGTGGAATGACGTGTAAAATGAATATTCCCTTTAATAAAATTTTTAGCACCCATGCATATTAACGTAACCATGAGGCTACATCCGTATGCTATTTTAAATGATACCACCAGCTATTTTTTCACCTTCATGTTTGGTTTTAATTGTAGCCCTGCTGAATAAAGCCAGAGGAAGCAGTAAAGATGGTTTACTGGTCTCATACTTGATCTCCAAGCTGGAGGTTTTGTGTTCTTGGAGGATGGAGGGGCCTCAGTGGTCAGAACCCTGACATGAAACCATCAAATTTCTTATTAAGTGTATTTTCCTCACATGATCTCTGTTCTTGGTTTTTTCTCTGCTTGCATCTGCTCGTCCTTTAGGGATGTAGTAAGCTGGTGGTGGATAGTAAGGTCATTCGTGGTAAGCTCTGGGGTTGAGGATCTTTCCTGGGACAATGAGTGCGCTGTCCAGTCTGCTGGTGCTGAATCAAACCCTCCTTCCTTCTGCTCTCCTCCCCTCACACAGCTCCTGCGGATTGCACAGCATAACTGGTGCCGTGCAAATTTTTATTTTACCTCTCATTTTATTTCCTATGTAGGCATACGACCAAACTTATATTGTGAACCGCAAGCTTTCCCTCAAAAAAGTTTTAGGCACACATCGACTGACGGGTAGAAGATCTTTAGCGGCCAGCTGTAAAGAGACATCAAGAGCAGTTCTGTGCATGTCAATAAGGTTGCGCCCGTTCCACGCTCATATAGCTCGCGTGGTTGCGTGCCGCGCTCTCACGAGAAGAGAAGCTCCGCAGACAACTCCAGCCTCTCCACTCTTTCAAACAGACCCATCAATTTGTGCAGCATGAATACACGCAGCTCACATCTATGGCCACGTGCAGTCTTTCTGATGTGATTCATAGGAAGTTATGCTTCTTTACCCCGCCTTCCGGGTGTGGACAGGTCTACACTTATAGTGTTATTTTATCATCTGAAGTAATGATGAGTGGGCAGACCACCCTTTCCATCAGCACTCGCATCAGTGAGCGTTTGGTGTGTTGCACAGTAAAAGGTAAACCTTTCAGACCCACCTGGAAGTTGAAATTTCAGCAATCTCACGTAAAGAGCAGCACTGGTGGAAAAAATGGTTAAAATGTATATATGGAAAGTGCAGAGTTATTTTGGATGGGTTCCAATTTGCTCAGAAAGAAACTAAATAAAGACCATGTCAGAGGGGTCAAAGACCATTTTGCAAAAAGTCCTCACATTCCCTGGGGACGGCATAAATTTGTGTAAGTCATAATGTAGCTTGTATATACAAATGTGCTGAGTCGTCATATATATTCTTCAACAGAATATTTCATGTGCAGTGAGTTGGTGGATCTTCTACAGGGCATGAAATGGAGTTTTCACACCTGCCAAAAAGGGCTGGGGAAATGTAAACAAATTTTCATTTTATGGCTCCACACATGTTGCTTTGAGTATCACCATTTGTGTGTGACAATCATAAATGTTGCGGACCATCCAGAAAGTCGCCGCAGAATGCGATTTATTTAAAAACCGGTGCGATTTTCTTGATACGGTTCTTTGATGTGCAGTTACAGAAGAAAAAAGATGTATCACTTTAGGAAGATACAGTACGTAATCACGGTCACCAGTACATATTTTCATATAGCCTTTGTAGATCTGCAGCCAGCCAGTCTCATCTCTTGTTCATATCAGTCCATATCCTGTGTACCTGTTTGTTGTGTACAAACATTTATTCATCTCCTGCCTATATGTACATTTACATGTAATCCTATTACATTTGTGATGCATTTCCGACTTGTTGTAATGTGTACCTTCATTCAGTTTTTCAACTATCATTTGTGTTTTTAGTCATCCCTTTTGTTTCTTAATAAACGTTTGTTTTCTGTAAACTTCATCTCATTTTGTTAACCTTTTGTTAATGTTTAATTTTGAAAATCTCAGTATTGCATGTTTTCTAACTCAGAGTAACTGCACCGGTCTTTTATGTGGAGAAAGAAAAGCTTTAACTACATTCAGCTTAACTCCTTTAGTGAAATGACTTAAGAAGATAAATATGACTGTAATCTCCATTGTTGTGATGTGGTGAAACCTGACAGATTTATTATTCATAAGTTGGATATTTTGGCAGCAGAGTGTGGTATCTGAGAAGCATACATTCATCTACATACCGAAAAAAGCTTGAGCTGGAGGCCTAGGAGGGGCTCTCCTGCTGTATCATCTAGAAAAATGAATTTATAAACAAGAATGCACATAAGCCTACAGTGTTAACTATACATTCTATGTCTGTTAAACAACCAAACTGCTCATAAACATTTTTATCATAAAATAATAGCTTAAAATGATTTTTACATTTTAAATTATTTTGGTTTTCCTATGTTTGCGTTTTGCCCTTTGACTCCACTTGAGGCTGAGACATGCTTTACTCCAATGGTCTTCACTGAATGTACTGGCAGATAAAGACATCTTACAGCTCCTGGGTATTCACAGAAAACAGTGCATTTGTTGGTGGTGCTAAGCATGTCTTTTCATGAGAATCTTAGCAAACCATGCAAGGGGGGGTGAAACAGAGCAAGTTCAGATCTTTTCTGATGGTTCATTATCATGAGTACCAAATGCCATTTCCTGGTTGTTGCCTGCATCTGGCGAACACAGGATCGCAAATTCCATAATATTGCAGCGTCCTGCTGTGTCTTTGCCTTGCGTTTTCAGTCAGGGTGTCAAACAGTAGCAGATGGGAAGATGGCTTTTGATTGGAAGGCTGATGTCAAGACAGCAAGAATTACAGGAAAATATTGCCCTGCGACCTGCAACCTTTTTGTGATTCATATTTTAGACAGCCAGGTAACGGAACTCGGATCGTGTCTCAGACAAATTCGGAGCTGCAGCCAAAGGCTTCTGTCTGTCATCCAGTTTAAATCACAGTCTGTATAAGAGAAGTGTTGACTCGGGTTGCTGTTGCCAATATGTTCTGGTAGCAAGTAAGTGTGGTAACTCCAAAGGTTGGCTCAGTTGGTTAAGACTGTAATGACCAGCGGAGTGGACTGACGGGTCAAGTTTCACCGCACTCACACGCTTCAGCAACTCTTCAAGGATAAAACACCCATCAGCATAACTGACTAAAGGTGTAAAATAACTATATTAGATAGGCAGGTAGTTGATCATTTAACATGATGTACAGATACACTGTACAAATATATAAAGGACATGTAAGGGTGCTTTGTAAGTGAAATGCGCCTTAAAACTCATTACAGGTGGGATGCATACATAAGTCTATGAAGAGGAAAGTCACTGGAGCTGTTCTGGACCAAATGCTATTTACGATCGCAGACGCACCCATTTACTCAGACCTGGGCATAGTGCAGGTCTCAAGCTGCAAGGCCCGAGGCTCTGTTGAACTGGTGGGCCTGACTTTCCCAATTAGGGTCATTTCTTGATCTAAGAATCCACACATCTCATTCAGGGCCTCAATCTATGAATATCCGGTGACACTTCATAGTTGAGCTGCAAGAGGTTTCATCACAGATCCTTTGCTTGAGTTGTGCCGTGCAACTCGTGGCTGCATCTCAGAACCCTTCCAGTCATCACAACTGTCACTTCCTGTGGACATCATCCTACCCCTGTCAACTTTCTTTAATGGCTCTATTCAAGAGACAAACCCCTCTTGTCCTTTCACTTGGACAGGATGACCTGGTGACCTTCATTCTGCTTGCATCTTGCTTATATTCTACCAGTCCCCTGTGTTGCAGCAGGAGAGCTTCAACAACAAGAGGCAGTGACAGCGGCGTACTAGAATTTTAACAACTGTATTACCATGATTATGCTGTTGCTTTTGTGCTTTGGCTAATGCGTCTGTCCAAAGCAATGTGTAGCTTCATACATACTTATCCACATTTTCACTGGAGCAGTTCCAGTTCTGCCTCTAAGGATACAACAGGGATCTGAACCGGTGAACTTCAGGTTACAAATGAATGTCGGAACATACGATATTATCATACAAAATAAAATACACAACGGGTGTCTCAACATTGCCGTCTCAAATCATAACCGCCGAATTACAGAAACGTAGACATTCAGCCTCCGCCCGACCAAGTTGCCCCGATGTCTGCTGCATATCAACACTGTTCTCTCGCTGATCTCAAAATCCTGCCCTGAATCTAAAGACATGTTTAGCTCCGTCCGAAAAGCCAGGATGGTTTTTTTTTTTTTTTTTTATGAAGCGGAACAGAAAGCTCTCTGTTTAGTCTTGTAAACCCTAAACAGGTCTCCCTGTGGGGAAGGACTGAATGGGTTTTTAAAATGCCACAGGCAATTCAAACCTTGTTATTTACTTATCCTCAATTAAACAGCCAGTGCTAAGCGCATGCAGGATTTTAAGTTTAATGGTTGCCAAATAAACATCAAACACGGTACTGTATTTGTCTTCAAAAAAGCATTTAATAGTTGAACAACACCAGGGAGAAAGACACTCTTCCCAGTCATTTACTTGAATGGATTAAGGTTTGTGTTCAGACGCACACGCGTGTTAGCGCAGGGCCGTGTCACCTGTGTACATCTCAGAAGGCAGAGGTCTGCACTGCACATGTAGCTCACTGCTGTTTACAGGTCCCTTCAATTCAAGGCCTGCGGGGAGTAACGGACAGAGTGGGGGTGTGGTGGGGGATAGCCGTGGGCTGGGTCTGTATTAAAGGACAATGAAGATGTCAAAGGCATTCCCTGGAGACATTGCAAAAATCTGATTCCTGGCACAGAGAAGGGAGGTTGCCATGGTGAAGATGCAGGGAGCTCTGTACAGCATTCCCAAACATAGAAGGCCTCCATCAAGGGGCAGCCCAAGGCCTTCATCGCTGCAGTATCCACAGGGACAAAACTGTCCGGCAAAACACCTCACCTGATGCCCGGCAGATTTTTCAAAAGCCCTCACGGAATCACAAATAAGCTAGCAGCTGCTTTCAGTCATTCACACTCATATGACATCATTGTTTGGGGACCAGGAGGGACAAAAGAAGGTGAAGGCTGAGTTTTTTTTCCTGCCCAAGGAGCCGTAGGGAAGTGCAGGTGGGAAACACAGATGGGCTGTGAGGAGGAAAGCAGGTCCTGTGATCTTGGTTTAGGACATGCTGTGGCCAGATTGACGGCGACTGGGACCGGTGCCTCCGATCAGCGAGACGTTGAATTCCCTGGTGGCACCGGGAGGCGGGCAATAGGAGAAGAGGGACAAAGATGCGATCTGCTCATGGCCCACTGGCTTTAATGTTGAGCCGAACACAGTCTTCCTAAGGTCCTCAGAGAAGCCTTACACGCATTATTTTTGCCTCTGGAGAAAAGCAAAACAAAGCCACGGTGGCGCGGGGGCGCTTACATAACAAGGCTAAATGTTCATGATCCGATTAATGGGAGCATCATTTAGTCAGACAGCTTTGTTACAGATGCCCACGGAGCTCCCATCTTGCTTCGATTTAATTGCTCCTTGTATATTTCCCAGTTAAACCATGTGCCACAGGTTCCATAGCTAACGTTCTCTATGAAGCAAAAATTAAGAAAGTTTCAGCTCTCTGTACACTGTTTCATGCTGCCAAACCTCCAGGCAGTACAGGGAAATCAGAGGGAAAATATATTTTAATATTCATACTTTGCTGTTGGAGTACTGTGAAGTGTAATTCCCTCGAACATTTTGAGTGAAAATGTGAGGTTAGCCGAGGCTCTCTGCGTCTCCTGACGGAAGGGCGCCGAGGGACCGGTTGGGGACCCAAAGGCAGGCTTGTCTGCTTTTGTCTTAAACTGTCCTGCTCTGGCAGTAACTGGCTAGACAGGACCTCTGTCCCACGTCCCCAGACCCATTTAGAGCTTAATTAACTGCTCTCTCACTGATCAGACCCTATAGCCATTAAAAGTGAGGTGAGACACATACTCTGTGTCTCTCTCTCTCTCTCTCTCTCTCTCTCTCTCTCTCTCTCTCTCTCTCTCTCTCTCTCTCTCTCTCACACACACACACACACACACACACACACGGATATGAAAGCAGCTCGGCATTTCTCACCTAACGGGTCCTGCGGAGATGATGCACGGCACCTTCTTGAAAGCTTTCAGTGAAAAATTGGTCTCCGCTGACTCGCACGCTGTATGCATCACCCATCTGTTGTTTAACACAGAATCATATGTATATTAACAAGTAGGCCTTTGGAGTGAAGAGGCTTTAACGTGGTACACCGCTGTGACACCGGGAGCCTCGCCCTGTCCGGCACCTTTCACTCCTTTCAGAAAAGCACCATGAGGATGTTTGTAAACCACCTCAATTACACATGCAGCTTAGAAACTTTTCCAGCAAACTCTTTGCGCGTACATTAAAAAAACATAGGGCCTGTCACAGTATTACAAAGGCATCGCACGCCGACTACTGTGTGTCCACCAAAATAGAATCGCGTGCTCGCTTAAGAATGAGGCTCTGCATTGTGTTGTGCTTCTGGCTGACGTGATGTGCAGCGTTGTTAATCTCCATTGTGACTGTGTGTCGTCTTGAGCCATTTGCCAAAATAGGAAATTGTAAATTATAACCATCTTTGCAAAGAGCACGGAAGTAAGAACATCTGACTTGTCACGAGGGATTATTCTGGTCTTTGTGTGGTACTGGACCGAGTTTGGTCAACCAGTCAAGAGAGATGCAATAAGTTGCTTTGAAGCTTCCCCACACGGGTGGTGCTGAGGTCAGCAGTGTTAAGACTGCAGAAGACAAATTCTCATTCACTTAAATCTCATAGGCAGATGAGCCCACGTAATAGACTCTTTGAATGCTGTGCTTTGTTCATGCATACATATTGTAAAAAGTATGTAGTGTAACAAAAGTTCAGCTCCACACATTTTGCATCAATAAAGAACTGTGTTGTCCACCAAGCCATTGAGCTGTAGCGCAAAAGCAACAAGCGGCACAAACTGATGGCTTCTAGCACCGACGTTGTTCCTGGGCTATGGCAATAGATGGGAAGGTGAAGAGAAGTGCATTCAGAGCTTCAAGTGACACAGCCAGCTAAGAGGAGCAACTCTATGTTAGAGGGCCATCCAGAGAAGAGCAGCCCATTCACAAGAGAGAAACCTGGATTATGCATCACTGACAGCCAACAACATGGTAAAACAGCTCGGACGGCACCCACCCAAGTACAGAAATGTTCTCATCCATAGATGGTGATCCCTTGCAGGGTGTAGTGCATTTCAACAATAGAGATTATTAATGCACTTCGTGAGAGCATCTCAGCAGCTTCGGTAAGGCTTTACTAAGCAGTGTTGCGCAAACAGAGGTCTTGTGTTGCTCCCTTTTGGCACCGCATTTGTAACCCATCGGCGCTGGAATTACAGCCAATGCCTGGCTTCTCCGCTTCGCTCTGGCTTCGTAGAGAAACGCCTGCTGCTCGCGAGCTCGAGAGCACAGGAGGGAGAGGCACAGTCGAGCAGAAATGCTTGGTCACGGTTTTAATGGCCATTAACTAAGGAGCGGCCACTAATGGCCTCGCTGGTTTGTCTGCCACGGAAATGAGGAGAAAGGAGAATTACAGGCAATGCTTTGATCACTGTTTTTGGAGTACACTCATTATTTACTCATTTATCTCTTTATTTATCTATTTCTCTATTTGTTTATTTGAGTTTTGCAATGCAGTGTTTACACCGAACAACAACTTTCTCCCGGCAGGAACCAACAGAGGAAGCTGCTACAGGATCAATCACTTCCCAGAAGACAATGACTATGACACAGACAGCTCGGAGTACCTTCTGCGTGAGTGACGGAACCCCTCTCAAACCCCTCCCTGTCCCACAGGGTTTGTTAGGTGTAAGACAGGTGTCTGTCTGTTACACAAAGACACTTTCATATAAAGTGTGAGTGGCAATAGATTGATGTTGGGGTCCCTTAAAAGAGGGGGAGCGGGGTGGTACAGATGCTGGTTAGAAGCGATGCACTTCTAGGGTTTCGCGGATGAGCATTTAGCTTTAAACCGACATAACACAGAGGTTTTTAATGCCGCTGCACATGTTATTCGCTGGTCTGAATCTAGAGCTTAGTGAGACAAAATTAAAAAAAACTCAGGAGTCATGTTTTCATGCCAGGTCAAATGAGGACTGCATATATGTTAAAATGGGCTACATGGACTTAATTGTTTCCTAGGGGTTACCATGCGAAAGCATGCAAATCAGCAGCTTGCATGGTAATGAAGATCATAACCACAGGGGGCTGGAAAAGTACAGTGGTGTAGTAACCCATTGGCCTGGTGTTTCTGATAGCTGCAGAGGATGGGATGCAAGGACACAGGGGCATGCATGCGCACTGTAAACATGTTGGTTTTAAATGCTCAGCTGTTCAAACAGGTAGATGTAAAAATGGATGAGACAAGAATGTGTGCCGTGCAGGCATCGTCCGGGCATCCAGCGTGTTCCCTATCCTGAGTACCATCCTGCTGCTTCTGGGTGGTCTCTGCGTGGGGGTGGGCCGCATTTACAGCGGAAAGAACAACATTGTGCTCAGCGGAGGAATCCTCTTTGTGGCAGCAGGTGAGGCTCCAAAATGAAGAGACCTGTAAGTAGTGTGACTGGCCCATGAGCTCTTGCTAACAGGTCTTCTCGTCTCATTTTCATGGCACTACAGGCCTGAGCAATATCATCGGGATCATTGTTTACATCTCCAGCAACGCGGGAGACCCGAGCGATAAAAAAGATGAGGACAAGAAGAATCAGTACAACTACGGCTGGTCCTTCTACTTTGGGGCGTTGTCCTTCATCGTGGCCGAGTCCATTGGAGTCCTGGCTGTCAACATTTACATTGAGAAGAACAAGGAGGTGCGCTTCAAAGCACAGAAGGAGTTTATCAAGGCCACCTCCTCGTCCTCGCCATACGCCCGCATGCCCAGCTACCGCTACCGGCGAAGGCGGTCCCGCTCCAGCTCACGTTCTACAGATCCCTCACGGGACACTTCCCCTGTGGGGCTCAAGATGGTGAGTGCTATGCCTGTGGGTGAGATTTCCATGTACACGCTGACAAGGGAGCAGCTCAAGTCCGGCACGGGAGCCTCCTACAGCCCCGACCACAACTCCGGCTTCCTGCAGGTCCACAACTGCTTTCCGAAGGATCTCAAGGAAGGCATGAACAGGAGGACCACGCCGGTATGAGGCCACTTCTCTTCCACAGCATTGCCAAAAGAGGCCAATTCCAAGGAAGCAAAGCCCAGGCAGAGAGAGCGCTAGAGGAACCAAAACAGGCCGCAGCTGCTGCTGGGAGATCGGAATAAATCTGAAGAGATGCGCATAAAGTCTCCTCTCTGTCAAACAGCACAGGGAAAGCAGACAGGGAGAATAAACAAGGAAAGGGACTGCATATGCTGGCCTCGCGCTGCCGAAATTGCGCTCTCAGATATAGAGAAGACAACTAGTGAATCGCCCTTTCTGCTTCTGCAAAGATGCACTTTGATGCAAAATATACCATTTGTTTTAGCCTGAAAAGTTGCAGGCAAGCCAGATTTTTAGTAGCAATATTTTTTGATACACTGGCGTAAGACAGTGAGAGCCCATTCATTTCTTCCTCCCAAAACTGAGAGGTTTTTTTTTTTATGTCACTCTTGCTTTTTTCCACAGTGGCTAATAGCAAGTAGTCTGACTGATGCCTGCGTACATATAACTATAACAAAGATTAGGTTTGACAGTATTTATCTTTGTAATGTACAAAACTGGTGCTAACTTAATTGTAGTAAAAAGAACTGTAGCGTTTTTGCCTTTTCCCAGTCTCTGTTGCTGTGTGTAATGGCATCGCCATCCTCCCATTGAGTGCCATTTTCCCCGCAACGTGTCCTGTGTTACAGTACTCTCTTAACAGCTCACAGACTGCGTGAATCTTTCAGTGACTCTTGTACTACACGTCATATTCTAGTTGCAGCCTATTGTATACTGTATTTACATATTTATGTGTGCCGTGATACCGATAGGGCCGAACATCTCCTTCATACCCATGTGGACTAATTTTGCTCAGGGATGCTGTTACTGTAGTCCTAAAATTCTAAGTATTGAGTTCTTGAGTGTGGTATTAAATGTGGTGGGTGTGCCATTCCTCTTTCTGTACATCCTTTCCTGACCTCTTGTAGCATTTCAGAGAAGCCCCTGGACAGTAGTTCCCTGCCTTTAGACTGAGAGACCCTCAAGTGCAAAACACTGATGTTGTTTTTTTCATTTATCTGAGTAAGTGTCTTTACGTATATCTGATTCAGGCAGCACAGACACTCCGGTGCAGCTAATTCGGCCGATTTTTCCATGGACGGTGAGATGTAGATGTAGAGGTCACATTCTGTCAATCACAACCTCTCTCACAAATGACGTTGTTCACCATGTTTGGGAATTAGACATCATCTGTGGTTAAAAAGCAGCAGCGTTGAACAAACTGAGCAGGCCTGACAGATCTGTGACGCTCCTGTCAACACGGTCTGAGAAACAGCAGAAATAACAGGGGCTACAGAAGTCAGCAGATAACTCCAGTTCTTCGATGGTGGGGCAGAGAATACGGTATGATCTGTACCATGGTAAACCATTGTCATCCTGGAAAGGTAAATGATGAAAATGTGATGTAACAAATCCAAACTAAGAAGTGACAGCTGGAGTAAATGGACTGAGGGAAATACGGCCATTTTCCCTTTGAGTGGTACTAATGCTATAGATGGTCGGTGAACAGACTGAAACTCCTTCTGATAAATGTTGTTTACAAGGTGGACAAACAAAAACAAAACAAGAAAAAGAACTGAAATGAATAGGAACAGTTTTTAATCTACTGTGATATATCCAATAAAGTTGTCTATTTCCATTTGTTTTTATAAGTACAGCAACGTGTATTTCATCGTCATGTCATTGTTGGGGACAAACAAACACAGCTTTCTTTAGGATGGTAATTAAATTACTGGTTGGCTTTTAGGGGGGAAAGGGACGAGAAAACAAACATCTATTTGGATTTTGTTCTCAATGAAGCCATTGATGTGAAGTGTTGCCATAGCAACCTTTGCAGGCGAGCATAATTCTAGTCCAGGCCAGACAGTTGCTCGTATTATTTGGGCTTCATCTCTGGGAATTACACCTTTACTTGAACTGAAACAATTTCCACGTGATGGTTGGAGGGAGAGTCAATTAAGCCTGAGGACGACCACGAGCGTGTGTGGTTTTTGGTGACACCCTGGCACTAATTCCCGGCCAGCAGCGCAAGAGAAGATGAACGATTGCCTGAGCTGTCAGCTGGGCTCTTTGTCTTAATGGCTCTTTCTTGAGACGTGTGATTTTTGGCAAGGAGCCACAGCACCGGGAGAACCCTCATTTAGCAGATCCTTCCCTCTATGAATCCTGTGCTCGCCTTGGACTCCTCCAGAGGAGATTCCAGCAATCACCTACACATCACTGCCCGAAATACACACACACACACACACACACACACACACACACACACACACACACAGACAGGGAGCTTTTCAGAGTTGCTCCTATTATCAACTTGTCTTCTGCCCTCTTACAGCAATCAAATTTGAACATCTCCCAACCTCTTTAACCAGGACCATTGACTTATGGTAAATGGGCTGCTCAGCAGGGAAGACTTTTGCAGAGACTATATTGACTTACAAACAAGGGACATGATACCGATGTGTGAATACGGGGTGAGAGCAGAGTCAGGCTTGCATCACAGCAGCAGCGCGGGTTCCGCTCAACGATAAAGCAACAATGGCATCGACAATAAAGGAACTTGTCATTGTGGGACCTTTATTTCCTTCAGCATGATGGCTTTGAACTTTTGTTCCATTGGTAAAGTGGTTGACATTTACCTGAATGCGGGTTAAATGTGGTCTCTTTTCATGTCAGAGGATAATCCCCTGTTCAGATCGAGCAGAAGTCACCCTCTTTTTCTGTCCCCCTTGAGCGGGCCATGTGCTATGTAAATTTCAGTTGTGCACCAAAACTGATTGTCTTTGTGGGAATGAAAGAAAAGGCAAGCAAATATCAAGGGTTCGGAAGTGAAAGATCAAGGTGTAAAATAACATCCAGCAACAACACCCTGTAAAAGATGGCACCTCGACAAACAGGATGAAACAGAAGACAGAGACGACTAACTGGTAACACTCCAGACCACACATCCCTGCTATGACACATTAATGTTTGCCCTCAAGGACATCACCAGAACGCTGATGGACACGACTCTCCTCATCTTATGCTGAGAGCTTAATGGCAGGACCCAAAATGTTTCCTAAGAAGTTCTCTACGTTCTTAAGAGTGGCTCTATAGGGCTTGTCTTCTGTTGGCAGTGAGGCCCATTGCGAAGGGCCCATAAGGCGACTGAGAAGGTGCGATGGTGGCCAAACGAATGGCCATCACAGCTCACTGTCATCAACTTGTTCAGTGGACTTTGGGCTCAAAAAGTTTCTCTCGAAGTCCAAATATTTGACGAGTTTGTGCTTGAGAACCGGAAAGACAAAGAAGAGTAAGGGACTGAGAGAACGCAGTGGTTACCAAGGACAAAATATAACTTTTTCAAAATAGCGACCACATTCTTCCAACAGGTTTATAATCACTCATTCGTTCATTTTCGTGCCTGTCCTCTTCAGTCCAGAACTTGGACTCGGAATCCCTGGGCGCTAGGCTAGGATGGAACCTTCTGGATGGGACGTTATTCCATCATAGGGTAGTCAGACACAGTCACTCACACTCTTGCGCTGTGAGAAATTAACACCTGAAAAAGGCTTTGGACTGGAGGAGGAAGCGAGAGCACCTGGATGAAATACACACAGAGGCAGGGAGATCACATAAACACCAAGAGCTAGATCCTAACCTGCGTGCCATTGTGCTGCAGTTTTACATGTTAACTATCTTGAAAAAAAATATACATTTTACCATCTGTACTGTAGCTTTATGTAGACTAGGAACAACTGCTAACATATTTATATTAATTCGTACCATAAACTGCGTGCCATAGATAGACAAATATGTTATTGAAGAGTATAGTTTTCATCTATGAACGCTACAGAAACCTGTAAAATAACCGAATAACATATCTGTGCTTATCTTCCGTAACTTCCCCTGCTGAAGCTTTTAAGAGCACAACATGTGTTTCTCTTTTTCTTCCTCTTTTATTTAATGTTGTGTTTTTTTCCCCCCTTCAGTTCCCACAAAACTGCAGTTTACTAAAATAATGGGAATCAAGGGCATGTTGTTTTTTGTGCCATAATCCAGTAGACTTTCTTTGTGTCATTTATTAGACTGTACTTGTGCCTTTCAGTGTAGTATGTTTTATTGTTTCTAAGTGTGAAGTACACATGAAATAAAAGATGCTTCCCCATCATGGAACTGGCATATTAATATACTTTCCACAATTGTTTTGGACCTGGTGCATAAATGCAAAATTTGTGGGCAAACAGAAATGGTCATAGTCAAATTAGCCTCTTGCAGAATAAAACAATTTTCATACACAGTTAAAATATGTAACTGCAGAACTGACCTTAGATTTATCTATATAAAAATAAAATATAAGCACTTAAGACCTTTTCTAGTGTAACCATTTTTAGTTTAGAACTTAGATGTAAGTTTTGCTGTTTCTGTACACAGCTACCTAAAGTACTCAAACAAAGTTGCCCTGAGGGTTAAATAAAATATCTTGTGCTTTAACCACAACACCCCCTGCAGCTCTTTCCTCCAAGCATTCTGGCGGACATCCCCTGTTAGAGTGAATGGCGAAGCTCTGCTCCCATCTGCATCGGCGTGCATCGATCAAAGAGCTTCTTCTAAGAATGGTACAAGTGAGAATTTTGCACAGAAACATCTCTGTCTCGCCTTCCAGCTTGCGTGGTGTGGTCGAAAGTGGTCTGCAGCGCTTAACACCTTCAGCTGAAGGTGAGAGGCACTACAGCCAAAAATCAGCCCAGCAAGCTCTACATAGAGGCATGGTCATTGGGCAGACATTTTGGCCACAGCCGGTTATTTCCAGCTGCTTCTAGATCCTTTCAATTAAATGAGGGAGATGATGTGAACCACAATTCCATCGACACAGAGTGTTTACCAGCGATTAATGAAGAGCAACTGGGCCTTCACTCAAGTTATTCATGTTGGAAGACCTCGCTGGACCTCATTTATATAGGTCATTTTATTTTTGGATGGAATATCTCATGGTAATGTGTATCTCAGAAATAAACATTAGTCTCCAAGGCCAGCGGACAATACAGTCATGTTACATCATTAAGGGAATGACTGAGGCTCAACATTGACAGTTCAGTGAAGATTGAAACAAAGTAATGCAGAATCATGTATGGAAGTCAAGGGGTTCCTGATCTCTCACCTCTGCTGAAGGTTGTAGTGAGATATCTACGAGAGGGAAGCCAGCTCAAAGGCAAGTGCTCCTCCTCCACCAATGTCCTTGCACAGCAGGAAGAGAGTCCAGATCCCTTGAGTCCTATGTGGCCCAGACTTCTAGCACACTTTAGCTCCTCAGCACAGCCCAGGGGTCAAAAAGTCGATAGGTCCTTAACCACAAAGTGGCACATACTGTACGTGCATATTCCTCAGCCACTGAAGTCAATAGGACACAGGAAATAAGGGGAAGGTCACTCAAACTGAAGGGTCTGGACTACATAAGATGGTGGTACACGTGGTGAATTTCTGGGAACTCACCCCCCCACACACACACACACACACACACACACACTGGCACACACAAGGGACAGGGGCTGGTGGCGGAACCCCTACAGCCTGAGTGGCATCTCCTCTACGCTCCAGGGACATCAAAGACAATCCATCAGCCAAATCATGGGGACAAGGACACCGTGCAGCTGGTCCCCTGCACTGCCACCAGGCCATGCTGAGACGAAGCGTTGCTCCAAATAAGCATGAGCGTGTTAACAGCAGACTGTAACAATTATGCTGAATCCCTTGCTCACTTGGCACCCTGCCTCTCGCAGTGCCTCTCTAAGACATGCATTAGTCATCAGGGCTGGTTCATTACTGGCCTTTTGCTCGGTTAGGGAAACAGAACAATGTGATTACTTTGATCAGCTTTGAATGAAGGAACTTGTACTGGGCAAATAATGACACAGGTGGAAAATAGATAGATAGATAGATAGATAGATAGATAGATAGATAGATAGATAGATAGATAGATGGGTGGATGGGTGGATGGAGTCAGACTTCCGGGGTTATGTCCTCACAACACCCTACTCATACACATTTCTGCAGCCTGTGATGTAACGGAGGTGTGCCGAGATTTGTAAAATCCAAATTTTGCAATTCTAATCCAAAGTGAAAAATGGTGATTGCTTCAAGATATTTATATTCCCTATCATGATAATAATGTTCCCTGTCCTTTATTCTGTTCAAATGGCACTTACAGTGCTAAAATATGAAAGAAGAAAATCATTAGAGCTGAATAAGGGCATCTATATTTAAATATTGCCAGCGTACTGACTATTTGGAAAGAGCTTGCCGAATGATTTTAGATATTCAGCTAATTTCAAATATCTTGTTCAACATCCTTTTATTACTGACTGAAAAAGGCATTAATAAACAGATTTTTTAACAATACAACACGTGAGCACCACATAGCGCAGCAGTTTCATCTTAAAAAAACTACTTCAAAATTCTCTTTGAATTTGTTTTTACATTTTTCTCTCGAGCACCAATATGAAGAGGGTGGACAAAATAAGAGACACACGATGCGTTTGAAGCACAGTTACAAACACAGCTGCAAAGGGAGTCATATTATGCTGATTGCCAGTTGGCAGGATATGTCGCTTATAAAGATGGCTGACCAGTAGTACTTTGACATATAAGTTTCCAAACCAAGATGAACCAAGTAATAAGATAACAATAACTCCAAATAGTTGGGCCTGAATACCAGGTACACTGGCCAATGAAATGGTTAAATTATTTAATCTTTTAAGGGGAACAGTGTTAAGCAAAATGCACTGACAATGGTAAAAAGTCACCGACAGGGACAGAAGGACATTTCAGAGGATAGCTGATATATGCCACAGAATAAGTACAGAAGAGCAAAATGACCACAAAACTCAATCAGTACCTCTGACTTGGTCTCAACTAAAACTGTGAGTCACAAGGGTCACAAAGCTGGAATTTATGACAGCTTTGCCATTGCGTGGCCACCTCCATGCAAGGCAAATGCACAACAATGTATAACCTGGTGTATAGAGCACACAGTTAGGATCCCTCAGGAATGGAAAAAAGTAATATGATCCAATGAGTCATCTTTCACATTATTTCCTACATCTAGATGGGTTTACATTTGGAGAAAGCCAAAGGATGCCTCCGTCTCAGTATGTCTGTTGTAAATTGTTAAACGTGGTAGGGGTCCACAGTAGTATGAGCAGCCATCTCATGGGAGTTATTATGTCCAGTACTTGCTCTGCATGGTTGTGTAACAGCCAAGGAATGTGAGGCTATGTTAGTGCCCTATGGTGAAAACACTACACCCTAATAATGTTCAAGAGTGGTTCCATGAACAGTAGAGTGAAATCAAACACCTTCCATAGCCTTCTCAGTCACCAGATGTAAACATCATTGATTTTTTTCCTTGAAGAATGGTGCAATACCCCACTATTCACACTTAAGGACTACTTCAGCAGCATTCCAAGAAGGAGAAGCTTTTGCAAAGGTGGGCCCACTCCTTACTAGGCCCTCACTAGGCCCTGAATCACGCACAGTCTCCTCTTGATTCAGGGCACCACATTTCACTACATGGTATACTCGGTTACTATGTATGTGACAATAAAACTCTTTGAACTTCATATTAAGGCACTCTTAAACCTGACCAATTCTAAGCCAGATTGGAAACCTTCAGACTACAAGAGTCCTAACAACCATGTTAGCACCCCTTAATTCCTGACAATCAACCTATACTAAATATCAAAAGAAGATGAAAAGTTATTATTATTATTATAATCATATATAATCATATAATAATAATAATAATAATAATAATAATAATAATAATAATAATAATAATAATAATAATAATAATAATAATAATAATAATAATTTCCTGTTAACGGTGTGACCGAATCACATTATTGCTGTGAAAGGTGGTAGAACAGTGGTTCTGGATGTTATCTCGCAATCTGAAGGCTTTGGTTCATATTCAAGTCCTGCTGTGGTACCCTTAACCAAAACTGAATTGGAGCAGTAAGCATAACCTGCTGTATTAACGGGTATATCACCGTACCTCAATTACCCTCCAAAATTAATACGGTATCATACCTTGGACAAAAGTGACCGCGGAATAAAGAATTGGTAATAATGACAAGCCATTATATGGTGTCTGAACTTCCTTGTCCAACTTTAATCGCAACGAAATTTAGCAACGATCAGTCTCACTGTTTTCATCAAGGTTTATAATTGACTGCCCGTTTAATGTCAGAACTCAAAAGGGTTTCATAAGCAGAGTCGATAATCGCTTGCAGTTATTACTCCTTCCCCTCCGCTAAATGGGAAATTTGCTCATTAAAATGTAACAGAATCCATCACATACGACGTTCCCGGTCACCTGTGTATTTTATACTGGAAGTGCATCACGCCACTAAATCCTATGGAGTTGATTTAAACGGCTGCAGAAGGACCGCAGACTATTTTTACAGCAGACAGCCGAGGTTTGCGTGACCTTCTTGGAAACGGCCTTGGGGCTCCTGTAATCTTGTTAAATTTGAATTACGTTGCCTGTCACCGAAAAACGCACAGATATCCTCAGACGACTTTTAATTCTGTTCCAGCGTGTGTAAAATTAGACACCAGTTAAGGTTACCTTCCAACAAACAATTACACCGATAAGTTAAAATGCAAATTCTGTCGCATGCAAAAAACCTGGGTAAAGTTTTATGCGCCATAAAGGCATCGGAATTAACCCAGGGTTTTTTGAACAGGAAAAAAAGCTAAATGTAAAAATAACAAAATATTGTGTTAAAAAGCAAATAAAAAAGCAAGTAAAGGAGTACCTCGAGATACCTTTGGATTACGAGTTTTTGCGTATATGAGTAACAAAAGCCGAGCGTGAACTATTTCTGATTTACGAGATTTCATCTTACGAGCCGATTTACGGGAATGCATATGACTGTACGGAGAGGGATGCCTGTGTTAAGGTCTGAGGTTTCAAGCCTTCCTTATAGCTGTCACACTGTAAGTGCCCAACAATCTCTTCTCTGTCTCCTCATCTATTTCGGAGAATTCTGCAGCCATTTTTAAAGTCCCAGGTCCAGGAAACAATGATAACTCCATCATCTAAGGTATAAATATGCCAGAGGATGTAGGTGCACATTCCAGCACATCTGTGCCCTACCTAAAGTGCAGCCATCATGAGAAACAGGTGAAGTCAGAGGGAGAGAGCAAACATGACAGTGCCACTATATCCCAGATATGACCAAAATAACCACAATTGTTATAGATTCCTGCTTGCCATGTGTATTCATAAAGCATTATTACCTGAAAAGGATTATGGGGAGTTGGCTTGACAAAGTTACACTGCAGAATTGAGATTTTTACACTGCAGCATCTGCACATTATGTCCAAATTCACTGCTCATTATTAGGTATATAGTAATTTATTTCAGTCCTTTCTGTAGCCCTCAAAAAAGGAAATAATTATAGCACCTGGTCTCTGAAGGTAAACTTGGCTTCTGTATGTCCAGCCTCAAATGAAAGCCTTGAACACGCCACAAACCGCAGCCTGTCATGTGGTGACTGCACACGCGCACACACACACACGTGTATATGTTCATACCTTTTAACACAGCTCTTAAAAGCACCACAGCTTCTAGTGTCTCAGTTTTAAAAGTGTGAAGGCAACGGAAAAGAGCCACAGGAGTAAATGGGTCATGATCTTGTAAAACTGGGTCGGGACAGAGAGCTTAAAAAAAGGTTGGGGATGTAGTGAGGGTGGGGGTGGGATGGGCTGGGGCAACATGAAGGCTGATAACAGGTACAGAGGTTCTACCCACACATTCCAACCCACCTGGACATAGATTCCCTTGATGGGATCTCCGTGGGTATCAGCACCACAATGTTTCTGGTTCCGATGTCCTTACCCTTTTTCTAGAAGACACAGGTGTGGGGCTACACAAACACTCTACTTGCTCCAATCGCACTTACTTCCTACCACAGCTCAGTCGCATGCAGCCGTTTCAAGGTCCTCTGAAGCAAAACTAAGTGTAAGTGCATAGATAAGTACGAGAAAACCTTTAGCAAATAGCATCAATACTGACAAAAGTAATTCACAGTCCAAAAAAATAAAGTACATTTGGCATGCATGAGCTCATACTGTGTGAAAAAAATAATTTATCATAATAGTAATATATAGACTCCAAGACTGGCATTCTTGAAAGATTAATATAATTTCTGATAATATCTGTGTATAAAGTTAAGGCTTTTCCAGCCACCATCTTGTGGCACAGGAAAGTCGAGTAAATCTGAAGGGAAAAAAGTAATGCAGGTTAAAATGTTTAAATGCTTATAATAATATTTTTTGTTTGAATTGCATGCATAAGCACATTACCTGAGGGGGAAAGTATCCTGTTCAGACACTGATATATGGTAAGATATAAAGACGTCTTTAGTGCCCTGGAGAGTGGTGGAATTGACCTGCTTGCCCGGAAGAAGACAGCTGCTGTTTATTTCTCTTTATAAATAGTTTATAGTCACATTTAACAGCTAGCTGGCCTGCTCTTATGAAGGTGGAGCAAAGTCCAACCGGGCAGGGGAGAAAAAAAAGAGCAGCAGAAAAACATTTTGCAAATTTTCAGTTGAGTGATGACAGCAAAAGCCTAAAAAGTGAATGAAGTTCTTTAAGCCAGTGGGGATGGGCACATAGAACCTTTACGGCCTCAATAAGATTTATTTGAATCACGGTGGTGGAATTTTCCACTATTTAGCAAAGTGAAAGGGCATTTGTATCCACGCAAGTTCCTTAAAAACTTCCTTTATGACTTTAAGTCAAACTAGATCATCCTGCATATACATCAGCACCGGTCAAAACAGGAAAGCCTTTAGGTTCGTGCCCTGGACTTAGAAGCAGGATATGCAACTCGGTTGTGAAAAACTCAGCAAATTACACAAAAATGTAAGAAAAAGATCTATGTTCTCCTAATCTTGATGCACACCCACCCACACAGATGTAACCTGATAGGTGAGCAGCCTTGTGTCTTGACTCACAGTAGACATTAATAGAAGCTGCACCGGCCCTCCGCATCTAACTGTGTCAGGCAGTCCGTGTGGTCATCAACTTTCCTGATAAACCTCAACAGCTGTAGCGCGAGCCACAGCCCTCCTTGCCCAACACCAAACTAGCAGGGGGAGAGCGAGCGAGAGAAAGAGAGGGACAGAGAGAGAGGGGAAAAACTAGGGCACTGTTTTCTGGCTCCTTTTTACAAACTGTAGGCAGAGATTTCTGAGGAGCAAGCGGGGGCCAGGAGACACCAGGCAAACTCTGGTCACCAGACACTGAACTTGTCTGCTGAGGAGGCTGAGAGGTGCCGAGGGAGTTTTCATCCGTCACTTAAAGAAAGAAACACACCTCCCCAAGCAAGCTACAATGTTGGACGACAAGAGGACGAAGGTGAAGGTCACCTTCTTCGTCATACTGGTGGGTATCTTGGCCATGTTCACTGCTGTGGTGACGGACCACTGGGCAGTGCTGAGCCCACGAGTCGAGCAGCTGAACAAAACCTGCGAAGCGGCCCATTTTGGCCTCTGGAGGCTCTGCAAGAAGACGATCTTTATAACAGAGGAAAATGCAAAAGGGAAGGGCTGTGGCCCCATCAGCTTGCCTGGAGGTAAGACTGCTTCCAGGCTACTGGCTTCCTTCTGGCTCCTGAATCTCCTGGTTTTGAACAAGTCTGTCTGTCATGCATCACTTGGGTTCATGGGGGGGGGCTTTAGAGTAATATAAGTTAATTAGCTGTAGATCTAAGGAACAAACCCATAAGGTTTTACGGTGGGGAAATATTGGTGGCGTTTGGGGAAGCGCTCTGGGGTTCCTGCTAGATGGGATGCACGAGAGACAGAACACTTTGACTTCAGGCAGATTTTGGGAATTACAATGTCCAGGTCAATTAAAATGATTTACATTCAAAATTTTGGATTTTGCCAGTGCTACAAACACACTTTTAGCCAATATTTCTTATTAACTTCAGAGAATCCCCATTGCACTGCTTAGAAGAAGACTTTGAAAATTGGCATCAGCTGCAGAACTCAAATAAAATCAGGGTGAAGCTGAGTTTTCAATTTGAGAGAAAATGGGGAAAAATATGTGTCTACATGGGAATGTGAAGGACATCGGTGTGAGAGTTTAGCAAGTTTGCCTAGACAACACAGAGCAAAATTATATCATTCAAAGAGACAATGTAGATTCCCTGGAAAGATACAGGCCTGGCCAGGGGTCCCGCTTTGCCAGTTTAATACAGTTTATTGCATGCATGAAGACTGGTTTCATAGCAGAGAACTTACTTGCTTTCTTTAGCAAGATTATCTCCTGGTCAATGAGATCAAAGGTGATGGGGAAGGTATCACAGTAAAATGGTGCAACCAGGTGCTTGTTAGGTTGAGTGGTGTGAAGATGCCGCTCACCTGCTGCTGAGTGATTTATACCAAAAACTTCTGCAGCCCCCAGTGGCACTGCAACCAACAACCAGCTGACCACCCACTCCCACAGCAGGTGTGAGAAGAAACCACCAACTAGTGGTCTTGGCCACCCTCAGTATTGGAAGAGGCCTTTTTTTGTTTGTTTGTTTGTTTTTTTTTTTTTTTTTTTTATTTAAAAAAAAAAAAAAAAGAGTTTTCATTTCCATGGTTAAAAGTTTGCTCTGCAGAAGACTGTGATTGTGTGGTGCTGACACATTGGGTCTGCTTACAGAAGCCTGGCCATCGCATGGGGCCACCTGTTTGTATGTTGTTCATAGTGTGAACTTGATGAGAATGAATGATGTGCACAGCTGAGGAGCTCAGGGTGGAACTGTCACATTAGAGCCCCTTTGTTCTAAAGCATACATGATAAATAATATTCAAAAGTGCCCCCCCGCAGAAGGGGGTCAGCTACTCATGCTTTCATTTATAAATCGGAATGAGGAAAAGCTTGTGGAAGGCACGTTGCTTTCATCACATACCTCTACTCCAAAACCTCCTTGTTACCTTCATTCTGCACAAAAAAAGCCATTTTGTTCCAACAAGCTTTCATGCAGGTCCTTGAATGTATTTGAGCGCAATACCAGCAGTAAATGGCCAATACAGGCAGCACGTAAACATCCAGTGTGAGAAATGTGATGGGAACTGTGACCAAAAAGTGACAGAGAATGTTCTCACCTTGCCTGGTGCCAAACTTATTTTTATTTATTTATTTATTTTTTAATGGCATGGAGCAAATGCACTTGTGGATAACAAAAGAACTGCGAGCTTATAAGGACGCAGGAGCGCTTTGCACGTGAGGTGCTCCGAGATGGAGGGGCGCCAAGAAATAAATAAAATTCGGAGAGCCCGGCGTTGCACGTCAGAGTTCGTCTTGGCAGCTAAGTTCCATTTAGACAGCAACAAGGTTTATGGCAGGCCTGCATTAGCAACCTGATGTTTATTCGGCAGTACATCAACATTTGTCAGGAAGGGTCTTGGGTACAGTATACAGACCATCGGCGTAGTGCACAACAAACATTAATTTCTGAACATCTTTTAAGAAATCATTCGGAAAAGCAAGTCTTTATAATACCCTATGTAGGGGTTGCTTTGTAACCTAGCGCCCCAAGAATTTGAGTCGGGGCCCCAGACTGCCATGACCCTGCCCAGGATTAGGCAGTGAACAACAATGGAAGGATGGATGGATGGATGAAAGTCTTTATAAGGAATGCATTGCAATGCAACTATAACAGCTGCCTTTCCGCCAAATGCAGCCAGGACCACCCAAAGAGGGCCATTCCACAGGTTCCTCAGCAGATGTAAATGCTCTGCGCTGAAGGGACCGGGTGGAGCTTCGAACTCCACAGCTCTGAGAGTGCGAGCACCTTGAGTGTGAGACGTCAGATGAGGTTGCCTGTCTGGAAGGATGGACCCGCAGAAGAGTAACTATCGATTGTTTGGGATTTTGCAGCAGAACTCTGAGGGATAAACAAGGTCTGAAGCAGCTTTGGCTGCTTGCTGAGGCATCTGCCATCAAAGCCAGATGGGCGTGGGCATCCGTCCACACAGCACCACACAGCCATTACCATTACTAAACACAGGAAGGACTCCCTTTCCTTACTAAGAAAACAGCAACCTCCCAAAGCATTAACAAAACACCCCAGCATGGGCGTGGTGCATCCTGCAAAGGATCGAAGGGTCAAAGTCAGAGGCGGGGCGCAAGGACCACAGCCACTCACACACTGCTTTGGCACTATTTCTGGTAAAACGACAAAATTCTGCCCAAGCGTGAACCTCTCAGCCTTTATTTGCTGTGAAGAAATCACTGCAGTGACCTCTGGATGCCACAGCCAGGGCAACCATTACAGGAGAGGTGTTTGTTGGAGAGGAGCTGGCAGGGATGATTGACACTGACACGCGCAGTTAAACATTAGTGCTCTCAAATTTCAAATTTATTTTTTGTCTCCTAATGGACTCTGCATATTTACATTGTGTGCAGGGTTTCTGAAGCGCAAACAACGAAGCTGCCTGTACCTTTCACACAAGCGAGAACAGAAAAGCTGCTGAAGGGGATCACAGGGACGGTGCAGTCGGGTGCAGTTAGTCGGACCTGTGAAAATTCCCCCCAGATACAAATATATTTAAACGGAGTGATGTGCTAGACTGACTGTGTGTGGCGCTTGTGTTTTCACTGAAAGACAAGCTGACAGTGAGGATGTTCAGCTGACTTTGTGGTGGTCAGCTGCCCATTGGGGGGGAGGGGCACGTGCCCCAGCCCAAGGTCCAGTTGAGTGACAGAGCCAGCTGTGTGGCCCACGCTCACCTCCTGCCAGATTACCCCCTGCTTTGCATCACACACACCATTACAGGCCCAGGGGGGTTCTGGTTAATCCTCTAGGCCTGAGAGAACAACCATGGCACTTGGGCAAGTGTGAGGGAAGCCAAGGTGTGGCCCTCTGCTGCTGGACACAATATGGCAAGCTCCAAGTGTCCCTCTGTCCAAACGCAATGCAGACACAGGTCTGAATCAGCGAGATGCTGTTTTTCCTCCCCTCCTGCTGTTTGTTTATATGTTAAAGCAGATTTCTGGTGTTGTTCCCAGTATGGGCCATTAGCGTGCAAGGCTGCAGGGAGGCCGTGCGATCGCAGCTAGATGGAAACCGAAAACATTCTAAGGTGTTTACCCAGCCGCCTCCGTAAAAGGTGCAACTTCCAGTTTCCAGCAAGACCTCTCAGGATCTTCATTCAAGTGGAAGGTCAGAGTCAATTAGGCAGGACAGCGGGTTGCTGGAAGCCCCACATGCAGGCGTGCAGACAGTCTCACACACCCACACACAGAGAGCCTCCACAAGGGAGTGTTTTGCTGTAATGACCCACAACTCCCTGCTCTCGGGTGGATGTGCCATTGCAGCAACCCTCTCCTTTCACACTGACCCAGAATCTCACTGTCATTTTGTGGTGAGACAAAAAGCACTGGACTTTTCCTCCATTTTCCTACCAGGCTAATGGCCATATATTCCACACAGCCCTAAAAGTGTCTGGTCCTCCTATAGCATAAAGTAACTCCAAGTTGGCATTAACCTGTTGCTGCATCAAGTTCAGACCTTTCAGGTTTCCATCCTACTGAAGGAGAAAATATTTTTCAGGAGCCCGCAGCTGAGCAGACTTGGCGATATTAAATTATGGTGGTTTATAACTTAAAAATATTGAGGTGGCCAGGAGGCAGTGATTTCAGGACAGCTACAGATAAGGCAATGTGAGGTAAATGATCTCTTCACAATGCAGTGTTTACAGTTAGACCCCAGGGGAGCACACAGAATGCCAGCAATTTGGTCAGGGCAAGTGCTTCATGGTCTACCTGTGGTCTTGGTTCCAGTGCAGCTCCCACCACATGACCAAATGATTCCCCTGCGTGGTGTGCACATGCAATGAGACACAATGACACCTATGCCAGCTACATTTAGATCACCGGGACAGGAGACGGAACGGCTTTTGAACGGAAGCAGAAGGCTCGTTTCAATGCAGCACGCACACGCACAGTAAATCTCATTCCAGAAATATCAGGGACCATCACCTCTTTCGGAAAGAGAAAACCTTTGCTAGAGGAACAAGAGGAGCATTCTCCTCCAGCTGTGAGCATCTTTAAAGTCGCCGTACAATTAACACATTGAAGTCTCCTGGCTTTTGCGCCAGATGTGAATTTCAGCCTGATCCTCACTCAGTTCCTGCTCATCTTGCCTCCCGACACTGAGCGTCAGCGCGGCGGCTCCGCCGGTGGCTTCGGTGACACTGTCTGCTCTCGGACCCTTAATGAAAAAGCGAAGGGCGAGGGGTGGCTGCTTCATTAGGGAGGAGAAAAGCCAATGAGGCAGGCCGTGTGCTTTTACTGTGTAACTGACATATTGTCGAGTCTGCCTCCCCCAAAAATGTCTCTGGCCAGAGCGGCAAGGTCAATAACAAAGCCTAAACGTCGGGTCTGGAAGGGACTCGGTGGAGAGCCATCCTCCCTGTACTCAAATCAAAAGAGCGATAGTTTCCTTGAGAGATGATTGTGAGAGGCCCTTGCAGTCAGTATGGACTCATGACACGAATGAGAGCTACAGCTCAGGGTAAAATAAAAGGCATCCGACTTGTCCTGATTATAAGTCTTCCTAAGAGCAGCCGCCGCAAAGACGAAACGAATATGACAAACATGACTCCCGGCATGTAAACTTTTAGGAGTTAACCAAGCCGTGGGGCTGGGGAAGGCGGTGGGGTTAGGGGGCACATAGCTTGCAAGACTGCTGTATCTATTTCTGTCTTTCACTGCCATCTGACACCGAACAAATGGCTGGTGATCGTGAGGCAGTTGCCATTGACATAGACGCACAGCTTCTCAAAAATAACCGCTGCGAATCCTGTGGACTCATGAGCACGAACCCCTCAGCGGAGAACCCTCTGTATTGGTCAAAGCATGCAGTCGTTCACCATCTGGTTACAGTGTCTATTTTTACAGTGTTTCACCGCAGCCTGTTACTTTACAGTAGTGACCAGGCGTGGTGTGACCGGTGTCTTACAAGCTTTTCGCAAGTCCCGTTTTCCCCCGGGAGCAGAGCACAGAATGACTGTCCTAAATGCGTATTTACACAATGCGCAGCTCTCGTACCCATAAAAACAGCGTAGCGCTTACATAGCACACGCTTTGCACATTTCGGCGTAGTTATGCTAAGACGGCGGGCCGACTTTTGTTATATAATGTAAATGAGGACGATGTTATTAATGTTTTTCTTTACTGGGTTAACATTTTTGTCTAAGGTGACTTACAGTATGAGGATGAATAAATTAGAATACATTAGAGTCCTGGTGAGACTGCAAAGGGGGATGAATAAAACACTGCCTGTTAAAAATAATCTCCGAAACTAAAGTAAAGAACACTTTATACTTTGAGAGACGAGGTTAAGCATAAAGTCTGGCTTCCTCCCACAGTCCAGGTTAACTGGTCATTCTAAAATGCCTAAAGTGCATGAATGTTTGTGGGGCCACCTTGCAATAGACCTGGAATTGACTCCGAACCACTCTATTTATTATTTATATACAAACTGACATTGGTCTTCTGCCACAGGGATTTTCACAAAGAGCAAAAAGTGATGTTATGGAGCTCCACTGCCTGCCAACCCTGTCTCTGCTATCTCTGCTATCTACCTGGGCTTCAGCTGATAAAGCCCAAACTCAGTGGTTGCTAAGTAACCTCAGAAGTTTCAAATGGTGATTCTGAGTCCAAAGTCACAAACAGTTCCTCTCTTTGGGAGAAAACACATTTCAAAATAAATTAAATAAAATGAGTAACCAACTCTGTACAATGTGATAAACAGTCCCATGTACACTTAAAATCAGCATATTCTAGAAATATACAAATTTTATTATACTGTCATCATCCTGCAGAGATTTTTAACATTAATTTTACATAAATGCTTCAGCAGCTACACAGAATGTTAACAGAACTCATAACCCAGTTACAGCTGCGATAACATGAAAAGTTCCACAACACCAGATTAAACCCCAGAAGTAATTTCATTTAGCGCAAATTTGGTTTTAAAATTGAGAAGCACACCACTGAGGTCCTCAAATGAATGTTTCTCACTGTCCATCTTGTCCATTGATTTGACAATGACTTTAATGAACTTTCTGTTTTTTGCTACCATTTCCTGACGGAACAGCATGTTTGCTCTGATTGTGACTACTAATACGCTGGTAAAATAAGGACAAAAACTGGTTTGTAACTAAAAAAGTTAGCAGAAGTGTACATATAAAATTTAACAGGGTACAAGCAATCAACATTTCACTGCTGGAAATCCACAACTTGTCAGCATATTACATTTTCATAGGACAACACGTGGCATGAGGAGGACACATAACATGATGCGGCGTGAGCAAACCCTTTTTAGAAGATTGAAGTACTTCTCACTCAAAGCTCACTAAGGTTCACTGAGGCAAGGCTATCACTGATGCTGAAACATCTTTGCAAGATTCACATCAAACAAAAAGTGCTAATAGAAGGACTAGCACTTCAAAGGGGATGCCACTTCCTAACCTTCATCCTAAGCACCTGTCTTACATTATTCTAGCCTGTAAACATCATGGAAACCAACCCCACAGTCAAACCTATGTGGCCACTATGTGATGGTTTGTATCTCCTGAACCCCAAATGTTAGTCACTTACAACCCCACACATGGAACAGTGAAGTGATGGTGTGGTATCTCACCAATGTCAAGTGGGCATCCCCCTTCACAGGTGGACAGGGGGCACCCACCTTCACAGATGTTTTGTCAAATTTGGCCCACAACACCTCCGGAAGGCTCAACCACAGCTGAGGCGTCCCAGAACTGCTCCCCTCCACAGCTGCGCGCACTACTGTGCTACCCACAGATCCCTCCAACTCAGTCCTTATGTGATGAGCACCTTGCTTCTTGGGGAAAGGATAAGTTTTTGAAGTTTTGTGATTGTTCATACATTTATGGATGACTGTTGATTGGGAAACCTTGAAGGGGCTGGCAGGCTGTGGACCCCGATGGGTTTTGAGTAACGTTCTGCTCATCTCCTCACTCTAAGGTTTCCCTCATTGCCATTTACTGTTGACCCAAGGTGTATAAATGGAGATGCCTGCAGTGCTTGAGAGAGGATAGCAGAAGGCAGACATTTGGCTGAATCTCAACCCCAAAATGCCGTCTCAGCACTCAGAGTTCAAAATATTTATATTAAACTTTTGTTTTTTCTTCTGTCCCTTACTTGTTTATTGGGGATTAAGTTCTCTCATTTATACCTTGAATTATACTAAACCTTAGTCATGCACCTCCAGCATAATTGTTGAAATAATTCATTAGGTATTAATTTGCCTTTTGATCTTCTTGTCCACAGAGCACCGGTGAAGGATCCCCACTGGGAGAGATTTTCAACTTGTGAGAAGTTAATAATAATACAACATAGGACATAGGTGCCTGTCTTAAACCTCACGTATTTTTGGCCAGATAATTTAACACTTAAATTATACATCTATAGCTACATTCACTGCAAAGCAACCGCTGTATTGTGAAGAACCCCAGTCTAAAAGGACTCAATGAGAGCTTCATTGCATTCTTTTCCTGGTGTACTTAGCAGTGACAAAAACACAGTTTGGGTTTATCATCGTCTCTCTAGGTCTGTACAACCTGGGAATTAATTTGTAGTGTCTGTGGTGTCCAGCACATCCGGTGAAATTCAGCAAACAGCGAAGGGTCTGTGCAGTGGTCATGCAAAGCACTAAACACCAGGATGGTCTCCTTAGATCTGCTCTGTGGTCCATCTAAGTCATCCATCGCACGTCCGTCATCCCTTAGCGCTTAGACCACAGGTGAGCTTGAGATGAGATCTGCCCAAAACCTCTACTGGTCCGAGATAGAGTCCATACGTGTCGGTGGCACTTTTTAAAGTCTTGAGCAGTTTCAAACCCTCCTCCACTTGAAAGATTTATGATTTCCTCATAAAAAAGTGCGCAAGTTGTTATGATGCATGACAGAAAATTAATAATCTGAAGCGGCTAACCAAAAGCGTGACTGACACTTTAATACAGAATGTAGTTTTACGTGTTTTTGCAGCCAAAAGCATTTAAACGCACAATCGCTGGAAACAGGTCCGCGTCACACTACTTCACAGGTCATGGAAGAAGCTTCTCCTATTTGGCAAATTGCTTTAACTGGGGAAATAACCACTGTTAATATTAAATGCTCTGTCATTTGCATTTGCTTTACACTAAATTACACTTAGCCGTGCAAGCAGCGAAGTTACGGACTATTTGTGCGCCATTGTAGCCTCAATTTGTTCAGGCCACGTCGCATTTAAAATCTGACCCCATTGACAAATCCCCTGCTTGAGAAGATGTAGCTAAGCAAGACTAAACATGGTTGTACCGCGTTTTGCCTTCTTCTGCTATAAACACGTTTCATCACTTTGATCATTCTCTTACTATCCGGGTTAACTTTTGGCAGCACCGTGAGATTCTTGCGGTTCTCACGCCTATTAGCATTCTAATTCTTTTCCTGATAAGGAGCATCCGGGGCCACGGTTTCTGTGGGCTGAGATGCACGCCAATGCCAGACGTAAAAAGTGCCGCAGGAGCTGAAGGCCGGAGCAGCAGCTTTTGTCTTTGGTGCACTAAAAAGCAGTAGGTGTACAGTGGTCCTGTAAAAGTGGGCGCGGGTGTTTCTGTACACACAGGCAGACGGTAATCGATATGCAAGCCGCCCATCTGTCTGAGCCTCTTGCACGCAGCCCCGTTGGTGTGCAGGACAGAGCAGCTTGAGCTGTGCCAGCGGAGTGTGGCGCTGTGATCTGCATGCAGGGCACGCAGGTCAGCGCGGTGCTGTCGGCATACAGGCTTTCGTCCAAGCGGAGCGCAGGGTGGGGGGATAAATAAGGAGGTGTGACTGGATCAAGGCCCTGGTGATGCTTTTCTACTGTTAAACAGTGCAGAGCCCCGGCGGCCACAGTCGACGGTAAACGTTTAAGCACGCAGGAGCATCTTTAAAAAGCAGAAAACAATTTCTGAAATAAAAGTAATAAAAGGATTTCTGTGTGACCCCAGACCATCGTCAGCTATAAACTGTTTTATCATCTCGCTTGCAGATCAGAACTGCTCCTACTTCAAACACTTCACTCCCGGACAAAACGCAGAAGTTTTTGAAGTGAAAACTCAGAAAGGTAGGTGCCATATTTGTACATTTCAGCTCTGCTAGTCCTGTCACACAGTGTATGCTGTACATAAATCCAAATGTTGACATTTATCTTAGGGCTACACTTCCAACATTGAGGCTGAAAAATGCGCGACAGCCATTTCCTCCTAGTCTGCAGCTGGTGGTTGTGTTCGATGGAGGAATTTTTTAATGCCGATCAAATAGGGAAATATGAACGCCTTTGAAAAAGACTTTACAGGAGGCTTACAAAAAATGTGGACTTTCCTTTCTCACACAGAGGGTGATGCCCAGGTCAGTTTTCATGTCTCTGAAGTTTTATTCCCAGTGAATTTTTGCTGAATATTTCCAGCAGAATACCTATAAAGAGCTTTTTTGAGATTAAAGATACCCTGTTAAATATGAAAGATTTTTCCCTCATTATCATATCCCATGAACCTTTCAAACACATGGGCTTTTTTAAGCACCTATCTCCCTATCTGCAGTTGTGTGGTAGCCCAGACCTGCCTGGGTTGATCGTGATTCATCCAAACCAGGGTTTGAAGTGCCCTGGAGTCCAGTACGTCCCTTCTGGAGCTCTTGTTGGAGATCAGAACACATTTAGGGTCCACAGGGGAGCTAAGGTTGATTCTTGCTCAGAGCTGGGTGGGGTGTTAAGGGGGTTTGTGGAGGTAGTGGCGACTGCAGGGCAGGAATTCACTGGCAAACAGCTGCCAAGATTATTAATGCAGCAAATCACCCTACTCACAGCACAACAACAAAAAAGAGGAGTTGGAAGAATTCGATTTTTTTTTGCATTTGGATGGATGCTTGGTGTGCTGTCAATTGGGGCCTGGAGTCCACTTGTGGTCTCGCACCTGCCATCAAGTGAGGATGCTGAGTCCCCCTGTTGGGTCTCTTTGACAAAAACAGAGGCGGAGGTGGGACAGGGGTGTGTTTATGAAAACAGCTCCTGGAGGGCAAAAGTAGGTGGGCACTTATGTGTGCAGGGCATCTCCAGGGCTTTGGTCTAATATTTCCATCCTGAAGTTTTGATTTTTACAAACTTCATTAGTCTAAGGATATGCAGTGGGCCAACAGTACAACACCAACAAATTTGAAAGATTGGGTGCATTTCTTAGAGCTGCATTTTTTTAGCTACTTTGGCTACCTTGTTGAGAAGGGTGCAATACAGAAAATGTACATTGACTGAGCTAAATTTAGTGGAAATAAACCAAAGTGAACTAAACGACATTGAACAGAATTGAATTTGAGAGAAAAAAATGGTTGCTGGTTTTAACCTCAGCAATGGCCCTCCTGTTGTACCATTCAGCAAGATACACAATCTAAATTGCAGTACCAGGAAAAAACAAATTCCGGAGGAAGCACATTGGTGTAGTGGGTAGTACAGGTGCCTCTCAGTACCTCTGGGGTGCAGTCAGATCGGATGTTTGATCCCTGGGTTCTCTTCACCGGACAACTGGAGAACTGGTGAAGCTCACCATAGCAAAGGTGTGTGTGTGTGTGTGTGTGTGGCTGCCCTGAGACTGGCATCCTATCCACTGTGTATCCTGTTTCCAGGATAGACTCCACACCACTGTGACTCTGCTTCAGGATGAACAATTTATAAGTGAGTGACAGAAATACATTTCAATGTGCTAGTTATCCAAAAAATGTAATTCCTTAAATCGTCCTCCTCTCAGATGATCAAAACTCTTCTATAGGGACACCCCCCCCAGAATCCTGACCTCTCACCTTGTCCCACATTAACAGTCAGACATGATTCAACAGGTGTGACCGCAGGAAGCTGTGGTACTAGCAGACCACCACATAGCGCAGGGGTCCAAATAAGCAGAGGCACGCTGGGAGTTTGTAATGCCCCTCTGCTTTACTTTCCTCCATTTCCTTCCTCAGCGACCCTTAATGGACACCAGGTATCTTGGGTCAGGACCCTCATTTAAACCTTTTCATTTTAATACTGAACATTTATCCTGGGAGCACTTAGTCTTCTAGAATATTCCCATGTAAGTGGCTCATGGCCCATAATGCTAACAGCTCTGCTTCTAAGCATGCAAACTCCCAGTGTCCTTTTACTGCTACCCTGAAATGCATGTTTAAACAAAATCACCTTTAATCCTAAATAAAAATAAAAACTGTTGCATCGGCATACCAAAGTGTCTCGACTGCATCGACAAATGAATTAACCAATTAGTTGCTTTAAAAAATTGCTTACAGAATTAACCAATGTAAGGGAAAATTTCCAGTGAGCTGCGTGGGCAGTTCTTTTAAAAATAAAAGTAATAAATCTGACCAGTTTAGTCTTAGCTGTGAAGTGAAAATGCGCTGTGCTGTTCATCAGTCTTGAGGTATTTATAAAATAGTGGCATTTATCAGTCTACTGTAAGACAAACAGTGTACAAGCAGAGCAAATTTAGGACCTTAGTCATGACCTAGAGGCAGAGTACCTTGTCAAAGAGCTCCCGGAGCAACAAGAAAAATCCTACCGGGTGTCTGGAAGAACTTCCAGGACCAGCTGCAGGGACCTGCAGTCCTGCCTTCCTGTGGCAGCTCTTTAAATTCCCACACCAACAAAAAAACAGCGAGCTGAGTGGAAGAATCCTTTTCTCTGGAAGAAGAATATTGGCGTTTGGCTTAAGTCTGCAGAAGTCGCCTGGATCTTGTCTGACTGGACAAGTTGAGTAAAACTTCTACCCACCATCAAAAATAACCACTCCTCATATGAAGCACAGTGACTAGACTGTGAGGGACCAGCCTAGAGATCTGGACTACGTGTCAACACTGAACAATCAGTTCAGAATCGTAGTAAAACATTCCAGAGGACAACATGATGCCACATTCTTCACCAGAATCTGTTAAGAATACAGCCACTAATGTGGTTGCAGATCACACCAGTGGTCTTCCAGCAACTTCCAGACCAGTGAGCTCTATTTCAGATCAGGTTTGTTACATTTGTACAGATTTTGTCCTGGAAGTTGGATTCTTGGGTTTTTAGCCCAATTTTGACGGACCTGGTTGTAGTCGCCTCATACAAGCAAATGCATCCTGGGGTTTGCGCACATCTACACATGTACCGATGCCTATTAAACCATTTTTGCTTCATCAGCTCCCCAAACGCTTACAAAAGACTTTGTTTTTGAAAATCGACGGGTTTAATTAAACAAAAAGAATTTCTATGCCATTACGTCCTTTTCATGCGTTTGAGCAGGCCCGTATGGGTACTACTATGTAGTGTAGATAAACTTGCACGCACAAGTCAAGGTGTTCCATACTCAAGCTGACCTGAACAAAAGCGTCCATGAGCTACGGTAATAAGAACCACTGTTCATTGAACTCTGCTTCATTCCAAATTTCAGCTGCCAACATTCAAGAGGCCGCCTCCCCAGACCACAGGCTTTTTCCAAATTGCCTCCAGTCTAACTGATGGCAAGGGTCAAACTAATCAGAACTGTCAAGTTTTAAAAATGGAATGGTTCACAGAATATGTACATTTCAGCAGCCTTTCCACAAAAACTTTTTTGTTTTTAAAACAAGATATTTATGCCTCCAAATGATACATGTCCAAATCCTCAAAATGCATTAACACCGGACACGAACGCATCCAGGGGTCGCCCAGCATAGACCAGATGTTGGTTGTGGGTCGGTGGTTGTGTGTGTTTTTCGGGCCAGGTCTTTCTGTCTAGTTCATTGGCAGCATCGAGCTGCCCTTCAGTGCTCTCAGTGCGCGGCAAAACGTCTCCGCAACTCAATGAAAGATGGCGTTTGCCAGCCTCGTCTTCTAATTAGAAGCCATCGGTTTTTCTTCCCATGGAAAATGAGTCTTATTAACACGCAACACAGCATTCTCCATTCCGGCGAGTTACTCGGCTCAATTCAAACAAGGGGAGGAAGAAGAAAAAAGAAGACTCATTTCCCACGAAAAGCAGGGTGTGATAAAAGTTTGTTTTGATTCACGCTTGCCAAAGCGATTCCTGAACTGGTCATTGCAGTTAATTTGCCTCCATGTCCGTCAAGCAGAACGCACGCATATCCAGTGAGTGGCAAAAGAGGAGATAAAACACGGAGATGAACAGAGGCAGGAATTTCTGTGGGTTTGGCGCTTGTTAGCTTTAGCGACACATTTTACCCTGTGATGGATCTGTGTTTGAAGAATTGCAGGTAGGGGAGTTGGAGCCGCTGTCATTTTAGGATTCCCTGAAAAAAAGATTTAGGTTTTCCGTTTTTCAGCTCAAAAGCCTGCGCACAGCTCTGTCCATGAATATAAAAAGGTATGCAGACTTTCTGGGAGCCATTTCTTCTGCAAAGCCCTCTACAAGCTGTCTGGTAAGCAGCTTTTTTGTGCGACTCATGTTCACCAAACAGACTCACCTGCTCTGATGTCCTTTCCAGAATACAACATTTCTGCAGCAGCCATTGCCATCTTCAGCCTGGCCTTCATGATCCTGGGCACCCTCTGCATCCTAGCCTCCTTTGGAAAGGGCCGGGATTACCTGCTGAAGCCAGGTGGGATGTTCTTCGTGTTTGCAGGTAAGGCTGGCAACATGAGCATTGTCAGGTGAACAAAGGCAACAGTCACAAAGTATGTGGAAACCCCTATACAGTATGTGCTTGGTAAACATTTCAAACCCATGGGCATTAAAATGGAGTTGTTGCCTGCCCACCTTTGCTGCTATAACACGCCCACTCTTCTGGGAAGGCTTTCCACCAAATTTTGGAGCGTGGCTCTGGGAATGGGGCTGGAAATGCCCGTTCAGCTACAACAGTATCAATGAGGTCGGGTGAGAAAGCCTGGCTCATGGTTGGGGTTCCAGTTCATCCCAAAGGTGTTCAGTGGGGTTGAGGTCAGGACTCTGTGCAGCCACTCAAGTTCTTCCACACCAACCTTGGCAAACCATGTGTCTATGGAATTTGCTTTGTGCATGGGGGGGGCACAGTCATGCTGGAGCAGTAAAGGAGCTCCCACAAACTTGGATGCACACAATTGTCTAGAATGTACTGTACTTGTATGCTGCATGGGTGCGGCTGAAACAGCTCAACTAAGTCATTAGAAGGGAGGTCCACATACTTTTGTGTATATAAGATGGAAAATAAATGGATGGATGCATGTAAATGTCAGCAACATGACAGTTCCTGAAGCTTTAAGGCAACACTGTTGACTTTTGGGCAGAACAGCGCAGCGGCCTGTCTGTCTATCTGTCTTTCTTTCTCCCTTCTGCTGAGCAGCTAAGGTGGAGACCAGGGTGGCAGACAGTCCCTCCCTCTGGTGAGCCAGGACATCTTTTGCACGTCTGCACATCCGGCATCCCCTGGCAACAATATTTATGATTCCTTGTAAATATCAAAACCACACAAGAATGAACCCTGGGCAGAGCTAGAGCTCGGTGCCGAAAAACACAGGCCAGAACTAATGTTTGCATTTGCTGTCTGTAAAAAATTCTAGTGAAATACCAGCGCACTATTTGAACAGGCATGCTAGATCCCTATAAAGAAATAAACACCGCATTTCTACAAAAAAGGTTGTAGCTTTAAAAAATTAGTTATTCATAAGTTTTTAGGTTGAGGATAGCTGTAGATGTAATGTGACAATTCCTCATTGCCTTTTGCTCGTATCTATATGAAAGGGCCACAGGGGGAAAAAAAAAAAGTTGAAAAAGATTTAAAGGAGTAAATAAAATCTTTGACAACAGCACGAAAGCACAAGCACATACCTTTTTCTAGAAATTAAAACCCAATCAATTGGATCAGAAATTAAAACGATTCGGCACCCTGCAATTTTGTTGAATTGCAAATCACAGCTCCTGGTTTATAAAAAAAAAAAGTGTAAATCAGGTAAACACGAAATCTGAACAAACAGTGGAAAAATCAAGAGATGTGAGAATGGCGGCACGTACTTGTTTTGACGCAGGAGGCGAGATATGACGCCTTTGCGGTTCTGACAACAGGTTCATAATTCCAGCGCAGGGTAGGAAAAGTATGATCACAATCTTAAGGCTGAGAACAACATTATGGCAGCCAAGTGAAGGTGATCTCCAGGGAACAGGGACTGCAGCGAGAAATGGCAGATGAAAGATAAGAGGAGCAGAACCCCGAATAAAGCGATAAAGAGATTTCAAGTGAACATCAGCAGTCGCCGAAGGCGGCCGTAGAAATGAACCGTTGACCACCTAACATAATGCACGCAGCTCTGCAGCTTGAGATGACTTTTCAGAGGTAGAGATGCGTGCACTGAACTTGCCAAGACACCATTGCATATGCAGATGATGAAACCAACCTGGCAACCGTCCCCGCATCCCTGGCTTACAGATTTGGGGATTTTACGAGGCCCTTATGGGTTTAACAATTACAGTATTATCTTTATATAAGGTGACTCAATGCTCCTGTGTTGATCTCCGCTCAGGTCTCTGCACAATTATCTCGGTGGAGGTGATGCGCCAGTCTGTGAAGCAGATGATCGACAGCGATGAGACCATATGGATTGAGTACTACTACTCGTGGTCTTTTGCATGTGCCTGCTCGGCCTTCGTCCTCCTCTTCCTCAGCGGTATCGCTCTCCTCGTCATCTCCATGCCCCAGATGCCACGCAACCCCTGGGAGACCTGCATGGATGCAGAACCGGAGCCCATAGAGTAAGACCAGGATGGACCCGAACCAGACAGTACTGCCCACATTCACCCCCCCCCCCCAAAGCAGGTCATTTTGTCGACAAAGGATTCGTGCAGCTCTTTAAAAAGTAGTGGCAAAATCAATGCTTGCATCTGTTTAAAACACATCTTCTCCAGCAGATTTATACTTTCAACCAAGAGCCAGTGCTTCATGCCAAGGAAGGATGGTGGATGTTGGAGTGCTGACGATGGTTTAGTGTTGAGGATGTTTGCACATTGACTTCATTTGCGTTTTAAAGGTGTTTAAGTACTGATATCTGAACACTCATGATGTCTAAGTACCGATGATGTTTGTGTGCTCGTGATATTTGAGTATCGATGACTGAGTACTGGTGATGCTTGAGTACTGACTGTCACTCATTATTGTCTGTACATGAACGCTATCGGCTGTGAGTGAAGCCATCTGCTTTTCGACTCACAGCAGATGTTCTTACAGGGTTTGTACCATGAAATCCATTAACACTTATTAGGTTCCAGACTTTGGAACAGACAGATTGAAGCAAAGCCTGTATTAGAGGAAAGAGCTGTACCAAATTTAAATGTTTTTTACTCTATGCATCAGTGATGTTCTTAACCATGATAATACGGTCTCGGTGCATTACTGCTTTTTTGTTTTGTAACATGGAAAAAAATGTACTTGACTTCATTTGCATTGTTTAAAACTTCAAGAAGAAATTGCTTGCGATCAAGTCGGGTCAAGGGAGAATCTGATGGCTTACAGAAGCCTGGGGTGTCTGCACTGTTTCCGGGGGGTTGGGGGAGAAACGGTTGTGTTTTACAGGCGCATCCTGCCTTGAATGTAAATGCCCAGCGTGCTGCTCTGTAGCGCGGTACAGGTGCGTGGCCTCACCGGGCAGGTTTCAGCGCTCACAGATGTGCATCGAAACAAAGGAAACCGCGTTTCTTTTCCACTATTGAATCGGCTGACATAAAACTTGTTTCTTCTAGCGCAATAAATCCTTATGCTTTCCTTCCTAATCTTTAATGCCTTTTTATATCGGAGACTCAACTTGGCCCCCAATAGTTGGAGTTCATGTTTAATCGCAAGATGTGAAGGGTGCGGTAAAACAGAGTAAAGATGGCCAGCTCACCATCTCCCGTAGTGAATCTCCTTAGAAACACATGCTGACATGCGCTTGGAGACCGCGCGTACATGACTGGCATGACTGACTGATGTGTTTTCCGATGGAATAAACACCAATGTCGATACAAGAAGCGCCTCGTACCCTCCCTCTTCTCCTTGCACCGAACTTGATGCTTTTGTGCAACTCATTGGCAATGCTGTCCTTTTGATATTCTTTTACAAACGTACATGCAGTTTGTTAGAGAACTGTTTTGATGACTGTTAGCCAGCATTGAAAATAAAAAAAATACAAAGGAATAGGACTGGCACAGGGAGTATCAGCTGGTTAATCATGGGGTGGTCTCAAGCCATAACAATAGCAGCAGTAGAATGAGGGTATTCATTGTGTTTTGGATGTGTTGTACATCATATGATGTAATCAGGTTATCTCATGTATTTTTACCAAAAATAAATTAACATGGATTGGCATTATCAGGTTCGGCCCATTTTTTTCTTTTTTGGAAAACTACACTGATTCCCGAAGCACTCTTTGGGTTCTTATCTGAACAGCACCAAGTCTGCGATTTCTCCGGTGGGCCATTAAGGCAAATGCCGCATCAGTCTTAGCTCATGGCAAACACTGTGTTTGATGCACATAATACAGCTGAACACCCCCACAGATCTCTACACTGCATCCCAACTCTCAGCCAGGCTTCCATGTCAACAAGTGCTTCCCTTTGTTAGGTCTCTCATGCCATTAAGGACAGCTGCCCAGCACAGAAAGACACAACGACGATGTTATCTACACCTCATTGCTTCTAGCAGTTAGTAAGTTCCCCAGCACTGCTTTGCACATCAAACCAGGCTTCACCAAAGGTTCTCAAGTTCCTCAAGGTTAATTCAAACCTGACACGACTAAAAGAACCTCAGCTAAACTAAAACGGGGGCAAGAAAACAGGGTGGGGAAAAAAATCCTTCAAATGTCTCCAAATCTGAGACCCGTGAGGGAATTCTACTTTGATTCAGCTATATATCCATTGGTGGCATTATAGCTAATGAGGTATAAACTGATATCCAGATGCTCTCTTTTTTTGTACTTTTAATATACATTATGCAAATGGACTTGTTTGGTCCGACAAGCTGTTGCAGATGGCGCCATCGGCCCTGCGAGTTTTGATCGGTACCCAGTTAGCCCTTCAAGATCTGAGGTTGTTTGAACACCAAACAGAAGCCTCATCACAAGCTTTTTTGACTCAGTAGTTTGTTGGTTTCAGTCACATTGTGGGTTAAGCATAACACCAGGTTTGGATTTTGGGAAAATGCAGGAATTGCACTTATTTGCCAAGCTTTGCTACTTGTGGCCCAGTATTTATTCCTGCATCAACGCAGCTCAAGAAAACAACAAAGCTGTTTCAATAAAAACACTTTAATAGAGTAACAAAAAGCAAATTAAAATTATCAACCTTTTTAACACAACCTAAAATCTTAAAAGAATCACCACCAAACGAGCAAAAAAAAAAAATTAATAAAATAAAATAAAATAAAATAAATATTTTATATCCACTGTTTGGAAACGGAAAAGGACACCAATGAGAGTGCTATTAATCTGTGGGGAAAACGGACTAAACTAGAGCAGAATGGCAGACAGTTGAAGACTATGGTGCCGCTGTACGAAAAGGCAGAACACAGTGCTGAACACGGTGCCGTCTACCAAGTTGGGCAAAAACTGCTCCCTGCAGCCGACCAACAGCCATCGTCAGTTATGATCCCCCGCCGTCGACTGTCATCCACGGACCCTCGACTCGGCACAGCCAAGAATCCAGTAGCTGGCTGAACCCTTGGGATAAAGCGTGCAGGAAAATTGCGACCCGCTCAGCTTCTACTCTCTGACAAACCTACACTTCTGCATACTTCATCAGCACAAGAGACACTCAAAATTATAGCTGTGATGCTCATATTCAACGCTCCCCCGCCTTTTTCATTTGCCATAATAAAATGTGACACTGGCTCCATGAGCAGGAATTATTTAAGAGATTAAGTCCAGCAATGCCATTATTTCTACATTATTTAAAACTTGTCTTTAAAACTTTCATAGTCAAGTACAGAACCAAAGAAGTTCACTTCTCTATTTATATCAATTTACAGTACCCACAAAGAATTCGTATAAGCATATGTGTGTATGTACCTTCAGAATAGCCTTAACGCGTCAGAAACTACAGCAAAGCCGTAAAAGTTAATAGTCGCAAGCGTAAACTCAAAATAAGGTGAGTGTCTAACAACAGTTTTCGTTTCAAGCTACCTTTTCAAATAAAATCCTTTACCGTGAGGTTAAGGACTTTTTCCACAGCGCTTGGGAGTCAACTGGGGGAACAGTTTTTGCCCAGCACAATAATTATAGAAAACTCTTACGTAACTATTTTATTATTTAGCAACATGTTAGTAAAATATTAGAATTGCTCATGTCACAATTTATTTTACACATCATGTAATATACCAAAATCTTGACTTTGAAGGGAAAGAACAGAAACCAGGACGTTCCACAAGTCCATATAACCATTTGATAAGGGAAAGAAAACAGCCTGATCACCTTGACATGCACAGAGGGGAAACTCTTCACAAAATTCATCATTGAAACCACGAAGCACCAATGAAAACAAAATCCAAGATTCTATCCATGATTTATCGACAAACAAAAAATGTAGAAAAAAAGCAACGCTTATTTAAAAAAAATAAACATTTCTATGCCTGCAACAAAAACGTTCCTTTGTCAAGCTACCAGACACTGTTTATTTAAAAAGGAAAAAAAAAGTTTAAAAAGCTCCCGTTTAAAGAGCTACTGCCAGTGTCGTACTCCTTTTTGTAGTTTGTTTTTCTTTTGTATTTGCATAATTAAAAAGGGCGTACATCCTCTTGAAACAGCTTCTATAAAAGTGAGGCGCCCCTTCGTATCTCGGTTGTAAAGACCTAGAAAATGTGTATTTACAAAAATATGCTTTTGTGATCATTTGAAAGCAAACTTCTTGAATTGTGACATGGGAGGGGGGAACCAAAATGACAGGAACACACTGAGGTGGCATTTTTTTCTCCCTTTCCTTTCATTCTTTTTTCTTTACCCTACCCTGACAATGAAACGGTTTCCTTCATTAATTTGTTTCTTTGTGCAGCCAGGCCTCTGCTGGGCCTCGCTTTTATTTCCGAACAACAAAATTTCAGTCATCTATTAGGCAACCTTCAGTAAGCTTGGCTGTGTGAGTTAAAACAATACCAAACAATGATGTGGTAGCGCAGCCGTACCACTGCATAAAAGTTTCATCTTCTCAAATCTGTTCAAATGGACATTTTGCTATACGTAGACATACATTTAAAACGCAAAGACACGCTTTTCAAATTCATTTACCCGGGGTGATTAAAAAAGAAGTACAATATAAATGCAGGATATTGAGCATTTGAAAGATTAAGAAAAATGTTTTGCTTTACAAACTGGTTTAGACTCCATGTTCAAGATACTTAGTTATTGAATAATAAATTTATGAAAGGGTTCAGTTCTTTTTCAATCACCCTGTGTGTGTGTGTGTGTGTGTGTGTGTGTGTGTGTGTAACATTTTAAAAACGTAGCTTTGGAATTTTTTTTTTTTTTTTTTTTTAAATAATAGCTGCAACAAGCCAAAATGCCACAAATTCAGGTTCTATGTGAAAGTAATGGTGCCGAGGTGATAAATCAAGTATATTTTCAAATGTTACTGAAAGTCTCGATTGGCCTCTATAAACCACAAATCCATTAACTGTGCTCGAAAGCCAGCAGATGAATAAACGTGTTCGTTCCATTATTTTCAACATTTTGACACCAAAGACATTCACTGTACCAACAAAGTGTTTTGAGTTCTCCACAGATGCAAAGCTTACACATGTGCTAAAAAGTGCTACTTATCCCGCAGTCTCTCTTGCACTGTGCTCATCCCTTGCTTAGCAAATTCAACGCAGCACTAAAGCCCACTGATCCTCTGCGGTGGTGCCTTGCGCTCCTAGGAAAGTCAGTCCTCTGTCAGCAAGAGTGCAACTGTCACTGGAAAATGTCAAGAGATAAAACAGAACAAGAGTGGTGTTAGGGCTGAATGGAGCAGAGCCAGGGCGAAAAAATGTGCAGCGATTCACCCGAAACAAAGATGCAAACCTGAAAGAGGCAAGACTGACCAACCCATTAACGGTCTGCTGTGAACGTCTCCCTACCATGGTCAACACAAACCACCAGTCCAAGGCCAGCTCTTCTGCGCACTTTGCTAAAGTCTTCAGCAACCACGTCAACACTTCCTCGTTGGTACATCAGTTATGCTCCGCGTGTTCCAAATACTGTCCCAATACAATAAAATGCAAGGTTAATAGTAAGGAAATTATGGAATAACAACGAGGACCAGGTGTTTTTTTCTTTTTTGGGACTGGTTTGCTAATCTTGACACAGCTGAAGCAGTTTGTTCTTTGAAAACACAGCAACAAGAAGACAGAGATATGAGGATGGTTGAACCAGCTTTTTCTCAGGGGGGGCTGAGGAGACCACAGTTGATGTTTAAGCAAACAGCGATCTATGCTCAGGCAACCGCACAACAATCTGAAAATTACAGCCCTAGGTTTAAGCAGCAGAGCTGATATACGAGTAGGAGAGGACGTTGTTTCTATTCATCGTGTCATTTTGGCTTGTTTTGCAGTGCATGCTGAATTGAGGATTATATTCAACATTGTTTTTAAAGTGATCATTACAGCTTGACATCCGAAGACTGTGTGTACATGTTAAAAACCAGGAGTCTTGCAGTTTGTCACAAAGACTCAACAGAAAGTCTAATGCTAATGCTAACATGGCAAAGATAATTAAGCATGTGCATACCATCAAGTTTATTTATTTTTTTATGTACAGGTTAGAGAAAAGCCACTACTTCTATACAATGTGTCATATTTTGGGTGATTTAGTTGACCTCTCAGCTGATCCTACAAAAAAAAAAAAAAAGGCGCATCTGAAACTCAACATTAAAATATAACATAAAAAAAAGCCAGCCAACAGCCACACAGCTTCAACGATAACTTCAGAAAATGGCAAACAGAAGAAAGAAATGGAAAGTAAAAACAGGTAGCTAAAAGGTCAGCCAAATCTTTTTTTTTTTCTTTTTTCTTTTTTAACAGGTTTTTGTATTACTTAATATATATTTTTGCGGCATTTTTTAAATCACAGATATGTCAAACTGAAAAATAACAGACCATTACTAATTTTTTTTTATCTAACTATAAAAACAACTTTTAAAAGCACTTTTTTGATGTATTTTTAAATAGTGTTTTACAATTTTTTTTTTCTTTTTTTGGGGAACTATTAATTGTGCTCATTTAAAATACGAATAATAACCATTGCTGTTCGTCGCACTGCCCATGCTAAGTTCTTGTAACAGGGACAAGGGGTCACTGTTCTTTTTCACTTGTTCAGGAAGAGCTCTGGGTTTTGGAGGAGCACGGAGCGCACTGGCGTACGACATGGTGGGCTTGCTGAGACTGGAAGGCTGGAGGCCCCCGAGGCCCGACCCGTCCCCTCCCCCAGGGTCAGGGGTCGGCTGTTTGCTGGGCATGAGGGGAGGAAACTGTCCAAGGTGCTGGAGAGAGCTGAGTGGGTGGGCTGGTGGCTGACTGGCATCCGTCTTCAGGTGCTCTTCAGATTCGCATGTTGCCTTTGCGGAAGCTGAAGGACAGAGGGGACAGAGGGGGCAGAGAGGAAAAGCTGTCACTAATGATTCCAACAAAATGTACATCACAGCGGAAACTCAATCTGGCAGTGAGCAGTACAGCGGCCGAAGGACAACTGGTGTTGTACTCATGTGTAAATCACTCATTCAAAATATTTCAGAATTCAAAAACAGATGTGCAAACAGCACATTTGGAAGTTACTAAAGTTGCATCTAAAAAATTTTCTGAAAACAGCTCCCTACACAAACATGCTGGCGCTGAATGGACAGTGCAGCCACCCACAAGTTTAGAGAAATTAAAAGCACACCGAGAAAATCAATTCTTTTTTTCATTATCATCTCTTGCACTTTAACATTATCTATCAAGACAGGGCCATGATAAGCTTGTCAACATATAATTTAATAATGCCACTAAACAAAGAGGGAGTCTGCAAAACAACTCCTGAGATGAGCCAGCCTTAAAAATGGATCTGGCAGCTGAGTCTGTGAAAGGGAGGTGGGGGTATGGGGGACTTCCTCAACCGCTGCACCTTTAAAAAAGAGAACTTGCTGACAAAATCGCTTAGCAATTCCACCACTGCCTGTAAACCACATCTTCTGTCTGTTCAACCATCTTTGGTAACAGTTTATCCATTAAGGGTCCTCATGATCTGGACAATGATTATCTGTGTCATTAAGGCTGGTACCAGACACACAGCACTCTGACCCTCCAGCACACACATTAAGGATAACACAGGGTTGGTCCAACAATGTACACCTCAGCTCAGAGGGAACCAGACCGGGTTCAGGTTCAAACCGCTACTATAACCCTGAAGCCAGCAAGGTGCGTGACCCATTCCGTGAAATCCAGTGACCTACCAAAAAGGTCCCGGTGTGGAACCAATGTGCTGGCTCCATTGCACGGAATGTTCTGGAAAGAGGCTGAGCTGCTGTTGCTGGGCCACCGCTCTGCTGGGGAGAAGCTGTATAAGAGGTTGGCGTGGTCCTGCAGGTCCTTGCTTGGTGCCTGGGCTCCCTGGAGCTTGCCTCCCTCATCCGAGTAGAGCTGCGAAGACCCAGGGGAGATCCTCCTTTGGTACAGTGGCCGGCCAGGTCCCCGAGGTTCATACTGCATGTGGTGGTGAAAAAGGGGGAAAAAATAAAATTTTTTTAAAAAAAAAGGTGAGGAGGGGTAGAGTAGTCATTAATCCACGCTTAATCCTTTTACTTAAAAGGAGCATCAAATTTGATAGGTAGGGAAGGAAGAAAGGGATTTTGGTATTTTTTTTTTAAAATAGATAAAGCCAACTTCAAGTCTGAGTCGCATAATTCCCCCATTCTTGTCCCACAGCTAGATCCTGCTCAGCCTGGGTCAGTCCAGCTTTCTGGCTGCCTGCAGCGCCGCAATCAAGGCAAAAATAAGACTGAACACTTTGGCCAACAATGCCCCCTACAATGTGCGCACGAAGGGAATCCCAGTGAGTGGAAATCAGGGACTTCTCAAGCTCCGAGTCACATGGACCAGGATGGAGCCCTGATTGTTCCTGACTCCTGCCAAGACCTTGACCTCTGTCCCCTTCGCACCCAGTGTATCACCGAAATTCAGCAACCATGTTCATGAAAATCCATCTGGCTCAGTGAAGCGTACCTTGGAGAATTTCACACTGGGGTTAAATAAAAATGTACTGCTTCTGAAAAGTTAAATCACTGTTAAAGAGAACATTATTATATTTGCATCACGTGTGTTATCTTGGCATTCACATTAATGCGAATAGTGAAATATTTGCAATAAGCAATGTTTGTTAGTGCTCACTGCTGAGTAATTTACCTTTTGTGAATTTGCAATACTCACCATAAACACAGGAGATCTGTTCTTTTTGGAGCATTTTGAAAACTGCAGTGAACTTGGCCAGAATGACCATGTATAATGGTGCATCTAATAATAATAATAATAATAATAATAATAATAATAATAATCTTTAGGCTGCAAAAAGGCATATCACATTGAGCATCAATCAGATATAATGCCCAAGCACCATGACTACAGGTAAAGGTATCATTGAGATTAGAGTCTTTCACTTACAAGTTTTTCTGTATAGCAGTGAAATTAAACATACTTCACCAAGTGTCAGCCAAATATGAAACTGATGTTTTGCTTCACGAGTAACAGGAGCGAGCATGGTGTAATTTTCAAAGTTAGAGCTTTAACAGTAATTATATCTCTGACTTATAAGATTTCACCTTTTGAGCCGATTTCCAGGAACACACTACACTCTTTAGTAGGGGAGTATCTGTACAGTCCAAAAACACACTTTTTTGATGTTGCTATGCAAAAACTGGTACAAAAGAAGCTTCTATATCATTCCAGATCCAAAAGAGATTGCAGGTGCTTAAAGGTGCTTATAAATTTTGTATAAAACGAGTAAAGCTAGTTTCATTCAAACTACCTTCCGAGTAACAAAAACATAAGAGTACAGGTAAGGTGTCATATTCAAGCCATCCAGAATTCCCGGCAAACCACAGAACTAAGTCCAAGTCCTAAAAGGAAAAAAAGGAGACTGGAAAGTATTATCATTTTTGCTTTGCTGTGTTAAAAAGGAAAGTTGAGCAGGCCTGACTCCTTCCTCACCTAGACAAAGCCATCAGGGATTAACAATTCCCTTCTGTGGTCATGATGCAGGAGGTTGTCTCATAATACAATGCCAATAAACCCCCAAAATCGAGCTAGATAACATTAATGCTGTGTAAAAATTTGAAGTTCATACACTTTTTAAGTCTTTCATCTGGAGCCGCTAAGGGCCTGTTTATTACCTCACCTCAGCGGTGCCAGCCCACGTGGAAGCCCTAAGCAGACCTGCACCCACAGCATCACGCTTGCCACATCCACCCTGTAATAAATGCCAATTCAGCTCGAACTCACAGGATTGCTTCTGCTTCTCAAACAGCATCGATCCCATCAAGCACAAGAGAGGTATCCCCTCACAACTTCAGCAGCTGCATTTATGCTTCTTAGAAATTTTCTTAATCTAAACTTAGCATAGGCCAAAAAAAAGAAAAAAAAAAAAAAAAAAGAAGAAACTGCTGGCAAAGCCTTTTGCAAGTGGAGTTCATTCCAATAAGTGTGAAGCAACATATTTATGTCAAGTGTAGTAGTCACAGAAAAGCAGAGACTTTACTAACATGCCTAAGTAGCAGGTGCATAACATAAATACATACACAGTTTCTTGTATGGTGAGAACTGGAACAGCAGCTAAGCAACAAAACAGTAAATAAAAAGCCCTCGTGCAAAGTTTCTGAAACCCTATACACACTGTGGAGAAGTCCGGAATGGCAGCGTGGACCAAACGGGAATTTCACGCCACGTCCAGCAGATTATTCCATGAAGATATGTGCCTCCTTAGGTGACAGGTGCACCTGGGCGGCACAGCCAGGACTCATCCACCACAGACTGACACAGAACATGGACACACAACCCGATCCAGGAACCTAGTTTTAGTAGATCCCTCCTCCTGCATGCCAAGTGCAGACCTGCAAAAACATACCCTGTACTACAGACAGACCTAAATAATAACCCCATCCTCAGCACATCTGTCAATCAATGAAAAGCTCTTCACTTTATTTCTATGGCCTGCATAAAGAGCAACCTATTAAGAACACAAAATCCAACAATACAATAAATGCAAACATCTATTTTTAAAAATTGTTCTTGAAGAGTGTAAAGAAAAATAAATAATGCATTTAAAACGTCGAGTTTTTCCAATTTGTTCACTTATCATAAGATGAAAGACACCTGTTAAAAGACTTAGTTTCTCTACTTTGCTGAAACAAGGGTCAAGTTTTCTATTACATAAACCTAAATTAAAGCATTCCACACTACTAAGTTACAGCATAAAGAAAGCAGTCACACTTTACCACCCAAATGAATGACCAGCTGAACAAAAGAAGGGATAACCTAACCTTGCTGTTCATGAAACATCTTTTTTTGCTGAGGTCAATTTTAGACCCCAGTTTTCTCACCGTTTCCCCCATCTTGCAAAATGAACACAAAGAGGTACAATACTTTAGTCACTGATACCTACCTCTCCTTGCTTTAGTCCACCTGACATTCCCATGTATTTTGTTAAAAAAAATTTTTTTAAAAAGTGACTGTAAAGCATTTTACACAATCACTATGGCTGAAAATAGTTCATTCTTATTCCAGCCAACAGTAAATACTCTTACTAAAGATTTTAAGGAATTACATACACACTGCTAAAAGTATGTGGACCCCTTCTAATGATTGAGCTGAGGTGTTTGATCCGCACCCATGCAGCATACAAACACATTCTGTACAACTGTGTGCTTCCAACTTTGTGGCCACAGTTTGTGGAGCTTCTTTCCTTCTCCAGCATGACTGTGCCTCCCCATGCACAAAGCAAGCTCCATAAACACATGGTTTGCTCAGGTTGGTGTGGAAGAACTTCAGTGGGTGCACAGAGCCCTGATTTCAACCCCACCAAACATCTTTGCGATGAACTAGAACACCGACTGCGAGTCAGGCCTTCTTGCCTGACTTCAGATGCTCTTGTGGCTGAATGGGCATTTGCAGAGCCCATTCCCAGAGCCACACTCCAAAATCTGGTGGAAAGCCTTCCCAGAAGAGGCTTAATGCCAGTGGGCTTGAAATGGGATGTTCACATATGGGTGTGATGCTCAGGTGTTCACATACTTTTGGTCATACAATGTATTTCTTTGCATAACACTCATTGCGTATGAGGCTTAGACACAAATTAATGGTGCTTCAATTAGTATGAAAGCAATTTGCTTAAAACGTTTAGAAACCATTTGAGGAAAAAATGGACAGAAGCTGTGGTAATCAATAATGTGATGCTTGATCTCAGGCTTGAGCTTCTCTGTGCTGTTTTAAATTCTGGCTGTTCAGAAATTCCATCTAATGCATTCCCTTCATTAATTCCCCCAACCTTCATTTTAATGTAAATCTGTAAACCTGACAGAATGAGTTCTAAACCAGCAAGGCCCTAATTCCACACGAGCAAACACAGTGGAAGATCACAGCACAACACCCTAATCTTCATGTCCTTTTCACAAACTCAGTAGGAGGTTCAATTTTGTGTAGCTACCCATAGCATTTGAATCATCCCCTGAACCACAGCCTCCTTGCACCCTCCTCCATCATTCAAACTGTTATTGTATTGCACTTAGGTTTGACACATGGGATGTCTTCACAACAGACGCTTTCCTTTTCGTTATATGTGAGCACTGCCAGGAAACAATGCTGCTTTTAATCATAACTGAGGTTATTTCAAACCGAAAACAATGTAAGGAAACTTTGCTGATCTCCAGTTTTGTTGCTTATACTCATACAATCAGAAATAAAGACAAATATACTGCAATTTCCCCTTGCTCTTTGAAAACTGGACAGCACTCCATGAAATCCTGCTTACCTATAATTGGTCTTCTGCAAGGAGGCCAAGCAAACCTGCTTTGCTAATTTAGAAGGATGACGATAACTGACAGAAAAGCTCCTTACCATTACAGCCAGTGTGCAAGCCCTGTCTCTGGGAAATGGATGTGGTGCTCAGCCTCACCTCATCTAATCCATGAAGGGAGTTGGAGCTCATGGTCCGGGGAGAGACGGGGTGATAGGGCTCTATTGCCGGGGGCTGGGCTTGCTGCTGCTGCTGATGCTGCTGCTGCTGCTGCTGCTGCTTCTGCTGCTGGTGCAACTGCATTAAGTGCACCTGCTCCTGTCGGTGAGCTGTGGTAGACAGGTTGAATGGGAAGCCCTGGCCCAGCATGTGGTTCTGGGGCAAGCCAGCATGAGTCCACTGACCCTCAGAGAGGAGGTACTTCACTGAAGGAGGAGTGGAGTGTCCGGGGAGATGGGTGAATGGGGTGTTGTACTGGACCTGCTGGAACGCTTGGCTGTTGAGCATCTCCAAGTCACGGCCAGTGTCAGTGTACGGCCCCGGGAATGGCCCGCCGTGGCCCGTACCAGTGGAGGGAGAGGGGAGGTCCCCGGGGTTGCGGGACTGTACCTGCCGGTACTGCAGTAGCCGTGATTGAGGGGGAGGCATCTCTGGGGCATCCCTGTGCTCAGCCTGCTCTTGACTGCCCATGTCTCGCAGCAGGTCAGGAAACCTACCAAAGAGAAAAGCCACATTATCTTCTAACCTCTACTTGAGACAACATCCCACACACAACACTAGACAAAAACACAAGCAAAACATGAAACAGACATGGCTATCAAGCCTAAATGTAGTAGAAGTTACCTAGGGAAAGAGGGTCCAGCCTCGTCGTCGATTCCTGTGCCTAGCCGCCAGGCCCCAGTGCGTAGCAGCTGTGGGGGAAAGCGCAAGCCAGGCTGAGCCAGTAGGGGAAAGGTCATTCCACTTGGGAGGAAGTGGCTGTGCTCACCCCACTGGCTAAGCCGTGCCTGCTGGGCCAGGGCCTCCAGAGTCGTCTGCCCCTGTGCATCTGAGACCAAAGAAGTTTTCAGTTATGGAGCCACACACACCTCCACCTGTCTTTTTTTTTTTTTTTTTAACAATCAAACACTCTTGGCAAAATCAGCTCTCACATGGATGTGGAGCAGACATGGGCATTTGGAGTTAAACAAGTGAACCCCGTAAGAGTGTGCCCACCCCCCTCAGGGAAAAACAGAAAGGGAAAATGCAATACACACCAAGGCTTTCTCCCAGAACAGCCTCCTGGTTTTCTTCACCAAAACTACTGATGTGAGAAGGTTGCTGTGTGGCAGGGTGATGGGCCAGGGGTCCCATTTGTGGGGGTGCAGGCCTCAGGGAACTGTTCACCTCCTCTGGCAGTGCCTCTGGGCTGGGGGAACGCAGGCTCCTTTGGGGGAGTGTGGCATTGAAGAAGGATGGGCCATGGGCCACTGGAAAAGCAGGTGACAGCTGCTGCTGCTGAGGCGGTGGTTGGGACTGGAGCTGGTGCACATGGGCAGGGTGCTGGGAGAGCAGACTGCTTGGTGGGGGCTGCTGTGGGACCCTGTAGGGAAGGCGGGGCAGGGGGTACTGGTGCGGAAATTGCCTATTGTTGGGGTGGGTGGGGAAAGCAGTACCAGGAGGAGCCAGGTGGAAGTTGAGGGGTCTTTGACTAATATTGTCCTTGCGATGAAGCCGTATATTTGGGAAGCCCAAACCATCCTGGGAATCTGGGCTCCTATTTAGACCTTGATCTGATTCTCCCTGGGGGAACACATATATTCAGAATAAACAAAATCAATCAGAGTACTTGAATGTATTAAAAATAACACGTTTTTTTTATAAAACCTTTTCTGAAGACATCAAATGAAAATGTATAGAAAACCAGAGAGAAAACAAGAACCTACCTGTTTGTCTTTCATATCTGAAGGTTTTCTCTCTGGTGTCTGCAGTCGGTTCTGATCTAGCTTCACAATTCCATCTAGTTTCCCTGAAATAGTTAAATGATAATTACAAATCCAGACAACTTCCTTCAGTATCAAAAGAATTTTTAGCATTGTAGACCACCTAGTAGTCTTCCAAAGACCTACCATTCCTGCAAATGTCAGGCTGCAACTCCTTGTCGGGACTGGGCTGTGGACACAGGCCTAGGGGTGAGGGCTGGCTCACACCGTAGGGTACAGGAGAGCCGCGGTTGTGGGTCTGTAGCATACTGTAGGCTACGGCTGCCTGGTGGCTCATGATGCGTGGATCCAGGGCGAAGCGGTTCTGGTACCCTGGCCACGGTAGCTGCACATAGCACAGGTATAAGGTTCAGTCTCAGTACTCACACTAGACAGATAACTAACAAGGAGTTGGGTAGAGTTGGCTTGTCTGTACCTGGCAAGTACATGCAGAAAAAGTCATGACTCCCAGTATACACAGAGACCTTCCGCACTCTATATCTAGACTGCCTAGCCAAAAAAAAAAAAAAGTTATATGCCCAAAAAATGAGGTCAACTGACTACCTGAATATACTGAATGACCAGGTTTTTCCATCAATGGATCATCTTCCCTGATGGCACGGGCATATTCCAGGGTGACAATGCCAGGATTCATCGGGCTCAAATTGTGAAAGAGTGCTTCAGGGAGCATGAGAAATCATTTTCACACATGGATTGGCCACCACAGACTCCCAACCTTAACCCCATCGAGAATCTTTGGGATGTGATAGAGAAGATTTTACGCAGCGGTCCGACTCTCCCATCATCAATACAAGATCTTGGCGAAAAATTAATGCAACTCTAGACAGAAATAAATGTTGTCATTTAGGTAAATATGCAAATATCGAAATGATGCCACGGCCAATGCATGCCGTAATCAGTCCAACAAAATATTAGTGTGTGACTTTTTTTTGGCCAGGCAGTGTAAATCATAATTACAACCAGGAAATCATACAAATTTGAGAATTTAAATTTAAAAATGAAATAGCAACAGACAGTAGTATGTAAAAAGTAAAAAAAAAAATAACAAAAGAGCCACGGTGTAAGAGAGTTTTTAAATATGTTTATGTATGTACAGAATGATTCATGTGAAAAATAAGCAAAGACACAGGCCATTATACAACCCTAATCCTATGTGTGCTGAGAATGCTCACACTGGTGTAAAGACATGTGCATAAATTATACACATCAAAAGAGATAACAGCTGAACTCTGGTAAAAACCAGGATACAGAGTACATCATCCGGCCCAGGACTGGAAACAGCTGAGAAAAAGAGAGAACAAATACAAAAAGTGCACACTTACAGGTAAAGGCATGGGCATGACCATGTTCCCCCCGTAGACTGCTGGCACATACAAAATGCTGGCCCCTGTGTGAGGGTCTATCCTCTGTACTGGGCTTGGAGATTTGCCCATTGCCTGGTTGGCTCCCAGGGGTGGTGTGAAAGCCCGAATGGGGTTTCCCATTAGCACAGCCGGGTTGGGTTGAACTACAGTAGGATGGAAAATAAGCATTCACCAGAGGTATCACTTGACTCAGGATAGACTGTGTTAATGCTGCCAGGTTAGGAGACCTAAAGGTGACATCAGGATGGCTCTGGGGGCTATCGCACAATGTGCTCGACGTGGTCATTTGATGCAGGACTGTAAGGGCTCCTGCTGTGCAAGGAGGCCGTGTGCACCTGTATACTCCCACTCCGTCTCTCTCTGAGCATGAGCAAAGCAACACCCCCCAAAATGGACTTATCTGACACCATATAGAAACAAATGGATACAGAGAAACTGCCCACAAAGGTGTGTTTCAGGGGAAAAAGAGCAAGTTGCTTTTTAAATGTGTGTGCCTCACTGCCAAAACAAAGGATGCACTCAACCCTTAAAACTGCTGTGTGTATCGAGACTTAAAGCAAACTGCTGTGTCTCTATCAGCACATTAAATGAATATGAAACATTGTTCTAGAAGAGAACGGTACTTAAGGCCTTTGATAGTACACAGCTGTCTAACAAAGTGAATTTAGCCATATGTTGCGGTGAAATGAAACAAACATTTTATAAAACAAATCTGGAGGAGCACACTCCAAAGCTTAGTGCTAGTTTCCCCTCTAAAGGGCCAATGGCTTCAAAAGGATGGCGGAGGAGTGATGACATGAGGTGCAAGGAGGCCTACATCCTCTGCATTTACTTTGAAAACTTGAGATGCTTTGTATCCAGTTTCCCTCTAAAGCTTAAATCAAAGTTACTTCTATATACTTCAGTGAGACCAGGAATGTAGAGCCTCATGATACAACTCACCAAATCCCTCTGGTGGAAAGTGCTCCGCTTGGCCTGCATGCTGCCCTTTGCCCTGGAAGAAGAACAAGAGCACAGCAATGCTTCAGTGGACCGACCACGCGGCAGAGGGGCAAACGGCACAGTCCTCAGCGCGCTGTCCCAAGCGTGGCCACGGCTACAAGAATAGAGTTTCCTGGACAGGGTCAGGTAATGGTCAGGACATGAAATGTTGTCTTTACCATGTTTGCAGACATGTGGAGAACACCAGTAGAGCCAAGTAACAAGCATCCCATATGAAAGCTGTGATCAACACTAGCGTTCACACCCGGCGTGTGCACAACCGAATCAATTGGTTAAGTGCTGTACAGAGATTGCTGTACAGAGGGTGTCTTCAGTTGCCTTAACATAAACATCTCGGCTGGCAAAACACATTAGGCAAAATTGTTATTCGCACAGAACACAGCATGTCATTGGTTTGGCTGTAGAGTGTCTGGGCACTGTGGGCTGGGGGAAAAAAAGGGGGGAACAGATTTTTCACAGAGATTAGAAATTGCTTTAATAGCCCAATCAACATGACTTATAGCACAGATGAGTTTAAATCTGTTAATTCCGATATTATCCATTTATATTCTCCTCTGATTCCTTATTTCTTGCAAATGGCTTAATTGCCATTTATGTCTCATAAAAATTCAAAACATTTTTTTGAAACAGCCTAAAGCATCTGTTAAGAGACTACATTAGACAGAGTGTCATCCTACCACTTTTTCTCTCAGCAAGGGGAAAATAAGAAAAATAAAGGCGCAATGTGTTCTTTGTTATTTGGCCAACAAAGACCTTATTTCACAGGCACACAATGCAAATGGATTGGTTTAATCTCTCCTGAGCCACACCGCGACACACTGCGTTCTGTGATTTACAGTGTTAATACGTACACTCTTAATCCCTCTAAATGAGATCAGCATTTAGTTTCAACTTAATGAGTGTGAAATCAATCAAATGGAGGCCAATGGCACAGTAACAAGTTAATACGATGATATGTTTTCATATATTTGTTAGTTTTACCCAAGGTCGTTTTGCAAGGTTCATCTTTGGTCAATTTACAGTCGGGTTATGGTTACAATCCACAGAGAATGCAACTTTTTCATCAATTAGTTACCATTCAATGTTGCAAATTAAAAAATACTACTTTAAAAATATTTGGTTTAATGTAAATAAGTCTCCAAATTTGCAACCATACTGGCATACAGAAATGTTGAACACCTGCATTATAATTATATAACCCAAACAGGTAACCTCTGTCTACATACTTTAAACCCTTTATTTACGCACTTAATTCCTTCCTGAAAATGCTGTGCATATCGAAATTGAATATACTGGGACCCCATTTTCCCTTATTTTAAAAGGGGGAGAAATTATCTGTTCTCACCCCATCCAAAAACGTGAAAATATCACTAAACCACCTTGCAGCATGCATAGCACCATCCAACTCAGCAGTCACCCTGTGTAGCACAGCACTGCTTAGTTGTGCAGGAACCTTGTTGCATAGCACAAAATTGCCCATACAGTCTGAATGTGAGCATGACTGCCCCGTGAAGAGCTGTCTCATAACCTATGGTTCCAGGATAAGCTCAGACCACTGCAAATCTCAATTGGACAAGTAATTATCAATAATATATGACACAATGATATACTGGATGAATGGATAAAGTTCGTTTGGCATAAACTGCTGTATGTTCACTTTTCTAATATGTTCTAGGGTGATAATGTCAAGCTTATCATCATTCATGTCTATTCATGCCTTTGTAAAAGGGAATTCACAGAAAGTTTGCCAGATACAAAGCACCCTATAAATGGAGTACAATAAGTGTTTATTAGTTAAAATCATAGCAAGGGTTCCGCTTATTAACACCCTGCTCCTCATACCAACACGCTGAAACCAAAGCACAGTGCCACCGTACATAAAAGGAGGAAGAAAAATGACTGTTTTCCTCCCAACAGTCCTTTGGTCAGCTTGTCTTAATTAAAGCAGCTTGATACCCGGCGCAGAAAGAGGAGGTGGGGAGCCGCACCAAGAAATTTGCCGTGACTTTTTCTTGCAGGAAGCAGTTAATGAGGACTGGCTAGAGCGAAGAAGCACCCCCACCCCCCAAAACCCATACTCTACATTTCATCCATTCACAAATGCACTGACTACCAAATCCTGTTAGGCCAGAAAAGTGCTGTGTTTAAACAAAGCAAGCTCTTACAGAGAAAAAACAAAACATTTTCTGATTCTTCCTGACAGTGATTTAGAGTTGCTTCCTTAAGATGTTCTGACAGGCTGAGGAACAGCAATGGTTTCCAACCACGCCTGTTATGTTATACAGGAAATAGAAAGCAGACAACCGCCTTGTTTAACAACTTTTTACGATAATTAATGTAAAGCAAAGGAAAAAAAATAATCCTTCTCATATTTATAAAAAAATTTATTTTTTTCTTTTATAGCACTCTACCTAAAAGTGCTAACCAGAAGGGGGCAGAATTAATTACTTATGCGAAGCACCCTGAGGAAAAAGAGGGGGCCTTGAGAAGCAGCAGTAAGTGCAACCAGTAAGACACTCAACTGCTGCAAGGAAATCAAACTGTATTAAAAAGCGAGCGGGCGAGCATACAATAATTCACTTTGGAGTTCTTCCCCGATCAAAGCCACGGATGCCTCTTTCTGACAATATTTACCAGACACCCATTTAATTTGACATTTCCCCCCTTTGAAATCCTCCCACGATGCGATCATGGTAGGGAGAGAGATTATCCTCTGAACGCACAGCATGGCTTCATAGATTAATTGAGATGTTTAGAGAGTCAACTCTGCTGTTTTGTTAAGAAACCGTGCGTTCCCTGTGTACATGTGGAAGGGCTTCGGACACAAAAAGCACAGGCAAATGATGATAATATCAATAGATGACTCATGCAGAAGCTGCTGCGTGGACTCTAGACGCATTTCTACTAGTTCAACCGTGCCATTTATTTTTGCACAGGCACTATAGATGAGAATTAACATGTGTATTAAACATAGGAAAATACCAACTGATACTTAAGAGTGCATTCCACAGAAACTTTTTTAAAATAACTGACAACATCTTACATTTACTGTAGGTCAAAAGTTGACTCATCCTTCACTGTCCTTCTTGGCTGGAGAGCCTAAAGTACTGTACTTTTGGGTCACTGTCATATTGAAGAATGAAGATTGCCCAAGCTTAAACCTGATGAATTAGCATGGATCTGAATTATGCTATGACAGTAAAGTTGTTTGGGAGAACTATAGACCTGGTAAGCATCACCAATTGTGTCACCTGCACAGCAACCTCAGAACACGACACTGCTACCGCCACACCAAACAGTAGGAAGGAGCCACACATGCACAACTCGTGCACTCATCCTTTTACATGTTCTTAGCAATTGGACCTAAGCATTTCAATTTTTGACTCATCTGTTTGTGAGAGTAACTTCCACTCTTTGTTTTTTTTTTTGCTTGGGGAAGTGCGGTTTAACGCAAGTGCATAAACTTTTCACTGGTGTTAAACGTGTAAAAGTGCATTACAACACTTGAAAACCACTGCCTCCTCAAAGAAAATGAGAACAATCCCATTCACTGGAGTTAATGTCTCCAAAAGCCTTCAGTCTACTTTTGTAGAGACACAATTTGCAGTACCTTATGCTGCAGTTTAGGAGCTTTGCAGGGAGTCATCTCCCAACTCTGAGACTGGAGCACATCAGGACAACCCATCATTGTGAGCGCCTGGTCGGCTCATACGGGTCTCATTGCAGTTGATGCCTTCAGAAAAACTGCTAATAAGTGGTGGCACACAGTCAGCAACTACAGCCCCTGGTAAAATTTCTCAAAGTCGTTTCATTGCATTATTTTCCCTCATGTTCTTCCGAGATTATTCATTCCTAGAGGTTACATCACAAAAACACCACCCATGACCAGCTGAATGTTTTCTGAAGATCCTGAAGAGCCTAGCAAACAGGTAGTTTGACTAAAACTTTCACCCTTCAAGCTTTAGATATAACCAGTCATTATTATCAGTCACATGAAAAGGGATAGATTTCAAAGGTCATGCTGGGGGGGGGGGGTATTTTGACTGGTTACTATGGCAGCAGTGTGTTGCAGCTCTGCTTGTGCTTGTTTGCTAAACTTCCCCTCATCTGTTTACAAAGTGCTCAGGGGAGAAGCACTGCAGGCCCATAGATGAAAAAGAGATATGTGTGTTTGTGTGTGTGCGCATGTGTTGCTCTGCCTGCATTATTCATACAGAGAAGCACACAGAACATCTCATATCACGCTGCCCAAAAACTAATTTCAGAGGGAAGGGAGCGAAGGCGATATCCACTGGCCGCATTCTGAGTGCTCTGCAGCAAACACTGTGTTCAAAGCGAATCTTGTTAAAACCTGGGTGGGTGTTTCACCGGTGTTTGGCAGCTGCTCTGTTCTTGACCTTTACAAAGACTTAGGCAGAGAATCACTTTCACTCCATCTTGTTATAAACACTGATTTAAGATAGAGGAATTTTGTAATTTGCTGTATTTGAAAAACATGACTTAAGGTTTTAAGTCAAATCTTCCAAGAGGTTTGCTTTCAAATGGCTTTGTGGACTGCTAGCAGTGTCAATGCAGGAGTAGAGATTGAGCTTGAAAAACACCCCCCTCCCGGACCAACTTACCTTGGGGGGAGACTGCTGTTGCTGTGGCTGTTTGGTGGGACCTGGTGGGGGCTGAGGTCGAAGGGCCCTGGGGACAAACTCAGGGGCAAGGGGATTGAGCACATAGGTCTTCTTCAGCTCCAGGGCTTCCAGCTGAGCCTTGATTTGCTGGTAGGTGATGCCATGCAAGCTGCTGTTCTCGTGGCAGATGGTGATGAACTTCTCCCAGAATTTCCTGTGCAGTGACACACAATGCATGCCACAATAAACAACACTTCCTCCAGTACAGCCAGAGTGACAAAGGGAAACTCAAGTGGCATCCACAAACACAAATACTAATTTTGGTAAATGATAGCTTCATCTTGGGTAAATTCCCTCCTCAAAAGTGTCACTGCCTATCATAATAGTGTACAATAGGGGAAATTGTACAAAGTACTGACCCAAAACTGGTCCAGCAAAAAATAAATAATTTCAAGCAGTTTTATGTACAAATATAGTGCCATTAAATCACTTTAAAGAACCATGTCAGTTCAATGAACAGACAGACAAGCAAACAAATAAAAACACCAAAAAAATATGAAAAGAAGGTTGTGTAGTATAAACTTGTGAACAGTTGAATACTTTAATTAAAATGTAATGGCTGACATTTGACTAAAAGACAAGGCTTTTTTAGATTTCATTTTCTCCATTTTTAATGCAACCATATGTATTTGTGTTCCACTGACTCCAAAAATAAAATCCAAATATCACTGTTATGAAACAATGTGTGTCATCACAATGATTAAGACAAGAGTAATGGGAATAATTGCACAGTTAAACTAACAACTGCTTGTATTTGACAAACTGGGTAGGGCAAATTCTAGGATGATGTGACCATCTACACCCACGTGTCAATTTAAATTGCTACCATCCCTTTAAGGGGTGGAATCAGCTCCACAGTACATGAATGAGACACAAAAGAGGAAAGCAGAACAAGGGGCACAAGGCTGCCGACGTGCGCTTTTCTGCAGAAAATACCACAGGATTGGAGGTTAATGGTAACCCACGGACGCTTGAACAAAGAGCCACTGACCAAAAAACAAACAAACAAAAAAAAAAAAAACTTAATGTTACAGAGGACCGCCGGTCTGTAATTCAAAGCATCACACTTCTTAAAAAGGACATGTTTTTAAACAGTAATTTCATCTTTTTCAGATATTGCTGTCAAAAAAGTGCAAAATAAAGGCAATGTCCCTGCTACTGTAATGCAAGCTATCAATATAAACTTAATTATTGAGGCACTGAACAGCAGTGGTTTCATCTCTGTGTGAGGCGATCATACAACAGGCAGCCTGCTATTAAGACAGAATACACCAGTAGGAGTGCCTACTATTAGTCCAGCATTACAGCCTCTGCACCGATATAGGAAATTAGACTGAGAGCAGTGCATGGCTACTCCAGTGACATTTGCAGTCTCCTCTTATTGTCCAGTAACAGATCTGTAGTGACTTGTAAAGTCTACTTATATTATTGGGTTCCTGTTACTTAACAAGCCTTTGCTAAAGTGGACCGAGCATTGACTGACTGACCCCATCGCTCTAAATTACATCTTTACAGCACTATTACTCTTACCGAAATCCAAACCCAGAAAAACCTTATTACACTTTAGCCCTTTAATGTCAAAGTATTAAAAGAAAAACTAGATGGTTCTCTGATTTTTTTTCCAATCACAGGTGGAAACAAGAACAATGTAACATAATGGAAGATCACCAGTGGGGATGGGGAGTGAAAGTCGCCTTTCACCACCAGATTGTAACCAGGACTGCAGCTCTGATGCCAAGGTTCAGAATGCAATGTGTGAGGACTTCAGACAATAACACTGAGCCACCTGCATGCTCCCCTGGGGTGTAAGCTGGGTATCTGAGTCTGTGGGGTGGGAGGAACAGTTATCCTCTCTTCTTTACAGGAGACCATTTCTTAAAGCAAAATATGTTTTGCCCCTCCTCCATCATCGGGTTCCTCCGGCCCTTGCGCTCCAGCCTGCGTGCTCCAGCCTACGCGCTCCAGCCTGCTTTTTAAAAGGCGACCGTTTGATCTGGGAGCACACGCCGCAGGAACGCATCCTCACAACCCTTCCTCCCAAATTACCCGCACTCATTTAATTGGCAGCTCTTTGGGTGACATTTCCAAACGGCTGCAGTCGGCCGGGCGTGATTGGTTGTTGCGAGGCAGTTTCCATGGTGACCGGAGAGCTGCAGCTGGGGCTGGCGAGCACCAAGAGGGATGTGATGACTGCGGCACAACCTTTGGCATGGGGAGGACCGTTTTTCTGTCCCCCCCTTCTCATTGTCAGAATTGGGACACTGGAAAGGCCAGAGTTTATCTTTCAGTGTCTCTTCAAGCTGGTCACTTCCCTCATGTATTTTCCGAATATCACAGTACTGAAGGACGGCCACCATGAGCCACACGTTTCAGACAAGCTCATTTAGATGCAGCTGAAAGCAGCAAAATTCAGAAATTCCAGGCTTTCTTACTCCGATGCAACTGCTGAGAGTGTTTATCAAGGAAATCTCTGGATTTTACAATGAGACAGAAACTCCCTATCATAGTGCCAGAGTGCCAGGGCTTTGCTGAGAAGCAATGAAGACCAGCTGGTGTCTTCTCTGCAGCACACTGTGATCAATGTACCCATCCATAGCAAAGCTTACAGAAACCCAGTGACCAAGAGCAGCCATAGTGGCAGGAGTGACAGCAAGCCTGAACGGCAGTTTCCCAAACAGAAGATTAAAATCTTTTATGAAAAGAAGTTTGAAAAATAAAGAACCCAAACAACACAGCCAGTACGACTCCCTGACATGTTACAGAGGAAATAAGAGACAATGAGACACAAACATATGCAGGTGTTGGAACACAATAGGGACACCCCTTGGTGGTGGTTCATGGGGGGGGGGGGTGACTAAGCTCCCTAACCACCAAAGATCATAAAGTACGAAACATAAACCTCCCAATAACTGCTTCGTCTTGGGCTCAAGACCTTGTTCAAAAAAAATATATATATATACCCACACCCATCCGCCTGAGCCGTGCCATACCGAGGAGACAGACCTCCTAAGAAGCAGCCCAAAGGAGATAAAGGAGGACATTATGAGTCAAGGCTCAGGGGGCTACACTTCAGGGGTAAAGAAGAAAGGACTTAACGGGGTGATAGAGGGGCTGACTGGATTCACCTCAGAGGGCATCAAACTGAAGAAATGAATCAACAGATCTGGAAATCTGCAATATTATCCACACACAAACTTTAAAAATACGATCACTTCTCTTTTTCAAGACAAAAAAGGATAAACTTGCCATTAAGGTAAGCCTGTACACCATTCCTTCAATCATATGTTTAAGCTGGGCAGCAGTGTGATCCTTTATTATTTATGGCAGCTGGGCAGGATGAGAAAATTTTCTACCTAATCACTGAACTATAACTCCAAGAGTAAAGGATGATGTTTTCAGTGAAGAAAGGATATTAATGTTGTCCAAGGATACAGACAGTGCAACTGTGGGAGCCCCAAAAAGACATAATAGCACTTACCTGCATCTGCCCACAGAGCAGAGAGCTATAGGGTCGCCGACCACGGCCACCAGGGACTGAGCACGTGTGATGGCTGTGTTGAGCAGCTTGTAGTTGGACAGGAAGCCGTAGTCCAGGTCTTCTGTGGAGTCCTCCACGAGCTGCTCCTTGCGCTTGATGGCCGTCTGCTTGTGCTTGCAGGTGTGGCGGGTTCGTACTGTACTCAGGAACAGGACCCGGAACTGCTTACCTGCAGGACATTCCCCAACAGGGAGAGAGTAAGCAACTCTGGAAAAATGTACAGCATTGTGAACGTATGGCACTCAACCATCTGAGACACTGCAAACTCAGACTGCTGCTCTAAGATGCAAAACATCCTTGAGTAGTTTGCTTTTAATTCCTTCTTCCTTTTCTCATATTTCCCTAACCACCCTGCCTTTGACCTTTCCCTAGCTGGTACATTTCCTGCAGATAATGCTATTAAAAAAAGTTATATTTTGAATGGCTGTCAGAGCAAAGACTGCAGTTATCTAAAAAAGTGGTGTGAACCGTAAACTTATCCCACCCAAAGCATGTACATGCACACGTTCACACATGCAAGATTTAATACATCAACCCTTAGTTTTTTTTAGTTAATATCTAATTATCTCCTTAAGCGGGCAAATTTCTGATGTACCATACATGGTAACAGCTTATTTTCTTTAGAGGAATCGAGAGGATGGCAGCTGTCAATAATTATACAGCTAATGAATCCACAACATTTGCATTTGTATTTTTAGAACACCTTCATCAGAGGGTGTGAATGACAAGTAAGGAACAGATCAAGGCCACTGGCCCAGGGTCACCGCAATCGTGTTGGCGCTCACCTTGCACATTGAGCACCCTTTCCACGCTGACATCGGACAGTCTCTTCTTCCGCAGCTCAGCGCGGATCCTAAACACCTGGTCAGCATAAGGTGACACAACACCGATGCTGCCCTCATCCAGCTTCCCCCAGGCAACCGGCCATTTCCTCCTCATCTCCTCCACCCGTTCCACGATCTCAAAGACCTGCGAAGGAGGCCTCGCTTACGGATGCTGACCTTCTCAATAACTCATGAGATCTTTGTCCATGAGGCATTTCAAATAGCATTTGGACCCCATCAAATGCACCCTTGAGAACAAAGTCAATGCTGATCATAAACTTAAGAAAAGGGCCCTTAATGAATGGCTCTTATAAGGGTACCTTTTTGATTTAATTATTCATCAGAAGCAAATGTTGAAAAAGCAAGGCTTCATAATGGCACTCTCCTAGAAGGACAGGAATTTAGCTGTCCTAGACCTCAGTGGCAAGATACTAGTAAGATAAGCAAATGAAACGCTAGCAGATTTCTTAAACAACATTCTTGACTATGGTTCCTGGAATAGATGGGCCCTATGGTAACAAGGCTGGACGGGTACCTCTGCATTGTTGTAGTAGGCAGTGCTGTTCTTCTCCTGCACATCCTCCCCCCTGGCTGTGAAGAAGGTCAGGGGGTAGAAGTCCTTATGGGCAGGCTGCTTCCCACTGGCCATCAGCTTCCCATCGTAGAACAGCTCTGATGTATAGCTGGGGATGGGGGATGGGGAATACTCAGCTTTGCCGCTCCTCAAAGGTCACATCTGCTCCCCACACATTGCTCCAAAATAAGTTGTATTATCCACATAAACAAGCCTATTTAAACTGCATCCTATTAGTATGCTGGGAAGCTTGCAAAGGGTGATTTTATACCACTAAAAACTACAAAGTAAATTTATTCTCCAACAAGACAACCATGCTATAAATAAAAATAAATTAAAATATTACACTAAAAGCAGAAAGACTTGAGTCATTGAGAATGCATTTAAATTTTTTCCCCCTTAATGGGTGTACTCTACCTGTTAGAGAATGATTTCTACGTCACTGAGCCTTGTCCTGATATCCACCCCAAAACCCAGAGCAGAGACTAGCCATAAACAACGACAAGAGTGATGTGCTATTATACACAGCACACTAATACTTTCGCTTCACCAGGGCGTCTAACAATTTCCCCATGATGGCGGTTATTGCATCAGAACAAGCTGATTTAGTATGAAAAGCTTTTAGCATCTCGTCACGGCCTGCCTGGCTGGATCCTTTTTCAATGGCCTATACAAAATACAGCAGACTCCTGGGACTGAAGAAGAGTTTCTAAACATTCGGTTAATTTAGTGTTAATAGCCATAATGCCTCAGATGGGTGTTTCATACAAGCTGTTCTAGAGTCAGTCAGGGGAATGTGCTGAAAAGAACGCAAAATAAAACCAATCCCCTTCCCCAGGAAAGACAGACTTTCTGACAGTCTTTTCACAGAAAAATGGGAAGTTAATTTATCAGAATATAGAAAAATCTGTTGATGGGTAATAGATATGCAGATTTTATGTAAAAAGAATCAAGACAAACAGATGCTCTGTGTGTGCCTTTTTTTAAACTAAAAGACTGTACCACACAGACTTTGTATTAATTACCATTTAGATACTTCAGCAGATAAATGAAGGTCAATGTGCATTTTTTTAATGTGACTTCCAAAAACTTGAGAAGTTTGGGAAGAGTGTTGCTCGTGGTCACAAAGTTGAACAAGAGCAGTGAGGGAACAGCTCAGCAGTTATAAAAAAAAAAAAAAGTGGATGAATACAGGCAGTCAAGGCCTTCAGTCCCTCAGTGGTCATGTGGATCCTGGTGGAACAGAGCTTACCTGAACAGGGTTGAGCCCATACCTGATAATGGCTTCATGAGAACGGTAGTTCTCACACAGCAGTATCCTGCAGGGGTACTCGATGGGATAGTGCTCATACAGGCGGTCCAGCAGTGACACATGCAGGTTCCGCTCTCGGGCAAACTCGCTGTACACAAATGGGCTGAGCTGGAGGACACAGAGAAGAGTGGCGTTATCAGTGAGGGCTTCTCACAGCGTTTTACAATCCCAATGTTTGAAGTCATACATGGCACCGACAATGCAGGGTGCCTCAACAAGCCCAAAAGCAAGCCAAGTTAAAAATCCTAATCCAAAGTATGTGGTAGTATGTGTTAGGCCAAATTAAAACTACAAAACAGTATTACAGGTGTATATGTGTGGAAGAAACCCCCAGTGAGAGCATTTCTCAACAATGACACAGATAAATCCATTTCAACAAGATGGCTTGTTACAGTCCTAAACACAAGGATGATCATCCAAATAATCCAACAACTTCAGTCTACAACTATTTTTTGTTTGTACATAATGACCTCTAAACTGCCATTTACTTACAATTTTTTTTTTTTACTATTTACGTCTTTTAAATATTTCCATGTACCACAGTGCAACAGGAATATGCTGTTCTTGACGTCATCTTGATTTTTTTTTAATGGAAGAAAGTAATAAATACAGATATTTCTATGCCTGATCACCACCCAGATTACACAAACTTTACTATCATGCTCCATTCTTGCCTTTTTACTCCACTGGCATTTACTGATAATACCCTGAAAAATACAAGAAGCGCAATCTCTTCTAATCAGAGACTGTGGGTTCATCTTCTCCTTTCTTGAGAAAGCTACTCATCCCTGGAGAGAGTTCAAACACCCTGTGCCCTTTAACACGGTCCTGGTGCTGTTAACTCTAATCAATAGGAAGCACAGGCTCCATTCACCAATGCTGGCCCGGCGATTCGACAGCAAAGGAACGGCACATCCAATAACCAGGAGTAAAGTGACGGACAGATAGAGCGGTGAAGGCTGTATAATCCCTGGCAACAGGCGTGCCGGAGACAGACAATAAGTGCTAGATTAGGAGGCTTGGAAAGAGGCAGCTGAGAAAAGCCCTGCTAGGGGATTTAAATGGAAAGTGCTTTTCGTTTGTGAAGACTTCATTCCAAATCGGAAAAAAAAAAAAAAACAGGCAGAAAACAGAGCCATTATCGGATTTGAAATTCCTGGAATTTTCTTTGAGGGTCTGCTAAGGACCACATCCCGTCAGTTACCGGTAATTAAACAGTGTCCAGTCAGGCTACACAGTCCCGTTTGTGCAGCTGACATGCAACAGCCTGTCTGTTTAAACCAGGCAGGATGTGGTGTTTTAACTTGGCCAGTATTCTTTGACCCTCATCTGAAGCCAGAACCATGTTTCACTGCTACAGAGCTGGCGTCTGTGTAATGGCTAAATGCACCAGGACTTAAACATACCTCAGTTACACAAACACTGCACAAACCTTAGACAGACAAATCACTGCAAAAAATGCAGTGCAAAAAAGTAAGTAAAAATACAAACACTAGTATCAATTTGAAACTCATCTGAACTGTTGATTTATAGCTGAGATCAAGACAACAAACTCATAACCCAGCAATCTTACTCACTAGTGAACAAAAGCCTATGTACATAGACTGGAATTCAAATTCATGACCCCACACTCTGACTAATGGAGTGAAAAATGTCTTTCTTTAGCCACTCTACAGGAATTTTAAAACATTTTACCTGCATGTGGTCTCCTGCCAGAACAATCCGAGTGTTTTTGCTGGCCAAAGCAAAAGGCATGATGGTCTCACACTCCATGGCCTGAGCAGCTTCATCCAGCAGAATGTGGGTGAAGATGCCTGGACATGGAAAAAAAAGAAGGTTTCAGATTGAAGGAGAGACACATGTATCGAAGAATAATTTAAGGAAGCTTAGGATTCATTAGAATTAGAAAAAGCCACAGAGCAATAGGACATCAAACACCTCCAGGAAGAAGAGGACTGTGGGTTAACACAATTGTTTGTTTCCTTCAGTTATTTTCAGCTACATGTACAACAGGATACCAGGGTGTACAACAGAGGGGGGGACAGTGTTTCACTGCTATGCAGCAGAGTTCTCTTGAAAGGTACTCACCAAAAATCAATTAATACTTTATTTAAACTAATTCTACCAAAATGGCTATTAAGGCAAAGTTGCAGTTGGTTTAGAACCACTGAGGCAGATTTATCAAGCTTTTACACTGACACAAACCTTAATCCTGTACTTTAATAAAAAAAATAAACTGCAAGAACCTGAATGCAATTATTTCATTTTTCAAAATGATTAATTTTCCATTAAATTTATGATTAATTCACATCCACCCTCTCCTAAAAATACATAGGTGCAGAAATCTACTAATTGTTGGGGGGCAGCAAGTGGTGTAGCTGTTAGAGTTTTCACCTTGTACTCAAAGGACCTGGGTTTGAACCACACTGCCTGCTGTAATACTCTTGAATGTACTTACCTTGAATTACTCCAGCAAATATTAGCCAGGTGTATAAGTGGGTAAATCATTGTAAGATGTTTGGGGGGGGGAAGCCTCAACTAAGTAAGTAAATATAATGTAATTGAGGCCCATTATGTTTAACGTGTAATAATCCCTAAATCAGTAATTTATCAACGTGTGCACGGATCCCTGTATCGGAAGCCAATGAGCAAAACAAATGGAGAAGCACTTGGAGGTGAGACCACAGGGATTCAACAAAGAGAAGCGATTTGCACATAAATAGACAAATCCATCTTTCACGGGCTTCCATCTTCCAGCACAATACAAACGACCAGAGATGTATCAGCAGCTCCACTCTTATTTTTTCCACATTCAGGAATGGAGCCATCGCCCATCCCAGAGTGACTGCGGTGCGAGTCCTGATTTGGAAGTCTCAAAAGCCATGCAGAGGGTGAGGAAGATAAATCAGCATAAATAAATGGTTGCAAGTGCAAAGCCACATCAGGGATACAGAGAAATAGCTACATATCTGAAACAAAAGAGAAATGCGGGGATGCAGAAATGGAGGGGGCAGGGTGACAGAACTATGCAGATTTTGATCAAACTTAAAAGCCCTAAGTTTCATTAGCAGAAGATGAGAAGTGACAAAATACTGGAAAGTAGGATGTGGACGTGAATACCATACCACGGTACTTTGCTAACTACCTGTCTACAAGCAGCTGTAGTGCAGACTGATGGTGCCAAAGAACGGTGAAACTACTGAGGTTTACAAAGCTAATAGTAACACCCATCACCACCGCCCCCACTGCTAGCGCTAAGCCGCTTCAGACAAGACTCCTCAGCAACAGGCAGACACTCATCGAGATGGGTGACAAAAATCAAATGAAAACAGCAGACAAAGCAGCTCAGTGCGCTATGCACAGAATGTGCACTTTGTTGTCACTACAGAGGAGTTGCAGACTCCCAAAAGTCTAATTTAAATCAGATTTTCATCAACACCAAACGTACTGCAAAGGAAGATAAAGCAGGAGCTAATGATGTGAATTGCATTAGAAACACAGATGGTGTTTCCAAGCAACAGACAAACCTCTCTGTTGACGCATTAAAACCAGTTATTAGCTTTTCCTGACAAATTGTTTGGGGTTTTAATGTCTTTTTATGGACTTTAATAAGTTCAAATTCAGGGGGAGTCTCTCCCAGGATCATTACCAAAATAATCTGGTCCAAGAAACCTGTCTGTCTGGATTTTTCCAGATACAACTGTTTCAACCATGTACACAAATGAATGCTTTGCTTTTCATGCTGTTAGGACTAAAAAAAAAAATTTATCGGTATTCTGTGATGAAATGTCCAAGAGCAGTCAAGTTTGGTTACGAGACTAGAAGTGACACCAAAAAGGCCATGGGGCTGTGGTCCCTAAGTACCCGTGTGCAGTTGTAGCTTTAAGTGAGGGAACCTGACCTGAAGTACTTCAGTAAATATTTAGTCGCAAATACTAGTAACCTTTAATTTTCCCATATCCCTTGTCAAAACAAGACTTTCTTGTTCAACAAAACATGGTTCTTTAATAATTTTATAAGAACACAAACACGCTTGTGGGAGACGTTGATACCCTGGAAAGGCTTCAGTCTCTTCGGTCACCAAGGACACTGAGGCATTGACAACACTCACCGGGCTCAAGGTCCAGCTGGCAGAGGTACTGGGAGGTGCTCAGTGTGACCACCACAACCCTGTGTCTGACAATATCTTCCTGCTCGGGCATCTGGAAAGTGAACTGCGTGCTTGAGATGAGACAGTACTGCTGCACCACGGGGTGGACTGTCTTCACCCAGCGGTTCCTGAAGTACACCCTAGGAGAAGAGGACATGCAGAGACTGGCGTTAGGCTGCGTTCCCCTCAGATGCGCATCGGCTCCTAAGCTAATCCCTCTCAGGCTGGTGACTCCAACTTCTGTACTTTAAAACAACTTTCGACACCCAGCTCAAATCAATCAAAATTCCTTGTTCTGACAATTCACTGGATGCACATCTGGCAAACTGGCACCCCCTGAAATCTGCCCTTTGCTGGAAGCACTGCATTTAGTGGAAGTGGCATCAGCTGGGACGTCTGTGTACAGCGACAGGTCTGGCAGACAGGCAGGATCTGCCCCAGTAACAGGGGCAGCCAGGTGGACCACAGATAAGGCAACTGGACCTCGGCCTGTTCCAACACTGCGGCCGAGCCCGAAACAAGCAGCAGCGAGGGAAGACAGATGTAGGAGCTAACACAGTCTCCCTGGATCAACAAACAAACAATGGACTGGCAAAAGGGTGTAAAGTAAACATCAGATGGACTTGTTTTTTTTTTTTTTTTTCTTTTTCAGGAAAAGAGCCTGCTTCTAAGCTCAAGAACAAGTTTCAAAGCAACAAATCAGACTAGAAATAAAAGCCACTGCCACCTTGGAGATAGGTCTCCACAATTAAACATGGGACTTACTTGTATATGGTTGTATTTGCTGCAGGATGGGTTACATCTCACTGTGAAGTAATAGTGTAAAATTTGCTATTTCCAGCAAACAGCAGCAAAGAGAACATGATGGACAGAGCTCCATGAGTGAAGTAGCGGTCAGGCTGAACATAGCCCAATCCAGAGAACACAATTACCCTCACCTCACCAAAATAAGGCTCTCTTGGAGGGCAGCAGGGCAGAGAGTAGCACCACAACACTTGCTCACCTGAGTGGCCTTGCATGTGTATTGCCTGCCTCCACGTACGGATGAAGATAATCCTTTATGTACAAATCAGCAGCACTGTTGGAGTGGGTGCAAATGAGTACCCTGTGAATAAAAGTAGAAAACACTATGCCTCAGCATCACGAATGTCTGAACCCTTTCTTTTAAAACATTTCAGCTGACTGTTCTGAAGGACTTCCTGGGGCAGTTACTTAAAGGCAGTAGCATTTACATTTATTCCTTTAGCAAATGCTTTTCTCCAAAGCAAAGTTAAGACAGAGTAAATCAAAATGCACTTCACCAAGAGATAAAGATGCAGACATGATTCCTAAAGTACATTCACTTGGTCCAATACCACCATTTTCTACCAGCATACACTGCAGAAATAGTGGCACTTAAACAGCAGTCAACACAACAGGCAGCGACTGATAAGAATGGTAAGAGCTACTGCCTTGTGCTCAAAGGACCTGGGCTGGAATTTCACCTCTTACTATAGTAATGTTGATCAAAGTAGTTTCCACGAACTGTTTCAGGAAAAATAAGCAGCTGTATAAATGCGTAAACCTCTAAGTAGCTTAACATTGTATATTGACTTGGAGAAAACCATCAGCTAAATAAATAAATGTAAATACTTAAATGTGTGCTGGAAAGATAATGCTCACATTGATGGTTCTGCTTTTTTCCATGGTTGTCCAGCATCGCTTTAGATGATGAGACAACACACATATCAGAAAACTTGTCAGTCTCCAATTATAACTTTTTATATGTGACTCCCTTCCTCCAGTACAAGGTATAACAAATAAAAGCATACATGTATAAATCTTGAATATGGCATTTTTCTTATTAAAACCAAATGGAAAGAATTGCGAAAGATAAAGATTAGATGCCTTCAAGTAATTAGTTGACCAATTTATGCAAAGTTGCTCCCAACTTGTACATGACTCATCCTGCCAACCACATTAAAAAAAGCCATCCATGTTTTGCTTCACACTTTGTCATGATATTAGTGTGTTTTTTTTCCTCTTAGGAATGAAAGCTCACGACCCAGACACCGGGGTCTGAAACTACTGATTATCTGGCAGCCACCCACCTGCTCTCTGGTTGCTTAAGGATGTGTTTGACTGCTTGTGCCAGTGTGAAGGTTTTGCCCGTGCCATATGGCCCAATGATAAGCACCGGTGGCAACTGGATGGAGAGGGGCGTGGTGATGGCCAAGATGGCCTCCTTTTGCTTGGTGTTGAGCCTAGGGTCCAGCTGCTCATCCCATTGTCTGTTGAGAGATAGAGAACCCAAACAGCTTTTTTCAACCAACTTTGAATCTGTCAGACAAAACCCTTCCAGGACTTCCATCATGTTCTTGGACCCATATCATACTCTTGTACCAGTACCACATTTTTGGACTCGCACTGTCCTGTTCCAAATGCTTGTGGCTATTATGACAATGATACAAACAATAAAACCCATGATGTTTCAGCTTTAGGGCTGTTAAAAGGAATCACTGAAGGAGAAGCTGGCTGAATTAAAAGTGTCCACTGCCAAAGTCAGTCCTAGAAAAGAACAAGGGAGCCAATTAGAAGCACAGGGCTGGAAGGCCAAAGCCCATTCCCATTATGATACTCCTCAGAAATCCAACTGACTGCTTGAATGCACCAGCAATCGATTCAGCTCAAAACCAGTTGGGCAAAATATCTGTGCCTTTTATCTTCTGTCACCAAAAACAAAAGATTTGATCAAAGGTGACGACAAAGACATCAATTAAGAGGATGTAGACATATGAACTGGAACATGAAGGACTTGCAGTAACTAATGTGGTGTCATCCTGCCATTAACTCTGAATCACTCATGAAATGCATTCATGCCTTTACCTTGAATGCGTTCTACATATAACTTCAAGTATGTTTTCCAAAAATTAGACTCGTAACACACTGTGAAAACGGTGTGAAAAGCAAATAGGTGATCATTTTAAAGTCACGCCATCATTGGTGCAAAATCTTGCTCTGTAACACCAAAACGTTCACCTTGGTACACTTCAAACCAATTGCACATTGCAGTTTGCCGATTTTACTAACATAAATGGCGTTTTAAACGTGAGGCCAGCTTCACCACTGACTCTGGAAGACACTGGCAAAGAAATGTAAACTTTAAGCAATACTTAGGTCTTGTACATTTGTAAAATAATGCCAGAAATTGTGAAAAGGTGACTTTCTGAAGGATATGGCACCAGCACTTGAATCTCTTATTAGGACCAGAGTCCCGTCTCTGTAACATGGGCACTGCAGCCAGCCATACAGAGGGAATTTTTTTGAGCCCAAAGGGCCACAGACAACACAATTAGCACTGGTGTATTTTTCATGTTGACTTTCACAAGGACAAACCTCCATGTTAACAGCGCACAGCTTTGCGTACCAGAAGAATCAAAGTGAGAACACCTGGAGGTCTGGCACGGTTGCTTTGTGCCTTATGGGCGTCTGTCCTGGAGACAGAGAGCATCTCGAGAAACAGCTACCTTAACAGCAGCAACGTCTGTCCCACAACTAGAGAGAATTAATCCTATAACCATGCAAGAGGACTTCACTCAACAGTCCCAAAGAGGAGAGAGGTGGTAGCACCTTATAATACATTACTGTACACTTTAATCCCCACAGTACTTTGCAGCACATTTTCAAAATTGGGGAAAACATTGTATTTCTCATTCTTGGTATTAAGACTTCCATCATAAAATACAGAAATATCAAACAACCACTTAGGAAAACATAGTCAAATCATATTTGCTTTCTGAGCAGTATCATACACATAAACCATCGTGCTTAATAGTCAGCAGAACTAGCAAAACTAAATAAAGTTGCTCTAACTCATTCATGTTAAACACTATTACAAGTAGAAGGCAATGGTTGTAAAAGTGTTGGAAGGCATTTCAAAGGGTGAAACTGAATTCTTCACAAGGATGGCAGCAGAAGACTGAATATCTTTAAAAAAAAAAAAAAAAAAAAAAAAAAAAAAAAATTAAAAAAGGGTCCACAGCCAGAGGTGTTATACTACTCAGTAAGTGTTGGCCCTCAATGGTTGCCATTAAACAATAATAATTTCATATTAACTTACTGAAAACAAATGTTTTTGTTAATTATATGACTGCCCTTGCAAAATATTTTAACTTTTAGCCATTCTGTTTTATTATGCATCTGTATATATCTGCATCTTAATGTTTCTTCTTGTGTTATGATCCAATTCTGTTCTATTTCTATTGCAAATTCAAAAACAACCAACGTTAAACGGAAACATTAGCAGTTAAACTGAGATATAGAGTAATTAATTCAAATATAGAAAAAATGGTTGATCTGCAACCTAAAAATAATTTTAAATGAAAACCAATAATGACAAATTGAACTAAACACACAACACAAATGAAGCACAACCAGAGCTTTCCACCTGTTTGTCAGTTGTTAGATTTATAATAAAAAAAATTAAAAAAAAACTATTCAGTCAAAATGTTCATTTGGGGGAGAAAAAAAAAACTATTTCAGAGCAATATTTAGAAGTGTGGAAAACACATAGATCCTGAAAGACACAGTGCACTCCGTAAAGGTACGAGTCAATGGTGAAAGCTCAGGACAGAGCACCCCCTACCGGTTGGGGCTCCAAGGAATGGTGGGAGTAATGCTGGCATCGGGAAACAAGATCATGTTGTCCTTAATGCGGTCCAGGGCATAGTGCATCTCACAGAGGGGCAGTCGGTTCAGCTGAAACTGCAGCTCCACCTGAAGGAGAGAGGCAGAGAATTGCCCCACAGGGGAACATAAAGCCAATAGTATATCCCTGTGCTTTATCCATTACTATGACATTAATAAAAAATGCAAATTCATTAAAACACCAACATGAACTTATTTTTATACAAAAATGGCAAAAAGAACACATTTTATAATCTTTGTTATAAATTTATTTCCAGCTCATTTTTATTTACGCTCAGTCATTGTCAATGACCACTTGTCCAGTGCAGGGTAGTATCTGGGGTCTACCTACTATGTACAGTACTTAATGGGTTCCACACCTTCAACAGACCGTTAGCCCACCAGTGTAACTTTATATCTTTTCTAATTTATTTTCTCATGGCTCTTGCACTTCTTTCATAATTTTATGAAAGATTTTGATAATTTTGCTTGCTGTTGCTAGTGATGTAAACACGTTCACAAGCTCAATGCCTACATCTTTCACTCTGCAGAGCACACAAGCACTATACCATTAGACTCACTTTGGAGTGTTAATGTTTCATGATCTTTGTTTGATTACAAGATTAAGGTTTTCTTCCTCTGATTCCTGGGTAATTTAGAGATTAATATGTTAGATTTATCCAGAATATAGTCACCACTTGGGGACAATAAACCTTTTGGTTTAAAATACCATGTGCTTATGTTTTAAAATGCAAGCAGTAACACTGTCATACAAAATTAAACCCCCTTTTCTGAAGAAAAATTAATGTGTTGTGGACAAAAAAAAATACCACTCTACAGAATAAAAAGCTCAGTGTGTGAACGAAGGATTCACTTAAGCCGTTGTACCAATTTTTCATTGTACACCGTTATGTAAGACGTGAGCGTACTAAAGTTTTTGGAAAACATTAGTGCCACTGTCCTTCCTGACATTTGTTAGTAAAACTTTAAGCTGCATTGCCTAAAACACTGGAAGATGCATCCCTGCCTTATTTTATTATATAATAGATGAAGAATAATAAGCAAAAAGCTAATTTCCTGAAGAACCTTGCAGAAACCAAATATAAACATAACCAGATTTACTAAATAAATAAATAAATAAATAAATAAATAAACAAAAAACAAACAAGCATGAATACGGGACTACTCTTTGTCCTGTTTTTGACAACATAATCGTGCTAATACAGGGAAACAGAACACAATTTAAATAAAAAACAGAGCAGCAGCTGGATTGTTTAGTATTACTGCTTTTGAAAATTTGTCAACACTTGTACGCAAGTCTAACCACAAGGTCTGCCCATCAATATTAACTTTCTCAAACTGTCAAGGCAAGTACAAACTGAATAAATTTACATATATTTATATTAAAATGCAACATCTGACAACATGAAATGCTGAAATATATTACATTTGTGAGAAACTTTCTGGTTCTTAACAAGCAGGGAGAAGTTGAGAAGAAGCTACAATGGGTTGAATGAATTGCCCCCTCCCACCAATGTATAAAATGCAAGAGGTAAAGTGAGGACAAACCCTGTGGGTGGACCTCTTTGAACAACCGTGTCCCATGTTAGTGTCTCTTACATAATAAAGGGCTGGAGGGAATTCTTTAGCAAAATTCAATTAAAAGTGTCCTAACAAGGAGCACCTGCCACAGAGTAAGGATCACAAGCTCTACTGGCGTCCAACTGCAGGTGGCTCCCCTGTTGCCTCTGCAAGACTGTGTGCCTAAAAGGTGAGCAGCCACTGAATCCCATCCTTCTTGCTCCCCACTCCTCTTTCCCCTCCTCCTGATTATGTTCCTGCTGATGACAGCTAACTCCAAACTTGATGGCAGCAGCAGCATCAATGTAATTGTAGCTATTGATGCTGAGCCCATATGCATCCCTCGCATCATGGCAAAAAATGAGTAATAATAATAAAAACAACACCTCCAGGAGAATAACCTCAACTGTGCTCCCATTTCCAGTGATGTGTAACCTTTCTGTAGCCATAATCAATAGAGGCGCTTTTCACCTTTGAAACTGGTGCTTGAAAATCCCATCATGCTGTCTGCTGGGGTACAGTCCAGCCTAATCATTTTAACACTCCAAAACGGCAAAGCAATAAAAATGCTAAAACGGCAGAATGACTGAATGCTAAAGGGAACTGTGTTCCCCTGCACATCCTACCTGATCTGTGTACACAATTTATATTCCATTCTGACCACACAAGGGTGTCCATACAAATGACAGGACTTCCAAACACATGTGTACATACTCTGACTACCAGCTAATTGCAATGTAACTGAAACCTAAGAGCTTTCAAAGAAACAACAGTGACATCCATTTGGATTATATTTGCAGTCTTACTTGGAGCCCAACAGTCACAGAGATAAAAGCAGGGGCAAGTTGAGGAGAAGCAGCCCAGTGTAAAAGCAGCAAAAGCAGGCTTAACATGCGCCTGTATACCTGCAGTTCCCGGTCAGGCTGCAGGGACAGCTCCTCGCAGCAGTCCTTGCAGATGCGCAGGAAGATGTACTCCTTGGTCTTCTCCTCTATGACTGCCTCATAAACGCGCTCCTTGACTCCGGGTGGCTGTGTGGCTCGATCGTGACCCAAGGGCAGCAGCAGAACAGAATTCACCTTGGTCATGACCAGACGGCCGGCCAGCGTGTCCTCCGACAGAGTCTCGGTCAACTTGAAACGGGCAAACAGCTGCCCATTTTGGGCATACTTTGCACCTCCAGAGATGCCCGTTAACATGAAGCTGGACACCAACTGTAGATTCACCTTGATGTTAAACCTGACGGATAAGAGTACATACAGCGATTGCATATTATACTAACGTATTTTAAATGCACTCCACATTCAGTTCTAAATCATTTCAATGAAGATACACCGTGACATGACTAATACAAATTAACACAAAGTTCTCATGACAGCAAGAAGCAAATAATTACAGGGCCAGAATAACTGAGGAGTGATTACAAAGTAAAGATGAATTGCAAATAGAGGGGTGGTCATGAGCAATAAGCGCTGGGAAATGGCCAGTGCTGTTAATACTGGGGATTTCACCTTAGATCTGGCTGTAATCAGCATCTGGCTACGATAATAACACCACCCGCCACTCACCTTCTTAAACCAACAGCCGGTGCTAAAGCGGCACAGTGCCCCCCCCCCCCCCCCCAAAAAAAAAAAAAAAAACATACTGCGGCATAAATTATTGCCTAATTCCTGCTCGTGAGACAATGCATCTTAAGAATTCACAGAAATATAGTTACACACACATCGTATCCTGAACAGAAATCTGCCCAAATGTCAATCCTGTGCAAGACTTGGTATTCAATTGTCAAGGTACCTGCGTTCCTATCATCCTTTACACTCTTCCCTTGGATTATCTGTCTGTCATAATAACATCCTGCTTACATATCATGGATAGGCAGCTTTTATACAACATATAAACAATGTGAATGACATGCTGTCTTCATAGGTCGTGGTCTAGCACCTTTTTGTTTAGTTTATGGTAGATTAGAGCTAAGTGTAGCTAAACAATAACAGTACAAAAAATAGGAGATAACCATCAAAATAATGTTTGTCCTTTACATCAGGAGGTGAGATTCAAACCTGGGCCTTCCAGTTACACAGCTGCTTTACAGTGCCATGTAGTATAGTTTACAATGAGCTGCTGACATGCTGTATCACTCTCTGCTGCACGTGTGCATTTCAGCTAATGTTGGCTTGCTATCATTTGTTTTGTTATTTATCCCCTCAAATAAATCAAAACAATATGTGAGGGAAAGAAAAGGAGGATGGCTCATTTCAGGAGCTCAAAGACTCGTTTCATAAAGACACTGCGTGGTCAGCGCTCCTCCTCAACCAAAGAGCTGGCACGCGAGAGTCTTCTCAGAGAGGAAGACCTCCTCTGACACCTTGTGGTGAAGAAAAATCCAAATGCAACCCAATACAGGCAGACACATTTGGCAAAATTTCATGGGTAAATTTGCAAAACTCAGCCAAAGGACCACAGAACGCTTCAACAGGTAACATTAAATACATATATAAATTTAACTAAAAAGTGCTGTTGGTCCCATTGGTCTCCATTTTCAACTGGTAATCAAAAACAGTGTAGCAGTGGTCCAGTCCTTATAAAATAATTATAGGATTTGAAGGAGGGATAGGTAAGCCCCGGATGGGGAAACCAGCCCATCAAAAGGCATTCATTTACAAACTAAGGTCAACTTACAGATAAAAATTTAAATCTAAAACACAATTTGGACTGAGGCAGGTAACTACAATACCTAGAAGAAACACACCGAAGTAAGAAAAGGAAATTTAAAAAACAGACTCAGCTGGATTCAAACCCACATCTGACCCAACAGCTCAGAAGCTATGAGGCACCAGCACTACTCACTGTGCCACAACCACTGCTATTCCATTTCCTGTAAAAACAGGCACATTTACACTTTTTCTACTCTACATTTGTTATTCAACCAATGCTTTTTTCCAAAGGATCTCTATAATATTAAGCTGCCTTGCATAATATATCCATTCAGAAATCTGGGTAATGTTTACTGAAGCAATTCAGGGAAAGTACCTGCTCTAGCTTAATACAGCACAAGATGGGATTTCAACCCGTAAACTATGAGTACAAAGATGGCTACTCGCATCTGATGTGATAGTATGGGTTAAAGGACCATGTGGGAATTGAGTACATCTTTTAGCAGAAGCAGTATAATCTAAAGAACACTGGCAGTTCCACACGCCAACATAAAACCAAGCATGTAAAGGTGATCTACATCCACCTGCATTTAGAGGCATGTTGTTGAAGTGGTGGAGCAAAGGTGACAATACTGCAGCAAATAGCATCTGAAAGAAGTGGATATCACTAAAGTGGGGTGAGAGTGAAGGGAGCACAACAGAAAGGTGAAGAAGAACAAAAAGAATTGCCATGAAATATAAAAGAATGGAGACACTGCAGCTAATAAGTTAATTCTAATTAGGGAAACCATTTAACCCACCTACTCACCTTGCTAAATAAATGGGAAAGGCAAACCAACAATGTTGAACCAGAAACAAATAGAAACCATTAACAGCAATGGCCATTTGTAAAGTTACAAACACACGGGTTGGCCTCAGATACAACTAGCTGATAATAAAGATTGAACTTTTCACACCTGAGTACAGCTGCAAAGGAGTCCTGTCAGTCAAAAAAAAATATGGCATCTGCTGCAAAATGCCCAACTAGGACCTCCTGTCTCACCATATACATTAGCAAGGAGCTTAGTGAAACTCCATATCTGTTTTCATGCCATTTTATCTCTATGTAAGATCAGAGAGAATTAGTTTCTGAATAAAAATACATTTGAAACTGTAATATTTTAGGGGGCTGAGAGTCGTAAGCTGGCTGGCTATAGGACAGCTGTATTTATCCCTACACATCTTTATAAAAAGTGGTACATCACAGTCTCGCTTATGGCCTGCATTGAAAGCAAGAAAACATTCCCTTTACCATACTGTTTCCAGAGTAAACCAAGGTACCGAGGACAGCACACCACAGAGCTATTAGATCCACCACCGTATAATAACCTGGGTTCAAATACTTGCTTTGGCTGTAGTTCCCTTAAGTATTTAGGCTGGTCTAGTAAAACATACAAAGATATTCCTATATGCCGACTAGGTAAGTAGCTTATTATGCAACAATAATTTGTAAGTCACTTTGGAGAAAATATACTACATGAGCAAAGAAAAGGACGCACTTGCTGACTTCCTTGTACTGGGCGATCTCCTCAATGTAGAGCAGGTCATGCAGCCGGGCCTGGTAGTTCTCTTTGGTGAGAGTACGGTCCAGTACGGACTGTGTGAAGAGCTGGTCTGCTGACAGGGGAATCTGGTACCGTGCCAGCAGGCTGCGCTCCAGCTCCAAGCACTCACTGGGCCCAAACTCCACGATGGTCTTGCAGGATGAGTCCCAGCGCTTGGCACTCATTTGGAGCTGCTGCCTTGCCTGCATCAGATGTTCCAAGTCTAGCAGGGACAGAAAAACACACAAGCTATTGTAAAAAAAAAAAAATTAATATATTAATTTTTAATGTGTCTGACCTACAAGTCTTCACATGAAAATATGAGTTAAATTAACGGATACCCTTTACCCAGTTAAAAACAAATTGGTTGAATTTTTTTGCATTAATGAGTAAAAACAGTCAAGCGTGGGGGAATTTTCAAAGTTCATGCCGGTACTGTAAGAGTAAGAGATTAGGATAATTTATTCCAAACTTGGCACGTGTTTTACACACACACGCGCACACACACACACACACACACACACACACACAATGTATAAGTATTTATAATCTTCAGAATTAAGTAAAGGTTGTTTTGAAAACAGGCACCCTGACTTTGGGCCCTTTTTATTATTTGTTGTAAGCGACCTGCAAGGACACAACAGTCAGACCCAATCCGATGGTGACACTGCCACCCTCTATTGTATACAAATACTATCTCAGCACCACAGTTTCAACTTGTGCTTGGTGATTCTCCAGTACAATCTTGTGATCTCATCTAAATTTATCTAGTGCATCATAATATAGTTATTATATTTCTTTATATTTATGAAATTAAATACTTATTTTTAATATAAATATTATATTTATCTCAATTTGGATGGATTTTGGTCTTACAACCAAACATGGGGTGACTGTGGGCTCAGGAATGCTTAAAAATTTTTTTCGATTGAAATGAATGGCAATTATGTCGCCAACTTAGGGGATTTCACCTTACAAGCTGATTTTTAGGAACACAATACGTTTGTAAGTAGGGGGATGCCTATATACCCATGTCTTACAAAACAACCGTAAACTACTTTAAAGAAGACAATACAAAGCACTCAAGTTTGCAGTAGCTTGGGGTGCTATAACTAGAATGAGAGGAAAATGGCTTGCAGCTTGTGGGGGTGCCACTCATGCTGCTGCAGCCCCCAGCCAGAAGTCCAGCCCTTGTGTATACACCCTTTCACTCAGCACGACAGGTGACATGCAGATGAAAAACCCCTCTACAGAGCAGCCCCTCAGTTCAGCTGCTGTAACCGTAAACCCTGAAGAGACGTACCTTCTATTGAAGCAGCATCCACCATGACTCTCTGCATCAGCACCGGCTCAGAGCCAAAGTCAAAGACTATGGTCTGCCGGAAGGTGCCAAAGATCTCTGTACTGAACCCCACCTCCACCTTGTACACACAATGATCCATGCCATTTTGAGCCAGGCTATCCCCAGTCCACTCCTGGCAGCCTTCGGTCACCTCCTGGCGGACCTGGGTGGATGAGTCCCCACCCAGCACAGCCGTGATAGAGAAATGGGGCCTATGGGCATCATAGAGCAGGGCAATACGATACAGGGTCCGGGCAGGCTGGGAACATGAGGGAGCAGAGGCAAAAAATCAGTGCCTTTCAGATCTTTTGTTCTCATCACCGGATTGTCAATAGTAAAAACAAAACCTTAAAGAAATTCAGAAACATCAAAATAATAAACCTTGAGAACAATGGCAGGAGCAGCATGAACTGACAGCCAAATGAGAAAGGCAAGTTGATAGATGTTCAGAGCATGTGAGGAAATGCTTTACCTTACAGAAGAGGGAGAACATCCAGGAGTGGGAAGACTTCTTGGTGGTGACCGTTATTGAAAGATCTGAGCTGTGTTCCACTGTCACGCCATCCAGGTACTCACTTAACTATGGATAAATAAAAACAAGGAGTCCGCCATTCTGCTTACCCATCTGGGATTGGGAAATTTCTTAGAGCTCACCTGAGGCTACGTAACAATTTACACAACTTGAGATGTCAGCATCAATTTAAAAAGTGTAACAAAACAAGACAAGATTTCACACTAGTGATAACTTCAACCTGCAGGTATTATATGACACCTGGGCTTACACTATGCTCTGGACAAACACTAAGCAGGCAAGGTGTCAAACATACACAGTGGGACCTACCACTTTTTCGGGAGTCAGAGAGTTCATCCACTTCTCAATGAGCGCCTCCATGTAGTTCTCCGTGAAGTGGCGGCTTTCTTGCTGCTGCTTAAGGCGGATGAGGCGGGAGGCATAGCGCTTTTGCCACTCCGTCAGCTCTTCTTGCGAGTGAGCCGAGGTGCACTGGGCGCCGTACCTGCAGAGCCCTTGCTCCAGGAACCTGTCATGTATACACACACCATCTGAGCACTCAACTTTCAACTCATTTTATTCTAACTTTTTTTTATTATAGTGCAAGCATATTTAGTTTATAAAAGCTACAAGGAAAGCAGGATTTAAACTTTTTTTTCCAGTTATACTCTACTCTTCCAAGTTCACAGGCAGAGGCCTTGTATGGAGTCTCCTTGCATGAAGTTAAGCTGAGATGTTTGTTTTTGGTATTTGTGTTTAAGGCAGAGGCTTACAGAAAATGGGCCTTTACCAAAATACTACAAGAATGTGTTTGGTGACTAAATCTGATTTTCCAGTGACAGTGAAAGTATAGTTTTCATTTCCTGTCAAATTTTTCATACACCATTTCCCCATGTAATCAAAAAGGCTTTGTTTTTTCCAGCCAGTTCTTCCAGGAGTTGCATTACCTTTTGCAAAGGGTGTACTCCTCGCTGCTGGTCACTCCTCGGGGTGGGGGGCGGAACAACCAGCCATCCTGCATGTCTACTGAGAAAGGGATTCAGAACAAATTCATCTCTTCACACATGCGTGATGCTGACTGCATTCCTCCATGCAAAGGAATTTGCCCAGCTTGAAAATCTCACAACTGACCAGGTGCATGAAAGGTTCAACAAACTATTTCAAATTCAGCACCTAGGCAAACGTAGCTAACCTCAGGGGCAAGAACAAGAAAAATTGAGTAAGGAGTCTTGTTTGTTAACTATTATGCCACCTACCCGCCTTTGGCCTTTTCCTCAGGGCTTCTGCAACGGTCTTTTTATATTAAAATGTGTGGGATGCCATGCGAGGCAAGATATGCCGGCTGCCATAAAAAACACTGAGGGAGATCTATTTTCATCAAGTTCTGAGAAAGATAATGTAGCAGTGCAAGAGATATGAAGCACTCACCTTCGTCATTGTCTTCGCTGTTAACGGAGGCCATCTTGCTCAAAGTCTGCAAAAACCACGAGTGAATGATGACAGAGTGACGCTTATAACATGTACAGCGCACATTTTGTTTCTAAACCAATCTGTATTTTCATTCTGACCTCAGCAGATGCATATACACCAGAACAGAAACCTGCAGCATTTCCAAAGCCTATAAATTTGCTTAAACAACATGATAGCAGTTAAAACAAGTGCAAAAACATTGATAATACAAATTTGGTACTGTATATAAAGCAAATCAATATCATGCATTTCAACTTTAAATACATTTCGTATTCAACAAATAAATCAAATTAGCACACAAAAATATTTCAAATGCATGTTATTTCAAATTTTCATCATGGTGAACACCATTATTGCAGGGTTTCCACAGTTTTACATGTTTGAGTGCATCGGCTGAGTTTCTTACTAGATAAATTACAAAACATTTAAGTATAATAACCCTATACAAACATGGAAACTTACCATAAGGATCCGAATCTTAAGAACAACAATAATAAAGCAAAAAACTAAAACCCGGATGGCTCAAAAACTATATGGACATAATACAGGCAAATTTTTGGTTGTAAATACACCAGCAAGCAACACTGATGGTATTCAAGTAAGGAATAATTTAGAAAAATACAGATGTGTATGAACTTACTTCAATTTCAGAGAGAAGCACTTTCAGTCTGGACAAATCCTTTGTAACGATTCCATTCTAAAACACCAAAAAAAAAAAAAAAAAAACAAATTTAAAACTGATAATGGCCCATTTAAACATTACTCAAATCAAGTAAAACGCAGTCTTAATTTGAGCAGATCTTCATCAACAATTATTCATTGTAGCATTGGCAACAGATATTCAGCAACTCCAACCGAAATTACAGTAATTAAAAATAATGCGGCAAAACTGTCTTTTCAATTTTACTCAAAAAGATTAGGAACTGGTGAGTTAGGCATAGGAGAGTTCAAACCACACATTCTAGAGTCCTGAATAACTCAAAGTTCTGTCTAAAGCAAAAATTAATGGGACTGCAGCACTGGGTTTTTATTTTCACTCCACAGTTCAAGCATCACTCATCACAGCACAGCCCACTTCAGTGAATGAGGAAACACAATTCTTATCGAGCGCAATTTTGCCAGTCGAGCACACGTCGGATTAAAGACCCATTACAAAGCAGTGGTTTACACTGGAAACATCCTGTTCTCAAACAACAGCTGGTTCAACTGGATTCCCAGAAAAAAAGAGCAGGGGAGGGGGCAGGCAAAGTAAACAGACTGAGAGTTTACCAGAGGTTCCCCAAAGAGCGACTTGGAAAGAATACTAGACACTTCCTGCAGGCTGCCGTCCAGAAGCATGCTGTGCAGGCCGGCCTGAAACGACCCATCTTCCCTGGCCAACTCCTCCACCAGAACTGGGAAGAAGAAAAAAGAAAAAAGAAAAAAAAAAAAAACACCAGAGAAAACTCTGAACTTACTGTCTTTATGTACAATAATACAAAAACCAAAAAAATTAGGAAAAAAAACTTTATTTACAGGGTCTGATCAGCAGTGATTCCCTTTCAACAACACATAATCATAGGGTAGAAAATGACCATGGAGTAAATAAAAGTTTTACTGCTGCCCCTGCACGCTCCAGCACAAATGTTAAAAAGCAAAAAAGCTGACATGCTTTCTTAGTTCCACGTGGACTTACCATGTTTACAGTCTTCATCTGCTTGATCATACTTTTTCTGTTGGTACAAATATACAACATGGTTAGTGGATGGAAAAGTTTTAAAACAATCAGTAAATCCAGCTTACATGGTTAAAAAAAAAAAAAAAAAAAAAAAAAAAAGACAGCAACTTCAACAAAGCCAGCAATAATTAAGCTCCAAAGCCTTCTGGCAGGCCTTCTCACTTCTCAGCATGTAGGTGTGATACCATCTCACAGATTTTGGAGCTGCAGCCTTCCATGCAGAACTAAACTTAGGAGGAAAATGTTAGCTATGCAGCATCTGTGCTACAAATTGGTCATTACGTAGAAATGAGGAGAGCATGCTGGTGGCAACTCAGCAGCACAACAACTGCAGTTACATAACAATAACAAGTTTACTGAGGTCTTTCCTGCCTGGCTGCCCGATTTGCAGCTGGGGAGCCGTACGGATCCCATGGTGGATGCAATGTATTGGAGTGCAGGGCAGGAGGCAGGAGGCTGCAGGCTGACTCTGGCGCCGCCTGTCTGTGCTATTTGTGCGGTTACTAGCTGCACAGGAGCCAGCCTGGGAGTGCGTGCCAGACCAAGCACTCACACAAACTCACGGCAGAATTGCTTTGGGACAGCATCAAGACCTCAGCCCCGTTTCTAGCCTGCATGCAACACCAAGGGTAAATAAATATGTGCAGATTCTCTGCAAACATCCCTCAATGCAAAGACTTTTTTTCTTGTTTTTGTTTGCTGATTGTAAACTCAAGCATCTCATCTGGCATTTAAATATTAGAACTGGAATCAGGTAACAGATTTAGCATTGTGATTATATATTCAACCAAAAACAAGTCAACATATAAAAACCATAGAAAAAAGTGAATGTTTACTGATTTGTATCAATTAAGACAGTAATTAAAACCAAGCATTCTTAATGAAGTACACATAACTATTTGACCAGCAGGAAACACTTTCACCAGCATACAAAAGCAAATTTTGACAAAATGGAGTATTCAGCTTTGTATTAACACTCCAAGGACAACAGATATCTGTAATGACTTAAGAGAAGCTGTTTATGCTTATCAGCCTGGTAAGGGCTTTAATGCCATTTCCAAACAACATGGAGTCCATCATTCTACAGTGAGGAAGATCCGAGAGGTGCCAGTCCACCCAAGAAACGTTCACAAAGAGACCAGATTATATGATTCTCGGACAAACTGAGAACCCAAAAGCTGAGAGATCAGCATGCCTCACTCAACATGATAAATGTTAAAGTTCATGACCTAACCATTATAAAAACACTGAAAAAATATGGTTTTATTGTAAGGTGGCTATAAGAAAACCCCTTCTCTGCAATAAGAACAACACAGCAAGGCTCACATTTGCAAAACTGCACTTGCAAAACTTCTGGAGAACTGTCTCCTGGACACACAAGACCAAAGTGAAGCTGTCTGGTCATAATACACACCACCAAGTCTGGCAGAAACCAAACAACTTGCATCACCAACAAGAACTTCACTGGACCAATCAACCATGCTGAAGCAGTGATTATTTGGGGCTCCTTTTGCAACAGGAGCTGAACACATCACAGTCAAATCCACCATAAACTCCTCCTTTCATCAACATGTTCTAGAGGAAAATGTGAAATCATCTCACAGCTGAATCTTGGCCAAAAATGGATCATGCAAAACGATAATGATCCCAGGCACACCACCAAACCTACAGCTTGAGTGAAAAAATAAAATCGGGTTTTTCTAAAAGCCACTGAGATGATGTAGAGACCTTTCAAGAGCAGCATATAAACTAATAACCCCAAATAGCAGTGACCAGAAACTGTTTTGTATGAAGGTGTGGGCCAGAGCTTCTGAAATGTGAAGAGACTGAGAAGCAAAAACTAATCACTGCTAAAGTAGGTTCTACAAGCTGCTGGACAATGGGGTGCAATGACTGTTAAAAATGACTTTTGATTAAATAAATAAAATTAAATACCAAGTAAAATGTGCAATTTATCACGTGAATTAGATTTATCTTCTATTAGGACTTTGAGGACAAAGTGAGGATTACACACATACATAAAACCAGAGAAATGAGAGTGTACTTTGTCACATCACTGTACATTTATACAAGTACTACATAAACCTTCTTTAACTTGTCATTTCATAGACTGAGCGTCTTGAAATAGTGTGTGCTAGGTTTTATTTCAACTCATTTCCTTCCCTAAACTGGTGTGATTACTCCATTATTCAACCACGTCTTACATGTCAATACATCTATTAAAAAAGAAAAATAAATAAAATAGACCCCCAAGTTACCCAGATTTCACCATTTTAAAAATCTGATAGTTCTGCCTTTTTACACACATTTTACACAGCATTTTCACTTCAGATTTATTGCATGCTTTCACAACCACAGCCAATGCACTGACTCATTCATTTTTTAAATGTTTTAAGAAACTATTAAAACATAATATTGAAGTATATTGGGCAAACCCTTTCTTGCTGTTACTTAACAGCGCTGGATGTCCACAACACTCAGCAGCCTGCGTAAGACAGACTGGTGGCCATAGACTGGTGGCAGGAGATGAGTCGCGTGTGCTAGAAGGGGTGCAGTCTCACCAGCTGCAGCAGGGCGGCGATGCGGAGCAGCAGGGCCCGGCTGCGGAGGGGTGCTGTGGGGGGGCTGGGGGACCGCAGCCGGAGCACAAGGAGTGCCTCTGTGCTGTGGCTCACGGCTGCCTCGTACTCCTGCCTTACCAGCGACAAACAGGCTTCTTCACATGACCTCTCTGGCCTCCTGTCCGCCATGTCTCAGGGACAGAATCTCTAATAGGGAGAGGAAAGTGCAAACATGTCAGCTGAAGCAGCAACTGAATGGTGGTGGGCATCAACCAGACTGAACTCTGACAACCTTGAGGACACACTTAGGACCTGAATATGCGGATGAATGTGAGCGTAGCATTTATTTCATGTATGTAACATCCAGAACATTCTGCATTTTAAAGAAAGCCAGAGTTATCAGCTTGAACCAGATGCATATTTCCCCTCCAACCAACTGCTTTGCACTTGAGCATGGCGTTATTTACAAACTTGAAAGGATATAAAGAAGCGGGCAGCATGTCCCTTCAAAAGCTGTTTCAGCCTAAGCATGTTTTTATATTCAAACGTGTTGACAAACCAAGGAACTGAATGCTTCATCCTACTCATCTTAATTTTTAAACATGTATATATGTAAAAGATGTTTTGTAATTTCCTCTGATGCATCAACTGTTGACTTTTAAAGGTTTTCTTTGTTCAATGAAAAAGAATCCAGTTGCTTCATCATCAGACACCTAAAAACCACTGTATGAATCATGTTCTGCACAAACCTGAAACAAGAAAGGCAAAAGGACGATCAAGATGTTTTGGCTCAGTGCAGTTAAAGTGTCATAACAACAATGCATGTTCTGAGCGCACATGCAAAAACCACCACAAATGCACTTCAGCAAAAAAGTTTAATAAGTCAAGACATGTAGGCGAGATGGTGGCTACTAACCTCTTTCATGTGAAAGAAGCAACATGTGAAGCGCACTAGCAAAGCCATAGACTTTATGCGGGGTACACTTTGGAGCTTGCACCTTGTGCTTGGAATGTGCTGGGTGCAAAACAAACTGTTGCCCAAAACTCTGCACCGCCTGTGCAAAATTGTCACTTGTTGGTCCGGTGTAATTGCAGCCAACAGCTCAAAATCATACCATCACAGTCCACTGGGTATAAATATTCCTGTTCCCCTCCTTTCCACAGCAGAGTACCCAGGCCAGAGCTCAAGCTCTGGTGCCGGTGGATTCAGGTCTCCCATCAGCACAGCACAGGCAACAAAGATGGACAAAGGTTGAATTGACTACAGCAAGAGATTCAATTTTGATTCCCATGTTGGGAGACTCACTGCAAGCTTGTATAACATAAAAGACAAACTGACTGCAGAGCTCTATTTTGACCACAACAAAGATAAAACACAACTGTGAGATGATATCATCGATGGTAGAGTTTCACAACTCCAAATTAATGAGTTTGTGGAATGGAGCTTTTGCCCCATTTCAGTTTAGCTACCATGTACACAGGGTTTTTCTCCAGCACAGAGGTGGTCATAGTAGTTAGAGCTGCCTATTAGCGTTCGAAACACTTGGGTTTGAATCCCTCCTCCTGCTGTAGTCTCCGTGAGCAAAGCGCTAATCCTAAACTGCACTAGTGAAGTTATTACTGTATTAACTATATGAATGTATGTAATTTTTAATTTAAGAAGGACCGGCCTCCCATTTCTTGGTACCCTGCCTTACACTTCAGCATCCATGGATAGGATCCAGACCAGCAAAATTCTGCCTAGACAAGCACTTACTGAAAATGGATATGAGGAAAGGATTAGAAAGGAACACCAGTGACAACACAAACTGTGAACTAGCAAAAGCCTCACGGGCAATTTTTTTTTTTGTTCTTGCTTAACTACTTGGTCAGTTTACAGATGCAAACAATATTTAAAATGTGTTTGTGTGTGTTGTTTCCACAAACAGGACTGGAAGAGGAATAAGCATGGTTACAAAGGACAGCACATGATACACCGCTTGGTATCAATACAAAAACTTTAGTATCAGCACACAACATACACAGTAAACATTTAACGCAACACACAGGAGCCACTACCACACAATCAATAGTCTATCTACAGCGCTAGTTAGCAAACTACCTACCTACAAACCAAAGTGTAAACAAAAATTTGGCTGTGTTTATTTCACTGGCCCACAATCCCTTCCAGTTCATTTTTAACTCCTTATCAAGGGGACCTGATAAAAGTTTGCATTCAACTTTACAACAATAGCAGCAGAATGAAAACACATTGTACTAAACCAATCATAATAAACAAATGGTAAGGCCTATCTGATGGGATGATGCCCTAAAAGGTCATTTGTAGACTGCGATAAAAATATAAACAGTCTATCTTTGGATTCCGGGTCAGTTAATAATAGACGTCCCGTGTTCGTTTGAGCATTGCTCCTTGTCCATCATGTTGGAAGAGTGAAAAAGAACAACACACGGTATAAACACATGAATGAAAACACGCCACAGGTGATCCCAGATGGCCCACGTCGCTGGTGATGACCCCCGATACAGACTGACAGCAAGGTGTACCGTAGCAGCACACAGCTGCAGGTAAATGTGATCGTGTGTGCAATGTAAAAGGACTGAACACACCTGGAAACAACTGGACTCCTACCTGACACCACTTCATACCAGTGGACAGTGAACATAAACAGGTAGCAGAGAGAGCACTAAACACAATTGAAACCCCATCTGAAAAAGCAAAGCTGTAGTGGTGTCGAGTCCTGATGTGTAGCTACACTCACACGGAGGCGCAAGTACACCATGCAGCAGTGTGTGTGTGTGTGTGTGTGTGTCCACGCACTGCCAGTGTTGCAGTGTATCTGCCTGCTAAGCTAGGAAACTGGTCCCATATCCTGCAGAGTCGCTGCGCACCCGCATTCGCTCCCAAACTCCAGTCGCCTGTCGAGCTGCGTCTCGACGAGCTCTGCGGGCCATGAGGACGCCTGCGAGGGGGAGAGGGAGAATTGCGAGGTGCGGCTCAGTGTCAAGCGCAGGCCGAGCGCGGCTATCCTCCATCGGACGGACGGACAGGGCAGCTCCGCCGGCGGGACGCGGGCCTGCTCCGCACCTCTCTCGGTTACTGCGAACACTGCGTGTCAGCGGACCGCCACCGCTCGGCCGCACAGTCTCCCGCGCAAAGTTGCGAACGGACACCAAAGTGAGCCGGACGCGAAGGAAGAAGCCCACCCGGACAGAGTGCAAAGGGGAAGTCTGCTCGTACCTACCTTCACTTTCTACGCCATCTTGGATCCACTTGTCAGCGGCCGCAAAGCATCCTGGTACACGGACTCGCGCTCCCCGGGGAGTCTCAACTACTGTACTCGCTCTCTGTAAATATCACGAAATACCAGCTTTAAAGTTAATCACACGCGATACCGACTGAAAACTTTCCTTTAGTTCTACTTTAATATGTACTTAGTAAATAACGCCTTAGTTGGTTATTAATCGTTACAAAAACGTTGCAGCTAATAATGCAGCTAATATTAACACGACATTCATTTTCAAGCACTACGCGGCATCTGCTGCATGCAAGAGACGGCGCGCTTCAAACTTTCCTCAGAAAGTCCACAGTAATTCTTCAGGAGGAACTTCGGCGATTATTATAGTGAAATAATGTGAACATGGACGCGTATGGGCAATGTACTTAGTTCCTAAACTTGATCACGGTTACTGTGTCCTTTATTTTGTTTTGTCATCGCTAAATGGGTGACTGGGATTAAAATATTTGAAGTGAGTGATGTGCGTTAAGTCGTCGTCTTTGAGACGGACTGGTCCCACTCTTTACCAGCACTGTTAACAGCTGTACTAAATATCTAAAGTTGAGATTTTATGTACTTTTTAAAATATTCAGTCCAGGTTTCAATTTATGTCTAGCATTTCTTACAATAATGGTAATTATATCCCTAAACAGTAGCACACGAACTGCTGTGAAGCACGGAGTGAAGTGACCACTTAAAAACAAAAGTAAACAATAAAAACCAGCACATGGCAGCACTTGACCAACAGGGCTGCATGCTACTGAGAAAGCCCAACTTCGGGAGATACTTCCCCCCCCCCCCCCCACAAGTTTCATCAAAAGTCTGGGCCCAAATTTGTACAGTCACACATACTGTACCTTTTTTTGTCACAACTCACTTCTTCAGAAGTCACCTCAGAACTTCCTTTCTTCGCACACTGAAAGTCATGATGTAGGACGTGCACGACCGTTTTGAAGAACTGTGACTCGCGTCATCCTTTCTTTCCGACACTGAAAGCATCCATTGTTCCAAAATAAAGTGAACATCATGCCTTAGTAAATATTTAAATGCATGAGTAGTTGCTGGCAAATGACCAATTCTGCCCAGTAAAATTAAGTTTGCCCTATAGCACACGGGTACATTAAGTAGGACTTTCAAACTGCAGTGAGGTGACACTTCCTGTCTGAGTAAGGACATCACCAGTTCATATCAGCAAAATAAATCACACAGGCACCTTAGATATGCAACTTTCAGATGAGCAGAATACAGTACATAATTCTTCAACATAATATATCCCCTTAGGCTATGGACTTGCACGTTTGGCAAAATAATTTGCTGAAACACCAGGCAATGCGTCTTGCATTCAAATAACCACTTAAAGGTATTAAGATGCGAGATACCAAGATATCATTTATATATTTCCAACAATCAAAAGCTAACAACTTAAAAGTTTAATACAAGACATTTTGTAGTATCGTGAAAACACAGAAGAAAGATAAACCATTTGTAATCAAAACATGTTTTGCCCCAATGGAGAATATGCCTAAAAAACATAGTTCAGAGAAAATGTATCTAAATGGACATTATGTTTAGCTTGCAAAAGGACTGTTGGAGAATTGTTGTGGAAAAAAAAGTTACTTAAAAAAATTAAAAAAAAATTTTAAAAATCAAAATTACAAATGAATGTTTTCTACTGCAACGTCAGCATTCGTAAATAACATTTATTCAAGGTGAAGTTTAGATGTGAGGACAGCTTTTAAATTTCATCAGGATGGTTCAGAGTTGAATCTCTGTAAATATAATAATGATACAAGAACTTTTAAACAGAGCACACAATCTCTGCAAATTCACTACTGAAGATTATGAATCATCTCCTCTTTGGCGATAAGGTGAGTGGTTTTGTTCACCAGGGACATGAGCGAGTTCAGTTTATGCGACCAGTCATTCAGGAGGTCATTGGGGTCCTTCGGTCTCTGGAAATTGATGATGCCAGCCAGCCTGTCCACCTTGGCATAAATGGTCTTGTTGACAACCAAATTCGAGAGAAACTCTTCAGACTCCTACAAGGGCAAGAAAGTCGAGCTCATAAAAATGTGTGTCAATACCCACCTACATTCACCTCGGTCAATGTGAAAGCTTTCAATAAGCTAAAGGCAAAGCTAAACACACTGCCCTTAGCCATCAAGAACAGAAGTATGCTGACCTTACTTAAAAGGAGTGATTTTACTCAAGTACTCATCAGAAGATCAGTTACACTTAAGGCATTCAGTCAATGAAAGACAAATTAAAACAAAAACCTGTATTGTCTCTTAATCACTATGGCAATAACAGTTAACCAATGACATTGAAACCGTTAAATATAAAACTCTGCTTACATCAACTGAGAGATCAAGAAGTCCTGCCATCCTTTTCATTGTGATCCTTGTGTAATATTTTGCCATTATTCTTATATTCTGGAAAAAATAAAAACAGGATACCAATGTTGATAAAGGTACTGCAATTAACCACCCACACACACACACACACACACACACACTTGAAAAACTGTAATTTGTGTCTGACTTACATGTTCTACCACTCTGTTTTTGAGATCTTTCCACCTCTTCTCCCCTTCCTCAGTGTAGGCAAAGACATCTGTAGCAGGACTGTCTGGTGAGCCCTCCCTTAGCTCTTTCCCATAATCATCCACCAAAGAGGCCCATCGCATTAATTCCATGGTGGTGAACTGCTTCAGGAGGGCCCTGTGAAATAAGGATAGGAGCACACAACTTGTTGAGCCAGTACAAGGTTTTCTATGTCATTTCATTTTTTTTTTTTTTTTTTTAAATAAAAATCATTTTAAGGTTATACTGCACAATGACCCTTTTTATGCATCACTGCTTAGAAACAAATGGCTTTTGACTGAATTACATGCATCATCATAGATTTCCCAGTTTACTTCATAAGGATAAGGTCAGTGCAGCAGTATTTTCTTTCAAAGCCCTTAAGGAACAGCTCTTCTGAAGCCCATACCCAAAATCTTTTATCCTCAAACAGTATAGTGTTACTGTATGTGTGAGCATAAAGGAGATGCCAACGTAAGCTCGTACTTGTACTTAGGGATCTCCTCCAATTTCTTATCAGCATTGATGCGATGAACCAGGTCGGACTGCTCATTGTCATAGGGAGCGAGGATGACATACAGAACCACGCTCTTCAGGGTCTGGAATGCAATGGACAATTTTGAAAATGCATTTCTATTAAAACAAGCCAAAGGAAGAAATAAAGGGGGGGGGGCTTTTTTTCTGAAAGCCCATAAAAACATTAATATGAGCTAAATCTGTGTCTTATGAGATAATCCTACCATGCCAAAATTTACAAAGAACTGAAAAATTATGATTTTCAAAACAAAACAAAAACCATTATTACAAGCAAAAATAGTGCAAAGCTATATTTCTTCACCCATAAGGCTGTTTAAGGCAGATAGAAATGTACTCCATGTTAGTGAACTGTAAGCATTTAAAGAAAGGAAAAAAAAAAACACAACTTTCCTCAGTGCTTTGTAGTTTACGAAAAACATTTTTTCACAACAAATCAACAGTTTTGATTCCCTTTCAAACATAAGTTCAGGAACAGACATTCACAACAAGGAGTGTGTAGAAACTAAATCATGATGAAATAAAAATATAGGAAAAATGTTTTAGCATTTTTAACAATTAGAAAATGTATTTATTTGCCCTCTGCCTAGTTAGAAAATGGCTTTTCTAGTTTCTCCAAGCTAAAGCCTTGCACTTTTAAACTGCATCACTCAATTAATTTTTATTGCCATCTACAAAGGTCTGAAAAGAGTGTACCTGGCCACAGGTGCATACATTTTGTTAAACTTCCCTGGTCACCTTTGTAATAAAGCGCACTAAGCGAGCTCCATAAATACATGGTTTGCCCAGGGTAGTGTGGAAGAACACTCAAGAAAAATCATAGAGAAGGCTGTGAACTAAACATCGCTGAAAACATTTGAATTAAGTCCTTCTCTGTAGGCAACTACAGAAACGGTCTGCTGCTTTGTTTTTTTTTTTTTTTTTTTTTTGCTTTATCTTCACTTGAACATCATCTTTTCAAATGTACTTGGACTAAGTGGAAGGATCCACATTACCTGCTGCCACTTGCTGCTGTCTTCCAAGATGCAGGGTGTGTCATAGATTGCACGGTAATGCTTGCATATGGACAGGTAGGAGCCCTCGTGCTGATCCACCTGGATCATCAAGTTGTAGTACTTCAGTTTGGATTCCTGCAACACAAAGTGGTTCACACTATAACTGCAATTTAAAAAGCAATTTGAAACATTAAAATCTAGAAAACAAATAGCAAATCTAGAAAACAAATAGCAAATGTGCATTTGCTCAGCAAATAAATGTGGATGGATAATTATGCTGAAAGATAAAACATAAAATCAGAACACAAACATCACATAAGTGCAGCTAAATTTTGGAGAAAAAAAAAAAGTTTTTTGTGTATTGGGGGGGGGGGGGGTGCTACTATTTTAACAGTTCCCAAAACTTTAAGAAAAGTAATAAAACAGTCAAAAGGTCAGAACTCTACATGACATTGGGACAGGCATGTTTTATTTATTAAAGGTATTTTTCTGAATAGTTTCCAAAAATACAATTTATTTGTTCAAATTTGATTTAAATCTAAGATATATTGCCCTAATTAAATTCTTTTTATCCTTGTATTTTTGCATTTGCTCTCACCCCCCCACACACACTAATCTGTAAATCAGAATGTTATTTTTACTGAGCTTAGGTTTATCAGTCATTTTCTACTCATTTCATTTGAAGCATGATTAAGCAAATTACTGTTTAGACTAACCATTGAAAATGAATCATTTTAGGGGTTGAAATTAAAAGCATTTGGCTTAAACCAAGGCTCAGATTGAACTTGTCTGACAAACACCCCTTAAATTTTTTTTTCTACTTACTGCAGTCATGCAATATTTTCTGTCGTTTACTGTTATTTTCTACCCTCTGCAGAGTTCAAGATAGCTGCCTTAAATGAACTTTTATGGCTATTTGATCATTAAAACAAATTGTATTTGCCATCTGTCCCACAAAAGCAAGGGTTTAGATTATATGACTCAAAGTTCAGAATGTAAACAAATAAATCTCAGGTTTCTTTAAGTTAATCTTTTCCAAATATGACTGGCAGCTCTTAAACCTTGAAGCAACAAGTGACAGCTGTATTCTGGCAGAAGAGTCTCTCTGTCTGAACAGTATGTTTAGCTGTGACCATTTGCTTAAATTTGTTTCAATTTAGAAATTTTGCTACTGCAATTATGAAGTTTTAATGCCCAATAAAATAAAATACCCAATTTAAATGTCAGAGTTTTTCTGCATTGAAGACAAATAGTACAAAGCATTCAGAATACCCTGAGCAACCACCTGAGTCTAGTATTAACACTGCTGTCAGCGTTTTGTGTAATGAAGCAACAACTCAAATGCAAGTAGAACAGATGACAAAGCATACAGATTGGCTTCTTTCAGTGAAATAATCTGGGGAAACTGTCACCAAAAATTTAATTTCCACTTCAGAAAGACACTCACCTGAGTACCCTCCTCTTGGAAAAATTTAGTGTTGATTTTCTTGCTGATAATCTGGGTGCGGATGTAGTCTTTGACTGCAATGCAAAGCCTCATCTGCTCCAGGATGAACTCCACCTTTTCTTTCTTCTCCATAGAGCCATATGTCTCAACCTTTCAAAGAAGCACCAAGTGTAAGCTAAGGCACATACACTTCCAAACAAACATGAAGCGTATGAAAAGTAAATTTACAATATCCATTAATATTCTTGGCTTGAATTAACCACATTACCAGAAACCTAACTGTATACTTCCATTCATATTTGTTGTAAAGTACAACTCCAAAATGGAACAAAGGATTTATTTAATGTGGCACTGGCAAGCCTAGAGAATTTAACAAAAGAATTACAATAAATAACTAGTCATAACTATGATAAACATATGGAACATTAGCATCGTTAAATTTACCCCTGTTAGCACAGTAAACCAGACTGGGGCCAAAGGGCTGAGTATATCAATTTAAAAAAAAAAAAAGTTGCTGCCATGTTACAAAAAAAACAAAAAACACTGCATTCACAACAGGAATACCAAGTCCAATTAAGTGTTTGGTCCCTACCTGCAGCTCTTGCAAAATTGAAGCTGCTTCTTTGACTTCTCCATTCTGTTCCTTGATATTGGCCAGCGTCTTGGTCAGTCGGGCACGCTCAATTTCCACATAGATCTGAAAGAAAAAGCAGTGAGAGCCTTTCAGCTCAACAGCACAAAATGTCTGAAACACGTTCACATTCCCCTGTGTAAAATAAGAACATTAAAGAGCTTTGCTGAACATACCTTGCCTGCAGTGACAGTGCGCAGGGTGTCAATCAGTTGCAGTTTGATAGTGAGGTCTGTGATTTTATCAACGTACGTACAACACTCCTGCACCATTTTGGCGACTGCCTAAAAAGTTAAATCAGTCAAGTATATGTAACCATTCCAAACACATCAAAAAGTGATTAAAGAAGTCCTTGTACATTTCCTCTACAAGTAAATTTTGCAAGAAAGGTTAACAACCCTTCACTGGTGCACACTAAGTACCTGTTTCAGCTGACTTCTCCTTTTTGACAACAGCATGATATTTTCATTCAGTGAATCCCAATCTTTTGCTTCATAGCACATCTGCACAACTGCCACAAGAATTCTGGAGGTTGACACCATATCAGAAGCCTGGTACAGAAAGAACAGATCAAATCCTTTACAATGGAGGACAATGTTAAATTTTTTTTTGGGGAAAAAAAAAAGCATTATCATAAAAAGTTGTGTACACAGATACTGATCATTCACAAAACAAATCTTTAAAATATTTTATTTGTAGAACATTTCTCTTCAGCTGTTAACCATCGGGCTCACTTCTCCCACACCCCAGCACTGATGTTCCTCCTTGTATGCCCTGTCACAGACCCTTCGTACTGATTAGTCATATGCCAAAAACATCTTTAATAAAATCTGGTCAGGGTTATCTGTTGCATTCATACATTCTCTGGTGGAAAATTCCTGTACAAATAGCAAAGTAACCAAGCCTAATATATTCGTATTCACTTACTAGAGCCTACAGTGTAATGCTCAACCACATACAACAGCAAATATGTAAGCAATCAGTGTTTACAAATTAAATTAAAAAGTACAAAAGGAAATAATTAAAAGTGGATAATAAAAAAAACAATGGTAAAAAAAGACCAATAAATACTTACTGTTCGTGTTTGTTTTTCCAAAGACAGCAAACTTTCTATGGCCTCCTGCAGTCTTCCCGCCTTCAAAAGAAGAAAAATGTGTAATACTCAAATAGGCTGGAGTTACCGTCTTCAACATTACAACTTTTGATAAAATAAAGCAGTGGCATCCATGTATAGAGCAACTCTTGTCCACAACACACCTGATATAACCTTCTGTTAACACTGTTAAAAGAATCATAAATTTGACAATTCTGACACATAAAAAGTAAATTCCATTTAAATTTAATGCAATCTCAAATGTGAATTAACCCCATCCACACTGATTAATGCAAATGTATATTAACTGACATGCAAAACAGATGTATAAAGCCAGAGCAATAGGAATGCTCCGTGTTAACAGGATGCAGTTTATTTAACCAAAATTTTTTGACCATCCCTGTTGTGTTCAAATACTTTCAAGCAACACTGTACATCTACTAAAACACGTAAACAAAACATTTTTAGGTTTTCTGCATCCACACCTAATACGCAAAACTCTTTTCTTACTGTCACTTAGCAAAGAAAGTGAAACAACGAAGAGTAAATGATGTCAAGAAAATTAATACGTACCTTTTACTAATACACATATAGAAAAAGCGGCATAATCCCACACAGTCTAAATTAACACAATATTAACCACTACAGTCGCCACGGGACTGACAAAAGAATTGTTAACATCACTCTTTAGACACATAAGTAGTAAGAAGAACTTAAAAAAAGAGTTAGTTCAGTTTGCATCACTGTGTGTAATAAACTTGTGCCTTGTTGTTTGCTGCAGGTAAAACGTGTTCACTTCGGTGACAGCCGAGGCCTAGTGAACCCTAGCTAACATCCACCATGACTCAGCCAGCCAGCCTCCGTTCATCGGTTCCTCTCAACCCGACTCACTTTAGCCATCTTCTCGCACTCGGGAAGACGCACGTCCACCGTGGAACTGTAGTCAATCTCCATTTTCACAATCTTTCCATCAGACCTCTCCGACCTATCGTCTGCCATTTTAGCAAAGGTTGGTGAGCAGCCCGACTAGAAAAAGGTGAATACCGTATGCTCGCTACAATGAACACAAGCGCAAGCTTCGACTCCGCCAACAGCTTTGTTTCCGGGTGGCAACTTATATGAACCGGAAGCTATTAGGATAAGCCAATGAAATTTGAGATGGCAGGATGGGCTGAATACCTGGAAGGACCCGCGAAGGACCCCGAAAGTCGGAATTTAGGAGTCAGTATTTAACTAACTCCTGCGCCAGAATATTCATTTATTTGCAAATAAGATGTCTTTAATTTCAGTTGCAAGTAGTGGTTGATTTTTACACGTGCCACTTTTTTATTGGACTGGACTATTCATACAAAATTCGAATCTGGTTAAAAAAGTTAAAGCCCGATAGAAAGTTGGAAAGTAGACTTCCCATACTGATGTATGAGCAGGTTCATTGCCTAAAAATCTAAAACAAACTATAGGAATTCGTTATTTGGCTAATTCTTGCCATATTATGGCCTTCTGTTGTCCATTGAGAGGAATTCCTCACACCCTGCATTAAAAATCAAATATTAAATACATAAAGAGTCAATAATAAAAACATAAGGCCACATTTTATATTTATTTGTCTCTAAGTATTAATATTTATGTAATAATTAATATTTATTTTAACTTTTTGTAAATACTGTAACATAACTGAGGTGTCTCGCCTGGATCATTGAAACCCCCCCCCCCCCCAAAAAAAAAAGGGTTTCTCACCAAAACAATGGAACACAGGCACAAAATGCTTTCAGCTAGTCAGTTTGCTGGATTTGGCTTTTGTTTTATCCTTGAGTCAGACAAAATGCATTAAATTTGTCACAAGTTATGTTTGAGCTATATGTCTGTGAATATGTATATGTACTGTATACATAAACACTGTATAATTCACACCAGTGGTAAGCAGAAACAACCAGTGTGTAAGGACCACAAACGGCAGGTAGTTCATTGATATGAAAAGAGTAAAAAACCTGCTTTTTTAAAATAGGTTTTATACTGTATATAAGTTTTGTGTGTGTGTGTGTGTGAGAGAGAGAGATATACATTCCAGAATGTTCCTGGCCCACACTACCTTGATAGCTACACTGTTTCTGTAGATTTTTGGACAGAAAATTCTTTCTAGGAGCATCGCAACCCACGTTATCACAAAGCTGCTGTACTGACATGTGTGTGAAGCCGTCCTGAGATTATGTGTGATTTTCCACACTATCTTTTAGGATCCGCCCGGTCGGTAGGACTGTTTTGATAATATTTTGTGTTCAGATTATGCTCAGCTAGTGCTAATAAACCTAAAGTGCGCCAAGAAAAGGTTCCCCAAGCTATTACATCACCAACACCAGTTTATCAAGCATGAGCACCTAATAAAGTGGCCAGCGAGTGTATGCTTTATCGTTGTGCATTTGCAGAGCATATTCAATGCACACAAATGTGCTTCTTCAGGCTCTTTTCGCTCAGCCTCCGTTAACGTGGACGTCAGTTCGCCACCAGTGCGGAGCAGCACGTGCAGATGCGGTCGATGGGCGGGCGCTCAAGTGTTGCGAGCGCGTGCCCGTGCGCGCGAGACAGGCGCCGTTACTTGGGTCGGAAAGTGGCGCGCGAGAGTGGCAGATAGATAGAGAGCGAGCGAGAGAAAGGGAGGAAAAGAGAGAAAACGCGATAGAGTGACGGGTAGAAAGAGAGAGAGAGAGAGAACGGCTCCGGTCCAGGAACACGGATGAGTCGCTGCAGCCGGTTCTTGTGCTGACGGAAAGGAGGCTCACTCAGTCCAGGGGCACCAGCGCCAGCACCGCTGCTTTCCTGCTCCGGACAGGGCTGTTACTCCGGCGCTGCCCTGCAGTAACACACCGCGGCGTGGCGGAGCTGTGAGAAACACCGCGTCTGAGACTTGTTTTTTTTCCCCCCGTCTTTTAGTCTTTGTGCTCCGCTGCGGCTCTGCAGGGAACCATGTCCGCGGTGAAGTTGGCCCGGTGCAGCTGTGCTTAAAGGACCTTTACCGGCTGAAGAAACGCCAGATGTGGGACTTGGAGTAGCTCACGCACTCACACTGAGATACAGACTTACAGCACACACACAAACACACGCACACGGCGGGACAGCACTCGGACTGTGCGGGACAGAGGAGTGTATCATGTTGTTGAAGGAGTACAGGATATGTATGCCACTGACTGTGGAAGAGGTAAGTCACTATTAATAATAATAATAATAATGATGACAATAAAAAATAATAACGTGAATGTGCCAAAATTACTAAGCACCGATACTACTGTTACTACCAGTGTAGGTGTGTATTTACTTAGTGGTGCGTGGTGCGTTCCTGTTCATCGCTGCGTTTGTGTGTGTGTGTGTGTGTGTGTGTGAGATGAAGTGGTCAGCAATGTATTCGTGTGAGTCGTTTACCGGTGCGTGCTGGGCGAATGTTTAGAAGCGCACTTATTTGGGATCTTCGGCCCGAGCAAATGCGACAGAAAAGTGTTGTCGCTGTGCTGTACGCCTCGCACGTGCCGCACTAACACTTCTCCTTCCTCGCCGTGCTTTTGTGTTGCTCTGTTTTCGTCCTGTTTCACATCTCGGCACCAAACATGATTTCCCAAGACCTGCGCTTCCTTCTGAACAAACATTTTCGATCAACAGCCGCCCACGGTGCAGCTCTGATCTCCCCAATAATGGCCCGGATCGATACGGCGATCCGCTCGTTTCTCCGGCGACCCTCAGGGCTTGCAGCGCCGTCCGGTTGAGTTGCTGCGGACGCCTACGGCCGCTGGCCTCTAGGTGGCGCTGTCGTAGTTGAGTCGCTCTTCAACGCTTCGCCACTTAGTTCATCTCTGGTTCACCTTAAAAGTGCTGAAGGTTTCGGTGCGGCGAGGACCCGTGCGCGCTGCTGGTGTGAAAATGAGTCAAATAAGTCATCTGTTGTTTGTTCAGAAGTAGTGCTGGAACCTCAATGTGTGGGCGACGGTAGCGGCTAAATTTATCCATCACTGAGTCTCACGTAGACCACCAAGGCCAACGTTTAAACACAAGTTCAGTGCGTGCAGATAGCATTAAAATTGTACTGAAGTCAGTCAAGGGACAAATTATGGTGCCGCATCTCTGTTCTTCTGCAGAACTTACTGAAAGCACAGTGTCCATAGAATGGAAGGGTACAGCAAAGAAAACCGTCCTGCTTTGCATCTGAGCTTTGCACAGTAGTCTCAGTTTTAAGTCTGAAAATTATTATTATTATTATTATTATTATTATTATTATTATTATTCTAGAGAGAAGAGGAATGAAGGTCAGTAGGACTAAGACAGAATACGTGCATAAATAAAAGAGAGGACAGAGGAGTGGTGAGGATGCAGGGAGTAGAGTTGGCGAAGGTGGATGAATTTAAATACTTGGGATCAACAGCCCAGAGTAACGGGGAGTGTGGAAGATAGGTGAAGAAGAGAGTGCAGGCAGGGTGGAGTGGATGGAGAAGAGTGTCAGGAGTGATTTGTGACAGGAGGGTACCAGCAAGAGTGAAAGGGAAGGTCTACAAGATGGTAGTGAGACCAGCTATGCTTTATGGGTTGGAGATGGTGGCACTGACCAAAAGACAGGAGGCAGAGCTGGAGGTGGCAGAGTTAAAGATGTTAAGATTTGCATTGGGTGTGACGAGGATGGACAGGATTAGAAATGAGTATATTAGAGGGGCAGCACAGGTTAGACGGTTTGGAGACAAAGTCAGAGAGGCGAGATTGCGTTGGTTTGGACATGTGCAGAGGAGAGATCCTGGATATATCGGGAGAAGGATACTAGGGATGGAGCTGCCAGGCAAGAGGAAGAGAGGAAGGCCTAAGAGGAGATTTATGGATGTGGTGAAGAAGGACATGCAGGCGGTGGGTGTGACGGAGAAAGATGCAGAGGACAGGAAGAAATGGAAACAGTTGATCCGCTGTGGCGACCCCTAACAGGTGCAGCCGAAAGATGAAGAAGAAGAAGAAGATTATTATTATTATTATTATTATTATTATTATTATTATTATTATTATTACCTGTAATTGTCAGAGCCAGTGACTTTGGTCTATGCTTGTAGTACAAGGTGGTGTAATAGTTGGTGGTTGTCACTTTGATATCCGAAGGTTCCTAGTATGAATCCCGTTCCTGCTGTATCACCTTTGATCAAGGTTCTTACCCTATACAGATACAGTCAGAACACCTGCTGTGTAAACGAGTAAATCGGTGTAAAGTCAAATAATCTGACTCTGGAAACTACCTTAGCCGAAGGTTAATAATAAGAAATGTCACGATCAATCCCTATCACTCCTGGGTTTGCTTTGCTACAGGGGATGCCCGGATTTCTGTCTTTTCTTTATTTTTTTCTCAATGGAGCATAAATTTCCTTTGCTTCAGCTTGCTGTTGCACAGTAGAAGCTGTGTTTATTTTAGATGTTTTTTTTTTTCCTGGCAGTGGATTTTTTTTTGGCGTTGGCAAAAAAGTCATTGCAATGGCCATATGGAAACTTCAGAGCAGTTTTTGCAGTAACCCACTTCACAATGAAATTATTTTGTAAAGATGGATTAAGCTGTAAGGTTGTGTTCAGTATAATGTATTTCAGTGTCAACATGAAAGGTTTTGATCTGCAGCCGTTGTTTTATCTGTAAAACTGAATGCTCTTTTATGTTTTATGGGGCTGCCCAGACTGTGAAAAATTTGGTTTCGAGTGCCATATAATGGTGGCTGGGATCAGCCTTCTGTATTATTGGTCTTTGTAGCAATTCATTACATATATTTTATACGTTTTTATAAATTTCCATGACCTTGTTTTAATATTTCTACCATCCCTACTCTGACCAATTTGGTAATAGCCCTTAGCCAGAACCAAAAGCCAGACAACTTTTTAGGCCATCACAGTATCTCTGCCGCTTTGGCAATAATCTGCTTTTAGCCATGAAGCTTGGCAGTCAGCCAATGACCATTTTCAGTTTTTTCTTCATGACATCAGGGTTCTGTGAAAGAGCCAGCAGAGATGAAATCTGAGTGGTTTCAATAGCGAGATGTAATGGTGTAAGGTTGATAAATGCACTGAACCTCTGAAATTATTATTCTGGTGAACAAAGTTGGGATAGGCAGAAAAAAACAGAATACGTCCCTGGAAAAGCACGCAGCAAAACCACTTATATATGTAAAAACACTGCTGTGTGTTTAGCTTTAATTTTACACCAAATATAATGAACCACACTGAGCTTTACATGTAGCCTTGAAGGTGTATGATGGTAGTAACACGTTTACAACAAACTTTTAAGCTTTTAAACCATAGTATGACGTTAACATTTACTATAAAACATGTCTAGTTAAGAAATTGCTGCATTTTTATAATCTCAGTGTATATTGGACTCCCTTCTTCCTGCCTGCTTTTTTGCTTTAGTTGCCCTCATGAGTTCATTTCCATTTCACTATGCAGAGCTTACATGGTGACCATCTGAGACTCAAAACAATTGATGCATGAGACGGCTCTCTTTATCCTGGCACCACATATTAAACAAGGAGGAGGTTAGCGAGCATGATAACGTGATCCGGGGTTTCCTGCCAGAGAGGGGGACACGCCTTCAGAGGGGTGCTTCCTTCCAGGCAGCTGTGCAGGAATGACCATGTGTTGCCTTCTGGTTGGGGAGAGCAGCATTCAGGCAGAGGATGTCGCAGTTGCTAGCCGGGTCTTAAGGAGCATATGAGGTCATCGCCTGTGTTGTCTCGAGTGCTCTCTTGTCATGTGCTACCACATGTAACTGAGGAGATAGAAGGCAAAGCCATTGTGTCTATATTGAAAGAATAAACTTTTTTAAGTTAAACAAGTCAATGGCGAGCAAGGTGGTGTAGTGGTTATAGCTGTTGCCTCATAAAGGAAGAATTTGGGTTCAAATACCCACTTGTGATGTAGTGCCCCTACACGAGGTTCTTACCTTCCATTGCTCCAGTAAGTTATCCAGATGTATACATGAATAAATGCACCCATTCCTCACATAATTTATGAATGTGTAACTAAATTGTCTGTGATGGACTGGGGTCCTGTTGAGGGTGTAGTCTCCTAGCTGCTGGAATAGGTTTCAGACTGCTGCGACCATGACCACAACCAGCAGTTGAAGATAATGGCTGAAATAATTTAATTCATTCTGTGAAGTCTCCCCCTTGGTTGAACTCCCATTGTATTACAGCTGTGAATATTATTTATGTAAAAAATAAACGGTTCCCAGATGAAAAATACATTACCTAAAATTAAGATGCAAAAAATAAAAAGTACTTTTACACATGACAGCTCTAATATCAACACATTCTATATTTTAAACATTCTTTTTGTAGCTTGTATTTTAATGTTTTAATTTTTTTTAGTCATTGCCAATAATAATTGTCCATCGAAGAGTCAAGGGGTTGAGATTTTTATATTTTTAACATCGTTTGATCACCAGTTGTAAAACCAGTTGCAGAGCGTCTTTCATGTTTTATATTTATATGTTTTGAAGAAAGCTGATGTTTGAATATTTTCCCAGGGCAGCTCGTGGTTTAAATTGATGTTCTCATTTCGATTAAGAGCTTTGCTTGTCAGGGTTGTGTTTCCCTTCTTTACAATTTAAAACATGTTGCTCACGAAAGGCTCCTTTTCTGTAGCAGGTGTGGAGGACAGTGTGTGATTTATCCAGTTTATAAAAGCTCCCTTTTCATAATTTTTGGGTCCCTGTTACAGCAACCCTCCGAAGTGAGTGCATTGTCTCTGCACTAAACAGTATTGCAAACACACTTGAGAGAGGAATCGCACAGAAACACAGAGGAAAAAGCCCTTTATCAGTTTTTAAACACCGCACCTTAATATCTTTATTTTTATGAAACAGCTACATTGTCCACAGAGTGATCATAGGTGTCTATAATACTGACAGATTTTTTTTTTTTAATAGTTGCTTTTATTGTCTGCACTTTTTCGCTGTTCCTCTCATTGCACCAAATTGTTGATTTTAAAAAACCTACCACAGGATGAAGTAACACAAGAGTAAAGGCAACTACTGGTCTTATATCACCCATCGTGAAAGTAAAATGGCTGCATAACGGGCAAAAATGCCACTATATTGACTCATAAAACTGTTGTGTTGAAGGGTTTATACCGTCATAAACCATTATAGCAGTTTTTGTGTTTTATCTGTTAAATGCGGGTTAATGCAGTTAAGTAACTTAGCACACAAACCTGACAATGCAGGTTGCTTGGAAGGAAGGTAAGTGCAAAAATAAATAAAAAGTTTTGTATGCCGGGTATTAGAATTTTTCTACTATTATCTTGCTAAAGTCATTACAACTGCTGAAACTCATTTTTGTGATTATAGATAACTTGATCTGCAGTTGCTCTTATGAGTGCAGTCAAGCACAGGAAATAGCACTTGGACTGAACTGACACTCAACATCTCATAATTTGCATTGTTTCGGCTTGCTGACTCATAGCCACGGTAATTCAGCCAAACAAGGCCCGTATGGATAGTTACTGTCACCCATGTACTCAAGTGGACTTGGTGTCCTCACTGAGAGAATCCAAAGCACTGTGGATCTTCTGCCCCTCTCCCCACGCCTTTACCAAACAAATTTTTAATGGGAAAAAGAAAACACTACACAGCTGACTTAGAAGGGGAAATACCGCCATGTGACTATGATTCATTCCCCAGAGGGCATGTTGCCGAGGACTCAACTATGGCCCACTCAAACATTTAAGAGCCTCTAACTTGTTTGGAAGAGCTTTTCATCATCCTACACCTTCAATGTTTTTTACTGCTGCTGGCAACAAAAATTCATCCAACGATGAGGTAATTAATAACCCAGATTGACAGCACAATTCTCAAGTTAAAGGTCAGCTGTAGCTTTGGGAAGCGTGAAGGAGAACTTAGAGAACCGACCAGTATTTGCATAGAAAAATATATATGACCAAAAAGTAGACATTTCTCGTCTATTCACTGCATTTTAGTTTAGTATTCCTAGCACTTTGTACGCATCAAGTAATTCATTTAGGCATTTGTGCTCATTTCAGCAATCATCATATTTCCCTTTCAGAAGGTGTTTATTTATCACCATAAGATTAAATTATAATAATTTCAATACCTAAAGGTAGGAAGACTGGCATTTTATCCAGAGGATATTATTTTTTGTTACTCATGTAGAACTGCAGTTCTCCAGTTTATGGAACTGTATTATTGAAAGTAGCACAAACAAAATATTAGTATTAATTTATGAATAAACTAAGCAAACATGTGTTTTGGAGCTATCAATTAAAGTGTTAGAAAACCATGTAGGTTAATGAATAGAAATTCTTTCTTCTAGTTCATCTTGCTTTGAATCATACAAAGCAAATTTAGAGGATAATCTCCTTCATAAATATTCTGTGAGGGAATTCTGCAAACACCAAGACTGTATACAGCTACTGTAAGGCTGTTGTTATTTTGGTGCATCATGTGAGTCAGAGGTTTCTGGTTGTTGTTGTTATGTCTTTGCATGTTAATACTGTGACATAGTGGGGTGTGTTGGTTCTGGTAGAGATCAGGTATGGGACAATAATGGGTGGTCCTTCAGCAGATTTTACAATTCATATTGCACCCTCATTTTATTATAAGTTTCTCTATTTGCTAAATCAAAAATCAAAACTATATCTAAGAGAATGAAATAAGAATGGCTTTTCAGTACCTAAACCAAGAACTGTTGAAAATGTGTCATGCACAATAATCTCATTCACTGCAGCCCCACATCCCCCAAACTGTTTAGCAGACCTTCTAAACTCAAAACTCTTCTCACCAACTTTTTTTTTTGATAAAGCTCAACCAATTCTCCTTTCACTTGAGTAAGAATTGCCTTATATCACTCAGTCAGTGTTGCTAACTGTGCGTCCGTGTTCTTTGGTTCCTGGTTTCTAAAAGCCCATGCTACCTTCAGTGAGATGTGTGACTTGTCCTTATGCTTTGTCCATTAGTTCTTGAGCTCAACAGTAAACCCAGCAGAGGGTTTCCATTTGCCATCCATCATCCCTAGTGTAATTGCTTACAGGAAGGGGATGGGAGTGGTGCTTTGGTGTCCCCTCACAGACGATGCAGATTGATGGACCACTGTCTGAGAATGCCCCACCCCACCCCCAGGTTTTTGGGAGCCTCTCAACACATGAATCTTTGACAAATTAGTCACTGGATATCTTATTTCTAAGTCCTGCTGTTGAAGGAAACAGGCAGGGGTGCTGGAAAACGTGTTTATTTACAGATCTAGGTGTGTACCTGGTATGCACTGGTCAGGACAAGTTCATTCAGAGGCTTGAGACCTCTGTTAATGGACACTCATGTGAACCAAAGGGCAGTTTACTGGCGGACGGTCTGTTTTCATCGGCCTGACCGCAGACAGTTGCACTTACAGCCAGGAAGCCCCCCTCCTTCCTCACATACAGCAACCATGAAGATCCACTGTTCAAACAAATGAAATTTTACTGTTAGGAAGTAACCTCAATTAGCTTCGGTTTCAGGATAAAAATCCTACCTGCACACAAGATGAAGGTGCACCTTTTTCAGGTTCTTTGAGCTGGTTGGCCATCTCTGATCTGACATTGAAGTTCGTTTCCTGACATCTCATGAACGCAGACTGTTGCATATTTTTGAATAACGTCAAACTTAATACATTGTCCCACTGTTCCACACTCTGTTCTTCAGCGAGAATGACAGCTCTGGAGCACGGGTATGAACATTCCCGTGATGGTGCCCCTGAAATTTGTTTGTCTGGCAAGAATGGATGAAGAGAAAAAAGGACAAGAAGCACAATCATTTAGTTGTAGCTTTCTAGCGCTATCGGCACATTTTTCCACTGTGGTTGAGATCTATTGTTGGCCAGTAATGTATCAGTCATTCTTTGCTTGCCGTGATTTGATTCACATTTGATCTTAAGCTTGTAAAGAAGTGTTTCGTTTACCCCAAGAAATCAATCCACCAAGTTTCTGTGGTGCTATAAAGGAATGACTAAGAAAGCAGCAATTATTGTTTTGCCTGTTCTACATACCCTTTGTTCACAACAATTAAATGAGTAATGCATCAATAATACCAGAACACTGTCTGTTCTTAGTAATAAGCAGAATCTTAATCTTGCTTTCCTTTTCCATTGCAGACGTGGAAATACAAACAATGTATAGATTCCTACTTTTTTCCCCACAATTTACTTGGTTTTTATTCTGCAAATGATAATGGTGTAAAGCAAAGTACAGCTGTCCTTTTTTTACTGGACACACAGACTGTGTGGTTTGTAATGTTAATATTTAAGTCAAAAGTATTTTTGCTGTTTACACATCATAATTATCTGATTGACTGTTTTTTGTAAAAGCAATAACAAGATCTCCTCACCTGGTTCCAGACATGGACAGATGAGATCAGAGTGTATGTATTTAAATATAGATTGTGGTTTTTGTGCAATTATGGTCCCAGGGGTTTGTGCCTTCTGAAAGCAATTCAGTAACACAGTGGCAATTGATAATGAGTGCTGCTGGAACAAAAGGAGTAAATGCAGTGTTTGTGCCCCCCCCCCCCAAAGACATTCTCTCCACAAAGGAGCGTGTTTCTCCTTGTTTTCAATCCATGCTAAGGGATGACATGCAACAGATGGTCCTATAAAAATGTTCGGATTCATGGAGAGATTTACAATTGTGTTTAATGTTCCTTTTCACATACAGTAATGTATAATGTTTTTGTGTTCCTCTGTCACTCAGAGAAGCACCCGTCATATTTACTCAAGAGGTACCTTCTGTGCCCACACAAAATGCATGTCTAAATAGAGGTCCATGTCATAGTTGCCAGTTTTTAGCTTTTGTTTTTTTTTAACTGCTTGAATGTTTGTCCTTTTTCTTTTTTTTAAATATCTAAATGGGATGTGCTCACAGATCAAGTTGCCATAGTAATTACTGGGCACTGACATGCATCCGAGTTCAGTTTTTCTTGAGGGGATCATTGTGGTAACATCAACATCAAAAATGTATGTATTAACATAAATTGATGTACTTTGGAATAATGTACCAGACTAAAGATAAACAGATAAAGCAGAGTAGTGCACAGTGCTTACATTAAGTCTATGCCTAGAAGAGTAATAATTTAGCAAATATATAGTATTTTTTCAAGAAAATTTAAGGGGTTGAGAAGGCACAGGAAGATGGCTGAAGGCATTGTTTTAATTGGAAAGTCTAAGGAGGCTGATAACTAATTGTCAGCACATTCATCTATACCTTTACCAAGCAAAAACATTAAGTTGACCTACATTTTATGGTCCAGTGTCATTGTATCTCCATCATAACCAGAGTGGTTTAAGGCCTTCTATAGACTTGTACCAATTAATGAGATAGCCTGTTAACCACAGCTTCAGCAGCTCATCCATTTTACATGGCACACAATTCATAACACAAAAATCATCACAGGTGACACGCTAAATGCTACAGCATGGCCCTATTTTCCCAAGGACCATATACGTGGTTATTGTTAGAGGGTTATATGGGTAATAAGAACATAGCACAGAGCCAGCTATGCCTCCTTATGGTCTCTCAAGCCAAGATTCTGTACACATTTTGGTTCCCTTGGCATCAGAAGGTTAATAGAATGTAGCTGGACTCTCATTTTCTCACAGCTGTAATCCCTTTGGTTTTGGCATAAAATCTAATTTGCAGGATTTAAAGAAAGAAATAAAATGTAAATAGTAAGGAGAGAAGGGGTTGAAATAAATAAGGAAACCTCAACCATACTTTGAATTTCATCTTAGCTCAGTTGCAGTAATAACTGTGGACTGCGGATTTGACGTAATTGAATATAATCCTCTGTAATGCTTGACGTAGATGTCAGTAATTCTTAAAACAGGATCCAATATATTTTTTTCCTCTAAATATTATTCCAGCACCATCTGTGAACCAAAGGCCAAGAGGTGTATTTTGCTATTTATGATGTTTTTGCAAGACTGCTAATCCTTTGCCCTAAGTTTGACACAAACTCACTGTTGAAATCTAGAGGCAGAAAAATCCGGATTATTGACGTATTGTATATACTGTAAATGTAATAACCATGAGTTTAGATGAAGGTCAAATTACATTATGGGATATAGTCTGGGGGCCTGGGTGAAAATTATATTGTTTAAGTGCTAATAGTTATATTTAATTTTTCTACCTGAACACATAGGCATAATACATTTTTTTCTACTTTTTAAAAAATATTTATATAGTTAAGTTTTTAGCTTTTTGGTCCCCCTCCTGGGAGCAAAACCATACTGAATGTACAAGTGTTTTATTTAGCTTATATGTGCAAACATGGCAACTGATTTAACAGACTGCTGGTATTAATAAAATTTTGTCATTAATATAGCTGATTCATGTGCTGCAAGATGCTACCCTGAACACAAGTTAAATTTAGAAAGAAATGTATAAATTGCAGTTTTATCCATGCTAATGGAGATCTTCAAAGCCAGATGACACATGGTGAAGTTGTCTTGGGATGTGCGAAAAATCCCGTGCTAACAGCACAGAGGGCTTGCGGGTGGATCTCCCACAGCGTGCAGATTTGGGCTACATGCCTGGCAGCACCTACTGCTTTCCTTTCTTAGCTGTCTTTCCCATCTTTTTATTTTAAGCAGCAACTTTTAAATTAATGGTTTTACTTAATTGAAAACAATTTTTTTCTCTGCAGTATTTCAGCATCTCACCTCAGGTTATAGCACCTGGACCCCCCGGGACTTCAGTCAAGTCATCATATTTAATCAATATGCTTTCACTACAACTCGAATGCTTATGTGCTTACACTGCACAAAATATGTAGCGTTCTGCTTGTATTCTTAAAACGCAGTATGAATATGAATGCCTCTATCTGACAGGTTAAGAGACTTTATTTGCATGCATTGGCATTGTGCTGAAGTGAATGCAGTGTGCAGGAGCACCACAGAGGTGGTCCTTTAGCCAGATGTAGTTAGGGTCCATACCAGCTGGTATTAATTCTCTTGAATGTGGCAGTCCTTAAATTTGGACAGTCTGCTGGTAGTGACTAACAGGAGTGACTAACAGTAGATCTCACTCTCTGGTGTGAACACTGTTCATAAGATTGCATCTTTAATCCCAATATATTTTTAGGGACCCAATTTTTTTTTCTTTTTATAAATTTAACTTCGAATCCTGATTTGGGGAAGTACATCCACTGTGTGAGCTGGCTTTCAGATGCCATCTGCTGTGTGTGTCTTGTAAATCAGCAGCTAATTTGCAAGCGATTGGAGTAATGGTTTGCCCCATGCAGTCTGGTACTTTCTCCTGATTGTATCCTCATTTATACATTGGAGTGTGGTTGTCTCCCATCTGTTTTATGTCCCCCCACGTGGTCAAAGCACCAAATTTCTACAGAGCCGCACATCCACTAGAGACAATGAGCCAAAGATGCTTCCACCAGTTAATGATTCAGCTTATATCCTTCCATGCCCATAAACTGGTTCACGTAGCGTGTTGGTATGAGAACTGAACTGAAACGAACTGACTGAAAATTTCTCTAAGGCTTGTGGGATTGCTGACTTCACAAAATGGCTTTATTCAGGAATATTACTTAGGGCAAATTGATGAATAGTCAGTCTGAAGGCAAGGTGCACAAAGTAAATCACGCAAGTGCACTGTCAGCTCTTCTAGTGTGTCAGGTGAGTGACCGTTGTAACATTAGTGATTCAGAAATAGATGTGTCCACCATGGGTAGTTAAAGATAAACACCCATTTTGAGTCATGACAGCTCCAATTGAGGGGTCAATATGTTCCTTTGTCCTCTGTTGTTTAAGACACACAGACACTTTATTTTTGACTTTTTATTGAAAGTCCCAGGACTCCTTTGCAAATCTGGGTGTTTTGTGTGGCCTGCATTTCTCTCCTAAAGTCCCACAGGATTTGAAACGTAACAAAAATACAGGTAAACACTGTTATACACAGTCCTGATGTCTGCAGTTTTGCTATAACACTGATAAACTTTTAATACCAGCGCTAGATGCCCTACTGTAACACAGAGCCATAACACAGTGCCAAAAATCCATCTGCTATAAATGAAAAAATCCAAAACTAGGACAGGGCAGCATTTTCAGGAACAAATTAAGTATATAAAATGGGGTTTACCTATATAGATTTTATGAAAGGTTTTCCAGTAAATTTTACTGGAATGAGGAAGAAGGAAAATATTAATTTTGGAAAGCTTCTTAATTATTTAGCTTGTATTATTTTATTGTTTCAAGTTTTTTGTCCAAAACCTTAGGGTTAAACACCACACCGAGACTACACCTTCATTTTAAGCAGGTAGATCTAAAAAATGGCATTAATAATTAAGAAATAAAACCTGCACTCGGTCACTGTTTTTGACGATAAACCTAAGGGGAGGATGGGAGTTTGAGTGGTATTTATTCAACAGTTAAATGCACATAACATGAGAGTATTTTAATGGGCTTGATATTTGCAGAAGAAATATTACTTGGTTGACTCAGTACAACAGTCTCACACAAGTGTGAGAGAATGTTAGTAAAGCATAACAGTCTGCTTAAAGGTGCAGAACTGTAGTGAAAACTGGAATATTACAAATGTACATAAGATGTTATTACGGTGCATCTACAACTACAATGCAACCCCTTCCATATCCTGTTGGATTTCTGTTTAACATGCACACTACCAGAAAATCTTGTTTACTCTCTGGAGAAAACTTCAGCTTCAGCATAAAGAAAACAAAATTTAATTATACATTTCTGTGACAGCCTTCTGGAGGGTGATACTTCCTATAGACATGGCTTGCGTTTGTCTTCTCAGATGCTCTTGACAGGGTAGAAATGTCACTCACAGGCCAGGTCCTGGAAGTGGCTCAGCTGCAAGCCTAAAAAGATGTCCAAAATTGGGCACTGAATTTACTGCACAGCATTTTTCTAATGGGTGGCTTTCCAACACATAAATATGTATCCACACTAGTTCCTGAACGATTGTCCAGCCTGTGACCAGAGGACTATATTTTGTGTGCATGTTTGAATGTTTGTTCGGGTAAATGGTGCTGTTGCTCATGAATTATTAAGGATGGACATACAGGAGTGCATGGAGGTCTGGAGGGGCACGCCTGTAAATCCATCAGTTAAATGCTGAAAGGGAGAGCAATTATGTGTGCAAAAATAACGTGCACAATTACTGCTCATTTTTTATTATTTGCAGAAAGAAAAATGAGATGGCACATGTGGGGGAATGACAAGGGTGATGCCATGTGCGTCAATTGTTCAGAACATTTGGGTTTTTGTTGTTTTGGTTAACTTTTTTCTACCTTCAGGAAACCCAGACTTATCACTCAAAGCCTCTGCTTTACATTGTGTAGCTTCCCTTGTGGTCCAACCCCTCGAACAGCCCAAGACCTGACAAACCCACTGGCCGTGGGATCTTGGGTCTGAATTGGCAATGCCAGCAGTAACTGTTGTACAGCTACACTGAGACAAACCGTGTCCCAAATAGGCAGGGGGGGCTTTGTGAGCAGCCATTGTACGGTCGAGACTAATGACTGTCCTCTTGGAAGAGCCTCTCCAGATCATTAGAGCCGCACTCCCGTTCCCTAGCACAGAGCAGCGATTGTACCCCATGGCTGGTGGACCTGTGCCCAGTTCACTTCCCCATTCTCAGAGCTGGAGGCTCAGGCACAGACCCAGCATAAGCCTACTCTTGTGCGGGTTGTCTTCTCTGAAAGCAACCTTGCCGAAGTATAGCAGTAACAAATTTTCCCTTCAAAGCCTACATCACAGTCCTTCTCACGCTTTAACCTTGAATAACCCTCCAAAGGGACAAAGTGTTCTTTTGCTGCCAAGCTTAACATAGCAAATATTTTGTTCTTTACATAATTATTCTAGTATAAGTACAGTAGTCCATTTTTCTCAGATTAGATTATCACCTGCTGTGGAATACAGGTCACCTCTGCTACTGAAGTCTGGTATTTTGGCCTTAAGGATCAATGCCCATGACTCTGATTTCATAGTACAACTCAGCAGTTCTTCAGATGGACCCGGCCAGTATCCAAAGATGAGTTAAAATAAACAAACTTAATAAATACAAGTGTAAATCAAAGTACTGTGGTAGACCACGTGCCCTGGTGGTTTTTGCTGATGCTTTTAAGTTGCTTCCATCTGCTTTCTCCCTTAAGGAGAATGCCATCTTAAAGAAAGAAGGTTTTTTCTCATTTTGAATGTCTTAGGTGAGGAACAAGGGACAATAATCTAAAAGTGAGGAACTCTGGTTAGTGCTGTGGATAAAGAAACACAGAGGTGTCATAGCTGAAGGTGTTATTGATTGAGACTTACAGGCTGTGGTCTGTAATATATATTTGTATTCACTATCAGTGTAAACATTTACTCTACATGTCATGAAAACAAACTGCTTGTGTGTGTTACTCACCTCTTAATTATATCGCCAGTTTACCTCAGTTGCAGATAAAGTAAACAGCATGAACCAAGTTAAATATTAGGTTATCAAAGTGGTTTCAAAATGTAAATAAGACCATGTTAAAATAAAACATATTTATTTTTTCCTCTCCACTGTAGAGCAGCACACATTCCCCAAATGCCATCTGTTTGATAGCGGTACCTCCTTTGCTTATCGTTCAACCTTCAGTTTATTAGGAACCAATGGGCTGTGATTTGTAGCATGCAAAGAAGTGAAACAAAATAATCATAAATTTCTTCCCCCTCTTCCATGTCCCTGTATTTTTTTTTTGTCAGCCTCACTGGAGGTAGTCAGCTGAACATCTTTCACGTGTGCAGCAATTTATTTTCTGATTGTGTGGAAGGCTTGCAGTATGGAGTGAATAATGTGTTAATGTTTGGATCCAAGGCCCATTCCACTACAGCCACTAGCTTGAGCAAGACATTAAACTAGCTTTTTGTCCCTCTAAATACTGTACAGTTACTTTGTTCAGAAAAGCAATTGGGGGGGGGGTGCTGGGAAGCTGTGGAAAAACATCAGATCTTATATCCCATGCAGTCAGCCTGCTGTGCATTATATAGGAGGTAGTCGCAGGTGTACCAGCACCACCACTCACTCATAGCCAAGATAAAAACATTACAGACAGAAGAAGAACCAGGTACTTAGCTTTCTATACCAGACTACACGTCCTGCTAGAACAGAGTAAAATATATGCCTGTTCTGAGCAATCTACCCTACTGAAAAAATAATGCTAATGACTACCTATTTTTCTGGTATACTGAAGAATGATGAAAACAATGGCAAAAATATCTCTTTATGATATTCATATTTGGGGCTCCTAAATCACCTGGTAAATACAAGTCCTATTGAGACACAATGAGCTCTAAGCCAAACAGCTTGGCCACCACTAAAGTAAGTAAAATTCTTGGAAAATATCTACCACTTACAGCCAAGCAGACTTTTCTTTTTCCATACGTTGAGCAAAATTGCAGTACATTATTAGTAAAATCTGAAACTAGATCATTGGAAATGCTGCATTTGTGTCCTTTGTGTTGTGTGCCCCCCGGTTTTAGAAGAAAATTGATGCCTTCTCAGTGACATTGACAGAGATGAGTTGCTGTCAAACTGGATGCCCAAGTCTCTGATTTCCTTGGGGAGAATGAACCCCCCATAGCAGGGGAAAACAGTAGCAGTGCAAAGTTTTGGGTTCATATGGAGTAGCACAATGGATTTTGACAGATTTTCCCCACTTACCCCTGTTAAAATGTTTTCTCATTCTATGGTCACTACAAACCCACCTGCATCCCAGCATGGTCTGCTCCATGGCCTACCCACACTGTTGAGTCAGCTGACAGCTGAGGGGAAATGAGTGCGATACCCAGTGGCAAAATTACCCTCAATCGATCCCAAAACTGGGCTGCATGCTTTCTTTGGAATCCCCGTGGATCCTTATAAGTGGAATGGACAGCTAGTGTGCAAAGAATTACAGCTTTTGGGTTTCACCCCTGCCCATCCCATCAACTTTTTAATCATATTTTCAAGTCCTGATGTTTGGTTGTAATGTCCTGTATTGCTTGTTGGCCATAGCAACAAAAGCTCCATCTGCTGGATAATAATATTGGTTAACCATGCTGCCACAAGGCATCCATATTTCTTACTCTTTGGGTCTCGATTTGAAACTTACAACAAACTGGACTCACAACAAGGTCCAGGGAACCAAACCCTGTTGTAATTCGGGGGCTATTTGTATTAAACTTCAGTTTAATGTATGTGTAGGTGTGCCTGTTCAATTTCAGTAGTACTTGGCTGCTCAGTGGATGGGTTGTCAGTGGAATAAAAAATGTCATTTTTTATAACAAGATGATAGCTACTGTGCTGTCACAAAGTAATGGCTGCCATAAAGTACAGTTATATGAGCCTCCTTGGAAAAAAGAAACTCAAAGAAAAAACTTTACTGAAAAAAGGGAAATGTTTCTTTTCGGTTGGACTTGGAGTAAGATTAAGTTTTCCTAATAATTTTTAAAATTCTATCTCTATTTTGTGCTGTAGGAGTACTAGATGCCTCGCATCAGAGATCCAATTGCTTATGTCTGCTCAAAAGAAGTTGAAGTGTCAAAATGACAAAATGAACTACTGTTGTCTCAAGCACACAGATTATAGGCCAGTTAATGAAGACTCTCCTGACCTTCATTCATAGAAGACTGTAGAAGTACGTTAAGCAATGAGGGAGACCTCTAACAGATGAAGGTACGAGTGTCTGACCATTAAATGATTTTGCAGTGGTCAGTAACCCCTCCGTGGTGATAGGGAGCCCACAGCTATGCTAGTTATGACCGCAATGACTGTGGAGTTGATGTAACAAGATACTTTTTTGTTAACAGCATCATTCTAATCTGAAAATGTATACTTTTCATATCGCCTTCATTGCTTAACATACTATGTAATGCAGTGGAAACTGGGATTTGAATGTGGATACTTCTAGCACAAGGCGGTGACTGTAACCAGGAAATAATGCCATGCTGAACTTGAATGGTTTCCCTAACCAACAGCTAGAATGAGACTTTGCTAACTTCTACCCCCACAAGCACTTAAAGGCAGAGTTCACCCTGAGCGGCAGGGCAGGAACTCAAACTTCCTCGGATGCAACAGCATGCAGTCCAGCGTTTTGCCTGTAGTGATTTTTCTTTCTGTATTGTACAGTTTCAAAATGCAAGCAGAGACAGATGCAATGTCTTAATAAAGAGAGCTAAGGGTATGTCAAAGCAAGGGTATGGGATGGGTCGCTCAGCTTAAATTAAAGTCAGGCAGTCGCATGTCTCATATACAGTCTTTTTCTGCATGGCTCATGTGATCATTGAGAGGAGGATACAGCCCAGCATTCCTCCAGACACAACCGCCATTGTTTCTGACAGCAGCAGGAACAAGCACAGGATCGAGACTACTTCAATATTGCTATTGCTGATACTTCTACTGTGTTATTTAATCCATTTCTAAATTCCACACATCACACAAACTCACTACAAGCCACAGAGCGAATACCCAAGTTTCCAAGGAAGTGATTAGTGTGGTGCTTAAGCATCAGAAGGTTATTAGTTCAATCTTTAACAGTAGTAACCTGGCAGGCTCCAGGAAAATACCCATGTGTATAAACTGATAAAGATTTTAAGCTGTTTTGAATGAAAGTAAAAGCAAAAAATACAGTTCAGGCATAAGGTCAAGTTTATTCCTGCCTCCCTTCAAAAAAGTTTGATTAATAACATATTATGAACATAAATACATAAGTAAGTAAATAAACAAATAGTCTCCCATGTGTGCTTCTGATGCAGTGCCAGTTTACTCAAAGAACTGCAGTTATCCCAGGTTTTCTTAGTGAAATACTAATAGCAGCTGTTACTTTTGTATATCAGTATTTCAGGCTTTTCAGTTATTTTTGTAAAAACTGTGCTTGAAAAGGAATGATGGAAGGAGAAAACATCAAGTTTAAAGTGATTTGCTGTGTTTTACTGTTTATATGAGTGTCAGCTTAAGAAGTAATTTTTATTAGATGTTTTCCCTGACAGCTTTGTTATTTTTGCTGCTGCTGCTGTTCTTGAATTCTGCCTGACACAGTTTAAACTCACTGATAGATACTGTCTGACAGCTGAAGAACTGCTTGAACGCCATCCATGAAACAGACTAAGACATGTGAGTAGGTTTGTGTAGCTCCTAGATGCATTTCATAACACGGGGCTGGTTGCAACATATAGCGAGGGTTCATTAAATTGATCACATTTATCATGTTACCTGTGCTTATTAAAATTTAAGATAGACAATCAAAACTTTTATTAAGACATGATGGCAAAAATACATTTTAAATACTACTAAAAATATTTAATGTGATGAAATTTAATAACTGTAGAAATAAGCATGTTATATTTAACTGCATTCGTCAGCTCCTGTCTGGGTAGACAATTGTATTCTTTCAAGACCCAACTCAGACCTGGGACTTTCTTTTTTCACCTTGACCCTCATATGAAGGGTCACCTACCAACAATGAAGCCTCTATGATTATGTCCTCTGCTGGAGGAAGGAGAGTTACATGGGTAACCTAATGTTCACATGTAACCTCTAGTCCTTCCAGCATAACATCTCTTTGCTGGCTGCTGATGTTTGGTTCACTTTTGCCCCCATTTGCTGTTTTATGGATCAACAATGGAACTCCTGCTCTGCCAAGCAGACTATAGTTGTTGGTTATTCTTTTGTCTACCTGTATTTTATGGCTTCAGCCAAATATGTAAATCTGTTTCCCCAACCCTAAGGACCTGATGTCGCTACTTGTGCCCATTTTGAGGGAAGGCTCTTTAGGTTCCAAGGAGTGTTCCTGGTGCTAATATCAAAGGACCAGGTTCCCTTAATGTAATAGCAGCACAAGAATGTTCTTTGTACTCAGCTGCAGGATAAATGATGCACCAAGGGTTCTTGCTGAAAGTTGTATTCCACTTTGCAGATGTCTTGTTGTGCCCCCACAATCCTTCTTTCTGCTTGAACCTTTTTTCAAAGCATTACCCCTGTTTGGTATACTGGTCTCCAGAGACTTCCAGTCAGGCTTCTGTCCAGGGCAGGCACACAAGCTTAAGCTCTGGTGTAAGACTGCCACTGCGGGGCCTTGTGCAACCAGGAATGTACTGTGTGCTTGAAGCTTCCTTTGTTGATTCAGTCATCCTTGGTTTGGTTCCAGTTCTGATGCAACCCCATCAAACAGTAGCAGCATCTGGAGTCACGTTCTGTTACCCTGCTTCACAAATAACATAGACGCAACTCCAGCAAAATCGGCACACTGCTTCCAAATAACTTCCTTCATTTCCTCTTTAAGGTCATCGTTGTCAGCGACATGCTGTATTTATTACCATGGATGCATAGATCGGCTTTATCTGCCATTACATTCACTCACTGCTTTCCTGTTCCACCCTAGTCCTTGGAAAACCGTGGGCAGGTCTCAAAAGATTCCAAGAGAGGGTGTGTATTTGTGTGTGTGGTAGTGATAATAATACTAAGAAGAGCGATTCTGTTCTTATGACCCTTTGGAGCAAGTATGTTTTCATTCTTAATTAATATGAGCTGTTCGCTCTCAAGACAGACTGCCCCCACTTCCTTTCAAGCTACGGATTATGACGTCATTGCTTTTGAACATCTTCCAAACAAGAAGTGGATTTTTGGGAGGAGTAGCTCTCCCATAGAATATGAACGTTTTTTTCCTGCTGTTGCTATTCCTTGTTGACGTCATTGGTAGTCTGAGGTTGTGAATGATCTAATCTTTTTTTAAGTTACCAAATATCTATATCAGGATTTTTCCTTTTTTTTTTTTTTTTTTACAGTAATGCCAATTCTGAGTATATTTGTGGAGCACAAATCCTACCTGATGAGATTAGCGTTAGAAGTAGAAAACATAACTTCATTTTTCATGAAGAAATAAGTTTATTAATCTTATTTAATTCATTTTGCATTTAAACTGCTGGTAAAATGTGGACTCATTTATAGACAATTTGTCCAAGCATAAAAGGAGCTTGATTATGAACACTGGTGAACTGGAAACAGAAAATATGTAACTGAAGAATAAATGGTAAATATTGTTGAGTGTTGCTGTTGACTTTGACTGGACAACGGCTTGCAGCTGTTAAGAGTTGAGCACAGAACTGTGAATCTGCCATGAGAAGCAGTAGGGAATTAATGTAGTACAGTATGAGAGATGTTTCAATTTAGGTTGTCCCAGTTCTCCTCTCTATTCACTCCCACTCCATTTGAAGAGTCAGCTCTTGGGAGGGGTTCCTCACGTCAGAGGCGGTAGCATCTGAGCCAGTAAAAAGCTAATGGAGAGATGGAAAAAGGTCTGGAACATATTCCTACTTCTGTCATCACTGTTAAATGCAAAACCAACGTATAAATACTTTGGTATGGCTTTGCTAGTAGTCATAACTGAGCATATTTACATTTCTGCTTCTCTGAAAATCTTTTCATGCTGCTTATTGAAATAGTTAATACTGAATGTTCACTGGGATGTGCACGACCCCTTCCAATGAGTGTCATTTCAAAAGGAGTGCAACAGTATAAGGGCAGAATTAACATAAAGTACCTGGGGCTGGCAGGTAGGTGCCCAGCACTCATAGAACATGAATTTGAATCCTACTCCTGCAGGATTTACCATTGCACAATATTTACCATTTATTCTTCAGTACCCTTCATCAATGTACTTGCCCTGAAATGCTGTGGTAAAAATTACCCAGCTGTATAAAGGGGGGTATCATTGTAATGAGCACAATATACACAGCTAACTTTGGAAAAAGCTTAAATAAATAATCATTTCTGGGCTATGTTCAGAGAAACTCTACTACGCAAGGGGTTATTGCGGGTTCTAATGGGGCACACACCCGTCACTAAACTTTACCAAATATGGTGGAGGCTACTAACAAAATGGGCAAGTAGAATAAGAGCTTTGAAACTGGGATTGAGCATTCGATTGTACACAAATGTAGGTTTTTTAATTTTATATTGTAACTTTGGCTAAAGTGCCTTTGAGTACAGTAATCATGTTAAAAATGAAAGACCCCATATGTCTTCTGTCTTGTGAGATTGTTTGCTTGTGCAAAACTACTGCACTGTACCCCTTCTCTTTGTTACAATAGCAATAACTAGCAGTGTTTTTGAGATAAGATCAATAAAATAAGGGTGGATCGTGATCCTTTTCTTTTGTAAACGATTTTTAAACTCACCAGGCCAGTTATGATATTTGTAAGCTTGGTAGGCATTACATATGTAGCTGTTTAAATTTGGTAAAATCAGTAACATTTTTTAATCAATTTATAGGAACTAAGGCAGTTTCAGTTTCTACTAAATAAATACATTTCATTTAGAAAAATAAGTCACTGAAAGGTTTAGACAATACATATTTTTCAAGAAGCATATGTTATCAGAGCATCTCATTAATCACATTTCATCATTGTGGTTTTGTCTTCTTGTGCCAGCATTTGGTAGTGCTGACTGGCAGAACAAAAGTCTAACAGAGCTTGCATAAATATAAGCAATAAAAGTTTGAAAAATTTGCGACAGCAGAGGTTGTCTGGGAATGCTTAGATTTTTCATTTATTTTATGAATACCCCACTCTTCGTCATATAGTGACCCCTGTTATTGCTGATATTAACACCCCCTCCCAGAATCCTTGAAGGTCCCCTGAGGGCTGAGCCCATCCAAGTAATTTATAAACTATTTGTTTTTAATAAATTAGAATAAAGTATTACATAATGCCTCAATTATATGCTTTTTAATTTCAAGCAGATTGACAGAAAGTCTCGGCTGCTGGTACTGGGAGAACCCTGAGCATAAATATAGATTTATAAACTCCTTGTTATTCCATGAAAAGTTCAGTCATGATTGCTCTAAATTTTGTGTGTAAGGTTTGATCAAAAGAGGAACATGGTCCTGGTCCACTCAGCTGAAACTCAGCCCCTGATCAGGATAAGTGGTTAAGGATAATGGGTGGATGGATGGGTTCACAGTTCACATTGCATAAGGAAATGTTTAAAGTCTTGAAATATATCAGACCGCTTAGGCAAAATCAGTGTTTATTGCTTGTAGTCCTGCCCAGGTAAATCCATTAATAAAAATGACTTTGGATTTATGTAAAATAAACTCAAGTCATTTATCTTTTTGTCTACAATGTCAAGTAACCTTCACAATGGACCTGATGCATTTCTCTATCAAGACTCATAGTATCCAATTCAGCGCTCAGCATTAAAGTGTAATTCAGAAAAAGTGCAGTGGAAAATAATACCAACTAAAATGGGTTCCAAGGACCACCAAGAAGAAAAACTGCGTTAAATATTTACGTCCTTCTGATTCAGATTTATTTCCTGCACCCTTTTTTATATGCATTTTGTGATGGCTGTCTCTAAGGCATTTGTGGTTAGCTTGCAAACTTCTGTATTATAAACATTACAGTAAATCAAGGGCATGCTTCAGAATTCCAAGCAGAAACAATATTTGTGTTTCCTGTTTTCGAAGAACTTGAGGAGATACCTCTTATTTCATGTGGCTTGCAGACACATTGGCTGGAAACTCTGGTAAGTTCTAGTCTGTTTACCACACATTTTGCACACCGGATCTTTAGCTGATGGAATCCATGTTGAGTAAACAGTTTATCTTCTACATATATTGTTTTTACCAGAAGTCAGAATATCCTCAGCAAACTGTGTGTTGTGGCATATCTGGTAAAAAGTAAACTTTTCTGCGAGGGCAGACATGACTATGAATTTTACTGTAGCTCTATTGCTGACTGTGGTGACATGCGGTATAGCAAGGTCTTGTTGAAGGAGGTGAACACAGTAAGAACAGTTGGGTTTTGTGCACTTCCTGGACATTAATGAACCTCCTTGCTCAACCTTTCACAGTTGTATTCACCCTGGAGCTTCTGTTAGGTCCCAGTTTACAGCCGATTAATGAAAGTCTCCCTTAAGTAAGAAATAACTCCACCCAGTTGGGCAGGTATGCTTCCATTGCTAGCTGGGAAACTTTCGATTTAACAGCAAGCTACAAAAAAGTTGATGGTATTGTATGCCCAAACAAAAGCACTGAATCATCAGATCTGCGACAGCCTGCAGATCCTGCAGCTAATGCGGGCCACAATGGGCAGCGGAAAGTTTCTCTTTAGCGTGTTTTATTCCATCACCTAAGCTTTTGTCCTTGCCCAAAAGAATTGTATGAATCTGGAGTTCTTCTCAGACCTTTAGTTGGACCCTGCTGCTATTTTGACATAGACAAGAGCCTTGTAATTCTGTTTGTTCTGTCAACAGCAGGAGGGTGGGAGCAGGGGTGGGAGTAAATATTTGGACAGAGCAAAGCAGCAGTGGTGCATCGAGCTGTCCTTCACAAACCACCAGATTCACCTCCAGCACAGTTTGGTATTGGGTGAAACATTGAATTTGGTGTCTTCAGGAGCATGACAGAACAGGTCAGGGCCGCTGAAACCCTGTGAATTCATGTCCTGCAGTAAAAGGGCAAAGAACTTGAGGAAGGTCACTGGCATTTTGTATCATACAGAGGGCATTGCACACAGTGAAATTAGAGGAGGATAATGTAATGGCTGTCTCTGTACAAGCTTGTAATATCTGTATGGTCTGTGCCTGCTGTGAGATATTAACCTGACACAAACCATCACTTTGAAGGGAAGCAAAGGGTCTAAGGGTCTCACAGCAGGGTTAAATGGCTTCATCTGTCTCCATGGGGAAACAGGAGAAACACATTACATAACGCTGAGATGAACAACACATAAAGTAAAGTCTCCCTCTGAAGGATGGTGCTGGAGAGAAACCTTCAGGGTACAACATAGGACAAAAGCCGAAATGACATGAAACGTGACCGCCGACTCAGTTTGGGACTGAAACGTCTGCCACCTGCCGTGGCTACTGAAGGGTCGTTGCTTTGTTCAGATGGGTTTGTTAAAACTTGTGACACCTTTAAGGATTCGTGCAGCTGTTTTCATTTGTTTCTTGCTTTCAACCTTTTATGCACAGACACTTCAAAAAACAAAGGTGAAAAGCAGACCTTAATGTTCTCAGACCACAGAAAATGTTCTTCCATGACTGTGAAAGAAATTGGCTCTCCTGCAATATCAAACTTTTATGAAATGTCTGAGCTTTAACATGGGTGGACAGAAGAGAGTCTCCACTCTCCTTTACAAAGTGAAAGGGGCTCTCTTTCTTTTGTGATATGTGGCAGTTTCTGATTCATTTCTCTTAGTTACGTGAGACAAAGCTTTAACCCTTTCACTCTGGGGAAACACCTGATGTTTCATGCTATACCTTCATTCTACTATGCTCGTGCTGTTGGCATGGAGAGCAAGCGGTGCTCTCCTTGGAAGTTGAGGCTGGAGTTATGCAAATATTACTGAACAAAGCTAGGCAGTGTCTGTCAGTCTTACCAAGTGCGTCACCAGAAGCCATGGTGTCTCCAGTCATCAAAAGGGGAAGGAAAAGATTTAATAAAAGTATTTGCTCAAAGAGAGTGCTAATACTTTAGATCAGACACTAAGCTAGGGAGAAACGTATGTCCCTCAACTGGTATCAGTCCATGAGGAATGAGTCCTAGAAAGCCATTTCATCACTGTGAACATTGTTAGACTATGCTAGAGGTAGAATTTAATTGCCTGACATTATTGCTATAGCCTTAAGCATGAATACATGTAAAATATAAGAATTTAAACACCAATTCTCACAGTGAAAATTAGCTACGCTTCCAGTTTTATTTTAAAATGTAATTTGTATTAATGAACTTCAAAGATATCTGTGCTACAGGAAATCTGCAGAATGTGTGAAAATTCACTTAGCACACTGTGTAGCCATACAACGTGGCTTTCTTCTGTAAAGATCTGTGAAGCAAAGTCGAGTCCCCCGTCCTTTTTCTTTGTCTCAGGGTTGGTAGTTGCCTTGGCAGTGCTGGGGAGCAGCAGTGGGCCTCCAAATAGAGAAGCACAGTGGCTGTGTTGTTGTGAGGAAGGAGGCATTCAGTCATGCCACTTGACTGCCAAGAAGAGATGGAATTGGCTGCTTTTGCAGGGCTTCAACAAAACTAACTCTGCCTGAGCTTTCACTTTTTCTCTCTCACTCCTTCTCTCTGGCTGCGTTGCTCTGCCAGCCCTCAAAAATTCTGACACCCACTTCAGTTGGTGTTATTACGTTAGCATAATTAAATTTGTCACCCAAAATGAATAGCGTAGCCCCTTTGATGGAGGCAGCGGTTGCTCGGTGAATGAGTGAAGGAGGGCACAGGCATGGGAAACCTTCTCTGGCTTGGGCCAGCTTGCAGTGGAGGGAGTCACTGTGCTTCCTGGTTGCAGGGCCAATTGATTTTTTGCTCAGGTGACAGGACTCAGGTGACATTTTGCAATACTGTGGAAAGTTGACTCTGATGTCATTGGTGAACAGTGGCTTAAAGTAAAATTGTACAAAGGCACAGTTGAATCTTCTAGGAGTGTTATTTTGCTTCTGTGTCATCTGCACCATGGCTCATGGTGAAGTCATATGTCCAGCAATCCTCATTTCTGTGAGCAAGACTAGGCTGGCTGTCATGTCATTCTACATTGTCATAATTTTCTCTTGTCTGAGCGGTCATCGTTTGTTTTCTGTTTTTATTTAAAGGACCTGAATACCTGCTTTACAGCAACCTATCAGTTGTCAATTCCTTCTGTTAAATACTTGCTTGCTATCACTAATTGCTGGTTTAGTTAAAGGTGAAGGTGGTCCAGAGACCTAGGCTAGGTGGTGTACACCCTTGGACATCAGTTTATCACAGTGTAACCACACACGTTTACTCAGTCTGAGGGCAATTAAGGAGCACCCCTCTCTACTTTTGTCAAATAGTATTTCTTATTGTTCTTTGAAATTTTCTTTCTAATGGACTTTCCTGCTGCTGTGCTACAACAGCTTTTGATGAAAGTTTAAACCGGTAAACACAAACAGTACGGACAGTGGTACAGGTTCAAAAAGCTGATGTTACTTACAGACAGCACAGACCCAACATGCTCACAAGGCTCTTGTGAATGTCCCTGGCCTGATTATGATGTCACATGCCGCTGAATATGCAGTTCTGAATATGTGCTCCATTTCTTTAAAAAAAGACTGTGGTTTACTTAGTACCATGTTTTGACATTTTTTCAAGTGATTTGGTCTGGTTGGAGACCAAGAAACATACATTCAGCAACTCTGCGGTGGGATGGCTGTAAGTGTGTGTGCTGTAATGAGATGATAAGGGGAAATGAGCCTTGAAATTATAGTTTTCCTGTCACCTCTGGGTGCCAGCTATCACCACCCCCCCATGCCATCTTACAGCTGCATGAGGTTAAATACAGCAGACGTCATTTATTCAGTTTCATCTTTTAGCCCCAAACTTGCTCATGACCTACCATCTTAACGAATTGTTGAATATTCGGGGGGGGGTCAATTTTTGGTTTTAAATTTCCTCACAGTCCATGTGTGTTGGAACAAATGTGCGTTGCATGATGGTCATGGGGTCAAGTATGACTGAACTGGCAATTTCATTATGAGGAAAACTTTGCTAGTGACTACTAAGTGAGGCAGATGAATCCATTTGATGCCTAAGACAGCAGATAAGGCTGTTAAAGTAAAAACTACCTCTGGCCAAGCCCCATGTTTTATATTCTAAGTGGGCAGTTCTTTTCCATTAATGCAATTTAGGACCACCTAGTCTGGACCAGGCAGATTTTGGGGCTGTATTTGGTACACAGTAGCTGCAAGACACAAACATGTTGCCACAGACTCTAAAATACATCTTTATTAATTTAACCAATATGGATTCCTTTTTAACATCAGACCAAAGTCAATAACAACAAAATTTAAATGTAAAAACCACTAGCTGAAAGATACTGTACATTGGATTAAACACTCAGTGAATCATTGTTTGTTGTTGTTGTTTTACTGATTAAAACCCATTATACTTGGTGTAAATCACTAGTGTCATACAGCTTTATATTTGCAGTAATTTTTTGATATATATTAAATTTGGAATTAAATTTCTCTGCACATTAGAAATATTCTTGGTTAATATCTTTATACTACATATATTGGATCTGCAGTAAATATAGTATTTTGGTTTTATTTCATGTTACTGAGTCACACCTCTAAATTTACATTTTTTTGTGTTGATATGTAGTATGTATATGCAGTTTTCAGTTAAATAATATTTTGAAATGTGTACAGAATCACTCATAGTGCTCCTTTAGAGTCACTAAGAGACCTACCGCTGAAAAAACATACATGCTGCATTACAAGTCCATCATAATGGTTACTCTGTCTTTTCTTTTTTGCCAAAGTCATAGGAAATACTGGCCAGTTTGCTGTTTTAGAAAATATACATTTATTGTAAGTAAATCTTTTTAGTTTATCATACTTCTTTATTGTTTGATAAGTTGATTATTCATTTATTCATTTAAAAGATTTATTAATTTCGCCATACAAACTTGTTCGGTTTCCATTATGAAAATAATGAAAATCTATTACAAAATGAATTTGAACCTTGTCTGACTTTTAGTGGCAAGAACTTCAGTCTACTTTTCAGCTATTAACATTGACATGACTGCCCTGTTCGTAAATGATTTGCTGTGCTCCAGTGCTTTGTAAGATGTGCTCATTGAGGGTCGCACACAGATCAGCCGTACATGCCGATCAGTGGTTATTTAGCAATGCCAATTAACAAGGGAATTAGTTTTCTTTCTCACTCAGACCACTGCAACGGAGCTCCATATTCCAGATGCCCTGTGTGGAAAGGGGCCCCCAGTTTGACAGGGCAGCTGCCACTGACTGAGCTCTCCTGAGATCCCAGCCAGCGGCATCTGCGAGAGCCATCATGTTTCGCTGCTGTTCCAGCTTGCGTTGCTACAGGTTAAGCTTCCCAGGAGGCAGTCAACAGTCTCCCATGACAACTGTCGCCTAGTGACCAAATTCCTGCAAAGCTTCCTATCCCTGTCATGGCTCTCTCTCTTTACATATGGAAGTAGTTCAAAAGAGGGGTTTGCCTGTGCTAATGGGAAATTAATAAGAATTCAGGAAGTACTGCCTAGCTGTGATAAAATAATTCTTCAAATTGCTAATGATAATTATAAACAAGTGACAGTATATGCAAGTGTCCAACAAAAGGTGGTGTTTTTAATCATGGTCTGCACCATGATTCCCACATGAATGCAAGTTCATGCCCTCCATTAGTCTTCACCTGTTTCTTGTTTGTCCTGAATTAGTTTCCAGACTGATCCATGTGTGCACAGAGGGTATGTTGGCTCAGAAGAGGACCTGGCCGCCTGGTACAGGGTTAGGTTGATGTCGCAGGCACCCATCTATTTTTACCAGTGAGATCCCATGGGGGAGCACTGCAGTAAACTCCACCGTCACGCAGGCCCTAAATTTTCAGTTTTTTTTTCTTTCACCTTTCTGAGACTGCAAATAGCATGGGGGGGGGGCTCACTGACCAGTTGTGAAAGAGGGTCACAAGACTGCCATCACAGGTCTAGATGAGCGCACGGCCTTGCACCTCATTCTCTACACACATACCCCTCCTTCTCCCTCCCCTCCGTCAGTGGAAAATATCTTTGGAACATGGTCATGGAACATTGCAGTGGTGTGTCCGTGACGGTATGTGTCAGCGAGTGTGTCTGCGCATGTTGACCACATGTAGTCCCACTTTGCAGCTTCCAGTCAGCATTTTCCACAAGTTGCCCCCCGGAAGCGTCATGTCATGTGCACCTCGTTGTCAGCTGCCACTTTCCTGTCATTTTAGCAAGGGTGTATATTTCTGAGATGGTCCAAACTTGCTTCTCTGCAGTACGGAATGGTATTGAGGATGTGGTGAATGATAGCACATGCGCACTGTTTTATTGGGTTCTACTGATCTGCACAAAATGTCTTCCACTCTTCTAGGTGATAGCTGAAAAACTGACATGACTTTTTTCCCCAAGATTTAATTTGAATGATCCAAGGCCCTCTTTATTATACTTTAATGGTCACAAGGAGTAAACCCACACAATGCTTTAATTTCCATAGCTTGGGTCAGGCTAAAAATTAATTTCTATTTGCTTAATATACCACCCCTCTAATGCCATTTTGACCTTACATTTTGCCTGTACCAATGGACGTTTAAAGGATTTTACAATTAAAATGTGGCAAAAGTTAGAATACAGACATGTTGCTTAAAATCTCCTGTTTACTGCATTGTGGTCTACTGTTGCCTAAAATTCTAATTGAAAAGAATTTGAGCCCAGTAAAGTCAGATTCATTAAACTGAATCTTTATGTAAAATTAAATATTTAATCTCATTTTAATGTGGATGTTATGTTAATTTAAATCAGTCAGCTTTTTACTAAAGGGGGCTGGTCCAGTTCGGGTGCCAGGGTTGTACAAAAATTAATGTTTTTTGGGAATTTTAAAAAGCATGCACAAATAGATTTTTGGGCTGAATAAAATAGCTGAAAACAAAAAAATAAAAAGGAAGGATCCACTACGGCTGCCAAATATTTTGGGCAAGAGGTCTAAGTAATGCTATTATCTCGCAAGTGTGGAAAAGCAAACTTTTGTTTGACACAAGAACACCGAATATGTGTTACACGCAGTTCAGCTCCTCTCTGCGGGGTCAGGTGGGCGGGTTGTTGCTCTGAGATGTTGAGCTTTAAAACACTGCAGTAGTCGATGATTTGCACAGAGCAGCGTTCTCTACTGTCTGCTCCCATGTCGCATGCTGTATGTCTTCCACTGTGGCACAGGCCGCCTTCAGCAGAACTCTACATCCTCTCACAGACTGAATTAGCCACAGCTTGTGAATTTGTCACAGCTTTGGGTTTTTCGGGGAAATTAAGATAATAAAAATGGCAGGGTGTCATAAAAGGGGAAATGAATGGAGTATTTTATTGCCTTTGTCTTGGCTGTGGCACACGGCAACGCACACTCCCCAGTGAAAACGTTTCATGCAGTGAATTATGCGACACTTTAATGTCCCTGCTGCTGGGTCGGGGGCAGCGTGGGCTTTGTGCAGTGGGGGAGGGGGGCACGAGCCAGAGTTGGAGTATGTGGCATCTCTGTCACTGTGCTGATCAGGCAGCGACTGGCGCAGTCGCCAGGGCAGCAGCTGACAAAGGCATCGCCATGTAACCAGGGCAGCCGGCCAATGGGCACAGCTAAAGGAATCCCAGAGGGAAACCTCCCACAATACACATATGTACACACACCGTTTTACTCTCGCACACAGACAGCCATTTACGCACTCACACTTTCATGAGTGTCATTTATCTTCCTGCCTCTTAAAGAAGACGTTAGCCATTTGAATGCTATGACTAGCACCCAAGATGGTGTGTTCACAGGGAACCACTATAAGGGAAATGAGGAGAGCTGAACCAAATAGGCAAAAATAGTGAACGCTGCCTTGAGGTGGAACAGCCAGTGTGTCCGCTGAGCCTTATTTCCGCATCTCCGCTGGCCACCAGTCATTTGTATAATACTTTCAGTGTGCCTGCAGCTGGTGCGATTTGAGGTGCCTGCCACACAGAGTTGGAGGTCTCAGCTTAGGGACTGATTCTTCTGTTGTTCTCCTAAGCCACTGTGTACAGATTTCATTGTACGGAGGCAGTTCTTCCTTAATGATCTCATTACTACAACCTAGAGAAAAAATGTATAAATGAGGTCTCTTACGTTATTGCAGCCGATTTTACAATGGATAATTCCCATTATAGCCAAGTTTGAGTCATCTGCAGGTATATACTTTTATGAACAATATTCTTTTGTGTAGTTTGTCCATTTTTACTGCATGTTTGCACAACCAATTCAAGTGTAGGAGTGTTAGACACTTGTCCATTGCTTAGTTCTTTCCCTGTTTCTCATACTATCCACAGCCCTAGCCACCACAGCTGTCCTGCCTGAGCTTCGAGGTCTCGCTCACCCAGGGCACCCTGTTTTATTCATGTCCTTGGCTACGTTTGTGTTTCAATGTTTTTAACAAGGGACGTGGGTGTGTAGGGGAGGGTGTCGGGGGCAGTGACCTTTGACAATTAGACTATTTAAGTATCTAGCATGTGAGGACAAGCCTCGGAGGAACAGAAGATGGAAAAATGCAGTTTCCATATAGACGGCCTTGTGATTGTCCTCGCCATCCCATGGCAGAAACCAAGTCACTCGCTAATCTTGTGATAAAAATAGCATCGTGGGATTGAGCTGCTGCTAGCAGTTGCTAACTGTAGCACAAGCGTACCTGCACATTGGGCTCTTTCATCCAGGGCATAGCATGGGGTCTCACCTCAAAGATCCTCTGCTGACCTTTTCAAGACCTTAACCCCCAACCCCCCCCATTACGCACATGTTCACGCACGCCTTTTTACTTTTTCTAACAGATCAAAGTGGGTGTAGCAGGACTTCACATGTACCCTGTTAACCCTACGCTGTCCATGACAACTTATACATGTTGTGTATCCACACACCTCACTTTTTTTGGCTCATTTAGCCCATGATTGTTAGACTTGGTTGTTCATCTGGAGTTATTTGTCTTATTCATCACAATATGCATTTAATAATATATCTTATGTGATTCGACCTCCCTAATCACTTTACCTACTGCATGCCGACCGCACTGGGGTATCGGTTACACGGCTCTTCGACACAGGAAGGATATATTGCATTCCAGCGTGCTGACAGGAAATTCACCAGCCAGGAGGCGCTCAAACAAGCCAGTAGACACAGCAGTACTCAAGCAAGATTATACAATTGTTTTAGCTCAGTGGCATAGCCATGCTGGCCAAAAGCAACACTGTTTAACACAATGTGCTGTCATTCTGAACGCATGACTCGAAGACAATAATAATCACAAGGCCAGAAAAACGACAGTTTTAGTTTAAAAAAAAAAAAAAAAAAAAAAACGTTTTTTTTAATTTGGCATCGTCCGTGGCTTCATTTTGCTCACATTTATGTTTAACTTTTTAACCCAAATAATTATTAATACATATATTTATGCACCCCTTATATTAAGAGTGCGATGCATTTCAGTTTTAGACCCATCTTCACAGCACAGTCCCCACATATTTAGAAGAACTTCCTCAGAGCTGATCTAACTACCCTAGAGTTTATTTTATAGTTTACTTTGTTTTATACAAAACCGAGCATAAGCTTGTGGGCCACTGTAGCGTGACCTAGAGGCTTGACATTTAACAACTTTTATTTCAATAATTCAGTAAGTCCACCCTTAAAAGGGTAGGTTCTAAATTACAAGTGACTATATGTCTCGATGCAAGCTGACATATTCTCTATCATCGCAGAGATGCCAAGGATGTTCAGAAGCAAAATTGTTCTTTGCAGAGAGTATTAAATGTATAATTTAAAATGTTGCATAATACGTTTTTCCACCTGGTAAATTCACATCTCTGGGGCCACCTTTGCGTTCCCTGAGTGCTGCAGCTTCTATTAAAGTAAAGTTTCTGTTTTTGTATATCAGGAGTAATTTTCTGCTCTGCAGAAACACTGAGCACAACTTAAAGGTTTGCTGCGGTGTAAGATTAAGAAATCGTCTCAGGCGCCTGTGAAGAATGGTAGTTACAGTTCAGTGACTGTATGGGAGGAACACTCACAGGGAAGGAAGACAGCCTTATGAACTAACTGTCAGTCGTGTTCGAACAGGAAGCCTGCACATAGCAGTCGGCTTGTCCGTGTAACTGCCGATGTTTTCCCAGCCTGGGGTCACAGGGTGGGGCAAGGCTTCATTAGCAGTCCTGCCCCACCTCTGGCATTCAATGGAGTATTCTAATGGGCCCAAGGGAAGGGTAACCGTTTCATCTGACGTCATGGCGGATGGCAGCATGGGGGCTGGGACCAGATGTCCAGCCCCTTTGGGCAGGTCAGGGATAGAGGGTGAACACAGCTCGGAGACAAGCACAGGACAGTGAGCTACCCACCAGTCACCCTTCCATACCGCCATCATTGGCTCACCCTGGGTGAGAGACACTACCCCTACCACGGACCAGAGGGAACTTTAATGAATTAGAGAACCTGTGCAGGCTGAATCTCAACAGCCCTTACCCTTGACAAGATTCCACCTACTGTCCAGCTGCTTCACAGAAACAGAAAACTGTCAGAGCTGCTGAACTGTGACCTGCATAGATCAACAATGTGGTAAACAATTGACTGGTGTGAGCACAGTGCTACTGAAGACCTGAAGTTGTGACTACTTCACCCTCACTGCCAGCTGAAGGCGAGTGCATCGCCTGCAACCAACATAGTCTGAGCCCGGAAACCAGAGCAGGACACTGCATGCGACTGTGTGGGCGGAAACGAGCGACTACAGCCCTTCAACCGACTTGAGCGAGACGCTCACACACGACCACAGCTGCAAATTGTTTGCTCTTCTCTTGACATCTGGGTTGTCTCCTCAGCACTGAATGGTCTACAGTAGGCCTTGGTTTTATCAGAAATCCCCTGAGAAAATGCAACGTGCTAGAACACAGTGTGAAACTTTTCACAGCATCCGGGGAAAGTCACTATGACCTTAAGGGTGTAATGGAAATAAAAAAAACCACACCACAGTAAATTATAATATTTAGTACAGTTTAATCTGATTTAGGGTTTATGTTCTCTAAATCGTTTTCCTTTTTTTCTATTCATCTCTTATCTCCGTTAATCAGTATCACTACCTGCCTGTTAAAATCCATCTTACATAATTAATCTGGGTATATATATTTTTTGCTTTCATTGCATATCCATTATTAAGACAATATTATTACGATAATATTTCCATGGGTTATGATTTCATTCGGATATTTCACTGGAGTATTATTTCTTTGTAATAAGTTCCGATTAAATGATTGAAATTTTCCTTCTCCCTTAATTGCTTAATAGTCATATTGTATAACCTTGTGGGGCTGTATTTCCCATCCTATGCCGAGGGCAGAACCGCTGTGGCCTTTCCTCTGCGGCCTTTTCATGTATTTTGTTAATGTGCATAAAGTGCTCTCTGAACATGGTCACGTAAGCTGTACGGTTGAAAGGAGCAGCTGTGTCACCTAAATACTTTCTTGAATCCAGGGCTGTGAAGTGAGTTAAACTTTCAAAGAGCATTTTTTTCACTTTGTAGGGTGAAATGTGGGCCCTACGACAATATCTCATTATAGTAGAGAAGCTGACAGATAGGAACATTGACCAGAATTTTGTATGTGGCTTTGCTGTCATCAAGTCCAGTTATGAAAGGGGAGCATGTATATAGAAGGATCCAGTGATCTGCCAGGGCCACCAAGGTATTAGTTAGCAGAGCTTTGGGGTGATGCTGAGCTTTCAGTCTAGCGATGTGCAGCTTGCGTAAAATTTCTCCCAATGTTAAAGGAAGTTCAGTGTCATCTGCAATGCTTTTATACAGTCAGTTCTAGGCAGGGTGATTTTTGCTAATATAAATTCATATTTATTCAACTTTTTTAAAAGGATGCTGACGGTCCTTTTCAACGTCACCTAATTAATGGGATACTTGGCAATCAGGCTATCAATATTTCAAGGAAATTAGAGAATTCCAGAAAACTAACCTGTGGTCAGAAATGTTTTCATGAACTGAATTTTATGTATTATTTAGTGTATAATAAACAAAACAGGAGTTTTTCATGAAATGAAAACTTGCCCAATATGAACACTCAACAAATTTTGCATTATTATGTTGTTATACCAAGTTATTGCTGTCCTTTTCTTGTGAAAAACTTTAACATCAGTCTTTTATATTCTAGCTCTGTATGTTTCTTAAATTTTAAATATAGATTATAGAAGAGCTCACTTGTTTCTGTTGTTTTTCAAAGTATTAACCGCATGAATATCAGCTTTTTCCAAACTGCAGCAGAATACAGTGTGTAATGACTAATATAGAAAGCAAAAATAATGCAAACTGTTTTTCCTTTGTTTATTGCCATGAAATATCTAATAAAAACTTGAACCTGTTTTATTACACTACAGAATACCACCAGAGTCAAGAAAATTTAGTTTTCCTGTGTTTTCCTCCCATTTTTCAAAATTTTGAGGCTGCAGCATGGGAGTAATGTTATTTTTTCCTGCTTCTAAGTCCCTTTGCCATGCTGTATCTGAACATAACTGCTTGTGTTCTTCTCCTTTGTGGTTCTGCTACTTCCCATTTCTGCTCTAGCAGAATATCCCATCTGTTGATGTTATTAATCCTTCGGCCACCCTCTAATTCGTAAAACCTTGTGTTTTCCCATCTCTCCGGCTTGCTGTAGATAATTCTGGGATAGATCCTAGAAACAGTTTGTAAGAAATACATGTTCCAAATCAATGTCCAACTTGGAATTCATCATGGACAATGGCTCACATCCCTTCCATGAAGAGATCTCCATGACCTCCCTTAGTCGCCACATTATTTAAAGTAAGATGTTTAAAGAAGCACTGTTAGCGCTTTGACAGAGATTGGCAGGCATTTGCTTTGTGACCTTAAAGCTGTTGCACTTTGTTTAATTGTCTGAAAAATGTAATTTGTAAGTGTCTATTTGTCTGGGTTTAACTACATTACCTCGGGTGTTACGGGCACGTTTTTCTTTTATGTCTTTAGCTGTTGAGTGTGTGAATTTCCCTGCGGGGATTAGTATAGTCGCTATCTTATCTTAACATAGTCCCTGGGTAGGTGTTTTTGTGTTGGCTCTCACAACATGGTTGCATCATCTGCTACCTGTATGTAAGCCTCAAACAAATCAATGCGTAAAAAGTAAACGCTCAAGCGTCACTACAAAATGCTGTGCTATGCAGGTTTTCTTATTTGTTTTCAGTGACAGGGGACAGTACGAGTATGGTTGTGTGTGGTCTAGCCCCCTATAAATCTGGCACAACATGTCAACCCCAGATGTCCCAGATTAAGTGTAGTAGTCGCTGTTAGGAATTGAGCGAGGTCTGCTGAAATACGGGAGTACTGTAGTTACACTAGCAAGGAAGAAGAGGTGGAGATGAATGTGGTGGGAATGGGCCCTGTGGTGCTTTTAGACCTGGGTAATAAGAAAGTGTCCCGCTTGTATAACAGCCCATTGCAGCGACAGGGTCCACAGCAGTGGGGGTCCGAAAGCCTGTGCGTCTGTGTTCTCTGTGGAGCTGCATAATATAATGTGACACGCAACATACGTTTCAGTACTTCACCAGCAAGTCACGCTTGGGTGTCATTTGGGATCCAGTAATGACTCTCATATGCATACTGCAGGCAGGAAGGTTGTCGGTTTGAATCATGCTGTTGGGAATGATGCATAACTCGAACTGTTCCAGCAAAAAGTCAGGTTGTATAACAAGGAGCGTTAGCATAACAACAAAGTAGTCACCATTCTAATTTTCCTTTCTCTTCTTCTCACCTTTTTTGTCCCATCAGTGAACATGTGGTATGTCTGGTTGGTAGTGTCTGAATGTTTCATAACGTGTCAGGGACATTGTGGAAGCCAAGCAGAAACAAGCTTTCATGATCATCATTATTGTTTGTTGAGGTTGGCAGAAGAAACAGATGGAGGGATGCCGGCTGTTTGAGTTGAGTGCAGGTGAACTGCCAGACAGGTGCCACCAACCTCCTGACTTTGTGTCACGGTCTCGAGCCCGCCGTTTGGCACGGTTTGCATGCTCTTCCTGTAGCCTTTATCAAAATATTAATTGCACTAATCCCAATATGAAAATTAAAAAATGCAAAGGCTTGAAATCCTGTGAGAATGGCACAGCAGCATGTTTAATTTGTTAATGCTATAAATGCCTTGCAGTATTAAGAGCTGGAAATCTCAGCTGCATTTTTATTAAAGAGGCAAGGGTTGAGAACGAAGGGAGTGCTCCCTGATCACCAAGACAAGGGTTGGCACATACAGATCTTGAAAGTAGTGGAGAAACACTTCTCCCTCTCCTGACATTACAGTGAACTACAGTACAAGTATGAAGTTAAGACCAGAAAAGTGGGACCAGAAAAAAGTAAATTTCATCAATAATTTGGTCCTTGTTGCAGGGTACAAAACCATCTCACATATTCTAGCCATCAGTTCCATTGCATGGTGATGCATGTACAATATGTGAAGCGCATACATAAGTAGGTCTGTGCTCAGTAATTTTACATGAGTTAATATGTTGTAGGAGCTGCCATTCATTTGCAGGTAAACACAAAGAGAGAGGGGTGATGTGGGTGGGATATGAGATGTGGTTGAGACACTGTTCCCAATTCAGCCATGAGCAGAGTACTGACCCCTTGGCATAGACAACACCTTTCACATTCGTTCACTCCTTCTTTGTCTGTGTGTGGACCACCTGGCAAGGTGGTTCTGCTCTGAACAAGCATGACAAATGGTGGCTCCTCTAAATCTACATTGCAGATATGTGTGCAGGAGCCTTAGAGTAGGAAATTATTCACATGTTGTGCACTGCAGCCATGCTGTTTTATAGGTTGGCTGGCTTCTGGCTCTTTGGCGTTGCTGTGGCGACACTCCCTTCAGCTCTGGAGGTCACCAGATTTAATTTTTAGAGCAAGAAGCCGCTGGCCCAAGGGCTCAGTGCAGAGGAGAGTTTAGGGGAAGAAGAATGTGTGAGCATGTGAGTTGGTGATCAGGTGACAAAAGGAAAAAAATTCTACAGGTAAAACCAGCTCTTCCCAGCAAGGAGCAGCAGGATCTGCTTGAGCATGGACAGTCACTTGTATTTAATCAATTCAGTTCAATTCAATTTTATTTTTATATACCGCTCTTCTCACTGCAGTGACGCAGAGCGCTGAACAGACATGACAAGGGTAGTATACATGTACAGTTGGTATCTGGCCACGCAGGAGAGGAAAACAAAAAACTCCTTTCTACTAGAGAACAGGAGAAAAATAAACCTCTGGGGCTCTGTGTGCCAGTGGAAGCCCACCCCTCCTGGGCATTCTATACATGGGTAATAGCCAGTTCATAATAATGTTAATAAGAGTTGTAGGTTTTTGTCATTGTGGTATATGGCATATGGTATGGTTAAAGTTCCAGTTCACAGTCAGGCACGGCCTCCCGCGTCCGCAGCGTCTGATTTGTTGTAATCAGGTTGATCGGCTTTCTGCCTGTTCCCTTCATATGTTCTGGTCCTGCATCCCACCCGGCCTGGGTCTATTCAGTCCACTGATGTAGTAGACACTGCGAGGAGACCTGCAGCACAAACGGCTCAGAAAACAGAGGGGACATTAGGCAAGGTACATACTCAAGGGACTTGGCAACAGGCATCATGCATGATATGCAAAATCAAAAAAGTAGGTTTTCAAACTAGATTTAAAGAGAGGTAAGTAGGTAATAGAACATAATTCATCTGGCAGGCTATTCCAAAGTTTAGGGGCCATGTGGCCAAATGCACATCCGCCTACCGTAACTTTGTTGATCCTCAGAATTGCAAGGTAACCTGCTTCCGATGATCGAAGGCTTCAACCTGGAATGTAATCCTCAAGTATTTCATTGAGATATGCTAGTCCAGTCACCTTGGGTGCATGTGTTGTTTTGGGTGTACCTGCAAGGAGACCTTGAGGATTTGCAGGTGAGGTGAACCAATGAACAGTCCCAGCTGCTGTTCTGCGAAAACCACAGGACAGTTTATGATTTTTTTTAATATGATGTACATTCTCATACAGAAATGCATTAGACTTTGAAGAAGACAGGGTATGTACAATAGTTGGCTGTGTAGCCATTTTTATCCTCATTAACAAGAAGAAACAACAAGTCAGAAACCCAGGGTGCAAATGCTGCTTGTCCACAGAAAAAAATACAGTATCTGCCCTATGATTATCATCAGTAGTGGGGATATAAAATTTGATATACAGTATTATTGTCCTTTGAAGAGGATGGTAGTAGCCAATCATTTGGTGAGCATGCTATACATGACTTTTACAGCTCCCCCATACACTGTGACATTTATAGGTACCCCCCATGCAGGACCCCCCGGCGATACATTACTGCGGTTTCTTGCTTCAGATGCTTGCAGCAGGACTCTGCACAACCTCCTCCTTAATGCAAGCACAGCTGTATGCCACTTCAAGAAATATTTTACTGCTAAATGAGGGAGCATCACAGTGGAGCAGCACTGTGTTAGCATGTGTTGACCACAATATGTTTAATATGGTGGTTCAGAGAGTTGTACTGTAGGTTACGAAGCAGCCGATGACTACCTTGGTCATCTGAATGATGTCAGGCCAACTCAGAATCCTGTTTGTTTGCCCAAAGTATTTGTTTCCTTTGCAGCTGCTGTTCTCTTTGAGTTAAGTAAAATGAAATATTTATCAGAGTAAGTCTCTTAACCAGGAAAATGGTAGCAGTAATAGAAATGCAGTGCCTAGATGCAACAAAAGCCATAAGGTATTGTGGCCTTTTGAGATCACAGCTGGACCCCTGCTGTGTTTTGCTTTTGATGGTGTTTTTGATGCTCTGTGTTTATTCATTCTGATCCTGTGCAGATATAACAACTCACTTGACTTCATACACTGTCATATGCAGAAAGACTGAAAACAATGAATGTAGACTATGTAGAATGTTGTTCCTCATTTACATGCCGCCGTAGGCAGCGTCATGGTCTCCGCACTCAATGCAGTTATATAATTGATCAGCATCAATTACAAACAAGACGTCTCCATTCTTTGGTGTGAATTAAACAGCACACGCTGTACTGCACGGACAGGCGAACCACGTAAGCAAGTCAAAGATTGGGGGGCAGGAGGAGAGGCAGGGTGCTGGGTAGGCAGGCTGTAGTCACGACCACAGAAAGGAAACTTGAGCTAGGTCATTAATCGAGGCCTCTTTTGTGCTGCACATAAAGAGCTGCACAGGATTGTGAGAATGCAGAGTAAACAAGCATGTCATTGCTTAGAATGAGGCCAGCACTTAGAGGGTAATGTGAGCCTATTCCATAGCACCAACTGAAGGGGGAGCATAATAACACTGTCATCGTGTCCGCTGTATTAATTGGTTAATCGTGCCGCAATGGAAATTCTGTCTGACCCTGCAAGCAGCTGCTTTCTGGGCCTGGAATAAAAACATACTCATACGTAACACCCTTGGGTATACTGTATTTATAAATATGTTTGGAGTGTGCATAGTAAGTTAATATTAATAAGGGCATGTATGTGTTGACATTTCATGTGTAGTATGAATCGGTTTATGCATGATGCCTGTTTAGGGTTGGAAGTTCAGATGAAGGGTTCACAGAGTGTGATGTGCTCTAAATCTTGTGGGAGGCAGCCTGGATGCCGCTGATGGATAGGTTTATGGGTGTCAATGAAATCCGATCAAGTTGACATGGCGATGGGAGTTAGGGACCAGCTGGCTAAGACCCAACGAGCCACAACATTAATGAAGGAAGTGCACACCTTCCTTTGACAGTATTGAACCCCAACACCCACTTGTCCCATCACCACATACTTTCACAGTCTTCAAAGCCAACCAGCAAATGTACAGCGCATTATAGGCTGTTGCATGCACACACATACCCTCTCACTTCCTCAGGATCTGCAGCATGAAATGTACCCTACATCACTGGGATGATAGCTGAGGGGCTGTCGTGGGGGCCTTCTGTGTGTCAGGTGGATCCAACATGCAGACAATGGCAGAACCTCCTGCAGCAACCTTTGTAATGTGCTGCATGGAAGATTAGTGCCGTCTCTGATGTAGTTCATAGCCCTTTTTTCTTTCGTGTTGCGCACAGATGAAGTTGGTACTCAGTCTGCGGTTGGGGAAAAAAAGGCACCATCCCCTTCTCGCTAATGTACTTGCATAATTTCCCAGTCTCCAGAGGAACTCATGAGAGAGCCTGACTTATTAACCATGAAATGCTATTTGAAATCCACACCAGAATACTTAGAATTGTTACATGTTAAACCCTACTGTAACTCAAATTCTCTCAAAATGTAAGTGGGATCGCATGTAGTCCCTTTGTATGGCCAAATGATTGGCACATTTTTATTAGAGACCAAAATATCAATATGGTACCTGGAACATGATGCTATTCTGAGTGGAGAGTGTCGATGGGGGGTCTTGCAGCAAACGAGTAGATTTACTCCTTAGTGTCTTAGGGATCTGAATTGTCTATTCAGTGAAATACTGTAAAGGCTAAGTAAACAAATTTAAGTAAGTAAACAAAACCAGAATTAGAACAACAGTAAGAACTTCCAGTTTGTATTTTCATGCCATTTGTTGTGGTTCATTCTATACCACCGTATCCCTAAGAAATTGAGGGGAAGACATTCAAACAGTTAGGTGGCCATTTTATCGGCAGACTATCTGTAGTGACGAAACCCATTATTCTTTCAAAATTGTCTCATCGCACATTATCACCCAATTATTCAAAGCTATAATATTTGGCCTATTTGAATGTAGCATTGGGAAAAATGTACCAGTGTGGATCCCCATTATTGGTCAAGAACTTACTACTGCTTTTACTGTTATTGTCTTCTGCACATCTTTTTGATAGTAATGGCCCATGCTAAAGCTAAGCTACTATTCTGCAGCCGTTTTCCATCCTTTGGAAGAATCCTTGGTTGTACAGATTTTCCTCATCTCCTTGCCTCTGTGGCATACACCTTTTTTTCTTTTTTTTGGGGCATTTTGAACGGGTCGTTGTGTATCCTGTCTTTTCAGAGGCACACAGTATGCAGGGTTGTGTAACCAGCGCCTGGAAGCTTTTCAAAGGGCATCAGAGAGACGGCAGAGGAAGCAGCACTTTCGTTTCTCTTGGATCATATGACATGCCCTGTAGGCTCCGGCTGTATTTATGGATCTAATGCGTTTAAACAATGTTGCATTTGAAAGCGAAAAAGCACTATAAGGAAGACATAAGAAAGTACATTGATGTAGACCGTTATTTGCAGCTGTAAAATGCAGTTTTTACAGTCAGGTCATTTTCAGTTCTACAATAATTGGAGAGACAGTTTTGACCTATCAGTAACAATATTTTTATCAGAGCTGCTTTGATCAGGTTCAGTCTGCTGGAGAATAGACCAACTTGACTCAGAGTGTCATGGGTTTCACCCATATTATTAAGTCGAGAGTCTGAGAAATAACCCACCTAAAATGGTGTATCCATACACAAGCTTTAGAATGACAAACAGTCCCTTGGTCATGTTGAACTGTCACATTCGGTCTGTGAGCCAAGCCTCTGAAAGGCGGCTGGGGGTTTGGTTTTACAGCAGCTGGTCCTGAGATGGAGCGTGTTTATTTGTGAATTGGGGAGAAGCTGGCCTGTAGGTCCTCTCTACAGACAGTCAGGGGACACCCTTAGTTGCTCTGCTTAATTTTTAATTGTGACTGTAGTGGCATTCCCAGGAATATCAGATATGGTGTTTGCTTTTCTCTCTCATGACTCAGTCTGAAGATTTTTTTCCTATTGCTTCCAAAGACAAAGACAGTATCTGACTTGTAGATCTTAAAGCATAGAGAGAACACAAAGGAGTGTGTCACCACAGCCATTAATTTGGATTTTATTCAGGACTTACTTTGATCATGAGCAGCAGGTAGTATCCATTTAATTTTAGACTTGCTGATACCATGGAGAATGACACATCCCCAAGTCATTTAACCTCTTTTACTGCAGTACAATACTCAGCTGTATATAAAGGTAAATAAATACATACATTTTTTGCATGAAAGCATAGCTAAAGAATAATATAATAGTACTAATAATGATTTGATGGTGTGAGAAATAAGAGCTGCCTTTGCCCTTTACCTTAGGGAATCCATGGGTCTGTCTGAAGATCTGACTAGCTTCATGCCCTTTGTGGCCTGGTCAGATGTTGACTTTGTACTGAGGCATTGTTGTGCTGTGTCCATTTCTGGTTCCAGGACTGACACAGCCTCTAGAGAGAGCACATCAAAAAAATGGAAACTTACTTTCTAAACACAGACTAATTTATTTGGATTGGTCCTACTGTTGCAACCCATTTTAAATGCACAGAGCAGGAATGCTATGAGAAAGCAGCAATTGTTTGAGTCCTTTTTGTGATTTGAAATGATCCAGGAACATAAACATTTTGCTATGGATGAATAGACAGAAGCACCTGTCTTTTAATTCAGTACATTCTGAGTCCCTTCTGGCCTTCTCATCTTCCTCTACATCCTCTACATCACAATGCAATTATTTACAAACACTTTAACCTCTGTAAGCACTGTCCTTGCTGCTTTCCTTGTTTAGGCCCTTGCTGGTGGAACTCAGTACCCTATACTGTGACAGCACTGCTAGCTCTAGAAGGGTAGAGGAGTTTATAATGCATTGTTCCAGTCCAAAATGTGGCAATGTGATTTTTTTTTTTCCTGCTCAACTAAACTTTTTCAGCTCCAAAAGTACTCTATCTACAGGGGACCTTGGGAACTAGGAAGAAGGCAAGTCATTTAGGGTGGCTTTTCAGCAGCCTTCACCGTTATAACTATTTTTGTGCATTAGAATACAACTCAAAGGACAGAATTTATAATGATGTTCACTCTTTGATGTGTTTCTAATGACAGCCAAGGATGTGTGATTTGCCTCCTGTACTGTGGAAAAATTCAAATTTACCAGTGGAAAACAGAGTCGGCCTCAAAGACCTGGTTCTGAATGTTTGCAATATGATGAGGTTTACAGGACAGATAGATGAGGTAAAGTGACTTTTCTGCTCCTCTACTGCCACACAAACAGCCTTTAAAGGCCTGTTGAGAGCAGCCAGTGAGAGAGAATAAATACTCAGTTGTACCCTGGCAAACCTTAGTTGTCTAGGAGCATTTGAATAATAGGACTTTTCCAAAGCAGGGAATCATTTGTTTCTGTGTGCTAAGGCCTCTTTCTCTTCACTCTTTTTATTTCTTTCTCTCCTTCTTGCAAAGCAACTTCCTTCTTTCCAGGTATGCAGAATTTTTTACTTGGATTGATTTGGCTAGCAGCTGGGCACCCAGAAAGTAGTCACACCAAGAACCCCAGGATCTGCCTAATGTTTGCCCGGCTGAAAAACAAGAAACTTTAAATGCATTCCATTTTTTTTTGTTAAGCACCCTGTAAGTAGGCAAAGGAGAGTATGCAAAGGGGAGTCAGGAAAATACTGGTATTTGAACATGAGTGGAAGTGTCAGGTTAATGGTTTATTATCTCTCTGGAAAACCATTGCCTCCCCTTTTAAAACCATTTCCGCAACGTCTCCTGCAGCAAAGCTACTTCTCCGCCATCTCCTTGAAATGTTGTTCAGAAAGGTCAAGCTGGCACTCTCATCAATTCAGCCAATAGCCGTGCATACCTTGTTCACAAGACTCCGTGTCCCTTTCAAGCCCCTGCACGCGCCGAACACATCACCTTTTTTGTGAAAGGAGTGAAAAAAGCAGGCCTGTCATCACAAGGACATGGCGCTGAATACATAAATTGTGCATTCTTCAGATGGTTGAGACACATCTCCTTATTTATTGTATAAAGGAACCATGATCCATGTAGCTGGAGATACAGGATGCGTGGCAGTAATAGGAAGAACAGAATCGCTGTCAACCTGGATTAACCAGGTTTCTGACTGTCTATGTACCTGTCTATCTGTATTTGAGTCTTTGTTTTCCACAAGTCATTCCTAGTCATTCCTGCTGAGCACTTAATTAATTGTTCAGTAATTGCTATTATAATTACTTTGCTTTAATACACTTTTTAATCACATAAACTGTACAAGGCAGCTTGAAAATTCTGATAATTATGATGGTTTGTCTTATTTTTGCATTTGTATAAGCTCTAACCCTAACCATAGGGTGTGAGGCACCTTTACAGTGTGTGTAATTTTGACATCATTCTGCAAAAGAGCTTCAGTTAAGTGGGACACAAATAAGAATCTGTCCTAAGTTTTAATTCTTCAGCTTTGAGAAAAGTGGTAAAATTATGACTTATGAATTCTAAAAAAGGAATCATTGGTGGCTGAGGAGCAGATAGAAACCACAAGAACGCTGGAGCTCAGGGTGAATCAGAGGTGCTGAAGACTTTATTGGATTTGAGGGTCTGCCTGAGCACTTGTAGCTGCTAAAGTGTGGTTGTCCCCCCTGCACTGTTGCACAGATTTCACTCTAGAGGACGCTTAGTGGGTCAGCTGAAGACAGATCCGGGAGGGCACATGGCCAGTTGTGCTGTCCATCTTTCTTAGTATGTGGTAACATACATAACCCTTGCAGCCACCTTGGTTGACAGGAAGCTGTGGTGGAGTTTTGAGTCACAGCTGGAATTTAGATATCACAAGTTGACAGGCCAGTTTCCGCTTTGATTTCCCATGGCGAGAGTTTATCCATTAATAAAATCCAGCCTTGCTGAAGTATGAATTTTGTGATTTGTTGTCTTTTGAGGTTCAACTCACAGCAAAACTGAAAAGGATCCTTAACTTTTGTCTAAATCAAGAGGGAAAAAATGCATTCAGAATTTTATGGTGTCTTCATAAGGCTATAAAGGTCTGCTGGAAAAACACAACTTGTTTTACTTTGTGTCAGTTCAGCTACAGCAACCAGAGAGTGTACGTTTCAATGAGCTACCCATTAGAAGACCTCGTGTATCACTGTTTGAAAATAATGAGGCTGTAATTGTTAAATTGGATTTTAGGAAAGGATTGATGTCATTACCACAAAGCTATTCATTTTATGATGGTTAATCTTTGATGATGTCAATACTCTGTAAGTCTCCTGGACACTTAACCTTTGTAGCTTCTAAACACATTGTGGTGAGGTTGTTAACTCAGTTTAACCAAATGCAAAGTTTTGTGCTTTTTCACTGCATTGATAGCTGAACAGGAGGAGGCTGCTCTGGCTGGAGTAGCCACATGTGCTGACATACAGTGCTTGACCCTGCTATTTCCTTGGCTTTCCCAGTACAGGATTGGACAGCTGTACATGATCAGCAAGCACAGCCATGAGCAGAGCGACCGAGGTGAAGGTGTGGAGGTTGTGCAGAACAAGCCATACGAGGACCCCACTCACGGCCAAGGCCAGTTCACTGAGAAGCGGGTGTATCTCAACAGGTGAGTCCTGGGCTTGGCCGCACCCTCTCGCACACTGACCACCTTCATTGGGTTCTCCCTACACATCTTCATGAGGTTCACGGTAACCTTTTCCTTTTCTGGGGAAAGACTAGGGAGAAAAACCCTGTCCTCTCTTCCAAGGTTCACATGTGAGAGAGTTAGTGTTTGAGCAGATCCTGTCTGGTAACTGCCATGAAGTACATGTTGTTATGATCCGGCTCATTGGCTAGGGGACCAGCAGTAAGGATCGTAGCATTTTAAGGGAAAAGAAAGAAAATGTAGGTGGTAGGAGATAACCCCTTTTACAACAGACCCCAATAAACGGCACAATTATGCAATTTTAACAGTGACAAAGTGCGATTTATTTACAGTGGGGAGTGATGGAATTATATACAGAATATATACACACCAAACAAAAGAACCAGGCACCAAACGGTTTTACATAATATAGGCGGTTCTGTCAAAGTCCAAAACAGAACAAAACGTACATCCCGTCATGGGCCACAAAAAGAAAAGGAAACAGAAGACAAACTAAAGCCCTGTCTACCTCCGCTATAGAATCTCCCAAAACCAATACAAGCGTGGGAGACTGCCACTCCGTCTGGTATTTTTAACGTATATGTAAGTGTACAATAAATCGCGGCGTGTTAGCACCAGGTACACTGAGATTTGGAGACTCTCCGATGCCAACACTTTACAAGAAGGGCAAACAGCAAAATCCCCCACTAGTCATAGAACGCAACAAAACACGACCAAGACAAAGCTGTTGCCACTGCCTCCATGGTGGTCCGCACAGATAAGCGCTTGTAGGGGTGACGTCATCCGCCAACGGTCCAATGCTGGCTCTGGCAGACCTGTCGAACGCCGAACCCCTATGGAGAGACGGTGTGAACAGGAACAATGACAGTTCCCCACCAGAAAAAAAAAAAATCAAGAACCGTAACACATGTCAAGTAATCAATTAGCACTCCATCTTCTATTATTCAAATTTCCCACCTAAGAGATTATGCTGATCATGCGATATTGAATTTTTAAAATAGAACGTAGTCTGGCAAAACACCCGAGGAAAATGTGTGCTGGGTGTTCACTGTCATCATGCAGGAAGGCATCTGACTGAATACATGAATGAATTAACTAGAGCCAGCAAAGCTATGCATGCCTATCTTGTTTCTGTCCACAAACTGGTTAATCAGCATTTGGGATTATGTGCCCAGCTCTGGTTTGAAAGATCATCAGTCAGGGCTCTGCAGCCCATGCGTCTGAGGAAGACCTTTCACTGCTGCATCAGAGAATTCCCAGAGGACAGATGCTCTTAAGCTGAGCAGGGCCTTGAGGCTGGATAGATCATGGGGAGGGCAAAGGCAGAGGGGGACCAAGGAGACAGGTTGTTCATTTAAGCCCTGGTGCATATGTCAGCATTTTGAGCAAGCAGGATGCAACACAGCTGATGACTCAGCAAATGCATTCAGCTTGTCTTTGTTCTTTTGACTCCTGGGCTAAATGAAAAGAGAAAAGCGGAAATAAAGAGGGAGAGTCTGGTTAAGGGCCTGTTCCCTAGAACTGTGTAAACTGTATGTGTGTATTTTACACATGTGAGTCTTGACCAGATGTGGTCATTCTCCAGCTTTCAGCTATGTCCAGGGTAGGAAGTCCTCTACCAAGAATGTGTCACCAAGCCATATCTCTCCATCCTTTCTCCATGACACCCTGAAGCCCTGGACCTCCCGCACCCACCACAGACAAACTGATAGTCAACTCCCACCCCCTTGTATGCCACCAGCTGCTGTTTTCGATGGCCTACATGGTCATTTCCAACTGGGATGCACATAAATAGATAAATGGAAACAGCTCCCCAGGGGTGCAGGAACACATGGATTTGCTTATTTATGGATTTGTTCGGGCCCCTTCGCACCTGTTGTTGCTATGTGAACACTCAATTTCTGGCTTGAACCTTGAGCTCTAATTTTTTGTCTCCTTTTCCTCCTGAGTGGCTACTTATGTGCCAGTCTTGGGAAATTGGATTGCTGGGAAAAGTTCTGTTCCACTGCTTCTTCATGCCTGGTTTCACTCCTGTTACACACTGTACAGTACATACAGTACATACAGTTCAGCAGTATGGGACAGTCTTCCATTTCAGGCTGCTACTGGTCATGCAGACTGACAGAAAGAAGACCCCCAGTTACCCCTGGACAGAGTCATTTCAGACACAGCAGGAACTGCTCTGTTCAATTATACAGTGCCATAGCTATTGTTGTTGTACAGGTTGGTAGCATAGTTTTGGTAGACATCATGTCATCTCTGCTCTCACCAGTCACAGTCATGCTTCCTGCATCTGAACAGCTCTTTAGTTTTGCAGACTTCCGAAAAGGAACTCAGAATATCCATCTCCTGTCCCTGGAGCACAGAAAAGAACAGCATAGGGCTTGCATCATAGAGGGACTTTAGACAGGATGAAGGAGTTTGCAGGGTGTGTAAAAAGGTTGTGTTCAGTGGTCAGCCACCACCTACATCTTGAAGACATTCCTCATATCATGGGGAAGACAACCCAGGGAGAGAAGCAGAATATAAAACCCTCCTCCTGAAGCCTGGCATCAGGGGTTGTGGCCGTGCCACAAACCTCACTGAGGCTTACTTTAGCCTGCTGGGCCGGAAGGGCTCCGGAAGGACTCATTGATCAAATCCTCGGTTCCTCCTGTAAGTGTAGCCTCAAGACATTGAAGGTAGCAGGAGACTCTGCCTGCACATGGTCCTTCGGTCTTTGGTGTCAGAGTAGCTGAAAACAGCATCACAAATAGACAGCTGGCTGTAGGGGGGCTAGACATTGCTCAATATATTGCCAAGCAGTTAGAACAAATAGTCAGTACATCATTTGCTATTTTCAGTTATCAGGTCTGATGTAGTACACTTTGATAAATATTGTGACAACCAAGGTGGCACAGCAACTTTTGCCAAAAAATGGATTTGAAATGATGAGCAGATGAAGTAGCTTTAAGACTTGTGTAACTCTTGTGACCATGCCTGCATGTATTTTTCTGCCCCATTCCATAGGGGTGTTTTTTTTTTTTTTTTTGGAGTAAACACTGTTACTAACCCTCTGGCCATTGCCAACAATACATCTCACAGGGAGATTGCCAGATTGCAGAAATCAGATGCTGTAGCTCGCCATTTCCAAAACTTGGGTTACTATAGAGAAAATCTGACACTGAACAGGGCGACATACAAAGAAAGCTCAACAGAATTATCTATAACAAGTAGGAATGCTGTAGTGCCCACTCACCCCCCACCCCTTGGAAGCTCAGCCAACTCTCTCTCTATCCATGCTGTAATTTGCCTCTGTGCTGCATGTCAGACATTCATTCCACTGTACTCCAGCCCTGTTTAGGTCCACAATGGCAGGAGCCTTAACTAATGGGTTGCATTATTCAATTTGTACATCTGAGAGGCTCTTAGGAAATGCAATAATAATCTGTAGTGTCCACGACAATGCAAGATGTGGGCATCCCGACCCAAAATGACTCCTTTAATTCAGTGTTGCTTTGAATGTGCAGTTCAGGAACGAGTGTTCATTTCCTTCTAAGTGCTCACATGGCCTTGAAGACCTCCTTGTTTGCAGAATCACGGGGTTTTCCGATCCATGCTCTCACTCTTTGGAAATAAATATACCCATTTACAAGAACACATGTACAGGTGCAGCGTTTCAGGCATCAGGGCCAGTCAGAATATCACAGCAGCCATTGGAGCAGTAGTGACACCGCCCTTTCGCAGCATTGTCATCAAAATAAAAAACTGTGACCTTTACTTCATTTGTGTGTGTCTGCCTTATTAATGCTGTCACTAATTTATATTTCCATTTACAGTTATTCTATGATTTGTGGTGATGACTTGGTTTGTGCGTTTCTCTGAAAGGTTTCAAGTTTTACTTAAATAGGTGTGCTGCAAATACATGAAACAAAATAGAGGTCTTTGGCATAGAGATTGAGGTACAGGGATGTATTACATTAAAACACCTGAAAATGCCAGGAATATTAAAAAATGTGTTCAGTTAAACAGGGGAAGCTGTTAGTGTTTCTGTGGGCTGAAAACTATAAAGGTTGCCTAAGACTTTTTGAAAAATGGAGGAGATGCTGAGTATGAACTTGAAAGAGGTTGTACTGGATCATGCAACTACTGCCATTCATCTCTCTTCAGCAAGTTACCCAGTTGGGCTAGAGCTGTTGTTCCCAAAATCTTCTACGTGACCGAGAAGGCCTGGAACTACTACCCGTACACTATCACAGGTAAGCCCCTTCCTTCAGTTAAACAAGCAATGTCTTGGACTGTCAGAAATGGTCACAGATTTAAACAAAAAACAGGCAAATGTACTTTTGCATGATTAGAAGGAAACTCATCATGTATAAGATTATGCCCATCTCCTGTGTTACAGTGGAAATAGAGGTATAGCTGACAGACTGATGCAGATACAAAAACTCTTTTTGGAATAATAAAGGTATAAAAACCACATGAAAACAATGTGAAGTATTGTAGGCATGTTTTGGAAAATGTTTATTGACATACTGTAGCACTGCAATTATAAAATTATTTTTAAACCCACATCTCTTTCTGCATTGAAAATTTTTTTCCCCCCTAAACACCTGGTGTTTCTGAACATCATTTGCCACTGAGCTGCCACTTTACAGCATAATAACAGTAGTTGTCAAGCAAAAGCCCACTCACTTCATTATCACATCCATCTGACCACCTCAAAAACCAGGCATTTAACTGGGTTATAATCAAAGCTTAAAACCCAGTCATCCTCCACAAATCACACTGCTGTATATTTAGCATGTGACGTGGGAGAGAGCAGAAAAAGAAGTCTTCTACCAGCACAAATCTGTAACTGGGAACAAGCCGTGGGCAAGTGTAAACGTTTCATGTAGGGCTGTGGTCTGATTTCAGCCACTCTTCTCTTTTCCATGTCATGTGATTTCTGTGGCTGCTGCTCAGTTGTTCACTTTGTTCTGTCTTCTTTCCTATCCTACTGGATCCCTCCTGCCGTGATTCAAGAATACACAGTAAGTACCCTGTCCATACCCCATATAAGTCCTTGAGCTGCTGAAAATGGCAAAGCTTATCATTGCAAAGCTTATCATTACATTACTTCAAAGGTAGCTACATCATGCTGTCATTTAAACAGTTTCTCACTCTCATTTTACAAATGGAAAAGGACATGTTACAGCTATTCTGCCATTAGGGTCTAGGTCTTATACACTTTTCTCTTGGTCATGCTATTATGGACCCATAGTTATAATCAGGTTGTAGTTTAACTGCATTTGTTTGTGTGTGTGTGTGTGTGTGGTGACTGAACACTGAGGAGTCCACAGGTGAGAAGGACACTTAGTGTTGGGTGATGATGACTCAGTCATGCTGTTCAACCAAAAGAAGTTTCCCCAAAACATTAGGAACTATGAAGAGCAATCACCACAATGAGGACTCTACAACAAGCAGTCATTACAAACAGTAATTACTACAAAGAGCCAGAAATTAGTCATCTTAACATCATTTCCTATGCTGAATATCAACTATTATAAACTGAGATTCCGAGAGCTGTTACTATGACAAGCAGTCAATACAGAAAGGGTAGTGACAATAAAGCGCAGTCACAAATGTATGTAACCGTCATAACAGAAGTCGCCATGATGATCTTTAATTACAATGAGAAAGCAGTTGCAATAGACAGTAATCACAAAGAACAACTGTCCCTAGAGAAGAACAATCACGATGGAGCACCAGCATGAGTAGTCATCATACAAGCAGTCATTATGATGGCCAGTCACCATGATAAGCTTGTCACCAATGCACTTTTTCTAAGTGGTTTGCAGCAGTCCAGCAGTGATCTGGGTTAGATGCCTGTCATGCTGGTAAGCTGTAATATCTATTATTAAAAGCATAAAAACTCATTTTAGAGTTGCAGGAGAACACGTTTGAGCATGTCACTTTAATTTCTGTTTGAAGTCTTGATTCAGATGCATTTGCCCCAACATAGTACACTGAAGTATGGTATTTTTTAAAGGTTCAAGTTACTTTTTTATAAAATTTAGAACACATTGAAAAATGTTACTCACCGAAGAATAGCACCCTGAACATGGATTACGGACAAACTTCATCCCAGTTTATGGTTCAGAAATGGATCCCATTTCCCCACTTGGCCCTGGTACTATAAAGAGTTTTGGTATCCAGGCAGATCTCCTTTTTGGACTCTGTCACCTGAAAGCATCTGGAACATTCCTAGTTCAAAATCAGCTCTCTCATCAATCCCATTATCTCATGGTCATCCGAACTCTGATAATTGCCAAACCAGGCATCCTGACACAGGATCTTCATACCCATCATGTAAACACTGCCTAAAACGTGTAAAAGATTCATTGTGACCTGCTCTCCAGGCCCAAGCAGGCCTTGAATTTCCATATTGTGACACTAAAAAAAGCATATCGAGAAAACAAAGGCAAGGAGGGATACATACCCAGTTCACTGATCTGATTTCTCTACCCCACACATCAGCCATTCAAAACGACATAGCCAGTGTTATCTGTGAATGGCATGAGGAGGAAAGTTCCAAAGGCAATGCCATCACCATGTGTTATTACTGCTTTACTGGGGTAAAACAGCAGTTTCCTTGACCTTTGTTCTACCACCTCAAATGAACCAGAAGATTAAACTCTCGATAAAGAAAAACATTCTAAATTTAGGCTGAAATTTCACTTCTGAAACCTTATTAATACTTGATGTGTGCATTCTGTGTGCTGGCTCCAGTTCAGTTGCAGCATCCTCCCACCAATCAGTCGCAAGGAGCTGTGCTAAGCTGAGACAAGCCCACAGCTCTGCAAAGTTCGGTGCCGACTCTGTCCAGCAGGTTGCTTTTAATGAATCATGACAGTCTGAGGACTGTAATGAGGGAGTAACCGAAATAAATACAACTTGACAAGGGTTTTCTGACAGCTTGCTAGTTGGTATGAAGTCAAGAACGAGTCATCCCTGATTCAGAATCATTATTTAACAACACAAGGCTCTTCTTAAGCATGGGGTCGAGACTTCTAATAGGATTTGTAATTTGTGATAAACCCTATTGTGCACACAGCACCAAGCAATGTCCATGAGGCTTCCAAAGTGACCCAAATTAGTTTGTTCAGGACCAAGCGAAAGGACAGAACATTTTGTGGTATACTAACAGCAAAAAGTCCAAGATTCCAGAAATAAGTGTCATGTTTCTCTGGAAGTTATGCACAGCTCCATGCTGAAAGCCAGTGGTGAATCTGTTGCTAAAGTAGGTGTCCAGGCTTGTAGTTTCTTACCCTCTGTCCTGTGGCCTGGGAGTGGCTCCGTTCTAACCACCCAGCAGGTGAATGCAAAGCCCCCAGCACCACCACATCACAGCCTCAGCTAGACCTTTAACTCAGGAATCATGTTGTGGTCACCCTGTCTGTCAGACACTGAGGAAGACTTATGTGGAGCCTCACTGATCGATGGCTCTAATGGGCAAATAATACTGGCACAGGCTAGAACCAATCTTGAATGCAACATAAATGAGTCATGACCCAGAGGGTGAAGCATGACAGCTCTTTTGATGTACAAATCCCTGCTTTGCATGAATTTTCTTCTGTAAGAACATGTATGTTTGTGTGAGAGTATGTGATGTGATACTGCTGTCACCTACAAGGGGGTGAAGGTTATGGATCTCATTCTTTCCCTTTACAGTATAATTCAAATATATTGTAAAATAGCATAATTTGTTGATTGAGAAATTAAGGTGGATCTCAACACTTTTATGTTTTCCTGCCACCTGCCTGTTAACTGTGACATCCATCCCTCCATCCACTTTCATTAACCACTTATCCCGAGCAGGGTCACGGTGGTATCCATTATACAAAATTCCTGTTACCCAGGCCCCTAGGTATGCTATGGAGACTTTAGGACGTAATAATGCAGGGGTAGCCCACAGAAGGGCAAGCAGACATTGCCCAGTGCAACTGTGCATCACAAGAATGCCTCTGTCCTCCATTGTTGTGAAAGTGGTGAAGCTCTTTGAACTACAAACAGTTTGGTGTAGGGGGGTAACAATGAAAGGTCCAGGAATGGAACATAGAAGTTTAAGCAATGAGATGTTACCCCAGACAGGGGGTGCACTCAGTGTGTATTGCTAAGAAATAAGTATGAGAAGAAACTACGGTAGAGAAGGTTTCCTGTTCTCACGCACTTTTTCTTTGTCCACTTCTGAACCCCACCCCCTACCACCACCACCACCACCCCAAGCCTCTTTGTCTCTGTACCCATCTCACATATCGGCCTGAGATGAAGGGAGTTTCCAGAGCAGGCCAAGAAACTGTGCACATTAATTACTGAAATTGCTCCCCTCACCCACCCCACTGCCATCTCCATTGATTCCGTCTCACTGTCTCTGCCTTGTTGAGCCACCTAGTGGGGTTAGGTTATCGATCTATGTGATAAAATAATGAGTATTGCAACCTAGCTCAAATCGGTCTCTTTTTTTTAAGCGATCTCTATATCTATAAAGCTTGTCTCTGTTTATGCCCAGCTTTATTTTTCAAGCTACAGGCTTAAAATTTGGTACAGAGGTTCTTCTCACCACAGCTGAGGTTTTTGTGTAGTCAGCAACAAAAACACACATAGCACTACATATATTATTGCCTCCAGGCAGTTCCCAAATAATTTGTTAGGATAAAGACAAACGGGCCACTTCTCTCTCTCTCTCTCTCTCTCTCTCTCTCTCTCTCTCTCTCTCTCTCTCTCACACACACACACACACACACACACACACACACACCAGCGAAGAGTGACCAGGGATGAACTAGAGGAAGGATCCAAAGTGGCAAAAGAGCTTTACATTATACACCTGTCAATGGACACTTTAATAATGTAAAAGTAACAAAGTTTGGTGACATATGTAGTTACTTTTTGTGCTTCTACTAGACTATAACTAGCATGTTGTCCTATGTGGCTTTCACCTATCTGACAGCATTATTGTACTAAAAGGGTAATGCAGTTTGATAATTATATAATGTTCAGTTTCTATTTACCTTTACAATTTCAGACCGGGGCAGCGAGGAATTCGGCTAGTTGAAAATTTGTCACTTTCTCCATCATCTATCATGTACTCCATAAACCTAGTCCATGTTATTTTCAAAATCCCCGTGTATCAATGCCAAATTATTGAATTGAATACGAATATGTATAATAGTATAATATATATTATTGAACATTGAATCTGAATTTTGGATAAACCTTCTTTACAACATCATACTGGGACCATGAAATGACAGCGAGTCTTATCTGCATACAGTAAATGTTGTAAAATCTTCCTAAACATCCATTGGAGCCTATGGGTTTATGCAATGCAGATGAACATCATTAAGTAGATTATTTTCTTGGACTGCAGAAGTGGAACTGTGTGGCTTCCAAGAATCTGGCTAGCCCTTAAGAAGAGACCAATATCTTTCCAAGGGGTAGCTGTCATAATAACAAGGGATGGACCAGGCTAGAGCTTGTGTAGATGGCTGAGTAAGCATTAGTGCTGAATGGTTTTGGTATCTCACAAGGGATAACAAATGGATACACACACACACACACACACACACACACACACACACACACACACACACGCTCGAGCCTGAGGTGCTGGAATGATGTACTGCTGACCACAAAAATGAATCATAGGATGACTGACTCCTCCTGACAGCTGTTGTCTTTTTCCATAGTCCTATATGTTATAGAAAAGGATGAGAGGAAAAAATTAAGTGAGGGAGGAAGGGGATAGAAGGTAGACACAAGAATGAAAATGAGGGAAATATCACTGCTAATTGTAGCTTTAGATGAGTCAAGGCTTTCTTTAGTCTTCTAGTTTATTAATGAGTCCTTTTCTTCTTTCAGTGTTCCTTTCTGCCCAAGTTTTCTATCCACATAGAAACCAAATATGAGGACAACAAAGGCTGCAATGACAATGTAAGTACCTGGATATCACAGTATTGTTATGTAGCTGATGCTTTTACCTAAAGTGAATTATGCAATTGTACAATAATTAACCGATTTCCAAAAAACATGCTGGAGCAAAAAAGCATCAGATCCACAGATGAAAAGGGGCTTTGTGGTCTCTGTTTGCTTGTCTCCTGCATGTAAATAGCCGGACTTAATACTGTTAGCCAAAAGTACGGCAGCAGAACCTCGGCAGCCCCTTGAAGCTGTCATGTTTTAGGCCTTGAACAACTACACTGCTGGTGTCCTGATGGAATACAATACATTTTGGTTTAACTTTATCTCTAATGTTTTTTTTCCACTGTCCTATATCAGTGTTGTCATATGGGGGATGAAATAGCAATCTTTGTAGAAAATTGGCAAATTTTAGATTGGACTTGACTATTTTAAAATGCTAAAAATGGTTGTAACAGTGCTTCATAAGAGTTATGGAAGAGTCCACCATTCTTATAAAAATCCAGACAGCTGTTCATTTACAACCTGTTTCAGCGTAATCCTCTTGCTACTTCAACTCACCGTGTTACATCTTCCATGTTCAAATATCATCTTCTTATGTCATCCACCATCTTCTACAAGAGTAGAAAGTGAAAGTTACTGTTCTTTAGAAATAGCTGTATATTTAAACTCCTGGCCCAAGCTGTATATTTATTTGTTTTAAAGAACCAACACCAGGGTTTACATGACACTTTCATGCTCTGTTAAACCCAAAACCGCAGCACTAAAGGAACTGATTGCTTTTGAATTTGTTCCTGAGAGGTGAGAGTAAAGGGAGTGGACTGTAAGTTTCTGAAGTCCAGGTGGTGTTACTTACACTATGAGGGGACAGCAGTGTTGGAGATGTTATCCATTGGAAAAAGAAGTTGTTTTGAAGCCGCTGTCAGTCGTTTCTTCCAAGGTTGTGTACTGTGCATTAGGAACAGGTGTATTTGGGGGGAAACCATCATTCTCCTGGCTCTGGCGACCTCTTAGCTTCCTCCTTGCAAAGCCTCAGAAATCAGTTAGCAGTTTCCTTTAGCTGTGGTCTCTGCTGCCCCGAGAAAGTCTGAGCATGTGGTCGCAATGCTGCTTCACGTGGTACTGAGGCCGAGACCAGCTGCTGCTTATAGATCTATATATCCTGACTAATGAAAAAATGATCTTTGGAGAGATGTTCATTCATTCTCAGTGAAATGCATTTTTCTACCCCATTCCTGTTACATGTGTTCTGTCATCTTTTTCCACTGAAATCACATTTTGATCAACACTGTCACCCCCCAGGTCCAGCCATAGTGCAGGTTACTATTCTTAAATGTTAAATGAAGTTAATTAACTTCCTCCCCTAGCACAGTAAGCAAAAGGCCCTCTGTGTGCTTTTTTGACCCATTGAGCCCCCCCCCCACAGACAGACAGACAGACACACACACACACACACGCACACACAAGTTATGCTACGGTTCACTTTTGGTTCTTCGCTTAGACTTGTTTAAACAGCTCAGCTGTGTTATGGAAAACAGACCCCCAAATCTGATGAGCTGTCAGTAATGGACACCAAGCAGATTTAGTCCTATGGCAATGAGGAAGTCTTCACTTGCTGGAAATATATGGCTCCTGCCAAAACGAAATGCTGTCAGAACTAAACGGTCCCTGGAAATACCTGCATTTCCAGAAGCATAAACAAGACTTGCGTGCAGTATAGATCTTAAGAGTGACACAGGTATGCTGGAAATTGATAGGCAGTCCACAATGCAGCACACTTTGTTCAGTCCTTCCCTGGAAATTGTAGACTGCTGCAAGACAGCATTGTGCTTTCACTGCTTCATGCTTCCCATTCATGTTCACAGCTCCCCCCAGTGGTCTCTGTAAACCCAATCTTGACACCACATGACCTTCTTTAAAATTTTGTTCAAAATTGCAGTCTGATATGAATGGTTTTTGAGAGTTTGTAGTGATTCCATATCTTAAATTCAGCCACCATCTATTTCTGTCTGGTATGGGATTTTGCAATAAAACTGTCTCAAAACACTTGGCTTTTTTCCACAGGGATTTTAAAAACCCATTGGGGGGAATTTTGAATAGGAGTGTTCCCAGTGAGCTTCCAAATTGTTGTTTGTCTTCATATGAGCCCCACCCAGGGGCTTACAGCAGTGGGTAATGGATAATAGGAGAGATCTTCCTTGGGCTGTCTCAAGGCAGTGAAAAAACAAACCAATATCTGTTGTCTGCGGGAACCATCCTGACAATGAGCCCTTCGGTGTGAGGTCCTCTGATTTTGGTCATCTTGTCCTGCAGATCTTTGACTGTGAAGCCAAGGACCAAGAGAGAGAGGTTTGCTTCATTGACATTGCCTATGATGAGATCCCTGAGCGGTACTACAAGGAGTCTGAGGTACCAAGGGAAAGGGTGGCAGGGGGTGCTGCACAAAATCACCATGGCTATGGTGTCATCACCACGTACACCCAGGGGTATCCTGTTCATCTCCTGCCTGATTTGTTCCTCATCGGGCCCCACCTTTCTCTGTGTGCTCTAAGTGAGGTGGCACTGGGCTGTCCATTCAGCCTGATGTTGTGACCATTAATGGTCTCCATTGAAGATGACAGTCTAAGTGATGAACCTGGCTCAGTGTGATTCTGTAATTAAACTAAGGGCATGCAGCACTGTTGCATCCCTAAACGTGGCCTTCCAGGCTTTATCTACCAGCCACAGAGGAATCATTTCTCACTGCTGGCCCTCTGATGCGAGGTTCAGATTAAACATGGGCTCGCCACTCTTTAATTTGCTGAAGCTCGAGATGGAAATATAGTCATTTATCATGGTTCTTTGATGGGTTTGTTTGTTCTGTTCCTTCAGCACATTCTGGGAATATTAATCTTCATATTAACCTCCTGTCCATTACTGCAATACTCTGCAGGACCTGCGAAACTTTAAGTCAGAGAAGACGTCACGCGGGCAGCTTCAGGAGGGTTGGCGGGACACACAGCAGCCTATCATGTGCTCCTATAAGCTGGTGACAGTCAAGTTCGAGGTGTGGGGTCTGCAGACGCGAGTGGAGCAGTTTGTGCACAAGGTGGGCCTTGAAGTTCCTTCTTCCCCGTGACCATTTTGCCAAGAATGACCTTCTTGACCTCGGCTTCCCTACCAGAAAAGGCCAAGGCGGCAGCACATTGATGCTTTTCTTTCTTGTATTACACATTCTCTTTGTGCCTTTATATGCTAATGGTCTGTAGTGAAACTGTCATTTTCCACCCCCAGGTCATACGAGACATCCTCCTTCTAGGACACAGACAGGCCTTCGCCTGGGTGGATGAGTGGATCGGTAGGTCCCAAACTTGCCCTCACACCTTATTCACTGCTTGGAAACCATTTTCTACATGCTGAGTTTACGCTAGTGCTGCTGCATGGATTATTTTGAACTGTCACGAGTAATTTAATAGCAGTTAGGTACTGTCCTGTCTTTTTTAATAGAATCAGGCTAAGACGTTTTGCAAGGCCATTCACCAACTCGGCACAGTTGGTGGACGAGTAACGCAATTATCGATGTGCTATCTCCTGTTGTGAAGGTGGAAAGGATCGATGCAGGTAGATAGGCCCATGTAACAGAATTGCACTGACACTGCTTGAGTTAAAACGCACTGTTCTCAGCTGACCAAGAAGAATGGAAAAAGAAATGCATTGAATGAAGGTACAAGAACCTTATTTGTACAACGTAGGGCTACGTCCAGCTCCTCTCAGTGCATATTAATAGGCAATACTTTGGGGTACGTTCCATATCTAATTGGTGAAACCTGAGGATTTGTTTTCACCTTAGCACCAGATTCGACAGACGTAGGAATCACATTCTTTCAAAGTGTACTGTGTGATAGCCACTATAACTGGTGAGAATCAGAATGTAAGTTTTTAAAAGGGTAATGGGGCCCAGCATTATCCTGCAATCAGGCAGTTCTTTTTTTCCCCTCTGAAAGATGGAATTTAGTTATGCTCTTAATCAATAATGCTGCATAGTGCTCTGTTCCAAATTGACCAGGGATTCAGTTCCCTGCCCCCTCGCAGGACTAAGCCATGAAAGCCATAATTACAGCGGTGCATGAAAGGGATCAGTGACTGAGCGAACTTGGTGCCACCTTTCATTTGCCCCCCCCACCAGCTCGCCTCTCCGCCCGCAGCATGGTTTGCCACTGCTTGTTCCTGCTGCCGTTTATTACCATCACTCATCCTCTGTCACCAGTTCTTTCCGTTGCTGGGGCTGTGTTCTTCACGATCCCTTGTGGATGTATTTCAGCAGTCCATAACGCAGCTTCTTGTGCTTTTCTAAAGATCATTATGGTTAAGGTCAGAGGAAATCTCCTTAGATAAATGCAAAATCTCTTTATTGGCCTTAATATTTAACTAAAATTCAGATAAATTCCGAAACATGTGGTCATCTTTCAGAAACATTTTGTAGGAAGTGTAAGACTAAATTAATCATAATTGTTCAGCTTATCATTGTTTAATTTGTGGTGGGCTGCATTGTCATTTCCACAGTGAGCACTGTAAAAGAAAAGCAGTTTGTGCCCGAGGAAACATCTGTGCAGGGGCGTCTGCTGCACAGAAATCTCATTGTGGTGATGTGTCTCTGAGCCGCCATTTAATTGCACAGATCCATTCAGTGTCACTTTGCCACCCTGTGCATCGCCACCCTCTGGACTCTGTCAGCTCACTGAAGGAGACTAGGAATGACAGTGAGGACCGTCATGTGCCACACACCCAGCAGACACACCAAAACACCACCTACCAGCCAGTCGCAAGCCTAGTCTTTCTACTGAATTATATGGTTTCTCCCACACATCTTGTTCTGCCTTGTGCCACTGTTTCCACTGAGGTTATTCAAGACTAGTGTGATTGATTATGGGGTTGAGGTGGACACATGAGCCAGACAGAGGCTAAGGACTGCAGATTTCCCATAGAAAATGTCTTACTTTATTAAAAAAAACCAAGCCAAACAAATTGTGGATGTGGACAGTTTAATGAGTCGCTAAAGCCTACACATGTATGGAGAAAACAAAACCTGTTAACGCAGTCTTGTGTTGAGATTCCTGCAATGCTGTTGTGCTGCGTGGAGGCCCGAGTCACCAGCCGTCTTCGTGCCCTTTCTTTAAGCGGTCGCATTCAAGTGAAAAATTATGCTCATGCCTGTCTTTTAATAACACAGCTTTGGATTGATCTTCTGCTTTCAAATGCCAGGATCTTGAACCAATGTATGCATGTTTGACTCTGATGCATCATAAAATGCAAAGGCAGGATGTTGTGTCTCAGTTCACCTGTGTCTTACACTCCTCCTGATTTCCTCATTAACCACTTTGCTTTCTATCTTTGGACGGTAAGTAGATAACTGAGAAATGAAAGCACAGTGGAATGTAAATTGTTGTCTCAATTTGGCAAGTTTCCCCTCGTTTGGGGAAACTAACAGCTTCCCTTCATCAGCACAGCCTAACTGACTTTCAAAAAGCCTGCACTTTTTGAATACTCGTTCTTCCGGAATTCCCTCTCTTCATTTGGGAAGATGGCATTGCCATCCTTCCATGGGTCATTCTGTTCTCCTGCTGCTGCACTTCCTGTCCTTCCCTGTGAAGCACTGTCTCCTTCCTGCCTTCCTTTCCTGTTTGATGCTGACATGACTAGCTTCCACCTGGCCCAAGCTCCTAAGCATTGCGGGAAGCTAGCTCCACCTCTCCCGCTTCTCTCAGCCTGGTTGATCTCCAGAAACCTCTCGCCACCACTTGACTTCTCCCACTCACCTCTGGTGTCCCCCTTTCCATCTGCCCTGGTCCTGAGTGTCCTAACAGAAGGTGCCAACGTCTTGGATTTTTGCAGATATGACTTTGGATGACGTGCGGGATTACGAGAAACAAATGCATGAGAAAACCAACATTAAAGTTTGCCATGACCAACAAGATCATTCCACAAATTTACCTTCACTGGATGAAATACAGATCCATGACAAAGCAAGCGTATGTGTTTCCTTTTTGTTTGAAATTCATCTATGATGGCTCATACCTCTTCTAACTGCTGTACACCTCATACAGTCATCGCAAGCGTACTTGTCCTTAACAGTTTATGAATACAACTGCTAAAGAAGCTTATGGATGAGGATAAGTTAGAAACAAGTTTTCGCACATGCCAAGGAGAGATGGTTAATGACTATCCGATATTTCAAACATTATGTACAAGTAAGACTTGTTTTTAATTTACTCTTATGTTTACATGATGCTTAAATCTTAATGTAATAAGTGATTATAAATTTTATTTATATAACAGCTTTCATGCATATATGTGACTCCAAGTGCTGCATAGTAGACAGTAAGCATGGTAGGAACACAGTTAATATGATGTAAAATGCTGTTAGCCATGAAACTTTTCTGTTCATCAGTGACAGTAAGGCAAGGTCTAATGCTTATCACCCTTCCCTTCTTGTTTCCTTCATGAAGACATGACGATGGATGAGGTGAGAGAATACGAACGTGCAACTCAAGAAGCAACCAACAAAAAGATTGGGATTTTCCCCCCGTCCATCTCCATCACCGAGACCCCCCTGGCATCTTCCAGTCGAAATGGCCCATCCAGCGCCCCCTCCACCCCCCTCACCACCGATGCGCCCGAGTTCCTGTCCGTGCCGAAGGATCGGCCCCGGAAGAAGTCGGCCCCCGAGACTCTGACCCTGCCTGACCCCACCCACAAGGAAACAAGCCTTCCTGTGCCCAGCTCTCCCATGGATTCCAACAAGCAGCCTCCTCAGTGAAGAGCACTACGCCAAGAAACACACAAACATACAAACCAACACAAAGACCCTCCAGCTCTCAGCAACCAAATGACCATATTTGGCCTCAGCGCAAACGTGCAGGCTGTGTCCCAGTGATTTACCATCTAACTTCTTGGCTGCATCCCACCGATTAATCGCTAGGCCCTTTGGCCGTGCCGCAGTGATTCATTACTAAATTTACTGGCCTTGCACCAATTTATTACCTCCGGACTTGATGGCCAGGTGCAAATGGTTTAGTTCAGAGTCACCAACTGCACTGTAATGTTTTACCTTCAAAGTCACCGTCCGAATCCCCAGCACACTTTGGGAATCCAATTCCCCGCGCAGGCAGCGCGAGTGGGTGCTACTGGACTTGGCCGCCTGAGCTCTCGTGCGTCAGGGGTCTGTTTTAACTCACTCGGCCACATCGAATCACGCGGAGTTTGTGTTTGAAAGTCAGTATGCCGTTCCTTTTTCGTCCGATTTGTTTTCTGTTCCGATCGTGAACCAAGCAACCCGATCCGTTCATCCCGCAGCATTTGCAATGGCTGCACGTTACACTTTCCCTCTATCACTGCTATCTCACATAATGCTGTCTATCCGTCCACATCCCCATAATAACCCTAAAGCAGGGTCACAGGGGTCCCTGCAGCATCCACCCTGGATGGGACGCCAGATATAATTATTATCTTGTTACTTGATAATTAATAGATTACATGTAGCAGGTGAATGTCTTCTTTTCAATTAGCGAAAGTAGGATCAATAACCTGATCGCAGCCGTTTACATACCGAATGCATAGGAATAATTTATAGCCATGTCAGTGGAAGCAGGCCTGTTGAAATCAACCTGCGTGTGCCAGGTCTCCACCAGGGTGCACGGTGGCCGTCTCCATGCGGTTACCTGGGTCTTGATTCTGTCGCCTTCTCCCAACCAAATATAGAAACCGAATTAAGTCAGACGTTAGCTAGGTACAATCACTGGCTGCGACCAAACCTCTCAGGTGTCCGTCACTCTGCTGCCTCACCACTGCTTTCGATATACAAGCCATGGATCCTGGGATTTTCCCACTCGATGGTTAAAACAGCCCTCCTTCTCCTTTGTACTTTTTTATGTGTACAGACATATCAGTCTCAAAAAGCTACTGAGTGGAGTTGTGGGAAAGAATATGAAAGGCTTCCGGCGAACCCAAACAAAGGGGAATGTTCTCATTTGTTGAAGAAGCCCTAATTTGGTCGCCCTCTGTTTGAAACTAGCTTGTCCACAAGTCAAACTGCTACCACGTACAAATGACTGCGGTGTCCACAGTGAGCTGCAGCGTTCCATGTATTCATAATGGACTTCACTGTGTCACCATCTTGACCAAATGACAAGGTGAGCAATGTGAAAATTGTGGCCCAAGGACAAGCAGTGGCTCCGTGGATCTTTGATGTTCCTTTTTGATATTTTTTTTTCTTTCTCAGTTTGGACGAAAGAGTGAAATTAATTGTGTACATTGGGTATGGTTGACGTTTGAGGCTCATCTGGTTGACGTTAGCATTGCAAAAGCAAATATGTATCAGGGTAGGTGGGACTCGCATTATAAATTCAATTAATTCAGGTCAACGGTCATTCCTCATCATTCTTTCTTGTCCTTAATGTTAGGGATAGCAGTGCTTGCCGGTGTGTGCGCACCAGGTTTGAGTGTTAAGCAACTCCACAGATAGGAGGTAAAGTATGAGCTGCTCACTTATTAGCTGTTGCTTGTTCTGATCATTTTTGGGGTCACCTGCCATAGGGGAGATGGAGAGCAGATAGCAACCGACTCCGGTAATTCAGTGGTGGTTTCTTCTACCGCATGGAATGCGTATATATAGTGTTTATATGTATTTAAACCGCAGGTGTCATTGATGATGTTAATGCAAAACTGTGCAAACATGAATGCCAGTGTATAGGCTGTGTACGTAGTCCTTGTTTCTTCGAGGCTGAGCATGTTCTACGAATATGACCCTCCAAACAGTGCCTCCGCATGCAAGCGTGTCTTCTCGTCTGTATACCAAATCTGTATCGTATTTGTAGAGCACCAACACCTCCAAACGCTATGCCAAGCGCTACTGTTAAGATGCTGGATTTTCTTTAGCAAAGCAACAAAAAATTGGACCCATTTCACGCTCACAATGAACACGTTAAAACGTATTCATTTGCACCAAGAGTCAGCAGAGCAATGTTTTCTTATGTTTAACAGTCGTTTTCATCATGTGTTTTCCACTGGTCAGTTCATATTACACCTTCTGAGGCCACGTTCAAGTTGTCAGTTAGGCATACAGAATCTTTTCGAAGATGTTTTCAAAATGTTAAATGGTTTAACGAATTTTAAATGTTTAAAGATGTAATTTGCTGGAATTATTGATGTAAGCAACATGTTTAACTATAAGTAAAATCCTTAACCCCGAGTATCATTGTACAGGACAAATGTTTATCAGGAAGCCTGATGAGGATCATCTGCTACAGAAGCATGTAGTCACACATACAAGTATGCTTTTATTGTGCCATATATGTTTGTTAGAGTTAAATAAAGCTGTGTGCTTTTTATATAGGAATTCCCTAGATGACCTCTGAGACACAAGGAACCATTACAATGAGATGAGATGTTGTGAAAGTCTGGCCATCATAACACTCTCAGTCATGCTCATTGCAGTCCCCTCTTATGTACATTTTGAATTATGTGCTGGGATATGAAATTAACCTCAACTTATTTTTGTTCTTAGCTCAAAATATTATTAGTCCCTTATTTTTCAGTGGGTAATTTATGCTTGTTTCTAATGATATGTTAATATTTTTCAGTGTCAATAAAAGTATTTTTCCAATCCTCATCAGCTATGTTAGTGCATAATTTTCATAACTTGCTGACAACTGACGTTACATGTATACATGGAGTTGTTTTTTTTATTTTAAGTTTATTGAAGCCACTTGCAAATTCCGCATTGCACGAGGGTTTATGTTATAAAGTGTCAAATTTAGGAGTAATTCAGTGCTTCTCCGAGTTCGAGTTGTTTACAGTGGGCTGTCAAAATGTGCGAAAACGGCGCTTGTAGTTTTCCAACGATGGTTTTTGTTTTCTCTCTTTTTTTTGGCTTTCCGTTGAATGTTTCCCGCTGAGAATGTTCTACCGTTTATCGGGAAGTTTAAACCTAACTGACCTGCGTCGTATGGAAGTTTTGCAGTTCACTTTGAACCATCCCTTCGGTTCACTTTGCTTTTGCACTTAACTGCATGCAGTCAGTGCACTCATCGTTCATTTCCGCAGCAGGCGTAGCTCTAATATTGGTTTGTGTATTAATGAAAAGCAAGGTCTCTGTTTGTTGTTACTGTATTTTTAAAGCTGAATTAGAGAGTACAATAAAAGGACCAAGCTTTGTCAGTCTTAATACCGTTTGCAGAGTCAGGCTGTTGTGCTTTCGACCTGCTGGATGTCGCACTGAGATCTTCCATTTGGTGTTCTTTTTAATGCACTTGTGCTTTGTTTTGTTTTACTTTATTCTTGGTATTATTAATAAACATTTTCATAAGTATAGTAATAAAGTTGACTTATATTAAGTTTTCTGTTGTGTTTTTCTTCCTGTGTCAGGTTGTGTAACCTGAGGTCACTTTTTGTGTTGGATCTTTTGCCGTCAGACACCTTTGTGAAGATGATCAGACCCCAGCCCACCACCATGCAGGAGGATCCTGCTTCTTGCACCACCACAAACGCACAGCCTACCTGTCCTGATTTGCAGCCAACGAGATGCCATCTCTGCAGTCTTGGTAACCAAGCGACAGTCCTATTCTAGTGTAATGTAGGGTGTTAACCTCCACAACCAACCCAGGACACAATCATTTCTAGTCCCCAGATAGGGTTCGAATTAGCTTTTATAATACGGTAGTGCTTCTTCCATCGCAAAAATATTTTCCCGTATATCCCACTAACACTCAACGAATCAAAACCACTGATTAAGCTACTGGGCCACTATGCCCTGTGACACAGTTCTTTCCCAAAGTAAACAAGCTTCAGTGATATGAGGCTTGCAATAAACTGGGTGCAAAATTTTTGTATAGAACTTTACTGACCCCCCTGGGAAATGTGCCTGTACAGCAGCTGAACACACAAGACTGGTCTAAGTTTTTTCTCCAAATTTATCTATGGACCTTCTTCTTAGCTTTTATCAGAATGGATTAAGAACTTCTGATGTGTGGTGAAATGTATTTCACATCCCATCAGACCCCCTGCAATGACCACAGCACTGTACCCTCATACTCCCAGGTGTCTGCTGGGAGCCCTGAGTTTGACAAAAGATTCCACCCACAGGGAAGAACATGGTGAAAAGGAATTTTATATATGTATATATAGAGTTTTAAAAATTCCAACTCAATTTTGCGCTGCTTATAATCATTTCTAAGTGAAAAAAATTCCAAAAAGTTACCGTGCCTGTCGGCGGCTTACAAAGAGTTGTAGTGAGTCAGCCAAGCCGCTATGAGGCAGTGTCTCATAAACTGCGGCTCTGTGTGAAATTCCGCTCCCGTTACTGCTCTATGGTTTCGTCACTGAGATCTCGCGAGAACAGAGCTCTGCCACTCGTGCATTCGTGATGGCCGCGCTGTTCGAGGGTTTCACGTTGTGCGGCGTGGTGTCGGTGTCTCCGGGTTCCGAGACTGCACTCCTGGGGGTGGAAGCGACGCGGGACCAGGACCGCGTGGTCGTTACCGACTGCGGCAGGTCCGTCACGGTGTACAAGGTAACAAAGAAGAGCAGCGTGAGCGACACACACAGCCCTCCGAGTGTGTGTTGGTCCATAGCACGAGTGCACAAGTACCTGTCGAACCGGAGTGAATATTAATATTTATGCCCAGAATTATGTTTGTGTGTTTTACTAGCTTTATTAACCGTTTTTTCCCCATGTGACACCTTTGTCGACTGCGAATCGCCGTGTTAAATGGTTAACTTTGTAGCAGTTAGCTTATCTTTATAGCAGGGTGTCCTGATCGCGTCAGTACCTTGGTGTAGGGGTGCTACAGCAGAAGAGAGGTTTGAACCCAACAGCCGGTGGTGTAGCGGTTACAGCTGCTGTATTTGGCCTCAGAGAATGCAAGTTTGAATCCCACCTCTAGCTGTAGTGCCCTTCTAGCAAGGTATTCGTCTTGATTTTCTCCAATAAAATTTCACAGCTCTATAAATGGGTATATGATGGTAAGTCACTGCAGATATACTAAGTGTTGTCTAAATAAATGTGATCTAACCATTATGCTGCCTGGTGGCCACATTACAGCACAAGTGTACTGTTGCGATGTGTTTTTCCAGGTATCAGACCAGAAGCCACTGGGTAGCTGGCATGTGAGACAGGGTCAGACGCTGACGTGTGCCGCTGTGTGGAATGCCCGGAGCGATGAGTATGTGGCAGTCACTGACAGCAGGGTGAGGACACGTCCCCTGGTAGGGGGTTTCGGAGTAAAAAACGGCACGGAAATGAATGCCTCCACATCCTCCTTTTGCAAAATGGCCAGCTGACAGTTGCTGGCTGTGTATGTGTTTTACACCTGTGTGTGCGGCTCTAGGTGGTTTGTGTTGTCTAACAAACACGTCCAGTGTGTCAGTCGCCATAGTTCCCACTGTATTGTTGTCATACGCTCGACTGCCTCTGTAAAAATGCATGTTTTGCTTTCAGGTTATAAGAGTTTGGAAAGATGAAGAAGCCAGTTTTGATAAAACCTTCAAAGCAACAGTAAGTGTGACCCCTTTTATAAGTATTAATAATTTTCATTGTTAATGAAACTCCAGGCTTTCAATTTCCTTCCTTTGGCTGTAATTAATTTTCATTTCTTAATTTGGAAAGATTCATGGTTTTCCAGTCCCTTTAAAAACTTTTTCTGATGACAAATTAATGTTGTGGGCACAGCAGATAATGCAGATGCCTCACAGCTCTTGGGCTTGGGGTTAAATCCAGTTCACACTGTGAAGTTCATATGCACCCGCTGTGTTTGAGTGGATCTCCGCTAGATGGTCTAGTTTCGTCTCCCGCTGGACAGAGTTGGGACATGGGAGGTGTTGAGACTGATGGGTGTGTTTGTCACTGTCTTCTTCCCTGTGGAGGTGTGTGCCGATGTGGCGAAGGTCCACACTGCAGCCACCGCCAGTGAGCCGGTGGTGCTCTTTGCGCGCGGGGCCGTGCGCCGACTCGACGCGCTCCTTGAGGATCCTCGGCAGCCCATAGAGGAACCCCTCCTGGAAGAAGAAACCATCAGGTGCATCCCTCTCTGCACTTGACTGGAGTTTGGTTCTATTTCTGTTTCCTTTAGACACCACCTGGCATTCATTTTCTCACTATTGCCGCTGTTATTGACAACCTCCTTGTTCCTTTCTGATGTAGGTGGAGCTGCAGCCTTGTGGAAGGGATGCAGCTGGTTACCATGTTTACCACAGAACAGGTAGGTCAGCTCCCAGCAGCACACTAACTGCCCCGTTGCGTGCCAATGCCAGCATATATTGGAATGTGGTGTCCAGGTTGTAATATTTTTATATTATTTTATGCTTTGCATATTAAGACACACATACTCTGTAAATGCACTGCGACAACCAACCTAGTTAGCAGCTCTAACCAAAACACAGCCTGCTGCCTTCATGTTACTGCCATGTGACATGTAGATGATCTGCAAAAAATGTGAACCGGCTCAAAACACAACTAGTTGACCTAAGATAGGCAGATTTTTAAATTAATTTCTGCTACTGCAGTTTAACCTTCGCTTCTGTCTGTTGTGTCCACTCACCCATTATTATCCAGTCTTTGCTTTCATTCCCGATGGTTCGTTCTGTCTCCATTGGTAGTAGTTTAGTCTGTTGATTGTAGTTTGATAAAATCCAAAACTGCATCACTGCTGAATTCATGAGCGTTTTTCGCAGCCCAGAACTGGGAAATGGCATCTTGTCCTTTATGACAAGTCCCAATATGAGGTGCTCCCTGGCTTTGTCTCAGGCATCCTGTCTGCCTTTCTGACAGAATGAGGACCACTTCTTGTATTTGCAACGGTTCAACCCAAACTGCTTACAGAAGTACAAGCTGGAGGCGGAGGAGTCGGGAGCTCGGCCGCTCAGTCTGTGTGCCACGGTCCGCAATCAAAGCATAAACCTATTGTGTTTGTGTAAGTGTGACCCACCGGTCATATTTTAAAGATTGTTTTGCTTTACTGACAGATATTATCACTAGTTTTGTTGTTACATTTGCATTTTCATTCATTCACACTCTTATGTTTGTTTTTGGAAATCCTGCAGATCCAAGTGGTTGTGTGTATCAGAGTGTATTGTCAGTGCATGGGAAAGTTCAGGATGGAGTCCAGCCACTGCCCAGAACCCTGCTGCTTCGGTTGCCTGTGGGAGATGGACAGCTGTCTTCTGCATCGCTCGTCACCCTGGACGAAGCCAATATCGCCGTGGTTGGGGTCCCTCACCCCTCTGCTGGCACTGGAAAAAGTGAGCAGGGAAGGGGGTCGAGCAGTTACATTATCCAGAGTCCACCTTGATTTTAGATGTTTGCTGCACTTTCTAATTTATGTGCAGTAACTTTCTGCTAAATGCATTGTGCTTTGGAGGCAGTCAAGCCGTTAAGCCACCACCGAACACCTGAAAAGAAATGTTTTTTCTTTCTTCCAAAAACAGAAAAAGTGTAGTAGCCATGCGCTGTTACCCTAGCATTGACAAGATAATTCAGTTTGTTATGTTCAACCATTATCAATGTGGGCTTGGGTTTGTCCTCTGCAGAGTTGCAGTGGTCTGGAGCCTATAACAGAATCAGAGTGTAAAGCAGGGTGCGCACTGGACTGAACACTGGTCCATCACAGGGTAGTCACACATAGATGCCCTAATTTACATGAAACGCATTTGGAATGTGGGAGGAAACGACACAAACACTGGGGAAGCAAGACATTTGTACACAGGCTGAGCTGAATTCAAACCTGGATCCAAATCCACCGCTCAGGAGCTTTGAGGCTCCAGCAGTATCAGCTGTAAAATCCTGGGGCTCTCGTGTGTCAATTAATGCTTAATTTTGTATTTCCCTGCATCGCAGTGGTACTCTTTTGGGACCGTCTTGTGTTTGCCTTTCTGTACTGTATTGTTTTGCAGCTAAAACTAAAAGAATTGCTTTTACAATTATTTCTATACGTTTTCTTTGTCAGAGTTCTTGTGCATCTGGAACACAAATTTTCAGACACTGCAGGCTGCTAAGGAGATTGCGGGAAAGATACACGGACAGGTGAGAAAGACTTTGTGGACTGTGCTCTGCTGCACAGAACTTCCTCCTTTTGTTTGACTGACTAACGGTGAACGTTGTTTGTTGTTTGTCTCTCCCAGCTGTGGAGTTACTCTGGCAAACTGTATGTCCCGCATGGTAAGACCCTCACAGTCATCCCCTATGAGTGCGAGAGATCATCCCTGGCCATGGCCTTGGGAAGGCTCCAGCAGGACCAACGAGAAGGTGAGTAGCTCGGCCATCTCTCCTGCCAGCCTGTTGTTACGCAGCACCGGGGGCTTGCTTCTCACTCGCTTCTCACTTCCCCACCTTGCAGGTTCTCAGTCGGCAGCTGCAGTTGTTTCCTGGAACGCTCTGCTGCACGCAGATGCGGTCCAGCCACAGAGGGGCGCCAGAGGGGTGGAGACACGGAGGAGTGTAAGATACGAGGACAAGAACATCCCTCTAGTCCTGAGATTTAGGGAATTTGCAATAGTCAATGTTAATACAACACATTTATATATGCTGCCCAGCCAAAAAAAGTCACCACCTGGATTTAACTTAGTTTTATGATGTGGGGTTGCTTCAGTTGCTCAGGTCTAGGTTCGGCAATGTTATGTGCCCAAAAGAGTTTATTCGTCATTTACATGGTTAAATGAGGTGAGCTGACTACCTGAATATACTGAATGACCAGGTTTTTTCATCAATGGATTTTTTTTTTCTTTCCTGACGGCACGGGCATATTCCAAGATGACAATGCCAGGATTCATGGGTCTCAAATTATGAAAGAGTGCTTCAGGGAGCATGAGAAATCATTTTCACACATGGACTGGCCACCACAGAGTCCAGACCTTAACCCCATTGAGAATCTTTGGGATGTGCTGGAGAAGACTTTACGCAGTGGTCCAACTCTCCCATCAGTACAGAATCTTGGCGAAAAATTAATGCAACTCTGGACAGAAATAAATGTTATGATATTGCATAAGCTTAGCGAAACGATGCCACGGGCAATGTGTGTCGTAATCAAAGCTAAAGGTAGTCCAACGAAATATTAGTGTGTGTGACTTTTTTTGCCTGGGCAGTGTACATTTCTTTCTTGGGGGGGTGTTCCAAGCGTGCTGTTAAATGATTTTCAAGGAATTGTCTGCCTAAGTTGCTTGTTTTAAAAAGTAAAATGTCTGTTCATCCTTCCAATTCTGTAGAAAAGTCGCAAGAGCCAATCGGCCTCTCTCCTCACGGTCGAGCAGGTGCTGGAGGAGATGAAGGTGTGTAGATTTGTTTTGTTTAGACAAGTTCAGTGGAGACCACTTCCCAGCTGGAATTCTCCTTCACCGTGCACAAGCTGCCTCTCACTGTGTTTCCCTCTCCACTGCACATCCAGACAGCATCAGCTGATGGTGTCGCACAGGAGGTGGATATCATCCTCTCGGGAGCCGCGGGCCCGGACCTCCAGCTTGTGGTGGGACGCTTAGCTTCTCAGCTGCTGTCGCGGTGCCAGTCAGACGCAGCTTTCTACCCCCATCACACGCTGGTGCAGCTGGTGCACACGGGGTGTCTGTGTCACAGGTAGGGTTGTGTTGGCAATGCTCGACGAGGTGCGGGGAGCTGCTTTTCAGATGTCTTTATTGTCCCAATGTGTCCTGACGTGACATCTCTCACGCCACTGGGTGTACTGCTGAACCACTACTTTCCACCATGTAGTTGCCAGGTCTTCTAGGTATGGCTTGCAATGCATTTTTATTTATTTTGGCTCTATTTTTACTGAACATATACCATAAATTAATCGAGAGACATCTGCCTTATTAAACTTTTATTAACTGTGTAGAAAAGCGGTGGGCAGCCAGCTGAAGAACAATAGACCTGCTTATGTGATGAATTGATTAATATTTGTGATTCGTGTGCATATAAATACAACATAATATATTACTTTTTATTTGTTAAATGTTTATTGGAGGTTATTTCAGAATCTAACTCAGAAGGAATATCTGTGATTTTAGACAGATTTGGTAAAACTGACTTTTCAGTAACGAACAAAGCAATTTACACACAGACTTCAGCGTCAGTTTTGTTTGTTAGTTGAGAAGGTGGCGTGATTTTTTTTCTTACACCTCTGTTTTATTTTCCGTTTACATGTGCATTGTTTATTTTTGCTTTTACATTGACATTATTTTGCTTTATATAGGAGAAATTATACGCAAAGGCTGTTGTATTAACATGTTATGATTTTGTTCCAGTTTGTGTCCCAACCTCCTGATGCTTGCACTGGAGAAGAAGGACTACGCCCTGGCTCAGCTGTGTCTGCAACACTTCCCAGACATCCCAGAAGCTGTGACCTGCACCTGCCTCAAGGCTTTCCTAGAGTAAGTCTTCCATCACCTGGTGTTCTGTCACATCGGTGAAGAGTCATAATAATGGTTGTTCAAGCTTCTTTTGGATTTATTTATAATTGCTGTGGTGCTTATCCTGTTTCCTCAGTGTTACAGACATCGAGCTGGAGAGGGAGAACCTGGAGCCGGACAGCGTGTCCTTCATGGAGGGCGTGGTGGTGCCATGCAAGAAAGTTGGGGCTTTGGAGAACGGCTTCAGTCCCATACTGCTGGAGGAGAACAGCTGCGACGTGAACACCCCTCCCAGCAAGCCAACGCATGAAGCAGACTGGTTGATGCTGGACATTCCCTGCCCCGTGGGCGTAAAGAAGGCTGCTTTGCTGTATCCTTCACTCGGCACCGTGCCCCACAGGCGCTCAGTCTTTATGGTTATTTCCTTGTTTCAAACAACACCTTTGTGGTTCGTGTGCATGCTGGGCTCCACGGTGTTTACGTTGTGTTCCCATTTCCGATTAAACTCTTGGCTCACTGAGCTCTTGGTACTTTCTGCTGAGTTTGATTCCACATTCACCTAAAATTGAGTATAATTAAGGTGTCAAAGTGTGTACAGTAAAATGTGAGCGATGCCGATGCTCAGTAGGGTATTGATGGTGTGATCAGCTCTGCTGATGTTCCAAATGTGTCTGGCTTCCTTAGCTCAGGTGTCTAGCAATGAAATTCTGCAGACGGCACACACAGAGAGCTTCCTGCTTCCCCATCTGAAGGACCTGACAGCCCCTCAGGTTGTGGTGAGTATCTGCATTCCGCACCTGCCTGACCTGGCCATGGAGAGGAGTGTGGAGGGTGAGGACTGCTGCTCTGATGTGTGGTCACACGGTCTCCATTCCTCTCCCCTTGTCTCACAGCTCTTCCTTCAGTACCTGCAGTTCCTCTATTTGAAGTTTTACCAAGATGTCAGTGCGCAGACGATTGGTTTGCGGTCGCCATCTGTGGCACAGGTTTGTATGCAGATATGCCAGTACTTCCATATGGGGCTGGTTTTTCTGTTTGCGGCATTAAAATGTGTTGGGTTAAGACCACATGTGACCCCAGTGTTGCAGATTTTTGGGATGTAAGTCTTGAATTTGGCAGCTGGTCAATAGTGTTTCAGTATCCAAGGAGTAATGATGATAAACTAAATAATTTTCAGGTTGTTCAAGTTAAGTTTTGTTTTTTTTCTTCCATTTGTCCTTTTAGGTCATGGACTGGGTTTGCTTGACGCTTGACGCTCATTTCACCGTGTTGGTCATGGTCCCTGAAGTGCGGAACCTGCTCTTTCACCTCCACAAGTTTGTGAGGTCTCAGGTAATTGATCTGTTTTAAATGAAATGCCCACCCTACAGTTGAGAAATGACAGACAGGCATATGAATCGATGTGTTTTAGTTTGGTTTCTTTGGTATTTGAAATCCATTGATCACGCCATTTTAAATTGTCCCCTGTGAATGATAACAGTGCTGTTTTAATTTGCCCTTTAAATACCATGAATGTAACCAAGGGAGGACATAAACTTAAGAACTATTTACTAAATATATAGGGACAATGATTTTTGTTTTCCCCCAATTTTCCCTCCAGGTGAGGTTAATTTGTGAACTTGGGAAAATCCAAAGCAGTCTTCAAGACCTCCACAAACTGAAGCAGACAGAAGATGCAGATTTGTACTCCATTGAAGTCATAGAGCTGTTTTAGAGAAGACTGTACAGTATTTTTAAATAAACTCCACTGATGTTCTTCCACCTTGAGTTCTTGTCTGTAAAACTGAAATTGTTTGTGTAGAAACGTCCCACTTGGGCACGTGTTCAGTATTTTGTTCTGAACCTGTGAAGCCATATAAGAGGCCCCCCTTAATTTTAATGCACATTATTGTAAAGCTCCTACAAAGCCCCTGAGTGTTACCTCTGCCACCCTTTGTTGGTGCTTTCCCTCTCACCACAGTTTGTGCTTTAAGGTCTTTACATCCAAAATACATTTTATCACAGTGATTTTTTTTTTAAGATACATTATCATATACAAATATGATTAGAAGTATGAAATAGTAATAGACAGTGGGAGGGGCAACATCCACCACCTTTATGCTCAGGCTTCGTTGTTGCTTCTCCCCTCGCCCCCAGCGCGCTGACACTGTGTTGCCGCGGGGAGGCGCTGTTTCCCGCAGCACCACGTGCTCTGCGTCACAGTTCGCCGCGCTCAATTTTTCCTTCAGTCGTGTGAATGAAATACATAATTATTAATATCGTTGTTTGAAGGCAACTTATAACATTGAATTCAATTTAATGTAGTATGCTTTACACGCGTTGTGATACAGTTCTTTACCTATATTTTTTAATCATTAAATCAGTACAAAATCGGCCAAATGTTTTGTTTTTTTTTAACTTATCTATAGACGAGTTCCAGGTGTGTTGTAAAATAGCTGGATTTTAATTAGTTTGGTAAATTAGATTTTAGTTTAAAAAAATGTTTAAAAAAAAATCGACTTCGTAGTCGGCAGGATTCGAACCTGCGCGGGGAGACCCCAATGGATTTCTAGTCCATCGCCTTAACCACTCGGCCACGACTACTGCGCGATCGAATAGTTGCCACACGCCCGTCATATGCGTGCGCCGGCTGCAGTGACGGAGGCGGAAGAAAATGCGAAATACAAACGTTAATATGCTCAAATAAAAATAAAAATGTACAGGGACGAACTATAAATGTCTGCAGACGCCTGGGACGCACTGGTGAGGGCTTCCTTGTAATACTACCACGAAAATACGCTTTAACAGTGTAAACGGTACCATTCTCACAGTACGTTTCGTTATGCGAGCCAAAGTTTACCTCACGCACAGGTTTACCTGTCACTTTTTTACCCGCACTCGAGTTTCCACGTCAAAATGAGGCCAAAACTATGCTGTGCTGATTTAATTTACTGTTAATAATTTGACTGAGCAGTTTTAACTTCTGTAGGGATGTATATTGTACACAGTATATTTTTTAACGTGTAACAAAATCCTCTGTATTTCGAGTACAGACTTTATACCTCACAATCATTTTATTTAGTTTGTTTGCTCAAATGCCAGCAGTAGAAAGTCTATTAATAGAGTTTTAAGAAAGGTGTGTCGCCCCCAAGCTTCCAAAATAGGATATTCAAATTGAACACCTTGAGATACGCAGCGAAGGTCTTCGGGGGTCTGGTAGAGGTGGAGGGGCAGCCGCCGCCAGCACTGTAAAAAGTTGTGGGGCATTTTAACTGAATTTATATGTATTAGAATGCAGATCACATTCAGAAAATCACAGGACACAAACTCATCCCGCTTCTCTGGCAAATGTGCTCACTTTGAAAATGACGTCAAAATGTTTCAATTTCTGCGTTTTCAATAGCAACTTTTCTTGTTCAGAGGACGGCCAGGAATGGAGCAGAACTCAGGTTAACGTCACATTTAACTGAGCAAATCTGCCTCCAGTTTGAGTGACCCCAAACTTTTCATTCCCCAAGGCCCACTCTTTCATTTTGTCCCATATTTGCAGTAATTTCCCCCTAACTGTACAAGCTGCACACCTCACACACCCAATAGTTCATTCTGTACTTTTAAATGGCACTTCGATGACAATATTTAAATGATAATGTTACATTACACCAATAAAGAATCAAATAGGTGAGGCACTTTGCATATTATATTTGCATAGTGTAAATGCATTTGCACGAATGATGCACCAAATACGCAACAAAACTGGAATTATTGCAAACTTAAGTCGCTACTGAACAGACACAGCTTTTCATTGTGAATTCCTGTAAAAGTACTACGAGAATATTGAATATTAATATACGGCGCGCTAAGGGGTTCAGTCGAGCTTCCCTCTTTTGGTTGGCTGCGAGTGTGCCATGTGGTGACCAAATAGTGACACATTTTGTTTTGTTTCCGTGACATTTAAAGTGGATAAGCCACCTTCGCGCGGATTCATGCTGCAGGTCGACGACGAAGCGCGGTTCTCGTTCATTTACTGTCAAGTTTTGAAAGCGTTGACGCCGTGACAGGGAAGGCGCGGCTGTAAACAAACAGACGCGTGAGCGCTCCGCGTTTCTGCGCCATGTCGCCGTGGAGGACGCGGCGCGAGCGGGTCACGTGACTCTCGCGCGCTGGGCCTGCCGTCTGTTTTCGGCGGAGCGAGAGAGAGAGAGAGAGAGAGAGAGCGCGCGCGTGAGCGAGCGAGCGAGAGGCAGAGAGAGAGAGGAAGAAAAATGGCGACCAGAGGCGACCCGGAGCGGGACGCCGGCCGTTCGCTTTGAGCTTTCTCCCGTTAACGGAGCCCAGGGCAGAGTGGGGCTGCTTCCAGAGCGCCCACGGACGCTCGACTTTGCCGCTGCACCCGTTTTTCCCGAGTTTTCGTGGACCACTTGCGCGCGAGAACCGACATTGGAAATAATACATTTGTATGTATATAATGAGGGGAAGACGAGGCAGGCCGCCCAAACAGGCGCTGGTGCAGGAGGCTCCTCCAGGGCCGGTGCGCGGCTTGAGACCGCGGCGGGGGCTGCGAGCGAGGGGCAGAGGTGCAGTCGAGAGCGATTTTGTCACCCCCGGCAGGGGCAATTACCATTCGGCAAGGGGCAGGAGGAAGCCAGGGACGAGCGCGGCGGCGGGCAGAGGAAGAGCCAGAGTCGGCGGCCGGGGCCGGGGGAGACGCGCCAGTAGCAAGGTGGTCTACGACGACCACGAGAGCGACGAGGACGAGGACGCGGTGAGCTTGCGCTCGGACGAGGATGAGGAGCTCATCCCCGAGGAGCCGCTCTCGGACGACAACGAGGACGAGGCCCTGGACGAGGACTCCGACTACCTGGAGGAGGCGCCGGACGAGGACGACGCGAGCTACTGCACGGAGAGCAGCTTTCGGAGCCACAGTACGCGCGGCAGCACACCAGGTGAGCGGGGCGCGCCTGGCGGGGAGTCCCGCTCGGATCGCGGTTCAAGTTGGGGCCGTTTGAAGGCAGCGCTGAAGAGACGGCTGTATTGTTCAAAATGGAGACCGCGGGGAAACGGCTGGCAGATAGCAGGCCTCTGCGTGGGGACACCCCGCTCCGCGCCTCGTCCCTCCTCTCATCATCGCAGCATCATCATCACCATCATGATGCACGGAGCCACGACGGTCATACACACCGCTTTCACACCACAATATTGATAAGATGAACTTACATCCTGCCTTAATAGTTTGCCCACCAGTGCGCTTCGTTGTGATGGAAACTTTAGTACTTTTTTTTTTTTTTTTTTTTTTTTAAATACAGTTTCACTTGTAGTAGTTTGGTCGACTTTAGGCTGTTGACATGCTGCATAAACCGTGTTTAAAGATATCATCATGTTTTGGGCCAGTGACTATTATGGATCGGACCGTTACATCTTTCTATAACTCTACGGCTTACGAGTGCAACTCACAACCCCGTGATGCTTTTATTATCGAAAAGTTGGCTCTTTTTTAATTTGCTGTGCGTGTGTCTGTGTGTTTTTAAAGGAGGAGGGGTTCTGTCATCCGCTGTGGCAAGACAGCATGCAACCCTTTGTTTTGAAAACAGGCGCTACTGCTCCACATGTTGAAGGGGGAGGGTCCACGTCACGGACCCGCGTGGGGGAGTCCACACTAATATACGTCACTATTTAACATCAGGGCAGTGTCCCCCAAACATGGCTGCAATATCACTAACATGACTGTAATGTCATTACAGTAACAACACTTCTGTGTCATCAATAATGACTGTAGCAGCTCTATAGCATTAATGCGGCATCACTAACTTCTGCTCTATCCTAACATTTCTATAGCGTCGACCGACATGTAACATTAACTATTGTTACACCGTAATTTAACGCCTCTAATATCACTGCAGCAGCATCACTGTCCACTGTTGCAGCATAACTAAGCATCACTGCAGCATCAGTAAATACTGTTACATCCCAACACCTCTGTAGCATCACTGAAACAGCTTCACTAAGGACTGTTGCATTATAACTTCCAGTATCAGTGTAACATTGCTGTGGTATCGCTGCTGTAATAATCTTGACAGCACTTTAAATACATAACTGTAAGGTGACATTGCTTCATGAATACTGCAGTGCCATCTTCACTGTAAGAGCACTACAATAACACCAGGATGCTGACATCACTCTGTCCCCACATGGACATATGACACCTCAGCTGCACCCTCTTGTTAGTCTGCTGTCACAGTCAGACTGGATGTGCAGAATAATAAGCATGGAATGGAAGTGCTACTTATGGTGTAGTTTGTTACAAGTTTAAACTTCAGGTTCAAAGAGGTAGTCATATTCATATTTATTTTAACTGCTTGGTTTGAAAATTAGGCCACTAGTGGAATGATTACAAATTTCACTTTATTTTCCATGTTTTTACTTCCTGCGGTGTTTTGCGGTTCTACGTGGTTTGGCTGATTTTCTGAAATAGATGCCCTTAATTGAATTTCTTTTAAAAAAAATTTTCTTTAACACGTATGAAACTTTTTTGTATATGACGCAAAGCATGTCTTTTTGTAGCTCGGCATTATGTCTGCTGTTGTGCTTAAAGTGACATTATTCAATCTGAGGTATTGTCAGAAACATGAGATTCAGTTTGTTAGTTCAGTTGCAACTGGAGAAGGCACTGGATCATATGCACTGTTATGTAGACCTGCTTGGACTGAGCCTTGATTCTTATGTTAGAAAATGTAAAAATATTTTCTTTGAATTTTTACAGGTGAAAAGCACTTTTAAAATTTTAACTTTTACCCTTTGAAGTTGATTTTTATTTGCTTCATGCCATTCAAAGATGAAAGCAATATACTTTTAAAAGAGTCCATAGTGAGTGGTGCTTCAGTATATAATTGTATTATTGGTGCTAGTCCACAATGATGGTCTTTGTAGCAGACTTGAGAATTAATTGGCATATGTAAGGGGCAAAAGAAAAAAAGGAAACGTCAAATATCTTTGGTTTGCCTGGTGCCGGGCCTTGTGCGCCTGCCAGGGGCATTATGGGAATGACATTGTATAACAGGGAATGGAGTCTCCCACGGTTTTCAGCTCTTGATGAATGCAGGATCTTTTCTACAACAGTTCATTTTTTTCCCCACTTTGCTACTAAGTCCTCTCACACCAGGTGGTGTAGCGTTTTGAGCCTCAGAACATTCGCTGAATGAAGACCAAGTGCATATGAATACTACTTAAGTCAACTAAATTACCAAATTATGTGTATTCCTCTTAGGTGGAGACATTGGTTGCATTTTCAGGTGTATTTATGAAGAATTAGTTTGTAAACTAAGAAAATTATTAATTGGCTATTTTTTTTTCCCCCATTTGTGGACCCTAGCTGTGTTCAACCTTCCTGGATACGAATTAAGTGCAGGCTGTTGCCTACCTTGACATTTCAACTGGTTTCAGTGTTTTCGGCACAGATAGTTTTTCGTTGTGGAACAGAATTTTTCTACATTTGTGGTTTGGCTAAAATCAGCATTTGATACGTGTTCGGTTGTGTATTTTTAAGCCAGTCTCCTTCAACTGTACCAGTGCCTTTTAAAATTGGTATTACAATCTGGTGACAGGCATTTTAGGAATCAGTCAGAAAGCACACGAGATAAATAGTTGTACCTCAGTGGTAGTTATTGATGTACAGACTTGTGCCATCTTAGCATGGCCCAGCAAGACAGCAAACAGTAATTAGACACAGCGTGATTTGGTTTGTGACTTGGAGTTTATTTTGAACAAGAACATCAAGCTGCACTGAGGGCACAAGATAAGTTTAATTTCATTTCATTACTTTTCAGGAGGTACTTACTCGCATATATAATTTGTAAACGTTTTCATTACTTAAGAAAACAATCAGTGTTATGCTATTTAATTTTCTTTTTGTTTTAAATGTTGTGGTGGTCTAAATTTCTGCTAAGCTTCGAGCAACTTTGTAGTGATAATTGGCATTATAAATAAATGGGAGAACACTAATGTTTCTTACAATGTAACTGCAGATTAAGCATCTTTTATTTCCCTTCTTCAATGACTAGGCCGGAAGAGAACGCGAGTGCACCGTCCACGTTCACCTATTTTCGAGGAGAAGGAGATCCCGCCTCTGGAACTACCAAAAAGTTCAGAGGATCTTATGGTCCCCAGTGAGCAGCTTCTCAATGTGGCTGCAATCTACGAGGTGCTCCGCAACTTTGGCACTGTGCTGCGACTCTCGCCCTTTCGCTTTGAGGACTTCTGTGCGGCACTGGTGGGCCAGGAGCAGTGCACGTTGATGGCTGAGACACACATCTCGCTGCTCAGGGCTATCCTACGTGAGGAGGATACCTCAAATACTACCTTTGGCCCAGCTGACCTGAAGGACAGTGTGAACTCCACGCTTTATTTCATTGATGGTATGACATGGCCCGAGGTGGTGCGAGTGTACTGTGAGAGTGACCAGGAGTATCGCCATGTCCTGCCCTACCTGGAGGGTGAGGACTACCCATTTGGCCCGCTGGAGAGTAAGATCAAGGTGCTTCAGTTCCTGGTGGACCAATTCCTCACCACCAACATTGCACGTGAGGAGCTCATGTCTGAGGGTGTGGTGCAGTATGACGACCATTGCCGCGTGTGCCATAAGCTGGGCGATCTGCTGTGCTGCGAGACCTGCTCAGCTGTCTATCACCTGGAGTGTGTACGCCCACCGTTGGAGGAAGTGCCTGAGGACGAGTGGCAGTGTGAGGTCTGCGTGGCCCACAAGGTCCCCGGTGTCATGGATTCTGTGACTGAGAGCCAGAAAGCTCGACCGTACATCCGCCAGGAGCCTATTGGCTTTGACCGCCACAGGCGCAAATACTGGTTCCTCAACAGGAGGATTATAGTGTAAGTAATGTGCTTTTCCTTTTCTTTTTTCGGTGTCCTCTTCTTTGTGTCATTAAGTATAGCTGAGATGCTGCAATGCAAGTGAGCATAAGAGTCTCAGGAAACATAAATTATGATGGCTGGGCAAAACACTGTGGACGATCACTCCGCCACTCGTGTCTTTGTTGTATGTAAACGCTAAGGAAAGGGAGCCAGTAGGTGCTCGGCAAACACGATGTGAAATGTGAGGCAAGTTCTTCAAGCCAGAGGCTAATACCAGTATCCGTCCCTGGGTACCCATTAATGTGACTAATAACATCATAGGACTTGTGTAAATTTTGATTAGGATAAAAGTGGCTCTTTGAATTCATAGGGTTTTAAGATTACAAAGTAGATGTACTTTATAGTTGTAATTATTCACTGGATAGGCTTCATATACTGATAAGTGAGCAAAGGTGTTGGTAAATATCTGCATCCTCCATTGTTTATTGGTGGGGGAGCGAGGTTGTAATGTATATGATGTATTGCAGACCCATCTGTTTTGCTTTGTAGTGTCTCAGTATTGTGAATACTGCATTTGTTCGCTTTGCTTCTAACACCCACGACTTTAGATGTCTTTTTAAAGTCTCCGTGTTTTAATTATTTCAACAATGATGCATTACAATTAAGTGCTCTCTGGTAGCTTTAGCAGTGAGTGCTGATTCAGTGATGCTCCAATTCAGATACCCTCAGTGTCTACCCTTGAAAATGTCATTCTGTGTGTGCATACTAATGCTTGTCATGTTGGATACAAAGCCCAACTGGGTGGCTGTATGATGCGATGTCCCATTGATGAGGCTTCCTTGTCACAGTCGGTATTTTACACGATAGGCCCCATAATGAAGAATGTGGACATTGGAGATGGCCAGGTTTTAGTTAGCAGCAAAGCGTCCAGCAGCAGGATACACGCACATCTTTTAGACTCAAAGGGCTCTTGCTGTTTCTAAACCCTTGTGCCAGGAATTAAACCCTTGTATGTGACTGAAATAAGCAACTAAATGGTAACTGTAATGAAAGCTTTTGGAGCAATCACTACAGAACACTCATTAAATTGTGATTCCAAAAATATTGTTTTAATGTTTTTAAATTGTTAGATGGCGGTTTAAGGAAAATTTAAAAATGATTCTCAGCAACTCCTGATTAACAACAGCATTGATTTCCTTACTTGGAAATCAGCTGCTGTACTTGAAAGAGATATAACAATAAATGTGTGTAGTTGAAATAAAAAACACAAATCAGACCATTGTAAGGCCTGTAAATTGAAATTGAGCCATTTCATATAAAAGTAAGTCGTATTCTCTGTCCAGTTGGTCTAGCTCAATAGGGAAAAAATGGCAAAAATGACTAACCCTACCTGTAGAACACTGGTTTCCAGCCTAGTCCTGAGAGATCCCTGTGTGTAATTTTTTTTTGCGGTTTAAACCGCAGATAAATTCTGTTTACAAGTGTTACAACAGAAGGGGCAACATGTGGTGTAGTTGTCAGTTGTTGGTTTTCAGTTGAAAGGTCCTCCTGCTGCACAATCCCTTGATCAAGATATTTACCCAGAATGTATACACTAACAATTCATCAAATTGCTAAGCTGTATAAATAGGTCAATCACTGTAAGTAGCTTAGTATGTAAACCTAACATTGTAAGTTGTTAAATAACAGATTATAAACCTTTTAATGTACAGATTACACGCCATAGTGGCACAGCCGATAGTGATCGGGCATGGGTTTGATCCCAACAGTCTCTCCCTGTGTTCGTGTCAGTTCTTTGGGTTTCTCCCAAACTCCAAAGATGTGTTCTGGTGACCTGGTTATTCTGAAATGCCCATAGTATGTACACTGTATGGCCAAAGGTATGTGGACACCCTTTCTAATTTTTGAGTTGAGCTGTATCAGATGCACCATACAAGCACATTGTAGACAATCGAGTGCTTTCAGTGTTGTGGCCACAGTTTGGGGAAGCTCCTGACTGTGACCCCCCCCCCCCCCTTCCCAGTTTAACAAAGTGAGCTCCATAAACACATGGTTTGCCCGGGTTGGTGTGGAAGAACTTTAAGTGGCTGCACAGAGCCCTGACCCACTAAACACCTTTGGGATGAGCTGGAACGTTGACCGTGAGCCAAGCCTTCTTGCCTGACATCAGCACCCAACTTCACTGATGCTCTTTTGGCCAAATGGGCACAAATTGCCAAAATCTGGTGGAAAGCACAACCTTGTGATGCCCAGGTGTCAACATTCTTTTGGCCATTGTGTGTGTGTGTTTGATCTTTTTTATGAATTGGTTAATGATTGGATTAAGTTCAGGGTAGTGTTTCTCGTGCTGTAAGGCACCTTGGATAAAAGTTAAACACTATATAGTTTTCATTGAGTATCAATTTGGAGGAAAGCTTCTGCTAAGTGAATAAATGTAAAGGTAATTAAACATTTTATAGTTCCTGTCATGCTGTTACCCTGATCTTTGTCACCTTTAGGTGGGCTATGTAGAGGGAATTGGCATAAGTCACAGCCTCAGTTTTTAGCCCTTCATTTGATTTTAATTATGCTGTCTTTATCTTTTAAAAGGTCAGCTTAATCGTGTTGGAGGCTGTTGGTTTTTATGAGTACTTTTCTGTTCATACAGCATTTAAAATTTAATTTGGTTTTAATTTGGTCTTAGAGAGGGTTTATAGAGACTGTTAATAAGGTGTTTTAATTTCCACATCTGTTGCATGACTGCTGCTAGAACCTGTGTAAAAGATGGTCAGTTATTCTCTTGCCAGTCTGTTCAACTCTTTATTTGTCTGAATCATATATTTTATCAGTGAGTTACATTAGTATGTTTTGAGTCAGATGGATGAGACAGTGTTGCCTTACAGCTTTTATAGACTTCAGGTCTTCTTTGCCACCTTTGATTGCTCCTAACAGGCTGAAATTGAACAGCCAGATTCATGTAAATGGTTTATTCAGTCTTGCTGATTCATTTCCTGGCACTCTCATCCTTACATTCATGAAATGAGAGAGGTGAATCAGCCCATCGGCTGAATAAAACTTTCGTTTGCAGAGGACTTTCGTAGAAAGGAATGCATATATGATACACACACCCCAAATGACCAGTGCTCTATGGAGAGTCTTATTTTACTTGCATGTTCATGAAGCTTTGCATGTCTTTGCATGAATTTGGATGTCCTCAGAATAATGTTCATATAAAATGCTTCATAAATCACTTTCGCTTGTTAATTGTATAGTTTATTGCAGGATGTCAGACCAATGATTTAGTTGGCAAGACAATTTTCATGTTTCAAGAATAATTTCTCAACTTAAGTCCTTTTCAGTGCATTAACTGTAGATATTTTTAATTTTAATGGCAAAACATAATTTGCCATCAAATGTGCATTTCAAAAGTCACTTATTCCAAAAAAATGTCCATTTTTGTATATGCAGGTTCGTATACTAATTTGTTTCTGCTCTTGTCTTAACTGCACCTTCCTCTGGGCTTCCTTCAGTGAGGAGGATGGTGAACATGAGAACAAGACCATATGGTACTACAGCACAAAGGTCCAGCTGGCTGAACTGATCGACTGTCTTGACAAGGAATACTGGGAGAAGGACCTGTTTGAGGCCCTGGAGGAGGTCCGGGAGGAAGTGCACGCCCACATGGACATCACAGAGGACCTGACCAGCAAGGCCCGGGGCAACAACAAATGCTTCCTGACAGCAGCTAATGGTAAGCAAGGTGCTCCTGTCAGGGAGGTTACAGGGATGGGTGTGATGCTACTTACGTCTAGACTGTAATTTTATATGTCTTAGTTAATATGTTTAGGTTTTTTTGGCTAACATATTTATTCTAGTTAAAAATATATACACCTATACCTCGATGTTAGAGCTCCCTATTTCCAAATTCACGATAGGATGAGCAGTATATATTGATACCCAGATTGGTATTTAAAGTGAGATGTCCTAGCACATCAAGCTCTATCCAAGGATAGCGAAAGCACATCAGCGAAATAATGTAAATTCATGCAAATATGAGTACAAAGCTATTTGGCAGCACTGCGGCCACTATCTGCATTTGGCTGTTGCCACGTGTGGTCCGTGTTCAAATGTATTTTGTGCTTTCATCATTTCGTGCACTTCTTTCCGTTAAGTACTTCAATTGCGGTTTATTACGGTAACTACATATAAAGGCAGAAAATCATATTAATTGTCTCATTACGTGTTTGGCAATACAGTAATTGATGTTTAAAGTCTTCTTTCTCACAATGAAAACAGTATTATAGAGTCTTAAGAACATTTGGGGGGAAATGAATTGGGGTTTCTTGAATGAACACAAAACAAATCCTAATTTTCCTCATAAGAAATAATGGAAATACCTTCCCAATGTTCAGGTTTGCTCTGTTCCAGCCATTTCTAGGGACCTATTACACTTGGATACCGGGGTGTAAGTGTATTTAATGTTTACAGTCTTCCACCGCATTATTGTCCACTGATCACAAAGGGACAATTTCAGGGACAGACAAGTCAAAATCATGCTACTGGTGTAAGTGACAGGAGCACTTCTGCTGTTTGACCTTTGTAGAAAAATAGTGCACAGATTGTCCCTGTGTTATGATGGCCTGACTTATAATTTTTCGACTTTATGATGTGTGTGAAAGCGATACACATTCAGTAAAAACTGTACTTCGAATTTTGAATTTCAATTTTTTTCTTCTAGGCAAGCCATATGTGTTACGATACTCTCTTCTGATGGTGGGCAGAAGTAGCAATCTGCATCTTCCGGTCTGCCATACGATCGTTTGTGTATACAATCAATACTCTACAGTGTTCTGTGTTGCCAGCGGGGGTTTTTTTTTTTTTTTTTTTTTTTTTTTTTTTTTTTTTTGGATACCCCCCATATCTACGTTGTGTTTTATGCATCCATCATGTCTACAAAACGCTCATTTGTGTCTGTGTCTAATGACTTCTAAGGTAGGCTAAGCTTTGATGTTTGGTATGTGTTATGGCGTAGGTTGGTGAACAAGATCGCGAGATACCACGATAATAAATTTTAAGTTCCATTAAACTTTTTATTGACTGTTGCTTCTGACAAGGAGTGTTGCCATTAGCTGGGAACTACCGCTAAACATTAGCGATTGGTAGTAAGCAAAAATGTAAGATGCCACAATTCAAAATAAACAAAATCCAAGGTCTTACCAAGACAATGGTTGTAGGAGAGTTCACAAGGGGCAGCAGAAACTGAGCGCTGACAGGAAGTCAGGGTAGGAACTAAGTTCTGTCCACAATTGATTCCTATGTCAATCAGTGCTCAGTCTCAAGACGGGGACGGAGAGACCACCTATGTTCCATCGCTGAAGTGGCCACAGACTCAACAGTAGGTTAGGTGTATTAAATGCATTTTCGACTTAACGGTGGGTTTATCAGAACGTAACCCCATCGTAAATCGGGGACCATCTGTGTATATATAATAACTTGTCAATGAAAATCAACAGGATCCTTTGGCTGAGATGTAGATTTGCTTCTTTAAAGATCATTGGGGAGGATAAAAAAAAAAACAACAAATGGTTCCATACAAACAAATCTGCAGCAAGGTGGCCTAGTTGCTCATCTGCTGTTACCCAAGTCTGTTGTTCCAGTGAAGAGCACCACCATTTCACCTGTGACAGGAATTTCTGACCAGCTACTGAAACAGATGTAGCTGCAACTGCTGCTTCTCTTCAGAAGAGCCTTCATCTTCCCCCTTTACTTTCTTTCTTCATTCGCTTGGTGATGTGTACTGCACTCGCTCTCGCCTCTCTGTGCCCGTGTGCTAGTGGTTAAACTGAAAGGAAGTATGTATTTTTCCTTTTCTGTACCCTTTTCGCTAGAGTGGATGGCGCCGTTATTCTTCCATCTTTTTCAGCCACATTGTGTCTATCTGTCCATACCTTTATTCGTCTGTTTTGTTCAGCATATCTGAACTCTGTTGACCTCATGGTATGCATTCATTTAGCGTGTCAGAGGGCAGGGACATAATTCCTTTGCTTAGTACATTTTTCAAAAACATTTAACCTCCCTTTAACGGAAAATTTATCTTGGTTGGTTCTCTGGTGTCTTTTACAGTGTTTTAGATTAAGTGTTCTTATTGTTATGGGTAGGTTCACTTTGTGAGATTTTGGTGGTATAAGTATAGATACATTTTTCCCCTTCGGATAATTTATTATGGTGCCCAATGGAGAGACCCAAAACATGGCATAATTAAATATATTTATTTTTTAATAACACTTTTTTGGTTCTGCAAATAAAACGTAAGAATGGTTTTTATTTTAAAAAAAAAAATTAGGCACATATAAGAATTCACTATAGCTGCCTTTAGAAAATATAGTATCTAGCTTTTTAGTAAAAATAGAATAATTAAAAATAGATAAAATCTTTAATTTTTAAAAATCTGTGTCTACCTTTCTGGTGTCCTCAGCCTCACCTATGGTTATAACCTGGTAGGTGGCATTAAAACATTTGAACTCATGAGTTGAAAACTTGTGTATCTTCAGGGATGCCTACAGTCAACAATTGATTGACCTGCATTGGCAGCAGGTTGAGAGATAGTTTTAAGCTAAAAGCGAATTAGCAAATAACATAATTAGCCATGTCCATGTCAGAAAGTATATAGCAGATCTAATGGTATTAGAATATTTATAGCAAATATTCAAACAAAAATGTCATCTGTTTAGGAATAGCATAAAGAGGTATTTTGAAATGTCAGAGCCCATCCCTATATTTCCTTGGAACTCAGTCACACATTGTTAGCAAAAGGAATATTTGCTTGCCAGGGCCAATCAATAGGAAAAGTGACAAAGGCATTCTTTCAAAATTCTATAAACTAAAAATAAAATTAAACTTGCTTCATGGTGAGCCATTCCAACCAGGTTAAGCCCTAACTTAGGGCAATTAATGGAATGTTAGATTAAGGGAAACCTGAACACAAGGCTTCTGAAACAGAATTTTACCAGTCTTTCGACAACTCTCAAGGTTTGGAAACCATGACCTTTTTAATTGCGCTCAATAGTGAAACCGGTTAAACCTCCAAAATCCCCAGTTGTGGGCCTTCTTTCAGAACTAGTAGCTCACACTTCCTGGTTTGTGATCAGATCTCCTTTGCAGGCTGGGCAGCAATGATCTGGGAGGACTCTTAAGTGAGATTTATGATGCAGTGGGTGAGCTGTTGTAGGAGTGCAGCCTTCCAGTCCTGGTTGTCCATGCCTGCGATAGCCACTGCAGCCCTGTTGAGCTGAACCCTCCCTTTGAGGTCCTCCATTGTTAGACCCAGAGAGGCTGAAACCGGGCCAGTGGCTCCTGCACACTAATTAGTCCCCAGTAGAGTGGTGGTGTCGGGGGGGCAACATCAGCACTGTGGTATAAACAACTGCACAGCTCACCCATTTGTACAGGCCTCTTGCACTGTGGTGGAAATAACAAGAGTGCAACTGTAGGCGAGCAAATATCCACATTCCAAGATTGCCTGTTGGTCTTCATTCAGAGCTGTCAAATAAAAATACAGTAGAGGAAAATTAACTGAGGGCAGCAGCAGAAAAGGACCTGGCAGTGGCAGCCTAGCTTGGCCACTGATAGATTAAAGGAAGAAGTAATACAAAATGATGGTCAGTTTATTCACACCAAAATACATCCAGGCTAGTTATCTGTTTAAGCACTGAATAAATGGATGTTGTATGGCCTTCTGTCTGGCTGCCACACATCATCTGCACAATAAAAGGAACATATGCACAATTCAGGCTGTCACTGACACAGCCATGTCAGCTTCAATAGTCAGCGCTGCTCTCTGTGTGTTTTGGAAAGTTGATGTCATTTCACCCTACAGCAGTGCTCAAGTCCCTACTCTGCCACAATAGATGCATGAAGGTCTAAGAACAGCTTAATTTATTGGGATGGTTAATGCTCTCATCCCTTTGCTACTCTCAGTGGTGCTCAGTGAAACCAGGTGATGAATGCTGTCTTGCAGGCCTGTTTCTTTGACAGATGAAGCCTGTAGAGTGTAAAGAAGAGTTGGCCCACTGCCTGCACAACACAGGGCTGTGAGCCTTGTTTCATGAGAAGATATAGAATGGCATAACTTCCAGATGTAACAATTAAATGGTGCAAAAATGGGGTAAAATGCAAACAAAAAGCCCTTCCTGCCATGCAGCATGGGTGCTGCCAGGCGGAAGGGGAAGCGAGATTCAAAAACCAGGCTTAGTTGTGAGTCACATTAGCCCTGCCGCCTACACTTACATTCTCTCTCACACGCACACATAAACACACATGCATGCATGCATGCATACTTGAGACAAGATTAGAATTCTCACAGGCTGAATTGTCTTGGGGTTGCCCAGTAGCTGGTAGTGGAGTAAATCGGATATCCACCATGAAGCCGTGACGCATTTTGTTATGCTGTAGAAGATTACATAGCCATGCGGTGTTATTAAACAATGTGCACAGTTGTATTGTTGAAAACTGACTCAAGGAAAGCAACAAGATTGGCGAGGTGCTGAGTAGCTGCACTGGTAAAGCAGAAGGGGCTGTGTTGCTGTTTCCTATGGCTGGGTGTCACTATTTGAATATCCTAGTAGTGTGCACATGGCTTTAGTGTGGAAGGATGATCAGTCAGTCTGTAGAGATGTGAGACTGCAGACTGATTTCTCTGTTCTTCATTTCCTAGTGTCCTCTGGGTATTCCTGTTGGGCCTGCTTAACACTGACATTTTTAGAAACAAACTGCTTTCATAATGTCATCATAAAGATTTTCAGACCATGTTTTCTCACATTTTTTTAAAGGACAATATTACATTAAATGTCACATCTTGTGGTGCACTTTGCTCATTCAGCTCCTTTTTTATCCCTTTAATGAAGTTCAGTGCCCTAAGAGCATGAGACCAGTGCTGAATGGTTTCACAGAGCCTCAGCATCGGCCTCACCAGTGCACATTCAGAAGGGATTCGGTGTGTTTATACAATTCCCCCCACCAGGAGTGCCTAAGAGCCATAAGTTCAGAGAAGACTGTAGAAAGCTACATAGAATAAATCATGTACAATTGAAACAACTAAAAAGGGGAAATAAATCACAGCAGAGAAGGAGGAGGCTCTACTCACGAGAAGAAAATCCAGAGGTCTAAGGTGAACTAGATGGGTATGGAATTAGTGTTGTCTCGGTAGCTAAAATGGTCGTTTTGTCCTCTTTGTGACACATGGCAGGTCAGCTGATGATCTTGAGCATATCTGGCAATGTGAGTGGTGAAGACTTGCAGATCATACCCAGACATACTAGCACCCTTGGGATAGACTACAAAAAGAAATTGGAGGTTAAGAGGGCAGTTTGATGCTGTCTAATTCTGATGGATTATCGGTGCAAATGTCAACTAACCAGTTTTTTGTGACTGAATAGTGTTTTAGGCATTCCTCCGACTTGTGGGATTAATATTGGTTTAGCTCTTAATTTAGCCTTGTTCTGGTATTTGAAATGAAAATTGAAATTAAATTAGTTCAGTTTGGCGTAAATGTGTAAGTTTCAAACAGTTCAGCTTCTTGGCATGCAAATATCATGGTCCAGGCTCTGTAGCTTCTGAGTTCATCACCATTGTCATGGAACTTAATCTTTCCACAGAGGAGATCCTTGAACGCCTAAAGGCCAAACAAGATGCAGAGCTGGAGGAATTGAAGCGCAAGGCAACAGAGGAAGCTGAGAGAATGAGGAGGGAGTCAGGGAACAGTGCTGCTTTGCAGTCTGACAGGATGGAGGAAGGACCCACCTTGGATAAGTTTCTGGAACATGACCCTGAGCAGAAGACCTCCAGGGGGCAAGCAAACACAGAGGAAGTCCTAGGTGGAGGTAAGAGAAGGCCTTACTTGTATGCTGGATTTGTATTAGACACCATACTACTATGCTCTTTTTGTGTTTGGATCACTAAACATGTGTTGATACTTTTTGGTATTGTTGTCTGGCCAGCACTACTGTTACAGGTATCCCTGAGTGTTCAAGTTACAAGTTTTTCTGTATACACGTTGTCATATATTATTTAATTCCACTTACCAAGTTATGACTAAAGTTAACACTTATTTTTCATGTTTATGGGAAGCAAGAGTCAAGAATAGTGGAAGTTCTTAACGGCAGCCACTTTTATGTATGAGTGTGCATACATCTGTGATAGATGAGTTATGTTTGTTGGGTTCTATGCACAAATGTAATTTTGCTCCTGACTGGATGTGTGTTTGTATGTGTGTTTGTGTGTGTATACTATACAAACACAGTATGTACATATATACATGCTACACAGATGTCATGCGTGTGTACATATACTTTGCGACTCTTGCGTGCAATCTTGTGATCTCATCTCAATTTATCTAACGTGTATTTTCCCATCTTTGGGATGTGATGCCACCCTAGGGGAGGTGTCTACAGTTTCCATTAGAGTCACTCCACAAATTTGATTTCAGGGATGTTGGGGGGAAAAAAGTGGATGATATACGTATGTATCAGTGTATTAATAACACAGTGCAGGTTTAGTTTCACGTACCTCCCTTGATTTCCAAAATCTCAAAATGCAAAATGGGTTAAAGCCCCCGTGCTCAAATTAGTTGTAAAGACTATAAATGTGGTGGGGGGTCATGATATTTAAAATGTGGTGTAAGTGTCTTTTGGAAAAAGGGTTAATCTAATGTATCTATATTATTATTATCACATGGGGATGTCATAACATTGTATAATTGCCTTTTTAATTCTAGTATCTATTCTTTTGATCTTTGTTCAAAATTTCATAAATGTAGTGTTTTACAGTCTTTAGGTTATAAACAAAACTAAGTGACAGAATTTGATGGTAATTCAGGTATGCAGTTTCAGATTAGGTCCAGGTTTTTTTTTTTTGACGTTGATGTGGTTTTTTCCCTTGTTAGAATGCATTTTGTATTTAAAGATATTCTCTCTGATTGCTAAAAAATTAGCTGAACAGGAGTTGCATTCCACTGTAGCAGAGGCACCCCCTGCTGGAGAGAAAAACAACAGCAGCCACCCTTTGACCGAACAGCTAAACCCTGCCAGAGGGGCCCAGGCCAGCCACCCTGCACGTGCTGATGTTGGTGATCAGAGGCTGTCAGGTCAAGGGGTTATAGAAGAGCTGGCAGGTACAGAGGACTGGGTCTCCTCTGCTGTTGTAGTCTTGTGAACAACACTGCCATGGCTTCTTTGCTTCTAATTTGCAATGTGCGCACATCAAGCTCGCCTGCCACATTTCTGACTGGGAGTTGTGCTGGTATAAGGACGAGCCCCTGTATGCCTCCTGTTTGTGTTTCTCAAATGTTTACTAGCATTAAGATGTACTTTTGGTCCCGTTTATTAAGAACCTATTTTTTCTACTTCAAGTTTTATCAGAGGCCAATACTTGTACTTAAGGATTCTCACACACAAATACGGTCCAGTCACCTTCCCTCTGGTCTGTTTGATTCTCACATTCTGCCTGCACACACAGCTACCCAGTCTGCCATTGGTCCCATTACCTCCCACTCTGATAAGAAAAAAACAGATGTGAGCATTTTCAATTGTTACACTCAAACTGGGAGTCACTTTTTTATATTGAAATGATGTCTCCATTTTCAGTTTCGTATAGACTTCTGTTGCTCATTTCTGTTGACTTTGGACATTTATCATGTTTAGTGCATTTTTGCATGGACGAAAGCTTCTGTTGATCATTTAATTTTTTTTCCTTCCTTTTTTTTGTGCATAAAAACAGTTCTTGCATCCGTTATTGTGCTCTGCTGTTGCGGTTACAGTTTGATCCAAACTTTGGTTGAAACCCTCAGTTTTAGTCAGCCACAGGCAGGGTCCACTGTTCTCTTTGGACTGAGGGAATTGTCCATACTCCCAGCTTCCTTATTCAGTGAAGTGCTGTACAAAACTTGTGCTGTCTGTTCATAACTAAATGTTGTACACAGTGCTGATTGCCTTCTATCATTTATTGCTTTGTAGCAGGAGGTTTAGCAGTCAGGATTATTTTTACTTGGCTTAATGTTTGCTTGCTCGCTCAGAGGACTGTCATTGTGAGTTTTCTGCTTGCTGAGGTACAAACAAGCTTGTGAAGGCTATGAACATCTGCAAGAGATGTGTCAACCTCATTTATGCATTAGATGGAGCTGTTGCCCCATCTTATTGCATTTGGGCTTATTCACTTGTCTGACTTAATACAAATTTTACCTTTGAATGTTTGTAAACTCTACCTTGTGTTTTTATACTGGCATTGTAGTTTTTGAAATGTGATTTTTGTATGTTTCTGCTGTCCTCTCTGGGCTGCCTGTGGATACAGAGTGCATTCATACACTGTTTACATGTTGTGTCCTCACAAAATCAGCACTGGCACTGTTAAAACGAATGTGTGTCTTTCTGTGTTTTATAGGCAAGTCCTCAGATACAGGGTCCCACAATGAAAATGGGCCCCATAGTTTGGGACAACTTGTGCAAGCTTGTGAGGAGAGCAGCAGAAGCAACCAGATATCTTTGTCAATGGTTCCCAAGGGCCTAGAGGAGATCGAAATGGTAGACAAGTCTTCCCAATCCTCCATCATTAGCCAGGATGATGCAGGTATGGCTCAGTATCTTTTTTAAAGACTTGACTGTGCCATTGAGACAAATACACATGTTCTTTACTGTTTCTATTTCTGGGTTTTCAGAGGACCCATATTGATGTATTTTAAACTTTTTTACTTAAGATGTTAAAAGTATGTATATTATTTTCTTCAGAACTGTTCCGTACTTGATTGAGTACATGCCTGAAGTGATTCAGAAAAAATATTCACTCTGTGTGTAGTAGTTGTGTATACCTGTAGACTAAGTAGCTTTTCAGAACTGTTTGCTGCTCTACAGTGCAACCATAAAGCAAGTATGTTTGAGATATACTGTATGTATCACAGTTGTCCTGGCTTTAGTGGGATTGAAAGGAATATTAACCATTGTTCCATTTGGAGCAGGGGATAACAAGGAGAAGGCGAGCAGCGAGGCCGTGGGCACACCCCGGGGGGCGTCAGCTGCTACACGCATGGTGACACGTTTGCGGAACCCTGACAGCAAGTTGAGCCAGTTGAAGAGTCAGCAGGTGGCTGCTGCAGCCCATGAGGCCAACAAGGGTTTCAAGGAGGGCAAGGAGGTCAGGCTTCACCCTGTAGCATATACATAGTGTCTGTGCTGCTTGTTCAGCAGTTCTTAAAGCAGGCCTGAAATTTCATTACCTCATGCACTGTAGAACTGGCTGGCACAAATGCTCCTTCTTTCATAGGAAAATGAAATATGAGTTATGTTGCTTCAAGGAAAAGTTTGTATGCTGTCATTCAAGTTACTTACCTTGAAACCTCCACCCAGGTCCTTGTGGTGAATACTCAGGGAGACATTTCTCGCCTGAGCACTAAGAAGGAGCTGGTGATGAAGGGAAACCTCAGCAACTACTTCAAGCTGGGCCAGGAGGGCAAGTACCGTGTTTTCCACAACCAGTACAGCACCAACACACTGGCACTCAACAAGCACCAACACCGTGAAGACCATGACAAACGCCGACACCTCTCACACAAGTTCTGCATGACGCCGGCCGGTGAATTCAAGTGGAATGGCTCTGTTCATGGCTCCAAGGTGCTCACTGTCTCCACACTAAGGCTCACCATTATTCAGTTGGAAAACAACATTCCTGCGCCCTTTCTTCACCCCAACTGGGCCTCTCACAGGTGCGTATGTCACCCCTGTGTGGATTGTCCCAATTGGCATGTATAACCGACCATTTAAAATGTAAGCCTTACCTGTTTCAAACTTTAGCATAAAGTTTAATATTTTATATGAAACTTAATAGAATATGTATTAATGTATTCAATTATAAACTGTGAGGGAGGTGTCATGAGAGTACACTGAAATGGTTTGTGTTGACTGATCTAAATGTGGTGTTTTTGGACAGGTCAAATTGGATCAAAGCTGTTCAAATGTGCAGCAAAGCACGGGAATTTGCCCTGGCCTTAGCCATTTTGGAGTGTGCCATCAAGCCTGTTGCCATGTTACCTGTGTGGAAGGATGCTCTCGGACACACAAGGCAAGTAATGACTTATGTGTCATGTAGCTTGGAGGATTAAGAGTTAGATCCTGCTGCTTCAAATCCTTGGGAGGTCCCCTGCCATTACTTTAGTTAAAAGAAAGAAAAAAAAAAACAGAAGCTGAATGAATTTGCTATTAAGTTGCTTTGTAGAAGACTTGGTTAAACAGCTAAATAGTTATTGTTGTCACTGCTGTTACAGATGTTCTTATTGTCCAATATCTCAGTCTGCGTGGGGAGTTTTGAGTAGCCGTAATCTTCCCCGGAGACAACCACTAACAGAGGCAAACAGCTTCTCTCTTCAGTACGTGGTACAGAGGATGCTTATGTAGCCAGGTTTATTGGGAGGTGATCCTCTGCAGATTAAATGCAATATTGTGTCTAGGAAAACATTTGCGTTTGACCACTACCTGTTCCTGGCGCCTTACCACAAGTTTCCACAATTTTTGAAGCTGTGTGTGTATGTGTGTGTGAGAGGGACGTGCAAAGGCTCACTGGGCTAGGCCAGTCCAGGCAACGCATGCACAACAGTCCCCAGCCACACTCCCAGTTGCACGAAGGGACTGGGGTTTATTGTTTATGGAGTGCAGCCAGGAAAAGCCAAGGAGGTACCTTGCCTCTTTGATCTGTCGTCCTTTTCAGCAGCAAGTTCCTGAAGCGTCTCTGCAGCATTCCCTTGATTTTTCTTCCCCCCCTTTCCCATTTTCAGGTTGCATCGAATGACCTCCATTGAGCGGGAAGAGAAAGAAAAGGTGAAAAAGAGGGAACGGAAACTGGAGGAGGAGGAGACCATGCAACAAGCCACCTGGGTGAAGTACCCCATCCCCATCAAACATCAGGTAGGGCCCAGGCCTCTTTAATTAGTGTTGTTGACAGGTGAGGTTCTTTTCTGCTAATCTGTTTGTAGGTCATGAAGCCTCTTGTGGATTGTGTGATTGTTTTTTTTGTATCTCCCAAAATAGACTAACCTTTTTTGTAAGGTCTTCTGGAAAAGTTTATAACTGTTAATACGTTGTGCTTTGTAGTATATCTTTTTCCATACTTATCTTCTTCCTCCAAAGGTATGGAAACAGAAGGGCGAGGAGTACAGGGTGACTGGTTATGGTGGTTGGAGTTGGATCAGTAAAACCTATGTCCAGCGCTTTGTTCCCAGGCTGCCAGGAAACACAAACGTCAACTATCGAAAAGACTTAGAAGGTAAGATACGTTTTGTATGATTATGTTTTTTATTTAACTGCTTGTGTGGAATGTGATATATAAAAATCATTTTTAATTGGATTTTGCTTTAGTTGTGAAAAGTGGCAAGAAAACTTTAGCTTTGAACGTGGACAAAAAGAAAGGCTCCGAAAAAAAATGTACAGAACCTCAGGAAAAAGTAAGTGCTGGAGAGTCTTCTAAGTCTTTACAAAAGAAAATTGAAGACGAGACTACTGAACCCTGTAAGACAACTTCACCAATAAACGAAACGGCAGAACAGGAGGAGAATGAAAAGGACACGGTGGAGGAAAAAACAGCAGTGATGATGGAGAGTATGACAGAAGACATGGATCACAAGCCAGTGGAGACTAATAAGGAAGAAAGGACTGATGAAATGGTGATAGAAGCCACACTGCCAGACTCGGGTCAAAATGTAGAAGAAGGTAATGTGTAGTGATATCTTTTGGACCCTAGATTTGAACTGTTGGGAGTCTTATTTTGTGATCTAATGTATTTCACTACTATTTTCTAGGGAAAACTGAGATCATCGATCCCAAAACCTCAGAAAACAACATGAAGGAGCTCAAAGAAGGATGTGAAGCAAAGAGTGAGATGCAAGTGAGGACTTTGCAGAGCCCCTTCTATTGCGATGTTGTGAATGTTAGCGAGGGCTTCCTACTGCGGACTGCTTACAGGAAGAAAGTGAAGGCCTCCAAGCTGGATGGGCTACTGGAGCGCCGAGTTAAACAGTTTACCCTGGAGGAAAAGCAGAGGTTGGAGCGACTGAAGCAGTCATCCCTCATTAAACTGACAGGTAAGGGAGTTGCAACCCCTCAGCCTGCGCTGAAGGTGAAAATTGAGGGCAGGTCTGCAGTAGCTACTCTGGGAGTTGCTCAGGGTATCATGGTGGACAAAGATCAGGATAGAATTGGCCTTTTAAAGGCAGAGGAAGTTTGTATTCCCTCAAATGCTGTGCCCAAAGGGCCTGAAGGAAGTGAATTGCAGATCATAACAAATTCGAGGCTTGAAAGCCAAATTAGCTGTGAAAAGGAGGATGTGTCTATGGAACCTGTTCCAAAGCAGGGCAGCAACCAACATTCCACAGTCAGCAATGTGGCACATGGGCCTTACCTTGAGCCAAAGCAGCTTGTAAACCAGTTCCAGTGTGTACGGGAGACCACGGATCACAATGTAGCATTGGACTCGACATGTAAAAACCAGACCATCAGTGTGCAGACCACACAAGAGGCCGCTACAGACAAAGAGCACACTGTAATTGAACCTGAGAGCACCACAGCTATCTTTTCCAGCCTGGATGGCAATAAGCAGCTAAATCTCAGGAACAATTTCACATTGTCCAAACTGTCAGAACCTCCCTCAGACCTAGTTGTGTCTGAAAAAAGTGAATCCCATGAAGTGAAACCATCCGTTGTATTGGACTCAAGTAAACAGAATTCAGACTTTGCAAATGATGACACAAAGGTGAGGCAGCTTAATCAGTCAGAGCTGTATAGGCCTGAAGAGGTTGATAAAGTCAGTCCTCTCGACAATAGTTTAAAACTAAGTGATGAAAATTGTAAGGGTTATGAATCGGATGAAAAGATGGGTACCAACAGCACAGGTATTGACAAAAATCAAGAAGTCAAGACTGTTGAAGAAAAAAAAATATCATTTCCACCAGCTCACATTAATGGAAAGGATGCCACAGAAAATTTGCTTAATTTGGCCTCTCAAGACAAGGCTAACTCAAACCTGACCAACAGTCGTGAGGTAAAAGTGAACAACCTCACCAAGATCAGCAGTGATGGTGACAAAGTTCTGCCACTGAAAGATGCACTGAAGCCCTTTCTGAACGGTAGTTTTGCCACAGATGGACAGAAGGTGAAGGAGAATAACACTGCATTGACTTCCCTACCATCTAGCCCATCTGCAGTTATTGATGGTGAAAAGGTCACTGTGGAAAGTTCTGATTATCTCCCACCTCAAAAGTTGTCAAGATTGGACAACAGCGTTGAGACTGTTGATTCCACTGTGATGTCACCTCCTTCCATCTTGGGCTCTATTGCATCAGGTGAATTACAGAGAGCAGAGGAGCATAATAGTGGTGAGGCAGAGCCTATGGAAGCAGAGGCTGCCATGCCCAAGAAAATGGTTCCCTCCCCAGTCCCATCTGCGGAGGAATCTAGTCTTAGTAGTGACTTTGCGGAAGACAACGGCAAAAGCTCATCGGAAGCTAAGGCAGAAGCCATGAAAACCATCATCACGCAGGTGACCACAACAACCACCACCACTGTGTCCACAGAGTTGAAGACTCTGCAAATTGCGGAGGTTTCTAGCACACATAACAGTAACCCCACAGTTGTGTCTGTGGCAGAAAACTCCACCACATCCACCCTCACCACAATGACCAAAACCACGGTGACCAAAGTCAGCTCACCCACACAGGCTGGTCAGACAAATGTGATGTCTGTGATGGAGGAGAGCAAGACCATGGTGACCACCACGTTGACTGATTCTGCCTCTGGCCCTGCCGGCAACTCTGTGAGCACCATCACTGTCAGTAATGAGTACTCCACCAGGGACAAGGTCAAGCTTCTTAAGTTTTCCCGTACCAAGAAGACACGGTCAGGCACCGCCCTCCCATCTTATCGTAAATTTGTCACCAAGAGCAGCAAAAAGAGTATATTTGTCCTTCCCAATGATGACCTGAGGAAACTGGCGAGACGAGGAGGCATGCGGGAAGTGCCTGTCTTCAGCTATAGTGCCAAGCCAGCCTTGGATATCTGGCCCTATCCTTCCCCACGACCAACGTTTGGCATTACATGGAGGTAGGCAAACTTGTCTTTTCCCTTATTTATACTCTTTGGCAGGTTTTTGTACTGAAATGTTTGTTTCACTTTTCTTGAGCGTAGCTTCATTTTTTGTTTTCGGCATTCTCTTTTTAAATTCTTGAATTTTTCATCAGTTGACTAAATTGTTTTGACACACTGAACCTTAAATGCTACAGAGGATGTTTTCCAGCCTGAGTTTATACTGAAAAGGAAAAAAAAATTGCAATTGTTTGTGTTTCCAAACATGTGCCTAACTTTTTAAAATAATTACAGACAAATGAGGATGTTACATGAATCTGGTCTAGGTTCCTGTCTAAGTCCCAGTACTGAACAAGTTTAATTGCAAATGGTGAATAAGTATGTTAGTGGTGGGTTGGTGTGTGGATCTTGCTCAAAGGTACCGACTCCAGACAGTGAAGTCCCTAGCAGGTGTGAGCCTGATGCTCCGGCTACTGTGGGCCTGCCTCAGGTGGGATGACATGGCAGTGAAGCCCTCATCTTCAGGTGGGACTACCCGAACAGGTAAGCCTGTTGGTGGGTCTAGGGTTTACACTTTTGCACTGTGTTGTAGCTTCTCCTCCAAAGAACATTAGAAAAGACTGTATACTTTATAGTTAATTGTCTCATATTAAATTCCTAAATATTATAAATATGTACAGTTAAAGTATAAAAATCATAAACACCTAAAAGTATTTGTAAGACTAATGAAATATAAATATTTGTGCCATAAAAATTGTTTAAAATAATTAAAATGCTATTTAATTTTAATAGGCACATTACACATTAGATACATTAGTTTATGAAAGTGTTGCTAGAGTGTGCAGTATAGCACCATGATGAAAAATATTATGCTTATACCTTTGATTTTCCAGACTTTTGCCATATTTGGGTATCTCCTCCCTCATATAGTCCAGAAAATTGAGGATGGACTGTAAATCATTTATTTGATGAGGCTGGGTTGAAATTATACATGTATACATCTGATTATCTGCTGTACATTTTGCAGTTGCTGTTGCCGTCTGTAGTGTGATTGTTGAACAAAATTTTGAATATTCATGTATTGAGAATTTTCTATTTTTAATTGTAAGTTTTAAATGGTTTGTTGATGCATTTTATTTTAGAAACGTCAGAGACTGAGATTACTACAACGGAGATCATCAAGCGCAGAGACGTTGGACCATATGGAATTAGATCAGAATACTGTATTAGGAAGATCACTTGCCCCATTGGTGTTCCAGAAACACCTAAAGGTAAGTTTTTTTTTTTTTTTTTTTGCTGAGGTTTGCTCCAACAGGCATCCAAAGAGATCCTGAGATTTTTGAATGAAATTAAATTTCTGAGTATTAGATTTTAAACCATTCATACGAAAATTCTTGAAGCTCGGCTCTTCATAGATACACTGATGCACTGTCAGCTTAGTAGATGTGTAGACATGCGCTATGATTCTGAAACATCTCTCGCCCTCTGTAAAGAAACGCCCACACCACAAAGGAAAGGCCTGCGGTCTAGCGCCCTGAGGCCCAAGAAACCAGAGACACCAAAGCAGACAGGACCAGTGGTAATCGAGACATGGGTGCCTGAGGAGGAACTGGAACTGTGGGAAATTAGGGCCTTCTCTGAGAGGTGAAGAGTGTCTTCTGCCTTCTTGCATTACCCTGTGAAATGTACAAGATGGATGGATAGTACTTAGTGGAGCGGTCACCCTATGAACCTGTAATGGTGCTTTGGTAAACCTTGAAGTGCCTGTGAATGAGCTTGCCAATAATATTTTTGCTTAAACTCTGTAGAATTATACTGGGTGCATATATTTTAATATTTAATTCAGTGTCAGATCAGTGTCTTAAAATATCAGAGATAAAACAAGCTTTATCTTAGATACCAGTGAGGTCTGTGGAATGTTTAAGCTGTCTGTCGACATGCTAACAATGTTCTTTTTGCTCACAGGGTTGAAAAGGAGAAGGTGCAGGCTGCAGAGCAGGCAAAGGTTAGTGGACCCCACAGTAAAGCCCACACAGAAGCTCCCATCTCACAAGTGGGAGGACGCAAGGATTGCTACCACCTTGGTGTAGTGCTGGATGGTGGCCTTCCCCTTAATCACTCATCACAGGGACTGAAGCCTGTAAAAACACACAGGGTAGAACTGTGGGCCTTCGTTGTGGGTCTGGCTTTGAGGCACAGTGAACTTTTAAAAACCTCTTGCACACATGGGTAGAAATTTGGTGCACTTCACGTGGAACTCATGGGATAAATTCTAAGGGTCTAATTTTATGTTCAAAAGATTGCCTAATGTTCCCTTTGAAAACTTCCCAAACTTCACTCACAAAATTCCTCTGTGTCATCTATTTCAAAACACAAAAAAGTGAACTGTAAATCCACAGTGATAAATTTGGTACCCTTGGCTCAAGATTAAAGGTGAAAACATATGAAAGAATACCAAATGGATGGAATAAATGCCACTAAATGAGCAAAGAACTGTAAAATGAGGGGTCTCATGGCAGTCATATTTTAGCCTGCGATGGACCTTTTTTATGCGTTGTTTTGTGCCCTGGCTTTATATTAGCTTTGTACCACTAAGTGTCTAAGTGATTTGTTACAGAAACGTCTGGATCAACAGAAGCTGGGCACCAGCACAACCACAACTTCCACCTCAACCAGCAGTGTTGGTACATCTGCTGGTACCCCTCAGAAGCTCATGGTAAGCTCCTTGACAGGCCAGATCAACCCTGGAGGAACAAAAGTGGTCCTGACCACCAAGATGGGCTCCCCCACAGTGACATTCCAGCAGAACAAAAACTTCCAGCAAACATTTGCCTCTTGGGTCAAACAGGGCCAGAGCAGCTCAGGTGGGTATTTTATATTCACTGTATGAGTCCAAAAGAACAATGCAGTACATTTTATTTCTGTTTATGCATTTGACCAATGCTTTTTTCCAAAGTGACATGCATCTCCTAAGTAAATAAGTGTTTGATCTGTGAATGCAGTTTCATAAAAAGCATTACATTAATTTGGTACTTCCGTTTTTGAGTTGTTACTAAAAGTAGGCATTTGGATTAAATGTGTAATTGGTTAGCACTGGATTATAATATAGAGGGACAGAAAATTATTTCCTCTGATGTAATCTAGTAAATTCCCTTAGTTTTGGATTGAATTGCATTGCATTTCTGATTTTAAAAAAATGTTTCCAGCCTCCACCAACTCAATCTCTACTGCAGCCACCAGCAGCACTGCATCTGGCCAAACCTTCCAGATCACTGGCAGCCCAGTATCCATGGCTGGCAAAGTCATTACTGCCAAGCTGCCAATCCCTGCAAACAGCAAGATTGTCACAGTGAATGTACCAGCTACACAAGGAGGTATGGTTGTCCCAGTGGGTTAAGTGGGAGGGTCTTTTAGGTACAGCATTTCAGTGTATAAGTTGAGGTAGCAGTAAAGATCCTCAGTGATACTGTCTGGTCTTTGTTTACTGGCATACCTGACCCAGTCGAGAAGCAACACATTTACTGTCCGCATCTGCTTTGCTGAGGAGTCTGCCTTTTCTAATACAAAATGGGTCACAACCAGGTGCCAGTATGTTGAAGGATCCAAACATTTTTTGTTTAGTTAGCCAGCTCATATTCAAATAAATGTATAATTTTACCAGATTTAAAGCTGAATATTTTAAGTTACAGTTCAGGTAAAAAAAAAAAAAAATTGTATCCACACAATTTTTTTTTTTTTTTTTTTTTTGGGGGGGGGGGGGCAAAAGTCCTTCGTTTGCCTATTTCTACACTAAAAAGAATTTTCCAAAGAAATCTCTGCTATTTAGTCTAAGGTTACAATAAATCCATCCGTGCTTAGAAAACCAGTTGTAATTGCATATATAGTGTATGTATGTGATGCACACACTTTAACAAGCCGGCCAATTTTGATGTTTTTCCAGTTCCTTTTATTTTTCTCCGCATTGGTCCAAAATTGCCAAACATTGACAGCTAACACTTGGCAGTGCTTCTCAACACACAGTCAAATACTGGCAATGGTTATGCGGCGAAAGGTTAACCTCAAAAATGACTGATTATGAAGCCATGTTATCTCTTTCCCGCACTTGTTAGATCCATGACACTTTAAGTGGATACTCATGTCCAAGATCCTAGGAACAGTCTTTCGTGAGTTTGGTTTTTGCCTCTGGGAAACTATTACAATAATTGCTGTGAGTGCTTGGATGAGATGTTATCAAGTACTATTTTTCTGATGTTTGATTGGAGTAAGCACTTCAAAAACATGTTTAAAATGTTTATTTCAGTATTCAGTTTATTGGCTAACATTCATACCATTCAGACCTGCCTGTTGTGAAGGAGTGTGTTTCTTGGCATTTGTCCATCTGTGGTAGTCTGTCACACATATTAATGCAGCATCATGTTTAAAAATTTGGGCATATATGAGCCAATTGTAAACAGGAAGATGGGTTGTCTTCCCTCAGGTTGTGTCTGGCAGCATGATGAAATCCTTGTAGGCTTTTAGTGAGCTCTGCTTTGCCTCATCAACGTCCACTTTAAGCACAGGGATAATAGCAGTAGTAATAATGCTAATCTAAGTCCAAGGAGGAGGAAATGGATGTGTTCTCTACTTATGGTTTGTCCTGTTTTGCCCTCTTAAGTGTCCTTCAAAGAAATAGGAAAGGAGTGAAGGGTAGCCTAATTCCATAAACCATAACGCACAAGGAAGAAATGTTCACATCCACCGGAGAGGCCGAATTACTCCACAAACAAAAAAAAGTCTAGTTTTTTTCACACCCATGTTTTGCTAGAAAGAAGGCTTTAACAGATGGTTTATTTTTTATGGTCTAGCATGACTTTTCACAGTTGTTTGTTTTGGAAATGGTAAAGGAAGTGAGCATGAAAACAAGTTTATCCTAGTTTCTGACTGCTTAAACAGGTACCTTGCTATATAGGTTTTTTTATGAAGAGAGTTGATCTTTGCAGACTCTACAAACAACTTCCTAAGAAATGTTTGATGCCACGCCAGCCTCAAAACCTCAGCTTGGTGTGCAGTTAATCTCCCTCCTTTGAAGCCTGGTTTCTTGATGTATATCTTTACGTGATCAGTTGTGTTGAATTTAAACCACAAGGGGGAAAATGGCAAAGATCTAGGACATAGAGGGGGAAATAAACCCATGTATGCCCATCTGATGGTTTCTGACCTTCAGCCAAAATAGTGAAAAGTTGAACACCTTTCTTTGTCTGAAAAGATTAAACGTGTGACTAAAATTCATCCTCACATAATTTGTGAGAATTTTGACATGATGGGAAAAAGCTGAAAGTCTTAGATGAGATGTTTTTTTTTTTTAATGTTTCTGTACTTCCTGTAACAGTAGCCATACTGACAACTTTGTTTTGAAAGTTTTGAGACAAGTAATGCAGAGGTAAATGAGATTTCTCAGCAGACTGCGTGCAATTAAGTTAATGTAAAGTTACGTTTAAAAAAAAAAAGGGTTGTAGGAATTAAAACTTAAAAGTATGAATTTTGACTCTCAAAGAGATGTGAAGCTGAAGCTCCTTTTTAAATCATGCATTGTTTCTTCCTGCAGGTGTAATGCAAGTACAACAGAAGGTGTTGGGGATCATCCCTTCCAGCACAGCAGCAGGCAACCAGCAAACCTTCACTTCATTTCAGCCCCGGACTGCCACTATCAATATTCGGCCCAACACACCAGCTTCTGTTGGGGGATCTCCCCCCCCACACCAGGTACTGGTTCATTTCTCCCACCTAGAGAGCTTTAATATTGTTGTCATTGTCAGTAATAGGCTTCAAATTTCATACCACAACCATAACTTCTAACATGAAATTAGTCTCATATTCTTTTGTATTTCAGTGTTTATGAATGCATGATATTTATAAACTTTTGTGATTTTTTTTGCAGACTCAAGTCATCACAACAGGAGCACAGATCCGACCCGGAATGACAGTGATCCGTGCACCCCTACAGCAGGCTGGTGCCCTAGGCAAGACGATACTTAGAGCCCCATTGGTGATGCAGCAAGGTATTCTCTAAGCTAAGGGACTACTTCATTACATCCCACATTAATCAATAGACTTTATCCGGTGCAGCATGTGTCTCCTGTTTGTATAGCTGAAGGGCATTACAAGCATTAGCTTAAAACCTTCTAGTCTTAGTTGTAAATCTGGATTATACAGATATGTAATGAAAATGATATCTTCAACCGAGTCAACATTTTTAATAGTTTAAGATTAAAGACATTCACAGTTGTTCATATTCAGTAGTGCATTGTTACCACCCTCTACGTTCAGAATGACTGCACCAAAACTCATGATTTCTCTACCCCCACAGGGCAGACACAGCAAGTAGTGACACAGATCATTCGTGGCCAGCCTGTGTCTACTGCCATGTCTAACGCCAGTTCCATACAGAATGCTGGTGGCCAGCGGGTTGCAACAACACCTGTGACTGCTGCATCTACCCTGCAGACATCTCCAGGTCCCCGATCACAGCAAGGCCAAGTCAAACTCACCTTGGCACAGCTTACCCAACTTACCCAGGGGGTACAGGTAAGCACTTTGCTGTAACGGCACGTCACTCACGGCTCAGCAGTTGGGTAAAGAACCTTTTTTTTTTTTTTTTGTCTGTGTTCACTATTTTATGTGCAGTATTCTTGAATTGAGTCCCCCCCTCCTCTCCTTTATCGTAGAAGCAGCAAGGCACAACTATGGAGCGGCAGCAGGTTAGAATGGCAGCACACAACTATTGCCATTTCTGATAATGCTCATTCTATATTTTGCATTGGGTTCAACTGCTATCTGTGTGTTTTTGTGTCTCTGTGTCTCTGTGTAGCAAGGGGGTAACCAGGGCCTCACAGTGGTTATCCAAGGCCAAGGTCAGACCACAGGGCAGCTCCAGGTCATTCCCCAAGGTGTGACAGTCATACCAGGTCCTGGGCAGCAACTAATGCAGGCATCCCTGCCTAATGGACAAGTCCAGCGCTTTCTTTTTACACCCATGCCCCCACCTGCATCATCTGGAAGCACAGCAGTCACGGCGGTCACAGCTACTACAACAACGCCTTCCGTACCGGGTGAGGATCCTACCGAACACAGAAGGACAACAACTTCAGCACCAGTTTTTTAACATATTGATTTTTCATAGTCACATTTATGTAATTTGGAATGGGTAGAAGTACACTGTAAAATTAAACATTTTAATTTTTTCAATATTTGCCCTGCAATAAAGGCCAGGCCAATTTGCTGTACACAAGAGGTTGATCTAAATGAGTGCATCTTAAATTGACTTTTATAATAATGAATAAATTAAATTGATATTAAACACATAAGTGGTCAATCAATCACAATCATAAATGGAAAAATGGCTGATTCGCATATTTTGTGTTATTGTCATAAATCTTAATAGTGTATCTGACAGAAAAAGATTTAGTTAAATGCAATAAAAAAATTACTGTGTATAAATAATCAGTGCAGGCTCAGTGGGTTACTGTTTGCTTTTAAGCAATAATATTTTGAAATACTGTGTTGTGGGGGGAAAAGTTTTTTAATTTTATAAACTTTCTGACATTACATTTGATCAGATTTTTTTGTCACTTCTGAGCTTGAGAGCAAAGGTGACACCAGTATTGTTTTATTGTTATTTCCTTAGTGTGAAACATAAAGCGAATTGCTGTGATAAATGTAAAAAGTTATTACCCCGTCACAGTCAACAACTGGTTGTGCCACCTTCAACTGCATTACCAGCAGTTGTTTCCTTTAGCTCTTTACCAGTCTCTCCAATCACTTCAGAGGAGTTTTTGCTTTAGTGATGATGTTCTGGGTTTATTTTTGAGTTCAGTCATTTTATACCTTACTTGTGAAGAGATTTTGTTAGCATGGCCACTTTAAGATAGTTCCATTATCATTCCAAACTCTACTCGAGCAATATGGCTGTGACAGTGGTTTCAGAGGTGTTGGGAGATCCTTCCTCTGAGTGTGACACAATATATCTGAATGAATCTGAATTTTGCTGACTGTTCCTGGTAATTGTATAAATAGTTGAAAAGTGTATTTTACGGGACCTACCCAAACCAAGCTTTATTGTATTTGAACACCTGACCCTAATTATATTCTTTATTAGGTTCATTAAAGTAGGGAGCATTTATTTTTTTCCACACTAAAGAAATTATGCATAGTATTGGTGTCTCTCTTTATCGCTCAGATTGCACACATGTACTACTAAAAATGACTAGAAAGATCTGATCTCTGAAATTGAGTTTAAAAAATATTCCAAAACAGAAACGAGGACAGCACAGAAAAATGTGATTAGTTTCTTCTGGTAAAAATTTGGATTGTGTCAAACTTGGTCTAGCATGTTAATCATTTCCCCACTCTTCATTGTTACAGCAGGTCCTGTGGAACAGAGAGCCATGGTGGCCCAGTCCCCCACCCCATCCCAACCTCCTCTCATGCCCCAGCCAGTTCCCCAGGTCCAGTCCCATTCCCAGCCACAGGTCCAGATCCAGGCTCAAGCACCTAGCCAAGCCCAAGCCCCAGTACAGCCAGTCCAGCAGGCGATCACTCCAATTCAGGCCAGCACCCCAGCCCTTAGTGTACCTGCTGCCACTTCACAGGCTCTTCTCCCCCCGCAGATTCAGACCCCAGTGCCATCTCAGGCCCCACTGTCTGCCCAGCCCCCCACCCCGGTGCCTATGAACCCTCTCTCAGCAGCACCTGTCACTAATCAGACGTCCATGAAGCAAGTCGCAGCACAGGCTCGGCCTCAGATCCAGCTACACCAGCCTCAACTGATAGCTGTGCCTCAGCTAGGGCAGCAGGTGCTCTCCCAGATCCAAACTCAGGTTGCTGCTCAGATCCAAGCCCAGCAGGGCAGCGTCCCCCAGCAGATCAAGCTGCAGCTACCTATCCAAATCCAGCAAGGGGGCCAGGTGCAGGCTCACCAGATACAAAATGTGGTGACTATCCAAGCGGCTAGTGTGCAGGAACAGTTACAGAGGATCCAGCAGCTTCGTGAACAGCAACAGCAGAAGAAAAAGCTGCAGCAGGAGGCCAAGCGCGAACAGACACTGCAGGCTACCAACCAGAGCGACATCATACAGAAGCAGGTGGGTCCCCCCAGTTGTCGCCATGGTGAACTTCACATGCAAACACAATATTACGCAAGTGCCTCACCCCAATTGACAGTTGAGTTCTGCCAAAGTTTGTTGTTTTAGCTGCCGATTACAGAGCAGTCAGGACAAGACAGCTTAGTTTTTTCATGCAAATGCTTTTCTGGTGCACTAATTTAAGATGCATCGTGTACTGACAGGTGGTCATGAAACAAAACGCTGTGATTGAACACCTAAAGCAGAAGAAGACACTTTCTCCAGCCGAGCGAGAGGAGAACCAAAGGTACGTCCAGGTGCCTGGGTGTGCCAATGTCTCCTGTTGACCTTCTGTCTGGGTCTCCTATTTGTGTGCTCTGAAAGTGTCATTGTTTCCCTCATGGCCCTGAATCATTGCAGTTATATTTAGTCCAGCATCTTCATCTTCACTCAACTCTTGGAATGAGCTGCGCAACCCCAGAAGCTATTTGCATTTGGGCTGGACCTTTAGGGTCCTAAAGCCAGTAAACTGTCCCAACCCCCGATATATACACCAACTCATCTTTCCGGTGAAGTCGCAGGCATCTGTTGAGTCTGGGAACCAGTGTTGACCCTGACCTTCACAGCTGGTGACGCTATGCGTGGCTCTTCTCTCCCAGCCCGTTCCCACACACACACACACACACACACACACACACACACACACGAGTGCCCCATCACTTCACATCCTCCATAGCCTTACACCAGGATCCTCATTGTAAAAGGAATAGTAATAAATCCTTCTGAAGTAAAAGCTTCAGACATGGTGGGATTTTCGTTATCAAAATGTGTATCACATGAGTATAATGCCCTACTTTCCATTACAATAAAAAAGGTATAAAGTTTTGTCATTGATGCTTTCCCCTACACATTGCCTGTTTTCCCTGTCCTATCTGTGTGCTGTAGGATGATTGTTTGCAACCAAGTGATGAAGTTTATCCTGGACAAGATCGACAAGGATGAGCGGCAGGCAGCCAAGAAGCGGAAACGGGAAGAATCAGTGGAGCAGAAGCGCTGCAAGCAGAACGCAACTAAGCTGTCAGCGCTGCTTTTCAAGCACAAGGAGCAGCTAAAGGCTGAGATCCTCAAGAAGCGGGCCCTCCTGGATAAGGAGCTACAGCTGGAGGTTCAGGTCAGTGCAATGTCAAGGCCAAAATTACAGTGACATTGATGCATTTGTGGTGACCCTTATGTGATTTTGGCACCCAAGTGTGAAACCCATTTCGTAAGGCCATTGAGTCAAGCTGCACCACAGATGCGTTTGGTTCAGCTGTAAGCATGCGTGAATCCTTAATTTTTAAATGAAGTGGAAAGACACAAGGTCCTCTAATGGAAGATGGATTGATCTCAGTTCCTGGCTTCATACTATGAGGGTTTGGAGTGCTTCTGTGAGGTTGTAAGACATGGTTTCCTTAAGACAGGCGAGAGTGGTTTTCATGGCTCCTAAAAGCAACTTGAGCATCTAAGTATGGCTGTTCCTAACCTTCTTTGTTAATCTTCCTGTGGGGTGCATTTTGCAGGAGGAACTAAGGAGGGACCTCAGCAAGCTAAGGAGAGAGAAGGAGAGGGCACAGGTAGCTGCCTCCCAGGCTGCCGCGGCTGCAGCTGCTGCTGCTGCTGCAGCCACCACTCTCACATCAATTGTAACCTCTCCCTCAACTCAAAAGCGCAAGCGTGATGATGACAAGGATGCCATCTCCACTAAACCCAAGAAGAAAAAGATGATCTCAACTACCTCAAAGGATACCAAGAAGGACACCAAGCTCTACTGCATCTGCAAGACTCCCTATGATGAGTCAAAGTAAGTTGTTTTGCAGTCAGAGACAGGGTAGCTGCATATTGTTGGAATAGTGTAGAGGTTAACATGATGCATACTTACAAGTGTATCAGCTTGTAAGGCTGGGTGTTTTTTATTCTGTTAATTAACAAAATAAGCACCTGTTAATTCCAGTCACTAGTTTGAGGACTGAAGTGTCTCGTGTTAACAACCATACTGGGGCTTCCTGAAGTGAGACTGGACAACCCCGATATGTGTAAACTGACGGTACACAGTTGTTCTGCTGAAAGATGGTTCTTCATTAATGAAATTCTGTATGGTTGTCAGGTTCTACATCGGTTGTGATCTTTGCACCAACTGGTACCACGGTGAGTGTGTGGGCATTACAGAGAAGGAGGCCAAGAAGATGGACGACTACATCTGCAACGAGTGTAAGCGAGCACAGGAGGGCAACACAGAGGAGCTATATTGCATCTGCCGGACGCCGTACGACGAAGCACAGTAAGGATTTATCAAGGTCATGTGTGGCTTGTGATGGGCGTGACTGGGATGGCAGTAGCAACAGTAAAGATTTCACGAGTGTGTCCCCCTTTTTTTTTTGTAATAACATCTCAACTTGTAGAAATTATCATAAATAATCTTTCAGTGAGTGTGCTAATCATGGTGTAAATAAGGAAGTTCTTTCTTTTTAATATATAGGAAATTTTAAGTTTTAATGTAATAGGATGTTTCCGTTTCACTACTGATGTAGGGTTCGTAGTGTTTTTGAAACTGTCAGTTTGGTGATTGACAGACATGCCATAATCCACAGATAGCCGTCTTGTTATCATTGTAAATTGAATTTAAGAACAATCTTATTTAATGACGACAGCCAAAACAAATCCCAAAACCCCTGATGGCCTTGTTCTAAAATTGTACCACGCCATATGATGTGGAAGAGATCACTACAGTTTAGCATTTTAATTAATTCATAGTCCAGCTTAGTTATGAGAATTTTTTGTTTTTGATTTTTTTTTTTTTTCCCCTATGTTTACTTTTTAAATCCAGTAAATTGTCCTGAGAGGTTCGATGCCCTCCACTGATGTTGCGTTGTTACATTATGCCGTGCCACCATCTCACAGGTTCTATATCGGCTGTGACCGGTGTCAGAACTGGTACCATGGGCGCTGCGTGGGCATACTGCAGAGTGAGGCAAACCACATCGACGAGTATGTGTGCCCACAGTGCCAGTCCACGGAGGATGCTATGACCGTGCTCACACCGCTCACAGACAAGGACTATGAAGGGTTAAGACGAATACTTCGTTCCTTGCAGGTACTCTTGTGCCCCTTCCCCCATCTCTCACCACTCTGCAGCAACGAGGGACACAAAGACGGCCTTCTTCCTCATATGTCCTTTATCTGATCTTCTCCTGCCTGTGTCCCTGGGGATTACAGTTGGACCTCTGCCTAGGAGCGGTCCCCCCCTTTCTTTTGTGTTTTCATCTTCTCCTCATTTACGGCATGGCAGAAACAGAGCAAGAGGACATCTGTGTTTAACCAGCTGCTTCCAATAGTGGTTTTGTGTATTTTTTTCTTTTCATTTTGGAGGAGTGGGTTGATTCCAATGTATTATTATTTTATATATATTTTTTAATCCTTTTTAGGCACACAAAATGGCCTGGCCATTCCTAGAGCCAGTGGATCCCAATGATGCACCAGATTACTATGGTGTTATTAAGGAACCAATGGGTAAGTGAGCAAATCTCCATGTTGCCGGCTCTCTGTGTTTTCATCCTGGGGCTTTCTTCATGGACTAATTTGTTATTTGAACATGATACTAACAAAGCACTGACTGCTAGAAACAGGGTAGTGTTGACCTCCATCACCCCATCAGTTGCTGTTATAGGAGGGCCTCCAACTCAGATCAAACTGCCCACCGAAATGGAAACTTACGTCAGCCACCTCTTAGAAGTGCCAAACAAACAAACAAACCGTTAATGAGATGTGGAAACCTGGAGACTGCCCCTCCGTTGAAAATATCAGGCAACCCCAAGGCGTCCATTTATATCACTCATTGAGAGACCTGCATTTATATATTGATATCTTATAAATTTAAAATGGCATTTTATAAATGACGGGAAGCTATAGTAATCCCTTGATATCCAAATCTAAATTATCCCTGAAAACATGTTGGATACCAAATTATTCAGATACCGAGTGCCCATTTCCCATTTTTATAAATAGAAAAAAATTATGTGCTTCCAGCCTATTGGAAAACACCTAACTATTAAGCCATGATTTCAACACTCTAAACATCAGTTACCTTATCAGAAAACTATGTTGTCCAAGGTTATAAAGCATGCTACACTATGTACTGTACAGGACATTTTGCATATTAGTGTTACCACTGGAATTTACATGAAATTTATATGAAAATATTGCAGATAACCATTTAGAAACAAGGCTAACAACTTTATAACTCACAACAGCATCTTCAGTTGTGGTGTTGAAAACAAGGCTTCTGCTCACGTTACTATCCTATTCCAAAAACTCTTGAGTACAGATACTGAGGGTTTGCTGAATGTGTTTCACTTTATCTTAACTGTGATAACTTTAAAACACAAACTGTGACCAGCTCTCCACAAGGGCCCTTTTCAGGTAGCTGTTATAACAGCTAAGATTTATCTCAAACCCCAGTATTTTTGTTCTAGTAGCCCGATAAAAATGTAAAATAATGTGACAGGGCAGCAGAGCTATTGCAGCAAAGTTTCTTTTATTTTATTGTGTACCAAGTGTATACTAAAAAAAGTTTCCTTTATTTTAAAAGTAGAGTTGAAACACCTTCACATATGATTAAAATTCTTTTTTTTACATGTATTAGCTAATGCTTTACCCCAAATTTACTCAATTCTAGCGGTTTAGGATCATTTGCCCATTTTATACAGCATAGTAATTTTTTTCTTCGGCAATTCTGGGAGTAATTAGGATACTACAGTAGGAGTTGGGATTCAAAACTTCTGTCCTTTGAGTGCACAGTGGCAGTTCTAACCACTGTACCCCCTGGCTGCTTAATTCTTACTGTATCATTTGAGCAAATTTTGTGAATGAAATTATCTTATTTGTTAAATTAACTGATCAAACTATAGTAAGATCTTTGGTTCAGAACTATTTTTGTGACGCATTGTTTTCTAATATGTTCGCTCCCCTTCCTATTTAAGACCTATCCACGATGGAGAACAGAGTGCAGAAACGGTATTACATCAAGCTAACAGAGTTTGTGGCAGACATGACCAAAATATTTGACAACTGCCGCTACTACAATCCCAGTGATTCACCGTTCTACCAGTGTGCAGAAGTCCTCGAGTCCTTTTTTGTACAGAAGCTCAAAGCTTTCAAAGCAAGCAGGTAAGACATGGAATCCACTCCCTCCGAGTTGCTCATGCCCCTCCATTCTGCCCTGAGGCCTGTTTTTGGACATTTGCCACACTTCCGTTTTTATCCTCCTCTGCTTGGCCACAGCCACGGTCCCGTCCCGTCCCCCCCAAGGAAAATGCTGAAGAAAACGGATTATTTGGAATGGAGGGTCCATCAGATGTCTGTTGCGTAGAAGTCAAATGTTTAAATTTGATTAGGACATTAATGATAGAGATTTTTGTCATCTCCAACTCCCACTTTTAGTCTCTGTGATTTAAGGCACGCTCTTGGGGGTTACACCCATCTGCAGCCCCTCAAGCCAAACGCCATGTAGGGTCAGTAAGCTCCGTGGCTGTTGCAGTCGGCTCACTGTTGCTTAGTTTGGCCTCTGTGTGCCCTTCTCATTACCCTGCATTGCATTGCTTTGTGTTTTGTTAATTTGCTTTGCATGCATTTATTTATCCCATCCATTCTCTCTCTTTCTTGCAGATTGTGATGTCATAAGTCTGACGTAGTAGCCGGATTCTGAACTGGATGCTGGGGTCACTCATTTAATTTTAAATCACAGAAACGTGCTGTGACAAACAGCATTCTGTTATGCATAACTGCATAAACATCAAAACCTTATCAGTTGTTGCGTTTTTAAAAACCAAACTGGGAAAAGTCCAGTGACAATCACAGTGTGGCAGCCATGTTGACAGCAGACTGACATGGAATAATCAAGAGATCTGATGTGTAGGGTTTTTATGTTTTATTTTTGTGATACTTTTACATTGCTCTTTTAAAACAAGCTGATGTAATAGGGAAAATGTTTACTTTTTAGTTATTCGTAACATGTTTTATTGACTGACATGTTAGACTAGCTAATATATGGACATTAGAAAATAAAATATTTTTGTATAAAATGGATGAGTTTCTTTTTTTGAATTTCTTATCAGTTTATGAGCAGCAAAGAGTGTAAATGATCAGCCTTCCAGGTAGTTAACTGAGGGGTTAACTATGGTAGTTTGCCTCTGTTTAAATCAAAATTTCTTCCTCTCAGAACATTTTAAATTGTTACGTGAAACTGTTACGAGTCGAATGCTTTTAAATCCTTTTGTGAAGGATTGTTTTTGTAGTTAAAATAGTTCTTCCATTGCAGGTACTGTATGTAAGCCTTTGGATGCCTTTTAGTCCAGTTCATAGTGGGACTTATAAATGACCATAGTGTTGCACCAACATGGCTGCTGTTCTTTTCGTGCCTCAGACCCCCTGGCATCCTGTGTTTATATTTCGTATGGTTCTCACTTGTCTACTTGGAAGATTTAATAAAAAAGAAACACATTTCAAGGGTTCTCAACTCTTCCTCTTTCCCATATTCTGTAGGTCTCATAACAACAAACTACAGTCTACAGCTTCTTAAAACTGACTTCTCTTTGGTCTAAAGCTTAAAAAAAAAAGGAAAAAAAAAAAAAAAAGGCGGCAAGAATCCGGTTTTCTCTGAGCACGGTGGATCCAGGCTACACCTACAGCTTGGGTGCTCTTCACTTCCCCATTCCTGCCGTGCCCCCAGCAAAAGGTGGCTTCCCCTGTAAAACCAGCATACCCTCTCCGAAGTGCCCACCCACGGCCCTGGAGGGCGCATCTCACTGAGCGGTTTCTCTTCAACGGGGCTGTGAAGATGGGAATGACTGGAGAGGGAGAATGAGACCAAAAGGCTTAGCTGTGGATGCTCGCAAACAAAGTGGACTAAGACAGACCTTATCTGTGCAGATTTTCAAGCAGTCATTTTCAGGAGGGAAATATAGCTCATTTTTCTTTATTTTTTTCTCCTCCCCTTCTTTTCTCCTCCTTGAAATCGGCAGCGAAACTGAGGGAATGAAAAAATGCTCCGGAATCAGGACGGGCCAGTATTCGTGCCTGAAGGCAAGATGGTCTGAGAACTTTGTTCTTCTCTGCAGCTGATTTCGGTACACGCGTGTCGACCCATTTGTCACAGCACATTTTGGTTCGTGTTAAGTCAGGCTTCGCCCCAGGGGACTTCATCTTTTTCGTCTCATAACTCCTGTAGTTTGACATGGTTCGAGTAACTTCCACACCTTTTGAAATTTTTGAATTCACCCAGTTCTTCAAGTAGCATCTTGGACCTGAATGTTTTGTAACACAGACAGCAGCACTAAAGAGAAAGATTATACATTTCTATAAAACAAATGACGGACTTAAAAGGGCAGAAGAACGATGTGTATTTGAAGCTATCCTGTTTGTAAAACTTTTGTCAGATTTTTTTTGTATTCCAACTCACGAAACATTGATGTATATGAAACCATAATAAATAGACAAGACCACGGTGTCTCCACATGTTCTTAATTGAAGGCTTTCATCCAAGAAAACGGTCAACACTTTTCCTGGTCTTTCCCAAAGAAACAAGACTAACAGGAGAGGATTTTAACCTGTAAAGGGCATTCTCTACCTAAATGTAACTTCATTTCAGAGACGAAGCATGGTGCAAAACAGGTTAGAAGTTTTATTTGCTTTTGAAATGTTTTTAAAATGACCTAGACTTGAATAGGTTTGTTCAGCCATAACTGGAGGCTGGAGGCATATATAGGGATTTATTTTCTCTTAAAGAAAATTTCAAGTGATAAAGGCTGTATTTATGGTGACCTTTGGTTGTAAAAGGTTGAGCAGGGCTGTGAGATTCTGCCCCCGTGGTCATCGCAGAAGTAACAGAGCAGTGTGATGGTGCACGAGAGGGCCTCCACATTCACTTGGTTCACTTGGAATTTCGCCCTGCAGGTAAATGCCGAAAGTGAAAATTGTTCATTTTAATTCTGTTCTCGACTGCCCCATTTTGGCGCAGGTTTCCAAAGTCATCGGAGATGTTTACATTTAGGTGACATTGCCCTTTATGTTAACAATGCTGCATATTGTATGCATAATGATTGTGGGGGGGGTGTGGTGTACAGATTCTTTAATGAGTTATGTAAAGGAAAACAACTGCACATCTCATTACGTCACAGTACCTGTATTATTTATTCATATCTATGGAATTTAATTCATTTTGACAAATGTTTAGATAATAATCGGAGGAAAAACACTTTCCTACCAGTATGGAATAGATGCTTTCTATGTTTTTAACAGATTGTGGCAATTCTAAAGAGATTCTTTTTTGTACCTGATAGGACATTTCATCCTAGATAATAAAGTAATGTTTTTGACATCATCTTTGCAAATTAGTCTTTAGTACCCATTTTCCCCGATTCACGCATGTGCCTCGGTGCTTTTTGATTTTTCTGTTCACTTTCATTGTTGTAACTTTACTGTCCATTACACATTGCTGTTGCCAGGTTCTATTGCAGGTTACACAGTAACGAAAGCGATACAAAAACTCATTTGAACTTTACAATGTTTACTTTTTATTCCTTTATTTCACTGCACCAGTCAGCGTCTTTCTTGAGTCATGCAAGTTTTTCCACTGTATGAAAACTGTTGTCATGATATATTAAGATGACCCAAACTGACACCTCATTTTAGTATTATGGCTTTATAAATTTTGTGACATTTGTCTGCAGTTATTTGACCCAAGGAAGATTAGGTTGACTCCAGTAACCTGAGCAAAAATAGATGATTTGAACCATGTCTTTCGCTGACATCTACTTATGTTGACTCAGAGCAGGAGTGACAGTGATGCAAATAACACTGTAATGTAGCCAAAGGAAGAAACCTGTTGTGATGGAAGGGGATGTTATTGCTCTCAAATTTCAGAACATACTCTTTCTTTCTTTCTTTCTTTCTTTTTTAACTGGAGCACCACCCATATTTAACTGACCTTAATTCAGGGCTACATTCAGACACCTAGTGGTGGTATTGACCTCTGACCTCTATGGGGTAGATAGAAAAGGGCAAAAACAGAGGCTGGAGCTGCTCGCCAAAGAAGCATCACCTCACATTCTTCCACTGTGTTGTGCAAAGTAAAACTGCAATGAATTCAGAATTAAGCATATGAGCCAAACTTGCTGCAGATGACTTTCCGTTGTCCTGTCCCATCTAGCGACAGCAGATCTTTTTTTCCTGACATTGCAGGAAGGTCCTTCCCCAGTTTCCTCCCACCCCACCAAAAAGAATGCTGTTCCCACTCTGATGGAAACCAAGATGTAGAGACCCCTTGTTTCCTGTCGACTTTGGTTGCCTCCAGCTCTGATCTCAGATGCGCTCAAAGCCTAGGACGTTGTCGGTGTGCTGGGTGAGTAAATGGCTGCTCCTGCTGCTGACATCTTTACTGTCTGTCTTTATCAAAGTTCAAAAGAGCCCTGGCATCTCGACCACCAAACACCTTTCGAGTGCACAACTCCGTGAGCTTTCCCAGCGTGTGCATTTGCACGGCTCACTGTTGTGATTGTTTATAATTTTTCCCCCCCCCCAATACTTCCCTAAGAAAATAACATTCAGTGACTGCACACAGACATTTAGTTTAGAAGAAGGAAATATACCCTTAAATACATCATTCTGCAGTGGAAAAGGTCTGTGTGTGCACTATGGAACTTCTTGCTAAATCCTCACCTCTGCCACCAAGGTATGGGACAGTCCTGACCTGCCCCTTCATCTGTGTTTAAAGACTTTCCCCTGGAGGAAGTAAAACACAGGCCTTCTCACTTGTTGCTGCTGCTTACATAACCTATTAACCTCTACCCCCCTTTCCCTCCATTCCTCCTGCCTCTGTCGGCTGTAACCACACTGCCATTGGGAGTCTGCCTATGCATTAGCAGAAACGGTGGCCATCTCCATGTGCCCAACTGCCCACTCCCAAGCTAGGTGGCCAGGTGTGCCCAGGAATCATATTCTCCCCTATTAGCTTCCAGTACACACACCCCCTTAATGCAACAGAGGCAGTTTGAACTGAACTTCAATGACCGACATTTCATCACACACGGGTAATTAAAGTTAAGAAAATAACCGTGTGTAAGTGTAACCTTTTGGTTGCTACGCCTTTTTTTAAAAAATTTATTTTTTTTTTTTTTTTTTAACTTTTCTGAGGTTGTTTTGTTTTTCCAGGCCTTCCACCTTCCTCAAAACGCACACACACAACTTTCTTTTAGCGTAACAGTGCATTTCCTGAATCCCGATAAGAAGCAAGAAAAGTGGGAGAGAGCTGAAGCCGCAGTGTGTACACTGGGGCATAAAAGCACTTTCTGTTCGGACAGCCAATCAATGACTCAGAGACTCCCTGGGTTCGCTACGAGTTTCCATCCACACAGACACTCTCTTGTGCCGCGGTTCCCTCGTGCAGGTCTGCAGGAAGCCACGCAATTGGACAAGCGCACATTTGCAGCCAGGAACGCTGCGATAACGCCGCCGCCCGCTTGCCACAGACAGCGCAACACGGTTCCCTGTAAGGCCGTTTTGCAAGTTTGGATTTATGGCTTCCAGCATCCATCTTGGATCAATTAAATGCATTTATACACTGTGGATTTCCTTCAACCTCTGTCTTGTCTTTTAAATCAAAAGACCCTATAAAATGGCCATTTTTCTGCACAGCTCAAGGTCTGTCCAGAAAAGTGTCCCAACTGGGATGAACATCTGCACTTTTAAATGTTCTGTCCAGAAATTGGATCGAGAAGAGCAAAGTGGGCTGAAATGCTGCAAAAAGTCACACGGCACTGTTATTTGTGACAAACGTTATAACATAAGCCACTTGCAATGTATTATCTTGAAATTCCTGAATCGATGCAGCCATCTATATGGCGCAAACTGACAATGTCAACCCAGGGGTAACCAGATAGAGAATTTTTTTTGACTAAAATGTAAACCCACGTCAGAAAATAAAGACACAAAGAAACAAAATCAAGGATAGTATGAAACATAAAAAAACAACTCATGTTAATAGTATGCAAAGGGGTCAGGACAAAGTAGCCATTGTCTTCTGAGTCGGCGGTGGGATTATACAGCAGTTCTGGCAGCAGCTGCAGTGTCTCTACCTGCGCAGCAGGGGGCAGGAGGGGTCAGTGGCTCACCGACACCTTGAGCGTGAAGCCTCCTGAACTTTCTGATGCCTCCTCTTATTGAACCTCTTGACGTAGTTGTTGCTCCGTAGAAGGCCATCCCCAGGCTTCAGCCTCCCTCCAAGCAGACCCAGCAGGTCGTTGGGCAGGTGACGCCTCCGGTGGTAGATCTGGCCCATTACAATGTATCTGCTGCCTGTGGATGAGAGCATCACAGGGCTGTCAAATCAGGCTCCTTTTCATCATACAGAAGAATTGGCCTGCACTTCTACTATGGAAGACAACCTATTACAGAGTATTATCTACCTCTCACCCACTATACATGAGCTTTGGACATCTTTTTAATCTTTCACAGCTGTCTTGCAAGTGGCAACAAGCTGATCTGCTTTTTTCCTACATTGAGGTTTGTGTGTGTGTGTGTGTGTGTGTGTGTGTGTGTGTGTGTGTTTAGATTGGGATGATACTTGCTGGACTAGAACAAGTTGGCAGGAGGAGCTTGCTATGGTTACAAAGTTTTTGCAGCTATCATAATAAAACACCTGCTTGGCACAAACCTGCAGCAGATCCCCCTCACTCATCTGAATTATTCAAAATATGTCCATCACTGCATTCAGAATGTAAATTGTATTTTTTTGCACTATTAAGGTAAAAAACATACAGGCAGCTGAATATTTCTTGTTTGATTTATGTTGAGTGAATGTAAATAGCAAAGATGTATACTGGAGGACAGGTGTATTTTAATGTTAAAAAATTTCTGGAAATTTATAGTCTTCAATAACAATAAGTCAATAGTTAGAAGTCCATAATACTGCAGCTTCTAAGTCTTGACTAGTAAGCTTGGTGTTTATTTAGCAAAGGATGTTGGGATTCTGTTTACAATAAACAGTCTTTATCGCTTCACATAACTTCAGAATTCAGGCTTTGTAAAATATATGTAAACTCCTGCATAAATCACTCTCAGAATGTGGACAGCACCTGGGCTGCTCAGGCATGGGTTCGAATCTGAGTGGCGTTTGCATTTTCTCCCCACGTTGCCACCCTGCGATTAACTGGCATCCCATCTAAGGTGTGGTTTCCTAGTGCAACAGCCAGTGTTTCCAAGGGAGTCTCCTGATCAGAATGAGCAATTGAGGACAATTATGTTGTGAAGATGCTTCTGCCATGTTGTCAGACCCGCAAACAGACAAGTCAGGATGTCAGGTGTGATGATCCTTACCGAGATTCAGGTCTGGGCAGGGCTTTGCACACTTGTATGTGTCCAGCACCAAGATGCGCACTTTGAAGAAATAGCTGTCAGGAGTGACGTACAGCCGGCTCATTTTGTAGAATCCATCGCTGTTGACCAGCAGCACGATGAGCCGGACTCCTCTGCGGATCACCTCGATGTCGTGCACTATGCCGTTGATGGCTATGGCAAGGAAACACAATCGCGGTCATTGTGGTCGGACAGCTTCGCCACAGAAGCCGCTGGCCTGAGCGTCACCCGAGTCCTATAGGAGCCTACAAGGAGAAGCTTAAGCAAGACTTTCATGCAGGCTGCTGCTTGATGCCTTTGCCGTATCAGAAGACAAAAAAAGCCCTCTAAATCGCTAACTAGGTGTAACTTTAGTCTGCCACTGGCGTGAAACCTGCTTTGAGCATCTCTGTGTGATGGCCGCAGAGCATCAGCGATTCACCACAATGAGTAACTGCGCTGTGTTCTTTGCGCATTGTGTGTGGGCTAACCGCTGAGTCGACAGACACAAAGCATCGTGGACTGGAAGGCCGCTCTGCTAAATGATGCTGACAGGCCAGCGGGCTCAGAGATTTGGCTCGGCATGACGGGGATGACTTCCTGCCAGAGGGGCTTGCCCAGGGCTGCCCTTTTCCCACACCTTTTCCTCTGTTCCCATACCGTTCAGTGCAGGAAAAAACAGAGCAGGGACGGCTCCCTGCTGCAGCGACCACCCTCACACTCCATCCAGCGACCACTAGGCCTCTCTTGACCCCCAGTAATAGCCAGCTGTGACCCAGAGGTTGCGCAGCCTCTCACCAAACTCGCTGTAGCAGTAGTGCTCACTCTCTTCTCTCTCCTTCCGGCACTCGCTCAGACACACGGCTTCCTGGGTGAAGTCGGACTCTAAAATAAGAAAAAAGAAAATAAGGTGGGTGGGGGAGGGTGAGAAAAAAACAAACGTGCCATCAGGAAACCAGAGCAGCTGCTGCAGTGTCATTACGAAACCAGGATGGTCACTGCGGCATAGTTATAAAACCGTGGCGTCGCATTCCAGTCTTGGTGGTCTGCACAGGGGGCTTTCTGATATCCGTTCCAACCTCCAATTCATCACAGCATCATAACTGATCTCACTTATGCATATGTAAGATTACTCAGTCCAGATCTTATGAAGGTTTGGACAATAGGTTCATTCTTGAAATCGTGGCTGTGCAGTAAATCATGGTTTGAAGAGCGGTTTGAGTAACTGGGCCGTTGCGGCCGCTCGCTGTGAACCCTCACTGCTGCAATGAATCTCAGAGCGTGCAATGAAGAACTTCTTCTTTACCTTTCTTGAACACATCGAACTGGTACAGTAGGCTGGAAGACCTGCGGTTGAACAGCACCGATGGCCGGCTGCTGTTCCTCCCACCTGACTGGTACAGACTGGACTTTCCAGGGCGATTCTCTTCAGGGTCCATCCTCCTGTTTGGCGGGTCTCTGCGGGGGGGCATGGGTTGCGGAGGAGTCCGAGATCGGGAGTTAAAGTGAGTGTCCGCATCACCGGCGCCAGGACTGCTGGGCAGCGGGTCAGGGGAGAGCTTGTGCGTGCGATTGGCCGCAGTACCAAGCGGCATTTTGGGAAGCGGCTCAGCAGCTTGGCCGCGCCCCTCTCCTCGGTTCTTCTCGCTGTTGTGCTCGACGGGCAGCCTGTCGCTCTTGGCTGCTTTTTTGCTCTTGTTGTGGTGGCCCAGCCGTGGCAGAGGAGCCAGATCACTGTGCTTGGGCCACACCCCAGACGGCAGGACCTGAACGCCGTACTTTGACTCCCCAGTTTTGGCGCTCTGCTCCAGCAGCTCAGTGATGGGCAAAGAGGAGTCTTTCCCCCCGATCCTGCTCTGGTTATGGGACACTTCGGACAACTCAGTCGTACCTCCTGCATTTGCTTTCTGCGTCGGGGTCCCAATCAGAGAAAAGAGTTCTGAAAAACACCAAAGATAGACGGTCAGCTTGTACGCACTTCTCTCTGTTTGTGAAGACACCGTGAAAGAGCAGATACTTCAACTTCGAGCAGAATAGTGGCGTATAGTACATCAAAGCCACAGTGCCTTTTCGCGGCGTTTTGAGTTATGTACACTTGTTCTCGCTCAACCCCTGGGCAGGCTAGTGGCCACCCCAGGATTACCATGTGCTACCTGGGCAGGACGAAGGCACACACTATGGGCAACTTAGTGATGAGTTAAGGCTAGGGTTATAACTTGAAACACATGTCTTTGGACTGTGGGAGGAAACCAGAGCACCCAGAGGAAACTAAAACAGACACAAGGGAAGATGAGCAAACTCCACTCTGGCTGAGCCAAACCAAAACTGCACCCAAAGAGTCCAGGTGCTGTGAGTTGACATCTTTACACACTACGCCACCATGTTGCTCGGTATTGTCTGCATTTTCATGTAATTTATTATGTCTTTTGCATTTTTCACCAATAACCATTTATCCAGTGTGGGTTCGCATAGTCCAGAGTCTATCCCAGAAGCAAACACACACGCTCACACAGGAGCAGTTATATAGCAAAGGAAATTTCTCCAAAGTGGTCTGGTCCCCAATTGTTTGATTGTTAATGAAAAACACTTGAGTGTTTGCATCCTGTCGGAAATATTACACGGGTTTGATCGCAGAACCGTCTGGTTTGCCAAATTGCTGATCTCTGAACTTTTGGAAACCGAAGCCGGCGTGTGAGATTACAGCCCTGTAATGAGAAACACCAGTCTGGGCTCATCTGCAGCCTCCCATGGGCTGTAATGGTTTCATTCCAGTTACCCCTGGCAGACACACAGCCCAAACACTGGAACCGCTGTACAGTCCCTTGTCATTTTTCCAATTCCTTTTCATTTTCAAGTTGGTAAGGCGTACAATGTCGAAATGCAAATGCAAAGTCCCAATAAATCCCGACAAAATAAACTGTTGTTCAGTGACAGTTGAAATGACTCAGCTGGCAGAATACCATCGTACACAACAAAATGTCTGTTTTACACCCGGCTAGATTAAAAATCAACCAAAAGCGCACACAATAATAAAATAAACAGCATGTGAATAAGCCAGTGAGTTAGATGCTGTTTCTTCAATTATGTTTTGTTTTTTTTTTTCTCCATTGATTTGCAACATCCTCTGGACTCAGTTGATATGAATTAAATAATTTGTGTTGGGTTTACCATTGACAGTGTGTTCCTCTGCCTCGGAGAAGGAGAGCGCCACCGAGAGGAGGAGCAGGAACGCGGTCATTGCGGCGCTGCGTCTCTCTGCTGTTCCACTTGGTCTTGCCGGTGTCACTGTTGTCTTTCTGCTGTCTCACTGCGGCCGCTTTCTCTCTGTGCCTCTAGGCAGCCTTTATACCCCCCTGCATGGTCCTGGTCGCTGGAGGCGTGTCACTCACACTCAGCGCCGCTCCCTTCTGTGGTAAACAGGAGGAGGTCAAAGACAGCCCTTATGAATGAACCACACACACGAGCAGCTCCATGACGCCTTTGCGCTCAGCGACGTAACGTAAGGATGCCGGACCACTGCACTTGGACTGGAACATGGCCACTGATGTTAACCTGTTCTGGTGGTGATGGGGCAAATACAGAAAAGTGTTTTTATTATGTTACACACTGTCTATGCTGTATTAACATTTTCTCATTTGGCTGATGCTCTTCCATCTGGCAGTGTTGCATTTGGAGATTAATTCACCAACACAAATAATAATGATTTGTTTCTTATGTAGTTAACTGTCCCAGGTAAGCAATGCAGGTGCTTTAAATATATTTCATGTGGAATATAGACCAAATCATTTTGGTTTACTGCAAAAATTATTGCAAGTGGCCAAAAAAGTGTTTTCTCATTACTGCCCCCCTCTGGACATGAGGAGAAGTCGTAGAAAATGGAAACGTCCGCTGCGGTGAACCTCGGGCCATCAGGCACATTTCGGCTGATGGACTTGTGTCTTTTTCCCTGCTTTCGCAGGGAAAATATGGAATGTGTTTTTGTAAATATATGGTTTAACGGTAATGGAAGATTTAGTTCTGAGGTCCAAAATAGCATAACGGTTACTTTGGAGTTTTAAAAGTGACCTTCACTCCGGTCACAATGGAACAGCAGCTTTAAGAGACCAAAAGTGATGTGAAGAGGCACCGCTGAGAAAGTATGAGAAACCAAGAGCTTCTCGCCACTATAATCGTATTTAATGCCCAGTTGGAGATGCTTTCGAAACTTGTGTGTTGCGGGGTTAATGTGTCACAGGCTTGCATCTCAGACCCACTAGATTGTGGACCTCAGCCACAAGCATGGATTGTTTTCTGTATGGATTCGTCACCGACATCTCTTCAATCCCTTGCTGCGGAAAACACTCTTGGACAGAGACGGAGGAAAGCATTTCAGAGCTTGCCGCTTGCTCAGTGATGATGAGTAGTTTAGAGTCCCCAGTTCACTTGGGAAGAAACCCACACCTAAACAGCCTGGGCGCTGAGGTGGCGGCGCCACCCAACTCTGATCTTCTTCCAGTATGAAGCAGAGGATAGTAAGTTGTGATCCCGGTAAAGCCAAGTGTTTGAAAACTTATTTCTGGTCTCCTCCTTTGTTCTCCTTAAGCGTAACACCAAACCCTTCCTGCCTCATCAGATTTTTTAGATTTTACAGGGAGATCACCGTAGACCCCCAAAACAATACTTTTTTATGTTAAAATGATCGTGTTCAGAACAAAAATATATTCTAAAATGCAAAATCTAAATGTAGCCCTAAAACATTTCTTCACAAATTAATTGTTCCACATTTCCTCAGTACAACAGCCCTATATAACCAACAGAAGTGGTTAACATGAATTTTCCCCTGACTGGTGTGTTTTTTCCCTGTACTAATATAATTTAATTTATTTTATTTATTGACTATCTCTTTCTTTTTGTATTGTGGCACTCAGCCTGTTGTTGGTATAAGAATTTTCCTAGGGATCAATACAATTTAAATCTTAATTTTCCAAGACCGTGTCTAGCATCCCTATAAACGTTTGCATGCGTCGATATTTTTGACCTCCTAAATAGCTTGAGCCCCACTGTATTCGGTGCTCTGATTTGTAAGATGGAAGAGCCTGTAAAGGAAATGCATAAAAGTTCTGGTGTTTATGTGTTTAACACTCGTTTTAAGTCAGACATCATAGCATTTCAATGCTGTTTTATGTGCACTCACGTAACGTGGCATTTTTTTATTGGGGAGGGGAAGAAAAAAAAAAGCATGACATTGGAAATAAGGATATCCAACTTGCAATAAATCTGCGACCCAGATGGGACTCGAACCCACAATCCCCAGCTCCGGAGGCTGATGCCTTATCCATTAGGCCACTGGGTCATCACGCTCTCATCGTTCACGCTCTGAACTTTTCTTGGTCATGTAACCCAGGGAGTTTATGACGCCGGAAGTATATAGGATTTAAATATTACGAAATAAATAAAAGAATTAAATAGTACGAGTGTAGAGTGTTGCGAAAGAACGTTAAGAATGTCTTCTCTTTATTACAGCCTTGCATCTGGCTTCTGCGGCCCGAAACACTGAAAACAGTAACATCGCTGATGAGCTCATCTCGCGAGAACAAAAGCGCTTCCTCTAGGCGACCATAGAGAGGGCGATGTGATTTTTCAAAACCAGCCAATGAGAACAGGTTGTTTTTCTCGAACAGCCCAATCACGGCCCTCCTGTGAGCGGAATTTAAAGAGCGGCACCCAGTTTCCTTGTGTCTTTGCTTTACGCTCTGTGGAGACGGTGAGTGCGTCCTGTTCACTTAACAAATTGTTCGCATGCAACTTATTAACGTGCATCTTCTCTAAAATGTTCAGTGTCTGTGTGCACTAGCAGCGTTTTTTGCAGCATTTTACACAGTTGTATATACTGTTAGGAGTGAGCAATGGGGTTATTCCTCGACGTGGCCGTCTTTAGCTGGGATGCTAACCGGCTAGCTGTGTTCGAACGTGCCCGATTTTTTTTTGTGTCTCTTTGACCCGCATGGAGCGGCTGTGTAGATCGCCTGTTTAGGGAGTCTACGAATTTGTCCTTATTTATTTTGTTTTCTCCCCCTGCAGTTAAGAGTTCGGTGAATTGTCCAGCCCTAGCTGAAAACATGTCTGCTTCTGCGAATGAGAACGCCGTCCGTCTGAGCAAGTTTAAGAACAAGGGGAAGGATGCGACGGTGAGTGCAACGATGTGATGAGCGCAGCCTGAAGGATGAGTGGATGCTGGGCGGGTGTCCGATGTAGCTGATGTTGCCTGATCCATACACAGGAGCTGCGGCGCAGGCGGATCGAGGTGAACGTGGAGCTTCGGAAGGCGAAGAAGGATGAGCAGATCCTCAAGAGGAGGAATGTGAGCAGCTTTCCGGACGAAGTTACCTCTCCGCTCCAAGAGAAGAACCAGAACGCCCAGGTGAGGAGTCAATCCTGCACGTTTAAACGGTCGACCGGGCGGATCGTTCATTGCTGGCGTGTGTGTTTGCGCCTGGTTGAAGCGACTCCGGTCAAAGTTCTGTAAACCTGCTTTGTGGTCTAAGCTTTTCTCTGTTCCGTGTATGGTAGCCTGCTCAGCACTGGACAGTGGAGGAGATAGTCAGTGGCGTGAACAGCAACAACCCTGATGTCCAGCTGCAAGCCACACAGGCTGCCAGGTAATGCTGAGATTTCATGCAAGATCTCCAGTGGAATTTAACTGCTAGCTTTGTGTCGGTGTGAAGTTGAAAGCTGACATTCTTGATCTTTTAACTTTCTTTCTGTAGAAAGCTGCTTTCCCGAGAAAGGCATCCTCCCATTGACCGCATTATCAGCGCGGGGTTGATCAGCAAGTTTGTTGCCTTTCTGGGTGTGGCTGAGTGTCCTCCCATTCAGTTTGAGTCTGCGTGGGCTTTAACCAACATTGCTTCCGGCACCTCAGACCAAACTAGAGCTGTGGTCGAGGGGGGTGCCATTCCAGCCTTCATCAAACTTATCACATCCACACACCCTCACGTGAGCGAGCAGGCTGTCTGGGCTCTGGGAAATATTGCAGGTGAGCGTTTGCTTCTGTCAACATCTTGTACCACTTTTTATTTGCATCAAGAACTTAGTTTTTAAATTTCTCTTTCCATATCAGGTGATGGGCCTTCCTACAGAGACAAAGTTATCAAACATGGTGCAATCGAGCCCCTCCTCACACTGCTGGCAGCCCCAGATCTTTCTGTGTTCCCTGTGAGTACTGTATTTCACATTCAGATATTTAAAGCCCATCTAATGTCTGAATTGCCTTTGCAAACTGTACAGTCTTTCTCACTTGATCCTAACTTTTGTGAAATCACTCCCATATGTTGACTAGTATAACTTTTTTAACAATAGTTTACGGGAGAGGTTGAATTAAACACTAAAATGCCAAGGTAAATGTTACAATTACCATGGCATGTTGCCACTTCATATGGGTTGTGTTTCAAAAACATTGTATGTTAAGTTGCAGTGTCCTAAAAAAAAAAAGAACCCATTCAGATGGGGTGTTCAGTTGGATCAATGGAAAAATCATGTTGGTGTATGCAAAAATTGAGTACTTAAGATCATGAAGTGTTTTCATTGCTCTTTGTATAGTTATCACTTGACAGTTTGTGCTTGAAGCCCAGTTACATTTCCAAGAATTGGTGTTGGTGAAGCTCATGTGGTTTCTGCACTGGTGTTTGACTATTTTACTGAATTCTGCCCAGTAGGTGGCGCTGTTTGACAAACGTGGCGTTTCTAAACCACCGTGCACCTTTGATCAATTATTATTTCTTTGGCCTCCATTCTGCAGTCGGGTTACCTACGAAATATTGCCTGGACCCTGTCCAACCTGTGCCGCAACAAGAACCCTGCTCCACCTCTGACAGCTGTGCAACACATGCTGCCTGCACTCGTGCGTCTGCTGCATCACGAGGACAGGGAGGTGTTGGCAGACACCTGCTGGGCTATCTCCTACCTGACTGATGGCCCCAATGAGCGCATTGAGGTGGTGTTGCAGGCTGGCCTGGTCCCGCGCCTTGTGCAGCTGCTGGCTTCTGGGGAACTGTCAATAGTGGTATGTCCATAACTGGCTGGGATCTTTGAGTCAGCAAAACTGGCCCTGTTCTGCTTGATGTTCCTCTTTGGAGATATTTTGCTCCACTGACAATGTGTACACCTCACATTTCACTTAAATGAAATGCTGCTTTCAGTCCACCATGACACATTTTGGTTTCTCTCAACTTATTTAAAAAGATTGTGTACATGACCTTTGACTGCTTTGAAACAGATAAATCTGTTTATCAGGACAAGGTTTATAACACACTTGATGTAAACCTAGATTACTTTTTAATGAAGTTTGTGAATTGCCTTCATGAAACACCTAAGCATGTCATGCAAAAAACTCAAGCCTAAGAGGAGGACCTAAATGTGTGCAGCTTTTTGGATGTCATGAGCCTCAGTGTAGTATTAGATGGTCTGGGGACTGCTTTGAGAAATTTCTTCCAGATGGTTCTGGGCTGTTTCTTTAAGCACCCCCCCCCCCCCATGTTCTTCCAGACACCATCCCTGCGGTCTATTGGGAACATAGTCACTGGCACAGATGAGCAGACCCAAAGCATATTGGATGCCGGTGCCCTGGTGATGTTCCCTGGTCTACTCCATCATCACAAGAGCAACATCCAGAAGGAGGCAGCCTGGACCTTGTCAAACATCACTGCAGGCAAAGACACGCAGATTCAGGAGGTGATCAATGCTGGCCTGGTGCCCTTGTTGGTGGAAGTCCTCCGGAGGGTGAGCATACAGCTAGACTTGAGAACCCTATCCAATTATCCAGACTAGTTGAACTTGGCTAGTTATGTTTTCTTGTGGCAACTAAATCCTTTTTCCATGTTAATACCAGGGTGACTACAAAACACAGAAAGAGGCCGTATGGGCGGTAACCAATTACACAAGCGGGGGCTCTGTTGAACAAGTGGTGTACCTTGTCCAGTGCAATGCACTGGAGCCGCTGCTGGACCTACTGTCTACCAAGGATAGCAAAACCATCCTGGTTATTCTCGATGCCATCTCTAACATTTTCCTGGTAGGTGGACTCCTGCCATGCCTTTTGAAGCAGTTCCATAAAATGTTGGTGGAAGCAGGAACATTGGTTCTGAGCTGTGCTTTAAACCTTTGTGTTCCAGGCAGGAGAAAAGCTTGGTGAGGTGGACAAGCTTTGCCTGATGATTGAAGAATGTGGGGGCTTGGACAAGATCGAAGCACTGCAGTCCCATGAGAATGAGATGGTGTACAAGGCATCTCTCAACCTGATCGAGAAGTACTTCTCTGGCGAGGTGAGGATGGACTGATGCCACAGTCTTCTGTAATGGCTTTAGTTTTCGATGAGGAACAGTGCTATGAATAATCGCTGTATTTTCTGCAGGAAGAGGAAGATGAGTGTGTGGCTCCAGAATCTACAGCTGATGGCTATGCATTCCAGATTTCAGACAACCAAAGCACTTTCAACTTTTAAATTGTCTTGTTGTTTGTTTGTCTGCTATTTGTGTAAGTGTACATAACTGTGTGGTCTGACTTCAGTTACTGTAAGCTTTGTAAATAAACTTGTGAAAATATGTGTGGAGGATTACCATGGATGGACAGAGAAACCTGCCAACATGTCTCAAATGCAGAGGGTAAATGGACTACACAAGCAGAACATTTGAGCACTGTTAGGGACAGAAACCTAGGCTAAATACTGCACAAGTATGGGATGAATGAGAAAGTCATTCGGTCTATGGTTTAGTTCAGAATGCTGCAGCTCAAAGTGTTCAAGGGTTTATGGATTATTTATTTATTTTTAAATTGTGCTTTTGACCCAAAACATTGAATTTTAGTTTAATTCCTGAGTGCAAATGAACAGTTCCTGTGCTGCTGTAGTCAGAATGGGAGGCAGCAGGAGCACAGCCTCAGCCCACTTGCAAATGCGAAACTGGTTTCATGGATGAACTGCTCGTTACTTCTCAGTTCATTTCAAACTAAATATTGGTTCAGCACTGCGCAGTTGCATCGGCGTGAAGAACGAGAGCTGAGTCGGTTTTATGTTAGGGAAGCAGGCGGGAAAATGCAACCATTTTGAAGACGAGCGGAGCAAGTACAACTGCATTCAGGACAAACATGAGCTCCACACAGAACAATATTTGAATTATCTGGCAATATTGGGTATGTAAATACATAAAAGAATCTCCTTGAGTTGGCTGGGGTCACGTAAAGGCTTTTTTTGAGGTAAAACCTGGAACCTCTTGGCGGTGAAAGCGTCAGAAATTGGACGCTTCAACAAAGACCAAACCACAGCACAAATCCTTTTGTTTGACTTTATTACGTGAACAATGACTGCGGTAAACACGGCCTTTAACGGGCATTTTGGTGTCTAATCTCAAAATTGAGGAGCTGACGAGAACGTAGCTACAAGGGATTCAATTAGCAAATCGTCACGTATCAACTGGCTTAAAATCCCTTTCACGCCGCTCTCTGTAAACGGTTATAGTGACTGTTTTCATTGTTTTATTTATTTAATTTTTTTTTGTTGCGAGAGAGTTGAACAAGCGAGCGTTTCGCTCTTGTCCTGTTCAGTCGAGCGGTGTCAGCAGCGAGTCGTCTGGGGTGCGAGGCGACTCGATCCAGAGGACCTGCGGGGGGGAAGGAGCCTCGTCACCGGGGGCGCAGAGCGAGCAGCAGCCGCCGCCACAGCCGCTGCAAAGCCCAGTCGCTCCGGCATGTAGAAGGGCTTTCCCCCCACGTACCTGTGTGAACTCGGACTTAAAGCCCTTACAAACGCCCCAGGCGCCGCTGGCTGCGTGTTTTGCCGGGAACTGCGCGTTTTTGGTTTGTTTTACTGTGTTTACGGTGGTGCTTCGGCGCTTAATGGCCGTGTGGCTGCGCACATCCGGGCCACAATGCCGTGACTCCATTACTGCTCATTCACGGTGAGCCTGGAGAGGCGGCCGACACGCAGACGTTCACACACAGTTGCACACGTTTCTGCGCAGCTCCACGCAGCCGTAAGCGCAGCGAAGCGGACCAGTGCAGCGGCCTGGGGGCCAAGCTGGACGGCGGAGGGAGATGTCTAACCAGGGGGTGCGGAGAAACGGCCCGGTCAAAGTACGTCTCACAGGTAGGACGGCTGGAGCTCCTCTGCTGCGCTCGGCTCGCCGCCGCCGCCGCTGCCGGCCGTTCGCTCGCTCGCTCAGGCGCACAACTCGGGAGGAAGTTTGTTTTAAGACCAAAACAAGTACATATCAAGCCGGCTGGGTGTTTTTAATAAACATTTCGCTTCATAGCGGTGTATTTGGAGTAACTTATTTGGCTGGGTTTTGAAACATTGAATTCCTACCAAATGGAAATGTAACTGACTTTTTCAGTTTCGCAGTTACTCATTTTTTTTTACCTTTTTTTGTCCTTGGTCTTTTGCTTTCATAGAATACTTAGTTAATGCTTGACAAATATGACCTTAAAGTCTCTAAAATTGTTTGTTTTAGGGGTTTTTTTTCGTGTAGATGTTGAGCTCGTTGTGGAGAACTGTTCGCTTCACTTGTACACGCATCGATTCGGTAGATACTGGGACTTCAGGGGGAAAAATATATATATATTTTGGTTAAAGTTGACCATTGTGCTCACAGCGATGGAGTTTTAATAAAGGTGTTTTTTAACCTTACCAGTTTAGCGCAACATGGGACGGTCGTGCAGTTAAACGTAACGAACGAGCAAGCAGGGCTGAGCTAGTTTTAATGCTAAAAGTAATTTAGTTATCACATGGTTAATAAAGTTAATGCCACAATGTCGCCGTTTTGCTGAAACTGACTGGTTTGCTCTGTCGTACGAAGAATACTTTCATTGTTTGTTAGTAACTTGAAGTGTTGCCTTGTACTGTGAACCTGTTTGGGGTTTTTTCCCCTTTGTTAATGTTTTGTTTTAATACATTTTTCCCAACTCAGTATTTAATGGTGTAAAAGCACACAAGAAAAACGATTTATAAAGATGCGAAGTGGCAGTGTTGTGTCTTGGCTCTGAAAGGAGCTCGGTATGAGGTTCTTGAAATGTGTTTTTTTTTTTTTTTTTTTTTTTTCACGTCAGAATACAATGTTGGGCTTCGGGTTGTACAACTAGTTAATGTAGTTTAAATAACTAGGATTCCAAAATGATCTGAATGAGCTGGAGATGCTGTTTGTGGTGCTCCTGCACTGTGACTGGGTACAGGCAACTGGGAGGACACATACAGTTTGAATGAATGTGGCGGCAGGTGGCATAGTGGTCGGAGCCCCTGCCTTCCACCCAGAAGCCACTGTTAATCCCCAAATTCCACCCCTTGCTCTAATATTAACTAGTAGTAATAATAACAGTAATAACCCTTGATCAGAATACGACCCTTAATTTACTCAGGTAAAAAGAAAAAAATACCCAGCTGTGTAAATGGGTAGCTTGGTGTGCAAACCTACCGTGTAAAATTTTGGCTTAATGGCTGCTTTCCATTTCCAGCAGCTGGACGTGTTGTCTTGCCTTTCAGTAGACCTGCTGAGTTGGTCGGTTTTTTGTTTGAAGTCATTGGCATTTGTGTTTGTAGTTGCACGTTTATTTGCTAAACCACCAGTGTCATGTTAAGGGGAGGGGATGTCGTGAACTGGGCCCTCGTTCCTCCGGTTCGGCGGAAAGAAAGCGCATCGGAATACTTTGACTTTCTTTCAGAGGATCTGAAATTTACGTAAACAAGAGCGTGTGCGCGTCACCTCACAAGTAAACCAGCGAAGGACCTTAGGATGCTGTGTTTTGTTTTTTTTTTTCTTCTCTTTTTAACATTTTGTCCATTGAAGGAACTTGCTTATTTTTAAAGATTACCATAGTGCCAGTTTTTGCTTTTTTCCTTATTTAAAAATAAAATTGCTTTTTTATAGCACAAATAGCTGCAGTGCTTCTCCTCCTGTATCAAAATGATTTATAAATGAATTCAGTACTGGGAAAAATATAACAGCCAGTTAACTATAAAACATGTTAATTTTACACCTGCTGTTCTCTTGAATGCTAAAACAGAGGAAACGGAGGCCAAATGTCTGTTTTTCTGCATTGAGTAAAATATCCAGGAAGGAAAGATGACACTGGTATGTAAGAACAAACTTGCCAAATTTAAAATGTAAATATTTGATTTACTCTGTAAAGATAACAGGCAGTTACTGCTGGGAGTAACAGGTGCTCTAGAACATTGTTTTTATTGGAAAATTGGATGTGTATGATGGAATACAGATCTTTTTTTCCCCCCTGAAGTTGGGATAGAGGAGTATCCCATGCTGTGAATAAATGAGTAACATATTTGGTAAAATGTTTATTTGGTGTGCTTGGTGTTTGTGTTACTCTGGAGCCCAGGATATTTGTGTTCACTACATATTCTATTTCCAAAGTAGGTTATTCATGAGTTTTTGAGCTTTTAAAATGAGAAGCATGTATGTTGTCCTAATGCAAGCTAGATTTTTCCAGGATTATTAATAATAATTCACAAACTACTATAATATTAAAAGTGCTACCTTTTGTAGATAACTTTCTGGGGTTACTAATAGTGTTATGTGAAGTTGGAGAGATGGCTGTTTGTGTACAGTGAGGCATTGAGTGGTTTAAAATTTTTATTTTGTTCCAACCTCCTATTTGAGAGCAGAAGAAAAATAGACTTTAGTACAGCATGTTGGAGTAATGTTTTTCGTGCATCCTAACCCATGTTAGCAGTGTAATTTTTGTTGTGTGTGTTTGTACCCAGTAGCAACTGAACATAAATATTGGGACAAATTTAAAGCAAATTAAAGTTGTGCAAAGTCAGCAGTTACGTGCAAGTGCCTCTTTGACATCAAATGTGTGTATCTCTGCCAAGCCGCAACAGCAGCCTCTTGTTTTCTGCTTGTTTTTGGGCTTTTCTGACTTCTGTGTCCTGTTGAATGAGTTGATATCCCAGCTCAAGTTGGGAATTAAATCGTAGGCTGATCTGGCCACTTTACCTCTCCACTTTTCCTTGCGGATGAACTACTTGGTTAAGTGTGCAGTATATTTTGGATCTTTGTCTTGTGGCCTGGTCAACTTCAGCTCAATGAGTGTGCTTTTGGGCATAGAAGACCTGGTACTTGAGAATTCTGTTGTCGTCAAGTGAGCCACTTCAGAGGCAGCCATGCCTGCCCAAGTCGTGACCCTTCCTCCTCTTCACAGATAAGGTGGTTTGCTTGGATCATGAGTGCTTGCTTCTCTCACCCCATTTTCCTCACCTGTGTCCCTCCGGTACAGGTTAATTCTTGCTTCATCTGTCCGTAAATGTGTTAGTGTCAAAGCTCTTTAATGTATTTCTAGGCAACTGCAGCCTGGCCTTTCTACTCTTGGTGCTAAGAGGTAGCTTCTATATTTATTCTCCAACTCTTCTGTGTAGGGTGAATCACAATTTGGCTGTTACCTTGGAGTTTTCCTTCACAGTTCTAATGATTTTTCTCTCATCGGCTCCTGTGGTCTTCCTTCCTTTGACTGCCTGGTTTTTCTAAATGCGTGCAGTTTTTGCAATGTCCATTGCCTTCCGGTGGTTGTAACTGGCATAGTCTTTGGCTTAATCTAGTCTTCAAAACTGTGTTTTTATCAGACTTTTTTCTTCTAGTTTTCTTGGTTTATACTGTTTACCTCAGAACCTGATTCAAAAGGCAAATACCAGTGAATTCAACCAATTTTTTTTACATGCCCAAAGTTAATAGAATATGTGGACAGTTGGAAACGTGCATCATCTATTTGACCCAAAAGTTTTCTGAAACTGGGGGGGGAGTCAATGGAACAAATGAAATCGGTGAATTATTTTATTATTGTAGTCTTCAGCTTTTTAACACACTGAGAGCTGTGTGTGTGTGGCTGGTATGCCACTTTGCAAAGGCTGACTTGTTCCAGAGGATGGGAAAAGTCACAAACGTGATGCTGCATAGCTCCTGCTGCCTCTGAGCATGTGTTGAGTCACCATGTCAAGCAAAAATGAAGTCCAGGGGCAGCTCCATGGCAATGTCACTTTGGGTCCTGTTTATTTATTTATTTATTTATTTATTTTTTTAAAGGGGGGGGCTTGCTGGTGAGGTGAATGGCTGCTTTGAGACTCATGAGTTGGACAGTTTTTGTGAGATTCTGGGTCTCCTCTCTCATGGTGAAAACTCCCTCTGGCTGTTGTCTGGCTGTGTGTGACTCTGTGCACCCCCTTGTTAATGTGGTTTGGAAATTCTTTTTCCCAATCTTTCTCTCCTCATGGGTCAGTGCAGGTAATGCATTTCTATCTCAAGGTGAAGTCCCAGAATGGAAGAATACTTAATACTGGAAATTCAAGCCTAGCTCTTCAGGTTTAAGTCCCACAAAGGGAATCGTGTCATATTCATAAGGAAGAACCTGAACCCCCTCCCCTCCCACCCCCTACTGTGCTCAGTCAGTTTTCTGCTCACAGTTTGTCTAGGAAAAACACTTCCTGGTATTTTTTTTTTTTTTTTTTCCAAGGCTGGCTGGGAAAGTCCAGAGCTGGAGTTTCGTTATTACATTCGTCTGGAAGTGAAGCTTTGCTTGGAGGTAGCTACGCACGGCATGGCCGTGTGGAAAAGTGCTTGCGAGACGGAGCTAGGGGACGCAGGCTGATCCGGAGTCCCTCTGACCCCCGTTTGGCTCCTCCTGTTCCGTGAAGCACAAACATCTCAGTGTTTACGTGGGAAAACATTGTTTTGACTGAGAAAGAGAGATGACGATTGCGCTTTTTGATGTACCTCCAGGATCAGGTTGGAGCAAATTCCAGGCCCCCATATGTTCCAGGAAAAGCCAAATTAAATATTTAAATGAGCACTGTTTCTGGAGCAAGGAGGGGGTCCTTGAGGGATGTAGGGGGGGTTCATAGTTGTCAGATGGCTGGAAAAGTTCTCACTTGACTTTGTTCCAACTCGACACACACTCTTTCCTGTGTTTAAAATGAACAATTTAACTGTAACACATCTGTCATGTCTGAATATTTCTTGGTAGATCAGTCTTGGTATCTTGTTGCAGGGTTATTTTTATTTCTCCCAAGATGCAGGAAGAACCTTGAGGTGTGTGTTTTTTTTTTTTTTTTTGCGCGGCGGTATTATTGAATGCGAGTTTACCTGTGCGCTGACGTCTTTGCAGCTGAGTGCTGAAGGCTAATGTTTATAGCCAAAACAATAACAGGATGCTGCTCCTCATTCCTTTACCTCCAATATGGATCTTTTTTGAAAAAATAATTTGACCAATTGAATTGTTTGAAATTTCATTCAAACATAAACGAAGATTAAATTTATTACAAGTTTTCAGTTACGTCTGTATGATTTAAGCAGTAAGAATGCAAGCAACTGTTTGTGTGAGGGAAGAAAGAAATTTCCTAGACAGGCTTTCCAGTTTTGGAGAATTGAAATATCAGTCATTCACAAACTTCATATGAAGAATTTTAATGCTTGTACATTCATCACGCAACGATCGAAAAGGCTGTAGCAACAGTCTAGGAGTTTTGTCTGCTGTATGAATGGGTTGTTCATGTGTACGTGTTGTTCCCCTAGATCTGTTGCTGACTTTACAATGCTTTTCACTAAAAGTACAGCAAACATAAATACAGAGAGTGCGCTGCTGAATCCAGCACCTTGGGACTGTGCACTATATGCTAAAAATACCGGAATTGCCTTCATCATTCAGCTCCACAGATGGTCAGTGCAGTTAATGAAGAAGCGCCTTCGTGCAACAGTCAGGGTGTATTTGGATACCAAAGCTGATGGTGCGCCACCGTTTTTTCGAGACTCTTCCACAGCGTCCCACTCTGGGCTGTTCAGAGCTGGGTCCTCCACCCTGTCTGGAAATGCTCTCCTGTACTTAGAAGGATGAGCAAAGGACAGAGGGTGGGGTAGGGTTTTTTTTTTTTTTTTTTTTTGTGTGTGTGTATTTTTCTGGCAAATCCTCCCTTTGGGCTAGTCCAACATAGGGGCTGAATTCCAGGGGAACCTGAGCAGATGAAACCACAAGGCTCGGCCAAGGATGCTGTGACCAAGAGCTGCTCAATTTTGGGACAGAATGCTCCGCTTTATTACAGTTTAAAGAACTGATACCTGTCGCTTTAGAAATCAGTGTGGTCAAAAGTTGACTGTTTGCATGATAATGAAAGGCTACCGGTAAAAGTATTCAACTGTCTGAGTCTTGAAATGACATCACCCCAGTTTTAAGCAGGCAGCCCCCCCCCCCCCCAGTCTATCCTGTCTCTAATTTGGGCAAAACTTGGTCACGGTGGATTGCAGGGAATGCAACATTTGCGCAATTTCTCTCAGCTTGCACGGCTACCCGTTACACCGATTCACAGCAACTCCCTCCAATGGAGCGCAAGGCCGACCCAACCATCTACCTTCCAAATTATCCCTCGTTGGAAAATGGGCCTCAACTGTAAATCTAGCCTGCGAGCTCTGTGGTGTTAGCGGTTTGGTCAACCGCCCTACTGTTTTGGTAGCTGCTGTCTACTACAGTGTCAGGTTTGTGAGGATGAGTTTCAAATCCCGGTGAACTTGTAATCTGACTGTCTGCAATTGCAGCCCTTTTTAGTTGCGTGGCCTTAAACAACTGCTCTTGCTCTTATTGACTTCACCCCCCCCTTTATTTATTTATTTGTTTATTTGTTTATTTTTTCATTCTCCTGGCCAGGCTTTGGGTGTGCAGATATGAATACTAACTCCCCTGGAAGCCCTTGAAGGAGTGCTTAAGTTTCACAATGACTCCAGTTCAGGAGCTCAATGTCTGCTTATTCTAAGAGGACCCAGTCTGTGGTTCTTGCCCCCTTTTTTTATTTTTATATATATATATATATATATATATATATATATATATATATATATATATTCCTGTGTCAGTTGGGCCACACTCTTTGTCTGGGCAGCTGACTCATTTCGCACCCCACGGTGTTACCACGCTGACAAGGTTTTCACTGCTGCGATCAGATTCATTCCATCAAATTGCAGCTGAATTTGGGTCTAAGCTGACAGCTTGATCACAGTGGTGCAGGTCAGCCCTCGGTCAGAAAATACACACCAGGAGCATGGACTTCCACAGGATGTATCAGTGACATGCGACACTGGTCCAGATTTGGAGGCTTGTTGACATTTGCTGTCGATGAAGGAAATTGCCTGTGATCACATTGTTCTCTATTTTGCCAAGAAAGAAGGAAATATTGACAGTGCAGAAGCAGTGTGTGAATTTTAAAACGTCGTTTGCGTGATTTTTCAGCAAGTTGGCCGCCCGTGGTGTCACTCCTGGCACAAAAGTGCAGTGGGTTGCATGAGAGCTGTCCTTGCTGACTGCTCTCGCCTCCCGTTTGCGCACCCCCTTCGGTATCAGACTGGAAAAATGTTGCCCAGAAAGGGAGTTTATATATAAAGGTATGTTATTTCCTTTTAAAAAAATGTATAGTTTTATGTGGAGCAGGCTATGTATGTTGCTTCATGATACTTGTACTTGCAGAAAAAGTTGATTTATGACTTGATTTATAACTGGTCTGTGCAACATTCACATCACAGGATCATGACACAACATTTATTTGTATATAGCACATTTTCATACAGAATGCTGTTTAGCATCTGCAAGTATCCATCTCGTTCAAATGCTTTGCGCTGTTTCTACCAAAAGTAACTGGCATGGTCTGCTGATACATGGCTGCAGATGACCTCTACTGTGGCAGATCCACCAAACTGCATTGTGGTTGTTGTGCTTTGTTGGCAGATGAAGTAGTATATGGTTTTTGGGTATGTACTGTTCATATTTTGGCATACAACGACAGTCTTGGGGCGATGACAACTGCTTTGGCTCATCAGATGACCCATCTCTTCCCGTCTGCAGACGCAAGAGGAATCATCACTACATGCTGGGGCTGCCAGCTGGGAAGTGCTGCACTGTACACCAGTCAGACAAACTTGTATACCTGGAGATGTACAGTATGTTGCTTTGAGAAGGGGAAACCTGATTTAGTAAAAATATTTTCAAGAAATGTGTAGTTGCATGTAGCAGTGTTATTTTAGCTTAGATGTGCAAATGTTTCAAATATATTTTGGTGCCTACAGTATTGGTGATGCTCAGGAGGTCCCCTTCTCTAGATGCTATGCTCATCTGCTGCAACCCAACCCCTTGCCAAGCCTAGCTATGCCGCAAAGCTGCCTGATCTTTTTTCATTTTCAAATTGATGAGTGTTAGACTTCAAAATGTGACAGGTCACGTAGTTGTAATTTTTCCTCCTGCAGTTTTATGTAGCCCATTTGCAAGGCTGCTCTTATTCTTTGCTTTTCCCTACACACTTCCTGGGTTGTTTTGCATGCCCCCATGGTTTTTAGACTGACACCTTTCTAGGACGTGCGTAAATTGTTTGTTTTACTTTACTGTATGCAGTCAGGACAGGTACTTCCTTGATACGATCAGTCTGTGAAAGACTGATGGTGCTGCTGTTTCTTTCCTTTTCCCAAGATGTGTGTCTTAGCTCGTGTCAGAGAAGGTGCTACTCAACCGCAGCACAGATGAAAGATATTTGTTGTCTGCCTTGTTTTGGTACTTATTGTAGTATAAAGTGGGTAAATATTTTTGTAGGCTGCTGTATTCTTAGGTCGAGAACAATTGTCTGGTAAATATTTTTGACCGCATTTCTTTCTTGAGTGGATGGGAAGAAACTCAAGATGCCGTGACCTACTTCTTGGCTGATGTTCTTGTGACTTGGCTGTTAAGGTCCTGCTTCACTCAGAGGGGAAAAGTAATATTTGGAGCTGTTTGTTTGTATGTTTTAAACCTACCCATGGCCCCCCCCCGTAGGTAAGGAGCATGGTCTTGTTTTGAGAAATTTTCACACTTCCCATTCCCCCCCCCCCCCCCCTTTCTTTGCCATGAAACTCATGGTTTAATGTTTGTTTTGTTTGTTTTAACAAGGGTGTTGGACCTACCTTTTGCATTTGAGGAGGTAGGAGGCTCATCCTTTTGCCAAAACAAAGGATTTAAGAATTCTTCTACGTTGTGCAGTAGGTAAATAGAAATGGGGTGGTTTTGTTATAGGAGAAAAAGTTAGTGTTTTTACTGGACAAAAGCAGGTGTGTGATGTGTTTGGTATGGCCGCAGCACTGCCTGGGTGCATCTCCTTCAGAACATTTATTGCAGCATGAGAGGTACAGTGTTTCTTTTTGAATATTAAAGAGACATTAATAAACTGAGCTTCCTGGCACTGGTCCTCTGGCCCCCTGTGATTTTTGGCTAAGTCACTCAATGACATCACTGGGACATGCGGATGCCAATCTGAAACTGCCGGTTGTTCTGGGATCTGAACGATTGCTTGGTGTTTTGATGATTCACGTAGGTTTTAGAGGCTGACTATTGTGGTGGGGCATGGGTTCAGGAACGCCAGCCGAATGCAAAGGTTCAGTCTAGACAAAGGGTGAGCATCTCTCAAGGTTTTGAAACCTCAGATTAGAAGAAGCTGTTCCAGTCATGGGTATTTACGGTTTCTCTTGTGTGGTGTGCAGGCAGGCTGGCTCGCTTGAAGAAATTACATCACACGTACTTATCTGAAATTCTCCTCTTTGGCATTGTGTACAAGACAGACTTGGCAGGTTTATGTTTCTACCTCCAGCTTCATGGGGTGTTTTGTAAGAGCATAGCTTTCTGTTGCAGAATTGCACGCCATCATTGTGTAACTATTGTTTTGCATTAGGTGGTATTTGTATCAAAGGGTAGGTGAAGTCCAGTCTTTCCCAGCTTCTTTCGTCTGCAAATTAAGCCCCAGACTTACTGTTTTGTAATGCAAGAGGTTGAATTGAAGTTTTGTCTGAAGATCTCACATCTGTTTCTGATGTGTGTTATTGCTAAGCATGTGTATGAAGAGATGTAGCAGGTGTTGCACATGTCCTTTTGATTTAAGTACCAAGGCCTATTGTACAGATGTGGAAGGAAAGCTCACGGTGGACTAACCAGTCTGGGTTGAGTTCTGACCCTTTGTCACAAGGCTCTCAACACGTTGCCTACTGATTCCATGTGGGTCTCGGGCGAGGCCAGTGTTGCTGTTGTCTGAGAATCCGGTGTTGGCAGCATCCCTTGTAGGTTCATGACTGATGTTTTATTGGATGTAAGCCAGAGGGGAAGTTCATAAGAAAAAAAAAAAATAATAATAAATAAAATTCCGACTTTACATAAATTATATTTCTGTAGATGTAATTCTAACAACTTTTAGCACTTCTCAAACCCATCTTGCATGTGTTATAAGCTCGGGCTTGGTTAATATTACGATGGCCAACTATAGTATGGTGAAACTGTATTGCTGTAGTTTGTCATCGTCTTCCAAATGGCTTCTTCAAATGTCTTAGATATTGACTGAGAATGTCTTTTGACATTCGACCCTGAATTTTATGAAAATTTCTGATAATGAACAAGTTTTAAGAATCAACATGGGTTAAAAGTGGTTGTAAGAGCAGATGTCTCAACTATTAAGGGCTGGGTGCCACTTTTTTTTTTTTTTTTTTTTCTCCCCCCCTTGAGGGGGGTGAGGGGTGATATCAAGTAAAACACATCTTTACAGCCTCCCTTCTGGGTGCGAGTGCGGTGAGACATTCTCACACTCCTCAGCCTATGCTCAGTGGTCTGAGCTTTACAAACGCTGACAGTTTCACTTTTGTGAATGTAGACACTTTGGCTTTTCGTGAGAAATGTGGCCCTGGAGTGTAGGTGCCAGTCACTGCTCTGCAGGCCTTGTTCTCCAAGGATAGTGCAAGCTTCATAAAATGAGCAACGGCAGCCTGCTTGGAACAGGTTTTTGAGTTTGGATTGCATGCTGAGGAGGTTCAGATGGAGCTCAGAACGCATTTTCCAGGAATGTCTGAGCACATGTGAAGGCTCGATGGTCTACTTTAATTAAACGTCCAGTATAGTCGGTCATGCTTGTCAGGGAAATTGGCTGTGGCTGCTTTTACGCTGAGTTGTGAGCACCATGTTGGCTGCGTAGGTCAAATGCCAGAACATACTGTGGATCGATGGATCACTGTAAATTAGGAGGAGATGGTGAGAATATTGAGACTGGATGGGAAGTATTTAGCAGAGCCATGAAAAATGCACTGAAACAAGTTTGCCAGAAAATATAGGCAAGAGGCTGGTTTGAATACGAGGAATTTTAGGTGCCATGGTGGAGTTGAAAGGTCCTCATGTGAAGAAGGTTGCCTGGTGTTGTGCAGTGATATACAGCTGTTCTAGCCCAGCTTAGCCACGTGTTTCATGAATCTGCTGTTGTCTGGGCTTTGTCATATGACTGCTCTTGTAACTGCTGGCTTCGGTGTGGTAGAAATGTTTTTTGAATTTTAGGTTAAATGGCTTTAATGGTGAGGTGCTTCATGTAGTGTCTCTGCTTCTTTGCAGATGCTTTGGTCAGCTCCTAGTGTTTTACTGCAGGTTCATTGACTGCTGTTTCTTACACTACAGACCCAAGTTTGCACAGCGCTGCAGAAACGAGAAGCGAGACCGTCGGTGTGCACAGGCTGTGCCGACGACTGACGTAGTTTCGCCGACCGGAGCAGGGCCCCGGAACTGCACCAGACTGCCACACTTAGACAGCGGTGCCACCAAATCTTGTCGCGGTTATCTGCACTCAAGTTGCTCTTCCTGTCTGCTGCCTCCCAGAGTCGACAGCTTTGTCACCGCAGAACCTTTCACCGAGAACGTTATTCGTGAATGTTGCTCCAGCTTCTTTGGTTAGGCTGCACGGTGGGACCTACTTCTCGGTTTTGCTTTTGCACCGCTTGTCAGTGCCCTCATCAGAGCTATCTAATTTTGGTTGGGATGAAGATGTTCTGTTCCTTCTGTGGATGCTCTGTAGGTTGCTTGCCTTGATACTCGTGCCACCTGCACGTCTTCGAATGTGCCTGTGTACAATGCGAAGCGTATGTATCTGGTTTCTGTGCAGATCGGTGTCTAAGGTTTCTTTTTTCTTCATGTAGACTTCCTCTTGCACAATGGTGTATGGAGGACCATTACTGAGAGGATGCCAGGGCCTCTCCTTGTTTGGCCTGGAGTCCAGTGGGAACAAATAGCAATTTGATTTACACGTTCTGGTATTTCACCGATCTAAGTTTGACCATTACATTTCCTCCAGTCTGAACAAACTGTGTTTTCAGCTGAGATTGTCTGCTTGACAACCCGGGACTCTTGAGTTCTGGAACCCAGCAAGTTCTTCTATTACTGTGAGGCAAAATGGCACTCCTTTGTAGCGACAGAAGTACAGCTGTGTGATGGTGAAAGCAACATTTGATGTAAAGATTAGGCCAACACTCTGTTGGGTGGCTCCAGAACACTAGGGGTCTCGTCATCTGGCTCCTGATTGGTTCATTGTCCACCTTACCTGTACGTGTGCACGTTCATTGTGACATAGGTGCTTCTCACCCAATCTGTCAGCTAAACCAGGGTCTGGTTGGGTTAGCCTGGTACATATTTCCCACAAAGGAGTCCCCCCCCCCCCCATCTCGCCCGCTATCCTCTGGTTCCCTCGGCCCCTGCTGCTGCTAGAGGGGAAGTGATTCATCGTCTTTGTATGGGATGTGCACAGTGCAGGGACTGATTGGAAAGGCAGACCGTTTATTTGGGGAAAAACCACAGGCGAGAGGGGATGTAAGCCTCCGTGTCCAACTCTACTGCTGTGAAACTGTAAACAGCAGGAGGAGAAATCGCATCAGTCCCAATCCAAGCTGTATAAAGTGCTACTCTGGTGTGTCTTGTGTGTTACTTTTCTCCAGCTTCTCTACAACATGTTGTAGTCTTTTGCTGCATCCTGCAAGTGGAGCAGTGGCCTATGATGACAAGGCTCTGCTATGAATGCAGTGGAGGGTGGAGGAATGGACAGCATAAGGAAATGCTATTGCGATTAGAGCCGGTTGACACCCTCCCCCCGCCCCACCAGCCACTAGCCTGGGAGGAAGAGGAAGCCTTTTGTTTACAGTGGAACAATGCAGTAAAGGAGGTGGTGGAGTGCTGGAACAGGAGTCAAAACAGGACCCTGTGTCAGCCAGCCTGACGGAGGGGGTGGGGCACCTCCGTCCACATGGTCTTGCTCCTTGAAATCCCTCCTTGATGCCCTTGGCACCTCGCAGTTTCTCCCCACAAAGAGCAACCTCCCAAAGGGTGCCTAGATTCTCTGAGTCTAGATGATTAAAGTCCATTTTAATTGACAGTCAAGGTTAAAATCACCTCTTATGAATACATTGAGCTGGTGTGGATACCTGACCTGACTGGAACAAGTCGTGTGTATGTGTGTGTTGAAATCTGCTGATATGAAGTTCAGTTGTTTTAAGAAATACTGATTTTGTTTTTATAATCTGATCAATTGTCTGGATTTGATTTCTTAGCTTTGGTGTGATCTTTAATTATTCAGGCCAGGTTTAGAAAGCAATTTTCATGGCCATTGTGCATCGTACAATGGAACACATGACTTCTTGCTGATAAGATGTTTGAAAGTATTATTGCTTGTCATATTCTCGCTTTTTTTAAATCCTGTTCCAGGCCTTGAAAGTGAATACATGATGTACAAATGAGATGATTGATGTGCTACACATTGTCTAACAGTACCTGAGCTATGTACAGTATAGTGTGGCTTTCATGTGGTACAGGGTCAGTGTAGAAGATGCTACATGTCCCTTCTGTCTGTCCCAGGCCATCATGTGCAAGATGCATCTGAAATGGACAGTAGTGTGTAACTGTAATCTAATTATGATCCAGGTTTCTCTTTAATTCCTTTAATACATCTGAACATTTTCTAATACAATACGTGACACATTTGTGGCCTCCAAATCTTAGTCAGAATTTGCAGTCAGAGAAAGATATGGCTGAAATGTGAGTGAACGGCATAGGTGTTTTGAACCCGTTTGCCTTTGCAGAATGTTGCTATTGCTTGCTACAGTTTGAATGTGATTTGTTTGGGGCATAAGGCAGAGTTCAGCTACCATACTTCTGTCTGGTTGTGCAGCATTATGACTCTTCAACCTGAAGGTGTTCATCTGGGTATCTGACATGCCATGTTCAGTAAATTCTCTGGTGGTGGAGACATGCTATGGGAGGACAAATTTATGAGAAATCAGGGTCTCCCCCATTCTCTGACAAGACAGGCTTTGGGCTACAGGACTGTGTTCCCAGGTGGTAGTCAGGATTTCCAACCTTGGTGGTTTATTGTGATACTTTAATGTGCATTAAAACATTGCTTTTCAGGTACAGTGTTGACAGCTTAGTCTAGACAATGTCTGACCTCAGAATAATTTAATGTCGTGCAATATGTGCACCATCCTAGCCGTAAAGGTTGGTCTTGTACAGTAATTCAAGTACTGAACTTGGAAACAGAAAATGAAATGTAAACATTAATAAACTGCTGAACCAAGGAGTGGGTCTTTAACCAACAGTAGTCAGGGTGCATGTAGCTGAATAGTACTTGCGTGTCCTTAATGTAGTGGTCTTTCCTTGAGTTTGTAAAAATTTCTGAACAGCTTCCTAGAGGGATTTTTCAACTGCACATGCCACAGTGAGCGTTTAGACCCAAGTTCTTTGTGGGGAAAGATGGTCAGATCTATAACCAATTGTGGGGTTGATCTTTCTGCCACAGGAAGATAACCTTTAAAGCACTTTTGCATCAAATAATGCCAAATTTTGTGTACTTGATAAGTGAAGCCGTAATAAAATTGTCCTGCAGCCCTTTTTGACTCCGGGAGTTTGCAGCCTTCCTGCTGTGAGTTCTCAACATGCAGGGTGCTCATAGAAAGGATCATCTGAAATATCCTGAGTTACATTGGCAGTTCTCCTGCATCGTGGAGTTTGGATCATATGTATTGTAACCTGTCTTTAAGTGGTCCGGTAACAATGCTGTCAGGCTTCTTGCTGTCTTCATAGTCACAGGATGTTCTTTGTTTAAACCCCCTTCCCGCTTGTAGGTATTTTATTTGCTGTGAAACTGTGTGTGTGTGTGTTTTTTCCCCCCCCTCCATGACTGGTAGTTCCTGTGTCTGATGTGTGGTACTTTACCACTTCAAGGCTGAGGTAGAAAGGTCACAACAGAGCTATGGAGATATTCTCACCACAGCCAGTCTTCTCATAGTTGCTTTTCTGAGGCTTTGAACCAACTCAACCTGTTTTTCTAGATTTATAGTGATGTGTGTGAGTGAGTTTGTCTCTCTCTCTGCTCGGAATGTATTTATTCTGTGTTCAGATGGTCTGACAAGCTGCATGTCATCCTTCCTTATATTGCCCTTTGTAGGCTTTATAGCCTTGACTTGTGCTGAAATGTGGGAGTGAGAAGATGGACTGCTTTGTCTAGGCAGCGTGGCATAAGAAATCAGGACTTTTACTGGGGTTGGTGAGAGCAGTGTACGAGGCTGCGTTCAGTATGTCTGACATCACTGCTGCAGGTCACACCTTTGCCCTGACACAGATGTACTGTTATTAAGGCAATGCTTTAGAGAGGATTCCTTTTTATATATATTTATTTATTTTGGGGGTGGGGAGGCATACTTAGTTACCTGAGATCCACATCCTGCAAACCTCCTAATCCTAATATGCTCAGTGTTGATATTCCCTGTTACGCACTTACAATGTTCTTTTCATAGCTGGCTATCCTGGAAGCACAGTGACACCAGGGTTGCAGTCATCTCTGGTTCCCCCACCTACGTTGGATGCAAGGGGACCACAAAGCAATGATTTGGTGGCAAAGCCTCTGCCCAGATGGTTTATTATGGTGATGGTAGTGTGGAGACCTGCAGACAGGGATCTGACAGCATCCTCCTCTGCCAGATCCTGCCAGCTGTGTGTGCTTATCTCAGTTGAGGTTTCAACCTCAACCAGTTTAAGTCTGGTTGTCCCTGGAGCCACCAGTTTGGTGTGATGGGTGTTCTACTTCAAAGCTCTCTGTAATTCGGCTTTGTCATGTAATTTGATTGTCTGCTTTTTCCCCATGCAGTTTGACTTGCGTGCTGACGGTGGGTTGTGTTGCGATTTGTATGATACTGTGTCTGTGTAATTTTGGTTTGTTTCCTGGTCGCCGACTCTCTGGTTTAATTTGGCCTGCACCGCGATTGTCCTCTCCCTGTGTAATTTCGGTTGCAGTTTAGGTTGCCAGCAGCCTAGTCTGCGTCGTCTGTTTCCAATGTCCTGTCCAAGTTTAGCATTTTGTCAAATGTTCACTGTTTTTGTCAGCACTGTGTGACTGCCTGCTCCTAGGCAGAGCAGTTCCGGGGCACTGAGGTGACTGTACCTACTCCGCTTTCTCTTTACGGCACATTCACCCATCTCCTGCCGCACCCCCCGCGTGCAGGAGGTACTTCGGGCTTTCCCCTGTCTCTGGAATGCGTTCTGGACCTGATCCTGTCCATGGTGTTGTCAGAGGGTTTGGTGGAAGCAGTGGACATTCCACCTGCTTTGTGCCCCCTTTGGATAATTAATTCCTCAATGTGGCCCGATGACAGGGCAGAGCCAGGCCTGACAACCCATCCAAGGCCTGCAGATGGGGGAGGAGGTACATACCAGAGGTCTGAGTAATGAGGTGGGCTTTGCTGGAATGCAGTTCATTGCCAGAGCTGCTTGCTCTATAACGCATGTCTTATCTCTCTTTTTGGTCTTGCCCCTGCCTCCACAGCCCTGGTTTTTAAATGTACGCTTTTATTTTTCATCAAGTTTTAGCCACATAACATACAAGGAGGGGAGTGTGAGTGGGGAGGGGGTGCTGTGTCTGGGTTCACATCCAGGCTGAGATGTGGCAGCTGCAGTTTTTTGCCAGAGTTTGTCAGTAAACCCTGAATGTAAAGAATGTACAGTGGCATGTTGGAGCACACGGGCTCCGCAGGTCAGAGCTGTGCGGTGTAGTGGAGCCGCTAATCCGTAGAGGTCCGGTCTACTAGCAAGCCGACGTCTAACCTGTCTTCACTCGGGCTCGGTCCACGTGTGCTTCATTTTTAGATTGAAACCAGACCTGGTTTTATTTAAAACGAGTAGTCTTGTAACGCATTTTAATGCTCATTTTGGGAGGTGTAAGGGTCTGTAGTGAAGTCTTCAGTTTGTGGGGTACTACAGCAGGAAATGGAAGGCTAAGGTTCAAATTCCATCTCCACAGGCAGCACCTGTAACCATTGTGCTACTTGCTGGCCACCAGTACCATAGTCAATATATTACAGCAGGAGAGGGGTTCAAATCCAGAGACATTTGAGTTGCGTGATGCCCATGTTCTCACGCGGATTTGTGAATGTGTTACGTTGTTGAGAGAAATCATGGTCCAGATCTCCCACCAGTTAGCTTTTTTTAATTTTTTTTTTGCGTTAACTTTAAGAATAGTGAAGCGCTGTATGCATATGGGCTTGTGTGCATTACATCATTCAGTCACTTTAATGTAATTCAGATTACTTTTGTATGATCGGTATTCATTTCTGGATCCTTTACTCTTGAATATCTTTACTCTTGTTGTGAAGATCTGGAGATGCATTGTTTCACTTTTAACAGTTGTCTGCCTTCCTCTGGAAGGGATAGGAATAGAAACTGTGCTGTCCTCTTTACAAGGTTCTGGCTTATGGATTAAGTTTGGCCCACAGGGAGTGTAGAGGTGATCAGCTTTCCTTCAGCACTGCCTCCATGAAGGTTCTAGAACCTGTCTGTGCGTGATGTGACCCCCTCCATAGGTCTGTTTGACTGCTTTGGAATGTGGTAGGAGGACTTTGAAGAAGCCCCCAGGGTTCGATATCTGTAGTGACGCACTTTTCTCCTCAACCCCAGCATGTGACAGAACTGCCCATGTCCCTCAGGTGCTCACACCGCTTCAATATGGAGTCCATGCTTGGCATTTCACAGCCGATCTATACGCTAAAAAGACAGGTTGGTGGTGGGAGTTCTCCTTTTCTCCTCAGCGTATGTCCAAAATCCCAAAAGAATGCGTACGTCAGATCAGTCTGAAACAGGAGAATGAGGCCAGGGAAGGTGATAAAGAATAAACTGCAGCCCTGGGGGCATGACTGAGATGTGTGGCAATGCTGGGTGTCAGCTTCCTGCAACAGGGTCTCAAACACCCCCCACCCCAGCCATGTGGCATGCAGATCCTGCTGTTTCCACAAGTTGATTATGGTTAAGACAAAGGTCAAGTTCTTGGGGTGGGGGTAGTCAGTGGGAAAGATCTGAGGCTTTGTGACATCCCATCTTGCCCACTTCCCAAAGGTTGCTAGGAAGGTTCTGTCATGAGCACAGCCAAACTGTCTTGAATTAATCCTTGGGGAAAGGTGTCCCACTGTCAGGTTTAACCTCCCAGGCAGTGGATGCTGCTCTTTTGGTGGCTTGTTTCTTAATTGAATGTCAAATTGAATTACTGATGTGGGATGAGTTGTTCCTCCTCCAGGCTTGTCTGTACAGGTTGCCCCTCAGGTACATATGACATGCTTAGGTGTTTGCTGTGATCTGCCTGCCCTGACAGTTTTTGTGTGTGTGTGTGTGTGTGTGTGTGTGTGTGTGTGTGTGTGTGTGTGTTGCATGACAGTGTGAACAAACATGCCCTATAGGAGCCTACAGGGAAACATGTCCTATAGGAGCCTACAGGGAAACATTCACGCACTTGATTGACCCTGAGGGTGGGGGCTTGGCTTGAAGCCCAAAAATTGAAGAAATTGTTTCATTTCAGCCAACTGTTCGGTTATGTTAAGCTGTTTAAGTAGTTTGAGCTGTGAGATCAGTGGTACTGAGGGCTGGGTGTCAAAGGATCATTAGTTAAATGTTCATTGTTTCTAAAAGCATCTTATGTGGTTGAAGAATGTCATGGCTCATGTGGTGTCAGGTAGTGAGAATGAATTTGTGTGTGTTTTCTCCATTGTATTGGCTTATGTGATTCTTGTTTACATTTTTTTTCTTGTTTACTGTTCTCAGAAGTGACTTTCAGTGTTAAGCTGCTTACTGATTTACTCATTTATGCAGCTGAGCAATTTTTTTTGAAGCACCTTGGTGTTGGTCCTTCTTAGTGACATTGCCATGAGAATGGACCAAGAGTTGGTAACACCTTCTTCTCCTCTTTTGCAGTCCTGTGTGCAAAAAACCTCTCGAAGAAAGACTTTTTCCGTAAGTACCTTATTTTTAACATTCTATTTTTGTGCCACCATGCGTTGGATATTGCAGGGTTTGTTGGGGCCTGTCGACAGAGAGAGGAAGAGCCCTTAGGACATCTGTGAAATGTGGGTCAATTAATAGATAAACCTAAGGCTCACTGAATTGCCAGCAGGGGCCTGGCTGCTGTTAACATGCAGGGAGGATTTCCTTTAAGACTTTATCAGATGTCCCTGTTCTTCTGAGCATCTGTACTGCAATCTGATTTGAGCCCAAGACACTGTAGAATATTCCAGATTTTTCTTTTCTCGATGCAGACCGTTTTTTCTCCCCAGGAGAAACGTGACCGTGGCTTCTACTGCTTAATCCTTTGTCCCTCAGCGTACTCGGATGTTAGAAGCCAGTGTCTTCTGAGCTATATTAAGCACTTGTTCATCTGCCCATGTGTTATGGCACCGTGATGCTATAAGAGGAGACTGAGACTGAACTCCTAAAGCATGTTTTTAAGGACTGCTTCTGACTAGGGGGTGAAGAATTTGCATTTGAACATCAAAGCTGGTGAAGATCACCAGAGGCCTACAGACCACCCTACTTTTATGCTCTTATGTAAAGACGTGATTTAAAAACCATGGCAACACTCCACACGGTGTACATGATATAACTGTAGTATGTGTTTGTTTGGTGCCGCTGCTCCCCCCTTCAGGTGCCAGAGTTCCCGAAGGAGGAAGTCCTGTTGCGGGAATATCGGAACAGGTTTCGCCTGTGCTGAGGGAAAGTCCACAGTATCGTAGCCAGTTATAGTATCACTGTTTCGTGTCAGTCAGCAATGGGACCATTAAGGATATTAAGTTACTTATGTGGGATGGTACATATTTAAATGTTAATATTAATTAAAAAATGTACTGTTTGGAGCTGATTTGTGTGTCCTCACCCTCACCCCCCCCCCCCACTTTTCTTTTCTTTTTTCTCCTCTACCCAGGGCTCCCAGACCCCTTTGCCAAGGTAGTGGTGGATGGCTCTGGTCAATGTCACTCCACCGACACTGTCAGGAATACACTGGACCCCAAGTGGAACCAGCACTATGACCTGTAAGCATCCCTGTAAACCTTTTGGCTTTCATTGATGGGCTGCTCATCACCGAAGTTGTTTACTGCTGCTGCTTGTGACAGATAGGTGATGCTATGTTGAGGTTTCCTTGACTGTTGTTCAGTGTTAAGGATGGAGGTCTGTTCTCGTGCTGGTTCTGCCCATCTGCTTTCACCAAACCCTCAGTTTTCAGATCAGTTTAACTGTTCCTCCTTCATTGCCATACCACAGTACAGTTCAGATGCTTGATAGTGGTAAATGGTCTTGGCCTCAGATGTCATCTTTTTTTCATGGACAGATTAGACTGTGCTGCCTTCTGGAGACCACAAAACTTTTTGTGTAATATGGGAACTTTAAACAAACCCAGCTTGTTAATCTGAATTTAACTCGGTTTCTGCTTTGTGAGCCTGTAACTTTGCGTATATAGAGGCCTAGGGGTAAGTTGTGGGTCATTGCCGTGTTATCGCTGTGTTGTCGCGCTCAAGGCATCTAATCGAAATCCACAGTCCATCGATTAACAGCAGGAGTTTGGAGAACAGAGCGCTTTGCAAAACGTCATTAGCAATTCCACACTAAGGGGTTTTACTCCATTAAAACAGGATGACTGTTGTCTGCATTTCACTTTAATGCTGTGCTGACTACTTTATGTTGGTGTTTTTCATCTGCACTGTCTACTGTGCAGAATGTATTTCAGTTGCTGTTGAGTCTTTGTGCATCTCAGAATGTCTTTGGATAGTGAAGAACTTACCTTCACAAATGTAGCCACCGTTCAGAAGAGTTGCCCCAGTTGGGCACTAGAGAGCTGTTGAGAGGTGGCACATTAGAAAGCCCTGGTGGCTGACGGTTCTTGGGCTCTGGGTTTGGACATGGGTTCCATTCTAGCTCATTCTGTGTGGAGTTTGCATGTTCTTCCAGATTGTTTCCTCCTAGTACTCCAGTATCTCTCCAAAGTGCAAACACTTGTGTTTCAAGTGAACTCGTGGCTAGCACTGCATTGGACATGCGGTTACTGAAAATGGATGAGTAGGTGACCATTTAAAGACTAATATGAGAGAGAAGACAATTGTACTAGACGAGAAAACAAAATTAATGTTACCAAAGGAAAATTCTATAGCAGGGGTCCAAGGCTAACTGGTTGCCCAACCCTCTTGTGCATGCGAACACAACTTCTCAGCTGCATGTAGCATTTGTGTGATGCTGTTGAGGGTGTTGCAGAAATCTCGAGTGCTCTGTGTCTTAGTGACTGAGCCAAGGGTCAAATGTGGAGCGCATGGGTCCATGTGATCCCCCCCCCCCCCCCCCCCTTCAATGACAAAAATGAGCCTTTCTACTCAGATAAGTTATCAGTACACTTTTTTTTGGTAATGGTGCCCTTTTTAACGTCTACAGAATTAGGGCAGTTTTACAAGTTGTGGGGTTTGAGGGAAGAGTGGCTGAGGCTACAGGCTCTGCTCCTGTCAACACACTGCGGAACATAGTCCAAAGCTGCTAGCGCAAGATGTGAAGCTTGGCCAGCATCTGTTCTCAAGGGACACCGATGGCGTCTGCGCCTGTTCCTTCCTCCCGGGTAGAAAGGCGCCACGCTATCAGAACCATTTTAAGCCAATGTGTGAATGAAGTCTGGCCCCCACCCTACTCAGGAGGGCTCCTGACGTGTAAGCAGTCGAGATGTGGATTTGTCTCTGGCGTTGTGTTGTGTTCTGCTGAGACCTGGGGACCAACCCAGCCATGCCCTCCCAGCCCCCTCAACTGTCTTAGGAAATGACTCGCATGCCAGGAATAACAGATGGAGTCTTCCTGGCGGAGTGCCACCCCTAAACTCTTCATCCTCCCCCACACACTCACACCGGCATGCCAGAGCTGTCAGACGGACTACACTGCTCATTGCGCACGTGTGTGTCCTTGTGGGTGTGTGTGGATTTTCGGGCCCCATACGGAGGCAACTTTTCAGGCAGCCCAAAGTTCAAGGGGTGCAGGAGAGCTGGCAGAAACAGATGGCAGCCTGGCACAGCGGGGCCAAAGCTGGTCCTGCAGGCTCTGTCTGTGTATTGCAGACAGCATTCATAGTGGTGGTCTGTGCCATTGGTTTATCTGCTGTACTGTACTGATAGGTTTGAAGTAAGAGCTGCACATAAGACCCTGGAGTACTTTCCTGTCTGAGCCGGAGTTTTCCCACCTTGTTTTGAAAAAGAGAAATGTTTATTCTTTATTTAGCCAATGCCTTTTGTCCATTGTGACTTGGAATGTCTGCTACAGATCGGTTAAACAGTTGTCAGTTAATACTGCATAAACACATGAAATGAATATTGACATTTTATAGTGACAATTTGAATTACAGACTTGTATAAAAGATTCTGGGCATTGTTTGGCTCTTTTGGCAGGGCTGTAGTTTGTCTATATGTGTGTAATATAAAGAAAAGGCCAGAAGGAGGTTGAGGCAGGCTTGGTGTTGCATCACTCCTTCTGTTTTGGCAGAGAGTTGTAAGGAAACCGTTCTCCGGCATGTTTCTGCTGTAAGGCACGGAGTCTGAGTAAAGGTTGGCTGACAGAGGTTTCTCCCTTGCAGCTGTTATTGAAGCCATTCAGTAGGTTTACAGTAAGCGCTGTCTGTCGAGGTACGGAGCCTCCTTGCCAGGACAGAGGTGGACATCCCATGATTCAGAGGAATTCACCTGATGCCTTCCTCTTGCAGATGCAGACTCATGCTGGGCTTTTAGAAGGTGTTTACCACAGCTTTGTCTGAGAGCTTCTGAGAAAAATCCCCCAAGAAGACAGGAGTTCAGAGCTGGGCAGTTGCACTGTTTTTCAGCTGGCATCACATTTAGACCTCACAGTGCAAGCTGTGTCTAAATTAATGACTTCAGTTTAAAAAAAAAAAAAAACTGAGCAATGGGGGCAAAAGCTGCACAATGAGGTATTATGGTTGTTCATGATTTCATTAGTTTCTTGTCTTCATCCATAAGCTGCTTTCAGGTGCTCAGAGATTTGCGCTGATGGTGAACCCTACAGCTGATGTAAATAGAGTCCGGAAGGAGCAAGACTCTGTCGTTCAGCAGTTTGAAATGGTGTGATGGTTGGCTCTATAATGTACAGTCTGTGAAATTCATGCTCCCATGACACCCATAACATCTAGGTTTACTTGTTGATATCGTCTTTCCTCAACAGGTACATTGGCAAGTCTGACTCCATCACCATCAGTGTATGGAATCACAAGAAGATCCACAAGAAGCAGGGTGCTGGATTCTTAGGGTGCGTGCGGCTCTTGTCAAATACCATCAATCGTCTGAAAGACACCGGCTGTAAGTTTTATTTATTTTTTTTACTTGTTTAAGTTTGCCTCTTGGTGCTTGAAACTTCTGCTCCCTTACTATAGAGTAAAACATTTCCCTAAAAATGGCTTGCTGATGAGTATTGTGATTTTTTTTTTTTCCTCATAAACATGTTATTGGCATTTACCTAATTGCCTCAATAGTTTACACTAAACACAAAAAGCCATTATGAAACCTGCTGCTGTTAGGCCATATTGATCGACTGCTGTGTGGATGTCTGACCCTGACATAAGTCTTTATTCTTGGCTGCACTCAGGTGCCAGTCTGGCTGTCTGGACAACCCCACCCCCTTTAGTGTGGACATCTGAGGTTTATTCACTTATCTTGGGGCTTCCTGCCCATAGCCAAAGGCCTTCCCCAGCCTGGTCAGCAGCACATGCTGATAGGCCTCATTCTGCCTTTGTGTACTGATTTACGTGTTTGTCTGGAGCCACGCACTGCTATCCGCTTCCTCTGAAGAAAACCCAGAGCTGCATAGCTTTTGCGCCAGTAGCAAAACTTGCTTGTCTGGACATTGTTCTTCATTCACATGTTAAAGTGCAGGTGTGGTAGCACAGTTTGCCCTGAACTACCCAGTTTGGCAGAGATCCTCCTCCTGTCAGCCCAGAGCTGAGCCAGAGTTGAAGCATTGCTGTTAACGGACCGGGACGTGCATCGCTGAGCCTTTGCTGCTCTATTAGGGAACGTGCAGGGGAAAAGGTATCAAAGGCATTACATTGGCACTGAGAGTTTTTCTTGGATCCTTCTATTTCCAGCTGTTTCCCTGTAAACCTCAAATGTTTGCGAGTTTTAGGTTTCACATCTTTAACTGCTCACCAATGCAGCCTCCTAAGCATTTGACTATCCTTGTTTAGTCTAGACACGCATCCTGAACAGATCGGCGTTACAGTGGAAGAGTGAGCCGACGGTCGTGTTCCTGGCGTCTTTAGGCAGGCCATTACCCCTGACGCTTTCACTCAGCCGCCAGAGCAGACCAGAGTATTCGGTTACAGACACACATTCTTGCACATGATTGCTCTTGAAAGAACAGGAGAATGCAGGGTTGTCAGTGGTTCGCCATAACATCTGTTCACTTTGCTGCCTTGTTTTTCTTTAGTCTGCTTTTTGTCTGACCTGGGATTGTTTTCTTTTCGTCCAGAATTGTCTCACGTTGTCATTCCTTCTGTTTCATATTTATTCAGTATAGACTTTGTCATTTTTGCAGTGTTGACCTGATGCCAAACATCCTTGGTGTCTGTGTGACTTTTATTCATGTGGATGCTGATTTTAATTCTTTGACAGATCAGCGACTAGACCTCAACAAGCTGGGGCCAAATGACAACGACACCGTGAGGGGCCAGATAGTAGGTGAGTAGCAGCTGAGGAGTTCCCTGAGATGGGGAGATATTTCCAAAACAAAACCTCATGTATGGTTTGCTAACGTTGCTGGGATCATTGAACATTACACAGATCTTCCTAAAAAATACTCACCCTCTTAGTGAAACATGTCACCCTTGTTCAGATGTGAAAATGCCACTCTTGGCAGATCAGAAGGATGATGCTATGCAGCGTGTGGTTGTTGGGGGTTTTAAACCATGTTTAAAATGAGCTTTTAACACCAGACCCTCCTGTCTTGAAAGCAAGAAGCATCTCCTCCTGCTTCTCACACTGTAATCTCCCTCCCCCAGAAGTCATGTGGCATTTGGCTACAACCCCTGTGCCCTCAGGCTTTGAGGGACGGAGTTCACTCCCCTTCGATCTTTCGTCTCTCCCATTTATTAAACTTTCACCTCTCATTCGTAAATCTTGTAGGCAGCAGAGATGTAAAAAGTGCATAAACTCTCTGATATGGCAGCATTGACCTCAAGAACATTTTTAAACATCTAGCATTTGTTTTTTAATAGTTTAAAAGGCTCTTTTTCTGGTCCAGTATTTGCCTTGTGGACAGTGGGCTCAATGAAAAGCCCAAAACTGTGTTAAAGATGCCTACATCCATATCAGCATGCCTTTCCTTTCTCTGTCTGTCCAGTGAGCCTGCAGTCAAGAGACCGCATTGGAACCGGTGGTCCTGTGGTGGATTGCAGCCGCCTGTTTGACAATGATTTGCCTGATGGGTGAGTCTCTCAGCTCTGGCCCTTTATGGGCCTCGGTTTTGCGTTTACTTTAGCGGTTTCTATGGCAGCTGCAGAGTTGCAGCTTCACTCTCACGTGGGGGGTGCTGGGATGGTCTCTTTAGAGAAGACAAATGGTTCTGTGGCTCAGAAATTCAGATGGAGTTTAGCTGGATCAGAAGCACCTTCTTGATGCTAACCAGAGGCTGTCTGTACAGGGTGTGTCCATGGACATGAGCTGAGTGCCTGAGAAGTTCCATCCATAACTGGGGACAGCAAAGTGCAAGAATGGGGAAAAACTGCAGGGGAATATACTGTTGCAAAGTGAAGCATAATAGTCTTGAGTTAGAGTTTGAGGATGGTGGGTGGTATTTCATAAGGTCTGAGTACGTGTCCTTCAAGCTTGCTGGCCTTCCATGTCTCCTGGGACTTTTCTCAGCGGCTTGCGTGCTGGGAATCTGGTGGCTGTACACCACTTCCTGGCTTGTCAGCCACAAGGGCTGTGAGCCATATCCTGGAAATGATGCTCAGCGCCTTTAATCTTTCTGTCTGTGTGTGTGTCCAGCTGGGAAGAACGAAGGACTGCTTCCGGGCGCATTCAGTACCTCAACCACATCACACGCACCACCCAGTGGGAGCGGCCCACAAGGTAAGTCTTGCGCCCAGTTGCTGTCTGTATTGTGGCAACATATGGCTGGACATGATGCTGAGCACAACTGCACCTGTCAGCCAGGCTCAAGTTAAGGGCAAGGTGATCAACCTTGAACGTCCTCAACGTTCACACCCTCCTGGTACACATTCTCTCCTCACCTGAAACTGCAAGTTTACATCTTCCGATGTCCCATATTTAAACATGGGGATCCCCATGTGACTTTGCACTTATTTACTGAAAAGGGTAAAGACAATTAAGACCTACAGCTATGATCTCAGCCAGCCTTATTTCCACAACTGCAATAGCAATACCTTTTTTCCTTTTTGGGTCAATGGATCAGACACATTGGCTTTTTTTTTTTTTTTTGCTGCTACACTGACAACACAAAAACTTTGTTTTCACAAAGAACTGCAGCTGAAAGTGATGGGAAAATGATTGGGTCATTTGACATGGCTGCAGGGAGGGGCACAGCTGCAGTGTGATTTAAAACCTTTGCTTCGGAGTCCTCCCTGTGCCATTCCCAGACTTGATCCAGGAGGTGGCGAGGGATGGAAGTGGGGCCCAGTTGTCTGATGGGTGTCACTGTCTTGCTACGAGAAGTATGGTGCCAGGTAAAGGGAGTGAAAGGCTTGGGCTACAGGCTAAAATGCAGATGGGGAAATACAGTAACATGCATCCTGTGCCTACCACAGTAGGATGGAGTGGAAAGCAAACCCTTTGACCACCAAAATGATTTTATTATTATTATTTATTTATTTATTTATTTTATAAAAAGGCTGCATCTGATTAAAGAAAATAAGCAAACAAATAAATCAGCCCCTGGATGTTATTCTTCATGTTTGGATGGGGGGGGGGGGTGAAAGCTCTGGAAGGATATTGGAGATAATAGAGGCGTCAGCAGCCACAGAGGGCGAGACACAGAGGTCTGCAGAACCAGACTGAACCCTCCCACCCGCCATGCTGCTTCCTTATCAGCCGCTTTCCTGTCGCTCGAGCCCAGGAGCTGGCTGTCAGCCCCTCGGACTGGAGACTGAGCTGCGTCGGAGCTTTGAGCTGTGAGCGCAGACACACGCTCGCTCGCTCGCTCACTCACTCACTCACTCTTGCTTGATCTGATACACTTGTACAAACTCTTCTTAATCCAAATCTCTTCTACACAAAATGAGGGTTTTGGCTTCCTATGGAAAGAGCACTTCTCTGCTAGCAACACTGTGAAAAATACATGTGTAGGTTTGGGTTAAAGGTCTTACAAAGGGTTTCTTTACAATGTGAGGGTATGATAGGATGCACACCAGTGTGGTCTCACCCTTGCAGGCCTGCGTCGGAGTACTCCAGCCCCGGGAGACCACTCAGCTGCTTAGTGGATGAGAATACGCCCATCGTGAGCACCAATGGGGCCTCTTCCGGCCAGGCTGGTGACCAGAGGGCTCAGGAGCGTCGTGTGCGCTCGCAGAGGCACCGCAACTATATGAGCAGGACGCACCTACACACACCACCAGATCTGCCTGAGGGATACGGTGAGCAAGACTGTCGTCTTCTACCCCCATTCACTGGGAGACAAGTGTGAATGGGCTGGGTGTGAGATTGTGAACTGGCACCAAACAGTCTGTCTGTCCCCCATCTTCTCAGAATGGGTTGTACACTTCAGTGTCGTGCAGAGAGGGTCCATGGAGAGGCAGTTTTAGCGCGCAGCTACAGGATTGTCATGGCTGGGGTGAAGCTTTTGGTTAATAGTGCAGTGAGGTGGGGGGGACACAGAATTTAATGCTTTCTTTCTCTTTTGAGGAAGGAGGCCTTTTCAGTGTGCACAGCTGATGTTTGATGCTTGCAGGGTGGAATCAGACGCTGCTCGTAGGTCAGTCTGTCCACCTGCATGCTCAGTCAGTTAGTACTGGTAGCTGCAGCCTCTAGTAGATGCCGTGCCATTATAACTTATAGCCGTTAAGGAGTGTCAGAGGTGGCCTGTGCTCATCCGCCTGCCCCACAGCTCCTGCATGCTGGCTGACATTTGTTTCCTTCGTGGTTTTCCTTAATCCTCTTTGCCTCAGGCTACCAGACAATAGTTGCTTGATACCTAGAAACTGAAGTGTCAATGTGTTTTGGGAGTGAGGGGTCCAGGGGATTAAAGTTGAGGGAGCTGGTGCTCACTCTTCTGTCATGCCTGTTTTTGGCTTCATGCTCATGAAATTCATACTGCTTTTCAATTTGCTGCCAAAGTTGGCCAAAATGAGTTGCTCAGCAGGTCCTTATCTTTTGTTTCTTGTTGGAGGGCAACCATCATCCATTTTGCTCCAGAAGAAAGTGTGTGTGCATCTGGGGGGAGAGTTGTATACTCTGGGTGGTATGACTGCACTGGTGCCAGAAGGACCTCGGTGCCTGCAGATATTTCTGTCATCAGTGACGAATGAGGTCACAGATGCAGCCTTTCCTTTCTGAAATCTCTGTCTATCTCCTGCACCCATGTGTGTACACACACGCACAGACTTGTCTGTCCAGCAGGTTTCTTTCAGCTCTGCGGTCTCCAGCTTCTGCTGATCCTTATCTTTTGTTTACAATGTGACTGGGCTTACCACTGTGCATTTCCCATCCACAGAGCAGAGAACTACACAGCAAGGCCAGGTGTACTTTCTGCACACTCAGACAGGAGTGAGCACGTGGCACGACCCTCGTGTCCCTAGGTGAGACATGCCGTCACACACCTGTTGCTCTACATGCATTTCTGCTGGCACTCAGCCTTACCCATCCCAACCAAGCTGTGTAAGAATGATGTCCCAACAACAACTGAGGACTGCAATTCAGTGGACCAGAGTCCATCAGCACAGAAATTGTTAGCCCAGTTTGGAGCCATAGTGAGAAGGAGCTGGACAAACATGTGGCCAATTCTGTCTTGTAAACCCAAAGCAGACTGACCTGCACATCTTACTGGTGTGTTTAACCACTGGTCTGGTTTGCTTAGTTTCTCTGACTCCCGAAGCACACCAGTTAAATAAGTTCACTGAGTCCTGCGCACTCACTGTGCTCCTAAATTGAAAGAGCACAAAGGATTCCAGCTGAAAAGTTTGGATTACAGCTGAAAAAAAAAAACTCAAAGGGAAAAATATTCTCACTTGTCTTTGAATTATTTCCTTTGTTACAGAGTGGAAGTCTGGCATGCGGCTCTGAGGTGTGTATGTATGTGTTTTGACTGGTCTCTGTTTCCTAGGGACCTTAGCAACGTGAACTGCGAGGAGCTGGGCCCTCTGCCACCCGGCTGGGAGATCCGTAACACGGCCACTGGCCGCGTCTACTTTGTGGACCACAACAACCGCACAACACAGTTCACTGACCCGCGCCTCTCGGCCAACCTGCACCTGGTGCTGAAGTAAGCCGCTCGCCAGCACAGAGGCCTGCTCAGGGGGGATCCTCTTTGCAATCTCCAGCAGGGAAGCAGCTTCGAGCAGGCGTTCTACCCTCATGCTGGCCAGCATGATGTGGGACCCTGCAAATCAGCTCCTTTTGGGGTCAGCAGCACCTCAACTGCTACCTTCCTCATACCAGATTCTCGTTTGTTTTTATTTCCAGCAGCCCTAATGGCTCCCGTGCCGGCATAGAGAGCCAGAACAGCAACATCAGGTAAGTGCTTTGTTTCTTCCACAAAGCCTACGCACCTGCATCCTGCTAGTTTCTTTTGTGTCCAGTGTACTAGAGGTGTTCAAGTTCGGTGCAGCAAGAAAGTGAACCACCTGAACACTTACCTCTAGGCAGTCGGAATGTGAGTTAGAGAGACATACCTGGATCTGAAGCATTCCAGAATAGAAAAACACTTATTACTACATCCATTTATCCAAAATAGTGCCTTGCCCACTCCTGTCTTTATCATTGTCATGCACCGGCAATATTTCTCCCCTCCCCCCTTTCCTAGTCCTATACAGCTGGTGATGGTCTCTGCCATATCTACATATTTTTATAGGTGTAAACTGAAGTTCTAGACTTGTTTGAAATGGTCTTCAAAGAGCTGCTTCAGATGGAAAGGGAAAATGATGTCTGAACCAATGAAAGTCCTAGAGGGAAATGCAGTGGATGTGAGGTGCTGGGCCCTCGGGGTTGGATTGGGTGTTTTGGTGTTTCTCCCTCACGCAGCTGTTTAAACATGGGGCAATAATACAAGGAGTGGAACTATCTAATTACCATGTTATTACCCACAGTACTCGGTGCAGGCACACGATGGTTGGAAGTGGGATTCTGCTTTTGGATGTATTCATCTCGTGCGAAGAAAATGAACCTGTGGAAGAGGCGATCGAGTTTCCCTCCCTCCCTTTCCTCCGACAACTGAAAGAATGTGCTCTTTTTCATAAATTCTGAGCAAAATCCTGCAATAACACAGCTTGCCACGGCATGCGTGTTTGTAGGACAGCCGTCCGCTTGCATTCACAAATGTTATCCGTATGTGCGCAGGAATTTTAGATTAGCATGGCAGCTTTTGACATCACCAAGGAGTCTGAGTGAATCCACGTTGTCAAGTTGTGCATGTTTGAAAATCGGCCGTAGTTGGTTGCGTAGTTGAAAGGTGCATTAAGGATCAGCAATGGAGGATCCAGTGGGTGTGCTTCAGTGGAATGGGGTTTGTGGGCTGTGGCTCCTGTTAGTCTTGCTCCCTCCCAGAGATGTGCACATAAGCCACATTAGTAGGGCAGGCAAGGGACTCAGCACTAAGCTGGGGTGTGGCTGCAGTTAGCAGGGGTCACCTTGCCAAGTTCACTGGTGGGGATAGGTTGCTCAAGCGGGTTTCCCTGCTGCAAATGTGGAAAGATACGGTTCCTCCCTAAGTTGGCGGGCTGCGAAGAGGAAGGGATACCCGCTGTAGGAGGAGCCTCTTGGGACAGGTGCTTCAGCCAGGATTTTGCATGCAGCTGCAGTACAGAGACTAAAGAGCTTTCACAAGGGGCCTGATGAGGCAGAGTGTAAGATGGGTAACACATTATCTCTCTTTCTCTCTCTCACTCAAAAAAAAAAAAAAAAAAAAGCATCAGACACATTTTGTTGAAATGGATCCCAGTTGGGAAGTTCAGGTTAGCTCATGGAACACAGTCATGCTTTGATTTTTATGAAGACCTCTTGTGTGCATGTGCGCACACTCCCTAGGTAGGTAGGGGTGAGTGTGAGAGAGATAGAGAAGTGATCTGGTGGCACTGGCAGATATGTGATCAAATGATGTTTGTAGCACCCTCTGGCCTGAGTTTGAATGTGACCAAATCATATTGACACTGTTCAGCCTTTGGCTGCCTCACACTTCATGATGGGTGTTTGAATGTTTAGGGAAATTTGTGTTGTGTTTTGTTCCAGTGTGACAGCAAGTAAGCAGTGATGAGGGGTTTTTTTTATTATTATTATTATTATTATTATTATTATTATTATTTTTTAATTTGGAGACTGACAACCATGTAAACATTCAAAGTGAATCCAGATGCCTTAGAAAGGGTGATGTGAGAGCATCTGTGTTCTTGTCCCCCGCCAAGGAACCGATGAGTGAGCGCACAGCGGGTGTGAAGGGTGGCTCCACAATGCCCCCTCCTATGGTGACGCCTAGCCCACTGTCCCCATGCACCCCGGAGCTGGAAAACGTATTAGTATCCATGCTGGCATGTTGTCAGAACATCTGTGTTGTATCAGAGCGGGGCTTTCAGAAATGCTGTCTAACACCCTTGCCACACAATGTTTGTTTTTCTCTGTGTGTTTTTGCTACTTGGGTAGAAGAAAAATTCAATACTGAGCGCACTTAGAATCTATTACCATCATTCCTTGTAGCGTTAGCAGTTACGGCTTTTTTCCTTAGGACATGACAAACTGTCGAACTCAGATTTAGTTACTTTTTTTGGCTTTAATTATGACTATGTATTTGATGTGAATGTCTTGAGGTTCAGCACTGCGGGGTGTTGATATCAGGAGTGTGATCCAAACTGAAGACACGGAGGCTTGGCAGCTTTCAGGGAGAGTGAGGGGGCGCTATGCTCTGCGTCTGCGTATGGGACGTTCGGCAGATCTGCTCCTCTCTCCGGGAGCCTGGTGTGCAGGAAATGAAGGGATTGGAAGATGGTGCAGGGTTGCCGCAGCGGCTGGGCAGGGCCGAGCCTCCTCTGGGGGACGGCAGGATGTGGTCGTTTAACGCACCCAGACGGGGGCCTCCTGTCTCTCCCTCCCTTTCCTGACACCATACCACCCGCTCTCTGATCCCTGGGCTGACGCACCAATTTCCTCTTTTCTCCTCATTCATTCTTCCTTTTTTTCCCCCCTGCGGTTTGTGTGCCTCTGGGTTACAGTTGAATGTCCATCCGGCTGTCCTGCCAGGCTCCAGCCTGCAAGAACATGACTCTCAGACCCCAGAAAGGGTCATCCTTATGCAAAACCATGGACTGGGATTCTTTAACCGTGCAGTTTCGCTTTGTGGGTTGCGATTTTAAAAAAAAAAAAAAAAAAAAAAAAAAAAAAATTATAGAAAAATGTTAAGCATTTTTAAGAAGGGTTTCCATTCTGAAAGTTAAGGATTGTGCTGTTTTGTCCCATCTGTGTGGAAAGGACTGTGCGCGGACTCCCCCCAAAGAGGATTCCCACCCATTTAAATAAGTGTGTGTGTTGCAGTATGTAGTGGCTTGGTGGCTGGAAGTACTGTCCTGTTTCCTCTGTGGATCAGTTCCAAGCTAAGCCAACTGATTTCTACAGTGCTGCCAAATTGAGCAACTCAGTAGGTGAGCAGCCTGGGAGGAGGAATATAAACCAGAGGAGTTGAAGGTGGGTGGGGAAACCTATCTGACAGGTGGAGTGTCCCACATCCCTGCCAGGAAACCTCTTTGCCACAATGCTTCTTGGGGCAGAAAGAACGGAAGCTCTTTATTTTTCCTTCCCCGGTGTCATCATGTGGGCCCCCACCAAAGCATGTATTTATTTTAGTTGAGGGGGGCTGAAAGAACAGACTCGTGACCAGGAAGGTCTTCACCTGCTTTGTCGTTGCTATCGAATTTGTTTATTCGGTGTTAAGAGCTGAGTCTCGGATAGCAGTTAAAACAGTTGGGGGATCCAGGAAGGTCAAGGATGTCTTGCTAAGTGATTTGCAACCCTGGTTAGGTTTTTGGGTGTTGGGTACCTGTGTAGTGGTTGGACAGAGCTATCCACAGTATGTGTGTGGGATGGACCAAAACCCTTCAGCCATCTGGTGACTATGAAGGATTTGTATGACAAAGTACAATGTTTCTTGGTTTTTCAGAATGAAGCTCCTATTGATCAGTACCTTTTTAAATTCTGTCTCAAAGAATGACCTTTTAACATGCACATTGTAATGGCGTTAACATCCAGTCCTGGTGCATTTGCCCCCCCCCACACACACAGAAATGTCTGCAAGATTCAGGTCGCACTGTTGTGTTGAAGTGAAGTAATTCTGTAAATATCCAGCTGTGTAATATTAGCCGCTTGATTGAAATAACCGAGCAGTTGTGGGATCCAGCCTCAGTAGTTTGGCATCAGCAAGTGTAAAGCCCAAATGGTGACTTCCTTTACGAAGATGAAGCCTGTAAAACGGTAACTTCGGGTCAGCCCACGTGCCTACTGTTCCCCGCAAGTGCCAAAGGCCTGTGTGCAAACACTAACGCTGCCGCCATGTTTCATAAAGGACCTTTTCATTCCTGAGGGCTGAGCACGCCTGTCTTGCAGCTGCCACTTCCCTGAACTCTGGCCAGGTCCTTAGGAAGTGCTGCCCCGCTCAGCCTGTCTGATGGACCAGGGCTCTCGGTTCACGAGTTCACCAATTTTCTCAGTATTCTTGTACTGTAAAAAATAAATAAATGTACTGGAAGTGAAATGTCCAGTAGGGTTTCTTCACCACTGCAGTGATATTTTGAGTTGTATGCATATGATTTTTTTTTTTTTTTTTGGTTCCCTTGTTTAGGCACTTCTAAATTTAAGTTGAAATATGTGGAAGTTGTCTTGTTTCAGAAGCTCTGAATTGCAATGTTTTTAAATGCATTTTTAATAACACCGTGCCATTTCAAAGTTTAAAATTATGCTTCATTATATGGTTCGAGGTTTCCAGCCAAGAGAAACTCCATTCCGTTTTGTTAAAGGGAACTTTTCATTTTTCCTGATGCGGTTTGAAACCGGGGACACTGGTCTCACTTTGACGTGGCGGGGCCCCAAGGACTGCTGATAAAATAAATACCGATCCAACTTAATTACACAGGGATGCCCTTAACACTGAGACCGTTTTGTTTGGGAATCAAAATATAACATTTGCCTTTTCATGGCAAAAAAATGCAAGTGGGTCAAAGAGTTGGCCGACACTACTCGATGTCCTGCTGGGCTGCCCCTTTGTCTGGCCCCAGGGACAGCAGGCCTGTTTGTGAGCCCTGCGGTTTCATGGGCGTTCAGCTTCTCGGCTGTGGAAACCTGTTCTCGGGAGAGCCGTGTGTTTTTATGAGCCCACCGTGACGCCGCCAGAGTCCCGCTGGCATTACGTGGGGGCCCTGGGTGTCTGTGGGCTGGAGGTTCTGCGGGGAAGGGAAAGGTGCTGGTTTGTTTGAAGACACGGCACATTGACTGACTGTCTTCTCCGTCTGGCTCGCGTGCGCACTGACGTTAGCGGTGCCATCACCCTGTCGCCTCTCCCCTCTGCAGTCTTGTGTTTGGCAGATTGCTCCCGGTCAGTGCCAGGGAACAGTGTCAGCTCAACATGTGTTTGAGGTTCGCAGATGTGTGCCTGCTCTCACAGCACTCTTTTGCTCTCTTCCTCTCCCCCCACTGCAGTTCCACCCGTCAGAATCAGCTGAAAGAACAGCAGCCACCCCAGCAGGCCCTGGTGTCCCCCTGCCAAATGCCCGAGGAGGCAGAGTGCCTGACTGTGCCCAAGTACAAGAGGGACCTGGTGCAGAAGCTGAAGACCTTGCGGCAAGAACTGTCCCAGCAGCAGCCGCAGGCTGGACACTGTCGCATCGAGGTCTGTCGTGAGGAGATCTTCGAGGTGAGTGCACGCATGCAAGCATTGCCATAAAATAGCACACAAGTGTCTTTCAGTAGCACTACAACACACTGCTTGTTTGACCATCTCCTGGCCTATGGGGCTGTTGCAGAGCTCGAGATGTTCAGGCTGTTGAGGGCCTGTGGTGGAGCACATGGTGTGGTTCATTAAAAAGGAAGAATGTGGGGAAGGGGGTCATTAGACGGGACCGGTGGGGCAGCGTCACAGTAAACAATACCTGGAATGCCGTGGAAAAGCGGTGAGCAAAGGGCCCAGAGCAGCAGGCTCCTGCAGTCATCTGCTGGTCCGAAGGGAAGACATTCCTGTGGAGTGATTTCAGCAGGGAAGGGGAGGTGCTCGGCTCTGGCCAGACATAACTTCATAACTTAGCAGGACAAGCTGAGCTATAAAAAATATTACTTCATCGCGAGCCTATGGCTGCACGAGGAGTGGCAAATGTTAGTCCTTTGTGACCCTGCATGTGTGCGCACACATGCAAGAGGGTTTTTTTTTTTTTTTTTATAAAATCCTATGACCTGAAAGCTGGTGAATACTTTTACTTAAAAAAAAAAAAAAAAAAACCCAAAGATGCTTAAAAATTCTGTGGCATTTTGCAACAGGATGAAGCATCTTTATTTAATGTTTGCAAAATGTCATGATGCTGTTCCAGCTGTTTGCATTGCAAGCCCTTTAAAATGGTAGCATTAATAGTTTGACGTAGCTTTGGCCACAATTTGCTCCTTTTTTAAAAGCGAGAATATGAATTGGGTTGTGCAGCGATCCTATTTCATGTGCTGAGAAAATGCTGGTACGTTCCTGCCGTTTTATCACACCCCCAGCCCGCTCTGGCACCACCGGGTGGGGAAATCTGTGATAATGGAGTCCGACTTTAATGTTTTGTTTTTTACGCATTCAGATGCGCCTTTCTGCTGAAAAGCTCTCTGTAATACAGATCAAGACAGTGGTGGGCAGTTAAGATGGATCATCATGAAGCCTGACTTTGTTTGAATTTGCTCCCAGCAAAAGTTGCACGGGAGAAGTTAAATTTCTGCTCTCTCTCCATCTTCTTGCAGGAGTCATACCGGCAAGTGATGAAAATGCGGCCGAAAGACCTGTGGAAGAGACTGATGGTGAAGTTCAGAGGGGAAGAAGGTCTCGATTATGGAGGGGTGGCCAGGTACCGCCCTCGCTTTCCGTACCTTCCTCCACATAGTGAATGAGTCACATGGAGACTAATCAGGAACGTCAGGAGTTACCCTTGCAGCACGAAATGTGTGTAAAGCATCTCGGGAAACTGAACGATCGAGTTTTTTACGTCACGAGAATGTACGCAGCGTGCAGATCAGATACTGTTGAGCTTTTATAAACACTGAGGAAAATGTTTTGAAAGGAACCCCACCCCCCCCATGGCATCTTTTCAAGCCCAGGTTGTAGATGTTTTAAAATGCTTCTCTTTGCACAGGGAGTGGCTTTACCTGCTGTCCCACGAGATGCTGAATCCTTACTACGGGCTCTTCCAGTACTCGCGCGATGACATCTACACGCTGCAAATCAACCCAGACTCTGCGGTGAACCCGGTGAGCCACAGTACGCCAGCATCTGGTAGCGCCTCAGTACGCTGGAGACCACGCAGGTGGCTTTAGTTGTGTAACCCAGCTAAGAAGAACTTTGTATCTGTACTGATTCAGCCAAACCTAACTCAAAGCAGTGATGGGTTTTTTTTCTTTTTTCTTTTCTTGCCTCAAAATTGGAGTCTTAAGTTTGATGTTGAAGTAAAGTCAAATTGCGTTGAAGGACCGTTCCGGTAAATGGACTCGCGCCCTTAACTGATGCCGACACAAAACCTCCGTTCTGTTTCAGGAACACTTGTCTTATTTCCACTTTGTGGGGAGGATCATGGGCATGGCTGTTTTCCACGGCCATTACATTGATGGTGGCTTCACGTTACCCTTCTACAAGCAGCTCCTGGGCAAGCCAATCACCCTAGATGACATGGAGTCTGTGGATCCGGATCTGCACAAAAGCCTTGTGTGGATTCTGTGAGTGAGAGCACCTCAGCTGTAGAAGACCACCTACTATGCTCTCTGTTTGAAAAGTTGTGTGTGTGTGTTTATTGTTCTTGTATCAGCTTGCTGAAGCTGTTTGCTGTCAACAGGGACAATGATATCACAGGTGTGCTGGATCACACCTTCTGCGTGGAGCACAATGCATACGGGGAGATCATCCAACATGAGCTGAAGCCCAATGGCAAGAGCGTTTCTGTCACTGAGGACACCAAAAAGGAGTATGTTAGGTGAGGAACTTTTTTGAACACGTGCACAAGTCCTTTGAAGGGCTTTACATTGGTTTGCTAGGATGTTCTTTAACCTTAAATGAGGTGCTTGATGGTAAGGATGAAATGTATTTCAGTCAAAGCCTTCCAATTTAAATTCCAAACGGTCTTTCCATCCTGAACGTTTGCACGCTTGCGTGACCTGAATGACTTGAGTGTTTTTCTCCCTGTGGACGTGTGCGCCGCAAACAGTGGTTAATGCGATTAACCAGAGTGTGTCCCCCTGTACAGGCTGTACGTCAACTGGAGGTTCCTCCACGGCATTGAAGCGCAGTTCCTTGCTCTACAGAAGGGTTTCAATGAAGTCATCCCACAGCATCTGCTGAAATCCTTTGACGAGAAGGAGCTGGAGGTACACGCAATGAGTTGATGTTTGCCCTTTCTCCTCTCAGGCAGCCTAGGCTTTCACTCACACCTCACTTCTGTTTTCCTTCCTCCATCATCAGCTCATCGTCTGCGGGCTGGGCAAGATCGACATCAACGACTGGAAGTCCAACACACGGCTGAAGCACTGCACGCCAGACAGCAATATCGTCAAGTGGTTCTGGAAAGCAGTGGAGTTGTTTGACGAAGAGCGCCGGGCACGGCTGCTGCAGTTTGTCACGGGTTCCTCCAGGGTGCCGCTACAGGGCTTCAAGGCTCTGCAAGGTAGTTCTTCAGCTTGCAGAGCTTCACCTCCATGGGTTCATGCCCAAGGCGGTTTATCTGAGACAAGTTCTGCGCTGGACTCGCCACGGATTTCAGAAGTCATCTGTCACCTGACCTTTTGGATCCTTTAACACAATTTGATTTGGGGGCTTATGGGTAAATCCACATAGACAGGACATCCAGAAGCATTGAGTGCTACCAGCCTGGCCAGCTGGGGCTGTAATGTGAGGATTGGTTAACATGGTAGAACACCTGGGGGGGTGCAGGTTGTGCAGCGATTACAGCCACTTTGTTATCAGAAGAACCTGAGTTTGAAATCCATCCCCCATGGCCCTACTCTTCATCAAGGAGCTGGTACAGCTGGGTAACTTTTTACTGTGTGAATGGGTCAGCATTAAATCACTTAATATGAATAGCACTGTAACTGACTTTGGAGAAAAGTGTCAGACAAATGAATAACGGGGTCCCTCATCGCCGACTTGCAGGTGCAGCGGGGCCCCGCCTCTTCACCATCCATCAGATCGATGCCAGCACCAACAACCTGCCAAAGGCCCACACCTGGTCAGTCCTGCAGCATCGCACATGCACATTTTCAGCTTCGTCGAACCGGGAGCGTCTCGATTGGCTGGCTGTCGGTCTTTTAATCGACCTGAGCACCGATTGCCAGAAGGGTGCATGCGTGTGGCTCACTTCTCACTTTCCATCTTTCCTCCAGCTTTAACCGGATTGACATCCCACCGTACGAGAACTACGATCGGCTGTACGATAAGCTGCTGACGGCCATTGAGGAGACGTGTGGCTTTGCGGTGGAGTGAGCGGCGGGCAAAAGCGGGGCAACGGGGGGACACCTGGCACGACTTGCTGAAAGCCATCACGAGCCCACAGCCCATCCTGCTGATGGCTGAAGGGCTGCGGAACGCGAGCATCCGAGCAAACGAATGCGTGGAAATATCCCCCTTCCCCCAATCCAACTCCCCCCTCTCCTATCACCTCTGTTCTTAGCTGCTAAAGACTTTTACTTATATTGGAAGCTGCAAGAATGCTTATTAATTGCATTAAGAAACTTGTTTTTCTCTTTTACGAAGTGAAACGTCAAGCTTGATCCTGGGGAGGAAGACAGCAGAAGTTAGACTACTCCTAGTAGAGACTGAGGTTGAGGGGGAAAAAAAAAAACCCCTTTACCAGCAACAAAAGATGGCTGTCGGATCCCCCCCCTCAGTTACACTTTGCAAAGTGGCCGTCTTATCCGACCCTCACGCTTCCCTCTCAGCTACGCTCAAAAGCAGCCTGTGCTTACCTTTTTATTTTTTAGCGAGATTTAAATTAAAACGCAGGAGTTTTGTACCAGTTCTTCCACATCTTGATTTTTTTTCTTTTTTTCCTTGAATATATATATATATTTTTTTGTATTACTCAAAGTATTAATTGGTATTAACTTAAAGACTTGTGAAATAGTTAAGCTTGAATGAAGTCGAGGGAGATGCGGTGGTGGAACCTGAAGCCGGCCGACGCTGCGGCTCACGGGTGCTTCTCAAAGGAACTGAGCACAGCCGTCGCCCCCCTGTTGTGGTGCAATCGTACTTAACGCCGGTCATTCCAGTCTTAAAAATTGTAAAATGGCCTTTGGGCCCCTTTTGTTCCGAGACGTAGATTCTTCTGCGGATTGACCAGCAGCCGCGCCACCTCAAATGGGCGTGTGAGGGAGCCGAGTGTTCAGGACTGGCGAGATAAAAGTTCAGGGAAGATTTGTGTGTTTGGAAAATGACAAGAACTGTCCTTAATACTCTTGAGCACTTTACAAACTTGTGGGGGGCAGGAGAGGTTTTTTTTTTTGTTTTTTTTTCCCTTCCTTTCTTTCTCCAATTAGTTTAAAATTACCTGCCACATTCTTCAGCCGTAGTGCATTGAAAACACAATTATATACCCTGTAATGTCAAGTATATATGTATAAATCTATTTTGTATATGGCTTCTCTGTCCTACATTACAGACCTCACGCCACATACATTCTCAGGTGATGTCTCCCCCCCCCCCCCTTTTTGTGCAAAAATGTAAATACAGAGGTTATTTCCACAGAGGCGTAACCTATGAGCCTCTCCTTTTGGGGTGAGAGCGAGAAGCCGAGGGAAGAACTGGCCTTGTGAGTAGAGGGCGCAGAGCTGAATACCTACCGGCGTCGACTGTACGCAGCTCTGCACATGCATTCTAAATATTTATTTCCTCTGTATACTTTTGTTTCAAGTTACTCCGAACTTTGATTTTTATGCTTGTCTACCGATATTATGACCACGGACTGTTTGCGTACACTTTTCTTCGTCTTCGGGGTGTAAGCAAGTTTTAAAGTCTCTGGATAAAGAGTTTGAGTATCCTGAGATGGTGCTTTGTACAGTGTAGGATTATTTTTCGTCAGCCAATCACATGACATTTTAATTTATCTAACTTAAATAAAAAGGAGGAACGTTTCACATGTGACTCGGCAGCTTCTATTCACCAAATAGCCTGGCTTTGCCCTCAAGTCTGGTGTCCCACTACGTTGGTCTCCTGCAGGACACCTCTGGACGCGAGGAGCCAGTAGCGCACTTTGGAAAAGGCGGTAGGTGCGCCCCCCCCCCCCCTTCCCCCACACAACAACTGTGTCTACAGCTGACCGGTGCAATTTGTTGTACTTAACACACTATTTTATTTCTGTCATGAGAACATGTGTGTAATTCTGCTTAAATTTACTGCAGTCTTGCATTTAAGCTACCATTGTTTAGTTTCTCGTTTGCATTTATTACAGTGTTTAGTATTACAGCAGCTGTTCTCAGTCAGCTTACCCCTGTATAAAAACATATTACGAAACTACTTGTATCCATGCAGAACACAAGCAATAAACTATGCTGTTTGTATGGCACAGCATACTGTTTGTAACAATGTGTTGAGTTGTCTTATTCCCAATTTGGCAAATTCATTAGTGCATTCTAATCACAATACTTACACTTATGTACCGAGGTGCAGTGAGAACTGAAATCGGAGGGCCCTTGGACAGTGAATGCGCTAAACAGCGTGTGGGAGGCGCTCTACTGCTCCCCCTAGTGGTGACGGAAGGCTTTCGTATTCAAGTCTACGGTCAACTTGACCCCACTGGGCTGTCGTCTTCGGTCAGCCTTGGCATAGAAGGTGAGCACCTGCTGTTAGTGTCTCCTGTTGCACTCCTGAGCCGCTTAATTTAAAACGGCTTCCAAAGCTGCATCAGCGTTGAAAAATAGTTTTAAAAAGAGGAATGAATAAATAAGGAAGTGTCCCCCAAAGCACCAGCGGTGATTGAGTAGCACTTAGCAGCAGCATCTAGAGGCCCGTGGCCGGGGCGACTTAGGACAGGTGGCGGGCGCTGTACTGGAAAGATGCCATTTGCACCCGGCCCCGTAACCTCTCCACCTCCAGCTCGCGGAAGTAATCGTCTTCGTCGTTCTGGATGATCATCTTCTGCAGCTCTTTGATTTCTCGCTCCATCCTGGCCCGCAGCTCCCGCTTAAGCTTCTGCAGAGCCTGCAGATAAACATGTGATAGCATCTGCCCTGCTAGAGCACAACCGCTGTGATGGAGGTGGAAACATCTACTTGCCTTTTCCTGGGCCTTCTTCCGCACCTGGATTTCGTGTCGTTCTTGTGCAAGGCATTCGGCCAACATTGAGAACTGTGGATGGAAAAGGTTTTGCACCCATTTACCCAAAATTCCCCTTTATCAGAAAGGCCACAAGAAGCCTTGAAGCCCAGGTGAGCTACAAACTTCTACCATGGGAACTGCAGTGTTTTGAAAACGAAGTGTAGCTGCTGAGCTGCATTAGGCCACCAGGGCAAAAGCTGGAGTCTACAAGTCACTGAATGTTCCTGGAGCTGAAGTTAATGATATACTTACCTGGTCCTTGTAGTAGTTCTCCATGGACTCTAGCTCTTCCCGGTGCTGCCGCTGGTGCTCCAACCGTTGCTCTTTGGCATAGGCACGCTGCTCCCTCAAGTGAGCCTTCTGCAGCTCCAGCCCCTCCTCAAAGATCTGCTTCAGCATCTGTGAACACAGCCACACATCTCCAGCCCCATCCAGGACCTACAGCCACATGAAGGACTTCCTAGAAGGATCTGAGTTCTGTATTACTACCTGTTGTACATTGTTGGCCTTGAATGACATGAGATATATCCATACTTGAAATACTTCTTGGAAGAAGGTCCGTGTACAATGTGCGCACAGCTTGATGGCCATCACACAAGTGTGGACTGCAGGCGTTTGAGGCAGAACTCACCTGTTCCTCCCGCGTTCGAGCCCTCATCAAGCGGGCACGTAGCTGTACATGGTAGTCAGTGTAGTACTTCCTAGCTCGAGCAACCTGCTGCCTCTGCTCCCGCAATTTGTTCTGGGTAGACTTTTGTTGCTGGATCCGCTCCCGGAAGTCCCTCTGACACCACCAGCAAGGGGGGGGAGAAGGGACAATCCCTCATCAACATAACTCAAGCAGCAGCACCACCTGAGGAAGGCAGAAGGACACGAGCACGAGAGATGGGCTGAACCTCTCACCAGCCGGAAGTTGTGCTCCTGTTCCTTTCGGATGATCTCTGTTAGCAGTTCGTGCCTCTTCTGGACCTCCTGTACCTGCAATGACCACAGGGGGAAGGGAGCTTTGAAGTTGTAAGTTGCAATGCATGGTTCCAGGTCCCAGCTCTAATGTACATGACAAACTTGGCCAAAATGCACCAAACCGCTTGCATATTTGATCCCTATCTAACAGAAGGTAAAAATGAACACCAAGGGCTCTACCTGATTGGCCAGCTTGATGCGGCTTCGCTGGTCCGGCCGTGGGGCCAGGCGGTCCACTTGCTTCAGCTGCTGCTTCCACATGTGGCTGACTGTGTGCGGTGAGAGCTGCAGGTGAGGGAACTCCTCCAGGAGTGTGGGTAGCAGCTCGTTTTCATGGATCTTCACTAGAGCAAAAGGCACATCGAAGCAAGCGATGTCACAGGTTGAGGCACCCAGGAAAGCTCATGTTTACAACTGGGAAGAAGGACTGACAAACGCGCCTTACTTGGGATGTGTTTCCGTGGATGGGCCTTCCCACGACCAGGGGTAGCGTTTCGGATCCTGGAGGGACGGGGTTGGGGGACTGTTTTTGGATTATATACACGGGATGGTTTTATGAGGCAGGGGATGTCCTTGCAAATAGCCTCTCTGTACTCCCTTTCCTGATGAAGTGAAAAAAATGAAGTGAGTCCAATCTGGCAAAGAAACCAAAGAATGCAATAACCAGCTAATTTCTGCTAATCACAGCCCTTACTAAGGAACAATTTCGTTTACATGTTAGGTTGATCTGACCATTCTCACACAAAGTTTCTAAAAGAAACTCACCGCTTCCCGGGCACGCTCACGTGCCTCCTCAATGTCTGCCCTCTCCCTCTCCTCAAAGGACTTCAGCTCCTTCTCATACACTTTAGTCAACATCTAGCAAGAAGGAAACCAAGTGACCATCCTGCTCAAAACTAGCATAATTTCCAATCACCAGCAATAAAACAAAGTCCACATGGATTTGAGGGAACTTTAAGATTAGTGAATAATTTGCCCCTTCTCACCTTCCTCTGTCGCTGTGGACTCAGCAGCTCAGTCTGTTGTACCTCAGACTCGTGTTCCTTATGCCTGCTCACAGTGTCCCCTATCTGGGCTTCCAAGGGCCGGTCGGGTGCTGGCGTGGAGGAGTGTGCGACAGGGGGCTTTGGGCTGGCTGGTGCATCTGAGAATTCAAAGCATATATGACCCTAAAGCACAGATAAGTATTATGGCAAAAACAATGGTTTCTTCAAAAATTATATTCACCAAAAGTTTAATGTTTGTTGAATGAAACAATTTTTATCCTACTCAGTACAGTAACCAGATGAACTGAGATGCATCAAACCAGCCTCTCTCCTTGGTCCATCTTGTTTTCTCTGCATGTGTGACAAAAGACACAACAGAACCAAACATGGGACCATGCAAGCCCCCTACCGCCATTCAGCCGGGTTCGCTGGCACTCCATGATGCTGTCACTGTGGTGAGACTGTTTGTCCTCATCCCTGGTTCCACTCGAGTCGGCCACCTCGCCCAGCGCCCTCTTCAACATCTGGGGAGACACAAGGTGATAAAAGCTGGCTTCTGCGTGCAGCCAAGACAGGGCACTTTGCAGTCAGTTACCCTTCTGGATGCCAAGTCCTTGCTGAGCTCTTTCTGCACCCAAGCTCAAAATTGTGCCTTCAGATTAATTTGAGAACCAAAGGCATCAATGTGTTGAATCCCTCTTTTGCTCATTTAACTCAGTCTTGTGTGTGAGTCACTAAGGACCACACAGGGTCGCAAGTTCATTGTGTTCCTCACACACCTGAACATAAACTCACCAAATCCAACTCCTCCAGGCGCTGCGACAGCTTTTCTGACATCTGATGCAGCTCCTGTTCGGTCTCTCGGTTTCTTTGCCTCCGTTGGGACAGGGGCTCCTCCAGCAAGTCAAAATCCTCCTCTGCACTCATTCTGCTTTCCCTAGAAACAACCAAACCTCCAGATCTATGTCTCACAAAGTGTCAATTTGGCAGATATGGCCCAAGCCCCTCACCTATGCCAGGGCTGGCCTCTCTGTCCCCTTCTATAGTACCCGCTGGAGGTGGAGCTCAAACTGTAGCTCATCTTGCCTTCCTTCTCTTCATCACTGCTATGGACTGCCCTGCCATCCAGGGTGAGGAAGAGGACATCAGGCTGTGTGCGGAATAGAACCCTTCTGGGCCCAGCACCTGAAAGCTGGGAGACACACAGGAGTGCTTTATTATCCACCTCAATATCAGTATCTAAAATCCTTGGCACCTACACACTCAGTTCATACACTATTTGGCCAAAAGTGAGTGGGCACCCCTAATTCTGCCCAACCTCACCGATGTTCTTGTTGCTAAATGGGCAGAAATTCCCACAGCTGTGCTCTAAAATCTGGTGGAAAGCTTCCCAGAAGAGGAGAGGCTGTCATAGCAGCAAGTGGGTTTGGACTGGGATGTTCACATACTTTTGGCCATACGGTGTATAATGGATGCAAAGCAACATCCTTAAGATTCTAGTCCATTGTGACCAATCTGTAGGCCATTTTTGATCCAACTGGACACTCAAGCGATATAAAGAAAAGACCGCTTGGCTGATGACAAGAAATCAAGTCTGCAGCGTCAGCTGTTGGCCAAGGAGATGTGTTATTACCTCGGTCTGCTCCTTGTCCGCCTCTGCTTTGGCTGCACTGGAAGCAGATCTTTCACTTTCATCTGGAGAGCCAATGAAATGGAGTCAGAAAGCCAAATTAGCAGATTAAAAGAGGGCTTAAAGTAAGTCAAATACCACAACCATATTTAATCCATTTTAATCAACTGCTGGTAATAAGAGCTACCATGCGAGACACTTCTATCCAAAGTGATCCTGTCAGTATAAATATAAGCCAATGTAATCTTACTGCAAGATTTCATTGCAACACCTTTTTTATATATATATATATATATATATATATATATATTTATATATATATATATATATATATATATATATTAGTGTTTTTTAATGAGTTTATAGTTGGTTGTCAGTAGGATGACATTGGCTTAGGATGCTAAACAGTTACTGCTTAGAGCTTTCTAATAAAATCATACAACCTGTTTAGGAATAGACTTTGGGTCACTTACCTGCTGAAGATGAAATTAAAATTTCTAGTCATCTCCTGAAATAATATATATGCATGCCTTTGATTACGGTCTATAAAACTACACACTTTAGTTCCATATTAGAGCAAAAATAACCGATTAGAGTCAAATCTCAGTCGGAGTTCAGCCATTACCTGTACACCGTTTATTTATTGCAAATAGATGTTTTGTCTACTACCAAACATCACACTCTCTTGTCATCTAAAGAAATTAAAGGTTNATATATATTTTTTAAAAAAAAAAACCTGCACCTGCCTGAACCACCAATGGTCACTTACCAGGGGTCATGTGCAGAGATTGTAACCCATTAGCTGGAGTGTTGTCACACACTGGGCTTGGATCCTGGCCATTCTGCAGGCACAAGTGAGAGAGGAGTGTGTTGTACACACTTGTTTTATTCAAGCACACACCCACTGCACTCAACAGCAGCACAGAGAAATGAAGGAGCCCCCAATGCTACAGCAACGACCTCTATCAGATAAACTTGACAAAGTAAAATGAGGTAACAAATATGTACTTTTTTTTGGGATGTATCCTTTGCACTTCCTCTATAATGAATATCCCAGCAGACATAACTACGAACTCATTCTAATTGTCATTACTACTTACACCCTTCTCAAAACAACTATTATAAACCACAAAGCAAATGCGATGGGAATCGAGTTCCTCAATGCTTCCTCTCAGTATACTTAAAGTTATGCAACTCAAGGTGATCTCATATGGTATTTATAATCCGACTGGAGTAGTTTCAGGGGGTGGCTCCCCTCCACTGATTATTTCTTTCCGTTAATGAAACAGAAGAACATTTCCAGTCATTTGAAAATAAGGAACTATTCATTACAAAACGGCCTGAATCACAGGCTTGTGAACTGGATTTTAAATATGGTATTGTAACATGGCAATAACGCTATTAATACTGAAAATCTCCATTTTGTTAGCCTGTTGGTAAGTTATTTAATTCAAAAATACCTCAGTTTTACAGTATTAGTCACTGTTTTCAGTGGTTAGATGTATTCTAACCATGCAGAGGCAGTTTAAAGCAGAACAGCTTTAGGGCATCGTGTTAACAGGAACTTTGCATTTCATGTAAGCTGTAGACACATGCATTTCCATTTTTTTTCTATTCTCAGGTCTTATGTCTCTTTCTGAATTCAGTAAATGAACTTCACAAGTCTTTAGTAGTGTATATAGAGACACAGTTCAGAAGTTGCCTACAGTAGCTCTGGAGGGTCAAGGTATCTACAGAAGGGGAGCATAGTACAATAACCATGTGGTTGCTGACTTACAGCACTGACAAGTAAGGGCACTGCTCCGTCCTCATGCCCCCTCTGGCTTGGTACACATGATGGGGACTGTGACTCAGAGTGTGGGTCTCGTTCCGGTCGAAGTGGTGTTGTCTGGTATGGGGGATGCAAAGGGATGGCTGAACGCAGGGGCTCCCTCAGGAGAGAAGCAACAGTGCTAGAAGCAGCTAGAGATGTGGCAAGAGCTGCAGGTAAGCCAGATTGGTCTGTTGAAGGATAAACATGGTTAAATACACCTAAACTCTTAAAAGTAGCTTGAAGAAAGCAAACCTAATTAAACTCCACTAACCCAATGAAGATAAGAGACACATTTAGTGTTCAATCCCTGACCAATTGAGCGTCAAGCATCTCACCTTGCTCTGTGGTCAGCGGTGTCTCCACCACTGGCCTGGACAAGCAAGCCGCTGACTGCTGGACTCCATTGGTCACTTCTGTAAGGGGGAAATCTGCTTAGTGTCTACAACTCCTACCACTGCAGAAAAATACACCACAATTCCAAATAAATACAAATTTAAAAAAAAAAAAAAAAAAAAAAAAAAAAACAGCACAATGGAAGTAGACCAGCAAAAACAGGGAGAAATATGTAATTCCGTCTTCTTCCCTCCCCCCACGTAAAAACCAAATTAATTAGGAACATAAAAACATAGCTGAATGCGACAAGTCTAACTGGAGCGGAAAGCAAATGACCTGGAAAGCTTCCAGCACTGGGCACCATGTACCTCCATGTCAGGCCCATCACAAGGGCCCCTGAGCTTTGGCTCACAGTGAAGTGGAAGCCCCTGTTTGCAAAGAGACGGAGAGTCGCCAGCACATCCCCACTGCAGGCAACCAGCAGCACTAGTGAACACAGAATGGCCCCTTTGTCCTCCTTTCTGGAGCCCCTTAGAGCTTGATGCCACCAAAGTAACTCTGTGGTTCTGAGCTCACAGGTAGTTGAGAGCCCTACTACCACCCCCACCCTATAACCCACCTTCTTGTTTAGCAACAAATGATCTGGCTGAATCTCCCAGTCGAATGAGTTCGCCTGTTGACTCCGACCCATCGGCACTCCAAGAAGGAAGGGAACACTTGCTGGATTGGACAGTAGATCTGTAAGATTAGCGATGCACATCAGTTGCACTATAAGGGAACAATTTTAAACCACTGAAAGTCAGAGACCCTTTCCCTGTTGCCAAAATCCCAGTCAGCTGGGAGGCACAGACAGATTTGCACGCACTGGACACTGGAGACTTGGGACAGACGCTCAAGCATGGCCTGCTTCTCCTGCTCCTCCAGTTGCTCTTCGGCCAGCCTCATAGAAACTGGCACCGATTCAACAGGCACATCACCTGGCACAAGAAAAGCAGAGAAACAGACAGCCTATTAAATGCACTGCACCATCCCTGAAAGTGTGTCTATAAAGGGTGCTAAACAAAAATAATCTGAAGCAACATGAAACCAAGATATACTCCTCCAAAACAGCAACATCATCAAGAAGTACAGTATGGTCTAGGCTTCCCATTTCTAAAAACATTAAATTTCTTTCATTATTGTCAGGTACTGACCATTTATTGCAGTCTTTCTGACATGCAAATTGGTCAGTATTTGTACAGTCTATAAACTTGAGAAAAACAACATTTCTTTTTACCAAAATATCTACAACTTTAAAAATACTTGAAAAAGTTAGAAAAACAACCATTGCACATTAAGGACAGTGACCTGAGGTGACAGCCAGTGTTTTGCTGCATCAATCGACAAGCATTGCCCTAAATCCACCCAGTCAGTTAATGCACATTGAGCCCAGTCTGTATTCACAGATGATCTCATTAAAACAGAATCTCATGTGTTTCACAGCATCATCCCTTGGTGCCAAAATACAGAGCAGCTCAGCAAAGACAGGTGATGTGTTATAAACCTTGAGAAATTTATGCTAGAGAACCAAAAGTAAGCAGTATGTAGCAGGAATATGGACCTAATAGACTATGAAGTACGGTTTTAAACAGCCTTCACTGTTAGTAAACAATGTTTACCTTTACCAGGCAATTCCTCTTCGATTATTTGTTCTGTTAGGTATTCCAGCAGTCCATCAAATATTTCTAATAGGTTTCTGATGGACTCTTTGTCCCCTCTTACAATATTTTCACCTAAAAAAAAAAAAAAAAAAAATGTTGAAGTTACTATTTTTCTGTAATCAACACATCTTGGAGTTTTTGTTAAAAATACATTTTTAGAACAAATAGGACTATGTTCCCCTGAATAAGGACATTTTTTTGCTTTTAACCACAGTAATCATAGGTTATGCTTTCTGGTGGGGGGGAACAAGAAATAGATTGTGCTGATGCGAGTCACTAAGGACAGCTGGTTTGTACAAAAATATCATAATGAAATGCATACTAAAATAACTTTTAAAGGGTTCTTTGCAAAGCTAATTTTATGAGAATGATATTTTGAAAATTCTGTAACATCTTAAACATGAGTTTCAGTAGCAAGCTAAAAACACCGTAAATGGCATTTGTGCTGTTAAAATGCTGACAAAGACATCTGCACATGCATGTACTGAAATGTATGCTACGCCTCACCTAATGAAAGTTAAAAAACATTAACATTTGGTTATATCCACAATTAAGCTGAACAAAGCCTTTATAATGAAGTTCAAAAGTATTCCAATTTAATACCTTTCCCATCATCATAGTTAAAATGTGGTATATTTAGCAAATATGCAAGATTACTAAAGGTAGCACTCATGCTGCAACTAAAATACAGAATCCCGATTTTAAACCTCTAAAAAAAGAAAAGAAAAAAATTTGTGATGCTCACATGAGACAAAATGTTAACTAACATCTAGGGTTAAAATGAACCATTTTTCTACATGTTGGCTGTTCTGGCAACTGCAGGCAATAACAATGGTAAAAACCTTGGTGAACTGTGGAACCGGTCAGCCTCACCTGTGATGTGCGACAGGCTGATCTGGAGGTAGTCCAAAGCAAGGGAATCAATCACTGACTGCACATTGTGAGCATCATCTTCCAGGCTGCTCGGAACAGCTACATAATCTGGAGAGAGAAACACACCTCTGAGTGAGGCCAGGAGCACCTTGATTCATGAGTCACACAGAGGCACCTGGAAGCATTGCAGAAAGATGGTCATGATGGTTCCCAAACAGCTGTTTCAAGCCATTTCCTGTTTTTTCTGCTGTCTACAGTGCCATTCTGACTGAACTGCTTAGCCTTACGCAATCATGCGGCTTTTGCTTTCAGAATTATTCAAGTTTCGAAATCAAGGAAAACACTGGTCTGCCCAAAAGATGAGAATGACAGTAAGTGCTAGACAAAGCAGGTATTGCAGTAGTTATAGCAGCCAAATAGGATCAGAGGGACCTCCTCTCATATCTAAAGAACACAGTACCCTGGATGAAGGTGATACAGTAAAAATTACACAGCTGTGTAAAAGGTAAGTAGCTACAAATGACAACACCATCGACATTACACAACTAAAGGGATACCAGCTCCACTCTTAACTAGTAAAGTGTCAGTAAAGATACCAGACTTCATAAACACGTCAGACTAAACCACTTTGGACAAAAACCATGTTGATTAAAAAAAAAAATTGTGTGCATTATTTATTGATCTGCATTACTCTACAAAGCATGCAAAAGAAATCAGAGATTAAAAGACCAACGAAAAGAAAATGCGTGGCCTCCGGTTACCTGGAACATTTTCCCCCAGGATAGCTTCATAAAGAGCCACAAAAACAGCCGTGTCGCACTCGGTCAGCTTCTTCAGCCTCAGGTTAATGTGGCACTTCCTCAGGAGGTCATTGGCCACATCCACCCAATCTGTGGGAGAAATATTCTTCATAACTAAATGTGTAAACCATACACGTGCATAATACATTCGGATATAAAGAAATCTGATGCAGTCACCTGAGGCGTTTTGCAATGTTTTTGAATACAATATAACTGTTGACAGTTTTTCAGGCTAACTATTATATCATGACATTCTCAAATTAAATAATGTGCTGCAAAACGAGGCCACACACACACAAAGTTATAAACACAGCAGAAGGATGCTGTGGCGCGCGTTTCACACGTTGGACAGTGTTTCGCTTTCGCTCCGTCGCTGAAACTATCAATACAGCAGTAACTCACACACAAAGTCAAATGCGTGTGCGGTCTCCGTCTGAGTTGTTGTGTAGCACTTTCAGTGGGGTACCTGGTCGTGAATGTGGGTGTTAATGTAATAGCCGCTGAGGTGTGTGTGTGTGTGTGTGAAGCCGGGGGGAGCCCACATTACCGCCGGTCACTGCGGAACTACGGCCGACCCGGTTGTCACTGTGCTGAAATCCGCCAGCATTTCCACTCTAACGTACATTTACTGTAGCCGACTGTTCCAAGGGCTCCCTGACCCTGTGTCCATAGAGGAGAAATGCGACTACCGACACGAACACACCAACACAACACAACACAACACAACCCCACGACCATCCACCGTGGCCAGCGTTTCCCTGGCGACTGAGACGATTCTGCCGTTAAACGGCAGTTGGCTGTGAGCGCCCGGCTGCCCGATTGTGGAGGGAAAACCTCGACATTCGCTACTGACAGCCTTTACTTCTACAGCTGCACCACTCACCTCTCTCTTCCTGGGTCCCCATGGGTCCGCTTGCAAGCAGTAAGAGGAAGGGAAGGCGGCCGCTCCGCTGGCCAGCTCACGGTGCTTCGGGGGACGGTGAGCTGAGGCACTGTAAGCGAACTGGAAGGCCGGGGCGAGAGGGCAGGCTGGCGAGGCGCTCCCTCCCGGTCCTCCCCTACCAGGACCGTTTAAAACGCCACGACTCGTTCATTGGCTGCGGCCACAGCCCCGCGTTTCCGGAAACTCCACAGCGTCCCCTGCACTTTGAACGCTGCCCGCTGCATTTACAGCTCGTACATTTAACAGAAAACATGGCACCAATTCGAGCATTCATGTCAACATTCGCCTCACTTAGTCGACGGAGCAGTTTTTGAACATTTCGAAGTTTTTGGACACTCTGACGTAATCCCTCTCTTCCGGAAGTTTCGGAGCGCTCGTGTTTTTATCTGCGTGCGCGTGCCTGCGCGAAAAGTGGTGCCACGTGACAGCGCTGCGCGAGGTGCTGACATAACGCAGGGCGAGCGCAAGGAAGCAATAAACCTTGTGCAAATATCATCGGAGCGCTGAAATAAAAACAAGCTAACCGCATTAAAAAGGGACCGATAGCTGTTCGACAATAAACTAAGTTGTGTTTATGTTATGCGGCTAATTTTGCTAGAAAAAAACGCTTCTCTTTTTTTGTAAAACCCGATGATTCTTGTGAATTTAAGAGTCTTGCGGAAGTACAACTACAAGGAAATATGTTTGTATGACGAGCATGAGCAGACTAGTCAAATGGAAACCAAACTTTGTTATTTGTACTATTTATTGTGTTTCATTCGCCTTAGATTATCCTGGATAAGTGACATAATCTTTTAAACTATAACAAACCAAGACCTTATTTGAACCAGTTTTATAATCAAAGTAGACGTATAGTTGGTCGTAATTCCGATTCTTAATCAGTACCATTTTTCCAAGTCATTTATATCATATAGATGAGGTATACGTAACATTTAGAATACGTTACAATATTGCCTAAAATACTCCCGTTTATAACAATGTATTTAAAATATATACTCGTACAACTCTAAACCTGTTTTACTAAAAACCACATGACAAATACAGTATACTTTTTGACCATATTTAAATATTATTCGTGTTTGTTAAAAATTGAATACCCCGACCGTTACACAGCTTAAGTTACACACATATACAAATACAGTCTCTGCTAAACATTAAATAAAGGGAGCAAACAGACGTGAACTGCTGTTTATTTTATATTTTAATTCTAATCTGGAGATTTTGAATAATTGGACTGGACGCGCGCAACGCTCCGTTTCCAGGTTCTCCAAAGGAGTGCCGGTAAATTGCGGACGGATATGACTAGCATCGCGCGCTATCGCGAGACGTCGCGTTTCCATATAAATCCGCTCCTTGAAGAAAAGCCGGCATTTCTGTTTTGTGCCGATAGCAAAGAAACAGAGCGTGCTAAAATTTGAAAAATATTTATTTATTTCATAGTTGATTTATTATTGTTTTTCATAATGCCTGGGTTTTCTGACAGAGATCGAAGCCGAGACAGAAGGTAATTTGTTGAACTTAATGTGTATAAAATAATTAGAGCTACAGTATATACGAGCTTGACAGGTGATGTATACTTTGCAAGTTTTAGGCAGTATTATTTGTATAAATACTGGTTGAAAACCTGGATGTCAGATATGTTTTATTTTTCTTCCTGTTGTGTCTACTGAGTCTAACCTGTTTAATGGGTTCGGAATATTTGACGGAATCGTGTCAGATTGTCTGAACATCCGGTTTATTAACTAAAAATAATCAGTGTTTGTGTTTAGAAAGAAAAATGAATAAAACTACAGTCACACGAGGTATGGAGGGAGCTAGTGTATGTCTCGAACCTCTCTTCTCTGTGTGTGCGGATGCACTTGGACACAAAATGCCGGCCGGTTCTCTTTGTTCCGTCAAAATGGCAGCACCTGCAAATGTGACGCAGAAAGAGCGAAAATGTCTCCCAGGATTTCTTTGGAGTCCTGGTTGAACACAGCCAGGTTATTCTGCGGTTTGCCCTGTTCTGCCCACAAACCCGCAGACCACGTACAGTGAGCACGTTCAGTGACTCCCAGTGCTATTTGTGGTGAAATCCACATGGCTTACAAACCCTGTGGTTTATCTTCAAGTGATAAGCTGTTTATGTCCCCTCTGTCACCGCAGCTACGGCGGTGGATCCCGGTTCGGTGGCAGCCGAGGCGGCCCGCCCTCAGGAAAGTTTGGCAACCCTGGTGAAAGGCTCCGCAAAAGGCACTGGAACCTCGATGAGCTACCAAAGTTTGAGAAGAACTTCTATAAGGAGCACCCAGATGTCACACGGAGATCAACTGTGAGCAAAATAGCTGTTTCAGTGCATTCACCATGTTTGTTTGTGGTGTATCTGGACGGATGAGTATGATATGTGCAAAATTCTTTGGACTAACATGTAACAGTGACTCCATGTGCAGTGAGTCTTGTTTGTTTGAAATGCTTGTTTCTACTCTTGCAGCAAGAAGTTGAACAATACAGAAGAAGCAAAGAGGTCACAGTGAAAGGCAGAGACTGTCCAAACCCCATTGTGAAGTTTCATGAAGCTAATTTTCCAAGTTGGTCCTTTTTTAACTTTAGATGTATTTTACTGTTTTTGTTGAAGTGCCCCTGTCCAGAAACTAACTTTTTAACATTTTTTTTCTTTCATTTTTACATGTACTTTTTTTTTAGATTATGTAATGGATGTGATCACTAAACAAAACTTCACAGAACCTACACCCATTCAAGCACAAGGCTGGCCTTTGGCGTTGAGTGGGAAGGATATGGTTGGAATTGCACAGACTGGATCAGGGAAAACTCTTTCTGTAAGTAATGAGCTTTGCTTGTTTGGCTTATCTTTATTACTCTTTTTTTTTTTTTTTTTTTTTTTTTTTGAGAGAGAGAGAGAGCATCTTCTAACCATTGTATGTATTTAATTTGTGGTGTTTATCTTTACAGTATCTGCTGCCTGCAATTGTGCACATAAATCACCAGCCATTCCTAGAACCTGGAGATGGCCCAATTGTAAGTATTTCAGAGTGAAGTGATTCTGAAAGCCCTTTGTCACCTGGAAAGGATGACACATTAATGGATTCCTTCTTTCCCAGTGTTTGGTGTTGGCTCCAACCCGTGAGCTGGCACAGCAAGTTCAGCAGGTTGCAGCTGAATATGGGCGTGCATCACACCTGAAGTCCACTTGCATTTATGGAGGAGCCCCCAAAGGACCACAGATACGGGACCTCGAAAGAGGTACATGCTAAAATATTTATACACACACATTCACCCACTCTGTTATAAGCGTGCTTTAAGCCCAGCCCAACTGTTCTTTTACAGGTGTTGAAATTTGCATTGCAACCCCTGGAAGATTGATTGACTTCCTTGAAGCTGGGAAGACTAATTTACGACGGTGCACTTATCTGGTCCTGGATGAAGCTGACAGAATGCTTGATATGGGCTTTGAACCACAGATCCGAAAAATTGTGGACCAAATAAGAGTAAGTCTTTAAGACTTGAAACTTTGGTGTAAAAATGACAAGAATGATGCCAACAAATATCTGTTTGTAGCCGGACAGGCAGACGCTTATGTGGAGCGCCACTTGGCCCAAGGAGGTACGCCAGCTGGCTGAAGACTTCTTAAAGGAGTATGTACAGATAAATGTGGGGGCACTTCAGCTGAGCGCCAACCACAACATACTTCAGATTGTGGATGTGTGCAATGATGGCGAGAAGGATGACAAGTGAGTGTGTTCTTCTGTTCTGGAGATTAACTTTGATTGAAGAGTTTCATTTTCTTGCTTTTTAGACTACAGTTTTTTTTTTGTGAATGATGTTTAGTTTTATTTATTTATTTTTAACAGACTCCTCAGACTGCTTGAAGAAATCATGAGTGAGAAAGAAAACAAGACCATCATCTTTGTGGAGACCAAAAGACGATGTGACGACCTAACAAGGAGAATGAGGAGAGATGGGTGTGTATCTTTTTTTTGGAAATTGTTTATGCTGCCTTTATTATGTGGTGCTGGGTTCAATGTCTTTGGTTCTTTTACAGGTGGCCAGCAATGGGCATCCATGGAGATAAGAGTCAGCAAGAAAGAGACTGGGTTCTGAACGGTATGTTGCAGGATGAAACCCTAACCCTGTGGTGTGGGTTTTTTTTTCTTTTTTTTTTTTAAGGTATAAATTTGTAATTCAGTGAATCTAACAGGATGGTTCCACCCCCACCCCCCTTTCTTCTGTTAACAGAATTCAAATTTGGAAAGTCACCCATTCTCATTGCCACAGATGTAGCCTCCAGAGGTTTAGGTTAGTATCTCTAATATCAGTTTCTATTTCGTTAATCTTTTGCATTAAAGAAAGTTTATTGCTTTCTTTAACTTCTGTGCATTTTCTGAGTTTTTCTTCACCTAAAGGTGCAGTCTTTGTGGCAGAGCCTAGGCATGACAGTCCCAGGCCTCAAGAGGGGGATTGAGGACTATTGGAACTGACCGACTGGCTGCCTCCCAGTCGGGTAGAGAGGTGAAAGGTTGAGATCAGCATTGTGTGCCAGTAATCTTCAAAAGGTGGTGTGGCTAAGCCATGCTCTAGTACTTTTATCTGTTCTCTGTCCATGGATTTGCTTGAGATGCCATTCACCCAGCCTTGGTCCATCTCAAACCTAGTTCTGTGCTTTTTATCTTGCTCTGCATGTCTTGTAGAGTACTGTATGGCAAGACTGTTTGAGATCTGGACTTTTCTCTAACATGGCTTGTTAAAGCATGGGTGTTTGCTAAGCAGATTTCATACCTTATTTTCTGCCTAAAAAAAAATTGTGGAGAGAGCAGTTTCAAAATGGTGGAACACGTCTGTATCAAAATTTAACTGGCACATCAGTAATGACAATGGGACATCTAGTAAGAGAAGTGGGAATTATTGTAGTTTGTACCAAATTCAAATTCCTCCCTCGCCTGCGTTTTTAAGTCATGTCGAGACCTGCCAATGAGAGACATTTTCTCAAGTGAACACTGGCTTCTGGGAAGATCTTGCCTAGACAAGACTGATGAGGGATGCTTTTTGTTTAGTTCGGGGTTCGATTGGCCTATTCTTTGTTTTGGACCCCCTCAGACTAGAGCTGGTCTATATGGTCTTGGCAAGACATGCAGTGTGGCCTTTGTAGCAAGCTTCTTATGAGTGTGTGTAAGAGGAGAGGACCTTCAAAGCCTTACCCACTGTAAGGTCCTATATTGGCACATGAAGAGGCAACAGTGCACATAGCGGCCCTACTGCGTAGAAGCACCTGGATGTCACTTGACAATTATTGGGGAGTTTGCCGCTTTGGGAAAGGACTAGTGAATGCATACTCCTTTATGGTAAGACCTTCGTATCCAGTTTTTTTTTTTTCCCTTTTTTCTTGCAGTTATAAGGGAGGGTGGATGCATTGACTTTTGGCCAAAGAAAATGGGAGTGTGCATCGTTTTTCTCTTCCCACAGTAGTATTCCCACAGTTAGAATGTTGAATTTGTGTTAACACTATTCTTTGCAGGCTGGAGTGCCCCCCTCCCCTCCCCATGGTTTCGCTAACATTATTTTTGGTCTGGCTGTTGTGGTGTGCAAAATCTTGTACATTCCCTTTGCCACACTGCAACACTTTACAGATGTGGAAGATGTGAAATTTGTCATCAATTATGACTACCCTAACTCCTCTGAGGACTATATACATCGCATTGGAAGAACTGCCCGCAGTCAAAAAACGGGCACAGCTTACACCTTCTTTACTCCTGGCAACATGAAACAAGCCAACGACCTTATTTCTGTGCTTCGAGAGGCCAATCAGGCAATCAACCCCAAGCTTATCCAGATGGCAGAAGACAGAGGAGGTAAATGTTGTTGGACCCCTTTGTTTAGGGATGAATTTGCCTTTGTAAGACTGGTCACCAATCAAGAGGCTTAACTTATGAATACTGAGAAATTAACTTTCAGTGAATGCGATATTGGTAGTTAAGCTTTCTGACAGTCTTGACATTTCGTATTTTTTTTCCGTTCCCTTTCAGGTCGTTCAAAGGGGGGGAGAAGTAACTACAAGGATGATCGTCGGGATAGGTATTCTGGTGGAAGGCGAGATTTCGGTGTTTTTAGGGATAAAGATGGGGTGTTTGGCAGTGGACCAAAGAATGTCTTTGGTACAAAGACACAGAATGGGGGTTATGGGGCGGTTGGATATGACAGCAGCAATAGCAGTGGCTTTGGGAGTCACTATGTTAGTAATGGACAGTCAAACTTTGGTGCTGCAAACCAAGCTGGTGCTTTGGGAAATCCAAACTTCCAGAACCAGCAGTTTGGAGGAACCCCAGGGGCAGCCCAAAATATGATGGGTCACCCACAATTTCCTTATAACGCACAACAGCCACCACAGCCCATGGTACCATACCCCATGGCTCCAGCTTTTCCACAGTAAAAAGGCACTTAAATCTTGTAGCCATTATTTATTTTATATGGAATACATTTGTTGATTGTATTTCTTTTCCACAACAGGGTTGAAATAACTCTTACACTCAAATCCTACAGGTGCCTGTGTTAGTGTTCTGCAGTACTAATTTTTTTTCCTTGTAGGTTATGCAAATGACTTGTGTTTTAATAGAGGTAAAGTAATATGTTCACATCTTGAAGGCAATGCATGACCTGTTCCAGTAATAAAAAATTTTAAAAAATTTACTTGTTTTCATTGGATCTGTGATTCAGTACCTTTTTTTTTCTTTTTCTTTTTCCTTCTGTGCCATGGTGAAATAAAATTAATGTACAACTAATCTATATAGCACTCTTCCAAATAAGGCTAAGGTGTTGCCATGACAACTGTCATTGGCCTTGGTAAATGTGTCCAGTAAAGTGCACTGTCCCCAGCCACAAATGTTAGCACTTTTCACACACTTAAGTGTGTAGAGTACAATTTTGTTTTCCAGTAGTATTTTGTAAACAAGAAAATATGTTTATATGTAAATGCATTACAACTTCATGGAAGTCAAACTTGTGAATTGTCAAACAAAATAAAATTTGTTGATTTGTAAAGAGGAAGTCACTTAAGAGTACCATTGGAATGTTGCTGAGAGGGATATTTTCATTTGCATTGGGAAATGTTCAACTACTGAATTACTTTTCAACTTGCTATAAACAATTTCAATAGAAGCATATTACCTCTACGTACTGCAGAAGATGACACAATTTATCTGTACTCTTTTAGTCCACAGTTCAATTTTTGCAAATTATTGCAGCTGTTTCATTCCTTTTCTGCCATAACTCACTGTGGTCCTTTTTGATGTTCAGTCTGACAACGTGGACTTGACCATGGTTAAATTTCACATCTAGAAAGCAAGGTGTATTAAATCTATGCCTATCCTTAAAATACTCTTACTGATTTGTAGTTCCTTCAGCTCTTAAAAATGTGCCTCCAATAAGACATGTAAGGATATTCTAAATCAATGCATCATTTTTGAAGGAACTATATTCATCCTTTGTTGTAGATTATTTTAGGTAGGTGTGTATCCACCCTTTTCGTACCAGTTGGTGTTACACTATTTTATATCATGTAATGTTCAAGCACACATAGAGTAGCTCTGGTTGTTTGCAAAAGGAAGTGACATATGCTTCCGGTCCCCCACTAATCGAGTTCGACGAGCAAATGAGTTCACAGTTTGTAGTTCTCTTTCTACATTTTTTTCGAGAATAAGCTACAGTTATCACCAATTCTGTTGCGATTATTTGTTTAGCTTAATTGAAAATGATTTTATATATTAACTATGAATTTAATTTTGATGTTAACGCCAGTTCTATGTCGGACTCTTTTCCTCATGCTGTCTGAAGTGGACCCCCTGTCTATTGAGGCTGCAGGTCCTCGGGAAGCGCGTGTGGGATGAACACGCGATTGTCAAACTGGTTCCGTTTCAATGGTGGGCGGCGACTGCTGCAACAAATTACTTCGTTTTCTTTATGACAAAGTAGCTATACTATTGGTTTGGTCACATTATAGCGCGTTTGTCACTACTTGACTCAGTACTGTGCCGATGTATGTTCAGACAGCCTTCAACAATTACATTACGAATTCAACACGCAGTTGTTTTTGTACACTTACTGCTGTTTGATTCTTTTCGTTATTAGACAGAAACGCCACGTCCACCCCTCATATGGACTCGGTAAAAAAAATGGTGGGCTAATGAGAAAATGCAAATCTTATAAATAATCGACGACTGATTTTTGTTAAATCAGTTTTTCTAATGATCTTTTTGAAAGTAACGAAGACTGTGTCAAAATGTTAACTTTTTGTATTAGACGACGGTTGTGCTTCAGGAACGAACTGAGGGGATGGTCACAGATGCTGCACCGGAGAGACTGCAGTGAGAAACCTGATCATATCAGCACTTTGAATAATGTCTTCTCAAACTACTATTACATGGCTGATCAGCAGCTCAGCAAAGAACATTTTCTCAAAGGTAGCAGCTGTGGTTATGGACCCTTGGGAATGGAGCTCAGGAAGAACATTATGGACCAGTGGTGGAAGTCAATGGTGGTGTCCAGGCCTCAGGTGTTTGGCATCAGCACTCCTCATGGGATCAAGAGCAGGGCAGCGGGCCAGGAACGAACGCTGAAACTATTAGACACTGAGGTTTTTAATTTCATCCTTAACCAGAAGGAACTGAGGGAGGATCAGGTCAAGGAGGCCTTACAAAAGCTGCTGCAGGATGTTGGGTCCATGAGGACCAATCTGCTTCAAGGTAATCACGGGCATTTTTCTTTGTGGTTTGTTTATACTTTTTTAGTAGTGTTTTGGAAAAGCAAAAATGACTTATCCTGTATTTCAGGTGCTTTGAAGCATTATATTTCTTCAGTAAAATTCATGAACAAGACGCTTCCCTTTGGGCTGGCAGAGACAGGCTTGTGCTATCAGTTTCCCGAGGGGCCACCTGGAGAGCTTGGTTGGTGAGAAAGCATTATCTTCTATTATTGTTCTCATTTGGCAGGTCAGAACAGAACAGTAGCAGAAACCTAGTGAGCTGTGTACAAAGATCACAGAATGATGCAGGTCTTTCCCTATGTTTTCTACTTTGCAGCCCATCGGAGGTTATGCAAGCCTCTCTGGTCTGGTTCTGCTCGCCCCGCACCTCTTCACAATGGCTAGACTACTGGGCACGCCAACGTCTGCAATGGTGGCGGAAGGTGAGGTGTCAAACAAGGTTATGGTAACAGTAAGTGTTATGATAGCAATTCCCCTCAAGATTTTCAGTTATGCAGTATAATATTTTTGATGTCCTAAAAGATTGCAGTTATTTATTTTGTCTCTATATTTGTTCTTGTGTTAGTGTTTTTTTTTTTAAATAATTATATGAAAAAATAGATATATATTATTCATTTATTTTTTTTTACTTTGTTAAATATATGTAATGTATATGCTCATCTTAGCAAAGTAAATGTGCATGTTATTATGTGTGCTGCCATATAAAATACAGAACCTTCTCAATTATTAATTTCCAGTTTGCTTTGGGCCCATCTAACTTCAGCTGCAGTGGTACAGAGGTTGGGGAGGAGGGAAATAAGGTGACCCGGGGCATGAGGCTGTTGTACCAATTCCCCTGGGGTCCCGAGCCCCTTGAGACCATCTGGAACCTGGGTGACACGGAGCTTCTGCAGACACACATGAGCGACCACTCCAACTTAAAGGTTTGCTTCTGTCCTCCCAGTTTATGCTGAGTACCAAAACTTAATTGGTTATTTTGCAGTTATTCATTATTTTATATTACTGCCCTGTCAAGTAACATCACGTTTCAATATGTCCCATGTAACATCACGTTTCAATAAGTGTGGCTGTCTAGAGTGAAAAGGTTATGCTTTCTCAGTCTACACTGTCTCTGTTCACTCACTTCTCTCTTACAGTGTAAAGATGGGAGAAAATTTGTGGTGCCTCATGTTATCTCTATAAGTGGAAACATAGACCATGGCGTTCTGGCTTATCTCCATAACTCCATGCAGGAAGTAAAAAAAGTGGACAGCAAACAAAGGCAGCACATTAGAAAGGTGATGTCTCCTTTGTTGATCCTCCACTGTAAACTTGGGAGTAATTTACAGGATCTCACAACATTATCTTTGTATGTAGAACTATACCAATTCATACATAACTGTTATGTTCTTTTTTTTTTTTCGGTGTAATCTTAATGATTGTTTTTCTTCCTGTATGTACATTATATTGCCAAAAGTATGTGGATACCTGAGCATGACACCCATGTGTGCTTGTTGAACATCCCATTCCAAACCCATGAGCATTCATATAGAGTGCCCCCCCCGTGTCCCCCCCCCCGTCTTTGCCACTATAATAGCCCCCACTCTTTTTGGAAGGCTTTCCACCAGATTTTGGGAATTTGTGCCCATTTGGCCATCAGAGCATCAGTGAGGATGGGCATCAGTGTTGGGTGAGAAGGCCTGGCATGCGGTCAGTGTTCCAGTTAGTTCCAAAGGTGTTCAGTGGGGTTGAGGTCAGGGCTCTGTGCAGCCACTTGCTCAAGCCAATTCTGCACTAACCTGGGCAAACCATGTGTTTAAAGAGTCAAAAGTCAAGTCAAAAGAGTTTATTTGTTACGTACATGATTACTGAGTAAACCATGCAGTGAAATGTACTCTGATTCAGTAGGATAGGAGACAAATTTACAACAAGTAAAACAAAACAAACAACCAAACACCAAGAAGACAAGAAACAAACAGGAAATAGATAAGTAAATAAATAAATTAAAAAAACAGTAAATAAAACCTTAAGGTGCACCGGAAGGACAGTGACAGTGAGGGGAGCGGTCAAAGGATATTGTAGACCCTGTTTTGTGTGGATCCTGATGGCATGTCCGGGTTCAGAAGTCTTATGGCCTGTGGATAGAAGCTCCTTCTGAGCCTCTCCGTTCTGGCCATAATGCTTCTGAAGCGTTTGCTTGATTTCAGCAGGTCAAACAGGTGGTTGCTGGGATGAGATAGGTCACTGATGATCCTAGTCACTCTGGTTCTGCATCTCCTGGTGTAGATATCCTGTAGGGATGGCAGATCAGATCTGGTGCAGCATTCCGCTGCCCGGGTCTCACTCTACAGTGCCTTGATGTCGCGAGCACAGCTATTCCCAAACCAGGAGGTGATGTTCTGAGTCAGAACAGTTTGTACAGCAGCAGAGTAGAAGGTTTTAAGGATCGCCAGAGAGACCTGAAGCTTCCTCAGCTGTCTGAGGTGGTGAAGACGCTGCTTTGCTTTATTGGCTTGAGCTCGAATGTGTACAGTCCATGTCAGATCCTCAGTGATGTGAACGCCCAGGTATTTGAAGCTGCTCACCCTCTCCACTGCAGTCCCGTTGATTTTAAGGGGGGTGTAGGACTGCTGCTGTCACCTACCAAAGTCCACCACCATCTCTTTAGTTTTTCTGATGTTCAGTTGGAGGCAGTTCTCCTGGCAGCATGATGCCAGGTTCTCCACCTCCTCCATGTATGCTGTCTCGTCGTTGTTGGAGATGAGTCCCAGCACCACTGTATCATCAGCAAATTTGATGATGGAGTTGGAGGCGTGCGCAGCCACACAGTCGTGAGTGTAGAATGGAGCTTGTTTTGTCCATGGGGGGGCCATAGTCATGCTTGAACAGGAAAGGGGCTTCCTCAAACTGGCCACAAAGAATGTGTTTTTATACTGTATGGGTGTGGCTGAAACAACTCTTCTAAGTCATTAGAAGGGGTTTCAACATACTTTTGGCCATATAATATATGCTTTCGTGTGTTTTGCATAAAGGATAGCTTGAAGTTTTGATTAAATACCTTTGCAAATTATACAATTCAAGGTTTTGAAGCTACATCCCAGCCTCACACCAGTTAAAGTGGCCTTGGTCATGGAAAAAGGAACCATCATAGATCGACGACAGGTTTGGAGATCCTTAGACTACATGTAGTTATTCAGTTTAAAACTATAAATTATGTAATGCACTTCTCTATGATATACTGTTTTGACAAATATAAGCATTATATAAAATCAGAAGATTCCAAATAAAGTAAACTTCTATTTTTCCTGTAAACAAAAGAGTGTTTTCAAGCCTTTGTTTCTTTGTCTTGAGGTGTGTGAGGGCTTGCTGAAGGAGTTACTGGAAGACTGCATACAATCGTGGCCAGGATACCTGGATACCATTCCTACATCCATGGAACAACGAAACGCCAAGTAACCATTTTCTGTTGATTTAATAAACAATGTATTGCTAACCAAGCTCACCGAAAGTGTTGCTGACAACAGTGCGCACACCTTGGCTGTGTCTATAGGTATGACGAGATGGGAGTGCTGTTTACTGTGGTGATCACCGATAGTACCCTGGAGAATGGACTGGTGCTGCTGAGGAGTCGTGATACCACCGTCAAGGAAACTATGCACATCTCTGAGATTAAGAGCTTTCTCACTAAATACATTGCTGCAGCTGAAAAAATCTGAACCTTCAACCAGCCGTTCATATGACCTATTCATCAGACATATTTTTTTAACAAAATTCTGTTTGTATAAATATCCAATATTTCAAAATGAATAAAACTTGTATAGAAAAATTGCGCATTTAACCATGGTGTTAATATATATTTTTTTAAATTTCACTTTTGTTTCTGAATAAATATGTAAAATTCATCAGAAATACTTATGAAATGCCAGCCATCATAATATAGTGAATTATAACAAAGCCAAAGTCAGCTTTATTATGTCTTGTATGTTTAAAAGAATAGGAATGAAATGTGTGTGCTGTATATAACATGGTCAAAAAATGTGGTTAATGTCTTAAGTATGAATGTAGATTTTGTAAACCTAGTATTACCAAGACATTGTGAATTGTAACTTTCAACAATGTTGGACATATAAATAATTCATCAAAATGTAGCAAAATTACACATTTTTCAATTAACTTTCATTGTTTAACATGTTCGATAACTCATTTGACTATAATTGTTGCAATTACTCAGAAAAGCCCATAGTTTTCAGTTTGGACCTCAGGTTTTCAGCTGGTTTAAGTCTGAAGAACAAAGTCAGTTATTTCTTTGTTGATGTTAAGTAGCATGCTGAGTTCATCATAGATCTACACATTCCACAGATCTTTGGTAGGGACAACCTGCTTTTGCACAACATATTTTCACATACTTGATCCTTGTGGAATTTGTAGAATTCATGATGATATTGATCCCATGACTGGTGAGGTCTCTTGACCAGTGAGTGCATAAAATAAACAGTCTGCTATTATGTTTTATGGCAGGTATGACAGTTGTCTACTATGCATCATAGCACAAATATCAATGTGAAGTGTTCAGAGAATTTACATTTTCTGGAGTCCTAGCACCCTGTTCCAAATGTCAGTAGGATCCATAGGACCAAAAACTTGTCAGGGGGCCGAAATATATCAATAAGAGTTCCCAGTAGAGTTGTACTTAAAATATTATGGCGATTCTATAAGCGTTGCTTCAACACATAGGGGATGCATGATCCTGACTCCACCCCTTTTTCCTCTGACCCAACGCTTGCTATTCCGATGAAAACTTTTACCTGATAAAAGTAAATGTTTTGAAATTACATCTTTGGGAACATGAAAATATTTACTGTTAAACTTGGCTGTCGATCAATGTTATGTTTTCAATAAAAGATAACACCGCTGGTGAGTCATCAGCCACAACAAACATGGCCGCTACCAAGCTCCTTTGACAATGTTGACCTTTGTTAGCACTTCCGGTGCACACTTCCGCAGGTCCTCGTCGTGTGCTGTCGTCGAAAAAATGGCCGGCGAAAAGCAAACTGAGGCTAAACTTGGTGGAATGGATGAAAATAAGGAGAACGCAGCAGACGAAGGACTCGGATTGGAAAGTATCCTTAATATTAGCCTGTAATGGGTGTTTCTTAATCGGTTTGGTGCTAGAGGTGCGCTCTCTCACCTTGTGCGACAGCCATGTAGGGAGGGGGTTTCGGTGGGGCACCAGTCAGTAAGTCTACGTGTCACATATAACGATTGAAAGACAAAGTTATCATATTTTTTATGCTTAATATTCACTTCTTAAATCAAATGCTTCGTGAAAATTGGATAGTGTAGTTTGAATATTGGGAAATGAACACCAAGGTTAAAATTAAATACATTGTGCATGACCCCACGTAGGATTTTCAAGTTAGTTATTTAAAAAGTATATGTAAATTAGTGTTAAATCATAATGTGAGTCGCACGTATTTATTACTAGTAACTACTATAATAACGCAATTTCCAAGCACGCTTCAGATATTTGTAAGTCTACTTGTACATTTATTAATAATTTTATTTGGCTGATGCTTTGTCCAGGATGACACTGTGACTTAAGTTACTTCTTTGTCAAGGACAAAGATTTACCTGTTTAAACAGCATAGTATTCTTACTGTATCTTTTCTAAGTAAGACCAGTGAACAAGGATGGATGGGATTGGAACAAGAGACCTACAGACTGCAAGGCAGCACCTCAAACCACTGTGCCACTTGCTGTTCCAGTGGTCACTGAGTGGCACAAATATGGAGTTATCTGTATTTAAAGTGCTGCCATCAAAAAGTATTTTAAAAAAAGGCCAAGAGGTGAAGAGTATGCATGATTCGGTGTAATCTGTGCCACTTGTGGCCACAGTGCAGCTAGAGATCCTTAATACTGCCCCTCAGTTCTGCAGATCATCAAAGACTCTCAGCAGCAGCATGGTTTGAGACACGGTGATTACCAGAGATACAGGTGAGAAGGTGATCCATCTTGGTGTGGAAATGATGTCTTCAGGGAGATTTCGGCACTAAATGGTTGTAGCTCTTGGTTGTTGGTCATTGGTTATTGCCATTGTGACAGGGGGTACTGCTCCCGTCGCCTGCGTCGTCTCCGCAAAACATTGGGCTTCAAAATGGGAAACCGACACAAGTTCACAGGGAAGAAAGTGACTGAGGACATGTTGACCGACAACAGGTACTGCTTATGACATTTCTTTCTTGATATAATTTAACAAGCTCCAATTCTCGGCTTATTTTCATAGCATGATGTGTGTATCCCTCTCAATAAAAAAGAAAAAATTGAGTCTCTTATCGCTTAAGTTTTATTTCCATTTTATTTCCATTTTCAGTCGGTTTTTCCATCTCCGTGCTATGTCCCCCTTGAATGTTAAATTCAATTCTCTGACCCCTGTTCTTTTTTCTCCCACCCTTCAGATACCTGCTTCTGGTCCTGATGGAGGCGGAACGGGCCTGGAGCTACGCCATGCAGCTGAAGCAGGAGGCGAACACAGAGCCCCGCAAGCGCTTTCACCTGCTGGCACGACTGCGCAAAGCAGCCAAGCATAGCGAGCAGCTGGAGCGACTGTGTGAGAGCCCTCGTGTGGATGCCAAGACAAAGCTGGAGGCTCAAGTGAGTGAGACTGTCAGGCATAAGAATGAGTGCTGATCACAGCCACCTCTGCCTAGAGTTAACAAAATGGTGTTTTTTTTTTTCAGGCCTACACCGCCTACCTGGTTGGGATGGTTCAATTTGAACTACAGGAATGGAAATCTGCAATGGAAGCCTTCAACAAGTGCAAGTATGTTGGACTATGGCAGAACATTGACAAGGAAGCTTGTTGACAATCACAGGTTTATGGGAAAATGAAGGAATGAAAATCCAGTTTCCACTGGCTTCAAATAATTTATGGTCTAGACATATTAAGTTCTAGTAAATAAAGTTATGAGGGGGAAAACCCTTTTTTATTTTGTGACAGTGTGAACAATGCTCTTTTTTACTCCCATTCTCTGTGTTGTCTCTACCTGGTTCTTAGAACGATCTATGAGAAGCTGGCCAGTGCCTTCACCGAGGAGCAGGCTGTGCTGTACCACCAACGTGTGGAGGAGATTTCACCCAACATCCGCTATTGTGCCTACAACATTGGTGAGGGAATCTTCCTCAGCTGGCTCCTTTCCACCTGCTACAGGTAGTACTAAATGCTTTTTGGTGACCTTTCCTGTTATGTCTGGTTTCCAGGTGACCAAAATGCCATCAATGACCTAATGAAAATGAGACTGATTGCAGGAAGTGGTGGCGGGATGTTGGCTGAGAAGTTGGAGGTCAGTGTCACACTTATCTTCTTCATGTTGGGAAAGTAACCTGTTTTGCTGGTGGACTACACTATGAACTAAGATTACTAATTTACATACTTCATTCATTGTTGTTTTTTTTATTTTTTATTTTGCTGTACTTGTGTTATACGAAGAAGCTAATTCATCACAGGAATTTTTTTCAAGTTTTTATCTTTTCCAAAGAAAACTTAACATAATTGGTATTGAGACTTCTTATATCCACGAGGAACTGCTGAATTATATGACAAAAGTTTTTTTTCCAGAACACAAAGTGCAAGAGTTGCCATAGGAACACACTCGCTTTTACTGTCTTCTATAATAGATTGTTTGTTGTGGCACCCCTGAGTGGTGCTCTATGCTAATCCCATTGTTTGTGTGTTGCTAGTCTCTGATCTCACAGACCAGGGCAAAACAGGCTGCCACCATGAAAGAGGTGGAGTGGCGTGGACGCACCATACAGGTCAAGATCGACAAGGCGCGCATCTTTCTGCTGGGCCTGGCTGACAACGAGGCAGCCATTGCACAGGTCAGCCTCATTGCCTTTTTAATGAGCGGTCGACCATCTTCTTACTAGGTCACCAATGTGAAATGTCTCAAAGTTCCTTGACTTTTTGAAGTCTTGTATCCATAATGTGGAATGCAAAACCTGGAGTGACTTGGTCTTGGATGCAGTTCCACAGTAGTAGAGTGGCTTGGTCAAGCATTATTTAGGTTGTAAGTCCATTTTTCCACCTTTACATTCTAAATCAGACTTAAATTTCAAAGGTTGTTAGAAATGTGTTTTACAGATTGCAGATGATCAACTTTACTAGTGTAAACAGCATGATAAAATAATTGTGTAAGTTTTTTTTTTTTTTTTTTTTGGACAGATGTGTTGAGAATACATCCAGTTTTTTTGGTATTTTGGTATGAATATTGTGGTATTCAGAATACCACTCTACTGTCTATTCCGTCACGTCACTATCAAAAAACATAAACACAGTTAATGTTGTGTTTCTTCTTCATCCACTGTAGCACTCCAAAGGGTGTTTTTGCCAAATGAACTTATGCTGCTGCCTTTCATGTTCAATCTGTTCGTGTTAGGATGAAAACCTATGTTCCCTTCACAGCAGGGGCCGCCTTCTCCTCACACACGGCTAATTTCTTACATGCCTGCCACTCCCTCACCTTGGAATTTACTCACGGTTGTGGCATGCAGCCTGAAGCACCAACGCTGTCCTCACGCATGGAGATGTGTGTTCTCGCACATCTTAGAATTTCACAGCAGTTACATTACACAGTACTCTTTGCTATAGGGCATTGTTTCAGCTTATTACTGTCAATTGCACTCTGAGTTTTTTCCAGTGTGAGTTATGTACTTTTTTTTTTTTTTTTGTCTCGTGCCTCTGGGGAGGAATGTGTGGAACTGGGCCTGAAAACACCACACTTTACCATGGTTTCTAAGTGTCAGCCTGTTTCTCTGAAATATTCTGAACAATTTACTGTTATGATTCAGCAAGTAAAATTATGAGATGATCCTCGAAGGAACCTTTTTTAAGGGCTGGAGGGGCAATGCAAGTGTAACAGTTTGTAACGTATGGTACTTAGTGTTGGAGCTCAGAGAGACAGGTTTTACTGCCTTCTACCCCACCCACTTTTACTTCTTCACTACTGGCTGCTGGGTGGAAAGATCAGGGAACTGGATGCCCCAGTGTGTCACTCCAGAGGGGTGTTTTGCAGGGAGTGCTCACAGGTGCTGCCAGTAAACAAACAAAAACACTTGTGTTCCATAGAGCTTTATTAGCTGTGGTTTATGTTGTTAGTCATTATATGCATGTTAAAAGTTCATTTTTATTGGAAATGACATTTATATTTTGTGTGATTGTGCCACATGAAGGAGGTCTGGTGACCAATCAGTTGGTTTGTGTGCTTGAACACAGCCCTGGTGCACTGTTGTTAGTAAATAAGATCAAGGAGCATCCATCTGTAATGTAACTGGTTTTTTATTCATTAGATGCTGGAAAACACTTGACATGCCGTACTGTAATGTGGCCATTTAAAACTGAGAGCCCCCCCTTTCATTTTAAGGAGCAAAGCTTTAACCATATAATCAGAACATTTACAGATTAGATGGCAATAACTTGATATTACGTTAACTACCAAACTTGAAAGACTTAAACTTTTTTTTTTTAGTTTAAATAGCGTGGTCTGCAGACAGCATATAATATTTCAGCATCAATATTTGTGAAAAAGCTTTGGTTGAACTTGTCCTTGGATGTTACTGAGTCTTTTTGTATTCTTTCTAACCTTTTAAAGTACAGTTTAAAAAAATGCTTAAGAGATTTCAGTGGATGAGGTAAATAGCATTTAACTCAGTTTGCAAATGTATTCAAAAATCATGAGAAACAAGAGTAAATGGGGTGAAAGGGGTGGGTAGGGTATGTCTTTAGTGTCTGCATTGATTTTTATGGAAATCTCGAGCATTTTGTGGGCTAGCTTGCACAAATGGCACATTGTACGGTTTGCCAGCAATGCTGCTGTACCTGCATTTCCACTTCTCAAAATGTAACCTCTTCTGCTTTCAACAACAAAGGAGGGTGTAACACAAGAATGACAAGGCTCTTTACAAACCATTGTGAAGAACGCTTGTTGCACTCTGCTTTGGGACCGAAGTAAACTACTGTTCTGCTAACTTCCTTGCAGATCGTAAATCTTGTGGCACTGCAAGAATTGTTCCTGCTGTCCACCAGGAAGTAAATTCAGTTCTGGCAAAACCAGATGGACAGCATTCGATTCAACTTTTTGTTGGCAAAGTTTATATTTACGATTGTGGTCATCATGGGAGATATGGGTGCAGTAATGATAGCGAGTGGAATCAGTAATTGGAGTTAGGTGGTTCACCACTGAGCTGAAACAAACAACCTGTGGTCTGCCTTCCAGGTTATCTGAAACTTCTGTCCTTAGAGGCTGTATGATGATGCTTTTGACAAAAATCCTTAGAAAAAAATCAGCTTTCTACCCTTTTTGAAAGGTTTTAAAGTTGCTTAAAAGGTTGAACAATTTGAATAAGAAGCTTTTTCTGTGTTGCTTTCTGCAGGCGACCAATGAGGAGACGAAGGAACGTCTGTACGAGACCCTTCTGGCTGAGTGCAGGGACACCATTCAGGCTGTGAGGGAGGAGATCAAGACCGACTCGGTATGCAAGTCCTTTTCAGGAGTGCTCATTGCTTACTTGTGGAAGTATGTTGTTCCATGCATAATCTTTCTTTATGATCTGTGTTGTCTATCGTTGTGTGTCGGCTGCTTCAAATGGCAGAAGCAGAAGGAGAGGGCCTTGGATAGTGAGGTGACGAAGGTCTCCAATCTTCAGTACTTGCACAGGTAAGCAGCTTTCACAGGCTGTAATGGTTTATGAATGTTGGCACTAAATAGCAGGCATCCATTGCATCGCTCCTGTTTATTTTGTGTTCTTATCTCTAGCTACTTGACCTACATTAAGCTGTGTACAGTGGTGAAGCGCAACCAGAGCATGGCCCATGTTCTCCAGGCCAAGCTGAAGGAGCCACAGGTGGATGAGAACAAAAGAGGCCCACGACCGCAGGACCTCATCCGCCTCTATGACATCATCCTGCAGGTACGTGTTTATGGACTCATGGGTTCTTCAGTTGTCTGATGGTTTGTCAATCTCCAGAAGGGAAATGATTCTAAGGTTGTTTGCTCTGTCCCAAAGAGTTTGGCAGAGCTGTGTATTCTTCAAGGGCTGGAGGAGGACCATACCTTCCAGAAGGAGGTCTCTCTCAAGATGCTGGTATACAAGGCCTACAGGTCAGAGAACAGCACTGGAAACTCCCATTTAACTGTTTTAATGCTATGTTATACTAGATTATTAATATTTATAATAAGATATACAAAATTAATACTCTGGTTTAATTTCTAGCTAATGTGTTTTTGACTGGCATGGTCTTTGTACACTGAGGTTCATATAGCATCATTGCAGAAAATAGAATAATTTGTCTGCTGACTAGCAGGTTTGCTGATTTGCCTCCCTTTGGCTCTGCCTTCCTTGTTATGCTGTGATATTCTGGGGCAGTCAGTGATGCATCCTGTTCTCTCTCCTTTAGGTGCTTCTTCATTGCCCAGTCCTATGTACTAGTTAAGAAGTGGAGTGAGGCACTTGTGTTGTATGAACGTGTTCTCAAGTATGCTCGTGAGGTTCAGTCCAAGGCCAAGAATCTCAACAACAGCCTGAAGGTGAGATACCACTTTTGGTCTGGATTTAATAAATAGAATATTAATAAACTGTCTTATTTGTAATAAAATTGTGCATGTAAGGTAAAGGTGCACTTTTTGATTGAGATTTTTATGAAAAAAAAAAGGATTGACTGTTTTGACTGATGTTTTTATCATCAGATTAGCTGTTGTTGCTTTTTAGCATTTTGGGATTTAGCAGTGTTCAGTGAGTGCCGTCTGTTTTGGAAGCATTACTGATGGACCCTGACCTCTCCCATTTCAGGACCTTCCTGATGTGCAGGAGCTGATCACAGAGGTTAATGCAGAGAAATATTCTCTGCAGGCAGCAGCTATCCTGGGTGAGTACAGTCAGTATGGATAGTAGTTGAGCATCTGGTCTTCCAATTAGACTGGGGTCAATGATCACTTTCGTCCTTACACTATTCACCAAGCGTTAAAAATCGAGCCGCATACTTCCGAAAACATTTTGTGCTAATCCGCACAAATATTATTTTGCATAGGAGCTTCTACGTCCTTCAGCTCACAGCCTTGACACAGTATTATGCAGAAGTGTTAGGCCACCCAAAAAATTATATTTAAAGTTATCTGTCTGGGCAGTGCTGTATAACATTAGAATAAATCCAAATAAACAGTCATACAATAAAAGTAGCAAGAATCTCGTGTTACTAAAACCAAGAAGCATTTTGTGTGCCTTCCTTAAAATGCCTAACTGAACCAATTTGTTTTTGTACACTTTTGTGTATTTTTTCAGCCTGTGGTAAATTCTTCCAAGCTTCTTGCTTTCTTTTGTCTGACTTGCAAAGTAATCCTACCCATCTTCAGTTACGTTGATGTTGAGGCTTTGAAGTGGCCACTCTAATACTGTAGCGGTTGTATCTCCAGACGTTCACTCCAAGTTAGATCTTAATTGTATTTGTACTGTGCCTGGGGTCATTGCTGTGCTGGATGATGACCAGCATGATGATCTGCAGTTTTGATTCCAGATATTTTGACCAAATTCCCTACACTGTTGGCTGAAATGCATGCCCAGACCGTGACACAGCTGGCATCGTGCCTTACAGAAGGCCCCAGATAGGCATCAGTGTACTTCACGCCAGCTCTTCTGACGTACAAGAATCTTTACGAACCAAATATTTGTGCTCATCACTCCATAAGATTTTCAGATGCTGGTTCAAAATGCACTGCAAAACCGTTTCTTAGATTTCCTTGTCTGGTCGATCTGTTCTACTTTGGTTCTCAGCTTGCTCAGTTTCTCCAGATTTCTTACGACAGCTTGAACAACACATCTGGAAAGTCCGGTTTGGTGTGCTGTTGCTTACTGACTGTAGCCTTATTAATGCAAAATTTTTATTGTATATCTGTTAGTGTGTTAACTTGGGCATTCCTAGACCTCTCCTTGAGTCACCCCAGTATTTGCCAATTTGCTTCATTAGCTTGTGGTAAAATAAAACGATACATGGCATGATTGTAGTGCCTTGAGGAGAGGTTTAGGAATCGCAACTTATCAGTAACTTTTGGAAAACACAAATGTTTCTTATTTTTTGTTGTTTCAATGTTTACTTGTGGTTATTATAATGTTATGCAGCGTTTTCACAAGATTACACTTGTATCTTAAAGGGTTTTTTAATGAATTGGGATGTGTGACATATCTACAGGCAACCAGTCTGTTATGCAAAGTTAAATGACATTAAATTTACCTTGTTTGGTGCTGACAGCTCTTCTGTGTAACTTTCGTGTCGGTTCATCTGAAAGTGTCTGATTGGTGTTGGTCCTCACCTCGACATCTGTCAGGAACCTCTGGTGCTTCATCTGCCCCATTCTTAAGCAGTGTGTTTGAATTTTAGATACGGGAGATGCTGTGGAAACTCCTCAGCAGATGCAAGTGAAAGACAATAAGGTAAGAGTGGGGCCCAGAAGACCATGGGACCAGCAAGGTATTTTAAACAGGCAGTTTAAGAACTGAAATGAATTATTCATGGGAGAGTGGCTTTTTTTTACATCTGTATAACCAATTGTAGAAATGTCATAGAAATACAAGTTGCAGGTTTTTCTTCACATTTGGTCTTATTGCCCATTCCAGCAAGACCAACTCTTTTTAAAAACAACATAAATGCCTATTTGTTAATTTGATGTGGGAAGGTGTCTTGAGGGGGGGGAAGTTTATTGTACATTTCAGTCAATTGTTTGTAACATAGTGGATGCCCAGTTTTATTTTGAAACAGTGCCCAGTGTCTGTTGCATTAATTTGACTATTATTTTTTTAAACTCTCAACAGACCCTGTGTGAGCGGCTGGAGACCTTCTCCCTTGACCCCTCCATACTCAGCAAGCAGCCCAATCTGGTGCAATTTCCCCCTGACTTCGAGCCCATCCCCTGTAAGCCACTCTTCTTTGACCTGGCACTAAATCACGTGGAGTTTCCTCCGCTCGACGACAAAGTGGAGCAGAAGGGCAAGAGCGGCCTGACTGGCTACATCAAGGGCATCTTTGGCTTCGGCAGCTAAAACTTCAGGCTGCAGGCGTCTGCCGGGGGTGGGGGAAGGGTCATTCAGGCTTGCGGCCCATGATACCCGGGTCCCTGAGCCAGTAGAACATGAGGGTTCTTGAAGGCTGGCTTCTGCAATGAGATATGGAATGTCTGATGTCAAGGTTTTGGTGCTGGGTCTTTTTTCAGCACATGGAGCCACAGGGGTGGGGTGGTGGGGATGGGTAAATAGTAATCTAATTAAAATAATTTTAAACTCTAAAGCGCCTTTCTGTACCTGAAATGAACAGCCGTATACTCGAAAGGGGGGGGGTTTCAGTCAACACCTGTCTTAGAGTTTCACACATCATTCTAGACACAAAAACAGACCCAAGTGAAAGGGCACAACAGTCATTATATTTGTGTGAAAACTTGATTTTTAAACATCTTTGCCAAAGGTGCATGAGAGTCGAACCTGTCCAGGTAACTGCCGTGCATTTTCAAGCAGACTCATCACTGGAAACAGTTGTAAGTTATGTAGAAATTAGGACCGGTCCACACCGCTGCAAAGTTCTGATGCTGCCTGAATGACTGTATGTATTGGTCCTGTACTGTAGGTTAAGGTGATCAATAAACAATTATGTGTAAAAGCTGCTCACAGATCACGTCAGAATAGTCTTGTTACAGATGCAGTTATTGCATGTTCTTTGATACCTTTGTCACTATAAGGTGTGCCCCTTCAAGTGCTATGTCAGATATTGTCCTAATAGAATACTTTTTTGTACTAGGAAGATGCTATTAATATGGTCACTTTGTGCTGTGCTATGAATGATGGGAGTTCATAACCTCCACTAGTGTGCCCAGATGTGTTTACGCCTGCAGCGAACACAGGGCTTCTTCTGTTCAGGGATGCTGTTGGTTCCCAGGTGAAACGCCCCTCCCCCCACATTTTCATACCTGGCTTTCGCCTTGCTGCTGTTTTCCACCTCTGTTTCCTTCAGGGAGTTGGAACTGGACCACAAACTGGAGCTGTTTGAGGTGAGATGTTGGAAGCCACCTCTTGCAGCTTTCTTGTTCCAATTGATCTGAAGCAGTTTTGTAACCCTATCATGGTAAACAGTCAGCAACTGATAGGTCCTTAAAGTATCACACATGAATTAGTAGCTACTGTTCTCTCTGCTGAAACTTTTTTCAATTCTATTTTCTGAATTCAGGGATAACAGAGCTGATTTTTTTTTTTTTTTAAAACTTTCCCCCGTGTGTTGCAGTGAACTGGTTTCTGTAAAGGTGGTCAACAGCTATCATGGGACTTTGGGCAGACACGTTTGAGTATCTTCTGAATTAATGATGTAAAATGGACAGAAAATTGTACTGGAGAATGATGAAAGCCAGATTTTTAGGGCTCAATTAAAACACAAGGGCATCAGCAATGTAGTGTTTGTTTTTTGTTTTGCCTGCTTGCGCTACATCCGGAAGCATTTTTCCGTGCAAGTCTGTGTTTTTGTTGAAAATCCCCATGGAAACCCACCCCAGTTGGCGGCATAATACGTGATCTGTGCTTGACGTAATCCCCTGGGTCGTGTCTTACCTCCAGGTTAGCATAGGAGTAGGTGAGGAGAATGCCGATGCAAGGCGTGTGCTCCACTCCCAAACAGCCACACCTGCTGAAACTACGAGAGCGGCGTGCCATTGCTGCTCCTCTCGTCTCATAGAGGTCCGCCGCCACCACCACCTGCCCTTGCTTTTCAGCACCTGTATCGGTCCCCCGCCCCCCCAAGCCCAGCAGCCGAGGACTTTCCTTAAGCATACGTTCCACACCTGACATCCTTTGCAAACCTGCTGACACAGCTGCTGCCTGAGGTGAAAGTAGTGCACCTCCTCACTTGAAAACCTGACATTTCCTCGAGATCCAAAGTAAAAAAATACATTCCTTCCAAAATAACACAACATTTAATTTGGAATTTTTAACACTTTAAATAGCATAACTTTACAACTGATTATTAAAATAAGTGTGACAATAAATGCTACATCTTTTTTAAAGGCCCAGAAGTTAAGGTCCCTAAATTTGTCACCATGGAGCATTGGTATGTGACATAAAATACTTTTTATGCTTGATAAAATAGCATGCAGCGGTTTCAAGGATCCCAAGGTTTCACAACATAAAGGTTTATTGTATGATAAATCTTTAAAAATTGAAAACTTTTTAAAATTGTTTTACAACACTTAAAATATGGAAAAATGAATACTGACCACACTAGGTGGGAGTTTGGGAGTTTTTCCCCATTCGATAAATCTTAAGCAGAACATCAATGTGGGCATATTATTAACACATATCAGGCTTCAAGAATTGTTTCCGAGAGGTGGTGATGCTGACATCACGTTTTCCCACAGCATGGCATCGCACCACCCACCTGGCATGCTGGCACCACAAGCAGGTGCTGAAGGCAACAGCCAGAACCATTTCTGGCACCATCTACCAGCACAGGTGCCACCGCTTGGTGTAACTATGCATAAGCTGGGTTAGGGCAGGGAGAGAAGCCACAACTCCTCAGAAGTTCAAAATCTGACCGTGGTGAATCCATCTTCATGACCACGAGCAGGGCGGATGTGGTGCTGCTGTCACCTCTGGGATCCATGGTTGCAGGGGCCACGACGGAGGACACCAAAATGTGGGCGCTATTTGGAGTTTCCATGGAGTCTGAGGAGGGACTGGTACCTTCAACATCACTCCTACTGCCGCGCATAAGGATGGAAGGGCGGTAGCACGGTGACTAATCGGTGCTTTTTGTGAGCCTTTGTGATGAAACGCAATCCTTCCCAAAAGAAACTCCACACATGATTGCCACATTTTTGTTTTTGCAGCTCTGACTCTGGTTTGAGTAAATGCTCAGGTCAGCTGGACAATAAAGTTCTGCGCAACGTAAGGCTTTCTTATGACGTCTATTCAGTGCAGTCTACCGTGGGAGTTTCCATGACACAAATCTTGCCTGCCAGATACAGGTTAAATGCCAATTTCAGCTCATAATTCCCTTACTAATCTGACTAACAGAAACAAGAAGCCATCTGATTTTTCCATTTTTAAAAAAAAATAGACTCAAGGCCAAAGCATCACCTAAGGTGAAATATTTACCCAACGTTCATTACTCCCCTCTGCTGTAGGTGGAGAAAGTTGGGGAGGATGGAGCTACGTTCGGTGTTTCTTGCTCACGTGCAGGGTGGAGACAAGATTGTCACACATCACAAAGAAATGATCAGGTCAGGTCCACCAAAAAATGCGTCATTAATGCATTCCACTGGCCCACTCCAAACTATTTCTATGGAAGCACATAAACAGGCTGGAGAGTAAATCCTGGCCCTATACCATGTTACCCTTGAGCAAAAACAAATCGGCAGTCTGTCCCATAGTTAAAAATCCACCGCTTTCCAAGGTTTGAGGTATTCCCCAATATACTTTTTAATCAGAGAAGTCCTCCTTGCAATAACTGGAATATGAATAACAAAATAAACAGCAAATAACTAATAAAAATTAGTGACTTGTCAAATAGACTTTTATTTACTCAGCCATTCTTCCTGTTAACTAATAAATGTTCATGGAACGGCGATGTGGGTGCAGCTCGAAAGTGGTGAATTTAAGGGGTTTAAGTGATGCTTATACCCCCAGCAGCCTGTCGTGTCTCTTGACTGTAGGTGAGCAGCCATGCATCTCTTGTTAGTTAAAAGGACAGAAATGCAGTTATTTTTGTCTTTAGTGTTTTGGCTATTTTTTTATTCATCTGAGAGAGTTTCATGCTGAAAGATTTGTTAGCTGAGGGAGAGAGAATTTGTACAGCTTTAGGGAAACTTGAGTGTTTAAAGAACTCCTGTCCTGAATGCAAAAATGGGTTTAGAGAGGGCCTGAGTGAGAGAGAATGAGAGGAACAGGTTGACCCGGTCCTGTGGAACTAGACAAATGTCTGGGTGGTGGCGCACCTGTTCCTAAGGTGGGGCTGGGACAGGTGGATCTGCTTTAACTCCGTAGAGTCTCTCAGAGGCAGGCACATCACGCAAGAGAGAAGAGAGGAAGAGGGTGAAGCGGACACAGCACCTGGGTTCACTACGGCGCCAGGATGTTAAAAAGAAAGCAGGGCAACACACTCAAGGTCTCTGGGAAGCTCAGCAAGTGAGTGTTGGCCGAGAGGCCACCGGGGTCTCCAGTTCTCCTTTGGTTCTTTGGGGGAATTCCACCCCCCCTTATGAAGCTGTCCTTTTCTCTCTCATGTCCTGCCAGTTCTCTCTGTTCTGCCCCATTTCAGTTTTTACCGTGGTATCAAGGTGAGGTAGCCTCTGTTTCGCAGGGCATTTTTGTAGATGTTGTTGGTTCATAATCCGCGGAAAAGGTTAATTCCTCTCAGCTGTTGCTGCACGGGCTGAGAACAGAGACTTCCTTGCTTTGTGAACATTAATGGACTGTGGTAGGAACCGATAATAAAAAGAAAAAGAAAAACTTAAACGCCTTTGCAGGGCTCACAGTTTCTCTTGCCGCTGGCTGTGGTGTAAAAACTGTGAATTACTCTGATTTTGGCTGCTTTCACACCGGCCCACAAGTGCGGAACAGCTGTCTTTGCTTGTGCGGAGCTGAACAGATGCTCTTTGCTGGGAACAGCGTTCATGGGTGTCGTAACGCAAAAATGTTTTAAAAGGTGCCTTCATTGACATGCAGCCGCTGTCTTTACGAAATGCGGGCAGATTGCTGATGTCATAGCAAATCTGCATATCAAAAAGTGCTCGAAACGGAACAGAAGACGGCCGCTGCACCCATATGTGAATGGTATGCGGTCCTAAGGATTATTTACCGATTACGTTGAGTCAGAAAGGCTGTCACTCCCACATAGTGCCTTTTTTAAAGCAGTTGGTCACAATAACATAATTTTATATATATAGGCATATATTTTTAATAGAATATATTTATTCAATATAGAGGAACGATAACAGATTCTGGAACAATTTTTCTTTGTTCATCGAGGACATTAGGGCATGTGAACGATGTGAAAAGTTTGAGTCCCCTGTAACGTAGATTTGTATTTATAACACAATGTATGTATATTTACATTTGTATTTTAAGTTATGTGTGGGTAAAGATTTAATGTGCCCCATTTTGACGTGTTCCAGTGAGCTGGAAGAGCTTTTCGAGCTGAGATGATTCTGTCATTTGTGATGTTGTGAGAATTTTCACAAGCAGCTGTGCGAAGGCGCCATGTCACGGTGGCGCTGTATGACAAGGCAGTAGTAGCAGGGCTGGCAAAAAAGTTGCCGACATGTTGGGTAGCCAAAAGCGGTGGTGGTGGTGGTGATGGAATCAGTCTGGAGATGTTTTTAATGCACCCTCTTGACAGCACGATGTTAGAGAGGAAACCCTGCATGAAGCGTAGATGTTCAGTTTAGGCTGGGTCGGTGTTCCTTTGTTTCCGAGAGAGGCGCGGTGCGCTACACGCCCACGTGAGGGGTCGGGTGGGGGCGTCACTGTTTACAAAGATAGCCTGATCGCTTGTCGCCTGGGATCTGCCCCTAAGCCTCTAGAGAGACCGAGCGAGAGAGAGCCCAGGGAGAAGAAGAGAGGCAGCCGACGAAGCAGAGAGCTCCAGAACCTGGTTGAGTCAGTCAACACTGGAGAGCGCTAGATGTTCCCAGCCCTGCCTCCCCCCCAGTGTATTCTGGAAGCCAGCATTAGGGTAGTGCTAGGACTGTCCCCTTCTGCCCCTCAGCCCGATTTATTTCGTGGCCCCAGGGTCTCGCCTGCGCAGCACAGAGGGATTCTAAAATGCTGCAACCTTCTCGCGTTCTTTAACACAGTTAGCAGAGACACGCCTAATGCGCTTTACGACATGGAGCAATAACAAAGACAGTTTCGGTGCTGAGAAAAGAGAATCAATCATCCTTGCAAGTTCTCTCCTCCCACCACCCTCGACCAGGCCTTGTGACCTTCACCTGAAGATGGCAGACGACAAGATAACCTTAGACACACTTCAACAGGTTCTTGTGAAACAGGTGGTTCTAAAGCCTCCCTGTTGAGAGAGACAGAGTCCCCTTATATCCATTAGGACACTTAATACAGAATAATGAAACAAATATTCGTACACGGTGAGCTAGGTTTGCAGGGGGAACTGTTACCGTGTTTGTTGTACATTTTTCAGTAATCCTTAGGATAGTCTCTGAGCCTAGGAGGTATGCTGGGCAGAGAGGAAAAAAGATCACCAGAGACATAGTCTGCACCACAATTTTTCAGCTGTTGTCTTTGATATTAAGCCGAAAATGGATAAAACAACCAACCTGAGGAAACAAAATGTTTAAATTTAAAACCTGGACTGCAGTGCAGCAGAGTGAGGAGTTCACGAGGTGCGGCTCTGCGGTTCGATGGGTTGGACGTTCGCTGCAGGCATACACTTGGGCGGAGACATGAAAAAAGGAAAAGGTGAAACGTGTAAAGCGCTAAACCTCTGTTACAAGCAGTAATCTTGGTTAAACTGAATGGAAAAAAAATCCACAGATATAAAAAAAATAATCCACGTCATTCTGCTTCTTCAGTGCCTTTTCTTTTGAGTCAAGGACTTACGATGAACTCTGAGGCCAACTGAAATATTAATACCTTTTTAAAGACTTTTGAATGCATGGCGCATGAATGAAAGCAAAACATGAAGATTGCTATGAATTTTTCTGGGATGACTTGATTTATCGACCCATTACTACGGCACTTTTATTTTATTGCGTTTATACTCACGTTTGCCAGATAGGTTGCACTGGTTTAAAATGCTTAATGCGTGAGGGTTTGTGTTTGTAAATGTTGTCCGCCCGTTCATGTTTTTTCGACAACTATAACATCTTCCACTCTTCTGGGAAGGCTTTCCACTAGATTTTGGAGCACAGCTCTGGGAATTTGTGCCCGTTCTGCCACAAGAGCATTAGTGGGGTCGGACGAGAAGGCCCGGTTCGAAGTCGGCGTTCCAGGTTCAAGGTGTTCATTGGGGTTAAGGTCAGGGCTCTGTGCACCCACTCAAGTTCTTCCACACCAATCTGGGCAAACCATATATTTATGGAGCTTGCTTGGTGTGGGTGGGGGGGCACAGTCTTGCTGGAGCAGGAAAGGAGCTGCCACAAACTTGGACGCACGCAATTGTCTGGAATGTGTTTGTATGCTGTATGGGTGCGGCTGAACAGCTCAGTTCAGTCATTAAAAGGGGGGGGGTTGACATATTTTTCACCATATAGTGTATTTGACATCCCTTCAGAATACAGTCTTTGCTTTTTTTAAGATGCACTAAAGCAAATGTCACACCTTGCCGATTAAATGTTCACTGTAGTAATCTGATGTTGGGCACATTCATGTTGGGGAAAGGGATTCATTTTTTAAAAATATGATCAAACGCTGGAACGGAAGCACAATCCATTTGCGGCAGACGCAGAGCGTGTCCAGAAATGCCTGACTTACCTGAAGCTCCTGCTAGAACGCAGCACATAGAATGGCTCAGAAAGCAAAAGTATGGAATGGCAACCATGAGAAGAATTCTGGAAGTTTCTTCAGTGACTGGACACCTGACTCGCAGGCTCATCTCTTGGCTGAGGAGGCCTTTATTCTGTTTGGGAGGCACCTTCATTCATGGCCTCAGAAGTGAAAAGTCAAAATGAAAAGTGAAATTTTAGTATGTCCTGCCCTTTTCCTAAAATGCACCTTGGTGTTGCTGTTAGGTGACGTCGAGTCGCTTCCAATATGCTGGGCGGCATATTGTCACTAAAGCAGTATTCATGGCCGTCGCTGTTGTGTGGCTGATCTTCCAATGACCCTTTCCTGCTCTGAGGTGGCCAACACAAGAACATCGGAGTCCTGTCATTTGGGCTTCCAAAGTGAACCTGGGTTTGATGTCACCCAACACCAATTTATTCATAATGCGTGAGACCCATAGTAAATGTTGTAGTTACCTCCAGTGTGGTAATTCGCAGCTTCTCCAAAATCAGATTATGAGAAATAGGAAAATTGAACTGTGTGTGATCCCAATTTGCTCCAAAGAGTGTGTGTGTGTGTGTGTGTGTGTGTGTGTGTGTGTGTGTGTGTGTGTGATGTAAAAAGGCCCTGAAGTGTGACTGCTGTGATGTAATGTTTGCCAGGGTACCGCACATCACCCTTAAGCTGTCCTTTGTCCACACAGGACGCAGGCTAATGACCTGGCCTTGCTGATCGCGCGCATGCAGAAGAATGCCGATCAGGTGGAGAAGGACATCCTGTATGCTGAGGAGAAGCTAGCAGTAGTACGGTGACCTTCTTTCTCCATCGGGCACACGCTCGCATAGACATGGAAGCATTCACTTTTCTACATCAGCTCTGGGGCTTTCATTTGGGTTACAGCGGTAACTTTTTCCACCCCTGTCCCTGCTGCCCCTGCTCTGTCTGTGTGTCCTCAGGACCATGAGAATTTGAAGAATGAGCAGCCCTTGCAGTACCAGCGGGAGAATGCAGACTATCTAGCAGAAGCCGAGGGTCTGTTGAAGGACCTCTACCTTGACGTGGACAAGGCCAAGAAGATGAAGCACCCCCAGGCCAGCGAGATTGAGAGCGAGTGAGTGGCTCGCTGTTCCTGATCTAGAACCTGCATAGGGATTGACGAAATAAAAGTCCCTCCATATTTTGGTTAGATTGGCGCCAGCAAAAACTTTAGGGGGTTCTTGTTTTATATCACATACAAAACATAAGGATTATACCAAGTGATAAGCGTGTTAGGGTTACCAAGAAATGTATGAAAGTATTGAAATATGTGAGGCTGTAACCGGTAGTTCCATATATTGGCTGAACCTTTAACTAAAGAAAAATGGTTTGACAAAATAATTCAGAATTGGGGGGTGACGTCTTTGTGACTGTGTGGCTGATGAAGTTTTGTAAAGGTGGAAGCCGTCTTTCATGTCACTTTTACAAAATGCTCCTCGATGTTGGCACAAACCTGGTACAATAGTTGAGCAGCTGTAACCTGAAGGCTGCTGGTTTGAGCCTTTCTGTAGTAACCCTGGGTAAAGAATTTCATCTTAATTTTGTAAAACTGCATCTGCCCCTTTAAAAAGCTTTCTTTTTTAGCTTTTGAGCGGTTCCTCATTCTGGAGCCACTGAGCTGAGTGACATGGTGACAAAGTGGACAGTGCTGCTGTCTAACAGTATCTGGATGATGCGGATGGGTGTGGGTTTGCTTCCCACTCCATTTGTATGGAAATCGCATGTTCCCCCCTGTGGTTACATAGATTTTCTCGCACAGTTCAAAGATATGCATTTCAACTGCACTGACAACTCTAAATTGCTTAGTGTGTATATACATGTGTGTTACACTGCTCTGGTGTCAAAATGGCACTTTGGAAAAAAGTGTCTGATAAATGTAACTCCTTTCAACGTTTAGTGTCAGCCACCTCCATGACCGGTGGTTCAAGGATTGCGCTCTTTACCGGGAAATTTATGAATCGAGGAAGGAAGTTGAAGTAGGTCCCAGGATCGACTGGGTTCTGGTGCTCAATCAGAAGCAGGTAAGCCAGTGCTTTGTCATACTTCACTCTGCGTTGTCGCTGCTTTAAAAAACAAGATCGGAGGCACGAGCGGCCTACATCCTTAAAGCTAGGCCCGCATCCCATCATGTACAGGGGTTTAGATACAGTTCCCTGAAGCCAAGCTGCTTTATTTTTGTGCCATTGTGTCAGTCCTGAATGAAGGAGCAATGGGGGCTCATGGTCTGATGGGGTTCTGCATGCTCTCATCCAGAAACAGGTGAACGCGGAGCAGTACGGCCCCACGGTGTCCGATCTGGAGAAGCAGATCGCTGCGCACAACATTCTGCACAAGGAGATTGAGGCGTACGGCCCTCAGCTGAACGTCAACTCCGGCTACTCTGCGGTACGGAGGTGCCACACACAGACTCTGGTCTCACACTCAGGAATTTTTGAAAACGCAGTTAAATGATGTACATTTGTGTAAAGTTCAAAAGTGCATTGTAGGAACACTGAGAATGATTTACTGTGCAAAATGAGTTTCTGCAGTGATCATCAGAAAAGGATACGAACAGAAACTCAGTATCTTCTCCTCTGGGCTATATTTGACTCATTGCATTTTTGTTCCTAGTCAGTGTAGATCTGTGGGATGTTGTTTCCCAGGCACCCCACGAACACTTATTTTGAATAAATCCCCCTGTTTAAGCCAGTTTAGTATCAAGAACTGCAAATCACTTAATGTGAAATGCCCTTATGTAGTAGGTATGCTAGGGAGGACAAAATGAAGTTCCTCGGGTCCATGGTGCACAGAACAGGGGTAAAAAAAAAAAAAGGGAGAATAAATAGATAAAATGATCATATAAATAAAGATAAATATAATATTGAAAAACATATACAAGGTAGATAAGTTGTGGATATTCAGTCATTCAGTGGTCATGGTAACTGAGTTTGTTACAGCAGTTTAAATAAAACTGTACAGAATTAACTTTTATATTAAGTACTTTTATATTACTGACCTTTCAGGAGGAGTATGCTGCCATCAGGAAACAGTACAATAATCTACTGGTGAGTAATAATGCTGAAAAGAAATAAACATTTAGACTGTAGAGACTTATACAGAATTTAAGCGGTATTTGCTATTATAATTTAACTTGTGTGTTGGATTGCCACACAGTTTTGATAATAATTCAAACCAGTTTGTGGGAAGGGTCGTTTGGTTTTACATCTTCTTCTGTCTTGCAGGACAACTCCAAGTGGAGGCGCCACTACCTGAACAGCCTGTACGAATACATCCAGGGATGCAACAAGGAGATATCCTACCTGGGTGAGGAGCAGAAGAAAATCCTAAGGCAGGACTGGAGCGACCAAATGGTGGACCCGCAAAATGTCCGAAGACAGTACGAGGTGAGAGTGTATCGAATATTGAGAAGGAGCTGAACTTGCAAGAGGAGACACTCAGGATATATTACATACCAAGCAATTTATACGTGCATATTGCACTACAGAAAGGTGCAGCAGGTCACTCGGTGGTTAAGGATTATAAAATGCCCCGACATATAAACCACTAGGATTGAACAAGTAAAATATTCGGCTGCGCAGTGGATAAATTTCCTTTGAAGACGACGACTAAGCAGCAAACCACTCAGAAAGGCTGGGTCACTCAAATGTCGGTGCTGTTTGACCAAAGGAATCTGAGGTTTTTTCCCCAGTTCATGATTTTATTACGGTTTTATTAGAATTTCAAGAACAACAGTTTGCTGGCCCACGAAAGTGATGTGAATGCACTGCAAGATGATGGCGATCGACTCATAGAGGCACAACACCCTGCCAGTACCATTGTCGAGGTGTGTATTACGCACGCGCGCACGTACACAGTACAAAATAACGTTTTCTTTTATAAATATAAATTTTCAACCAGGCGGACCCACTTTTACAAGTTTTTAGTATTGAAGTGTTTAACAGGCCCTTCATTGCCTCCCCATGTGTGCTGCAGGACCACAAAGAGGCACTGCAAAATGAGTGGCAGAAGTTCCTCAATCTGTGCATTTGCCAGGAAGCCCATCTGCAGAACGTGGAGGACTACAAAAAGGTAGCTGAAAGGAGATTTAGAGAAGTTGTGCAAAACACAGACCCGTCTGATGGTCATGGCCGGATGGATTTGATTTGTTGCTGTGTTTGCCATTCAGTTCCAGCTGGATTTGGACACGTTGACTGACTCCCTGACCAAGCTGAATGCGAATGTGGACCCCAAAGCGCTGAACAACAAATCCAACACTGAGATGCTTCTTCAGCTTGAGGTTGGTGAGACCAAGCTTTGCCGTGTAACATTGAGGTACAATTTCATCTGTATCAGCACTGCGATCTGGACTCCATTTGCCAAAATTTGCCTGTGCTGTTTGGGATGAATTATATTATGGACAAACATTTTACACTTTCCAGTCAGCGCAGCGCAGCACAGTTTCAGCTCCTGTCTGTGTTGTGCCATTCACTCCTTGCAGGGGGATGAAAATGCAATGCAGAGGAGTGAGCTGCTCCTCACTGACCTGAAGACACGTAGTGCCAGCATTGTCCCGCTGAAGCTGCGCTATACTAAGTCCAGCAATCCTGTGGGTGTGGAGTCCCTGTGTGACTGGAGCACCAGCAAGGTACACGGCTTCCGCCCTGCGGCACCCAGACACACGTATGAGAATAACCAACCGGTTGACTTTGTTATATTGACAGACAGGAAGCTTTATGCTGCACAGTCTCTCAGGTAATGGATGTGGTCATGTGTTCATGTAGAAAATACATTACTTCATTTAATTTGACAGTTAAGATTCCTAAATGCTTTTGGACAATTGTGAATTAGAAGATATATTGCATACCCATTAACCTCTGAATCCTGGTCAGGGTCATAGCAGTCCTGGCCTATCCCAGAATCACCGGGTGCTGGGCCACGACACTACACCCTGGACAGGATGTCAACCCATTGCAGGGTGGCCCCACACTCACATATCTACACACACACATGCATGCTATTGGCAATTCACACTGACTACCCTGAAACATGTGTCTTTGGACTGTGGGAGGAAACCAGAGCACTTAGAGGACACTCACACATGCAAACTTTGCACAGACCAAGCGGGATTTAAACAGGCACTGTGAGGTGGCATCGCTATGTTACCTGTAATAAACAAATACAGCACATAGGGCCGGTATATTTGTTTTCACCACATCCAGTAAAACATGTCTGAAAAAATATAACATTAAATATACTAAAAACCTTTTGGACTTAGAATATTCATGTACACACAATTTCCCATCAAATCAAGTCTCCAGAATGCAGAGTTTTGGAAACAGAAGTCTGATATGAGAACATTTAACCTGTTTCAGTCATCTGTGACTCGAGGAGAGAAGCTCACTCTGAAGTCTAATGCCGACAATGAGAACTGGGAAGTTCAAGCCAGCAATGGTGTTGTCAAAAAAATACCTGGAGTGTGTTTCATGGTGCCACCGCCAGACCAGGGAGCCATTGACAAAGTGAGCAGGTAAAGGATCAGAGCTCATTCTTATTCCAACTATAGTAGCCGATCAATCAAGGTTCTCAGGTACTGTGCACCAGGTGTTGGCACTATAATCCTTTTATTTGGTCCAGGAGTAACTCAGCTACTGTCCAGTCTAACCTTTCAAATTTGTGTGTTGGAGCAGACTGGGTGCAGATCTTGACAACTTGAAGAAGAGGAGAGCATCCCTGCAGGCTTCACTGAAGAACCCCACCACAGAGGTTATGCGTCAGCAGAAATCTGGTGAGTCGATTGTGCTATTCAGGTGCTGCAGAAAATATGGCACAGCAGTCGTATCTAAACTGGGTAGACTACATACTTTCCTTCTTTCTCAACACCGCCTTTTTTGTTCTGCGTCGTGCTCTGCTGCCACTCCTCAGCCAACATCTCCAGCAGTCCAGATAGCCCCAAAGCCCAGGAAGCTGCCAAATGCCTGGACAAGCTGGACAAGGACCTGGACCAAACCAAGCAAGGCGTCTTTAACGTAATGAGAGCCCCGCTCGATCGCGGTGACCCAACTGGGGACCTTGCCAACCGGCTGAGGGAGCAAGAGGTAAGGATGTAGGCCTCTGAGGATTTTCTCATGAAGTTTGCTCTTTCAACCTTCCTTTAAATCTTAACTTATTGGAGCTTATCTCCCAGTACTTTCAAAATGAAGTCTAGAATCTTTAAAATGTCTCTTGCGTGTAGGTTGATTCTTTTGTATTTCAGGTTGGGATCTTAAATTTGAAGTGCGGTATGATGATTTTGTGACCGGTTTATCTGTTGCCTTTCAGAAATCAGCTAAGGCTCTGAAGAACACCGAGTTGGAGATAGCGGCTGCCCAACGTGATTTAGAGCCCTTCCTGTCTCAGAAGTCAAGTGGTCCTACCTCCTCTTCCCTGCCCCTCAAAATGAACAATCTCAAAAACAAGCAGGAGGACACAGCAGCTCTCACCGATCTCTACACCAGGAAGTAAGGTCGCAAACACACAAACAGAAACTTGTGCATATATTGGGCTGACAGGCATTAATGAAAACTGAAAAGATCTGCAAACTGCACGGACAGCTTCATCTTGCATTCTTCTGAAACAGAGCTAATGCCTCCTTGAACCTGGAGAACCAAATAAAGAAGGTGGACACCATGATCTCTGGATTTGAGAAGCAGCTCTCTAATGACACCGGGATCCCAGATGTGCCCAATAGCATCCAGACCCGAACCCAAGAGATTCAGGTGTGTTCATCATCAATGAGTGACACTGACACTCTTGCGCTGGCTTGCCAAACCTGAATGAATTAGTAGCCCATGTATCTAAAACTATGCTTTACTTCTCTCATCTGAGCATACTGCCAGACACAGCAGCTTCTCTGAAGTTTTGAATCTCACTGTTGCTTTTAAACTTCTATGTTGGCAGAGGCTGCGCAAGGATGTGGCCAGTAAGCAGGATGAAATGACCAAGCTGAACAAGGAACTGGAAGCCACCGAGCAGCTGTGCAGTACGCTGCAGAAGAGCTACCAGGAATACTGCCCTGACATCCGCAGACAAGAGAACCAGGTTAACCGGCTTAGCAATCGCTATGCTACCATCATCAAGCAGCTGCAGGAGAGGTAGGAGCCCCCAAAGGCAGAACTCGGTTATGGAGATGTTCCTTATTTATACAAATTCATTTATTTGACACAAGAATCCTCAAGCTTTAACACCCGGTGTGAAATATGAGAGTACACGTTATCTTTTTGGAGTTTTTTGGTAGCATTTAATGGGTCTATTGTGTCTGCGTGCACAGAGAGCGCATTTTGCAAGAAGCAGGCAAGAAAAACCAAGCTTTCGAGAATGCCACGCAGTCCGTGGACTCCTTCATCAACAACCTGCCCAACAATACCATCAATCCTACTGACAGCCTGTCTCAGATCACCGCCAAACAGAACTCTCAGAAGGTCGGTGAAGGTTGCATTTGCAGACTGGAGATGAAATGCCATTGACCACAGTGAAGGACGTAAATTATGTATAATAGTAAAGCAAAAATAAAATCTTGGAGAAATTATTTTATGTCTGACATAAGCACTCTAATGTTTTGCATAATGAAGTTTAGTAAAGTTATTTTTTATTTTTGCACGCCAGTGAACAACCAGTTTGAATTGTCTTTGAAAATAAATGAAAAAATTCTAATGTGCCAAAAGTGCTCAAAATGATGCTTTATTGCAGAGGGTAGTGGAAGACATCAGGAGGAAGGGAGATGAGGTTGACCGAATTGTTGACCTGTCCCAGGACCTACAGACGGTTCTTAATGTAAGACCTTTTTGTGCTTTTTGTGTATGCAAACTTCCACCACCACCAAAAACCCTCAGTTAAAAATTTGCACAAAATTAATATCTACGAGACTGTGCTGCTGAAAGCTGCTGCCTACTGTTGGCATACATGGTTTTTTTTAAAAAAAAAAAAGGTTTTCCTAGAGGGGGAAAAAAACTCATCAAATCCGCTTATGATTTTTCCAGGAATATGAGACCAACTCTTACAAGTACAGCAACTCACTTGATGATGCTTCTGGCTCAAATTCCAAAAGACTCCACTCATCCAGCCTGGGTGATTCTGTGCGAAAACAGGTAGGACAGCAAATCTGCAGTCTGTAATCCTGCAAGGTGCACCTTCAAAAAGCAGACAAGGTAAAACCCAGTCTGGTGATCTGCTTGATTCTGGTTCCTTTGGGTTTTATTTTCTTGTGTGCAACCTGTCCATAAATCACCAAAGCTAAAGTGGGGTGCATGAGCTGATGGCAGGTTTTGTGTTATTATGAAACAGGAGAAGGTTGTGGTGAACCGGTATGCTGAAGTATCTGCAAAGAATGAACAGCTGTTGAACCAGATGAGTTTGGCCAAGAACATCATTGGGCAGGTAAGGAAAAAGGGAAGCAACCTTTTTGGGTGCTGAAGCCACAAACCAGTGAGAAATAAATGACCATGCTGTTATTACAACTGATTTTAAATGTTATGATTCAAGTGAAGGCCACACAATGACAATTTTCTGAAATCTTAGCTGAAAATAAGAGCAAATTTATATCTTTAAGGCATATCTGTGCTAAAGCTCCCTACAGCTATCTGATGTCCTTTGCTATCCTTTACATCTAATAGGAAGAAAGACACTTGAGGAGAAAAAATAATACAAAAATGAGGAAAAGTCCCACTCTTACTTTTTAAAATCTGTTTTATTGTCCCATCTGAATAGAATGAGGAGAAGGTCAACCAAGTGGTGGTGAAACAGCAGCTCCAGCAACAGAGCTTTCAGAAGAACCAGGAAGAGACTGAAAGTTTGAAGAAGGAACTGGACAATGAAATTGCCAGACGGAATCATGCCGAGACAACCTTGACTACATTCAGAACACGCATGATGTCTCTGAAGAATCGCAGAGGGGTGGAGAGAGTAGAGGAGAAAGAAGTGCTGCAGTACTACCGTGACCCAAAACTGGAAACTGATGTGGAGATCCTGAGAGGCAAGATCCACGAGGAATCCCTGAAGCGCTCTGGCACCCAGACGCAGATCGAACTGACCAATGAGAAGATTGTCAGTTTAGAACGAGAGCTGAAGAATGTGAAGCCCAAACTTGTAACTAAGGAGGTGACAGAGATCGAAAAAGACCCCCAGCTTGATGTGGAAGCTAGCAAACTGAGAGAGGAGATACGCAAACTGCAGGAGCAGCTTCGGACCAGAGAAAGCGAAACTGTGCACATGAAAACTGAATATACGATCCTGCAGCAGAAGAAGCCAACCATCAAGCAGAAGGTGGTGAAAAAAGAAGTAGTAAAACTTGAGAAGAATCCAGAAATGCTGAGAGCTGTAAAAACATTTGAGACTGAAATTGCAGATGAAAGCTTGAGGTGCAAGAATCTGAATGATGAAATCTTCAAAGTTAGGAGTCAAATCAATACACTGGAAAGGATTATCCCCACCGTAGAGCCAAAGATTATCACCAAAGAGGTGAAAAAAGTGGAACAGGACCCAGAGCTCATCACCGAATCCAAGAGACTCAGAACATTTCTGGATGAGCAGAAGACTGTAAACAATGAGCTACTGATGGAGATAAAGAGCCTCCAAACTCGATATATCCAAGTGGATCAGTTGAAGCAAAATGTGGAAATAAAGGAGATCATCAATGAGATTTACAGGGTGGACCCCCAGACTGAGACGGAGCTTTTGCGCCTGAGGAATGAGATTCAAGACTGGAGCAGGCGTCGTGGTGAGGTGGATAGAGAAACTGAATTGGTGAGAGTTGACCTTGTGTCACTGCGTTCTCAGAAGCCCAAGGTGGAGACAAAGGAAGTGCTCCAGGAAGTGGTGAAAGAGGAGAGAAGTCCAGAAATTATTAAGGAAATCCAAAGACTCAACGATCAGGTGTTCCGCTTACAGAGCAGCTATGATATGACCCAGGACACACTGCTTCGCCTCCGGAAAGAAAGGGATGAATGGAAGGCTGAAAAGTCCAAGGTGGAGACCAAGCTTGTTACTAAAGATGTTGTTAAGTATGAGAACGATCCACTCTTGGAGAAAGAAGCCGATCGACTCAGAAGGGAACTGCGTGACGAAATTCAGCGCCGCCGTACCACCGAGGAAACAGTCTTTGACCTCGCAAACAAGTATATCCTGCTAGAGAGGCAGAAGCCAGAGGAAAAGGTGGTGGTGCAGGAGGTACTGCGTCTGGAAAAGGACCTCAGGCAGATTATGGAGCATGAAAAACTAAACAGGGAACTCGATGAAGAAATCAAGTCTCGCAGACAGCTGGAGCTGGAAGTGCAGCAACTGAGAGCCCTAGTGCTGGAGAAAGAGAGAAACCTCAGGGACCTAGATGAAAGGCAAAAGAAGATCCAGGTGGAGATGGAACTGAGACAGATAAAAGCCAGAATTTATGAACTGGAAAATGCGCCACCGCCAGTTGAAGAGAAAATTGTGATTGAAGAGGTCCTGAAGGTCGAGAGAGATCCAAAACTTGAGAAGTTGACCACTGGCTTGCGTGCAGACTTGGACAAAGAGAGCAATGAAATCTTGCGCCTGAACAGGGAGATCAGAAATGTTACTCTTAAGCTGGATATCCTGCAAAAAGAAAAATCTGTGGAAAAAACTGTGTACAAAGAAGTTATTCGAGTAGAGAAAGATCAAACTGTGGAAGCTGAAAGGGCTCACTTCAGGGATCAAATGACTCGTGAGAGAAATGCCAGACGGGACTTGGAAGATGAAATCCAGAGGCTCAGTGACAAGCTGAATCGACTGCACGGCACAAAGACAAATGTCTCCAGAGAGGCCACCAGTCTTGTTCAGAACAGAGATGCCCTGCTGAGGGAGAAGGAGAATCTTTTGAAGGAGCTGAGAACGCTGGAATCCGAGAGGCAGGACACCACTATATCCTTCCAGCAGCAATCCAGGCTGATGAGTGAGAGAACCCAGAAGAACAGACAAAAAAGCATTAAGATGGAGTCAGATGTGCAGCGTCTCGAGATGGAGATTCTGGATGAGAAAGACAAGATAAACAAAAGGGAGAACACCATCAGGGGGCTGCTGAACAGCATAAAGAAGGAAGATACCGCTGAGACGCGAACATCTGAGACCAACGTGTCCACTAAAATCAGCATCTTAGATCCAGAAACGGGCAAAGACATGTCGCCATATGATGCTTACATCCAGGGTCTGATTGATCGCAACCAGTACATCAACCTGGAGGAGCTGGAGTGCGACTGGGAAGAGATTTCTTCCATGGGTCCTGATGGGGAGACCTCTCTGCTCCAGGATCGCAAGAGTGGCAAACAGTATTCCATCAAAGATGCCCTGAGAGATGGTAGATTGACACAGTATGACCTCCAGCGATACAAGGAAAACAAGATGCCAATTTCAGAGTTTGCCCTTCTGGTTGCTGGAGACAGTAAGAGATCGTTTAGGCCCTCCGCTGCAGCCTCCTATATCCCATCGTATACCACCCATCGAGCCTCCTATTTCTAGACTTATTCATGGGCAGACCAGAGAAAATGTCTGCAGCTGTAACATGACAAAAAACATTAAACAACACATAATATAACATTGCCTCAGGAAGTTCTACCAATATTACTTTGTTTATTTTAGGGTCACTTTATTGCTGCTGAGCTGCTTGAACTTGTTTACTTTCATTTTTATGTAATGCTTTCAATTTATTGTGAATCTTATTTAAACTGGACCAGCAGTGAGTTTATCGGGGGGAAAAAGTAATAAAAAAAACACATTAAGAGTTTGATTTTACCCAAACCATTTTTTGTATTGTGATACTTGGGTTAAAGGGCATTGTTAACATTTTATTCATTTATCAAGCTTTGCTGATAAGTATCTTGAAGTATGAAAGCTTTAACATTCCTTTAACACTGCATTTTGTTTGGTACTATATCCTAAACAAATATCTTGATTAAAATGTACACGATTCAAGTTTGTTGTATTGTTTTTTTAATGTTTAAATTGCACAAATGCACAAAAATCTACATTATCATCACACAACCATATTTTGTCTGGGCAGCCGTGATGGTAACATGCAGGTTTATACAAGCCAAACTGGGCAGACTCATTAATAATGTTGGAGACATGAAAATAGACAATCTTATTCAGTTAAGAAACTGTAGAGACAGATAAACCATTCAAGTAAAAATGCCAGTGGGATAAAACTTTGAAACAAACCAACATCTACAATAAATTTTTCCACAAAGCATCTTTCTTAATCTTCCCTCCAGATTGTGGAAACACACTCTGTTATATTAAAGTATTTTATCTTCTTACATCCCCACACAAAAGTAACTGAGCAACAGTCTGAGGTTGTAGAATTCCCAAGGAGCCTCACGGTGGATGAAGTGGTGCTTCAGTTTCACGCTCTCTTTCCTGGAAGTAGCTCCTCTGTTCAGTGACAGCGCGTTGCAATAAGGCAAGGTTTACGCCTTCCACGCAATTCAGCACACGGGCACACACCACTATGCCATTCCCTGTCGGAAGGAGACAATAAAAAACATAGAAATCCGTTACAATGGCTGCAGCTGGTATCAGTGAACGGAACGGAACAGACTTGGAATTGTAACGCTATGGCTGCCGGTTCAATTCAGCTTATTGGTAAATTTCTTTGTGCATAAACTTAATCAGACTGTTAAAACAACTATTCAAAAGGCCTTTAACAAAAAAACACCTCCCTCCTTACTCCTGTTAAACCACAACCCAAATTCTGCTTTTAATGAAGCTATGGAATGCAGTTTGAGTTCTCTTATTTTACTGTTGTGGTTCACACATGAAGCTCCTTCCACAAATATCAGTGGAGTCATCATGTCTCAGACTTTCCCCCATTGGAAAAGTTGACATTTGAATGGTGGCACAAATGAATTGTGCAAGATTTGGGCATCTTTCTGAACGTCTCAGTGGTCCATGACCACCGTTCCTCAACATTTTAGTGACAAAATGTGCTCCACCTTAAGTCTTTCACGCTTACCTTCCTTGTTCTCCAGCTCCCCCAGAGCTACGTACTGGGTTCCGAGCAGCGGATGAAATGGCTCCACAAAGGCTGTGTGAATCAGAACTTCACACTGGGTTGATCCCTGGTGGGAAGCAAGAATAGCCAGGGAATCTTCTGCCTGGTAGGACACCAATCTAACAGAAAGGGACATACAAAGTGACAGCAGAGAGCATCTGAGTTGTCATTGTCACATTGTCACGAGTAACCAAAATTCAGACATGATTTTAAAAAGGATGCAAAATTTTTCGTGCTTTCTAAGTGACGAGAGATGGAGTCTGCTCACCTGCCAAACGTCCTCACTGTTGCTCCTTCCTGAAGAGCTCCTGAACTGATTTCCCAAGGAAAGTGGAAAACTCCCGCTGCTGGAAGCATCTCTCTCGGCCGATGACAAAAAGTGACAACTGTGGTGGGAGAGGGGGAAAAAAAAACAATAGTGCCGATCTCTACCAGTTATTTGTACTTTTCGAACCCAGAAGCACGGGAGCTCAGCCCCGCCATTGATCCAGGAGGGCCGGCGCACGTAACGTTGTTCCCGCCCCCAGCTCAAAGCCAGCGAGGATAGGACACTCGAATGTGACGTCAGAGCACGCACCCTTGTTTCCGCCTACATTTAAAGACAACCAGGAAGTCGTGCTGTCTATTGCCTCCATTTGTGATCGTGCAGTCCGAAGGTTATATCGTTACATAACGCATATTATACATAATTCAGAAGTATTAGTACAATTTCGACTTTAGGTTTCATAGCTTTACCTTCGACATGAATCCTGACATTCGCAGAGAGCGGGAAAATGCGTCTTTCAACACCGAGGTGCTTACACATATCCTTAACGGGGGTCTGGAGAAAACGAAAAGGAAGAGAGAAATCGGTGAGATTACGGTGTCACGCAAAGAGTGTTAAAAAAATAGCCGTAAAAAGTTTTAAAAGCATGCTTTTCGTTACTTGTTTTATGTTACTCTGTTTACAGGGCGTTTTTATGTTCCCTTAATTCCCGTTCGAAGTCCTGAGGGTTTAGCTAGGTGCCGACGAGCTGCAGCTAACTGCGCGCAAACATCTCCGCTGTCCGTGTTCACTTTCTGAAGACGGTAGCGTCAAAATCTTTAGGAAGTTAACGCGCGACGTCCACTTGGAGTTGAAGTTTTTATTGTTGAGCTGTAATGTTAAACATCGCGTATTGTGCGTGAACTCTTGAGTTTCACCTGCAGCATTGAGTCGTTGAGTACTGACAATAGGCTTTGTTTTGTGTCTGACGTAAAACAGAATTTATTTGAGCATTACGTCGATAGTGTAATAGAATAAACCTTTATTATCCCTTTATTATTATTATTTTATTTTCCATCTGTGTTGTGTTCCTAGGCCACTTGTGGAGCTCATTGGATTTTAATTATTACTTTTTCTTAGTTGCTTTTTAGCTGATTCCTTTATTCAAGGCAGCTTGCAGTGTTGGGTTACCTTTACCATGATTTACCCATTGGTACAGCAGGGTACTCTAACTGTATCTGGTCAAGGTAAGTGTATTAATGAGCTGTAGTACAGTCGATTCAGGATTTAGCCATTAAGCCATAACATTACACCACTTTAACACCACAAACCATTGCACCACTTGCTTGATGCTGTATATACAACTTTCATAATTCATAATTGTCCTTCCAATATCTCATTGTTTCCCAAATATAGAGACTATAGTGCTCAGTGACCCAGACTTTCAGCACGAGGACCTCAACTTCCTGTCCCGCAGCGAGCGATATGATGTTGCATTGAAGAAGAGTGCCCATATGATCCTCAAGCTAAGGGAGTATGGCATCTCTGACCCAGAGGAGATCTACTTTTACAAGAGGTATGTGTGGATTTTTGAGAATCTACTTAAAATTACACCAACAGCTGGAAGCTTTTGTTGTTAAAATGAATGCTTTTACTTCTGTTTGATAACCGTTCAAAAGAAGTTGTGCACTTAACCGGGTTTGTAGCCAAGTGTATTATGTAACATATTCAGCAAATATATTCAAATGTCCTTGTGTCCCTAGGTTTGTATGTGTCAGAATCATTAGTGCCAGCAGGTATTCTTATTTCTTAGAAATTTAGGAGGTCATTGTTTATAATGGAGTTTTTCCTGCTGTAATTTACAGTGGTACGTGTACAAAAGCAGCAGCTCTCATGTTTCTGTTGTGTATGTGAAACTTGTGCAGAGTCAGATGGGTGACTGAATTTGTATGACTGTATTTATCAAGAATTGAAACTTGGAAGTAGAAGAAAGGTCAATGGTAGGTATATTGTAACTGTGTCAGAGTGCATGCTGAATTCTCTTAGCTTGGCGTGGACTGCCATCATTCTTTTTCTGGTAACAAATATTGGCAATAAATTTGTCTTTGAAGTTTAAAGACGGCAATGGAAAAATTTGTTTCTTAAAATATTTTCTACATATAAATGAAAAGCGGTCCTTTGCTGTCTAGCAAGTACAGAAAGATGTTGCGCAATGTTTGTTGAAAGCCCTGAAAATATGAATTTGACAGACTAGTGTAAGACATCTCTTTCTCATTTTGTTCCATAAGAAAATTTTGTTCTTTACTTCTGAGTCTGGAGCCCGCCAGTTTAATCTCAGCCTGTGCCTGTCCCCCTTCAGTGTTGCGAGAAGGAACCACGTTGATCCCATGGGTCTCCACAACGTTATGTTCATTCCAATTCTGCACAACTTATGCGCAGAACAGCAGCTCAGCAAGTGGCTTCCCCTCACAGAGTCCTTCAAGGTCATAGGCACCTATGCCCAGACTGAGTTGGGGCACGGTCAGTCTAAATCTGGTTTTATTTTGAATTTAGCAGGTGTGCTCAATGAGCATCCCTTGTTCTCTTCAGTAGAACGGAGTGTGCACAGAGGGAATAGAGAGAAAATGGTTTTAATCTTTATAAGGTGTTTTTTTGTGAATAAAGTTAAGGAGCTCACTTCCTGTAGGTGTTTGACAGACCTTTGTAGTTTGTACTGTTTGGTTTTCATATTGTGCAATCGCAGCTTAACAGCAGTTGTGTATCTTGCTTAATGTCAAACATGCTTTTGCTTATAGGTCTTTAATAACTGTCACGATGAGGCCGAGACTGTAATTGTATAAGGAGAGGAATTTCAGATGACATCTGAATGTGGTTTACTAAAAACAAGAAAATTGCAGAACATTAACACAAACCAGATACTTGAGCTAATGTATAGTCATTTAGAGACTCTAAATTCCTTGTCTTCTACGTCTCTTCCTCCTTTTGTCAGCTAATGCTTCTTTAGCCCCCTATATTTGCCGTAGCTATAATTTGAGAAAATCCATTAATTGCTTTTTGATTGTAAAGACTTGAAATCACTGCCTTTAACTGACTTAACTTGTCCTGTAGTATACAGTGCTGTGGAAAAGTATTTGCCTCCTTCCTGATTTCTTATGTTGTTGCATGTTTGTCACACGTAAAAGTTTCAGATCAAACAAATTTAAATATTAGACAAAGATAACACAAAATCCAGTTAAGTGATGTTATTTAAGGGAAAAAAAAACTATCCAAACCCTATGTGACAAAGTAATTGCCCCCTAAACCTAATAACTGGTTGTGCCATCCTTAGCAGCAACAACTGCAGTCAAGTGTTTGCGATAATTGGCAATGAGTCTTTCACATCGCTGTGGAGGAACTGTGTCCCACTCTTTGCAGCATTGTTTTAATTCATCCACATTGGAGGGTTTCCAAGCATGAACCACTTTTTTTAAGGTCATGCCACAGCATCTCAATGGGATTCAAGTCCAGACTTTGACTAGGCCACTCCAAAACCTTCATTTTTTTTTTTTTTTTTTAAATAAGCCATTCAGAGGTGGACTTGCTGCTGTGTTTTGGATCATTGTCTTGCTGCAGAACCCGAGTGCGCTTCAGCTTGAGGTCACGAACTGATGGCCAGACATTCTCCTTCAGGATTTTTTGGTAGAGAGCAGAATTCACGATTCCATCAATCACAGCAAGTCGTCCAAGTCCTGAAGCAGCAAAGCAGCCCCAGACCATCACACTACCACCACCATGTTTGACTGTTGGTATGATGTTCTTTTTCTGAAATGCTGTGTGACTTTTATGCCAGATGTAACGGGACGCACACTTTCCAAAAAGTTCAACTTTTGTTTTGTCAGTCCATAGAATATGTTCCCAAAAGTCTTGGGGATCATCAAGATGTTTTTTGGCAAAAGTGAGACGAGCCTTTATGTTCTTTTTGGTCAGCAGTGGTTTTTGCCTTGGAACTCTGCCATGCATGCCATTTTTGCCCAGTCTCTTTCTTATGGTTGAGTCATGAACACTGACCTTAACTGAGGCAAGTGAAGCCTGCAGTTCTTTAGATTTTCTTCTGGGTTCCTTTGTGACTTCTTGGATGAGCCTAATTTTTGTAGGCTGGCCACTCCTGGGAAGGTTCACCACTGTTCCATGTTTTCTCCATTTGTGGATAATGGCTCTCACTGTGGTTTGCTGGAGTCCCAAAGCTTTAGAAATGGCTTTGTAACCTTTTCCAGACCAATAGATGTCAATTACTTTGTTTCTCATCTGTTCATGAATTTCTTTAGCTCGCGGCATGATGTCTTCCTGTTTGGGATCTTTTGGCCTACTTCACTTTGAAAGGTTCTATTTAAGTGATCTCTTGATTCATCAGACCTGGGTGTGGCTAGTGAAATTGAACTCAGCTTTCCAAAAAATGCGGTTAACCACAGTTATTTCATGATTTAACAAGGGGGGCCATTACTTTGTCACACAGGGCCATGTAGGTTTGGATAGTTTTTTTTTTTTTTTCCTTCTTAATAAAGAAAATCATCACTTAAAAACTGGATTTTGTGTTTACTTGGGTTATCTTTGTCTAATATTTAAATTTGTTTGATCTGAAACATTTAAGTGTGACAAACGTGCAACAACACAAGAAATCGGGAAGGGAGTAAATACTTTTTCACAGCACTGTATTAATGTAAAATAATGTGATCTATCACCAGTTAACCAGTGTTACATTTAGAACCTGAAGGACTGAGAAAGTAAAATCATTTTGACCTTTGCAGAGTCAAAATTAAACAATATTAACTTTTTTTCCGCTGTGTGCTTGACTTGGAACAGTCAGCAAATCATGCAGATTGAGGTTTGTTTGACATGTTCTTTTGAAGCATGTTGCTTCACTTTGCCCTTGAATTATACTTTGGGGAAACCCTCATTTGTATTTTTTTTTTCCTCATTTTTGTAGACGGTCCAAATATTTCCCAAGAGACTATACATGTAGATAGCCAGTTTACTTATCTGAGTGGTATTTTTTATGACTTGGGTTGTCTGTCGTCTGTCATCTTTCAGAATTTTTGGTTTGTTTTACCTTGTCAAAAGTCAGTCTCCGTCCACTTTGCGTAATGTTTAAGATGCATCTCTGCTGACCTGAAAACTAAAAACATTTTTTTAAAGTATACTTGTTATCAAATATATTTTATGCATCCCAAAACAGTATTAGCTGATTTTCAACATATTCATGCATATCACTTTTCCCTCCTGTCAACTTTTCATGTGAAAATTTCACTGGGTTGAAAAATGAAATGGGTTTTGCTGCTTTTGAGCATCTACCAAATAATCTGCTTAATGTGTATTGTTTGACTTATATTAAACATGTACATTATATGAATATTTTATAGAATCAAAAGGATGTTTTCGCAGCTGTAAAATCAATACATAATGCTGCCTTGCATGACTTTCTCACAAGATGGTGTTTTTCTTTTTTCTTTCCTTTTTGGGTGGACATTATCTGCTTATGCTAATTCATCTCATCAATTTTTACCTTTATCTGTACTATTTTTCAATTTCACTTTCATATATGAACTGCTTTGAATTTTCATTTGGAAAAAAATGCACTTTTCATTGTTTCTTCATCTCTTTCCCTGCCTTGCCCCCTGCCCCGGCGTTTGCTCTTTCCTACCTATACAAATGCACTCGTGCATTTGCTTGCACGCATGAACGCACTCATGAATACATGCACGTACCCCCCCGCCCCATAGCTGTGTACATCGTGGGCGCCCAGAGCCCTTGGACCTTCACCTGGGAATGTTCCTGCCCACGCTGTTGAACCAGGCCACACCTGAGCAGCAAGATGCCTTCTTCATGCCTGCCTGGAATCTGGAGATCATCGGCACTTACGCACAGACAGAGATGGGCCACGGTAACACAGCCAGTGGCTCCTAGTTCAGTCTTCCTCCCCCCACTATTAGAGTGGCATAGTTTACAGGCTGAACAGTCACTAACCCAAAGGGCGTTGCTCTAACACTTCAAAATAACTCCCAAGAACCTTTTAAAACACAGAAATCCTCTACCTCATTTCTCACCTTTGTTAGGAGACCAAAGCCTCTTAATGAGGTATGGAAGTTGGTACTTAACTGAGAAGTACTGAAGATGATCAGAGACTAGACTTGGTTTGGTTTATTTGTGTGTACATAATTTCTGCTCCCCTTTGCTTTAACACAGGGTGAACAAATATTTGGGAAATTGCAAATTTAATTGTAACTTTCTGAAGTCTCGTTATGTCTTAGTACTGACAAACACCTACAAGAATACCTTCCAGATTCCTATTCCCAGATCCCTCTGTGCTCAGTCCAGATATTTAAATTGGCAAAAACTTACACTGTTTATATAACTATTATATGAAAACTGAAATAGAAGCATTATATATCCACTGTCTTCTTTTTGTTCTTTATATTTCCTTTTACATTTGTTATATTTTCTCTGCTCCTGTAGGCACCCACGTTCGTGGACTGGAGACCACTGCAACCTATGATCCATCCACCCAGGAGTTTGTACTGAACAGCCCCACAGTCACCTCCATAAAGTGGTGGCCAGGAGGATGTGAGCATTACTGATATTTGATTAATTTCCTCTGTTGAACACAAATTTACAACTGAGCAGAATACTCGAGTGTCTGCTTCCTCCTTCTGTCCCAGTGGGAAAAACATCCAACCATGCAGTGGTCCTGGCTCAGCTGTACACCCAGGGGAACTGCCACGGTCTGCATGCTTTCATTGTGCCTATCCGCAGCATGACCACACACAAGCCGCTGCCAGGTACCCACCACGCAGTCACGGGACCTGTTGCTCTGTGCATACCTGTGTAAGAGAAAGAATTAAAAAAAAAAAAAGGTGCAGATCTCCCTGTACTACTATCAATCTCCCCTTGTAGGTGTGGTGGTGGGAGACATTGGGCCCAAGTTTGGCTTTGATGAAGTGGACAACGGATTTCTGAAGCTGGAGAACGTCCGGATCCCTCGGGAAAACATGTTGATGAAATATGCAAAGGTAGGCAGCTTCACACATTTACACCAGGATGCATGTAGAAACACTGACAAGCACACATTACAGAAGACAATACAGATCAGTGAAATTAACTGGAAATGGGGTGTATCTGAGGGTAAAAAACAGTAATGTTTTTAAACCCAATATTGACAAGGTGATGAATGTAATATGAGCAGCGGGCAAGTTCCTAACCAGAGCTGGGACGTTTTACCTTTGACATGTGTTATAACTGAGGTAATTTGATGTGTGTGTGTGCGCGCATGCATGCAGGTAGAACCAGATGGAACCTATAAGAAGCCTCCAAGTGATAAGCTGACCTACGGCACCATGGTTTTTGTCCGGTCAATGATTGTTGGCGAATCTGCCATAGCCCTGTCGAAAGCTTGCACTATTGCCATTCGCTACAGCACTGTCCGACACCAGTCAGAGCTGCGCCCTGGGTGAGTACACAAGCAGAGCTTCAACCCATTTGTTACATTCTGTTTTTTTCCTATTAATTATTTTATACGTTCTATATTTCTTGTGTATTGCATAATCGTAGGCTTATAGGACGCATTCAAGTTGAGTTCCAATTGACAGTTGAGGTTTGCATTTGATTGCGTATGCCTTTTGCTATTCTCTAGTGTATTTGAAAGCTAAATTTTATTGGTTCTGGTGCTTCTAATGAATGTGATAAAATCAGGCATTACCTTTGTTTTTATTCAGTAACTTACAATAACATCAGATTGCTGGAAAATATAGATATTCATACATTTAAGAATATCCTGTTTCTCCTTACAGTGTCCTAACACGGTGTAATAATTTAATTTTAATAAATGCAAAGGATTCTTCAGCCACAAGATGAAATTGTCAGTGTTCAGATCTGTGTCTTGTTTGTGTTGTGATAGTTGGAAAAACAGATACAAAAGTAGGTTTATGTGTAATGTGTCTTTGAGGTCTACAGTCATGCATGAATGGAAAAGGAGAAAAACACAGAGAAATGACAGGCATCATATCTGTTCTTTAATGTATACCGTATTTTCCGGACTATAAAGTGCACCGGATTATAAAGCGCAATATCAATGAATGGGTCTACTTTCTTACATAAGGTGCATCGGATTATAAAGCGCATTTAGCGAAACAAAACAGTCAGATAAGTCAAACTTTATTCAACTCATTCACAATAACTCTCAACATTGTTCAGTTGTAACATAAAATACAAAACAATGCACTCACTTTTTCAGTTCATTCCTCTTCCATAAATCCATCAAATTCTTCATCCTCAGTTTTTGAGGTAAACAGTTGGGCGATTTCAGCATCTAGCATGCCCCGATCTCTCTCGTCATTATCCGAGTCAGTCTCATTGCTGTTACTTAGCTGTTTAGTGATGATTCCACCCTTCCTGAAAGCTCGGACGATACTTGAGACTGATACCTTAGCCCAGGCATCCACGATCCATTGGCAGATAGTGGCGTAACTCGCCCGACGTTGCCTTCCTGTTTTGGTGAATGTGTGTTCGCCTTCTGTCATCCAATGCTCCCACGCAGCTCGCAATTTAACTTCGTTCCCTCGGAAACTCTGTTTGGTCTTTACTTGGCGCAGGTCATCTTCTTGCTTCCTCCACTTCCGCACCATTGATTCATTAATGTTGAATTCTCTCGCAGCTGCTCTATTCCCATGTTCTACTGCGTGCCTGATAGCCTTGAGTTTGAAATCCGCTTCGTAAGCATGTCTCTTAACAGGTGCCATTTTGGGGTCCTAATAAACACACCGTAATATTATGTTGAAGTACAGTACATATTACTCCGCGAGGCCCCTGACTACGGTAGCCGTAATGCTCCAACAATCCATCAAGCGGTGCGGCTTTGTAGCTTACCAAAGTCATTCTAAAACATTTTGACAGATTTTTGAGCACCGTGTACCACATAAAATCGGTTCGAGGTCAGTAAGCACAACCAGAATTAATACATAAGGCGCACCGGATTATAAGGCGAACTGTCGATTTTCGATAAAATTAAAGGATTTTAAATGCGCCTTATGGTCCAAAAAATACGGTAATTGTATGGTTTGCACAGCTTTAGCTTCCAGTGTAAAGATGAAACTGTGTTTGGTTCTGAGATTCCTCCATTCTGCCTCCTGCCCAGTGAGCCTGAGCCTCAGATCTTGGACTACCAGACCCAACAGTACAAATTGTTTCCACTGCTGGCCGCTGCCTATGCATTCCATTTCATGGGCCAGTACATGAAACAGACGTACCACCGCATCACAGAGGACATCAACCAGGGAGACTTCAGCGAGATGCCTGAAGTAAGGCTCTTCTGGTCTTGTCTTTTATGCCCATAATTATTTAAAATTTTGATTTTACTCAAAGGTCTGCATCCACCCCCCCAACAGCTGCATGCCCTGTCAGCCGGCCTCAAAGCTTTTACCACGTGGGTAGCAACTGCAGGCATTGAGGTGTGTCGCATGGCCTGTGGGGGTCATGGCTACTCTTGCTGTAGCAGTCTGCCTGACATCTACGTCACATTCACACCCACTTGCACCTACGAGGGTGAGAACACCGTCATGATGCTGCAGACTGCCAGGTAAGCTCACCTGACCCTTCGTGTTACTGCTGCGGTAGAAGCCTGTGTTGAAATACCAGGCCATCACATGCTCCAGTCCTTCTTTCTCTGCTAAAGTAACTGTGCTGTTTAACTGCAGCTGTGAAAACTTATCACCATTGCTCAGAGAAATCAGTTACACAGTAGTGCACCACTGATGTGAAACAATTTTTTTATTTATTTTTGTTAAAATGCAGAGATTTGGAGCTGGGAAAGTTAACTGGTCTGATGTAAATTCTGCACTGACTTGTTCCTCTGGTTGCTAGGTACCTGGTTAAGAGTTACTCGCAAGCAAGTGCAGGGCATAAGCTCAGTGGCATGGTGTCATATCTGAATGAGTCTCACCAGCACCACCTGCAGGCCCAACCTGTGTCTGCACGGGCCACTGTGGTCAACATTAACGACCTGACCAGCCTGGTGGAAGCCTACAAACTTCGAGCAGCCAAGTGAGAGATGAGAGAGTGTAATTTGATGTGTAAAACATATCCGATCACATGGATTCCACACAGAAATGGCCCATTTTGTAGTTGGATACATTTCTTCTTTTGGCTTTGCACCTTCATGTTACCTGTTTTGTTAGACTGGGTCACACTGAGCAGTGATTTACTAGGTCACATATACGTTCTCTTAAAATCACTGTTTGTACTTAGAAATATGTGGGTTGGCTTCAAGTTTTGTATTCAGAGCTTGTTTCAAATTGTTTTTTAGGCTGGTAGAGCTGGCGGCTAAAAATCTGCAGCATGAACTGCAGCGGAGAGCAAGCAAGGAGGATGCATGGAACAATACCTCCATCGAGCTCGTCAGAGCATCGGATGTAAGCTTCACCGACTCTTTCGACTCTTTGTTGGGGCCGGCCATTACTCCTGCATTTCAGCAGAGGCCGAGTGCACACATGCTCACTGTGTTGCTCTATATGTCATTCACCATCCCCGCAGGCCCACTGCCACTATGTGGTGGTGAAGATGTTCGCTGCCAAGCTGACGGAAGTGGACGACATAGCGGTGCACTCAGTCCTGAGCACCCTAGCACAGCTGTATGCGCTGCATGGGGTGTCCCAGAACTCTGGGGACTTCCTACAGGTACTGTCATCCTTACATGGCACAGCTGCCAGAGGTCTTAGATTTGTTGTATACCCTGTACTGTACCCAGTACAAAGACATTAACTTCTGTTTAGCTGAAAATACTATGCTTTGTACTGTTGTCTACTAATCCACACAGTCCAAAAACACAAGGCCACATGAGATGCATCACTGGATCGTAGGAAACCCACGCAAACATAAAGAAACACAAACTGAGCCATATTCAAGTCTAGATTTAGTTTCTAAAGCTCTATCAGCAGTGTACATGCCTCTACTCAGAGATACAATAAAATGGAGACCCTTAGCTGCAGCCCATTGCTCTATCACAGTTCATTTGCATTTCAGTTCAGTTATGCTGCATCACTTCAACGTTTCACCTCCCTGTTGCTCTGTGTCTCACCCAGGCCGGTCTGCTGACCGGGCCCCAGTTGTCTCAGGTTTCCCAACGGATCAAGGAGCTGCTCTCCCAGCTACGGCCCAATGCTGTGGCTCTCGTGGATGCCTTTGATTACCGCGACGAGGTACTGAACTCTGTCCTGGGCCGCTACGATGGAAACGTGTATGAGAACATGTTCGAGTGGGCCAAGAAATCTCCGCTAAACCGGACAGAGGTGAAGGGCCACGACTCACTGACTTCAACACTTTGAAGATGTCAAGCTTAAGGAATTAAGAGATTTTTGTTACTGTTACAGAAATAGTGGATTTTAACCCTTTCCCTTCTTCTCTGAATACAGGTACATGAATCATACCGCAAGTACCTGAAGCCTCTACAGTCTAAACTGTGAGCTTTGCTGGGAAGCCTGTCCATGTCCAGAAGATCCATCCAATGACCCATTTGCACGCTTAGAACACTAATTATGACATGTAAATCCTCCCTGGAGAGAGATTTCAAGATTTCTTGGTTAGCCAAGTAATTTAAGTCAAAAACCCTAGACTGTCCAAAAGGAACAAGCTTGATATTTGTCTTAACTTATCACACCAGCTAAGAAGTGCTGCTCAAAGAAATACCACAGAATGTTTCTTTGGTGAGCATCAGCCCTTTCTGTTGTGAGCCTTGTGGCTACATCCACTAAAGCTCCTTTACTGCATTCCATTTCAGCAGGTTTCCAGCAGTCTTTACATAACTAACATCTCTGAAAGGAAGTAAAATGGGTTCAGGAATACCATTTAAATTTGCTGTTTCACTGATTCAATGATTAAAAACCTAAATTGGACCATCAAAGACTATAATTCAGTGCCACTGCAGGCTGCAAAATATGGCAGCTCAGCTTTGCCGCAGTGTGTCTTATTATACTGATATCAGGCATTTCATTTAACTAGATTATGTGAACATGTTCTCTGATTCTATTTAGTCTATCCAGCAGTGTGAAGGTTCTCCTTAATTAAAGATGTGGTGCGATAACTGGGGATCACAAATGACGGAACTGCCTTGTGCTGGGGATTTGTAATCTCTGTTAAAAACATTAAAGTGCTGCATTTGTAAAAAAAAAAAAAAAAAAGTAGAATATGATGAGGGAGGGGAAAAAAATTACAGCATCAGCATCTCTCTGTATGTGTCTTGTTCATTTTACCTACAACTGCAAGGAGTTAAACTTTCTGCAAGTGATGGTTTTCCTTCATACTGGCCTTTCAGATATTCTTGCACTTAGTAGAGCCACTGAGAAAGAAGTTGTGAATTTTACTGTATACATGACAAACATGAAACAGGAAATGACTATTTAAATGTTTAAAGAGGCTGCACTTGATGTGGAATGAGGACCGTGCATTTCAGTTAAGAATTGAAATGGTACTGATACTTTATTGTTAAAATCACACTGCTGCTCTTGGATATTTGCTTAGTTCAAAAGAACAGCGTAATAGTGTTGAACCTGGTGAATAGAATTCTTGATTGAAAATTAAATTAAATTTCTGTAATAATATACTGGGCTCTTGTGGAATTGGCACAAAAGAATGTTTTAGAGGAGCAACACAAATCTTATACAGTATTCTGTATAAATAACGTGGGTAGGGATCAGAATTGGGGATTTTCTGCTAGTTTACATCAGGTATTAACTGGGTTTTTTTTTTTTAACCTGAAGACATATATAGTCACCAGATTCATGCTTTTCTTCTTCCAATCAGTAAAATTCAGTAATTTTAAAAATTTTTATTAAAAATTTCTCTTTTCCTCATGATTGGTTTCCTGTGTTTTCCCTTAAACCGATTGTAGTGTTTTTGGCTGGATACGTTTTGTTATAAATTTAAGTGGAGGATTAAATAACAAAGAGTGGTCAATGCACTGAGGTGTTAGACGCGTCACCTCCCGTCATCTGTGGTTCCGGTCCACATCAGCCGAGTGCTACGGTACCCCGCAAACATGCAGGATGTCCAGTAGGTGGCAGTAGCGGACAGCGTTTGACACGTGCACTGCCGTTCACTCGTTCACACTCACTTTTGTTAACCGCTCGTTCCAGGCCGGGTGGCGGCAGTTGGGAGTCCATCTCGGAGGCACAAGGTTCGGGGTGCAATCCGGACAGGACCCCAGTCCACAGCGGGGCGGCTGTCTCCGATCCACCTTAATGTTTGTTTTAGGAGGGAACTGCTAACATGGAAACGCCACACAGCATGAAGGGGATTTGAACCCAGAGCTCAGTGGGAGCTCTCGAGGTTCGTGAACGAGTTATGAGGAACATCAAGTCACTGGACGAAACCTCCTGCTTCCTTTTCATTTCTCTGCGCCATTCTTCCTGGATCGAAGGCGTGCGAAGCTCCGAAGTACACGCAGCTGAGCGCGGGGAACATCTGCCTTCCAGGTGGGTCCCAGGAAACTCCTCCTCCGGCTGCAGGAGGAAGTGAAACACGCCGAAGCGACACGAACTCCGCTACTGCGGCTCGCTGCCGCGGTTCCCCCGGGGTAATCCTGCCTCAGACGGGAGGACGCTGCCGCTTGTGAGTACAGTCTTCTTCTCCATTGTGGCCACTTTCACTCGGGGAAGACGGCACTCCTTTAGCTCCGCTCCCACCCCCTCCTCCCGGTCTGCAGGTATAAAAACAACGACGGTTGCCGGTACTGGGGTTTTAAAAGAATGTATCAGTGTCGTTTTAGCTAATATATCTGGCGAGGCGGCTGCTGCTGTAAGAATGGCGAGTCGCGTAGTTTGATTTGGTCAAAAAGTAACGTGTTTATAGGGAGAAACTCGGGTTTCCCGTACCAACGGAGCGCTAAACCAACTTCCGGTAAATCCACGAACGGGTTGCCTCGCGCTCGCCGCTCCTCGCGCCCCGCGCCGCCGCCGCCGCCCCGCAGTTTAACGAAGGATCCCGGCTGTCTGCTGAGGTGATTTTTCTTCCCCCTGACTTGAGGTAGCAGCAGCAGCAGCGACATTCAGGAACTCGGATCAAGTTTTGCGTTTACAGCATTAACACCGCTGCGTTTCTTTCAGGGAAGGTTTGTGTGTGTGTGTGTGGGGGTGGGGGAGTCTTAAAAAATGTTTGTTTTAACAAATCACCGCGTCTCTACACGAAAGCTGGACGGATGTTGTCGTTTCTCACACGCCTCGGTAAAACACCGCTGCCTCTTCTACCCTTGTCAAAATTGGCATATAAATTTCTACAAAGTGCCAGTTATTTCATGTCAGCTTTCAAGTGACCTGCTACGTTATTAACCATTACTTTTAACTTTTTCCTATAATTTGGTACCACCACATTAACCTGTTCGGTATCTTTTTTTATACAGTTATTTACAGTATATAAAGTTAATGCCTGTATTTTATTTCATTTACAAGTCTGGTTAGCTGTACATTGTTATCCTAGATAGAAAATGTAGAGGAAAAGTTAATCCAGAAGTTATTCAATTGACTTTTTTAAATGCATGGTTGCTATCTAAGAGAGAAGAGTTGCAGCTTCCTGTGTTTTTCAGGAAGAAGGGAAGCAGATAATTCTATGACTGTTATATATATTTGTCGTGATAAAAGTTAAGTTGTAAAACACTGGCAAAAATATATTTGTTTTTGTCAGAAGTTGGTGTTTGCAAAAATACTTTTAATAACTGAATGAAAAGAGCTCCTCCACAAGGGCACACAAACAGAATAGGTAGAATAAAGCAAAAGCACAATTCATTGTTTGATTCTTTTGGTAGGTTGCAGCCATTGTGCTTTTATTCATTTTAATTTTACTTTTGTACATCATAAAGGGATGGAAAAAACACTTTTTTGTGGTGTCTGTGTGCCAGGATGTTTTGTAAAGAAGGGGAAATTGCAGTTCTGTAACAAGCCAGGTTTTAAGGAGCATCACTGTTTCGGTTAACCCACAGAAACACCTGCTGAGGAAATGAAGGGCGTTCTACTTTAAAACACTTGAATTGGTTTAACCAGTGTATAATATTTAGACCTTTTGATTCTACTTTTCCAGTTGAGCAATTAATAAATGAAGCATGTGTATTATGTGGTGATGTTCAAGTTAGCCATTACTTTCGATGTTACCAGAAATGTTGGTATCAAATCGGTGATTATTCTAAATTTAACCATTTGATTTTAAACAATATTATTAACAAAGCTTGAAAAGCTTGTAAATGTAGAGATCCTCTATCACTGAGCGTTTAACCTCTTAATTGTTATACAAAAAGGAGATTTTGGGTAATGGGATCTGTATGAAGTTCTCATATACAGACTGTCCTCAACATACAATGGATTCACACTCACAAAAGACTATAATACAAAAAACAATCATAATAATTAAAAATTGACAAAAATTGTAAAAAAAATCTGTTTTCTGGTAAGCGAATGAGCATCTCCTAATTAAAATGTATACTTGAATGTATTGTAATGTACAGTACATATATGATGTATTGTAACAATAGTGTCTGCTGACAGCCATATGAAAACACACTACATGACTGAAGACCTAGGGTTTATACTTTAGATGAGAAATATGAAAATGCATTAAAAGTTTTCATATGTGTACCTACATATGTGACATCATTGCATAATAATAAAAAGATAAATGCCATAAGGGGCTGTGGGGGGGGGGAAATGGCAGCACCTGCACACACTCAGCAACCATCTTCTTGTGTCTCACACAGTGTTAGTTGTGTGCACAAACAGCCAGCAGCTTCCCACAACCACACCTGCATCCTCAATAGCATCTACCTCTGCGTCACCGCTGGCTGAGGACCAGCCAACTCACAGACGGAACAGTCATAAGAGATCATGTTGTTTCTGCTCACTACAGCTTGCTGTCCTCTGGAACAGAATACTGATGTATTTTAAACATTATAAATGCATGTACTGAATTATTTAATAATGGTGTTGATAATGGACTCTAGTTAGAAATAAGCAAGATTTATGACCTATGTGACCTGGTCATCTGTCCCTAACCCAATTGTAAGTTGAGTACAGTCTACAGTCATGTTAAAAAGTCAGATGGGGAAGTCAGCAAGTTTCCATGAATGACATTAGATGCCAGTTTCAGTTTGATTCTGCTCCCTGGAGCCTGCAGTGATTTGCTGAAAACATTTTATAAAACATCTGCACTCCTGCTGGCATGTTCCAACATGCCCATTGGCCTAGGCTTGGCTTGCACTCTTCAACGTTAATAGCATCTCCATAGAATCTCACCAATTTCTGACCTTCCATTCCTTAAAATGGGCAGACTACTTTGTTCATTTCCATAGGCTTACTACTTATACTGTCATACAAAAATGCTAATTTGCAAGAAAATGCTTGCGATTAGCTTATAAAATATAAGCTTTCAATTATGGCTCAGGAACGGTATTTTAAAATAACCCTATTCAAAAGTTTTTCTGAGAGAACTGAGTTTCTGTTTCTGATTTTCCAGTAAAACCAAGACCTTTCATGATATTGGTTCAGGTTTTGGTCAGTGATAACAGATCTGTGGTATGCATACTATACTTCCTAGAAGCAGGTTTGGACATGCGCTTGTCGTAGCCAGGGCCTTTTTGTTTCAGTGTCTTTTAAATTTTCTCATGTAGTGGGTTTAACCCAAAACATCCCATGCAGGTCTTAGTGTAGTTTTGAGAATGAGGTCATTTGCACTTCATATATTGTGGCTGTAGAGGAGTTTGGGACTTTGTCATTGTTGGCAGTCGTCGTAGTCTAAGAGAAGTTCTATTATAAGCTGTAACTTATCTTGGAACGGAGGTCTACGGGAATGAGCTACTTTTACTTTCATTCAAACTGAATTTCTGGGTTATATTCCTTTTCTTCAGTTTGTTAGATTTGTGTATTTTTTAGCTATTTTTGAAATGTTCATGTTTGTTTTAATGCACTGTGTAACACTTTTAACATGAAACATTAGTTACCATTAGTTAGGTATTCTTGGCTGTCAGTCACAATATTGGCTGTAACTTGTGAAATAAAGTCACAAGTGTTTAGGAAATAGTCTTACAGTTTCAGTACACTTTTACTTCCCCTTACCAACACAGCCAGGACCAAAAGTATAGATGTAAATCACAATACATCAGTCAACATCTTAATTAATCCCTTTATTTTTGGGTTAGGTTTTGTTAAAAATGTCAGATCAAGCTATAATGAATTTAAAGCTTGCTGTTCATACAATTTTTATTAAGTCATACAATGAAGGGTCTGCGTCCCTTTTTCCTGGAAACCTCAGGTTTGACGTAGGATACAAGTAAGGACTGATTACAAGTTTTATGTTTTGTCTTTTATGAATATGAAGAAAACATTAACGTGAGGTTTTTATAAAAAATGACTGTAAATAAGTACAGTGTTAACTAGTTTAGTTTTACTTTACCCATATGAGATGGTGCTGCATTACTTGTGCACTTCAGGAACTGCTGGACAGTAAAACAGTATCAATAGAGAAAGGGCAGTTGCAAGTATTTAAAAGCTTTCCGTGATCAAAGTCTTGACTATATTTTACTTATAAGGATAACACTGATGCGTTACAAAATCACCTTTATCTGAATCTGGTTGCTGAACTAATAATAAATACATTATTTGTTGACTAGTTTCTGTACAAGTCTAGGATTTAGCTATTTAATCTGTTTGTCAAAGCTACCCCTGCTCTTGCTCACTTCTTCTGTATTTTTATAACTCTCCCTCCCTCTCTTTTTAAGAGCGTGTAAATACAGGTCATGTTTACTCTGCAGCAGAGACACTTTAGAAAATAGAATGGTGAAGAAAATGCAAAAAAATAAATAAACTTGGAATGCTTGTATTTTTAAAAACTTCAGTGTTCATAACATGAGGTACCCGTATAATGTGTTATGCTCTGTTTGGATTCAAATTTGTTACATGTTTTTTGAAGAAACTTGCCTGAGGCCTTTATTCGGATCAGCACACAGCTGTCCGTATGATTTAGTACATTGTCCATACAGTCAGACCAATTTATGTTAATCTATTTGCATGTAGTTATTTGGCGGACACTTTTCTCCAAAGCGGCTTACTGTGTTAAGCAACTTTCAATGGTTGATGCAACAGTATATTTTGTTACATATGCAGTAGTTTTGTTGTGCTTAATCTGTTGATATGTACTTGTTGCTTTTTGTAAAATGTATAAATTGTACTTTGATGCCACTATAACTAATATCTTTTATTTCCAGGTCAATGCAGAACTTCAACGAAATGGTGGACGTAGTGTGGTGATGAAGAAAAGTACAGTTCCTTTTTTCGGCAGCAGAAAGTGCCTTACTACAACTGACACCCCGTGAAGCAATACCATTTCCCTGGTAAGGGTTTGTAAGAACAGCAGAAGGCGAAATAAAATAAAGCTGAAAGGATAAAAATTTTCCGTTTTTTTTTTTTTTTTTTTTTTTTTTTTTTTTCCCCCCCTGACTCCACAAATCACATTTTGAGTTCCACTTTCAGAATCTTTGTGTTTCATCGGATTCATCGGCTCAGGGTTTTGTCAAAGCGTCTGAAGCACGTAAGTTTTTATGGTGAATTACAAAGCACAATGAGGTATGAGTTAAAATTATCACAAGGACTTTATTTGTAATGTCAGGCCATCAGGGATGATGTGACAGTTGGTTGTATTTATAGTGTATGACTTATGCAGGTGTGTTTGTTCATGTCAGAACTTCCATGTTCCACCTTAAATGTGGGCATGTAAGATCATGAACGTCAGACTTGAGGGAGCTGTCAAAACCTGGCATGGTGCTGGGTAAAGTCAACAGTGGGAGTTTCAGAGCTCAGCAGGTGGCTGCATCCTGATTGGCAGGGCTGGGCTCTTCCTTTGCCGCCTTATCAAACTGCTGGTTTGTACTGAGGCCTAGAGTGAAACCAAACTCCCTCTGCTGTGAGTAGTTGAATTTTTGTGCAACTTTTTACAATTCACATGTGTAATTCTGATTTGAGACATCATGGTCATGTGGTGTTTCCTGTCAGCGTTACTCATCATTCCACATCCCTTTGGGTGTGCAGTTTGCAGTTAATGGAATGAAGTCATTATCTTAAGTCACTTCTGATATTTTAGGTTTGAGTCACAAATCCAGTGAGTACTTTTGTTGATAGACACCTCATTGGGACACAGGGTGGCAGCAAATAATCATGGTAAAAATGACCATTCAGTACAGATGATGGAATGTTGGTGGTCTGATCAAGAGAAGAAACTGTCAGTGTTGTGCTTTTTTTTGTGATTGAAATGATAACATGAATAAGTAAATTTGTTTTGAAAAGCAGGATTTTTTTTTTTTTTTTTTTTTTTTTTTTTTTTTTTTTTTTTTTTTAATGACAAAATCCCCCAAATCATCATGGTACTTTTTGGGATGTATACAGTGGCATGTGACAGCATTGTGTGAAGATCTTTTTGCTGCTTAACCGTACAGAAAACAGGTTAAGCCTGCTTATGCTTTCGGTGTTATTCTGTTTGCTTAAAATTACTTCTTATTTGGCTGCTATTGTCATGACGTGAACTATTGTTTAACTTTGTGGTGTGTTATGTAAGGGAGGGAAAGCACGAGCTCCTTGGAAATCATAATCCTTCAGCTAAGGTGTTTTGGAACATAGTGCTGAACCTTCTGGAAATTTCTTGCGCTGTGCTAGTAACAACCTTGGATATGTGTGTGTATGTGGCGGGTAAACAGTCACACCAACACAAGTTTGTGCTCACGTACCAGTCTAAATTAGGGCTGCAAGCTGATTGTCCCATCTGCTCTATCTGATCCTGTCGTTAATAATTAATGTCTGCGCTGACCATTTGGAACTTTTTTTTTTGGCGTTCACCATGTTAATTTAGCCTATTAACCACAAGAACAGCTTCTAGGAAAATCAATGTAAGGGCCAGCGCAGAATATGAATATCTGCCACGTTCTAGAGGTCACATATACATGGGTTTTAGGATCAAGGCACCATCTTTGCTGGAGTCATGTTCCCTGGTGGTCATCTGTGTCCTGTAAGCGCAAATTAACATTATGAAGTTTCACCCTCCAGGATTTACATAAGTATTAGAATAGGTTGTGGTTATAAAGGCTGTCTAACTCTCACTAAGTATGCTTTAGAAGACTCCATTAGGCCTTTATCTCTTTAAAGCTTCTGAAATTCTATTATATGTAGGGGGGGGGGTCTCTCTGGACCATACGGATGTTCTTCACTGCCCCCACTCTGGATGCGAGTTCTTTCTCATGATTGACTGCGATTTCCCGGGTATCATATTTCTCTCCATTTGCTGTTTCTGATGCCTCCATTTATGAAGCTGTCAGAGAGGCCGCTCATTGATCTGTAGCAGCTTCAACAATAGCCCGAGAACCTTGAGAAGGTAACAAACAGGCAGGTGCGAGAGCAGTGTGGCTCGGAGATCTTCCTCCTCCTCCCCCTCCTCGCATGCTTTTTTTTCTGGGTACCTAGGTATCTCAAACTATTTGCCAAAGCTAGTTTCCTAAATCTGTAATTGACAACCAGGAGAGGATTTTTATTTGTTTTGGTTTAAGTACTGGTCAGCTGCTAAGGTAAGAGTATCTATTTGTGGTGTCACTGCAACATTTAATGTAAGAGAGGTGTTTGAGATGAGGTAAAAGGGACTTTTCAATGCCGTAGACACACTTTTCTTGAAACTGGGTTCTTCTGTTCAGCGCTTGTAGTAAAGCCCAGTTTTGGTTTAAACAGTTTTAAAGTATTTATTTCAAGCTGTGAGAGGCTTCAGATGGCCATATTGAATACCTTTGTTTTCCGGCTGTTGTATTTTTACAGTTTACATCATTGCTGCACTGTGGTATGCATGTGACATAACTTCACTGTGGTAGTGAAACCACTGACCGTGTTTCCCCTATTGGCATCTGATTCACAACCACCCAAGTTGATAGCATCGCTGAATCTGTGTCGCTCAGTGTCTTCTGTCCTGGCTTACGCAGAAGCTTTAAAAAAAAAAAAAAAAATACTTTGGCACTTTCAAATGATGGAGGGGACAGGCATGTTTTAAACATGCCCTTTCTTGTGTTTATCAAACTGCAGAAGAGCACGTGATGTAGTAGAGAGAGATTAACCCCATGCTGCACTTAAAATCTTCTTTTCTGGGAATAAGTGGAGTGAGTCACTTTCAGCTGGCTCATTCCATATAAAATCAATCGTTGGTTTACTGAGTGTTAATCGAAAATACAGGGCAGTGAGTCGTTTGTGTGGGCCATTGTGATGTTGTTGGTCTGCTCAAGCTGTTTTATTATTCATTAGTAATAATGATTTTGATATTCAGAAGAAAAATGTTTGGTTCTTTAACATGCATAACTCAAAAATATTGTTCCTATTGAGTCCATAACAGACAATAGACTAGATTGTTTAAATAAGTCTTTGAGATACAGACTTTCATCTCTTTGTAGCTGAATCGTACAAGATTCTACAACAATAATTTACCGTATATAGCACATTTTCATATAGAAATGTAGCTCAAAGTGCTTTACAAGATGACAAATGGAAAATCACAAGACAAGAAAAACACTTCAGATCAGGCAATTAAGTTAAAGAATAAGTAACAACAAAGTAAGTTTAAGGTCAGATGGCCGGGAGGACAGAAAAAAACAAAAAAACTCCAGTTTGGCTGGAGAAAAAACAATCTACAAGGGGTTCCAAGGCCAACAGGCTGTCCAGCCCCCACTGGGCATTCTACCTAACATAGAAGTGAAAATCTAATAATTAATCTAAATATAATAATATAACTCGTTGAAAATACAAGGATATATAAAGCCAGAAATGTCCACCTCAGCCTGGAATATAGAGTGCAATGACTGTCCAGTATAATTGGAAAAAGTACAAATAAGCTGTTCCTGAAGATATTTTACAGATGCTTCTGTAACCTTCACAATGTCTTTTATAGTGAAATTATTAACCTTCCTTTAACACACATTTCTGCAAACTGATTTACATTTTATTTATACACTAAACTAATTTAGTTTAGTTTGTGCATGGGGGTGGTTTTTACTTTATTGGCTTTATTGGTTTCCTTGTTCAACAGTGATATAGGGAGAATGGATCAGAATGTAGGCTGTGTGATGACAAGGTGATGGGCCTAATCATTATGCTACCTGCTGCCACATGAACTTTTTTCTTAGCAATAATATATTTTTTTTCTTTTTCTGTCACATGAAAGTATCTGTATATTTTTACCTGCATTTTTCTACTTGTCTGCATACAGGTTTGTGAATTGTCTTCCTTGTACTGGTGATGTTATGGATTTAAAAAAGTTCAACAGTTGGTAGTGGTGTGAAAATGCTCTAAGCCACTGCAAACATGTTAAAATAGACTTACAAAGTATTTTTATGTGCTATAGCTATATTCAGAGGCATTTATAGCTCCTAACCCTTAAATAATTTTAGATATCCACATTGTGAGACTTTTACTTATTGTGTAGATAAATGTTAAAATGGCCAAGATGAACATTGCACATACTTAAGGCATGAATCTGTCAGGAGTTAGAACTGAACAGTAAGTGGTGAAGATGATGTGTATCTTATTTTCAGTAATTTTAATTTTACTGTGATTCAGTGTTAAAAAGAATATCTTACATTTTCATTTGTTATACCTGTGTGTTTTATGCAGAGCCTAGCCAGTGAGTTAATTGATTGACATTTGTATTAAGATATTATTGATTTATGAGCAAATCACAGTGTGCATAGACTTCTGCTCCCAGTTGTTTGTAAATGAGGGGCCTGTGTACTCCATCCCTTTTCCTTGCCAGTTTACGGGTAGCTTATTATTCAGGTCTCATGTCAGTATAACATCCTTGTCATTTTGTACTGGGTGAACATGGCCCCACTTCTGATGAGCATGCTTTTAGTTTCTTGCACTCTTCAGGCTGCAGGGTTCATCTGGCAGACATGGAGAGGTTTGTAATTTAACCGTTTGCACCTGCGGCCTTGTAGTTGCATGACTGACCACAGATGTTGTCGTGAATACTAAGATCACGCAAGGCACAATAGACCAGTTTTTTTTTTTTTTTTTTTTACGCTGGGCATCCTTGGTACAGATTATGACCATCTAGGTTTAAATCTCTGCTGCAGGGCAATTTAAAACATTTTTGATGGACAAACACAACCTCACCTCAACATGATTTTACTTTTTTGTCAGTCCTTTTGTGTGGAAACTGGTTTTCCACTTAAAACTTTGTACAAGCCATCTGGGGTTTTGAGATGATAGTTATGTGAATTTTTTTTTTTTTTCTCAACAATTCTTTTTAAATTCTGGTAGCTGTGTGACACACCCTGATACATCTGTCTCTCCTAACAGACAGCCCAGAAGAATGGGGTCTCAGGAAGAGGAAGGCCTGCATCATAGTGGGAGTCTGTCTAATAGCCGACTGCAGAGCAAGAAGCCACCTAGCTTGGTGATCACTATCCCACCTCCTGAGGTGCATACTGCAGGTGACTCTGTGAGGCAGGTGAGCTATCATGTTGGCCATTTATGTGTTCCTACTGTCTGTTTACTAATGTATTTTAATACATATAGGCTTTAATGCAGAAGCACACTGGTATGCCTGACTCACGTTTCTCAGCCATAGTTGCCAAAGTCGAATGACATGCAGCCTGGAGTTCTGTAACAAAACTTACAGCCTGAAGCTTGACCATGTCAGTAGCCATTTCTAATGGGCAACACGTAACAGCTAAACAAATATTGGAAGAGTTAAACTGTAGGAGGGAGGGTTTAGATCTAAATTGCCCAAAGTATATCTCATCAAGTGGTGTGAGTTTCTGGCTGTCAAGTTTGGCTTTCCCCATTTAACTGGGCTTAATTCTCCTGCATGGAGCCAAGGGATTCACAAAGAGGGCAGAGTGATGTGAACTGGAGAATGTGTCAGCTGTCATCTGTTTCCAGGCAGGCAGGCAGGTATCTGCAGTGCACAGATGAATTTCACATCAGACACTTGGGAGTGTACAATATTTTGTGCCTTCAGAATCATTGCACAGCAGACTGAGAAAATGCATTCATCCTTAGTGGTTAGGCCTAGTTTAGTGTCACAAAAGACATTAAACCATAATGTGCCACCTCACCAGCTGCCTGTCACAGGCACTTGTCACAACATACGTTTAAGTTACAGTTTAACAAAAATCATGCCACTCCATCATGTACAAAGCTGACCAGTGTCACCGAATACCATAGCTGGTTACCACTGTTGCCCATTTGTACTTAGGCCCCCCAGCATGGATAAGTCTAAGTGACCAAGCACACCCTCTGCTGGTGCCCAAATTAGCAGGGTTTGGCCTTTTTTATTTTATTTATTTTTTTTTTATTTTAAATCCCATGATCTGCAGTTATGGAGCTTGGGAAATCATTTACTGTAGTTAATTCAGTGTAACCTTAAATGGAATCGATACATAAAAGGTTAAATTTGCTACTCAACTACTAAATTGATGGCAGCAATTAGTTTTGTTTTTTTGTTTTTTTTTTTTTTTTTTTTTTTGCAGAAAATGGATCAGATCAGGTAGGGGGTTTCAATTGTATGATGACAACCCAGGGCACAATACAGTGACCTCCTGTCTTACCGCTTTTGTGGCTTCTGTGTGTTTGTCTTCCTCGTGGGGTATGGATACAGCCACTGAATGTGTCTTCTGAACCAAACATGGCTGTGGGACCCTCCAGAGAAGCTCTGTCAGACACTGGTATGGCAGCAGGAGAAAGGAGGGCAAATTATCAGCGACAGACCTCCTTGTCCCAGAGCATCCGCAGGTAAGGAATCCCCCACAGTGCACTTTCCCACGATGCAATCGTAACCCCAAAACACAGGTTACGCACTGTGCATCAGAGTTCTTGGGTTTATAGCATCTTATGTGAAATGTGCTGTGATATGACTTTCTGGTGATGCGTGTCTGCTGTTAAATGAGTTGCATGTGTGCAGTATATTTGTCGGTTGATGTTTACCTTGTGTTCTGGACCGGGATTCTAATAGGAACACAGCACAGTGGTTTGGGGTTGGCAGTGACTGCGAGAGCAAGCACTTGCAGTGGCAAAGAGCGAGCCTGCGCCACTTCAGTCAACGCTACGGCAAGCTGAAGTCACAGTACCGGGAGCACGAGGCCTCGAGTATGGAGCAGGGCCTGGAGTCGCCTGCTACATACAGGATGCCCAGGGTACCAATCCTTCATGTGCTATGTTCTAGTTTTCTTATGGCTTTTTATGTATCAAGTACTCGTGGTCAAGATGGAGATCCTGTTGTCCTCTCTGACACAGTAACATTTCTTTTTATAAGACATGGTACAGTACTACGTTAGTCGTTCATCCTCCATCCTGGTAAGCTGCTCAGTGTGTAGTTAAGTTATCCTTTGCTGCCCTCATAACCACATAAATGGGGGGAATTGAAGGGGGGAAAAAAACTGTCCAATTAGTGTTGATAACTGAGTTAAGGACTTAGGTAAACTGTGCATACAACTCATCAGAATAGCAGTTGAGAACAACCTGCAGGTTGGTTGCAGGAAAGAATGTAAGATGACATTCTTCATCTTTAACATACATCTAGTGATGGAAGGTCAATAGAAAAAAAATGGGGAGGGACCTAAGGTGTAGGTATTATATTTTAATTTTTCACACAAGATAGATATAAGTAAACTAACATGGTGAGGAAGAGGAGGGGACAGCAATACTATTTTAAGAGGGATAGTTCCCCCACATGTCATAAATAATGCAGCCGATGGTGATGGAAGAAGCAGCGAGGCTCTGTTGGTGTCAGTTTGCAATTCTCTGGGTTGCCTGCTTCTCTGGCTTCAGTTGCAGCCATAATGATACTCACTTACTTGAGGTGCAGGACTCTTAGGTAAGGTTTTACTGCGCCAGAGTTGTTCGTCTTTTGGCATGCACTACCGATGTGTAACTTGCTGATGAGTGCATCTGTTAAGTAATTTCATAGCAAATTTCATTTTCACTGTAAGCAAAAGTTGTATTTTATGTATCTACTTCAGCTATGTTCTATAATATTGAAACTTTTCTGTATTACCTGTCAAGGACAGACTTATTTCTGTGTTCTTTAGAAGACTATTATGGGAGATGCATTTTTGTGTTTTTGCAGCCATTGTTTGTCTGTGATGGGAGTTTACAGTTTTACTTTCAAGTTATTTTCTAGTTGGCTTTCCTTCTGTTGGGAGAACTTCAATATTTTCTTTCTACTTTTTGTATGACATGGCTGCTTCTAATAATCTCACAGATAGTGGACCCTCTCGCACGAGGTCGAGCCTTCCGGTGCCCAGATGAGACAGACCGGCCCCGAACGCCCCACACAGCCCACCCCCCTCTCACGCCCGGCATGAGCTCCCTGTGCTCTTTCTCTAGCCAACGTTCTGGATACACACGTTTACCACGCAGAAAGAGGGAGTCCGTGGCCCGAATGAGCATACGAGCCGCATCCAACCTGCTCAGGGTCAGGTCCCGTCGGCACTACCTGTGCATTAGGGCATTTTCTGCATTTACCTGAGAGTCACGGTTAACAGGTAATCTCGTGCTTACAGGGCCGTCCTGGGCTTGCAGGCTCCCAAACTGGACGCAGCTTCCCCCGGCGCAGCTTTGCCCGGCCTAGCTGGCTGGAGGAGGACACGGTGGATACGGCAGACACCTCTGACTCTGTATTCTTCAGCAAGGCAGGAGTACCTTCCTTCTCTCTTCTGTCTGTTGGTGCCTGGCAGGTAGTCTTAATCTCTGCCACTGTTGCACAGGGAGAGCGCTAGTTGAGTGGGATAATTAAGAGCAAATGTCAGATTGCTATTTTTATCCAGCAGCCTGTATGTACTGACAGCATGAGTAGATAAATCTTTGCTGCTAAAATAATTGGCTGGCTGTCATCTGAGCATCAGAGTGTTTAGAAATGGATAGATGGGAGTTTTTGGTTACCTGTTGAGGAGGGCACTGGCAAGGTCACACGAGTTAACTGTGCTTTCTGTCATCTGTCCTCCTTTCTGCTCTCCTCCCCCTGTCACCAATGGCAGGCTGATGCCCGTGATGAGATGTATTCCATGGCTGATGATGTGTTTGAGTCGCCTCCTCTGTCAGCAAACTATGCTTCACACTACCCCCCTCATTTTGTGGATGTACCCCTAGGGGAGACAGGGCTCCACCAGCACGTGTGAGTTGCCCAAATGAAAAGGAGTTCTTGACCCAGCTACTCTATGGTTCTGCATGGCCATCTTGTGTCTCTCTCCCCTTCTGGTGAACAGAAAAGATGACTCAAAAGGCCCAACAGCACCAGGAGAGCCCTACCCTTACCGAGGTCGCCGCATAGCCTCACGCGTCAAGCATTTTGCATTCGACAAGCAAAAGCGGGAATATGGTATGGGTGTGGTAGGAAAATGGCTGAACCGGCACTACCGCCGCAGCATCAGCAGCCAAGTGCAGAGACAGCTGGATGATTTTCACAGCCACAGGTTGGTGGACTGCGAGTGGTGGGCATTTTGCATTATAAGACCCTGGTTTGTAGAACAATTGTGCCCATTTTGATAGCGTAAGAAATGCGGAGTGTGCATAATAATTTTTTTTACTGTTTAATAGTTGAACGTAGTGGGAGTGCTCAGTATGATGAGTTTGTAAGTTGACTTTCCCTTGCTTGAATAGACCTTACTTCACCTACTGGATCACATTTGTCCACATCGTCATAACCCTGCTGGCTATAGGCACATACGGCTTTGCCCCAGTCGGCTTTGCTCAGCACTCTACCTCAGAGCTGGTGAGTAACCAAGAACGCTGGTTTTTACTTTCGGATTAAGTTGCAGAAGGAGCGAGGTGCCTGTGTTTAATGGAAGGCATTCCAAATCCTCTCCAGTCACTGGCTAACTGGCGGATTGAGATTTACCCAGTGCAGATCCCAATGGGCTGCAGCTGGGCTCTGTACATACAGGTGTCTTGTAGTGGTTATACCTGTTACTTTGGATAGAAACCTGTGCTAAATAAATGCATGCATGAATGAGGGGTAATGACTGGTCTTTATCTTTTTTGATGCTGGGTTCAGGTCCTCAGGAATAAGGGTGTTTATGAAAGCGTCAAGTATGTCCAACAGGAGAACTTCTGGATTGGTCCCAGTTCAGTGAGTGACTCTGGACTTTTTCCTTGTACCGTGAGCTTGGAGTTTACATTGGAGAACACCAGAAGTTGCTATACAATCTTCATTTCAAGTTTTTTTTGCAATTGTGCTGTAATTGATTCTAAGAATTGTCCTGTGGTTTTTTTTTTCTTATAGGAAGATCTAATCCACTTGGGGGCAAAGTTCTCCCCTTGTATTCGTAAAGATGAACAGATTGCCAAACTCATTCAGATGGCCAAGGAACAAGAGCGGGAGTCTGGCTGCTGTGTGCAGAACGATAACTCTGGCTGTGTACAGACGCAGCAGGCAGACTGCTCGGTACAGAAATACCCACATAAAACAAACGTAAAATCCTTCCTTTGTGGCTTGAGGTTCCTCCTAAGCGCTCGTATATAGTATACGCTATGTATTGACACACATAGCAAGTGAATAAGTTTCTTTCCGTTGATTGTAAGCCTTGTAGTTGAGCTGAAGGCCACACACTGGCTTTCACACAAGCTCTTCCTGGCTTCGTGTTGACAAGGATAAGTTTAGCTAGAACAGTAGTCACCTTATGGGAAATTCTGAAGAGAGAATTGATTGAATTGTGCCAGAAATGTGTCATATGTAGGAGCACCATTTGCTTCTAAAGGCCTATTTTCTACCTGTGTTGGTCTGTAGGAGACATTGGCCACCTTCATAAAATGGACTGCCGAGAAGGTAGATAAAACAAGGTTTGGTGCTGTCTGTCACCAAGACCCCAGGTACAGTTGCTTTCTCGCTTGGTGGTTTATAAGGAGGTTGGGATTTTGTTATGATGTCTGCTATTCAGTACACAAATGTACTGCTTGTCTCCCTCCATGTGGACACAGAACATGTGAAGAGCCTGCCTCAGCAGCGCCCCACGTCTGGCCTGATGATATCACCAAGTGGCCGGTGAGTTCCTAGGAAGCTGAAATGGTGTGTTGATCAAATGTGAAATATGAGAGAAGCAAGAATATTGGATAGAAGCCCCAAGTTTTCCCTGTGTTGCTAACACAGAGGAGAATGGAAAAGTAATGTAACAGATTTGCTTTGGTCCTTACTGCTTTCAGATTTGCACTTTTCCACGTGTATGGAACCACACAGGGTTCAGGCATATGGACTGCAGCATCAAGGGCAGACCCTGCTGCATTGGGACCAAGGGCAGGTGAGATGGTGCCAATAAAGTAATGAAAATTCCATTTCTGTGTGTAAATAATAAATCATACATGTTACTGCAAATTTTTTTTTTTTTTTTTTTGTACACCACAGGTGTGAGATCACAACACGAGAGTATTGTTCCTTCATGCGTGGCTACTTCCATGAAGAGGCTACTCTCTGCTCACAGGTGAGCACTTCAGGACTGTTCCAGGGCTTTGATAGTGACTGACTGGCATGGCAATATCCAGGGCTGGGCAGCTGCCATGGCTGTGTAGATTAGCTGAAAAGAGACCATGAGACTCTGGTCACTAAATCTTAAAATGAATCAGACAATTCTGTGGGAGAAGAAAAATCAAATACTTTGTGTTTCTTCCTTGCCATTATGTTGACAGGTGCACTGTTTAGATGATGTATGTGGCCTCCTGCCATTCCTAAACCCTGAAGTGCCTGACCAGTTTTACAGACTCTGGCTTTCCTTGTTTCTGCATGCTGGGTGAGTTTGCACCCTGTGGTCGCCCTTCACTGCAGCACCTTGTAGCAGACTGTTCCTGTCAGATGCTGTGATGATGCAAGGTGCCTTTGAAGATGCCTTGCATTTGTGATTTATTTGAGGGGTGCTTCTGCAGGTTTACAGGGTGATGATTTCCAGCAGCTCAGCAGATGTTCCATATCTCTACAGACTGGTGCACTGCCTGGTATCTGTGGTGTTCCAGATGACTGTGCTCAGGGACCTGGAGAAGCTTGCAGGCTGGGTGCGCATCTCCGTCATCTACATTCTAAGCGGCATTACAGGGAATCTGGCCAGCGCCCTCTTCTTGCCCTACCGAGCAGAGGTACAACTTGCAATTGCCCACCACCACCTGTCACTTTCTGTCTAACACAGCAGCCCTGCCCCTTGCATGTCTGTTTCTTGCTTTCACCAGCTTTCATCCCAAAGTGAGCTTTACAGAAATACATTGTATCCAGCAGTATGTTAGGAAAAATGGATTTGTGGTGTGAATTTACTATAAGCAAGTTTACTTATTCTGTCTGGAATTCAGAACTGTATTACTACCTTTTGTTCAGTAATTAACTGGAATTGCAGCAGCTAATAATAACAAAAAAATTATTTGCAGTCAAAGTTGTTGCTGTTGTGTCCAGGCTGCTGCGATGTGTGAGGACCTTGTATGTGGTGATAACTGAAAGCAAACATCAGCTGGCACATATTCCTGTGTGCTATGCAGATTTGAAAGTTGGTGGGGGGGGGGACAACTCGCCCCTCTTTTACTGCCTGCCGGTAAACAGCTTAGGTGTTCACTGGAACAGCTTTGTGGGATTACTAAACGTGACCCCGTCTGGAGGGTAAATGGTTCCCCTCTCAGTTCTCCCTGCCTGACCTCACTCTTGATGCTCATTCCCACAAGTTCATGACACACAAGGGGAATGAATAAAGGGGTTGGAATGGAGGCCTGTCCACTCAGGTGGCCAGATAGAGGTATGCTGTAATACAAATATAGTCACATCTATTTTGTGTGTGTGTGTGTGTGTGTGTGTGTGTGTGTGTGTGTGTGTCTTCCGAATAGGAATATGGTGTTTATGGGCAGAATGATCTGGAAAACTACCTACAGTGTCAGTACTAGCAATAGATCTTGTCATTGCAATACTGCTGCTTTATAAGTCTCTACAGAAAGATTGCCTGTTAAACATGTAGTTATCCTTTTGTTAATGCATTTATATGCATATGTACTTTCAAATTTTGAGTTTTCCTTATTTTCATTAAATATGCTGGTACACCAGTTATTGGCCCATTGCCATACATACCAGCTACTAAAGTATCAACAAACTCTTAAATATTACATTTTGATTTTCTGTACTGGGTAAAAGATATTAGGAGATATTACTGATGTTCACAACGATTATTTCTTTAAAGAAGACACAAATTGAAAACGAACTAAAGGAAACCAGTGTGCGCGCTGATTTGCAGCCTAACTTGATGCACCCTGGCTGATGTTGCTATGAGGGTTATGGGGAAAAAAAATTGCCATATACTATAGTGGCATTTTGTTGGAAGAGTAGCTCAGCCCGAGAGTCTGTTTGCCCAGAAACAGAAGAGAGCATCGGGAGCTGTAAGAGAAGTGCTGGTACACAAAAAACACTCACTGTACTTCAATGTGCAAAACGCAGAAGTGCCACTGCTGCATAGCGTCTCATTTCAAGCGCAGATCTACATATTTTATATCATAGGAGCGACAGATTGTGTTGTAACTCATTTTTGAGGAAAATGTCAACTTGGCAAATTAGTAATTCTCTTCAACTTTCCATGGCTCACCTTTTGAATATAATAATAATTGGATCAAAACAATATGGTAACAAGATGGCTTGTAAAACCTTGACAGATTAACCATGAAGTGGTCGTGGTCATCACCATAATGGGGTCAGGGATTTTCTCACTGTTCTGGTTTTGTTATGAACTGCTATTATCAATAATCTTTCTGTTAGTATAAAAGGAAGCTCCATTATTACAACATACAATGGCTAGCATTACAGGCTGTATTTTTATGTGTGATGATCTTTCTCTAGAAGAAGAGGACCTTTTCTCCACCCTTTCTGAATGCTGCTCCTGGATCTGCGTGTGGTCTGTAGCAGGGCAAGTGAGCAGTGATCCAGTGCATTTCTAAGTGTGTTATCTGGTCATGGTCATCACCACGCCTACAACTTGGAAGTGAATAATGCAGCTAAGCCAGGAGTTTATCGTGTATCTGTTGATGTGCTGATGGAATGTTCGCGTAATCCTCTTGAAGGCTGGATTAATTGTGTCTGCAGAGCTGCTAAAAATGTTTGCCCGCTGATGCAGCACTGACTAATTTCAGAGCACCAGAAGTGAAGTCCAAGTGTCAGGCTAACTTTGAGGGCTCACATCTCCACGTACGCCATTACTCTAATTGGCACCTTTTGCGTTAGCTGTGTCTAAGCAACGCCTTCCCTGATCAACACGTAGTTGCCATTTCATTTGTTAGCAGACACTTTCCTCCAAACTTTTTCCCCTCCAACTTAGTGTTAAGCCGCTTAACGCAGATTTATCCATTCAAACAGCTGAGTAATTTTTCCATTTCCAGTCAACTGGAGCTTCTCACATTGGAAATTCTCAGAGGTGCAGTGTTTAAATGGGTGCACCCAGTGTTTGGTGTAGATGCACTGTCTTTCTGTAACAGCTTTTAAGGTCTCTCTCTTGTAAAAATGAGATTTCTCTGCACACTGAGTATCCTTAAATGTACCGTTTCAGTCTGACAAAGGTAAAATCTCCTTAATGAACTCGGTGGCTTATAGTCCGTTTTCTTTCTCATTAGTAAACTACTTGGACTGATGCATTTACAGTTATACTTTCCATTTAGGAGGATATCTTAAAATACATTTCTAATGCCGCCAAAGTATAATGTTAACACCGCTTGCAGTTTAATCTTTGGCATTTTGTTTCAGGGTGTATGAGCAGTTTTGATGTAATAGTAAACACACAAGGACCAGAACTTCCATGATTAGTTAGAAAATAATCTTCTGACCCATTAGCCACAGATTTGGTTAAGTTCAATTTATTTTTGTTTAGCATCCCTTTCCATCTAGTTGCCTGGGGGCACAATCCCAGGTTATCCAGGTTAGCAGGTTCTACAGGCATAGACTTGTCTTTTTACTGGCTGTTAACGTACAGATAAATGTTTGTAATTAATGCAGAAATAGTGCTCTGTCTATTAATATGAAAGTGTAGATTTGTGCTACTGAAAGGCAATAATGAAATCCTTATTTCATTCACTTGCTAAAAGTTTGCAACATTATATGCTTGGTTATAGCCTTCCGTTCCCATTTGAATGTTTTGGAAGCTTTGGCCTTAAAGGGAGCTGTCGCAATGTCTGGATACTTTAGCCATCTAATTCTGGTAATTTATTACTCCATTGTGTATTTGCAAACTGGCTGTTGGCATTTTGATCCTTGTGTTAAAGCATCACCTCGTGGATGAGTGAGTAGGCCTTCCAGGAGAATTTTTACCAACCATTTAACATACTGATACAGTTTTAAAAAATGCACTCAGAAATGATGCAGATAATCCTTATGTTAAAATGGGTTTAATATGAAAGTATATTATTGTATTTAAGATGGCTTCAGTAGCAAGATAATTTATTCCTCTATAAACAGTAGTCACGGTCCCATGGCCATGTTTTGTTTTGATTTGAAAGTCTTTTCTTTGATGAATAGTGGTCCTGAATTTAACTTTTGGCATGGTTCGCACCATATTATATTTGAAATAAATTAAACTATTGTCTACCTCGACAGATTTCACGATCTGCACATCTTGCCTTGGGTCAAAGTTCTCTAAGGAACTTCAGGTCAGGCTTTCAATCTATCAGCTCATGTTTTCGCAGTGAGTTTTTAGGGTAATAGTTTAAAACCTTTCCCTACATCTCCGGATACGGGATAAAGCTTGGCAAGTTTGCAGCTCTGTGGAAATCACTGCATGGTTTGAACTCAGAGGAGCAGTTTAACAAGTTGAAGAACAACAGTCAGTTCATTGAGGTGTTCCAGCACTTGCACACTGCAACCTTCCCAAAGCTGAAGAGCTGTTTCATTCAAAAGGGTTTCTGTAGACACTCAATGACCTCTCATACCATTGCCTCTGTATAAAGTTATGGAATTTAATTTTGGTGCTTTGAAATTTTCTTGGAAGATGAGATGTGTGCTTCATGCCTTCTTGAATTAAAAACAAGAGGCATCACTCAGAGTTGTGTTCAATGGCCTTAGTGAAACCACAGCAGATTACCAATGTTCTGTTTTGAGAAGCATTTTAGGAGCACAAAAGTTCAGTAATAGGTTGAAGAATTCAAGCGGCGGTTTCCTTAAGAGACTCTAGACTGGTGTGTTTACTACATACATTCATATTTGATGTCCCTATGTAGCAAGATTCTCTATTTGAGGTAGAGCTTTCAAGATTGTAAACTCTTCTTTTCATCTTGGAGCCTAAAATGTTCAGAAGGTTTAAAGAAGAGCAGAAGAGAGCTCAAAGCTGAGCTGTGTGGCAGATGCCATGTGAACCAGGTGTGCATATAGCTCTTCTCCCTTTCTCCCCTGTCCTTGTGGAAGATTACTTCCTCTCAGATTAGCCATCTGCTCACAAGGCCAACACTTGACGTCAGCCTAATCAGGCTGGTTTGAGTGAACCATGCAGCCATGTCAGAACTTCAGTTCTCTCATCCCACCACCTCTGATGGTAGACAGGCTAACCTTTGTTGCTTGGTTCAACAGGATAAGTGTGCAATGGTGCACTTTTTTAGTCTAATATGTTATCGTTATTAAATTGGAAATTGCTTGGTGATTATTTGAACTTGAGAATGGTCAATGGGATATAAAATGGAGTGGTTCAGCATGTGATATCTGGAATAATTTTTTTTAAATCCCAATTTTGGTTAGTTTTAAAGGCCTAGTTATACAGACAGTTAAATGACGACTTTGAAAATGGAGAAAAAATGCAGATGCATTACACAGGACAGGTGTTATAATGCTAGTATCCTGCTTTGAGTGATAGAAATCCCAGCAGGCAAATAAGAATTTGTTTTTAAAAATGATTTAGCAAACTGCCCCTTTGTTCTGGGAGATGGTGTTTACAGATTGCATCAATGTTGCGGCAGACTACTTCAGCGGAAACAAAACTGGCAGGTGTCGTGCACCGTCCACCCTGTCTTCTTGCGCATTCCCTTCAGTGTCAGACATACAAATTTCTTCCATCAGATGCTTTGTAGCTTTCACAAGGGACAGAAAAGACTGTCAACACCCTTTCTATGCCAATGACTTCTGCTTTGAGCTCTGCACTAATATTTTAATGTCCTCATTATTTGCATTGAACATTAGAACTCTGAATTGAGATGGAATGGTTTTTGCTAGGTTTCCCCCATAATTTCTGAAGCATGTCTGCATATAAATATAATTTATTGTTATATTACTGATTTTTTTTTTTTTTTTTTGGTGTGCTTGTGGAGTGGACTTGATATGTAACTTCTAACCCTGTATTGCAGGTGGGACCAGCTGGCTCCCAGTTTGGCCTTCTGGCCTGCCTGTTTGTGGAGCTCTTCCAAGGCTGGCAGGTGCTGGAGAAACCATGGAAAGCCTTCCTGAAGCTTCTGGGCATCGTCCTGTTTCTCTTCCTGTGTGGCCTGCTGCCGTGGATTGACAACATTGCCCACATCTTCGGCTTCCTCAGTGGCCTGCTGCTGTCCTTTGCTTTCCTGCCCTACATCGCCTTTGGTACATTCGACAGGTACCGCAAGCGCGTGCTCATCATCCTGTCTCTGCTGGTATATGTCGGCCTCATCTCCTCGCTGTCAGTCTGGTTCTACATCTATCCCATCAACTGGCACTGGCTGGAACACCTCACCTGCCTGCCCTTCACCAACAAGTTCTGCGAGAAGTACGACATCGACCATGTTCTACATTAATGCTGAGCTGCATCACCTTCAACCTCCAACACCACAATCTGCCCTTTTCCAAGAAGAACCCTTTGAAAGGAGATGAATTTCAACCTCAAGGACAACATCTAGTGAGCACAGTAAACTCTGACTGGAGACAAGATGACAAGGTACAGGCCGTTTCGGTGGCCGACATATCTAGAAAGTCATCTTGAGGAATTCTAGAACTGAACTTCAGGATACGGCCAACTTGGCGCACACACAATACAACTGTACTTCGTTTCAGCACTTCAAACTGATTCCTTATGGAGAATTACAGCTTTGACCAAATCTCTTGTTTATCTTGCTTCAGAAGTCTTGCCAGTGTTGAGCTTTTGACTGGTTTTAACACTACATTCTATTTAGTCAGTAACTTTGTCTTATGTTAGTATATTTCCATTTCCACTCATTTCATTTACAAAATCAGTTGGTGAATCCAAGTCCAATCAAATGTTGCTGAGGATAACTTAGGGCTTTGTAAAAAGTTTTTTGTTTCTTAAGCACTAATTTATGTGTTGTTTTTTGTCTTACAACTGAAACAAAATGAAAAATCAGTGATAATCTAGTCCAATAGCTTGTACAGGTGCTCGATGACAACTGCCGAGGAAGGGCATGTACTTTTTAAAACTGTAGGGATGCCCTAGAGAACTGCCCCAGAGGGGTCCCATCCTACAGGGTTTTGCTCCAGCCCTATTTTAACACACCCAAGTCACCCAATCTTGACTTCTCATCTGTAAAATCACCTGTGTTAAAGCGTCCCTGAAACAAAATCCCACAAGATGACAGAGTGGACTGCAGAGGTAATGTCAGAAAGTCCTTTCGGGGTCTGTGTGACTTCAAGGTAGTGTTGCTAGGCTACTGTGAGCCATTGGTAGCCAAATATAAGCCAAGTTAATATGCAGTAATTCTGTGCCGTTTGCTATTATTATTGCATTTTCTAACTGTGACTTTACTGTGATTGTACAGTTTTAAAACAAGACAACTGCCAAGTTTATGCCAGTTTTCTGTGCTGCGGGAACAATTGTTAATTTTAAACTGCTCATAAGGGACATCTACAACTTTAAAATTGAAGTTATCTGTGTAAATTGGAATTGAATACAGAAAGTTTGTCATAAGTGACTCGAAGTGAATGTTGGAGGGCTGAAACAGTCTCCTACTGTCCCAATACACTGTCCACAGAGGAAGGCACAATGCAGACAGTCCATTTCCTGCTATGGTTTGGGATTAGAACTCCTCAGCCTGTAGGTGTCTGGCTTAAGACTGAAAAAGGATGATTAAACTCTAAATGAGGAGCACTTACTGCTGGAAGGCTCTGCTTGATCATTTTATGTACACAGTCACTTTTTCAGAGCTACGTTTGGCCATTATTAGACATTTTTTCCATTGGGATGCAAAGATTTTATTTTTTTTTAATTTATGTTAGTCTCTCAGTGATGTTGACCAATAATCACTATTGTTTGTGTTCAGTTTAGAAACACTTGCCATGTGCCTTTCAAAGTTATGTGGTAACACAACAAATTCTTTACACTGCATTAGTTGCAAACATAATTGGTACAAGTAGAGCTGTACCAATACCACAATATTTATTTAAATAAAGGGAATTGATGAGTATTCCTTTATTTACGTATTGAAATATTTTGTGCTGTGTAATTTTTATATTTGTATTTCAAAGAATAAAATGTTATACTTAAACGAATGAGCATCTACAAATAGTTTTTTCTTTCAAAACTGGAATTATGACATCATTAATCTTGAAAATGAACCCTGCTGAAATTTGAATTGGTGCGAATGACTTTGAAAAGTGAAGCTGTTATTAAAATGAAAATATTATAAAATATAATGTTGTAATTTTTAGATTTAAAACCTTGAAGTGGTGGTTAAAAAATAGATGGCAATATTGCGCGTCTATTAATATCTAACAACATAGAAATGTGGACTTAAAGCTGTGACAGAAGACTATGGGCAACTAGTGTCAGTTTTATATCTGCTTTAACAGTTTAAAGCTCTAATTCTGCTGTGTATTTTCCTATGCTTTTTTCTAAAAGGCCAGTTTCATTCTGTGTGACTTGTTGGACTGCCAGCAGAATAAACTTTGAGGCTTTTACCATAGTTAACGGTCACTAATGAAGATTACAGGGACCTCAAGCATGCTGAGCTCCTAAACCCTTGTAGCAGGTGACACCGTGTGCTGCTTGGTCAGGTCTCGAGAGAAACACGGTTAGTAGTGTGCCAGAAAGAACAGCCTCCACGTATTGGAAAGACTGATAGATTGAATATTAAGAAGTCCTTTACCTTCAGCATGATCAGTGCACTATTTAAGCCTGTCTTCCCATCTCTGATCATCTCAAGAACATGCAGTAAAATCTGACAAGTTAAAAAGGAATGTTCTTCAGTCCTTTGTTTTTACAGACTTCCTATTCCTGGATGTACAGCCAAAATACATGCAGGAGCAAAAAAAAAAAAATCCAGTGAAGCCATGTCAAACATCCACATAAATCAAGAGCATTATTAAAATGAATGTAAATATATTTATTAATATACAAAGTATAAAAATGACAGTGTTATTAAAGAATAAACTAACATGACTTGCAGCAGTTCCATCAGCAACATTTCAGTCCCTGCCAACTGAGGGATGTGTGGTGCAGTAAGGTAAAACACTGTAACAAGACCACAAAAAGTGAAGCTAAAAATGCAAAAAGCTAAAAAAAAAAAAAGAAAAATACTGAGCCTCTTTGCAGCAAGTGGCGAAAACTTTTTTCTTTGTCTTCTACCTTCTGTGACATACAAAAGGCATGAGACCTTAAGAGAAATTTGCCAACAATAACAGAACTACAGTAAGCCCAGAAGAAGGAAGAACCTGGATTTTCTCATCAACCACAGCAGCCCAGTGGTTGAGCCACGTGCATGGAAAAGTCTAGCAGCCGCTATTGCGGCGCATGAAAGCGTGGCCTCTGACTGGATACTGCATTTCGATGAATGTCAGCGGTCCCACTGTGATGTCGCAGGGTCCCTGCACTTTGAAGCCCGACTTCTCGTAGAAAGGCACCAGGAAGTCCTCGCACATGAGTACGGCACGCCGCACGAAGGGCAAGCAGCGCAGGTACTGCAGGTAACGCCACATCAGGATGGAGCCCTTGCCCTGCTGCCTGAAGGTCCGGTGCACAGCCAGCACGTGGATGTGGACTGTCGTGCCATGGGGCTTGTGCAAGGTCAATGCATCCTGCAGGAAGCAAACGCACAGGTGAGGACAAGTAATGTGTAGGAGGGGGATAAACACAGGTGATGTGAATCAGTGTTGGGGGGGGGGGGTTCAAAAAACACATCACTGTGGTTACCATGTTGAGTTTGTCCTGGTCCCACAGGGAGCCGATGATGAAGGCCACCAGGCGTCCCTGCTCGAACCAGCCCAGGGACAGCTCGGGGCACAGGGTCAGGAAGTGACGCACCTCGTCCAGGTGAAGCGGACACTCTCCTGACACCGAGATGAAGGCTAAAAAAAGAACAGACGCACGAAGCGCGCTTTCACTGCGGCGCATCTGCAAACTGCACGGCTTCAGTTGCCACCACGAATCACTGAAAAAAGAACTGAAATGCAAACGCGTGCAACATCGACAGTGCTGGCGGTCGGACATAAAGTTATATTTATATTCATATTTAAAGAACCGGAGCCGTGAAAGCGCACAAGCTTGTGCGTCATTTACAAAATCACCCCGCCACGCCTAACTGTTGAATTTACTTCGGAATACTTTTTTTTTTGTTTTGTTTTTTTTTTTTTTTAAATAAGATCTGGCGTATTTGGACATTATTCCTGATATACCTTATCGCTATTAATGCTGAAATCCATAAATATATGCAGTTTTTGTTAACACAGAACATGTGGCTCAGTCTCCCGTAACTGCTAACGTCCCAAAAACGCGCAAATACGCACCGCAGCGGCTCAAACTAAATTCACATTTTCGGGACACCTGTGTCACTTCAGCTGCTTCATTTACCAATAAAAGCCTCACGTGCATTATATTGCCTAAATATTTACACGGCTGTCCTGGGGGAAATGGGCATTAAAACATTTTAACCAGACTGTTGGCTGACAGACTTCCCCCGAAGTGGATCGTCTGTCAGTAATTCCCTGTCACTCAAAACAGGTCTTAAAAAACCTTGTATTTAATGGTTCTAGATAGAAAAAAAACGAAAAGTTTTTGAATAAATATAACTGATGTATGAAGTCAGAATGGCCATTGCAGCCATCGGAGGCGCCCCCTTCACCCCGACTGAACCCGCCGACGGTCGTTACTCACCTTCCCGCTCGATCTCGAACACACTGACGGCGTCCTCGGGGCTCAGGCAGCGGAACTCACTGGCTGGCAGGGTGTGCCGGCGCTGGCGGCCCGGAGACACGGGGGCGCGCATGTGGACGCGCACGGGCTTCAGGAACGGCTGAACGCTCGCAACGGACATGTTTTAGGATCAGCTCCGCCGTTGCGTGGGGTGTCACGTCCTCCGCTACTGAGCGGATCGTCCCTGGTATTTATAGGGCGACGGCCGCGCGATTTGCCTCTTAAGCACCGTTAGTCATCCATTAGCCCGCTTGGAGGTGGCGCCTCGCACCTCCTAGTTGCTGCCGGATGCCCGCTTCACCCTCTGTGCTCTTTTGCTTCTGCGGGAAGTGGTAAAGGGAGGGCGCCAATACGGACCGAAAAAGTGCAATACTGTAGTAAAACATCGCACCGTATAGTTGGGCGTCGTCTACGGGGGATCATCTGTGTAGACATCGTGCCAATACGTTAACTGCACAAAACGAGAAAGCAGTTTTTTTTTGTTGTTTTTTTTTATTTTATAAAAAGTTCCAGTCGGAGTGGATAAAATGAAGTTTAAATGTCTGTGCGAAGGTGTTAGTGTCGCGGTGGGTTCGAATCCGGCTCATTTGGAAGGGAGTTTTGTACGTTCTTCCCTTTAGCGGGGGTTTCCTGCAGGTGCGTCGGCTACCTGTCAACCACATTTCGCGCACTTTATTTCCGAGTGAGTGTGAGCGACTACCCTGGCGTGGAGACCCCGTGTCACACATTCATATTTATGACGGACTCGTGCTGAATAACATTTTTTCTACAATTAACAAAAGTTTTAATACAACTTCGAAGGGGCTTCTGAGAGGATATTTTCCCTGATTCGCTTGCTGTCGTATGTAGCAGCTCAGTATTTTTTCCCCCTTCGCTGTCGTTAGGATTTGTTTTATCACTACGAGTTAAAGCCGGTTACACGTTGCAAATCTACTCTTTTACTAGCTGCACTGTTTTGCAATGCTTTACAATTACCGACAGTAGTGTCAAAAAATGTGATAAAAAGTATAAACACAAAAAAGGGGGGGATATTCGCACAGATTTGCATGCAAATTCAATTTTCGCACGCCAATACCTCGGAAGTGGTTACGAATGTGACAAAATACGGCGCTGTGATCATTTTATTGCTTTCGGTGGCTTCATTTCTGTGATTTATAGCTGCATTACTTACCCCGCACCGACGGGATCCATTTGTAAAAAATTAATAAAAAAAATCAGGACACCTAAATAAGTAAATAGCTGTAGAGCTGCTTATCCAACACTGTGCCAAGTCTGGCAGACAATATTAGCAGTAATAAGCCAGATCATATCTAAAATGATAATAACATTTATAACTTTTTACAGGTGCTTTACATGCTTCAGAATGTGGACTTGGGCAAAGGTCATTTATTACATTTGGAAACATTATACCTGCTTTTTTTAAAAATTTTTTAAATTTTTTTAAAAAATTTTTCTGTCGATGCTTTTATTTCTGCGCTGAACAGCAGCAGCAGAAGGCGCGGATACAGTTGTATTATTTACGATAGGAAAAAAAAGCACCTAACACGAACGATCCTCCTGTTTTGACATCGACACGGCCGACCGGTACAAATGCGCTGCCTTGAAGCCTCACCTTGACCACCGCTCAGATGCAAGAACTTGACATGCGTTCGGCATCGCTCGGGGAGCGGTCGAGAGCCCACGTCGCGCACTCGGTTACTGACACCCCGTGGCGGACACGCTTATAACACTCGCTGCGTCTTTTGCGCTGCAGCTGCGGTCCGCAGAAGCGCGGCAGCATGGCCACGTGGCTCACATATGACCTGCATATCATACCTACATGACAAGTCTTGCCCAGCGGCATATTTGATCGTGCATCACCTCCCACCAAGTGATGTGGCTTTAGGGTAACGTGTCGCGGTGCCCGAGCAGTTCTGGCTTGGGTTCACATTCAACTCGGTCTGCGGGTTCTTCCGGGTGCTCTGGTTTCCTCCCACAGTCCAAAGACTTACATTTCGTGTCCATTGGTCGCTCTGAATTGCCTGTCATTGTAACTTTGTGAGACTGTGCGCTCGGCCACCGTGACCGGAACCGGTCCGCAGACCTATTTGCGTACACCGGGCTCCTCGACTTGCGCATACAACTGCGACCAGCAGACTCCGAACTCACGTGAGCCTCCAAGTCAAATTCGGCAAAACGCTCACAGCAGAGATATTTCTCGATTTATTTACTGGTTGGGTCAAAATTTCCGTGGCACTTTCAGTCCCAGTTGTTGACGTTCATCTTCTTGCCACGTTCGCCTTTTGTTTATTAACGCCACTCTGATCTCCGTGGCAACAGGACGCCTTCTCTTAACGTGCATAAACCCACCGGTACTCATGAACAGCGGACACCCAAGCTGTAAGGTTGTCCCACACTCCTCTTATGTTTGGGTACGCTTTACTGACAGCTATCGGCTCGCCAGGTAAACACGTGTCACATTCTCTCTGCAACCGGCAGTCATGTTAGAAAATAGCGAAGTGAGGGAAAAAATGCCTTTTTGGTAAAAAGCAAGGAGCAAGTATATATACAGTGTAATAAGAAATGTACATGGGCTCGACATTATTTCCCAGCGGCAGCTTTTGCCGTAGCACTGCTGCCGAATAACGCTTCTGGTTGAAGTACCCAGTAGACACATTCGTGCTGCCGCTCCGCTCCGCTCGCTCACGCCCTCTTCGCATCTCTGACGCAATGACATGCAGCGTGTGCGTGCTGACGTCACCACGCTCGACTTTACGCTCACAGGTTTCTCTTTCTATTTTTTTTCCGTCGTGTGCCGCCACCCCCCCTCACTCTTTCCCACCGTTCCCTGACAACAGCAGCGATGGCGGAGCCCCCATCCTCCGGAGCGGGTGCGACAGCCGACGCGCCGTGCTCGTCCCCCTCGTCGGTTCCAGCCCCGGCGTTGTCTCCGGCGGTGAGCCCGGGCTCCGAGCCTCCCTCCATGGCGCTTTCTCCCTCTGCAGGCGGCTCCCAGCGGCTGCTCTTCTCTCACGACCTGGTGTCCGGGCGGTACCGCGGCTCGGTCCGGTTCGGCCTGGTCAGGATGATCCACGGAGAGGAGGATTTCGACTCCGATTCGGACATCGATGGTGATGGCGGAGGTGGAGGTGGAGGCGGCGGCGGCGGCGGGGGAGGTGGTGTTCACGGCAACTCGGACACAGAGAGCGGCGCGGCGGACAGTAGGGCTCGGCCCCTGGGACGAGGCTACGTTCGGGTGCAGTGGTACCCCGAGGGGGGCAAGCAGGACATCCGAGAAACCAAGGTAAAGGGGACGTGAGGAGCAGACATTCCGTGTGTGTGTGTGTGAGCGAGAGAGACTGTTGTGGCTACCTGCGAAACACGATGGGAACGGTTACACTCCCGTACATGTCTGGGTCTGACTGAACACTGGGCACCGACATAACAGACACGCCTTGTTTATGGAGAATCTGGAAGATAGTGAGTGAGTGAATGAATGAATGAATGAATGAAAAGAACGAACCCATGGAGGCTGCATAACACCCGTCCACCTGCGACACGACGGACAATGTAAACGCGTGAGAGCGGATTGCCGCAGCTCTGCACGCGGCGCTTCCCACCACCAAACGTTTGGCGACGTTTTGATCGAACTAAACGCTCCGAGGTTCCGCAGCGCCGCGCCTCGCTGTGCCCACCAAGGTCTCCCCTGCACCTGCATCCCCGCACCTCATCCTTTGTCATTTCCAGAAAAAGTAGGATTATGTTTAAAAAAAAAAAAAAAAAAAAAAAAAAGTGGAAATGTAGGCATTTTGAAACCAGGGTTGTGTCACGTTGAGGCCTCCACTCCTTGTCAGTGTGGGCCGAGGGGAGAACAATGAGCTGCGTGTGGGCTGAGAGCATTGGTTGGCCCGCTGGGTTGAACCTCTAGGTTGGACCATTAGGTCGGTGGGTTTGGTTAGATCTTTGGGTTGAACCTCCGGGTTGGACCTTTGTTTTCGTTCAGCGGGCGCTGACACAATTCTGCAGTGGAACAGAGAGGAGACAAAGGGTCCCATTCCAGAAGATGCTGTTTAAAATGCATTTTTTTTGTGCCCTTTTTAGGTAATTTGGACACATTCCGGTCACTTGTGCTTTGCACGTTGTATGTTTTCGCAGGGCTTTAGTGTGGTCTTTTGTGTCTGTTGAGAGGAAGCTGCTAAATCTGTTCCCTTTTCACAAACCCATCTTTGATTTTCATGCCAGCAGCACCACGTTGTTTCTGTAGGTGTGAATGCAGAACCTGTCATGGGCGTGTTGCTGTTATTAGTTACTCAGCAGGTTGCTTGGCAAATAGGGATGCAGGCTAAAAAGGTTCACAGTCTAGGATGGAGCCTGCTATTGTACCTCTGAGCTCCCCTTTCACCCAGATTGCACCTAGAAAATGATCGAGATGTTTCAGTGGGGGGGGGGAACGCAAACATTTTGACTTGTAACCTATGCATGTTGCTTTGAATGTGATGTATTTTGTATTCTCAGGCATTCGCTCGCTGACTTGTTCAGTTGGTTCAGGTCAAAAGCCGTTTCACATATTAAGCACTCCATGCCAGTTGCTCTGCTGGGAAGCCTTGGGAAAATGTTGGAACTGATAAAATGGAGTTATTTAATCGTCTCTACTGTTCCATACGCTAAACGGATTACCAGATTTCGTACCGATGTGTTTGTCATGAGTGTCCCATGTCAGATGGCCAGAATCTCTGATAGCCGCCGTTCCCTCAGTGCACAACACCGTTTCTTGTTTTGATCACCTGCTTTACGCCGCTCTCGCTGGAGAATGTCGCGTCGAGTTTAGCTTTGTTCCCGGTGTTTCTCCACCGTCCTTTGATCACATGCCGCCAGCCCATGCTGAGACCAACTGACCTGTTTGAACCTGTCTGAATGGATGTTGCGGCAGGTGGCAAACGCCCGAGTGTGTCCGGCGTGATGGAATAATTCCATTATTTCACAGATTAATTGAGCCTGGTTTCGGTGGCCCTGCCCAGGTTGTAGGCCTCCGAACTGTACTTGAGAGCCAGTCCGTCTTTACAAAAGCTTGTGCTGTCGACCCTGTTGCTCGGTTGGCCAAGTGCCTTTCACCGCTGCGCTGGACTTTCGGGAACTTCCGGGAACTTCCTGTTGCAATATTTTTACCTTTGTTACGGCAAAGTAGGTGGCCTACATCTAACTAGCAGCTCTTGGCAAGATCCAACTATGCTGCTACAAGTCTGAGCGGAGGAGAGATTTTTCTGAATTTGCTTGCAAAGCGGATGCCTTTTCACTTGCAGTCCCTCGCTGAACATGGAAGAAGCTTAGCAGAAGCGCGCTGACGCTGCTTGTCAAAGAACGGACCCTGCTTGCTGTGGAGGGCGTCCCGGCGGACTCTGGGACCACGGGCCCTGCGTGCGCAGGTGGCGTCGCAGCCCCTGGCTGCGCACCGCAGTGCGCCGGACCGCAGGGCTCAGCAGGTGGGGTTGGTGCTGAGGGCGTGGCAGGTGGTGGCTCTCCTTCCCCTTCGTCGTACGCCGCGCTCCCGGACAGAGCTGTCAGCCCACAGATGCTATGTCCAATTCAATCCCCGTGTGGGGGACGGGGGTCAAACGTTAATTACTGGCCGGATCGGAGGGCGGCGCTGGCTGCTGAATCCGACAGCAAGCGCGACGGGGCAGATGGTAGCTATGCTAATGAAGTCTTTTTGTCCTTGGTAAGTGATGGACGCTTTCTCGTTCCCTCCCCTCTGCCTACACTTTGTTTCCGCACAGTCACGTCCACTTTGTTCTCCCGTTGTGTGCATCCGGCCACCCGGTGCCAGAGGCCGGTTGCTCAGTTTGCGCCTTTGCTCGTGTGTTTGCTGTTAAGCTGTGAAGGTTCTGCGGAAGAGTTCTAGTAATGTAGTGATGCGTACAGTGGGGTCCTGCTCCTCATTGCAACCTCCTTCAGGGGAAAAATAAGAGGATGGCTTTTGCGAAAGCTCTCCATCGCGGTTTTTCTTTCTGACGTTGGTTAGCATGCTTGGTCATCAGACATAGGTTAGAGACCCATGGGTAAGAATGCCCCTCCCCAGGACCTCGCATCTTGCTTCTTGTTGGAGCGCCGCTGTTCTGCTTGATCATCTGCTTGTCCATGTCTGAGGTTCATTGCTTGCTCAGGCCCCACCCACCACCACCACCACTGACTGATGGGAGGATGGATGGGTAGGCCTCTGCCGAGGTTTGGGAACTCAGCATGTAGTGGCGCGGATCCATCACTGCTCTGTCTCATCCATCTGCGCAGGCTGCTCACCCTGTCAGCACGCCCCCGTGCCCCTCCCATAGGACCAGCAAACCTGATGGTCACTCCAGATACTGCTGAACTGTGCAAATACGTGCATCATCATGTCATAAGTTGACGGTGCTCACATGGTAGTCATATGTGAGGTGCTCATCTCGCCAGTCGCACAAGTAATTGTCAGCCCCTTTTAATTTCCCTCCTGGTAATTCCTTGCCGGAGGTCCGCGGTTGTGGCTCCATTCTGTATTAACACTTGGAACTGTTTTGGCTGCTCGGCTGATCGCTTGCCATCGTGCTCTGACCCAGGCGCAGCAGGTGGTGTAGTGCAGAGAGCTGCTGACTTCGAGAATCTAGAAACCCATTAAGGTGCTTACCCTGAATTGTTGTGGTAAAAATGACACCGCTGAATAAACGGGCAAATTGCTAAGCAGCTTGATATTGTGAGTCGCTTTGGCGAACTGATGGAAGCTTCACAGAGTGACCGGGCATGAGGCTGTACTATATGGAGGTCTTTAATCGGAAATAGAAAACCTGCCAACAAAGGAGTAAAATCTTAAAAGAGGAGCTTACAGCAATGGATCTCCTGTTTTTCAGCTTCCCATTAACATATAATGGCTGCACCTGACCTTCATCTCCTCATCAGGTGCAACCGACATTCTAGGTGGAGGGCCTGGTCCGCACTGCAGTGTGGAACCTGGGCTAATGCTGTAAAAGTGCAGGGTCACCTGTACCACAGTGAGGAGGTGTTTGTGTTGGTTGGCTTATACCCTGGCGTTTGTGACGTCGTGCAGGGCTACAGGTGCAACAGACTGCAACCTTAGATGGTCTGCACTGCGCATGGTCTAAATGGAGAAGCTCAAGAGGGGCGAGTCAGAGTAGAGTGCCCATACAATCTCTGGACCTTCTGTACGAGAGCAAGAGGTCACCCTGGGATTCAGCATGATGCTTTCAGCTCATGTTAAGCCTGCATGGAAGCAGACTTGTAGGTTTGAGGCTGTTGTTCAAAGGTGAACATCAAAATGGTATGGGGAGCTCTCCTGTTCTCCTGCTGTCAGGCAGCCATCGCTCGTAGCTCCTCTCTTGCTCCCCATAGACTTATTCTGATGATGCAAGCCGATGATGTAATGAGGAAATGTGAAGATGTTTCCTTCCTCAAGGCAATGGACCAGATCCTCATAAAGCGTAACGCAGGGGAGCAGGTCCACTCGGCAACCTTTATCATCCCGGCGGGGGTTGCTGCCAGAGAAGTGCTGTGTCCTTTGGGTCTTTCCTCCACCAGATGTATGAGATCTTGAGGCGTGCTTTTCCTATTTAAGGGGAGCAGGTATTATAGTGGTGAAGGACACGTACCTGTTGGACCACGTCAGAGGAGGAGCTTGCTGTGCCCCACCCTGCAATATCCAGATTTATAAATGTGTCATTTTGAAAAGAAGTCAAATTTACACGACTGCAGTAATAGTTTGGACAATGGATAAAGCACATTTCCTCCTGAACTTAAGAACATTTGCAAGTGGGAGCTTGGTTTGTTTGTGTCTGCACTGTCACTGCACAAGCTGAGTGGAGACCTCCCTTAATTTTATTTTATGCTTAAATTTGAATATAGCAGTTAAAGAAACTGAAAATCTTATATTTGATAACAGAACAGGGTCAAACCAACATGGACAGAAGTAGTAAGAAAATGCAGATCATTTTTGTACACTGGGCTTTATTGAAATTTGAATTAATCACTAAAGTTACAGAAAATAAAAATTGAAATCTGAACTTTTGACAGTTCGTCCCATAAGTCATGGTGTCATACCATCACTATTTCTGTTTTATTCTTCCTCTTAATTTATTAACCGTACTTCTCTTTTTATTGACACTGCAAGAATGTGTGACACGAGCAGTAAACCCTGTGGAAGCTATTTGAATTAGGGTGGCGCCACATTACTGTTCTTTGTTCAACTCTGGGTGAACAGAGGTCTCGTTGCCGCTACAAACAAAGGTTTTAGAAAATGAATCTGTGAAAGGAACATGTGATTTAAGCTGGAGGGAAAAAATGAAAAAACTGCCTTCAAAAAATATTGAAACTTGGTTGTTCAAAACCAGAGGAGCCAAAGCAGTTCTATTACTGCGGCCATGTTGTGCCCTCGCCGATACCTTTTTTTAAAATTTATTTTAAATAAGTAAATGTAGGAGAGTGGCAGCTGCTAGCCCTACTGTGAAAGTGGGGACGGTGTATGAAGGGGCAAATTTTGGGTGGAGGGTGGTCGACCTGCCGAGCTGCTCTCTTTCTCCCGTTGTTTCGCCATGGAAGGCGCCACCAAACAAGCAGCGTGAGTCATCATATTTGTTTGTGCTCAAAATCGAGGACTGTGTGACTTGCTGCCTTTTATTTATGTCTTTTTGCAAACCGTGCTATTGTACATACTGTGTTTTCAAGACTCTTTCTGCTGTTTTAGTTGCATTTTTCCAGCTGTTTTCTGTGAATTGACAGTAGCTCGGTCTCTACGCTGCGCCTCTGACTCCATCGCATCCTCACTGGGCAAAATCCCCAGGCCTGTCAGAGGGACAGTGGAGCACTTTGCTGGAAAGGCTGGAATCCCATTGACCCCACGTGTATTCATACCCTCCATGGAAATGGCTGCAGGTTCCCCTCCCCTCGCAGTTGTGCTGACAGGCTTGCACCATCAGCTGGTAGCCGCTGGACAGCTGAACAAAGGGCTTGATGGTGGAAAGGCTTCCCCCACTTATGAGGCCTGGTGTTGGCTGTCACTGCCTACCTGTGTGGGGCTGCACGGCTGCAGCGCGGTGAGCCATTTCATTATTAAGCACTGCGTTTAACAGCGCTACCCATTGGATCGGCGCGACTCCATCGCTGCTATTGATTTTGCTGGAAGGGTCTGGAGGCAGGCTGGAAGGAGACCGTGTGCCCCGGGAGGAGCTCTTTGCTGGTCTCCAGCTCGCCTCCAGGATGCTTGCATACTGTTGTCATTTGGCCAGGAGGGTAGCCGACAGTCAGGTCGGACGTCGTGTTGAAGGATTAGAGGAACACGATTATTGATCGAGTTGTTTTCCTTTGGTGCATCGGGAAGGGTGGGGTGAAGCAGTGCGGGGGGAAGTTTAGGGTTGCAGTTGTCAGTTCCTGGAACTCGACCTGGCGGGGGTTGCTGCAGGAGGCCTGTAGGAGTAACAACACCAAAGCCCGTGCGGGATGGCTTCACCCTCTTGAGTGCAAGGGGATGTTGAATCAATCGAAGGCAAAAGTTGTAGCCAAAATCTTATCACAGGGCAGACTGCTGTGTATACTTAATTCCAGTTAATAGATTATTTACAAATTATTGATCTGATTAAAATAGTGCCAAAACAGACACCAGCCAAGGGCTCACTTGCATACATTGACTTTTTTGTTTTGTGTGTGGCAGATGTTTATCTCCAAGGCAACATACAGTCATTATTATATAGTATTTATCTGATACCTTTATCCAAGGTGACTTGCAGTGTTAGACACACTGTGCTGGACCCAGTCATACGGCAGTAACACATTAGAAGGGGATTTAGACTGCAATGTTCATCTGGAAGGTTTTCTCTTTTCTAATGATCTTGTGGGGATTTGCCTCATTCCTGGATTATCCAAAATGTCTCCAAGATTTCCTCAAAATGAGTTGGGGGGTTGCTTAATTATCCTTAGACTATCAGCAACTTTAAGTTAAAGGGCTTTGGTCCAGATGAAGTTTTAGTAAAGATCAAACAAACCGTAGTGTGCACCTCTGAAGATTTGGGAGAAAGTTTATATGGTTTTCAGTAGTATTTTGAAAGGGTTAATATTTGAATAATAAGATGAGTTTATTAAAGGAGCTCACAGAAGGGGTGTGTCAGGAATGGGGGTCAGAACCACAGGGTGGCTGGGGAAAGAAGATGAGAAGAGCAGTTAAAAACCAATACTGAGGGTATCAAAGGATGAATGATGACTTGTCCATCCAATACTGATCTTGTACATCCCTGTCAAGACAGGACCAGGCCATCCCTCCTTCCCACCACAGGGCTCAGACCAGTGGGGGAGAAGACCGACTGAAATTATTTGCTGCAGCGTCTGCAACTTGATCCTGTGGCTCTTTCTCTCAACAAGAAATATGAGCTATTTATAGGAGCTTTTATAGAACCTTAGCAACAGTGTGACATGGTCTGGGCTCTCGGTTGCCACGGTTTCTGGATGCCGAAGCTGTGCAACGTCCTGGACCCGATGCTGCTGCTTTCTCTTGCGGTCTGGGCAATGTGCTGCTGTAATCGAGGCACTTCATCTTTCTGTAAGAGCTTTGTGCTTCTAAAAACACAAAGCTCTTGCAGAAAGTGAGTTCTGGTGGCCTCACCTGCCCTGCTTGGTTGGAGTCTGAGAGACAGATTTATACCCTGCCAGCAGTGCACACAGACATCCCTGTTCCTTGATGAAGAAGATGCAAGTGCACCACTGGCCTTTTGGAGAGCCCAGGGCCAACTTCTGTGCAGAAATGAGGATTATTTCAGTAAGGATGCCAGGAAGTGCTCTGGACTGTGAAGGACTGGACATAGAATTGTTGTATGTATTTATTTAGAAATACAGATGCCTGTCTTAATATTTGTGCCAGGCCTAAAAAAGGGCTCCTCCTTACGCTTTCATAAAAAAAATCTGCAAAGGGACTAAAGCTGTGACCTCTGCTGACTTTCACAATAAGGATTAGGTCATTACTGCAGCCTTATCCCTGGTTTGGCATACATTTTATAGAAAAAATGTGCACGTCACCTGGAGTTAAAGGGGCTGTGTGTCCTTATGTTGTCCTTCTAGTGCCCGATAAAAGTATTGAATAGATAACATTGTGCTCCCATTACCTGTTTATCTGCCCCAAGTCTAATCGTGGGTCCACTTCCTAGACTCTCCCATGATGCTCCCAAGTGATTGTTGTCTCAGCGTTGCTAGGCATGCTGCAAAGTAAGGCTGCCAGGGGATGCAAGTGTTAAAACCGGGCTGAACTGAGTTGCCCGTGTCCCTTGAGCTCCCCCCTTGTAGCTCCTGTTTTGGACTGCAGTTTTTTTTTTGCATCCCGTCATGCTTCTGGGCCTTGTTGGCGTGTTGAGGAAGACGGGGACAAACGGGGCCACACGACCGCAATTGCAGCTGGACGACTCTTCTTGAGCACCGTGGGGCTTTTTTGCCAGTCAGCAGGTCCACGTTCGTGAGCTTTAACACGGATGCTACTGATGCATCTGGAAGACGTTTGACTGAAATGAGAATAAAGTGGAGTTTCGTCCAGCATTAAAGTTGGATGCTGGAATCCAAGTTGTGAAGAGAATCCCTCTCCTGAATGCTTGCAGGCAGTTTTTCTGATGGGGTTGGGGGATCTGTCACAGATATTCCTGAAACTTCCTAGTTTATGGGCTTTTCTACTGCTCTGTATATGACAAAGGGTTTGACTTGTAATAATAGGAGCACCGCTGCCCGGGACAGTAGGTGGCACAGCGGTTAAACCCACCAAGCCAATGATTCCTTGATCAACGTTCTCACCTTGAATTGACACGATAAAAATGACCCAGGTATATAAATTGGTAAATAATTTAGAATTAAAATGGAGTGTTGTGAGTCATTTTGGAGAAAAGCGTCAGGAAAATGAATAAATGTGCCCTGCGTCAAATAACGCACAGAGAAATGGCCTCCTCCCACCACTGATCAGCCTGTATTCAGAAACCTGACCACAATGTCTGGAGGTTTTTTTTTTCTCTTACCTGCGGCAGCTTTGTTTTCTGTCCCCTTCCTCCCGTCAGTTTCTGGCCCATAAAGGATGAGTAGAGAAGAAGCATTTAAAACAGTCATCTGTGTGGAAGAGGGTTGCTTTAATGCTGCTTTTAGGAAGAGGCCACTGATGTTGACTCTATAAAACTTTATTCCCTAGAGCTGGCGCTGCAGTTGGGGCAGAACCCCCTCCGTGTCTTTGTGCAGGGGGGACCGGATGGCACAGATTTATCGAGATTCCTGGACGATAGGCTTGGTATTCCTTTACTGTGGACCGAGATGAACTTGCTCCTTGTCTTTGTCTTAGAACCACTAACATGATGCTAAATAGCATTGTACAGTTATGAATATTTTTGATTGTAGAATGTGCTGGAAGAAAGACCTTTACATTTTGTACCAAGGAAGGCATTCCTAAGTGCATGTTTTAAGTTTTTTTTATTTTTAGTTTTTAAATCGTTCATTTCATTAGACTCTAAGTCAAAGTCAAAAGAGTTTATTTGTCACTTACATGGTTACTGAGTATACCATGTAGTGAAATGTGCTTTGATTCGACAGGAGACTGTGCGTGGTTACATATTAAAAATTTAAGACGAGTAAGACAACCAAACCCAAGAAAACAAGAACACACAGCAAATAGATAAGTAGATAGATAGATAAATAAATAAAACAGTAAATAAAATAAAACAAAATAAAACCTTAAGGTGCACTGTGAGGACAGTAACAGTGACAGTAAGGGGGGAGCGGTTAGAGGAATCAGAACAGTTTTTGACGTTAGACGTTTCTACTTGGAATTGACCCTTAATGTGTGACTGGCTTTGCATTCATTAAAATTCTCCCATGCTGCTGTGGATGTGGCCAACAAAGATGCTGATGTGCAGAGCTGAGATGGTAGAACTGAGTCTCCTGACCGAGGGGAAGGGAAGGGAGGGGAGGTGTGTGGCAGGGGGTTTAGCTTCTCTCTGGGGTGAGATGCAGCACTATTTGGCAACAGTGGCTGGGAAGTTTGAGCTTGAGGATGACAAGACTGGACATGTTTCCATCCCACTGTGGTGTCATCACGTTCACACCCTTTGTCTCTCTTCTCTTACAGCTGAAACTGGAAGACCGCTCCATTGTTCCCCGGGACATTGTGAGGCGTATGAATGGAAATGTATGCCCCACCCCCCTTTATGATCCTTACAAATCTGTTACATGTGTGATGTTTCAACATGAAAGAAGTTGTTTAAGATATCCATGTGTAGAGTGTGGAGGAGAGCGCAATGACCCTGCATGTGTGTTTGGCACCTCAGGACAACCAGTGCGGTACGGTGATCGATATCAACATCGAATGTGCGGTGAAGCTGGTGGGAACCAACTGTGTCCTGTACCCTGTCAACAGCAGAGACCTGCAGCACATCTGGGTGAGAAAAGCAGCTCCTCAACCCTTGTCTGTGGGGAATCTCTGGCCTAAAGATCTTGTCTTGCATAAGTATCTTCTCCAGATACCCCAGTACACTTTTAAATCTGAATAATTGTTACTACGTTTTGGGAGACGTTTTTCTGCATTAATAACGTGCAAAACATCACAGTTGCGTGTTGTGGCTGTGTTTCTTTGGATTTAGTCCTTCATGTATGGAGATTACATAGCCTATGACTTCTGGCTGGGTAAAGTGTACGACCTGACCAATCACATCATCCTGAAGCTGTCCAACGGAGCCAGGTAGAGTTCCGTCATTTTAACGTCGATGTGAATTTGGAAACAGCGAAACCCCTCTTTACTAACCTCTGTGTTTTTGTTGCGTCTCTGCTTGGCACGCAGGTGTTCCATGAGCGTGGAGGACGGCGCCAAGCTGTACGATGTCTGCCCCCATGTCAGTGACTCTGTGAGTGTAGATGCTGCCTTCCTGACCCTGCACAGCTATGTGTGTGGCTGTCATCTCCCAACTTCGTACTCCTGGGCAACATGAACATGCGAGGAGTGAAAAGTGTCCTTTTCGCTGAAATGTAGAGATCAGCATTTGTCCGGTATTGCATGTACTCGCCCATATATTTAGGAAGACAATTTCTGACGTGTTAGTCCAATGACAAGGGAGCACTGTACACTGCAAAAACAGGGGTCCTTCTTGGAAGTGGCAGTTTGTCAAACAGCAGATGCCGTCTTCAGCAACGTGCAGGCAGGGCTATCGGTTCACAAGGCAGAGGGCAGCTGTAAGCTGCGAGTGCCGTGTTGCAGAACTGCTTCCTAATCGGCCATTGACGCGAGGGTTTCCTGCGGTGCTTTCTAGGCCTGGCAGGCTGCTATGCCAGCCATCGAATGGGGAGATTCAAACGGGGTTCATTTACGGCGAAATGAATGAGCGATGATGATTAATTGCCAGATGTTGGTTGCAGGCGTTCCCACATTCCCATTAAGATTTGCTGAGGAACTCCCAACCTTCTCCCATATCACCCCAGTGGTAATCGACAATGTTTTTTTAAAATTATTATTATTTCTTTTTTTTGCTGTGCTTTTACCTCAGGGCCTTTTCTTCGAAGAGGCCTATGGTTTTTACCCTGGCCAGGTACTGATCGGACCCTCCAAGGTGTTCTCTAATGTGCAGTGGCTCTCTGGGGTCAAGCCTGTGCTCAGTAAGAAGAGCAAGTTCAGAGTGGTGGTGGAGGAGGTGAGCATGAGCAGCCGTGCGTGTGTTGTTCTCTTTGAGATGGGCTGATGATGGAAGGAGCTCTGATGTGGACTGAGTTCCCGATGGCTTCCCTCTGTGTGCCGCAGGTTCAGGTTGTGGAGCTGAAGGTGACGTGGATCACTAAGAGCTACTCTCCCAGGGGTACGGACAGCGTGTACCCACCTCCTTCCACCATCACACAAGAGAACCTCTGCAGGTACTTGAACATCACCTCTTCCACATGCCAAGTGGCCCAGTGGATGCGTGATACAGGAAATGTTCTCGTGACACAAAGTTATGCCTAGGTTTTCTTGCCTTGTAAAGCTTTATGCCAGTCTGCTTACTGGAGGTACGACTACTGTCCACTTGTTTCTGTCCAGGGTCAAGCGACTTGGCTACTTTGACCACACCCAGAGGCAGCTGGGCGAAAGAGCCCTGTACGTCTTCCCTGCAAAAGGAGACGCCACCCGCATCACCTGCGAGGGCCCAGAGGGGGCCCCCATCCTCCCAGAGGACCCTGTTGCCAAGAAGGTGCATCTCTAGGTGTGAAGCTGGTGGCACCACAGGGTTTCTGTCTGCTGCTGCTACACCTCTCCTTTTTGGTCTCCCTTTGCAGCTGATCAAGCTGTTTAAGAAGGAGGTGTGTAAGAAGACCATAGAGCACGTGGACGGACATGTCGCCAACCAACAGCCAGCAGACAAGGCGGAAGGCCAGTTGTTTCCTGCTGCTCTCATTTTATCAGTTTTTGTTCCATCGTAATAAAATTTTTATTTGATTTATTTACCTGAGGCTTGGAGGTCACCTGTTCCAGGTCACTTTCAATATCTGTGTTGCAGAAAGTGACCCAACCCTAGTGTGCGAATGTCGCCACTCCTTCCTCAGTAATCTGCTCTCGTTTAATTTATACAGTTTAAATTCTGTATGATCAGAGCTTCTAATGCTTAGGTAGGCATTTTGAATCTCCAGGTGAAAAAAAGATGGAGTCACACGAGAAAGCCGAGGCCATGCAGGAGAAGGTTGAGGACAGCTGCCTCAACAATGGGCCGGTAGACGTGGTGGGGCAGCCAGCAGAGGTACCGACGGAAATACCAGGTGAGCAGGATGCAGACGACGAGGCTGCCGAGGACACGGACGACACCAGCTCCATGACGTCATCGGCGAGCTCCACTGCCTCCTCACAGAGCGGCGGGGTGGGCTCCAACCGCAAGAAGAGCATCCCCTTGTCCATCCGTAATCTCAAGAGGAAGCACAAGAAGAAGAGGACCAAGTTCTCCCGCGAGCTCAAGCCTGGAGACCGGTGAGTCCCGTCTTCTCCAGCTTTCGTCACAACCTCCTCATCTGCATTCAAATCTACTGGCGCTGCAGCATTTACCCCCGCAAGGCACGTCGCTGTTTTTGGCCGTCCAAAATGACTCCAAAACAATTTTATCCTCTTGCTAGAATACCTGAAGGATTCGACGATAGCGATCATGCCAGTTCATGTCACTTTAAAAATGCGGTCATTTCCACCATGACGTGAGTTTTATTTACAAGATTTGGATATAATGCAGCGAATAAATAAAGTAACGCAATTTACATCTTACACCTTTTTTTTTTCTCCAGAGTGTGAGAATAACAAGGCAGCTCCAGTTCAAAGTCAAAACTCGCACCACCCATTTTCCTTCAATTTATTAATTCTGACAGACTATTTCGGTAAAACACGGTGAAGGGTTCTGGTACAGGAAAGGGTTCCTCTGGAACAGAAGGTCCTTGTTATAAAGCACTTTAAAAGAATAAATGGCATTTTTGAAATTCTTTTTATGTGTCTTATTTATTAGCAAATTATTGTTTTTGTTAGCTTTTGCGCCAGCTTATTTTAGTAGGCAATAATAATTGTAGTTAATGACCCAACCTCATTTCTCCCACAAAACCAATTTTTACTCTGCAAATTAGTGCCATGTTTACTGTATATACAGTGTAAACTGGCGGGAGGCCAGCGGTGACTTGGCCAAAGCAGGCTGTCCTCTCATTGGTCTTCCCGTTTGGCCTGGACAGGGTGGCGGTGGAGGTGGTGTCCACAAAGACCTCGGCGGACGTCATGTGGAAGGACGGCACCATCGAGAAGGGCATCCGTTCCAATGACCTCATCCCCATCCAGCATCTGGACAATTATGAGTTCTGCCCTGGAGACTTTGTGGTGGATAAGAGACGTAGGTCTCGCTTCTCCTTGTCAGTTTCATCCTTTAGCAGCCTTTCCAAAAGCCGATTGTGGTTGAATAATAACCCAATTTCTGCATTCTGAGCACAGGAGCAGTAGGGTCCGGGAGACTAATCCTGGATTAAACATTTAGGAGAAACTGTTACCCAAAATTACGTCTATTGCTTTTTACCTGTTTCCGTGCAGCTGGACATATTAACGCAATCCTAGTTAAGCACCTTACTGAAGGGTGCAGTAGCTGTTCCTCTGCTGAGATTTGAACTAGCGAGCTGACATTTCAGTCCAGCTCTTAGATGGTCACATTGCCTACCAGGAAGAAACCGTTAGAATTTGTCATCCTCTTCCCTCCCCAGCTCAAGCATCACAGGACCCTGGCGTCTATGGTGTTATCCAGTCTGGGGACCACAAAGCCAGAACCTGCGTTGTGAAGTGGGTCAAGCTCAATGCCACCAGCGATGATGTGGAGGTCAGTTAGCTTTGGGTTGTGCTTGTGCGACTGCCTGTGCATCCTGCGTCCTCCTTCCGGTGTTTTGGGAATATTGACCTTTTACCCTCCCGCTGACGTTTTTACTTCCCCTCACAGAGTGAGAAGTTCATGCTCCTTTCACTCTGCACATCTCAGTTTGTACCCATTCGAAGCTTACAGTTTGTTCTCCTCTTGTTGGCAGATTTTCTGTGAGCCAGTTTTTACCCTTTTTCTACCATTTTTCTAGTCCCACTTTGTCTTGTGTGTGCATTAATACACCTGTTTCTGCTTTTATTTTTATGCCCCCCTATTGCTGTTTGAATTCATGTGATGCATGCAGAGCTCTGTCACCCTCAGTATTTGGTGCCTCTCCCCCATTCTTGTCTTCAGTCTCACCTGCATTTCACACTTCTCAAAGCCGTGTGTTGTCTCATGTTTGAACATCTTCTCACAAAAACCCAAATCCCATTGCAGGATAACAACACTGGGTTTGAAATGGTGAAGGAGAACATGTCTGACCATATGACACTTCCTTGTATAGCTTAAGTTTGTAGGAATTGAGTAGTTCAATCTCATGGTTCATGGGTCTCTGGTACCTGTAAGACTTAATTTTAAGCCTCCTACTTTAGCTTTTGAATAATTTGAAATGAGCTGAGTGTGAATTCTCTTACATTCTCTTCTCTGCAGATTAGTGGTGAGGAGGAAGATGTCAGTGTTTATGACATCGCTGACCACCCCGACTTCCACTTCCGCACCACCGACATTGTCATAAGAATATGGAGCTCAGACAACGGTCAAGCGGCAGACTGTGAGAACGAGGTAAAAGCTGTCTCTGCTCTACACTTGCCCTGCCGTGCTCTACAGTGTTCTAAGTTACAAACCCTGCACTCTTAAGTCTCAAAGTGTGCTGAGTCACGCATCCTCTGGAAAGGAATGGACGCGATCTGTCCACTCCCATGCCAGATTGTCTGAAGCCTGTTTAGAGAAGAGGACAGCGTTTATTCCTGGGAACTTAGCTGTGACGATTCTCATTTTGTGAGACACGCCAGGTGCCAGTCATACGTTTAGTTAGGAAAATGTTCACTGGAAGACACGATAGCAACAGTGGGGTTGAACCTTGGTGGCGACAGAACAAGCGATGAGCTTGATGCAGAAGGATGTGGATGCAGACATCCCATGCGTGATCCCATCCAGGATGTGCAAGTGCTTAGGGATTCCTTTGTTAGCAGCAGCTCTGTGTTTTCTCCTCAGACATCCGTGGGTCAGGTATCACGCGTGGACCTGAGCAGCAAAGTGGAGGTGGTGTGGGCTGACAACTCCAAGACCATTGTCCTGCCTCAGGTATTCCTCATGGCTACTGCAGCAGGCCTCACATTTGGGTTGCTGTTTAGTTTTAAGGTTTCGTCCGTTCTAGATGAAGCAGGGCTTTTACTTTGAAATGCTCCTTTTGTGTTTAAAAAAAAAAAAAAAAAGAAGCTTTTGATGGCACTGATCCCCCAATCTCACCGGTCCATTTGCTTCCTCCCAGCATCTCTACAACGTGGAGTCAGAGATTGAGGAGACAGACTATGACTCTGTGGATGGGAGTAGCAGTGGGGCATCGTCTGAAGAATGGGAGGATGAGAGTGACAGCTGGGAGACCGACAATGGCCCGACGGAAGAAGAGCCTCCAGGCGAGGCGGCCCCTGCGCCCACACCCACTGGTGCTCTTCCAGAGGAGGGCAAAGCTGCAATCCCTCATCCTGTCCCAGTGCAGGAGCTTGAGGGGGCCATTGCCACGGCCACATTAGCTGGAGCAGGCGGCACTGCAGGAGGAACCCCTGGGACAGATGAGAAGGCTGGGAAGGAAGGCACACCAAGGGGGTTCAGGGAGTTGAAGGAGGCGCTCAAAATTTTGGAGAGCTTGAAGAACATGACTGTGGAGCAGCTGTGGACCGGATCGCCCACGTCGCCCACCGTAGAGCCAGAGAAACCCACCAAGGAGAAGAGGTTCCTGGATGACATCAAGAAGCTGCAGGAGAACCTGAAGAAGACCCTGGACAATGTGGCCATCGTGGAGGAGGAGCGCATGGAGGCTGCAGGCGAGGCGGACAAAGAGGAGAAGCAGCTGGAGCCCCAGACGCCTGTCCGTTCCGAGTGGCCCAGCGACACGCCTGTCCTCTGCCAACAGAGTGGGGGCAAGCCAGGGGTCACCTTCACCAGTGCCAAAGGAGAAGTCTTCTCCGTCCTGGAATGGGCACCAGGTGAGCAACCTGTCTAAAATAGCTTTAATCCACACTGTCGAAAAGAACAAAGCATCTCACCGACAGTGGGACAAGTTGGCCATTTTTGGGTGACATTGTTCATTTAATCTACACTGACATCTTCCCTGCTTTCTGCAGACACTCATGCCTTCAAGAAAATGGAATTCCAGCCTGCAGAGCCCAAGAAGTTCTTTAGCACTGTGAGGAAGGAGATGGCACTGCTGGCCACCTCCCTACCAGACGGCATCATGGTCAAGACGTTTGAGGACCGCATGGCAAGTTCCTTCCCTGCTTTTTCCACCAATCTCCCTAGAGAGTGGTGCTCAAACCTTTTTGTGGTCCGATCCCTTAAGAGCCTTTGTGGATCATGGTATACCCTCCATCTAGTGCTGGCATCTTCTTGCTCTGGTAGCCCCGCTGTGCGCACGTGAGGCTGGCGCTAGCTTCTGCTCTTTTGTTTTTCCAGGATTTGTTCTCCGCTCTCATTAAGGGTCCAACACGCACCCCCTATGAGGATGGCTTGTTTCTCTTCGACATCCAGCTGCCCAACATCTACCCGGCGGTGCCCCCTCTTTTCCGATACCTGTCCCAGTGCAGCGGCCGCCTCAATCCCAACCTATATGACAATGGCAAGGTGTGCGTCAGCCTGCTGGGGACATGGATTGGCAAGGTATGGCTGCAGCACCGTACAGGAGGTCCCACCTTCTCTAAGCACCTGCACTTTTCTCCAAGCCAAACGTTCTTGTGCATCCATACAGATGTGATGTACAATGCAGATACAAGGCTGTTTGCGGAGTGCAGCGTTTTTCTCACCACCCCTGGTCTGTCTCTCTGTCTCTCTCCCTCTTCCCCCCATTGCATCTCTAGGGCACTGAGAGGTGGACCAGCAAGTCCAGCCTCCTGCAGGTCCTCATCTCCATTCAAGGTCAGTCCACATTCAGTCAGCTTACGTTTTACGCTTTTGCTCAGTGCCACCTCACCCTCTATGACCCCAGCACACTAAACCGAGCCCCACATCCTCATTTCAGTGGATCCAGAGGGTTTCTTCTGGATGTTGGCTGGAGAGTTTCTGCAAATCGATAACCTTGTGAAACCAAAATGTCATGGTTAAATTTCCATACGCTCTTATTTCAATTTTGGGTTTTGTCTGTTCTGGATGTTGCGCTTGCATAATGCACGTCGTGCGCTTCATTGTGAGATTTAGAAGTTGGTCAGAGTGGCTTAAGAATGATTGCATTTGCTGCTTCAGGACCACATCAAGTCCAGTGTTTTAGGGTCGACGTATTTGAAATAGGATAACATTTGGCAAAAGTGAAATTTTTCTTTGTCAACCCTCTGTAAGATGAGATGTAGAGCTCATATCGCGCTTCGAAACCAGAATCCTTGTCTAAACAAGGAAAAATTTATGAACAACGATGCATGAAAATATCAGTTTTAGCTTCAGCTCCTCGTAGTTCAGATCTTGCTGGGGTTGCCGCGCCTGCTCAGCTGTTGGAAATGCGGCGTTTGTAACCGCGCTGGTGCTGTGTTTCAGGGCTGATCCTTGTCAACGAGCCATACTACAATGAGGCAGGTTTCGACAGCGACCGGGGCCTGCAGGAAGGCTACGAGAACAGCCGCTGCTACAACGAGATGGCCCTCATCAAGATGGTGCAGTCCATGACGCAGCTGCTGCAGCACCCGGTGGAGGTCTTCCAGCAGGAGATCCGGGAGCACTTCTCCGCCAGCGGCTGGAGGCTGGTGCATCGGCTCGAGGCCTGGCTGGAGATCAACGAGGCAGCCGAGCGCGGGGCCAGGGGGCGTGCCGCCGAGCGCCCGCCCTCCGCCGAACCCATGGAAGAGGCCACGCCCACACCCCACGGGCTGGTGCACAGCAGTCCCAGCAGCTTAGAGCTGCGGGAGGAAGAGCTGGAGGACTCAGGCCTGAGCCCTTCCACCACGGTGCAGCAGGACCTCAGCCAGCACTCGGACTGTGACGGCCCCAACGTCGAGCAGCCAGGGAGGGCCTCGCAGGACCCGGCGGGAAGCCAGCCTGTGGTCAGACCAAAGAAGAGGAGGAAGAGCTACCGCAGCTTCCTGCCGGAGAGGAGCGGCTACCCTGACATTGGCTTCCCCCTCTTCCCCCTGTCCAAAGGCTTTGTCAAGAGTGTGCGTGGGGTTCTGCTGCACTACCGCGCCACCCTGGTTGCTGCTGGCTTCCCCGAGCACAGGGAGGACAAGTAGCCCTCCTCCCCCATCCCCGAGCTCCACCCTGCCCCCCCACATCGCCCACCCTCCACCTCGCCGCTGTCAAACCAGTGTTCTCCAGCAGTGTCCTGCCCCCTCCCGCAGGTAACCGAGAGGCACCTGATCAGGGAGAATGATTATTTACTTTTATTTTGTTTTATTATTTTTGTAAAGATGCAGGGTGCACATACGTATCTGCTCCATTTCATCGGATGCCCAGCAGTTGAGATGGGAATGCGTTTTCCTCCCCCTTCGGGGGCCGCTGCCAGTCCTGCCCTGTCCCCCTGAAACCCATGGACACTCCGATCACTCAGGGAGACTCGGACACAGAGCACGTGCCTTGACGGACAGGCATCCGGAACCCGCCATCGGCGGAGGGAGGCACCTCGCCGGCTCGCGTGCGAAGACTGCCGAAAACGCCCAGCGCGGTCAAGGCGCCGAGAAAGGGGACTGCTGAGCCGAGCCGCGTTTGAGGCATCGACGGCTTCCTTGGTGTGGCAGGGCAGCGGCTGGGCTGGGCTGGGGCTCCGCACAGACGCATCACGCAAAGGAGTCCTCGCCCGCTACGGTGTTCCTTGTTTTTTTTTTTTTTTTTTCCTTCTTCTTTTTCCCTTTTCCCACTCCGCTGGATCCGGAAACCGTCGAGACTTCCTGTCGGTTGACCTCCCTGTGACCTTGCGGTTCTCCCCCCCATCCATCGTGCTGCGCTCAGCAAGGGTGTCTTCACTGCAGCCGTGCCACACGTCAGACTTACGGAGCACCCGGCCCGTCTCGTGGACCTGGGTTCAAGTTCAAGGGCAACACCTCCCACGTTCACTCTGTGACTCGACCATCACGTTTCTTTTTTTAGGCCCGCCTTGGTCGTGTGCTCCTTAACCACCTTGCAATTCACTCGACGAGCAATCTAATTAAGGATGACCGATGACGTGTAAGGATGTGGATATTTTTAAACTTGCTGGTTTACTGGTTATGGGTTCCTCCTTCCATTGCAACGGCGGGGGGAATGCTGTAAATCTCACGTTTGTCCTTCCCGTTGAATTTCTCGCCGAAAAAGTCACACAAACGCATGCCTCAAAACAATCGACGGAGTTTACAGACAAGCGTAGTCGGTAGTGATTCACGTGAACTTAGAAAAAAAGGGAAAACTGGATGCAGGTTAAATTGCTGATGGGGAAAGGGTTAGACAAGCTGGAGGAACATTCTGGAACGGGAAGGATGGCAGTGGCAGCTGCACCCGTTAGTTTTTAAATGGGTTAGATTTTTCTTAGTTTGATCGACCAGAAGTTGTAAGCGAGGCTCAAGACTCGGGAAACCTTTCCACAGAGACTCTTTTAAGATGGAGGATCAGTTGGGCTGGCCAGCGGTTGCTTCGGACCCCAGATACTGGTTTCGAGATGCAGTTTGACGTGTAGAAGCTATCAGTGAGATGTAGACATTTTGCCTTACATTTATTTTGCTTTCCTAGTTTCAAACTGCTGCTTCCTCTCCACTTTATTGCTTCTGAGGTTGAACTGTTTTTTTTTTTTTTGTTTTTTTTTGGGTCAGATTCCTAGTGCTTCATTCACAAAGGGGTGCTGTGGTACAAGTGTTTTGCTAGGGTTATGGGCAAAAAGTCAAATGTTTGATATTTTTTATTAATTTCCTTCGGTTTTCTTGCTGGTGGGGCAAAGGGCGAAGCAGAGGTCGAGATCCCTCGGGTTTGCTTGCCTCCACTTCCTCAGACCAGGCAGGAGATCCCACACATGCATTGAGAAAGTTGAACTGTTTGTAGCCTTCATTTACTTTATTTGAGGGGGGGGGAGGTTACACATTTGGTCCTGTGAACTGGGCCTGGATGTCAGCGTTTCAGCGTTGTTCTGTAATCGGGCAGTTCCTTCCCTGCGGTGCCACAAGGGGGCAGCGAATCAGTGCTGATGTTCATCCAGAGCTTCCTCAGTGCTTGGAAATAAAATTGCAGTAATGTAACCTGACTGGCTTGGCAGGTCCTTCTGACTTGTGCGATGAAGGCCGCTTGTGCACTAGTGTTTACATCCCTCAATGAGAAAGAGGAAAAATAAATAATAAAAAAAAAAAAGGCGCAAAACGCTCCTGCTTTCACGCGACACTGCGGGGGAGCAGCTGTCCCCTGTGCAGGCCCCATCACCTGTAATATATATATAAAAAAAAAACACCACGGTAAACCCTTTGCACAAGGACCATCGGTGCTGGCGGCATACAGCACGGCAGCCCGCGTGAAACGCACTCACTGAAACAATCCCACGCAAAAATGGACTGTGAACTATAAGCTGTTTTTGTGAAGGAAGGAGCAGGGGGCTCCTTTTTTTCTTTTTCTTTTTTAAAACCCTTTTAATTTCCCTGGCATGGCAATCGGGCTCCCTCATCCTTCAGCCCCACCCCTCACCACCCCCCACCATGCTGCCCGTAAGTGGGGTTCCTTGTCTTTTTCGTAGATGCAGTGCCTACGGTGCCCACCCCTCCCCACCCTCCAGCTCCCAGCTCCTGACTTTAACTTAGTTTTCCATTTGTTCGACAGAAAATGTGAAGCTTAGGTCTCAGAAAAGAGGATATTAAGCACATGAAGCTATATATAAAAATTAAAATGTCAGTGTATGTGTATAATATTCCAAATCCATATTAATGAAAGAAACAGCCAAAGCATGTAACATGTTGCTTTAAGCCTTAACTGGCTACACACAAGACTTGACTGTATGATGTAAACATTTTCACAGCGGCCTGTACTGGTAAACTAATAAACCATAATTTGTAGCCTGACTCCTCTGTACAGATGTCATGACTCTATGAATATATGGAGAAAAGAAAAGCTGATATTTAACTAAAGCAAAGTAGTAAAGTGAACGCTTGGGATACGTTTACATTGCAGGGTGCAAACCTGTGTGTGTGTGTGTGTGTGTGTGTGTGTGTGTGTGTGTGTGTGTTTACCTTTTTCATGATTCGTTTGTATTTTTTTTTAATTTTCGGTTGCATTAAGCCAACTGTACAAAGTGATGCATTAAACTATTTGCAAGCAGAAACGCGGTAGCAAGTTGTTGCTTGTTGGTTGTATTTAAACCTAACCTGTGTGAGGATTTGTTTGTTTCTCCTAAGAACCCGCCTTACCCTTCTGTGCAGTCACCCCATCAAATTAAATTATAAATCCGAGGGGAAATCTGAGTATCGGAAAAGCCGGAAGCATTTGGGAATTTTGACAGTTGCTTTTATTCAAAAGCAAAATTGTGTAGAATTTGGCTTCTTGATTATAAAATTACATACATTTTGCAAGGTTGAAAAAATATAGCTCTGTTGGACACGCTGCCTAAGTGTCATTCAGTAATGAGCAGTAAAAATAACAGTACCGTGTTTTTACCTCACCGCAGCATCCTCCTAGAGAGTAGCGATGAGCAGCAGCAGCTGGCTCTCCCGCAGAGATCCAGTCCAGTCCCAGCGCCACCTGCGACCGATGCTACGCTTCGCCTTCCTTGCGTCGTGCTCCCCGTGAAGGCCACAGTCTCCCCAGGGGTCACATGCACGAGCCACTCCCAAAATCTTCCTTCACTGAACTGGGGGACCTGAGCACTTTGACATCCCCGTACGGGGGGGTCTTTTACCGTAAGAGCCGCAAGCTGCGGAGACGAAGGTGGGAAAGCACACGGCTGTCACTCAGTTCCCAGCAGCTTTTGCATGCTAGCTTTTCCCACCTCCGCCCCTACATCCTTAATTGGCTCTGTTGTGGTTCCTAACACGGTAAGAGTGCACTTAAAACATGGTAATAATTTCACGGTGTATTCAAACCACACCAATGCAAACAGATGAAGCAGCTGGGCAAATTAAGTCCCTGGGTGTGTTGGTTCAAAAACCACCAACCCCAGGAACTGAACGTGACCCCCGGGGATATGCATATACAGATGTGTTTTTATATAAAGCCCCATGAATTCACATTAACATTCGGTTTATAACAGTGCTTTCCCTGTAAACAAACACAAAAAAAAAATCACACACAGCCACCACCGCAACATAACCCCCCCGCGCGCTGTGTTGTGCAGATATGTGAGGGTGCAGCACCGATGGCTGCAGGATCTGCAGGGGGCAGCTGCTGATATTGCGTAACTACTGCTCGGTGCAGGATGTGTGCTTTCCGTAAACGTGACGGCCGCCGTTGCAAGCGACCACCCACCTTTCTCCTCGGAGCAGCCTGGCCTTTGTTTATCTGCGTCCTTCACATATGAAGCTGCAGCGTGCATTACATCATAGCTCCGTGCACTCGTCGCACTCGCCCGTGACCCCTCTGGTTGCCGTGCGCGAGGAGGGCACGGTACCGTCTCCCACGCACGGCTTTTTAAGGCAACCCTACATCACAGTAGACACAATACGAACTCCCTCTTCATTCACGCAGTGCTGTGAGCCCTTCTCCCCGAAGTGCCCCCCCCCCCCCAAACAACCAGCTCTTCAAGAATTGGGAAATTTCCATTGTGCGGCGATTCGGAAAATCACAAGTGTCGAAACGTAGCCTTGCCACTTCCTGTTGGGGACGCGACCTGCGTCTCCTTAAACCGGCAAGGCAAACATCTGAGCGTGCACGTCGGCCTTCGCTGACAACAGTGCTCAGTTATGGTAATTATCACAGTACCTGCAGGGCACACAGCTGTGCCAGAAACAAGGCATCCCAGAGTCCCGCCCACTGACCCGCTCGGCACTGCAACGCACCCCCATCCCCCCTACCCCGTCGTCACCGTCTGTCAAGCGTCCCCGTTTCTAAGCTTTCCCCACAAGGACACATAGGTGCTGGTGGCTCAGAGGGCCTCCTGGCAATGCAGGAAGGCGGGGGGGCAGTGCAGCCCGAGCATGGTGACTCCTCAGTGGGGTGGTGCGATGGGCAGGGGAGGGATGTGGAGTCAGCACGGCTGACAGCTGGAACCCAGCCGGAGTCCCGCGATGCAGCGTCAGCCAGCAGCTGCCCTGGAGGCTGTTAAAGCCAACTCTCAAATTGATGGTGAGATATGGATGCACACGTGATCTGTAACAGTTTAGAAACAAACCAGAAAAAAAAACCATGTATTGCGTAGGGGTATAAATGGTGATGCTGTGTCAACCACTAGCCAAGGGCCACGGCTTGCTCTCTACTGTGTTTACGCAGGTCCTGCACCGCTGTTGTCAGGGTACATCCTCTGCTGTGCAGCACCGAAGAGCAGCTGTTGTGAGCCCTTGTGGAGACGTTCTTCTCCAGTCACAGACAGTTGTGCTCCTACGCCGCCCATCACAGCTCCGCCAACAAACCGGAGTGGTGCAAGGCAGCAGCAGTGCGAGAGGACCGTCTGCGGAAATGAAATGTGCGCAAGGAGGTAGCCGCTTGTCCAGAGTGCGATGCTCTGCTGCAGGTCTTACAGGTTTGGGATGAGTATTGCGGAAAGGGGAAACGTACGATCCGGTGGGGAAACCTGCTGGGTGGGGTCTCCCCTGAAGGCTCTCTGCTTTGGCACTTTCAAACACAACACATGGTTCAGAGGAGGCCCTGTGGTTTGAAACCGGACATTTTCAGCCTGCGATGAGCCGAGCCAGTCCGCCGTGGACCTGCGCCTGCACCGGCCCGTACTCCACCACCTCCCCATCCACTGTGATCACACCCTTGGGAGTAAAAGGCTCCAGGCGTAGCGCCCGCACCTTCACGTACACCAGGTTGGGGCAGCTGGTGGCCAGGTGTGCACCCTTCTCCATGGCCAGGAAGAGGCGCAGCAGGGCAGCTCGGGAGATACCCGCTTTGATGTAGAAAAGATGCATGACTCCGTCCTCCAGCGACGCTCCAGGGGCGGCCAGGAGGTCCTCTGCCAGGTGGGACTGGTACATGGCCAGCACCAGCACAAAGTTCTCATCCTTCACCACGGTCCAGTGGCTGGGCACCGGCTGCTCCAGGGGCACCAGGAGGGAGTCCGTGGGGCCTCTGGATGCGGCAACTGGGGCTTCACTCCGGCTGCCTTTGGTGGCGTTGTTTGAGTTGCAGGAGTTGTGGAAGGTGTGAGCAGCTCCCTGCTCAGGTGATGCTTTGGGCAGCTGGCAGAAGACGGAGGAGCAGAAGCTGGAGGCATGGTCTGGTGGGGAGGCCCCATCTAGGGGAGGTGACTCCTCAGCAGGGAGGTAAGCCAATCTACCCTGGTAAACCCGCAGGGAGGCCAGGCGCACAAGCGTGCCGACAGTGAAACGCGCTGCTCCCACGTAGCGGTACTTCTCGCTCTCGATGTCGACGTCGGCCACGAAGCCCCAGGCCAGTGACAGGAAGGAGAAGAGACGCAGACCAGATGCCAGGCTCACGGAGATGAGGTCCAGTCGGGACACCAGACCCTTACAGAGTAGGAAGCCGCAGCTAACCAGCAGCTCCTCACTTGACCCTGGTGGGCACCTGCCAGGGTGTGGAGAATGAGTGAGCAGGCATCAACACAGGTGAGTCTCATGAGGTAGGGTCAACCCCACACTGACACAGGTAACACCAAAGAGAGTTGTGCAGGTACCCAGCAGGGGGAGCCCTCATCACCACTGTGGGGGGGGCAGCAGGAGGAATGGAGGTTTATGGAAGCTGACTGCGCTGTGCTGACTCAAATGCTCGATCGTTCACGTGCTTGCACTGCGTCCCATTTAGCCCCTTTCTTCAACCAAACTGAATTGCTCTTTGTCAGCTTATGAAAGCGAAAAGGAAAGGAAATGCCACAAAAAAAAAAGAAAAACAAAAACATGCCAGGGCCATTAAGACCATGCCAGAACTTTATGAATCCCTCTACAGAAACAAAACAAAACATGATCTAGATCCCTCTTGCCTACTGTGTTTCAGCCAGGTAAACAATCCCTAATGTCTGTGTGTCGATGACCCAGCGGTGGACAGTTGACCATGAATGAGTGGGCACCGGGGGGGGGTGCTCACCCTGTGTAGTAGTGGATAGAAGCCGCCAGCGCATTCCCTGAGCCCCCAGGCAGGATCCCCAGTGGAGTCTGGATGGCCTCTTCCCAGTCATCCCTCTCCATCAGCCCGTTCACCACCTGGAGAGAAGAGGCAGGGCCTGAGCACTCTCACCTCACACACAAGCACACACACACACACCCCCCCACACACACACACGTACCTCGAAGAGCAGTCCATCTCCCGATATGATGACCAGGGCATCCCACTGTGTCAAGTCAGCCTCTCTCACCAGCTCGCGGGCGTGGTTCTGCCGCTCTGCAGGAGGTATTGTGAGTAGGGGACAGTGAGACATCTGAGATGATGAATGCAGGGTTAGAAACGTTGCCTGAAACCAGATCGCTTCCTTCCCAGCGTCCCTCACCTTTGTGACTTCATCGCTGTAACAACACTGTAACGTTAAAAGGCCCTGGAAGCTCCAGCCACAATAAGGTTCTGAGTTAAGCCGCAGATTTGATCCAGAGAACGGGTTCAGTGTACGGCCTCGCCATGTGCACTTTGGCGTGTAATTACAAGATTGGCTGCCCACGGTGAGACCCTCCATCCATCCAGGCTCCTCATACCTGGGAATAAGCAGATAGCCATTGCCAGGCGCGACAGCGCTGCCCATTAATTCCTCCTCGCTTAGCAACGTGTTACAACCACAGTCCTGTTGGTCGGCGCCGCAGGCCATTTCGAGCTCCTCCACTTGACTGAGCTGGCACCTGTGACCCTGCACCACCCATGACGCATACCTGCTGCTGCTGCCCTGCTTCTCATTCCAAATGTGCAAGCGAGTAGCTCGCCTTGCTGTTTGCACGGTCACAGCCAGGTTCCCAAATGGGCGAGTGACAACCCCTGCAGGAAAGGCCTCTCGGGAGAGACAGAGTTACTGCCACGTCTCGCTTTCCCGATAAGACATGCAGACACTTGATGTCCTCTTATCAGTGTGGTCAGATCAGATCAGCCAGTGCGGGAGCCATGAAAGCCTGAAACGATAGAGCTATAAAGACTGCCGACTAAGTTGGCACATTACACGCTGCTGTAATCCACGCCTGTTGGGAAATTAATTAATATGGCCTTTGAATTAAGCCAACGCCACGTTGTAAAGAGGCCTGGCAGCGGGGCTGATCGGATCGACCCTTGCTGTTCCTCAGGCGCATAGTGCAGGGTCAGCAAGGAGCAAGGTGTAACGTGGCCCCTCTCACCGCAGCGTGGGGGAGGGGGCCCAGTACACCCGTTGCCGTTGGATACAGCGATGGAGGGGAAGCTAATCCTCCAGCAGTGACACCTAGACCCTACTTTCCCACCCCTGTCCCACCCCCCCAGCTGGGTCCCTAACAAAGGAAGCTCTGTCCTCCCCACGGCCGCCTGCCTCCACCCAATGAAGGAGCAAAAGCTAACAGAGTTAAGGCTGGTATTCAGTGACAACCATGAAACAAGAGACAGAGAAAATGCCAGTGGGACAAAATGAGGGCTCAAAGTTGAGTGGAAAATGTCTTGACAGGGAATGATGGCCAGCGGCTACGGCCTGCGGGGGACAGGAGTGACAGGTCATCTGGAGCGCAGGGGGAGGGTCTGAGGAACAATCAGGCCTCCCCCAGGGCACGAACCCTCGCTCCATTTGCAGAGGTCACTGCCTCCCTTCTCTTGGGGGTGACTGGCTTGAAAACCGCGCCTCTGGCAGCAGCCTGCCCTCCCACCTCCTGCTACAGAGTGGACAGGCCTCTGCTTGCTTTTTGGATCCCCTGGTACACAGTCCGGTTCGGTTTGCACGGTGCCTTTCGTAAACTCGTACTTCATAAATCTAAACTCGGAGCACGAGATACAATTAAAGTCACATCGCTTCAGAGGCCAAACCATCCGCACTTGCCCCCTGCGCCCACATTAAATAGCTGGTTCTGTTTATATTCTCATTGTCCAGTGACGTCTCTCCGGTTCTAAACCAAAGGATCCCTTTTCTCCTCACCTAGCCAGCTGTGCTCAACAAAACGCCCCCATTCTGGTTTGGCAATCCTCAGAATGGTTCTTCACACGTGCCCTGCAGTTAGGGTCAGCTTCATGGCTCAGGGCGATGGAAGATAATACGCTACTGGGCCGCAGTCCTCGCAATGGCAGGGTCCGCCTGGTGCACTCGAGGGTCAGCAGAGCGACTGTCCCTTTCCATTATCATCCAGTTAGTGACTGTCCCACAGGAATGTAGTAGAAATCCCAGAGCACCCAGCAAGAGCTGCTGTCCTTTCCAACCAGCGTCTGCACCCAAACCCTCATATTGCCTTAGTGTCATGTGGAACTGAGCAACCAAGGAGGGATGTGACCACACACTGAACCTGGCGATGATCTGTCCCTGTATGCTGGACCCAAGCTCACCTCGTGACTTTAATTTAAGCGTCCGCTTGCTGTAATTTCTACAACACAATACAGACGTGAAAGCTAGATTGGAGGAGGATACCACGGACAGCTGAGAAAAACAAATGGATGTGGATGAACGTAAGCCAGCAAACCAACTAGAAGCACAAATGATGGCACTGAGGTTGTACTTTTGACACATTGTGTGAAAACTGGATTCTCTCCAAACAACTGAAATGGTAGAAATGTTGGCGGGAAAAGAAAAAGCCGATGACCAACAACCACATGGACAGACCCAACACCAGCGACAAAGAATGCGCTCCTTTTAATGCTAAGGACACAAGTGGAGGGTGAAATTTTCTAGATGCGCTCTGTGCGGCCACCACGTGTCAACCCTGACTCAACGGCCCTTTACAACAGCAAGCTTGCTCTGTTGATGATCACTCCTCTTTACACTTGGTGATACAGTGAATGGAACATACAGTACAGGGTGATGTGCACAGAACCAATGCCATTAGTGAATCGAGAACAGGGTCGCGGCTGGAGGATGAAAGCTCTGCGATGACCCTTACACAAGAACAATGGCTGGAGAAAAGCTCAGGCTGGTACTGACCGGTGACAATCAGCGTGTGTGGAAGCTCAGCCTCAGTGAGCATGCGCTGGATGTGGTTGGTGAACAGGGAGAGCGCCTGACCCCGGCCACTGTGTGGGTTCACCAGCAGCATGAGCCGACGTGGCCAGCGCACCTCGCCATTCGTCGCACCTGAGATAGATAGACAGGGACACACAGAGACAGGGGTGGAGAGCTGTAAGTTAACGGGGCTTTTCTGGATCCCCAGCCGTACGGAATGTGTTAAGAAGAGCACATTAAACTTGCTCAACCCAAGGATTATAGCTGTGTGGGGTGGGACTGCTCAAGATACTCTCAGGATGAAGTCAGAGGCACACATGGCAATTCAGACATTACTCACTTCCCATTTAACTCAGTGCTGGGAAATGTATGACACGTCATATAGGTCATGCTTGTTAAACAAAAACCTGAATCTGAACTCTATCTGCACTTACTAAGCTTTATTAAAGGATAACTGATACAGGAACACAGCAACCCCTTTGGCATGCCAATGAGCTGAGACTTTTCTCCAAAGCAACTTACAATCATTTACCCATTTATAGAGCATGGTGATTTTTACTGGGGAAAGTTGGGGTTAGTACCAAGATCATAGGCATATCAGCAGAAGGTGGCTTTTGAACCTGGGTGCAAGCCGGCTACCACTACAGCACCTTCTCCTCCGGTGGTGTTAGCTGTGCACTTTTGTATCAACATTTTGTGGAAATCAAGCAATAAGCGGTTCTGCAGGTTAGAAAAGACCCCCGAGTTGTGTTTGGCAGAGGGGAACGACATAGCAGCTTCCACAGATGCTGCCACATGGAGGGGAAGGACTTCCGTTTTCTGGTGCACCAGAGCCGAAGCCTCCGCAAGCCCCTCCCGGTGAAGCGATGGTCCCAGCAGGGTACCACCCAGATGGCAGCCAAAGACGCCGGCACTATGAACAGTGAGGTCTCTGCCCCCGCGCTGCACAAGCAGAACACCTCCCTCTCTGCACCGATACACTCCTTCTCCTCCTACGAAGAAAGGTGAATGCAAGGACACGAAAGTAAAACGTAATGAAAAAGAAACAAAATATCATCTGTCTGTGTGAGAGAAAATAGGAAAAACTTCAAAAGTAGATGTAAGTCCTGTCACAAACTAATCTACACTTTTCATATGGGTACAGAAGTGGGTGTCAGGCTGGATGAACTGCTTGCCTTTAAAAGGTCATGGGAAAGTATTTGCCAAGTTCTGTTTTTTAAATAAAGCAGTGGCTTGCCACACACACACACACACACACACACACACACACACACAGAGAGAGAGAGAGAGCTCAGCACTTTTCCCTGTCAGCTTTAAGCTAAGCTTCTCCACTGGATTTGCTGGTCACACAACATTACTCCCAGTCTTGTACTGGAAGCGATTTCGCATGCATTAGGCTCAGAAATTTATTGGTTCATCCTGAGGCCATTTAATTTAATAATTTTCAAAACACTGCTTTTGCTGATTTCCATTTGGGAATTTCCATTGTGGCTAACCTGTGTTGTGTTCTCAGGTATGACGTTGAGATTGGCAGCGTGTCCACGGTACCTCAAGCTGTGTGGGTATTGAGAAACGAGCCGGATGGGGTGTGTGTAACTGTGCATGCAAGGTAACATTCCATCTTTCTGTCATCATCACCTCAAACACACACACACACACACACACACACACACACACACACACACACACACGGAAGCAAAGTGAGCCTCAGGCAACTCTTGTGACAATGTAGGTCTTTCGGTGTTCAGCAGAGAGAACACAGGCAATCAAAAAGTCAAAAGAGTTTATTATTTGTCACAATCGGTCAGGAACCTCACAGGGTTGTACCAACGGGACGTGAACCTGCCTCAAACCTGCCCGGACCTGACTGTCAAAAGAAGCTGGCTCAGCTCAGAGATCGAAATCCATGCTAGACAAAGTTACTACAAAAATGATCAGCAGAAACCCTGCAACTATATGGAATGCATTCAAATTTCCCTCAAAACGTTTACCAAATATAAGAATCTAAACACCTTAAGGGCTGTAACTAAAATCAGTGGGGTTGTAGATAGGATGCAAATACAGCCTGATGCAGGTAACTCCAGGGAACTCCCAGCAGAATTTGACAAGTCAACAATATTACCGGTTTATTTTCTAAAAATAAATGTGCCAGACTGAATGCCTACAGTGTAGAAATATGTGAGGCTCGCCGGTACCTCCTTGCTCCTCACCTTCACAGCTGTCAAAGCATTTGGGCCTCTTATTCACATAAGAGGCCATTTAATGAAAACACAGGATCTCTCATTTGTATGACAGACAGAGGTCTTGAGGTTTTCGATCAATACGCTTAATGAATTATTATTATCTTATATTGGTAAGGCAGACAACCACATTTTGTGGTATTAAAAATTACACAGGCCATCGAGAAGAAGAAATGTTTTTGATAATAAAATTTAATTACTACTGTCATTTCAAATAACCCGAATAGCTCAGTAAACCACAGAGAAGCCCAACAGTACATCTTTATGCACTAAATGAGCCGATTTAGTGAGCCGTTTAGGTCTTTACTAAAGCGCATTCTGCCTCCTAGGACTTGATCCCACATGTCCATGTCCTTCAGCCAATACATACTGGCTGTGTTCTGAGTTTCCCAATTATTTAAGCTCCAGACAACTCATTCCTTATTAATGTAAATGACTTACAGTTCAGGGACACAAAATGTTAACTTTTTCGAGATGGAGAGAAACTTCGTGCTCTGCTGCGTAACTTCCACACCCGCTATTAACTTTATGAGAAAGGATTCACGTTGTCTTTTGGGTAAAGTCTGAGGTGAAATGCAAAAATTTCAAGCAGCAGAGCAAGTATTTACTAGAGCGAATCTGACAGACTCCCCAAGGCAATCTACCGAGAGCCTGCCAGAATGTTCTATTAGTCAATTCATTTCCATCTTTGCCATGGGTACCATCTACTATGCAAAAATGCTACATTTCTAAATACGTTCACGGAGAATATTCATATAGTCAATAGAAATATAAATAGCTGGATAACAGAATTAAACTTTATAATCCATAAGGGAAGCTGTCGAAAGATCAACAATCTACACACCTCCACCTGTCAGGCAATCATTTAGACTCAACAATAACATTGAAGAAGTAACATTGGTAAAACTGATTATTCATCTTTAAAACTACACCACCAGACAGGCACTCAGATGACAGCAACTGTCAGAGAATGACACACAAGCACATCTCACTTTGCCGTTCCACTGCCGGAAAGGCAGCAGAAAAATACATAATAAAGAACATTTTAATACATGCAAATCTGAAAAGGAATCAATGAACGGATTGATTAAAACATTTCAAACAAAAACCAAGACAAAAATCTTTGTGAGGCTTCCCCTCCCCTTGTGGCATGCTGTGGCGGATTATTAACCGTTCGGCAAACTGTCTGTATTCATTACACATGCGGAATGGATGCTTGTTTATTTATTAACTTGGTTTCTTTCGTTTGTGCTCTTCGGGCTTTTACAGCCTCGCTGCTATCGCTGCCTCGTGTTTGTCGGTTGCGGTTGCCGTGGCGTTACTATTATGGCTTTACTGGTCAAAACGTATCAATGGGCCACGTGGTCCCTCCAGTTGCTCCCCCGGGCTGAGTCGATACGAGCTGAAGACACGTAGGTTCAGCCCACAATCGTCTGCCGGTCTCACCAGGCGGGAGGAGACGACATGGCATTTGTTGCCTGACGGTGAGGCTTCGATGCCGCCACAGGACAAGCGCCACGGTGCTGCTGCCTCCACATGCATGGCTGGGTCTGGCATGCTTTGCACCCGCTGTGGTTATGAATCCTTAATGCGTCGACTCTCCTCCTGAGACAGCCCACAGGGTCTGGGAGTGAGGAAAGTGTTTTGGGGCTGTCAACACCCAATGCTCCCCCTTATCTCCACGCAACACACGCCATCTCACAAAAGTCTGGGCTGCTTGCGTTCACCTGATCGTTCAACGCTTTGGGAGTTCTCTGTCGTGCGTCTCAGTTATGTCACCTGGCATCAAAAGGTGTTGGCTAAACACTACACACTAATTGTTCTGAGCCGGACTGGAGAAAAGTGTCTGCTAAATGGCAGGGTGTTACTGTTATATGTTCCACCACAGGCAATTCCACAAACAGCGCCGCTGATGTTTAGCAGCTGAAAGACCCTCAGGTAAATGGGCCTTGTGAATTATGCATTTGTGTAAACAGAAAGTCATATGGCACACCAGTAGAGACACACACACTCACACAAAGACTGACAAAAAGACCACCTTTGGAGAAACATCAAATCGGTAACCACAGGTGGCCCTCTGGGCTACAGAAGCTACGTCAAACAGTCTAGACCGGGGTCTATGCAAACAAGCAGGGGGATACAGAGGGCAGATAAAGGCTGTGACAGGCTGTCAAGCTCTGTCTCAAAAGACGTGGACAGGTGTCCTGAGGGAGGTGGGCTGCCTGTGATGCAGGTGTGGAACATCAATGTCCAAACGCCCTACTGGTGTAAGGTATGGCGCCATCCTGCCCTCAGCAGGCTTGCCTCACTTAGACAGTACTTCAGGGATCTAACTGTTGAGATCAAATTAATCAGCCATGGGTGTGTCTGTGGAAAGCGACTGTTTAATAGACTGAAACCACGGTTCACCTTACTCAGCTGTAAAAAATGAGAATTTAAAAGCGGAACTCCCACCCACGCATTGCCAAACAACAGATGAGCAGGAAACACATTCTCAACCAACTGGTACAGACTGCGCTCCCTGGCATTCCAATGTAGCTTCGAAACTAAACCTGACAGTCCAGAAGAGGAATCACACTTTCGATAAGTATGATGAGCAGAACATTACATTTTAGCTCTGTCACATTATTTATCATGACAGTCTGAAACAATATCTTTCTGAGATATACTGTGCTGGTGAACTGTTTCTGCCTAATTGTACTAATGTACAGGGAAGGAGAGAAGTGAGGGGTATTGATCACCACCACCGGGCCTCTACCTAAAAGCATCTCCTTCTGTACCTGTCACAATGCATTAATACATCACATTCTTGTGTTATGGCTTCATGCTGTCTGCCTAATTTGAAATTCACATATTCAGTGTATTATTGGCTGCCTACGAAACTGCCATGGCGAAACAACCTGAAGTGATGAATTAATCATTTTGATGGTTGCAAATAAGCCTGGTTTTTCCCTCTACAAAAGGACAAAGACATTAAAAAACTATTATTTTTAAGAAGGTTATAATTAGTATTGCCCTGCAACCTGCTGGTGTCCTGTTCAGGGCGTATCCTCCTCATGTTCTATGGTACAAGGATGGCTCCAGACTACTACAACCCCTGCATTCAAGTGTATGGACCCTGAACCCAAGGCAAGCGGATGATGATAATGGAACAATATATTATTTGTTCCTCTTTATGCTGTAATGCTATCATGAAAGCTAAGGGCCTGAGAGTGAACCAGCTGCTAGGAAACAAGGCAACATCACCAGGTCCGTGGACAAACACTGCGACTGCTTCGTAGAACCGAGCGCATCCAAGGACATGTGTTAGAATTCCCTTGCTTTCACCTGATTATTCAGCTTCTAAGGAGAGGAGCGCAAAACGAGCATAAACATTGTGAAGCTCTGTAGTCAGGATGTCTCCCAGTGACAAAGCAAACAGGAATTATTGCATTAAGAACACAGAAATGTCCCCTTTGCACATGATTCCCAGCTCATCTGAAGGACCACAAGGTTGTCAGGGGCTGCTGATGTGGTGGGTGTTGCCAGCACACTCTGGCAGCCTCCAAAAACAAGGTTGCTCCCCTGAAGACTGCTTACGAAGTCCGGTTGCCGTGGTTGCAATACCAGTATTGACATCATCACCCCCCCCCCCCACATCCTACCCCAACACAGCACAACAAACTAAACATTCACTATTTCTCAGTAAATCCAGTAGCCTCTTATCAATCGTATATGCCTCACCAAACGCCTACTATTTTGCTGTGGACTAAAACTCAAAAACAGATGAGAGAATGCATACTCTACAAGAAAAAGACAGAGGAAAACAGAAGACCACTACTATAGCCACACAAAAGTTACTCATAATTTTAGCTGAGTTGCCAAGTGTACCCCAGGTCAGAAAGTGGAAAGGTGGAAAGCTAAAAAGCAGCAACAAAATATGTCTCATCAAACTGTATTACTCTTAAATTGTTTGCATTTAGTACGTAAGTATTGTTAGTGCTGTCCAATGGGAAGATACCACAGAGCGAGGAGTGCAGCAGTTTTTGCATTTAGTGGCCAAACCACCCCATTTGCCACCCTAAATGCTCATGCCATTCCCTCTGCATGACGCACGCTCAGTGCACGAAATAGCTACGTGCACTTTTCAAGCCTTATTTCAAAGAACGAAGGAGGAATTTAAGGAAATGATTGGCCTTTTTACCATTTAATGAACCTGACTAGACAGAAACATCACTTAGTGTGAGAAGTACCACTGTGCCAAATTTATAGTCTGTTGCTTGTAAAACAAAGCATAAAGAACAGAAACAGAGACTGAGCTTTATAGAGATGAAAAGAGTAATTTGCGTAATTTGTAGTTCACTTCACATTGATAGGGCAGTCATTAAGTTACTGTTACTTATCAAAACCGATAAAACCCACCCGACCTCATATTTCAACCGAACTTTATCCTCGTGATTTAGCCTTTTCTCATTTTCCAGCGGTAAACTTGGGAAAACACACATACAGAATACTGCCAAAGAGTGCCTTAAGGAGAAAAACTGAAAAATTACACATCAGCTCAGTGAATATAGAAGCAACCTCATAAAACTTCAGAAACAAAAACACACAAACGCTTATATATTATTTTAGTTACCTAGGCAAGATAATCCGCTCGTACAGTAAGTCTTTAAACTTTCATTTCTTTTGCCTTTCAGGGCAGCATCCATGTAAATGAATCTTGTAATAGGGCCGCCACCTTTAATCTCGACGAACGCAGGTTTAAACTCCACCTCCTGCTATAGTAGCTGGCTGTATGAAAGATAAGCCACATCAAGTAACTTAATATTATGAGTTTCTTTAGAGGAAAGTGTCAGCTAGGTGTGTAAATGTGCATAAGTATGTGGCGAAGACCGGAATTTTCTAAATGTTAGTTTCTGACACCCGAGGAAATGTTCTCAGTCTTCCACGGGTTTTTATATCTTCGATACGATCACAGGTTCTTCTGAAGACTTTGGCGGTATGACAGGAACTACGAGACATCTGAAAAGGAACTAACACAACTATTTACACATTTCAAATACTGCACGGGCAGGTCAGTCGTGAAGACATAAATACAGGGCCGGTGTTTAAGATCTCAAGGAAACGACATGGGTGTGTAAAATTTTGACTTGCATAACAGCGGGTTGCTAGTTGTCTACCCGGGTTTTAGAGTTTCTGCTTCGGTAAATGTGACAAAATATTACGAAAGTGGGGATGGGCCGAGTTCCAAGGCGTGTAGGTATCACTGCACAGCAGTTGGGGACGAAGAGGTCTGAAAAGGATGCAGCCCTGCAGACAATGAAAAAGCTGCGCGGAAAGCGGGAAAAGTGAGTGTAAAATAAAGTGGTGGTTCCTCACGAACGTCCTGTCCTCTTGCAGCACAATGCTGGCAGCCAAACTGGGTTAAAGGAACGGATTAAAATAGATGCAAGAAGGCGGCTGCCTAACTGGGAGATTCACTTAAACCGACCAGTTTCGGCAAAAAAAAAAAGTAAGAAAAACGTTCAAATTTACTCCCGTTTCACAGCGCTTAAAAGTGGAATTGCAACTTTGAAAAGAATGATGCCGCACACCGAGCGTTCACCGTGAGGACTAGGACTAAGTTAGTTTAACCAGCTTAGTTAAGACGTGGCCTTACTTGCACAAGTTTCCCTCAGGTGACCGAAGCAGAGAAAAACGCGCCAGGAGTGCGCCTGTCAACTTGTTGGAAGTGTGCGCGCGCTCGCTCGCTCTCACCTTGCCCGCGCGGACCGAGGCGCGCGGACCCCTCTCTGATGGCGCGCGCCCAACGCTCGGCCTCGCGCAGGTTGCCCCGGGGGTCTCGCGCCACCGCCACCCTGAAGCGCAGCTCCAGCCGCTGGCGCCCTCCCGCCGAGCTCATCCACCGCCGCCGGAACGGGTAGAAAACGGCGGAGAAATAGGCGCCCGGGTCCGCGTCCTCCTGCTCCTCCTCCTCCTCAGCCCGGAACGCCCGGCAGCCAACGCAGTCCCGCAGGCTGTGCACCGTCCTGGTGCGACCGGCGGCCGCCGCTGTGATCCGCTGCACGGCGAGCTCTGTGGCCGTGAGGCTGAGGGCGAAGCGCACCTTCCCGCCGGCCGCCGCCGCCGCTGCGAATTCCCCGTAGAGCAGCACCGCTCCGGGCTCCTTCTCATCCATGTCTGCACGGCACTCTTCTTGCGGGGAGGCTGCGGGACGCGACCCGCACGGCTGCAGATGCTCCGAAGTGTCGCCCACGCACAGACGGCGCGGGACAGGACGGGACGGGCGGTCCATGAACGCGGCGCATCCGCCCGCTTCGCACTTGGGCTGCGGTGACGGCGGCGGCAGCAGCGGCGGCGGCGGCGAGAGTTTGAGGGCTGACAGGCACAATTCGCACAGCCGAAGGGCACGCTGCAGCGCCCCCCAGTGTCACCGGGGAACACGACAGCAATCCGCGTTTTCCGCAGCCCTCAAGTTCACCCCGCGCTGGCGTCACCTTGGCCTTCCCGCAGCTCCTAAATCTAAAAGGTTAAACGTTACTCGCGCAGATCGTTTTGGTTGTCAAGCCAGGGCAGCCGGCCCTGTGACGAAATGATAAGAATATTCTTGGACAATCGTGTTTTCCATAAAAAGTGCTTCCCAAAAGTATTCGCCCCCATGGAAAGTTGTCAACGTTTCCCGAATTGCCAGCGCGTCCATCTTTCTCGGTTATAAAACGGTTCACTCGGGGCTTGAAAATTTAAACATTTACCGACTATAATTCAAGTTCTATCTACATGAAACGTTTTCCACGACCTGGCAGTTGCAGAAATACAGATTACCGGATGGAGCACGTTTGAGTCAAGTTTAGTTATAACTGGCTCCAAATGTGCCCGCTTTGGACGCACAAGTGTGTTTTTAATATACTTAAATATTTTAATTTGACAGAATACATTGAAAGCAGACATCGAAAACACATTTAGTCATTACGCAGGCTATAACTGGAAGGGTTTCCTCCGAACTGCCCGGTCAGAAGTGCTCTTCCGTACAATTTGTTTCGAAAAGGATTTCATGAAGTACAGCGTGACACCCCTGTGTGCTGCTGGGTTTTTTCATATTTTTATTTGCCATGTTTTGTTTTTCATTTTCAGGGTCCTCTCAACATATTCGACACCCAGCTGTACGGAGTCCTAAAAACCAACAACGCGTGTTTTGTTATGCAACTGCGGCCTTTGGTGTTCCGTTCCACGCTTCGCCCGTCCTTTTCTGCGGAAAGCAGGCTTGACGTGCTTTTCGGACAAAAAAAAAAAAAGAAGGCAGTTATGCTGAAATGTGGTCCACCTCCTTAACCATGGACTGGGAGTGGAGGATGCAGCAATTTGTACCAAATTTATTTTTATTTATTTTCTTAGCAGACTCCCTCATCCAGAGAGAATGACAATGGTTAGACGTCTTTTCTGGACAAAAAAATGTAATAAATAAATTATTATGATTATTATTTTTTTTAAAAAGGTTTCTTTAAAGAAGTATGATTTAGAGACAAAGAACCTGAGCCAAAGCATTTAGCCCTACTGTACTGGATGGATGCTTGGATGATTTTGTTGCACTAGATGATGTGGTGATTCAATCTGTTGGAAATGAAGAAACAATGGAGAACTATCTGCTATAATCTTTACATTTAAAGGTGTCTTCTGACTACTGGTGCTTGGCAACATTGATTGAATAATGACAAGCTTTCAACAGGACAACAGTCTCTGTTCTAATAATGTAACAGTAGATGTCATACAAGATGAAATGACAGTTGTGCCATGGTTGTCCTACTTGCCTAGATTGGCTAAGATGGCAAGAGGGCTCTGGAGTTTGACAGGTACTTGTGCCAAAGGAGAACTGTGGAGACCAAGGTGCTGTGTGAAGTGTCAGGTTATTTTGTCTGCAGGGGAAAAGTGACTCAGCAGGTCAGATTTATGATTGTGGCTCATTCCACTGCAGGGCGGTACTGTGGGATGCAAGAGGGGCAGAGTCCCAGGGAAAGCAAGCTAAGCACTTAGAGGACGGAGAGGAAAAATACAGGACAGTGGCCTGTGTGAAGGTACTGATGAGGAGCCGGATTTGTGGTGCTCCTGAGCTATTTTTGCAAGCGCTGGAGTTTTAAACACGATGTGCTTAAAACCCACATCTGGTAGGTCACTGGGGGGAAGTGGGGACGGTCATGGGGAATGGGTGTATTCTTCCGGTGCTGGAGAGTTGAGGTCTTTGTCACTGCTGCGGCGTGGCCGGGAATGGTCATCTGGCTGAGACAGCTGGATCTTTGAAGGAGGTGGAGAAGGTTAACTGCTTGGGCTGGATGTGGCTGTGGTTGTAGCCCATCTCACCCACAGTAACATTTTTGGCTTTTGGATGCTGGGATAGTTAAGACTGCTGAACCCTGAACAGCCAACTCCATTTAACCTGGGGACAAACGCATGCTATAGCTTGATCAGCTACCATTTCTTAAAGAAAAGTGGGAGAACCCCTGACTTTGAAGGAAAGCAATCCAGGTTTTTATCCGAGAATTCAAAAACCATTTGTATTATAAACGTATTTTTTGTCCAGAATGCTTGGCTCGTTTTATTAGCATCCAACTAGGGATCAGACAGCACCCTGCCCCCATGTATCTCCGCAGTGAGAAGCCAGCTGGTGTGTGCTGGTGCTCCTGTGATTCGCACCCCTCCCACCCCGTATCACACTGCCAGTCACATGGTCTCTCATGGGGGGTGCTGGTGCTGACTGGAGGAGGGGCGCATCACTTGCTGCTGTCAACATTTATTCAAGACACCGGTCAATGAATGTGCAGTATTAGCAAAAATAGTTTGAAAAACTCAAAATATACTCATATTATTAAATTGCCGCATTGCTTTTTCAGAGACTGTGGACTCTTTTTTCAAGCTGGAAAAAAGACTCTTTGAGCCTGGTTATTTTTATTGAAAAACTGATCAAGAAATCGATTTGCTGCTGTTAAGCACCATCCACTCTTGACAACCACGTAAACAGAGTGAATGTTCTGTCCTCAGCTTGGGTCCTTGTACTTGAGAGAAGAGCATCCGCTGTAGTGATCAACGATGCTGGTTGTCCTCTTTTTTGTCCCCTCCAAGTTTTTCAAACCTTATTGTCTTTTCAGGAGATAACAGCATCCCTGTGATGTATTGCTATAAAGCACACTATAAGTACAGTGTCATCTTTGTCCTTCAAATGAAAGTTCTAGCTTGATTTGATCCAAAACACAACCCCTTCTGTCCATGTTATTCTTAAAAGTTTTCTCTAGCATCAGAGTTTAATGGACTTCCTGTGTCTCCTGACTTGTTTTCATAGTTCAGCTTTCACATCTATCTATCATTGTAGGAAATACTGTTGCTTGAAGCAAATTTCATCTTTGTTTATATATGAGCACATTTCTGGACCTTTCCCAGATATTTCACTTCAGCTCTGTCAAGCAGCAGCCCCTGGTGGATCTCTTGACTGATAGATCTCTTGTTGTTGATACTGATCCCAAGAGGCAAAAGCTGTCAACTACTTCTGTCTTCACCTCCAAGTCTGCTGCTGTGCCAGTTATCACAACTTTGGTTTCCTTCAGCTTCACGTTTTTTTTTTTCTTTTTGTTCTCTGCTTTGACTTTTTGAAGATTTCAAGGTCTTCTTCACTCTCCTGAATCAGTAAGGCATCACCGACACATTGAAGATTACCAATGTTCCTTGCTCCACCTTTGAATCCACAGTTCACTTCTAGTTTGCCTTCTCATCATTTGCTTGACATACAAGTTAAAACATTTAAGGGGAAAATATGCCTCATCCGTCTTCTTTGATATTTGCAAATGACACTTTAGCTCCACGTTCTGTTTTTAAAACCGACAGCTTAATAGAAATAGGTCTGGGGTTCCTCTTGTTCTGTATAGTCTGTTTCAGATGTAAAATGTATTTCTCCCCCTGAAGATTCAAGATTTAAAGGTTTATTTGAAGTCTGATTATGTTTACATTCATTCATTTAGTGGACACTTTTCCAATATTTTATCAAATTTATTAGACTATGTAATACTGTATTTTAAATATTACTGGATGAGTGAATGTAACATAAATAGTTTTAAATATTCAACACAGGGCATAACTAATACATAGAGTAATTTTATTTGTTCTACAGAAAAAAACTAAAATATGTTAATCGTTTGCTTATGTTGACTCATTGCCACTCACTTGGGTAATTTTTTCAACGTATAATTTCACAAATCACTTATATAACAAACCCTTATAAAATAGGGTCTATATGAAGATAAAATATGGTTATCTCTCAAAAGTTGTCAGTATGCACTGATTCATAAAACACAAAGTGGGATCTACGTCTGGTGCGCCCTCTAAATACTTGCCAACTGATATTTATTACGTCTTAAATTATTATTATGGAAATGAAACTAAACGGAGAGACACTTGGGGGACAGCCTATAGGAAACCGCTTTCAAACTTTCAAAGACCATTGAGTCTTAAGCATCTGGCCTGTGTTTATATGGCCTTACTGGACAGAAAAAGTCAACTTAGTGGAATGCGGTGACACACATCCTTACCTGCGATTTAAATTTAAATCTAACTTATTAGCCATTTTAGGTAAATAACTCACAGGGGCTCAGGCGCCGAACGATCAGTCCTCGGTTTCCCAGAAGGCTTTTCGCGAAAGCGGAAGTATAAAATGCGCTGCGCGCGAGCGCGCAGTCCTTTCTGAGGCAAGATCTGTCGGCTGAGAGTAGTTTCCGTTTGCTTATAAACTGTTTATTTTATTAGAAATGCTGCCAATGATATTAAGTAACAAATATGCGCAGAAGCCTCCATGAATGTAAGTTCCCATAATAATGGTAATTTCGGTCATACTGTCGTGGTGTTGCAGTTGTTTTCCTGGAAGTGTAGATTGGTGGGGGAAGAAAAACGATTTCGCTCTACATAAGCTTCGTCGTGTGAAGTTAACGTTTTTCGTGCGGCTGTTGCTCAAACCTAAAGAACATCTTTTTTTTTTTTTTTTTTTCTTGAAGCCACGTTGAAAGCCCGAGTCGGTTGCTAACGTTCGCAAGCTAACGGCTAGTGGTGGGAGCACGTGGCGCTCGCGCTGCCCTCGCGGGCGCCCTTCCGCTCGCCTTCTGGATCGCTTTTTGAGATGCTAGCGTTGAACACGAGCATCTCCGCTGAAATTATTTATGTTTTTAATGCTTTTCAGCGGTTAAAATCCCGAGTGTATATGCGTCTCTCTTCTGCATCTTGGCTTAACAGATACTTACCAAATGTGAACGATGCATTTCAAATTTGGAGTCGAGCCTATGATGAGCTGAAGTTATCCCTGTCTGAAAAAGACTTGTGGAAATAGTTGGTCTCTGATGGCTCACCTTGAGGCTGATAAATGTGTTGAGTGTTGGTTTTGCTGTAGAGCCTTTATCACTGGGGGATGCTTTTGAATTTAACCTTTTAGTGCTGACAGTATGGCCCTTGGGTGCTGGCCTTGTAAACTTTAAAAAATGTTTTTCTCCTCTTTCCAGTAATGACACTCAACTGGTGGAATTTCCATATCCATGGTGAATGACCTTCATGTGTAGTTTACATTTTGAAACTTCTCTCCAGGGTTGCTGGAAGGGCAGAGCTGCATATATGGATGCTACTTAAGCTTTTATGTACTCTTGTTCTGTTAAGCTTTGAATAAATGAGTTTTTTTTTTTTTTTTTTTTTTTTTTTTTAACTCCCTAGCTCACACTGTCCTTGGAATGCAGCCTTGGCTGTGGTGGGCTCAATGCAACCAAAGCAAGTTGCATTTGTGGAAGCAGATGGAAGGCTGTCGCACCTGTCATGTTCTTCCTCCGGCCTTGGAACCGCTGTTATAAGGCTGTTGTGGAACGGATGGCCACGAGGTCTTGGCAGAGGTAATGCAGCAATCCAAGACTAAGATGGGCTTCTTCAAACAAGCCAATGATTATATTAGTTATCCCTGTCTGAACACAATTGTGGACACTTGCTATACTGAGGCTTGTTTTTGCAACAAATTGGGTTTCTTTAAAATGTCCTCACCAATTGTTTGACCTGAATGTCCTTGAAAAATTTAGCTGTGCAAATCTGATCATGTACTTCTGTTCACAGATGTGCAACTGGGATGCAAGCTGGAATGAAGATGAACAGAACTTGGAATAAATGCTGAACTTTAGATATTTATTCAAAATTATCCCTTAATTCTAATGTTAATGTGGATCACCATCAAACATGAATCTGAAGGGTTTTGTATGTTAAAATCATCATTACTTTGTATTAAGTTACGGTAATTCCAGGTTACGCAAGCCCCTTAAAATACTTTCAATAGTGAACATTTGTCATACTGCAGCTTGCCTTCATTTATTATTGAGATGCAGCATACTCCAGCTTTCATAGCAGTTGTGCCATACACTTAAGCATGCAGGTTGTGTGGGTACTGATTGGGGAGTTTAAACAGTTGTGTGATTTCTGATGCAAAGGCAGTTCAGGTAGTGGTCAGTTATCTGAATTTTTAGTGCTTCCTCAGTGATACCTACTTGTGGGGCATTGTGGTATGCTTGGGGCTACACCTGTGACTAGTTGGGTTTGACCTGCATGGGGTTCAGAAGTGATGGCATGAGTTCTCATTCCTGTTAATTTGTTGTCTTAAGAATGGGTTAATGTTTTGTATTTCAAATGTATTTTTGGTGCTTTTGTTGAAACTGAATAAACTTTCAGAAAACATTCTTCTGTTGCATTGACTTACACTCTAGATATGGCTTCTATTCCAGTTGTGCTGCTGTATCATTAGGCAGTTAAGTGGGGTGGTGGAAGATCGTGTGATGCCATTGTTGGCCTCAAGGTAGCTTTGTCCCATGGTGTCCATGTATGACTACTTCCACCCCATATGGAGATGAATTACTGGGTGAAATGAGCAATTGTATTGCAACTTCCTCCTGCACTCTGGTGCAGATGCTTGGCTGTCAGCCTTGCTGCTCTACCACCTTTCCCTCATCCTTTTTACAAATCTTCTAGAAACAAAATGTGTAATTGGTTGCCTTAGTTTTACTAGTTCCTACTGAGACTGCAGGCTTGGATCCAGCTGCACTAGTGTTGGTCTGGACTGGGGTATGTTTTCACATCTGCAATACCATGAAGACATGTCTGTGCTGTTGGGCTGCTCTAGGAATTTGTCCAGCATGTATTGCACTTAAATTCATTTTCTGACACAAGACCAACACCCAAATATTCTATAATTTGATTTTTGAACATTTTCAGGTGAACTGTTGCCATTTATAGGGGTGGTGAAATTCCATGAAATCGAAGCCTATCAGTAACAACAAATCTGTAGCTTGTTGACTGTCTCTGTGTTCCCTGTAAAGCAGTCATCTTGTTTTTGATGCTCAGTACAGGGCCCAAACTTAGTCAACCACACAGATGTGACAAATTTTTTGTTTATTGAATTAACATGCTAAATTTAAACATCTTAAAACATTTGCTGTTTAGCTGCGATATATCCAGAAGGCTTAATTTTTACTGGGGTAAGTAGAGTAAATGGCTTGTGAAGGTGCTACAGCAGGGGTTTAAACCTGCAGCCTTTCTGTGTAAGATGGTGGATGACACGAAGGTTGTCTGTTTAGCAAAAAATGTACAGAATGTGGGCAAAAAATTGTTACAGTGCAAGGCTCAACCGTGTGCTCGTGAGATTTGTTGCCACGAGAGGGCAATGTTAGCCAGAAGTATAAATACGCTCTATGTGCATCAGTGTCTTTCTGGTGGCCAAAAATGAAATGTAAACAGCAAATATCTAGAAATGTATTTATGTATGCAACAGGGATGCAGAATATCAAAGGATTTGGTTAGAACATTTTTTTTTGCTTAAGATGCATCAGCTTTGCATTTGGAGAATAGAATGACAAGGGGAGTAATGCTGGGGATGGTTTTAGTGAGGGAAATGACAGAAATTTGCTTTAAAATATTTAATGAGGCAAAATAAAGGTGGAGATTTTTTGACCAGCCCACTGGAATAATAAGAAAATGACTTGGTGTCAAGCAAGAATTGCAGTTTGCAGGTGTTGCTCACCGGGGTTCTGTGCTGTTTCTGTGCTTCACAGTCATTCTGCGAACGTGTGGGTGTGTCATGGCCCGGAGGACAGTCTGGTCGCACCCTGAGACGCCCTGTGGACAGCTTTCCCTGTTTCAGCTCTCACCCAACCTCCAAGCTCTTCCAGGAGGCATGAACCTGCTGACATCTGTCGAACTCCAGAATCCTTCACAGAGGCCTGAGGTGAGAAGGAGCTTCTCACTGCTGCTCTTGCAGTGCACACGTGTGTCCCAGGATATCCCTGTCGTCTCTCTGTGAAAATCGTCTGTGTCCAAGAACCCCCCCCAGGGTGAAGGAGAATAGTGGAGCTGAGCCTGGAATTCTGAGCAGCAAAGATGTCCTATTCATGCTTCAAATGTAGACACCGTAATAATACAGATTTTTCTGCAAATTAATTTTAAATACTAAATGGGTTGGCCATCTGTGTGCTTAATAGCCTCATTTAAAATATATTAAAATTGACAGATTATTATTCTTTATTTAGCCGTCTTAGTCCAAAGTTGTTTACAGGAACAGATGATCAGTTCCTTGGCATTTTCTAGTTTATAGTTTTTTCCTATAGTGTTGTATAGCGCATATTTAAAATATTTGTAAGCACATTTTTGAGGTATTATAGGTTTAAATTGGTTTGTTTACAGAAGCCAATGGGTACTTTAGGATGAAATATGTTTGTGCCACAGTCACGACTGGATAAATGAGCCAGGAGAATATTATGCCAATCCATAACCCTCAAGGACTTTGGCCCCCCTCTCAAATTAGTGTAGATATGCCTTTTGTCCCTCTCAGCCTTCCTTCCTCCCTCCCTGCCATTCCAGGAGAAAGGTTTCCACTGCCTGTCTGGGTATTTTGGACTATGGGATGAGCCTGTTGCCTGATCTGATCACTTGACCATAACAGTTATATGTGTGTGTGTGTGTGTGTGTGTGTTGTGATGAATGCCTGTGGTGTCAGCAAAAAGACCCTGAAAGTGAACAGGGACAGATTCTCTTCTCTAGGTGTGGACCAGAGCTGCAGCATGTTCAGTCAGTGCAGGCCCATACTGAGCCCACCCACACACCCACACAGTGGAAGTTGTTTGCTGGAGCTCAGTCCAGTGCAAGGGTGACTGGGGAAAGTCATGTTGTCCAGTAGCTACAAACTGGACGTGACAGCTGCTTTTTTTGTGGGCTTTTCTATTTTATACTCTTCGCCTTATTATTGTTTGATTTCCTTTGGCCCCTGACCTGCATGACTCCATCCCACCCTTTGAGGTGTGCATATCATTCGTATGAAACACGCGCAGCTGCACATTCACAGTCATGCACGCAAGAAATAGTTCCCCCTTATTGTCAGAGCTGCAGCTAATAAAACTATCAAAATGTCAACATTTTCAAGATTTGGACCATAATCTGTTCTGTTACAGCTCCCTGTCCTTAACATCCATGCAACTGTACCAGCTCACCTGCTGTTGTCAGCTTTCAAGGTAATGGCTTCTTTACACCAATTTCTCCTGCTTTGTGTATGAATCTGATTTTGTGCTAAGTATTCATGGTGTGCCTTTGTAAAGCTATTTTCTAATCTGTCGGATTAGAGAACGTAAATGATAACACGGTCAAACCACAAGCCTCCCTTCCCAGGAACAAAGTCTGGGAAGATGCCTACAGAGCTGTGAACGTGGTCCTCCAGGGTGTTGGTCCAGCTTGTGGGTTTCAGCAGGTCTTCCGTGGACCGGTTCTGTCCGGATTCACCGTGCGAATTTCCACGTGCATGGGGGCTGGGGCTGGGGTGTGAGCCATGTCTTGCGGGAAAGCGCCGAGGGAACTGGATCTAAACACAAGGAACGGAAACTAAATATAGTAACCGGGGTACTTAAGGCTCAAATGGAAATTAGACTTCTTGGCGGACATCCAGCGGTTAGCCGTGGATTTTATTTGCAAGAATTTTATCAGGACGCGGTTTATCAGGAGCTTCCAGGAGACCCTTTCCGTTGAAATGTGTGCGAGAAAATTGCTCAGGAAGCCAACAGAAGTCGTTCTACAGCATACATGTGTTTAATGCATGGGCCTGTAATAAATATTCAGCAGTGGCTGAAGTGAAAATGTGCTCCAGTTTCTTGTTACGCTCATGTGGAATATGACATGCTCGAGCAGTGAAAGTACCTCCATTACGGACGACCCTTTGCGCGCAGCCGTAGCGTCGAGCCAAGTCCTTCAGCTTTTCACAGAATTGCCGCGTTGGGTGTCGGGGGACCCTTCGGTCGGTCGCTCTTTAGGTTTTGCTGTGAACGTTTGCAGCGTGGCCGGCATCCGCAAGGGCAGAGAAAGGTCACCCTTTACCCTGTTACTGGCAGGCAAGCACCGAGAAGGTTTTGGGGGGAAAAGAAACAGGAGCAGAACATTAGATGTAAGCTTCATGTTCTGCCAGTGCTCTGCCTGTGTGGTTAATACGCTTATTTTACCCTGGGACTAACGCATGCGTTTCAGAGAGATAAAAACGCATTTAAATATTAGCAGCTGTATGGATACGAAACTGCTGCCCGCTCAGTCTGTTATCCCTTCGGATGCGGTGAATCGGAGGAGCGCGGCGCTCACGCAAGGCCGGATTTGCTCAGCTGCATCTGGGTAATATGATGCGTTGCGAGGGGATGCGATGTGACAGCAGAGCGGCAGGACGTGGATTTCCCGCCGTTGCCAATCGCCGTGGATGCGGAAGTCTGACCCGCGACTTTGGCCCGCCGTCTAGCGTCCGGGTAACAGGCTCGGCGGCATGGTAATTGCTTGTGGCATTTGTGGCAGCTGTCAGTAGGTGCTTGAAAGGTAGAAGCGGTGGTGTGAGGGCCTCGCACTCTTAATCCCCTGCTCATCTTTGTAGATTAAAGAACGCGGTGTGAATTATTCATTTTCTAATCCTTGGGAGGTGACGGAAGCCCAGCCGGGCACCTTCGCAAGGGCTGTCTTCATCCAGTTCTGTTCTGACCCCCTTGAGGCTGGGGAAGGGCAAGCATCCCAGGCTTCTCCCTGTGTCTCCTTGTTTAAAAGTAGGATTTTGCCCTGATGGAATCCCTCTTAAACGATCCTTTCCGGGAAAAACGCTGACCGCCGCACGTCTTTGACCGTTCGCGTCGTGAGGATGCTCGGATTTGTTTATTATTTTTTCGTCTACAGCTTTCCCTCTGCGCTTCTTGCCGGTCGGTCGTCTCCTTCCGCCGCGGCGCTTTGGTGCCGCGGTTCCCGCCGTCGACGCACGCGAGCGACGCTGAAATGAAGTGATGGAGGGGAGCGCCAGTGCAGATCGCATTAGAAGCAATCTCGCCATGTCTGTCCCAGGCCTACACCGCGTGCACATGGCCTCTACGCATCATTGAATTATCTTTTGAGTTCTGCTTCATGGAGTAGGAAGGGCAGCTTATTCGCGAAAGCCTTCTTTTCCATTAAGGAGCCACACACAAACAGGAAGCTTTTTCACGTGGTGCTTTGAAAGGCATCGGTTGAAGACAAACACATCAAATGAGAGCTCCTGGAATCCTTCTTCCCGACTGCTGACAAATGCGCAATCTGCTCCGGCATACAAGCAACGTTCATTGTTTCACGTTCAGCTTCTTGTGCGGGTTGAAAGGAGTTCACCGTACGACCCAGCCGTATGTGAATTTGAATAGAATGGATTCGATTTGAACTTATTCTAGAAGAAGTGCGCACCCCGTTCCTTCCCCGAACGAACCAACTTTCTCCCAGCGGAATTCCAAACCGAGCATGCAAACAATTCCCTCCAAAAATGAGACGAACGGCGGCAATAGCGACAGCGGCAAACCTCAATTCAATTTCGAATGTAATGAGCAGCGAAGATCCAATCTCATTTGGTGCTGTGCTGGAAGGGTTTCAAAGAGTCTGACAATCTCTGGGCCTGTGTTTGTTATTTATTTTATTTTATTTCGAATGTTATAGACTCAATTCATGATAGTGACATGCTGAAGCGTGGCCACGCCCACTCCTCATGATTGACAGCCGCACGACAAAGCGACTTAGCATAAGGAGGATAAGAAGAAAAAGGACCCGTAAGCGCAGATGAGCAACTAATACCAGACTACAATGCATTAAAACCAGGACTGAGAGAGGGAAAGTTTACCCGAGGGTTCTGGGGTAGCGTTGTGGTAGATTTATTACGGTTTTACTTTGTTCTGTGATCCTGTGTTCTTGGTTGTGGTGTTGCTGAGTATCTATTAATTTAATGATAATGATTGATGTATTGTACTTAATATGGGAAGAAAGAACAAAAACTTGCCATATCCTCTCACACTTGTTCCTGCGTGGTCACTTCTTGGACCAGGCCGGTCCTGATGTGCCACAATGAAACTGCGCAGTTACATAATTTCAAACCTTTTCCATTCCAGTACAAAATCGTGACGAAGAACAAAGTCACGGGACTCTTTCACAGTTTAATTGACCATTTATTGATTCTTATTGAAAAAGTACTTCTTACACGAATGTACTTTGGTAGACTGCGTCCGTGAAAGCGAACTTTTGCAAAATGCAAAGGGGCGACCGACACCGGAACTGCACAGGCGCAGACATGAGGGAAACCTCCAAACAAACTAACTGTAGGAATCGACATCTCCTAAAGCTGACCGAAGCGGAGAAGAACAATCAGAGGTTCTGCATTCGCTTTGTAACGCCGGTTATGAATTGTGAAAACTGGGAACTCAGACTATTCATATGACACTTTGTCTACTGGTTCAGCAGTCGAGTCGCTGCGATCATGTTAGCGTTTGCAAATCATCACTTTCAGCTTTCGCTGGGAGCAGCTAGGTGGGTTTTAAAGGAAGCTTCAAAAGCATCAAATACCAGTGCTTAAGGAACAGGATGAAGAAGGACCTGGTGTATAAACAGTGGTCTCCGCTGTTTACTACCGTTACCGTGGTGTACACATCTGGACCATCGATCAACTTCCAGTCCCTGCATTAGATGTTGCAGCGCATGGATTTCTTCCGCAACATAACCTTAGCACTTTATTTTACCTTTTTTGTTTGCTTTAAGGTAGCGTCGTGCTTTAACTGCTAGCGATTATTGTTTGTTACCACTGTAGAAGTTCTATTTTCACCGCTGGCTTTCTGTTTCTTACAGCCGAAATATTGACTGGGGGAAGAAAAAAATGATTGAAAACGAAAGGCATCGACCCTGGTGCTGGCAGAGAAAAATGAGGACTCTTCAAGAAAAAGGTACGAATAAAAACACTGCTTTGTGCATCCTGGATGCTCTGAAGGGTTAGGTGGGAAAATGTTGCATTTTGGGAAATTTGTATGCTTAGAACTAATGGGAAACAGGCAAGGTAGCAGCTACGGCGACTGTGCGCTCTCTGTCCGAGGAGCCTTTCGCAGCGCGTCCTAGTACTGGGTTATCACCGAGTGCTGGAGAAGTTAGCATGTTGGAAAATCAACGCTGGGCCGTGGGAAAGAACAAAGAACCTGTCATGCTTGAGAAAGCAAGAGGAACGGAGGAGAGGAGCGATCTTGGTCGATAAGACTGTTGCCTGTTCTCCTATCAGGTTGATAAATCCCCCGCAGAGTATTTCTCCAAAGAAGAGCACTGGAATAAGAAAGCAAAAATACGAATGAACAATACACATTGCTGACATGTTGTTTACTCTCAGTCAAAAGTCAAATCGATGTAAATTCGTTTTTTCAAAATTGCACCACCAACGTAAAGGCCATTCCTCTGTTAGTCTTTCCCCTCTGTCTCCTCTTAATGGTGTGACCTGTTCATCTCGTGCATTTTGCCCCTGTACAGGTTTCCATCTGTCCCTCACCTTTTAGTCTTCGCCACATCTCCATTAAACCAATGCCTCCCATCAGCCCCTATCCAGTGGAGAACAAACACCACACGGCACTGCGAAATGCTTTACATTTCAAATAGCCAGGACAGGCATGGCTCCCTTGCAGAGCTCAGCCCCACTGGGCAAATCCTCCCAACTGCCTGGTGCGGGGCAAAGGTTCTCAAACAGAATTTATGAATCGAGTTCCCTGGTTGGAGATACAGCTCATGAAATTCTGACCAAAAAAAATCAAGCCACTGCCATAACGTACAAGCATGAGCAATGGGCCACTTCCATATCTGGATTCTGTATGAGGAAAAAAGATCTTCCCATCCCCAGTATTAACCCCAGACAGGGTGATATATCCCTCTTGCTTGCCATCAAACCTGCCCCCACCCGTTGGCACAGAAAGCTGAATAGTTCACCCCTCGAGTGTCCCCCAGGGGCCTGGGTTGACAAGCTGTCTTCTGAAGCACCTTTCCACACACCATCTTGTACCTGACTGTTCAGCCACTAAATTATTCAAGCGGGAGCGACTTTTCCAAGAATGGAGGCACTTAAAAGCTAAAAGCAGGGGCACAATGCCACTTGGACTTTTCTCTGAGATCCACACTCTTGTCCCTCCTCATGACCGCATCTCTTTCCGTGTTCCTTGTCCTTTACCCTGTCTGTTCTGGGAGGGTAGCAGTCTACATTGTGGTTTGTGAGTTGAGGTGGGCAAACTTTATACAAAAGAAGGTGACCCTTTTCCATCTCTCCTTTGTAGAATATTATGCATTTCTGAGGTGGTAAAACATGAGATTTTACATTTTTGAACACATGGCACAACATAGACCTTGCGGGGTCTTCTTAACTCCACGTTAGCACCTCTACCTGGCATCCATTGGCTTTGGATGGAACTCCCATGTAAATACTGAGTAAAAGCATTCACTTAAAGATATTTAGGAGAAAAAAGCTGCTTTACATGTAGACGGTATGCTCAGCAGCCACTTTATTAGGCACATCTATTTAGTAGGGTCCTTTTCTGGTCCCAGAACAGCATGGATTGATGCCCAATGTGCACAACCACTGTGCAGACGTGTGCAAGCACCCATGTGTACCTAATAAAGTGGACGCGGAGTGTACATTTTATAATGTGGGGGGGGGAATCAGGAAACCTTAAACCAAAAAACAGCAATCGATTGTAGAACTCTGGTTCCCAGCCTGAAATTACCCTGGCATATGGTGACTTGTGTTGGCATATGGTGGCTTGCGTGTGGCTTCAGCCAGATGCCATTCTCGTCTCCAAATCACACAGACTGGTGGTCTTGACTGACTGTGTTCCACCTGGCCAAGCCTCAACAGGGGCAGGTGGGACGGAAGGTGGGCGACCATCACCTCACAGAGCAGGGGAGGCAGTTCCCTGTTCCCAACCTTTTACCGCTTTCACTTGGACACACGATCATCTCAGCCAGCTGCTGCTCGTACGGCCGACCTGATTATGTGTCTGCAGTTACAGTCGAAATGATGTTACGCTTCGCTTTTTCTATTGTGATTTTATCACTCAGAAGTATAACAGGCCCGGATGAAAGAAACCCGAAACCGAGTCTGTGATTTATTAAAATTACACTCTGACAGAAGTTCTGGAGCGGCTTTTTTCCACCTCCTGTTTTGGGACTTTTTTCATAAGTATCTTTAAGCTTCGATCTTTACATGATGTTCACAGCGTGAACGCGTCATCGGCAAATCTGTAGAAACGGCAAAGCTGACGAACCACCATGAACAAAGACCCATGCGGAAACAAGGGTCCGGTGCCTTGTTGCTCAAGCCATGCTGTTCTTGAGTCAGAAGAGGACCCCACTAAACAGGCGTGTCCAACAAAGTGGCCGCCGAGCATACAGTCTACATGTAAAGCAGCAGTTTTTCACGAACATCTTTAAGCGAATGCTTTTACATGAGTATTTACATGGCAGTTCCATCCAAAGCCGATGGATGCCAAGTAGAGGTCCAAACGTTGGGTTAAGAAGACCTCGCAAGGTCTATGTTGTGCCGCGGGGGGTAGATGCTTACATCATCCTTAAGAATTGAACCTGAGATGTATCACTCCTTCTTAATGAGCATGATTTTGGGTGCAAAAGAAGGAAAAAGCCGGTCCTGAGGCCCTAGTGCTCAAAAAGGTTAAGAGGCAGCCTGGCAGGGGCTCCTATACCTCTTGTTGATGTCTGGTGGAGCAGAAGTCCTCATTTCTGTGTAGCCTTGGGCTCCTTCTCCTTGTCACAGATGTCTTCTGTGTGCCTGAAGTTGGACGGGTAACCAGAGGTTAATGCTATAATAGCGAGGACTGTGACACCAATGGCAGATGCGTAGACATTTCAACCGATGTGGATCTGCAGCTATCGAATGCAGTCCCTTTTCAAAACGAGTCGACTCAGTTGAATTTCTTTTCCGTAAACTAAGCTAAATCTAAACTACGTAGTTGTTTTGGTAACGGCATGGCCATCTACGTTTGGGATGTCGGGTCCGAGCAGAAGACGATGGATTTGCGCTTCTCTAATCCGTTGACGTGGAAACAGCCGAAAGCTCTGCTAACATTTTTGAGGTCTCGCCGTTTTAACTTTCGGACGTCAACCTCCCACACCTGTTTACGCATTCTTCACCTCGGCCTGTTATCTGCTCGGAGACCTCGCATCACTCCTATGCGAAGTGTTGATTTTTACCGAATCCGAGACACGCTCGGATCTTCTGGAGCGGGGGCGGTGTTTTAAAAACGCTTTTTCCAAGCCACTTCCTTAAGCGGAGTACTGGGAGCAGTTGGACGGAAGTCGTTTGTCTTCTCGAGTTTTTATTTACTGGGAAGGAACACGATGGCTGCCCCTTTTGTGAAGGTGTTTTTCTAACAAGCAAGCCTGTTTGCGTGTGCATCTCTAACACGTTGCTGCAGAACGGGGTCAGGTCTGTGCGCTGCACACGTGTTTGGTTGGCAGTGAATAGCTTCACTTTGCCAGCGGTCATAATTACATTCTCTCCCTCGAGGCCAAGTAGCGTGCGCACATTTTGGGCTGCGTTCATAATCATATCAGCACACAGACATACAGCAATTGCGGAGTGGAAGGGAAAGATGTTATTTATGGCAACTGGCTTCGGCATACTGACGGATGTTATCAACGCAGCGACATTATCTGCACGAGAAATTTATTATCGGAGCCACCTTCCCTCGGGGACCATCCAGCTCGCAGCCTGTTGGAACCAGGATGCTAACTCGGATCAAACCCGGTTTAGATTTCACGGACGGGACATAACCTCCGATTCCTGACCGGGAGCTTCATTTTTTTATTTTTTATTTTTTATTTTTTTGCGCCAGCCAGCTGAGAGCTGTGCTGGATCCGTGTTTCTGTTGTTGTTCTGGAATTTCTTAACCTTTCAGCCAGCCGGGCTTTCAGGCTTGATGTCCGTAAGCTGTGGCGACAAAACGAAGGCGCGTTTAGTAGGCAGTGGACCAAAGTTTTAAAATTTTGGACGATTAAAAGATCGGATGGCCATGCAATCATACCGAGTAAAATAAGCAGATGTTAAATTTAACAGAAACAACAAAAAGCACTTTACAGCCTTTACCCCCCCCCCCCCCCCAGTGCAGTACAACATATCTTCAGAAGTAGAAAACACACACAAGCTGGTGTTTGGCAGTATGCTATATAATCCAGAAATTGGTTCCAACGTGGGATTTTTTTTTTAGGTCTATGTGAATTCCCCAAATGCCAGAGATGTTCATCAGATAATCTCAGAATAATGAAAATAATGATGCAAATGCATTCGAAATTTACAACCCTTCCACGGAAAGTCTTGCCTGCGTTAGATTTTATTTGTTAGCCCTGCCAGATGTCGCATACTTCTTAGATCGCGAATGCACAAAGGGCCGACACACCTGGCGCTGTGAAGCTGCTCTCCGCAGAATTTGGCTGTTTCACACCAAGACACTGAAATCAGTCGTTCCCTCCTCCCTGCTATCCGTTCGCAAAACACGAGATCGTAACCATCGACCGCCATGACAAACACGACCATGACACCTGGCAGACAAATAGAACTTGATTTCGCTTTATTTTCAGGTCAAACTGTCACACCTCCCTCCCATCAGCTCAGCAGTTTGCTTTGGATCAACAGGCAGCCAGTGGGTTTGTTTCAGGCGTACCGCCGTCTCCGTTCGTTTCACATCCGACAATACGTGAAGGAAGGATTCGAGGCACCCCCGGCACCCGGCGCCCGCTCTAAACCGGGTATCGTCTGAGCCGCGACCGCATGCTCCGAAGCGGCGCAAACCTTAGCGTGAATAAAAACAAATACTCACGGATTGACCCTGTTGCAGAACCGCCGACGCAGGATGACGGCCAGGGTGGTGAGAACCATGATGGTGGTGCACATGGTCCGAGCCTGCGTGTACCCAGCCTGGTGACGGTGGGCTCAGCATCGGTAGGCATCTGCGGAGAGCAGAGCGATGCGAGCTGTCGGCGCCACCAATTCCCAGCTGGGGCGCGAACCACCTGCTGACAGATTAGCTACGGGATTAATGCAGATTTGGAGACGCTGCTATTGAGGGCAGCGGCAGAACGACACGCACAAGTGCTCTTTGTGTAAGACTCCGTCCTGGCTCCTCTCTGTCCTGCTGCGTGTGCAAAACCGACGCCTCGCTTGTGGGTGCTAGGGGTTTGCTTTCGGGCCTGTCAGCTTAAGCCCATCAGAAGTAGACACCTTTCTGAGGCTTGACGACACCTGAGGTAACCCAGAAAGCCCAGATGATGGGCTTTCACATCCATGCACTCAGATAATGCTGTCCTATTAAAGAGAGGGGCGTGTTAAACAGCTGGTTAACCTTAGGGTTAACCCTAACCTCTAACCCTGACCCTAACCCTAAAACATCTCATTTCAGCCATTCTTAGGCCGTCCTGACAAATTATCTTGGTTTTGTCGCAGTGTTTTCCACCAATTCCTCGGACCGTTTCGGAAGAAGTGCCCGAGGACGTGACGCAATGTTCGGGTGACCCGTAAGTAACAAAATCCTCCGTGCTTGAACATTAAAACAAAGGCGCTAGCTTGTTAGCTTACACCATAGGTTTCAAACCCCCATTCTGAAAGAACGGGAGAGGTACTAGCTTGTCTGTAAAACACATGCTTGTTAAGTTTGGAGTCCACAATTTATCCGTAAAAACTTTTTGGAGGGAAACGGTGCGGTCGCAAAAACAGGGCTTGTTGCTTTGTAGGAATCGAGCGAGTCCCCATTATTTCTCGACAGTGCCGACTTCACGTGCTTCAGCACTGTCACGATGACAAGGATTAACTCGGAAACCGACGCTTTGGGTTAAAGAACATCGGCCGATACAACGAGACGGGGAAAAAGGAAAAAAAAAAAAAAGGCACAAAAAATCGATTATATAACATAGTCGTGTAACTCGTAAGCTGGTGCAGCATTGTTTCTGGTCCCGATACACAAAAGGTACGGTGCGGCAGCAGAAGGACTAAATCAAGACGATTACAGACCTCTTTGCTGGTTCTACTCGTGTCATGTGAGTATAAATAGGGTCTGTGTTAATCTTTAAATCTGCAGAACTGCTGACTAAGATAGCCTGCGGGAGACAGGAGGCCGTGGGCAAGATTGCGGGGTCAGATTACCGTTAACTCGCCAACCACACAAATGATGGGGACACAATGTAGGCAGAACCGAAGCAGCGCTATCCAGCCAAGCAACGGCATGCCGGTGCGTGACAAATGTCGCCGTCACTTGTGCCGATCTTGTCCTCTGCTGGCGGATCTTTCCTTCTGTGCCCCAGGTAACCGCTACAAATTGGTCCTCCTCCTTTCAGCTGTGCTTTACTGACAGCTCGGTGGGTGAGAAATATGTCACGGATCTGCCAGCATGTTGAATGAAGCCCAGCACGGGGATACCTGGCTACTCAGAGAATTGTCAGCTAGTATTTGAGAGGCGGGAGATCTGCAGAGGTGGAATGGAATTAGGCTTCGTTCCTCCATGTGTGGGGGGGTTAAGTAGGCCAGAGATTTTGGGCTGACTGCTGTGTAAACACTGCCTACAGACTTTCTGGGTGCCTGCAGGTTGCCATGAGCGAGCGGGCTATCACTATGCTACGCGTACAAGATCTTTTTACGCCGGGCTCATGTATTTGTAATTTGTGGAAAAAATAGGCTCGGCAGGAGGTCCGTTCGAGGGGACGGACACATTAGTTGGGACAAGGCAGATGCGGGGAAGTAGAGGGAAATGAATTTTTCCTAAACGGCTCACACCGGCGAGACGGTCACGTCAAAATATCCGCGGAGATCGGCCTTGTCAAGCAGCCCCTGATTCGGACCCGGCAAACTTTCATTTGCGTTAGGCAGACTTGTCAGATACAAATGAGAGCTGTAAACACCGAAAACCACCAAATGTAATTTGTTTATTGACAGTCATAATTCATTTCGACAGGTCTGCTAGACTGTGCAAACATGCTATAACAGCACAAAACTAACATCCTCCATGAACAATGTACAATAGTTTTATATACCATAGATTTACATATATGTATCATATCGTATATGACAGGTATAGATACGGTAAACTGTATATTTTATATGTTTAGAAAAATATAAAGTCCAGGCTTTAAAATGACAAGTCACAATAGTAATTTCCACATAAGGCTGCTTAAACAAAAATATACATCTGAGAATCATGTCCTGCTGACAGATGTAGGCTATATAGGACCGTCCGTGAAAAATTATGCAGTTTCCGTCTTAGCTCTGCATGTGTTTTATTGTGTGCTTGTGAGTTCACGCTCATCCGTACACAAGTAGTTTGTTCCGAGATATCACCTGCTTGTGAAGTCAAACAAATAAATCCAGATATCAGGCAAATGGGAAACCCTGGGATGAAGCAGAATTGGCAAAAAATGCGTGTGATAATGCGAAACAGGTGAGGTTTTAGATTTCTGTTCCATTTAGGCTGAAGGGCATCGATCTGATTCCCATATGGCAGGGATTTTTATCCTTTATACCCTCGCACCTCACCTGAAAGTGAATTTAATGTTTATATTGCCTGACTTTTCCAGAATGACTCTATGAACTAAGCAAGGCATGACTAAGAAGAGGCACCTCAGAACCCCCCCCCCCCCAGGGGAGGTACACCACACAGGTTAAGAACCCCTGCCATACAGTAGTGAGAGCTGCAGTTTTATTGTACACGTCGCATTGTAAACAACAGCGTGCGACATTTCTGTCAGCAAGCGAGCGGAGCACAGCAGCAGAAATGACTTTTATGAGACAATCGTATATTTGAAGAGAGAACAGTACATCGCCATTTTGTGAATGTTTATGGCCCCTTGCTACAAAAGCCGTATAAAGAGGATAAGAAGAAAGGTGGATTTTACACGGGTGGGGGGGCTGCGTGACTGGTTGACTGGCATCAGCCAGGGGCCGGTTTGTAAACAACAGTCGTAGTTCCGGAGTGCTGGGCTGCACTTGGTGGAGGCTATTTCCCCAACCGTCAGGTCAGGTGCAGTGTACTGCGGTGTGTGTATGCGTGTGTGTCATTAGACAAGCGTACCTACTTGCGTTTCTAATGTTGTAAACCGTTAACCTCAGCCTTTTTTTGATGGGGGGGGTTCTGAATGGATGGAGGAAAGAGGCACAAATCAGGTTAAAGATCCCCCTCCACTCCCATTAGCAGGAGGCCAGAGCAGGAGGAGAGAGCACCTGCTTCCCGTGCGAGGCTGATGGACGAGCACCGGGACTCATTACCTCCTCATTACCGCTAAACGGCCGAGCGGAGGTGAGCTGCGCTGCAGGGCGAGCAAAGCCTCCCCGCGATTCGTCGAAAAAGAACAGGTGGCTCCTGTTTACAATCGACGGAGTTCGCGCGCTAAACGTTTTGCCTCGGAGCAGCTCGGTCTGCTTGGGTCGCATCCGCCACGTAAATAGATCTGGATTCCGTCGCGATTTCGCCGATTTCTCTTTTGGGTGGCGGAGGATGTTGGAAATCGGCGTTTGAACGAGCTGGACTGGTATGCTTTAACATACAGGTATTCCACCGATGTGAAGTGTTGTCACGTAACTAATGGATCATCACTCCGCTAACTGTATTTTGTACGTCAGCCCTGTTGTAATGCGTGTCAGCGGCCTAGGGCTCTATATACAGCCACGAGCATAACATTTAGCTGCTCCTTGATAAATTCACTGTCAAAGTTATCTGTAACATGAATTACTTCCCATCCTGCTGGGTAATTTCTTTCTTTTTTTACCTCCGGGAGAAACTAGCGAATGTGCGTCTGTGTGTTTACGGTGCGTGAAAGAGAGATGGGGAGGTACGTCCAGGTAAAGGGAGTCGGGGTGAAAACGATAGATCCAATCTCCGTAGCCAAATCTGTTTTCCTCTTCAGAGGCAGACTTTACGGAGATCCAGAATGAAGGCGTATTTACAAATACACTCACAGACCATATAGAACAAAGACGACAACCAAAAGGTTACATTTATGCCCCCAGATGTTGAGGTGTAAAGAAGGAAAGGCCCTTGAACCTGGCTGGGAGAAGGAATAAATGGCAGTAGATATTTTTTGTTGATTTCCCATAAAGTCCACAGCTCTTCCCTGCCTCGGATCACCTGACCAAACCTTCCGCAATGTACTCTTACTTCTCCTCACACATGGACTGGACTGTCTGCAGACACCTGTTTCCTCCAGCAACATGTCGTGGTGCCGGTTCCCACGTGGCCTTTGCTGGAGCGGCCTGGGTCCGGCTCCCCGGTCAGACAGCAGAGCTGGACAGCTGAACCCAGCCAACCTCTGTGTAGGCCCCCGTCACATGCCAGTATACAAGCCCCATGAGCTTGGCCCAGGCCCTCTGTACCTCTGGGGTGAAGGAATCAGGGTAGTCTTCAGCCAGCACCTCTAGGATCACCCCGCTGAGGATCTGGATGCAGGAAACGTGGAGAAAGTAAAGTGCAAAAATAAGTAAGAAAGTCAACAAAATCTGTCAGAAGTGCAAAAAGGAAATCATGGTGAAATAGTTCCATCCGCTTGTTAGTTTTTATACGTTTGCCCTCCCAACTAGTTACAACGTCTTCGGCTGAAATATGCAACGATGAGAGGATGTGCGATAGGCAAAGCCTTCGCTGCTTGAACTCATCTCTTGAGTTAGCTTTACATGTGAAATTCATTGATCCCTTCATCTCTTTCCTCAATATGTGTAACCGAACCTTGTATGAATTCAGAGCTCCTGTGGAGAAATAATTTTTAATCAAGGAATTTTTTAAATATCTGTTTCAATCAAATGGCTTGTTATTCTGTTAAAAGGTTGACTTTTTCTTTCTCGCTTTCATTCTTGGCTGACATTCTTTCTCTTATGTGGCACGGATCACTGACTCCCACCACATAGCTTTAGTAGCTCTCGAGTTTCTCCTTTGTCTAACTTTCCCGCCAGTGTATTGGTGGAGCTTCCTTGTTATGTTCCTCTTTTGATTGGTCTGTTTAAAGGATATTTATTTCTTATTGGTTTGTTACTATATGCATCTCACTTTAACACCTTATATAAGGACCTTTACATGCAGAAGAATCCTAAACATTTTCAGTTAAACTCCCGGTTGTGCTGCATAATTACAAGTATCAATTACAATGGTTTGGCTTGTTGTTTCTTGTTCAACAATAAAATTGTTTAACACTACGATTTGGAAACTCACTGAAGGGGAAATTTAAATATCCAAATCTGTTTAAAATGCTTGGACAGAAGGTTAAGTTGCTTTCGCTTGTCCCCAGTCAGTGATGGTAAAGTTCTTGTGATGGAGATACCAGGGTAATTTATTACTTGACTCTTCCTCCTCACCTTGAAGTACATGGGCTCCACTTTGTGCTTGACGGCGTGTGCCTTTCCCACCAGGTTCAAGATGGAGGACACCTTGTCAGGGTCCTGGAGGTTTTCAACCACAGTGTTGATAGCGTTCATGACCCGCTGAGCATGCTTGCGCAGCTGCAGGCTTCGTTCCATCTCCTCTGTGTCCTCCATGTCCCGGAACTGGCTGAAGTACTGCTTGGCTGAGGGGAAGTTGACAAAAAACCTGTAGGAGGAGGAGAGGAAGTGTGCCAGCAGGTGAGCATGGGCTTCAGCTGAAATTGTGGTGCATGCAGTAAATATGAAAAATGTACACATCCTTACTGACATCGCAAGTTTTTGTCGATGTGAAGCCAGAAATCAAGATAAATCACGTAATTTCCCCACCTTCAGTGTGACATAGCAACCAACAAAATTCAAGAGGAAAAACAAATAATTATTAGAATAGCTGAAGTGAAAAAACCTACAACAACCTGGTTGGATAAGTGTACACCCCCCCAGGTAATGCTTTATGGAAGCACCTTTTTGGCATTTATTACAGCAGTACGTCTTTGTTAGTACGTCGCTGTCAAATTTGCACACCAGGACTTTGCAATTTTATCACACTCTTCCTGGCAAAAAAGTTTAAACTCCTTCAAACTGTCAGGGGATCTCCGGTTCACAGCCCTCTTCAGGTCTTTCCACAAGTTTCAATGACATTAAGGTCTGGACTCTGACTGAGCCATTCCAACACCTCTGGTGAGTTGGTGGTTCGGCAGAGGTCTAAAATCAAATGTCCCCATGTTCTCAGGTTTGGACCTGATGTGGTGACATGAGCGCTCTTTCTCTCTGAGCAGCTGAATCCCATCCAGCATTGAAGGAGGTCTTAAAAAATCAGTTTCTAGTCAAGTCGCTTTCTTCCCGACCTCCTAACAGCTCATTTCCATCACACGGTCTTCCTTGATCATCAATGCATTTCTCCTCTGACTCCCCATAGGCAGCTACTCACCAGCGAAATGGGGCTAATGGTGCTTTGACAATTCGTGAGTTTGCATCTAAAGCCCTTTGTCTGTGCTGGAATGCGCTTCTGAGCACCCTGAATAGGATGGCGGCTTGGAGAGACACATCTGCTTAAAGAATAAATGTAACTTAATGTTAAAATTCTAGGATATGCAATCACTGTATACAAGGGAATTTACCTTGTAATGAAAGTGAGTGCTGAGGCCCTGTGAGTTGCAGAAAGCTCGTGTTCTTTAGATGATAAAACCACATATTTGCGCGACATGGCCCAGATCTGGTGGAAAAAAAGACATTCCTGTGTCTAATGTGAAGTGATTTGCAAACAGCCTTGAGTACTAGTATATGTGACAGGAGACTGAACCCATGTAGGCAAAATCTCCTCTTCCTTCCTGGTGTGGCCTCTTCAGCGCTTTCAGCGAATACAGCATATGGCTGTCGGATGAGAACTGAAGTGGTGCTGATGGGAAGGAAATCGCCAAGTTGCCTCCTGGGTAATTACGACCGTGCGGAAAAGCAGCAGCAGCTGGAGGAGGAGAAGGAGTTCTGTGCTAGGAGCACAGGTGGATCAAGACGCTGCCTGTCTCAACCTGATTACCTGTGTAAATCCAACAGAAGGAATTTTCCTCAAAGCGTTTGTGCTCCTCTAAGGACCGCTTGCGCTAAGTCTGGGGAAGGTGTTTGATGTATTTTAGAGACGTTTGACTCTGTTTAACAATTTGGGGGCGTCTGATCCTTTCAAACCTGGCAGTGGTTTGAGGTAAAGGTGAACTCTCTTCCTGTGTAAGTTGGAGAAGAGAGGATGGCTTCATTGCTGTGGTGTTTCACGCTCCACACCTTTTCATTAGGGTATTATTGATCTTGGGCAACACCCGAGGGCGGTGTTGCAACCCACAAAGCCGAAATAACAGATAGCCGCATATGCTTTGACCCTTCATTCTGAACAAACCAGTATCTGGCCGCCCTCTTCTTTCACAAACTGTTCTCATAAGTCCAGATCTTATCAGGAGTTTCTTTAACCTCCCACCCACTGTTCAGATGGACCGGTTTCATCAATACCTGCCTTAGCACCACCCATATCGAACTCTCCACGCTCCTGTTGACCCAGTTTAACTTATCTCTATGTTTCTGTCGTGCTCAGAGCTCACTGTGCTTTATTTATTCATCGAGTGCTTTAGCCTCAGGCCACACCATCACCACTACACTGAAATTCAGCAATGTGATCCAGCAGAGGCTGGAACATCTCTGCTCGACCTCTTAGTGGCTACAAGTTCCAGATGTTCCTTCCTCTCTGCATTAGAGCATCAATAACAGGAAAGCCAATGTCAGCAAGTTTGCATGACTGTGCGTGACTGCGCGGCCGCGCTCTTTACTAGCAAGATGTTTCTCGTGATCTTCAAACCCGAACGACCGAGAAGAGACATTTAACTGCAGGATGAGGTTCGGCAATCCTTTGCCTTTCATTTAGGAGCCTGAATTCCTCTTGTAAAATTTTCAAATATTCTCTCAAAAGAAGTACATTTAAAATGTTTTACAGATGGGGGGGTGTAAGGTCCGTTTAAAAAAAAAAAAAAAAACGTTTTCTAATTTAAGATGCTGTGCTTGAAAGCTAAACTCCATGGAAGATGAAAGAAGGCCCGAAAAGAGCGGAAGGGAGGGCGACAGGCTTTGCGGGAGGGGACTCCTCGAGTGAATGAGCTGACCTGCCGCTGCATATAAATGACTTCATTATCGCGTTGTAATTGGTGCCTCATCTATCCCGCTCTTGTCAGTAACAGTTTGCACGCTGCAAGTATGGCTGAAGATGGGGTTGTGCCATCCGATCTTCTTGTTGCCATCCTTCTGAGGTTGCCATCATCCTACCAGAAAGGTCAGATCAAACTCTTTCATGAAGATCATTCAAAACGGCAAATTCTCTCCGTAGACATTATAGTGTGTGTGTGTGTGTGTGTGTGTGTGTTTTAAAAGCCCAAAATGTCTTTTCTCACCTTTTTGAAGCAAACGTTAATTCCGTTAAACACTCCTACCTGAAACTCCGCGCGCCTATTTAATCCATCCGGCACTAACACAGACCAGGTATCATTTCTCTTCACGTAAAGTTTACAGGATCCATCTTAAACATTTCCGCCATTTCTCCCTTAGACAAACATGCTTGATGGATGGGGATGTTCCTCAAACACAAGGCAGTATTGCTGGCATTGGCTCTGGCTTTTAGTGATCCGGGGTGAGACAGGAGGATTGGAAGAGACGTCTCTCAGCCACTGGCTGTAGGCTTCATCCAAGAAGCTGCAAATCTCCCCAGTGTGCACACATGGCAGGAGAGCCTGGTTCCTGTCCTCTCTCTCTACTGTAGGAGGTATGAGGTTGTGGTGAGGCCTACTGGCCTTCTCCCAGCTGGAAAGCTACCAAGGCCTCCAGGCTCCGTGCTCCCAGGGGTTGGACAATGCAATGAACAGATTTTATACATTCACAGAAGTGCCCCTTAAGTCCCATGGGAAAGGCAGGCAAGCGCTCTTTCACACCAAAAGCTTGCTGATGTCCTCGTCTTCTCTGCACTTTTGAGTCGCCCCTTCATCACACGCGAAGTGCGTGTGAGCGTGTATATCTACAAGGTTGCAACCCCATTCTTCTCAGCCTGAAGGTTTCCGTGTGAAGAAAGTTGATCTTTGCTAATGCTGGGGGGGATCATGCTTCATTTGTTTGATTTGCTCTTCTGGAACGTTGGCTTCAGGGTTTTCCTTTTTAATGCAATTTATCCTTCGCCCAGCAGCATCACCAACTGGCAGGAGGAGATGGCAGCGATGTGTACTGGCTGCGTGCTGTTTGCATGCTCTTCACCCTGGGGTTGTTAAGGGTTTGCCTGCGAGGGGTCAGTTGAGGAACACGGATAGATTCGCAAGATTTTTGTGACTTTTTTCCAGCAGCACAGCCCCGTTTAGGAGCAATGATAAACTAAACTGCCTGCCTACCACGAAATGGTTCGCTTGTATATTAGGGTCTGGGTGAAACGGCTGTTTTGTGTCCTCCAGCGGTACCACCAACACCGTGGCATCTTACTTTGGATCCCAAGTTAATCGAGTGTGAACGTGACAGGTGCAGCATCATTTTCGCAGTCCTCTGTTGCGACAAGAGACTCCGACAAAGCGCAGATCAATCAGTTTCTCACCACGGCGTGAACCTGCGCGCATGTCCTCCAGCTGTAGCAAGGTCACATAATAATGCCTGACTTTCAAACACTGAGATTCACCTAAATGCACTCGTTCTCCATTAAATAGCTGCAAGAGTCCACCGTGATGTTTAGCTATGGTACCTATGTGGTTGCTTGCTGTGGTTACAGTGACTCTCACGGTACTTCATGCCATAATAATGAATATTTTGGGGTTTACTAAGCATAAACATTTAACGGTGCAATCCAATAGTTCTGGGGAGCGTTTTTGCAAGCTGTATTTTGTTGACAGAGGGTGCGACTGATGCAGATACACAGCATTTACAGCTCTGTCCTTGTGTCAACCTGTTGGCCACGTAGAGGTTCACACACCGGCCTAATTTTTGGCCGTGGACCGTGTGCTCAGCAACATTCTCTCATCTGCTCGACTCAACGGCAGGCTTCGGTCACCCTGGTAAACCACAGGTTGTAGAGGAACGAAGCATCGCTGTTCTCCACACGCGTCTGTGGTTACAAAGCTTCCCCGCACTCCAGCGCGTAGGACCGCTTCGACGAGAGCGTTCATCGTTACGGCCACGATCGCGGTTACGATAAGCTGAAAAATAAATAAATAAATACGTCCTGTGTGTCTAGAGCGAAAAAATATTACGCTTCTTCATCTCCCATGCCGGAGAAAGAAGAACCCCAGAAAGAGGGTTTTACATCAACAACCAGGCCTCGCTTCTCTCCAGCGCTTTCATCTACCCTGCTTGGGGATAAATAGTGTCGTGCTAACAGCAATACAGGCACATTCCCACCATCTAATTGCCCAGAGAAGTGCCGCTGCCTTTCCTCCTTGTTCACGCTTCAAAAAGACTGAAGTGTGTAACTGGCTTCAAAGCGCCCTGTCCGTCTCTTCAGTTCCATTTTGGGGAAGGGGAGGCGGGAGGGGGTCACTACAAAAGCTTCACATGTATCCTTGAGAGCACAGCCCTCTCCAAGCCCATAAAGTGACCACGCAGAGCATCTGACAACACGTCTTTGAAATGCAACTCATCGCACACATTCCACATGCGGCGGCTGACTGCGCGCACACACACACACACCATTTAACTATACAGCTATAGTGTTTAGCATGTCACTATTTGGAAGTCTACAGAAATGTGCAAGTGGGACATTTCTTCAAAGGCAATTGTAAATAACTCTACTTTAAATGACAGGTTGTTTTTGCCAAGTTTAATTTTGCTAAAACTGCTTCACGTTGGGCAGATGCTGGCGAATTATTCCGGACTCCTCCGCTGCAAAATGAATTATCTCTGTATTCCAGGCGTGACACTCTCATCGGCTGAGGATTGAAATGGAATTTGTTTCACACCGCAGTTCCCCTCTGGGGCAACGGTGAAGGTTCTGCCCACCAAGGAGCTTGGAAAATGAGCGCGGTCACCTGCCCTGCTCAGCTGGAAGGTCACCTGTGCCGCACGGACGTGAGTGCGATCGCTTGCGATTCCAGCGAAGCTGCACTGGGAGCAACGCATCAAGAGCGGACGAGTAAACTGAAGGCGTGTGCGAGTGTGTGTGTGTGTGGGGAGGGGGGGTAAAAAAAAAAAGAAAGCAAAAAAAAAAAAAAAAAAAAACAGTCTCCCGCACGCATCTTCCCTTGTCGTGCTCGGCGGCTTTGGCCTGCTTCGCTAAGGCAGGTTTGCGTTCAGCCGTTCGTGATCTGCGGACCGCCCCCCTCCCCTCCTGCGTTTACATGCTGTAGATGCTGGAAGTGCGAATCGCCAGAGCGCGCGCCTCCATCTGCATTCCCTGCACAACCCCAGAGCGACGTACAAAGTGCGATACTTAAAATAGCAGAGTACCTGATGAGGACTGAGACGCCCACGTCTTCGCAGTTGTCGTAGACCCGTCCCCAGCTGTCCTGGATCATCCCCTTCTCCTCCTCGGACAGCTGGTCCACGCGCTCCCTCTGCTCCATATCCCCGTCTCCTGGCACTTTCTCCATGTGAGACCCCCCGCGCGGCAGATCCTCTCAGCGGTGGCACTGAGGGGAACAAGGTGGCAGGAAAAAAAAAAAAATCACCAGGCGGAGACAACAGATCCAGAAGGAGAACAGCACCCGCACCTCCTGCTCCTCTCCCCTCGATCTTTTCTCCCCTTTCTGACTTGCTTCTCACAGCGCCCTCCTTGGTCTCCTGCTCTCCCGCTCCTGCTCTTTCCTCTCAACTTGTGTCCTGTGCTTTGGAGGACCTCACAGAGACGGCAGCGAGTGTCACCCACCCTCCCCGCCCTCACACTGTCTCTCTCTCTCGCTCTCTCTTCTTCCTCTCTCTCGCTCTCTCTCTCCCTGTCTTTTTCCTCTCTCTCTCTCTCTCTCTCTCTCTCTCGCTCTCAAACATACACACACATCAGGGTGGCTGTGAGTGCAACGATTCAGCTGCGCCGGCCCCTGGAAGGAACACGCACACACACACATACACACACAGAGGAGGTGACTCAAGCAAGACCATGGAGACAGACTCAATACACACAAAAACAGGCAGAAACGGAGAGAAACAGAGCTCTTCTGCACCTGCTGACCTCCCAAATACCTCTGGAAACCACACGAAGAGGAGGAAACAGAGTGAAATACACTAAACCCTTACAGCACTGTGTAAGTGCATATTGTGTGTCCAAAGGTTTGAAAATCTGTTTTGCACTCTGTGTTGTGCGAAGTGTATGGGGTTTAAAAAAAAAAAAACAGCTTATGGGAGAGGTCCATTATGGGCGAAAGGAAATCGTGATATGGTGAGCTTGCCCTTCGCTCCCCCATCAGTCAACAGCGTAAATCGAGGTACGCTTTCATTCGTGTGGTGAACTTTATAGCGAGTGGCAGGTTTTTCTGACTGAAAATGGGTTCGATTCACAGGATCACTTTGAACAAACACATTCAGCTTACAGTCCTGAGCTAAAAAGAGCAAACATCTTTTTTTCCCCAACTGTTCTAATCCAGCCCAGTTTTAGGCCACATTTCACAAACCTGTCCAGAGGAATTACACACACAGATTATTATCCTTACATGTTACTGTATGTATATATTTATGCATATGTACGTTCTTTATACCTTGTCATCGCTTTACCTGTTAAATTGACTCCCGGGTCCAGATGTGCGGAACTCAAATTTGTTCCAGCTCTCCGGGAGTTAATTTAATGCTGGGGAATATTTGCTGAAATTTTGGAGGAAAAAAAAAAAAAGGCATTTAATTTCTAACTGGATTAACCTGTTGTTTGCAGAAAACAAAGGTGGTGGAGAGGGAACCTTTCACCTAGACACACCCAGGATTAACAGTTCCACTCGTATCCCCTTACTGTTCTTTTTCTTCTGGTAAAAATACATTTTATGTTCTGTTCACTGATTCCCGGTCTGCTTTTATTTTCATTTCAGGGTCGTGGGAGGTTATGGCGATCAAACAGCAAGCAGTTTCGGCTGAAACAAACACATAAATGAAGCAAATACTGACATTTGGAGGTGGGTCTCCTGCCACGATAACTGGGCGCTGAAACTTTGCAGTTACCTCAGCCTCCAAGCCACTGTCTCGTGTTTGATTTACCGCGGTGAAAATGCAGGTGAAAACAGCGTGAACGGAAGGTAAATCCGCCACGTTTCAGCACTGAGGCAACGTCGGGGCCCTGAAAAGGAATGAAGCCGAGCCGAACGACCGATGACGGGATGAAGGAGAAGGTTCATTCCAAAATGGCAGTGTCCTCCTAGAAGATCAGCTCATATTTATTTAAAAGAGGCACCACTTGGCTTTCTTGTGACAGAAGCAGCTGCTCTGCAGAGGAAGATCTGAAAGCTGATAAACTTTCTGTCTGCGCAGTCTGAACTGACGCGCTTATTATGCAGCCGTCTTTTGAACGGCCTGCTATTCATATTAAAGTGTCACTGTGGAAAAAAGGAGAGATGACAGATTCCTGCCGAAGGCTGAGATCCGCGACATCCAACAAAAAGCACCACAAGGCTGCGAGATTTAAGAGGGACTCGAGAGGGATTTCTGAACGCCGAGGCCGCAGTTACTTGGAAACGCGTGCGGTCGGCATGTCCGCCAGACTGTACCCGAACGAAAGCGCCGCTCCTCTCAGCGTGAACTTACAGGCTTCCAGGTCACGCAGTACGGCAGCTGGGATGTTGACAAAACGGGCAGTATGAAAATTTGCTTTTCACGTATGGGGAATTTACCCCTGGATATTAAGCATTTATTGAGAGTGTCGAAACAAACGTTAAAAAGTCAAACACCCAGGGCTGAAGGGAGCACAGAGAAGGAGGACCCGGAGCGTAAACAGTGAATTCCTCTCTTTACTACGGTTAACTCTGTGTACACAGCCTGATCGGTGTATCTGTTCTGAAGGCACTGCGGCTTTTAGATCGATGGATTCAACTTGTTCACATTCACACGGAGAGATCCGGAGAAAACCGGTGTTTTTATGTCCGGAGGGTCAATAACGCGGTGCCACCTGTAAGTCATTTCTAGGAATTTTCCGGCAGAAAAAAGCTCTCTGAAGGGCTGGATAAGTGGCTTCTGATCCAGAGGAGATTAAATTGAAATGTTAGGTAAACATCCAGGCTAGGGGGTGCAGGTTAGAAGGTGAGCTAACACGGATAGCTGGACTCGCTGCACTGCGGCCTTAAAGTAACTGCAGGCAAATCGACGCCTGCGACAAGATCCCGGACCTGGATTGGGGTCCTGGCCCGCTAATATTTTCTTCCGGATGTTCGACAGCGGAAGCAGCTCGTCCTCCCCAGCGCTTTTTTGCCGAGATTCCGCCAACGGAGCTCAGCCAGTTTCCAAAATGCTGCTTAATGTTACAGGCACTGTAGTATTTAGATGAATGTGAGTTTTTTTTTAATCCTGCAGTTCCATCTCTGCAAATGTCAACCTTGGTAAGGAACCCCTGTGACCGACAGTGTTTCTGAGAAATAAGAGTATCAAGTCCCTTGTGATCACTCACCCATTTACACGTATGGATCATTTTTATTGCCAATTTAGGGTAAATACCTTTTATCGCAAATGCGCGGTTCAAACCCGAGTCTTTTGAAAAGAATGTGGCAGCTCCGACCGCTATGCCACCTGCTGCATTTAGCAGAAATAATAGCACCCCCTCTTCGTGGACTGTTATTCTGTGCAGCTGGACCAGGATGTCGACTTTGCCGCTCATTCTTTGACCGAGATTTGAACCGCTTGACACATTCGGCCGCTCAGCTGCAACACGAACCTGCACAGGGGAGCGGGAAGGGGGTCGAAACACCTTTTCTTAGACGATTTGGCTCTCGAGTACTTAAATTTCCATCATACTGGGCTCATCTAAAATGTTCGTTGCCGGTGAAAATCTCCCACACATCTGGTTTCCAGAAGAAAAACAATTCCACATCTGCTTTACCTTAAATAATTTCAATATTTGTAAAGGCCATAACTCCTTATTTGGTACATGTTGTGCGTACAGTGTTAGGAGCGGCCAGGCACCGCTGCTCCAACTAGCGTTTAGCATAAAGAAAAAAAGCTAACATTTGCGACAAACTGGGACATGGAGCTTGAATGTTTGCAAAAAGAGGAAAGGAGTGGAATTTTGGACTCAGAGGAGCAGACAGTGAACAGATAGTGTGAAGCAAAGAGAAGTGTCAGTGTCTCCCCCTTGCGGACTGACAAAAACAAATGGTTGATCTTGTAACCTCCTGGAGAGAAACAGGCATTCCTGCGCAAACCCTGCCCAAGTTTCGCCTTTTCCCTGAACTCAAACAAGGTGGGATTTCTGTACCAAACTGCAGTTCGTTCTATGCTTTGCTGTAGTTTTTGAGACCAAAAACCTGATATTTTACAAACATGAGCATCTGCGAACCTTTCGCCAGCTTGTGCGCAACGCGCTGCTGTCCCGACCCTTCAATCTCTGTCCATGTGGTTGCAGCAGCTTTTCAAGACGGCTGATGTGCATCTTAACCCCAAAATTTATTGTTCTGCCTCTGATCTATAAACACCGTACAGCCAAAAGTATGCGGACCCCTCCCTCCTAATGACCGAGCTCAGCTGTTTCAGCTGCACCCACACAGCATACAAACACATTGTAGACAATTGTGTGCTTCCAGCTTTGAGGCCACAAATTGGGGAAAAAGAAACTCCTTTCCTGCTCCAGCATGATGCCCCCCCATGCACAAACCAAGCGCCATAAACACTTGGTTTGCCAAGTTTGGTGTGGAAGGACTTGAGTGGCTGCACAGAGCCCTGACCTCAACCCCACTGAACACCTTTGGGATGAACCGGAATGGCGACTGCAAACCGGGCCTTCTCGCCCAACCTCACTGATGCTCCTGTGGCTGAATGGGCACAAATTCCCACAGCCTTTCTCCAAAATCTGGTGGAAAGCCTTCCCAGAAGAGTGGGGGCTTCTATAGCAGAAAAGGGGGAACAACTCCACATTAATGTCCATGGGTTTTGAATGAGAGTTTCACATGTGGGTGTGAAGCTCAGGTGTCCATATTCTTTTGGCCATACAGTGTATTGACTCCTGTTGTTTCCACTTCTTCCTGTCCTCTGCATCTTTCTCCGTCACACCCACCACCTGCATGTCCTCCTTCACCACATCCATAAATCTTCTCTTAGGCCTTCCTCTCTTCCTCTTGCCTGGCAGCTCCATCCCTAGCATCCTTCTCCCGATATATCCCGACTCTCTCCTCTGCACATGTCCAAACCAACGCAATCTCGCCTCTCTGACTTTGTCTCCAAACCATCTAACCTGTGCTGCCCCTCTAATATACTCATTTCTAATCCTGTCCATCCTCGTCACACCCAATGTAAATCTTAACATCTTTGACTCTGTCACCTCCAGCTCTGCCTTCTGTCTTTTGCATCCTCTAACTTTGTAATAACACTTTGAAATATAATTTGGTTATATTTTTCCATATTTTTCTATTAATACCAAAATATTCCCTCTGAGCACCTAAAAACGAAAGTAAAAAAGTGAAAGTGAATCGCCTGCACGCAAAGTCTGTAACGTGCATTTCAAAACGGCACCAGATGAAAAACAATGCGACGCTGCGGAATGCGCACACCGGGACTAACATATAAGGCAGCATGTCAGGAATCCTCTCCGTTTCCTCATAAATAACATATTGTTATCATCGGTCAGCAGAACACAGCCACATGAGTTCTTTCTGAGCAGCGGGAGGGCTCTTAGATGGACAGAAGAAGGCCTGTATTTATGATTAATTAAACTATGGATATTATTTACACCACATTAAACCTGGACAGTGTTTTAGCACAACTCAGCAGAGGACAGCATCACCAAGGGCTGCTAAAGTTCGGGCCACGGCCCTGGCAGGGGTGGGGGCAGGAGGCCAATAAGCTGCACTCAGTTTATACAAAAGAGAGAGAGAGAGTGAGAGAGTGTGTGTGTGTGTGTGTGTGGAGGGGAGAGTTCAGTGTTGGCAAACACCCAGTGCGGTGCAAGTAAATAAAGGTTCTTGGTGGCAAAAGTGCAAAAAAAAAAAAATCAAGAACAAGTGTTAAATTTTCTTATTGGGAAGTAACAAAATCCAACCGAAGACTTCACTTTTCCTCTGGTTTTGCTGTGAAAAGAAGCCGGATTGCTAATATTTCATATCTGTCTGACATCAGTGCAGGCCAACAATATAAAAGCCAAGCGTTATACCTGGAAAACCCCAGCTAAACCCCAGTTAAACCCAAGTTGCCCCCCGTAACGTACGTCTGACTGCCCATCTTTAATCTGTTTAATTTGTTTGGTTTGGCAGGATTTGCACTGAAAAACTCTGCTCACATAAAGTATTAAAGACAGCTGGAATGATCACAATTTAGGCCGTTTATATTAAAGGCCTTTTGGGGGGGGGGGGGTCACGATTATTTCCTGCATACGTTTGCTGTCACTCAGATTTGTGGCAAGGAAAAATACAACAGTTTTTACATCGTGGCCGTTTTACTCATCACCGCATCGGTGCGTCTGCGCTCCTTAAACACCGGGCCTCGGTCGACGGCTTCGTCGACGTCCCCGAGCGCCGCTACTTCTATTCAGGTAAGGCATTCGGTGCATTTTATCAACGCAAAGAGGCTTTTTCGGCATTTTTCAACACGGATCGCAGCTGGAATCGATATTTACGATATAGGTAAACGTAGGTCTGTGGGCGCGCGGAGGTCACCGCGCTACTCAGCGTTTATCAGGTTCACGCTTATGCGGCTCTCGGTGGGAGACACTGCAAAGGTACAGGTGTGCTCTTATTTAAAAATGCGCTCCTTTACCACCATGTAAGGTATTGTAGAACACGGTACAATACCGGTAAATACTGCATCTTTACCAGAGCAGGACTGCGCTGCGCTGTGTGTGCGGCCTGCCCTCTCCTGTGACAGAAATTAACCGGAATTATTTAACTGTTTATGATGTTGGCTGTGTGTGTGTGTGTGGGGGGGGGGTTAAGGTTACTCGTCCTCTTCTCACCTTCGAGGGGGCTGAGCTCTTGCGCGGCGAAAATGGACGCTGGCTTGCGCTGCCCCCTGCCGGCCGCTCTGCGGACGCGCACCGCCATGACGGCTCCAGTTGGGCCAGATTCGCGGAGAAGTTGAGTTACACGTCAGAACGTAACCTGTACTGGTGAGCGGACGTGTACTGTGACCTCAGCAGTTCCTGCGTATCAGCTGACCCCGGATGCGCACGGACATGGAACGTGTGGCGGAGATGCCCAACAACGGCGGTAAGACCCCCGCTCACCGACACCGGCGTCTCGCGCGCTCCTCGCCCCCCAACCTCCCGTGCGATTTAAAAAAAAAAAAATTAAATAAATAAGAATAATTAAAAAAAAAATAGAATCGCGCTCGAGCGACGTTGCCGCCGCTTTGTCCGCCGCGGGCTCGCGGCCGCCGCGCGCCACACAAAGTGCCTCACGGGCCAGACGTTGTTGCGTTTTTTTTTTTCTTTTTGTTTGCTTTCTTTAAAGCGTTTGCCGTTCCCGATCTTTATTTTCACAGAGCAGCGGCGGCGCGTTTCTTTTTTTATTCTTTCTTTCTAAATGTTTTTTTTTTAACCCGCAATGGTCCCGCAATACGGCCGCGTGCTGACTTGCTCACGCAGCCGGCGGAGGGGAAGGAAAAAAAAAAAAAAATGCGGGCACGTCGCGCCCGCGCCCGCGCTCTGGCCCCTGCATTCACAGTTCTGTGGGCAATTTTTCTGTTTATTCCCATTAATAACATGTCAAAAAATAAAGTTTTTTAAAAAATGTTTTTTTTTTTTTTTTTTTTAGAAAAGCCGCGTCAGTTACTGCAGGGCACGACTTTGTAAACTGTTTGTTTGTTCAAGGCCCAAAGAAACCATTTAGTACTCCTGGGCAAGGTAATTAATCTGTGTTGTGACGTTACAGTAGCCTCCTAAAAAATATTAAATAGTATAAAAAAAAAAGAGAAATTGCGCAATTGTGGAATAAAACTGAAAATCGTATAACCTACATTGTTACTTGCGTACGGATCAGACTCCTCTGCTTTAGCCTTTCGGTGCATTTCTTATGTGATGACCTCTTGTGTCTGTTGTCTGCTGATATTTATGAGTCTGGGGGCTCGGGCAGTTCTGAGTCTCCCCCACCGCCTGTCCCTTTCTCCTCCCAAAGGTTTCTCCATCGCTGGGCTTTCCTCCACACCCCGCAAGAGGCAGGTGCGCTTCTCGGCCCGCCATGACATCTTGCTGCTACGCGAGGTCATCGCCCAGAACCCCTTTGCCTCCAAGGAGCCGGGCCGAATTTGGGCCAAGGTGGGCGAGATAATCACCGCTGCCCTGCAAGATGAGAGCTTTGAGGTGGATGCCAGGCGATGCCGCGAGAGGACCTCCCTGCTGTTGGATTATTATAAGAAGCAGGACTTTGCCAGCCTCCGCAGGTTAGGCAGCCTGGGCTTCACCTTCTGCAATTACAATTATGGATCTGAATCTCCGTAAAACAACACTGGAAAGCACCGATGCAGCCTGGTGTAAAGATTGCAATTGTGTAATAACTGGCACGATGGCATATCTTCAATTTTAAAGCGGGCTTATAGACGTGAATTTTGCGAGTGGATGTTGCGTTGTTAGTGTTGCACGTAGCGAACTGGAACTTTATAAGTAACCATTTCTTAATATCAGATGAACAAATTTTCATAGAATTGTAATATATCGATAACAGTAACTCCTCAACATTTGAATCTAATTTGTCCCCAACAATGCGTCAGTTACCGAAACGCTCTAAACCCCTCACTTGCTTAGAGAACGCCTAATGTCATTCATTTACATAAGGTGTGGTACAGTGAGTACAGTACAGGACATTTCGCATGTTAGTGCCGGCACAGGCATTTAAATAAGTTTTATTTAAAATAAAATAAAATACGGTCACATAGATGAAGTCAAATTAGAGGAAACAGCTGATAAGACAGCAGCATGTTTGTTTCAAACTCATTTTGGATAAATTAGTAACAGTACACAGTATAGTTTATTAAACAGCATTTTTATTATAGTACACTGTACTGTACAGTGTTGATATTTATTTAGACTTTTATTCATGTTTCTTTTTTATAACGGATACGCTTCAGATAAAAATTTGTTATATCAAAAGTTTCTGTTTAGATAGAGTTTGGATACCAAGGGATTGTGAGGGATCTTTTTTTGGGCATAATAAGTACTAAAATGGATGCTTTTTACACACAACCAGCAAACTGAATAAATCACACAGGGTTTTTTGGTAAGGAGAAATGTTTTGGTGAAACAGTGAATATGACCTGTCTCTGTGCACCCAGGTTTGGGACTGAAAGGCTGTATGCTCAGAAGGAAGACCTGCTGCATGAAGTTCTGGAGCTGGAGGCAGAGAAGGGCCTCCAAGGAAGCGGCGAGAGCAAGTACCAAGATGACGAACTTCGCAAGAGGGCAATCGAGGAGCTCTCACTAGCCGAGCCAGACAAGCCCAGTGTGCTTGCCACCCAAACAATCCCTTCTACGGGTGAGGAGACAGGGAACACAGAATTTTATTACATGCTGTTTAACAACCAAAATATTTCAATATAAATATAGCAGAGTCACCGATATTGCCTGTGACTTATCCTTCACAGTTTCAGATAGTATGACAGACAAGACATTATAACCAAGTATTGACCCTGGTACGTGTTGGTGAAGCCATCCCATGTTTTTATGTTCTAGTAGCACCCACCCCAGACCCAGAGGAGCAGGAGGAGCTGGCAGATCTGGCAGCACCCACTGCTAAGCGACCATGCCAGTGCTGCTGCCAGACCTACTCCGAAATCCTGAGCTTCCTGGAAAAGCGTTCGGAAGCAGAACAGCGCCTGCGCGAAGAGGAAATGGCCTTGCGGCGCGAGGAGCTGGAGATCCAGAGGAACAAGATCGCCCTGGAGAGGGAGAGACTGGGTGCAGAGAGGAAGGAGCGGGAACGGCGCTTCGAGCTGGAGAGCCAGGAGAGACAGGTCATCCTCGACTTGCTCAAAGAGAAGGTCCTCAAAAGCTGAGACTCGGAAGCAAAGGGAGCAAAGACTGTAATGGAAGTACAGGAGAAAATATCGTTCAGCCTTTCCAAATCAGTGGTTCTAGCTGTCTAGATAAAGCTTTGCAAAGTAGAGCGGGGGGGGGGCGGCGGCATTGCAATGGACTGTTGTCCCTAGGAACCTCTTATGAAGACTGTGTTTTAACAACACATCACTGTTGCTTAAGGGCTACAGCTTCCATTAACAAACTTTTTCAGACACTAACAGGAGATGTCTCGTTCCTCAGCTACTGATGGAAGCCGAACTGCTCGGTTACATTTTGCCATAGTGATTCCAGTGTTTGGCAATGTCAGTGTACAATAAATTATATGTTCCTTTACTGTAGCTTGAAGGCACTTTTGCTTGTTTATTTTAAAACTGGCAAGGACTGGATAAAGTGAATTCTTTTAAGAAGCCTATCTAGGTATCCGTTTCAGACATTTTATGTAAACCACATTTTAGCTGTAGTCTGTGTCTCTGAGCCTCAACATGTGTTCCATCCAGTCAGTAATTTTAAATACAATGTATTTTTACTAGCAAATAGCAGCTTTGTTTATGTTAAATAAATGATCAAAGTACGTTCGTTACTTGTCGATTTTGTGTACATTTCACACAAAATAGTACGATTTCTCACCACAGGTCCGATGAAATAAATAACTGCGTTTGTAAAAACGATTCTTGCTAACAAATACAAGCCAAATAGCGGTGTCTGTACAGTATACGAAATAGTGAAAGCGTAGCTTTAAGAATAGTTTGCAAAACTTCCGATATTAACTTGAGTAACACCGAGAAGCACAACGACACGCAAAAGCGGAAACCCATTCAGCGGGCTCAAAACAAGACATTTTGCTACCACGATGCACAAATCCGAATGGTTGAATTTCACGCAGGAACGCCCATTTTCTTCCAAATTCCCAACTGTCATTGGATCGCCGAACTGCCAGTCAAAACCGCAGGTTACTCAGCGGACCAACACTTGAAGACGTTATTCATTGGCTACTTGCTCGTGATTGCTCCAAGGTGATTGGCTTGTTTCACAGCTCGGGTTCATTCGGCTATTGAACCGAAAACGACTTTTCGGACTGCCCACTTGGTCTCTGCTTCGTCACTGCGATTGGTCAGCGGGACTGTCAGTCACAGCCCGGGGTCATCTGGCGAACGAACCGGAGAGGCGCTCACGTCCACCGCATTGCAACGAAGTTCTGAGCAGCGCGAGAGGCGGCGGACGCGCGCGGACCTGGTTGTTTACAGTTGTGATTCGTGTTTTTCTTTTTCGGTCGACGAAAACTAACTCTACCTCTAACGTTTAAATTCGCTACATATACGGACTAGAAGCAGATTAGCAGAAACTCTGTTTTAGGCCACACGTCCTCAAGAACGTGAACGCAATAAGCTAATGTTTTTGCAACGTAAGACACGGAGGTCCTTTTAACTGCATAAACCAAAGCGGCTGGACCAGCTAGTCAACGTCAGCCGCTCTAGCCGTTTGAGAGAATAGTGACGGGTTCTGAATTTGAGACGGTTTTACTATTTTTAAATGACGCCAGGCGGTATCTAGTGAAGTTTTTGATAAGTAATTGAGCTCTTGCTTAATGACACGTCCAACCGGGTTGGTTTACCGCCGCTTGAGGGCTTGACTTGGTTAGTTTCTAGTGAGAAGAAACGCGGTCGACTGGTGTTTCATTTTGGAAGCGGAAAAAAAAGCTAAACCACAGCGGTTGGTCAGAATTCGTTTGAAAATTTGCCAAGGCAACTCGTTACCGTCGCCAAACCACTAGCCTCAACTGCGCTGGGTAGCGAGGATAAGAGAATTTAAAACTAGTAAGTGAAAGTTGTCAAAAAAGCTCCGTTGGTTAGCGTGTTGGTCACCTCTGTGTCGACATTTTAACGCATGCATGTTCGCTGCGTGTACTTTGGGAATGTGTGCATGAGAACAACTGGTTAGTTCACTTAACCAGTTAAAGTTAGTTGCGCTTCCGGTGGGGGGGGGGGTGTCTAGTCAGCCAGGTGTGTGTGTTGTTCAGCTGCTTTTTAACCTGTTGTAGTTGCTCTGTTCTGTTAGCTGAGAGGGGGGCAGATATGCATCGCAGGTTGCCGGGGCCTCACGGCTCTTTCTTCTCTCGCCCCCGGCCAACCAACCGGGCCCACAGCCTCCGTCCCGCCATGAACGTGGCCAAGAGCGGCTATCGCGTCTTCTCAGCCAACTCGACGGCGGCCTGCACCGAGCTGGCCAAGCGGATCACCGAGTGAGTAACCGCTCACCCCCCACTTCATTCACCCTTTTAATTTTTAAATTAATATGAACATAAATTAGTTTATTTTAACCTCACTCATTTGTGTTGCTGTAGTCCAGAGCCAACCCCTGAAGCACAGTGCATCTGGCTTAGGGTGAAGCCCGTTTGGGACACCAGTGCATCGCAGGGCAGTCTTTTCTTTTTACCCCCCTCCCCCTCCATCTCATGCATCTCAACCCTCCCCCTCCATCATTCCTAACCCTCCCCCCACTCTCACACACCCTACTGGTAGTTTAGTATCACTGGTTAACCCTCAGTGAAACATCTTTGTACTGTGGGAGGAAACCAGAGCACTAAGCCTACTTATGTGAAGCACTACCTCTCCTTGCTGAGCCACTGTGCTGGCCTTCATTTTATTTTACTTTTGTTTAATTTTATTTCATGCCCAAATGTTGGAGTGGGCAAAAAAGCCTGAATGAAAGATGCTCTTGACATAAGTAGATAAGAACTAAGGAAATTGGCCAAGGCCAAGAGAACACATAAACAACAACATAGCAACAGCACATACTTTTTTTTTTTTTAAAAGCAATATTTTTCTAACCTGGGTTGTGCAACCCTGACTGGGGCTCACTACAGATTCCGTGGAGGTCACCTGACCAGGTGTTGAGGGTTAGCATTTTAATGCGACGAGGGGAGGTATTGCATCTAAAAGAAAGGTCCCTTGTCAGAAAGCTTGGGATCCTGTGTTGTAGAGTCAAGTTGGTCTGCATTTCTGATTTCTGCCTTCAGAAGATGGGGGGAAAAAAATCTACTTGGATAGAATGGAAACCCAGAAGAGGGGCACACACTAGAAGTCTGTACTCTAAATAGTCTTAATTCTTGCTGTAGTAGACTTGATCAAGGTACTTGTCTAGAATTTGTGCTGTGAACAGCTGTGAAGTTGTCTAACTTTTTTTTGACAGCTGAGCTGTGTGGTGAGTATCCCCATGTAAAGAAATGCAACCTTCAACATAAGTCCTATATTAACCATTGCACATGGGTCAGGAACGCGATATATGTAGAGGAGCATGACATGACTGGCTGTGGCACTCATGTCATTCTTATAAATACTGCACTAAAAGTATAAAGATCCCTTTTCTTGATTTTTGTTGCTTTAGTTTTGAAGTTTGTTGTTGTTAATCGGCTCTGAATTACAATAATATGATTACTGGTGAGTACATACCGTTTGGCTGCAGACGTATACGTTTCTTTCAGCAGAATTTGTGAAAACTTGGTGTTCATAATGCTGTTTTTAATTTTTTAAAAACATCCCATTGTTATACAAGTGGTTTAATTTTGTGTATTGGGTAACAGCCATCTATTTGAAAAGTGAGTGCATCCTACCTACCAAGGAACCTTATTTATGCTGTATTGTCCCCCCCCCCCCCCCCCCTTTAAGTCGGGGACCAATTTCAGCTGCTTAAACAAGTGGCTTCCTCAATCAGTTAATAGTTACAAAAGATTATTAAATAATTCTAAACCGCTCATACAGGGTTAGTTTATTTTTAAATAATGGGCTGCAGTCTGAAAACTGCTGCTTGTTGTTTTGTATTCTTCAGCTTTTATTTATGTCTTGTAATACAGCATACATTTAGCTAGCTTTTCTGTCAAATTCAGTAGTGGTTTCTGTAAAATGATTAAAGTTTACATTCTGTAGAAGTTTAATGTTAACACCAGGAAATTCTTCATGGCTAGGAAAAAAAACTGCAACAAATTTGGAACGTTTTTGCCTGACTTATGAATATTTAAATGAAAATGTATGTCAACAATATGGCTTATCTTAATGACTTTGGCTAATATTTGGTTGTTTGAAGTGACTGATCAGCTGATACAAGTATGTCTGTTCTCCTTTCTCAGGAAATAACCAACTGAGTTTTATTAAATTGTAATTAGTAGTTAAAATTATTTGTCCCCATGAGCCAAGTGAGCTCCAGTGTTGAAATAAGCTGTTGAGGAAAAACCATTTGCGGACAAGTAGGTTTTGCAGAGCTTTTATTGTTAAAAAAAAAAAAAAAAAAAAAAAAAAACAGGGAAAGTTGGTATCTTTTGATTTTTCTGTTGTAATATTTCTGTTTTCCTAAAGAGCTTTTGCTGACAAAAATCAAAATGTAACCATTTCCTATTGATGCCAGGCTACAACCTACCAATTTGTAACTTTGATGTTGAACTGAAAAGCTGTTAAACCTTGATGCTAGAGGGCAAAAAATGACAACATTTTTCAGACACCTGTATGAATCAAAGGAATTGGAAAGTGATGGAAAATTTACATGATGCTTGCTTAGAATTTTTTTGGGTCAACAAGATCAATGATTGAAGATATGTAGTTGCTCAGTTTTCTCATCAATAAATGCAGTTATGAGTGGCCAGATTTTTGGCATTTATTGGTTGTAGGCTTATGACAGGCTTATGTTCCCTCAGTGCAGATGCCCAGGTATGCTATGCAATTTAGCTCTTTGTCATTCAACCTCACCTTTTCCCACTCTTCTCTTGATGGAGTTGAAGGCATAGTTGACCACAGAACTAAGCAAGCCACAGCTCAGCTGGAAAAAATTAAGGGCAGTCAAACTAAATGAAAAATTATTCTTTAGGGTTTTAAACTATCTTGTTTTGGTCTCTTGCGAATAATTGTGAGGGACTCTGTGGCTACCATGACTCATGCCGTTTGTTGTCTGCAAGTTTCAAGACCCCCATGAGTGTAAGTGAATGGTTTTTGAAGAACAAGCATTTGTTTCATCGACTAGCTTATTAAACATTTTGAAATATGATGCTACTTGAATGCCAGTTTTATGAATGTTATTAGCTTTTTGTGAAATTGGGCTATTGTAATGGTATACCACCATTATGGTTCACTTTTACATCAAGGGCTGTTTCATGCAAAAAATGCTGAAGTCATCCATGTAGCTTTCATAACCATTCTGTTGAGCTTGATCTGGTAGGCATAACACTGTCCAGTTCACCCCATTATGCTTGCATCATATAATAAACCTGAGTCTATACTTAGGAAAACTGTTTTCTTTTTTGTGTATTGAGGGCGTTTTTCATATTTGTCTCTGTGTATTTATAGTTGTATGACTTCTCAGTTTAATCTCATTGTAATAGTACATGGGAGTTGGGAATATCAGTAGTTAATTAACTTATTGCAGTGGTTACTGACTAGTAATCCCTAGTCCATCATGTTCTGTATTCGGTGTTCCCTTACTCTGTGTTTAACTGTTGGAATATTCATAACTATCTTTCTTTCAAGTCACTTAAGACACCTTCAGTAGGGCTGAACTGTGTAATAGTAATGGTTTACTCTGCAATTTTCAGTTGTGCTCGTTTTTACTTTTTAACTGTCCTCTACTGATTCTCCAGTGGTGAAATTTCTGTATCCCTGATACATTTGAAGGGCTATTCATGTTAGTTACGGTCGATCGGGTTCAGGGACCATGTGGTCGTTTTGACATCCTCTGCTGCGGTCATTTATCTTGCGGATGATTGCAGCATTTTTTTTTTTTCTTGGCACTGGATATATCGGGTCCCTATCTTGACAGATATTGATTTGATTTGAAATGCTGTTCTGATGTGAGCCTTGGAGGCTTAGTTCTGTTAAATTTGCTTGGGTGAAGTTCTTTGTGTAATATTGTCACATTTTTATTTGGTGCAATGAAGCTTTGAAAATCCACCAAAGCTGTTCTCCTTCCTTTATAAGGGACACCCTAGATCACAGAGTTGTCAGCAAAAATTGGCTCACTCCTTTCCTACTAACAAATTTTATTCTTCTCTCAACGCAGAATAGAATTATAATAAAATACTGCTGTATTATTCAATTCTGTATGGGAGAATGACATTATTTACATAAATAACAGTAAAATTGCTTGTTTGAAGATATCTCTTTAGAAGAGCTTCTGCTTCTTAAACTAGAATAGTCAACAGAAACATAAAATTGCTTCTTTTTTAATTTTTTTTTTGAATTATTTTTAAAACAACCCATGTTAACCATGATTTGACTACAAAGAGTTACTGAAGGCCTTTTTATGTAATTCTTATGTTATCACAAGTTTTCACAAGTCATTTGTTGTGGGGGCAGGTTGAATTTTATTGTAGATAAAATCTTTACATTTGTCATCTTCAAACTGCTTTGTACCTTGAGGTTAGCATAAAAAAAACAGTTTAGTTGCTGTTGGTAAAAAAAGTGGTTTCTATACTTTTCCAGCCAGCTTTTTCTGATCTTGCTGCCAGTTAAATATAAGGTTTTACATCTTTCTTACCTGGTTAAAATTTTATTTTGTTGAGCATGAGCATTAGCCACTCCATGGTAAACGTCATGGCCTTATTTGAATGAAAGAATGCTTTATGCATCCTCTTCATGCCGATTAATTTTTTTTTTTTTTCTCACCCCCTTTCATAGCAAGAGAAATTCTCGACTGATCAGGCTTATTCTCTTGACAGGCGCCTAGGTGTAGAATTGGGAAAGTCTGTCGTCTACCAGGAGTCTAACCGAGGTAAAGTGCCTGTTCTGATGTCTCTTCTCAAGAGAATGTGTTGGAACAAAACGTGTACAAAAGTTCCTGTTTTCTCTGAAACATTGTTCAGTTAATGATGTTAAAGGAATGTAACATTGCTGCTTTCAGGGTGCATTTTTAAACAACTTTAAACACTTTGTTCATAACTGATGTGCAATGTTCTGTTTTTATTGATATGAAATAGAAACCAGAGTGGATGTGAAGGAGTCAGTCAGAGGGCAGGACATCTTCATCATACAGACAATTCCCAGGTGAGTGAATAATCTGTTTTATTGTTTTTAGTACAGAGATACCCTTTCATCAGTGATTATAGTGCTCTGAAACTCCTTTGTTGGTAAGTATTTACCTGCCAATCATGGTGGAATTTCTTCATTATTACATCATGATGAGGTCTGTTAGCTACTGCATCAGTATCATTTTTCATGCCAAGGCTCTGAATATTTAGGTTTTCTCTGGCATTTACAGTTGTCTGCATGTCAGGCCAACATGCAGCATTTTCCAGTGATTTCATTTTTGACACAGATGATTGTAATACATGTACATATTTTTTTTGATTTGGCTTAATTTGCTAACATTTGCTAACATTTGCAATTTACTATTCCCTGCTACTAGATAAGTAATTTTTGAAAATGAGCTTCAATGTATTCAAAAACCAGTTATTGCAGTGTTTTAAGATGTAAATACAGTTAACATTCAGTTCTACTCTAACATGACTTGATTTCGGTTCTGCTTGCTCCTTCATAGTAAGAGGGGGGGGAAAAAAATACAAAAACACACATTTTGTTTATAATAACATAAGACACAATATACATTTGTAAGTTTTCAATATGCATTCATTATGCTGGTATGAACACATTTCAGTATTACACTGGTGAGTTTATGCATATGAACCATGCCAACAAAAGCAAGACAAGATGGAAAATAATTTTACTTGCCCTAGTAAAAAAAAAGAATGCGCAATTAAGCTGAAGGAATAGGGTTAGAAGAATATACTGCTGCTCAGCATGCACGACAGTATTTCTTTAAATATTAAAATGACAAGGACTAGGTTTCAGATACAGAATTAGCTGACAGAACTAAGGGTATCTCTCTTGCTGGGATTCAGCTGGGTTCTGTGCGATGTTATCTGTCCAGCCTTGCTGAACAGCTTCTCTGACGGAGAAGAGGTCGCCTGTACGAATAGATGCCTCCTGGGCAAAGCAGCAAGGAGAGGGTACTCTTCCTGCTTCCTCTTCCACCAGTGAAGTGGGTCATCATCCACGTGGATGCAGTGCAGGTCACAGTAGGTAGCCAGCTCCTTCCGCATTATCTCTTCCTAGCGTGGGGTTCCGCTTGGGTTCTTGACCCAGTTATTTTGCTAGCAGTTTATTTTGTTTTTAGCTGGAGGAGGTTTTTGCTTCTGAATTTTGTAATTTTGATGTCTCTTGATTCCGCATTGCGTAAGGTGAGGTTAAGGTTTCCTTCATTATTTATTCTGTGAAATGTGTCATTGCAGTAAAGAGTATCATCATCAGTGTTATGTATTTTAAGGCTGCAAAGCAAAAATTACACACTTAGATTGTTGTCGGTAAGATGTCATTTTGGAGGAGACGTAGCAAAGCATTTCAGCCTTCATACAAAACTGTTTTTGGCGTTTATTGAAATGAAGCCAGTTTTGTATAAGGTTGCAAAATTAATTTGGTTTGTTGACCAGCTAAGCTATCATGGAATGGAGACTGAAGAAATGCGTGGTATTTGGGCTAATTACCTTGTTTAGTTGATTAACACCAGGGAGAAGGTTTGGTTCATGTGTGTTTAACTTGGCCCTTAGAGAGCTGATCCGAGTGCTTTTTTGCTCCAGCCACTTGTCTTAAGGTCAGTTATTGCGCAGAATAAATACTGTAGCCCGCTTCTGTACATTTTCAAAAAATTCTAGTGGATTGTGATGTTTCAGTGTTCAGAGCATGCGTGATTTGCATTATAGTCCATTTGCACAGTCACAATGAAAGAATCTGACAGTGTAGTTTGAAAAGCAGGCAGTCTTTGGGAGTGAGAGACTGCCCCTGTTCTAGTTTGTCTGTATTGTCTGTTTTTATGAAGTGTTTTTCTGTAAAATGTCCTGTAATTTGTACCCCAGTCATAACTCTTGGGTCTGTTGTGGCTGCATTCTTTATTCTTTTTATTTAATTGAAGGTGGCCAGGTACGTATAATACTTGAGGGCAACTGTAAGAGTAGTAGTAGCTCAGTAGTGGTGTGTGCAGTGAGGAATCTCTTGCATCAGACATGCAGCAGCAATGTGGTTTGGCTGCAGCAAAACCAGTTTTACTTATTCAAGTTTTACAATATTTATTGCTTTTGAACAGCTTTTACATGTTAGGTGTTTGGGTACATGCTTGTGTTTAAAGCATAGCAGCCACTAACAATCAACAGGTGGTTTGTGATGTTGAAACTGAGCACTCCTGAAAACCATAGTTCCTGGTTTCATTTGGGGTTCCTGCTGAACCCTCTTCATTCCCTGTTTCAGTGTGTGCATCAGTCCTTTTTTTTTTTTTTTTAAATTATTATTGGAAGGGTACACAAGGTATGCTGATCTCTATGGTTTCACCTGTTTGTTATTGTATGGATAAACAGTTGAAATGAAACACTATTTTGCCACTAAAGTGTTTGTCCAATTGGCAATGCATGATGGCTTCTAGATAGATGGCTTCTAGATTTCTGAGAAGTGCTGGTAAATGTCTTGAGCTTATTCCATTTCCTTTTTCTCATACACAATTGTTTTGTTTTTATTAAGAATGGAGGCCCAAAGTTGAAAACGTATTTTAATCTCAAAGCCTCATTTTGGCACGTTTGTAAAAGGACAATGGAAATCTTTACAGTTATGAAAGAGCCTGTGAGAATTATGGCTCAAAGTCCACATCACTGAAAGAGAATTAATGTGCATGTATGCATTAACTTGCAGTTATTATGAATAAAAAAACAGCCAGAATTAAATGTAAGTATTTTACAATTTGTTTTAAATGATTTCACTGCAGTTTGGCTTTGAATGGGTATTAATATCCACTGTCTTTTTTTCTTAACTTGTATTTATGAATTTAGGGATGTTAACACTGCCATCATGGAGCTGCTGGTAATGGCCTATGCCCTGAAGACATCCTGTGCAAAGAACATTATTGGGGTTATTCCATACTTCCCTTATAGCAAGCAGTGCAAAATGAGGAAAAGGGGTTCAATAGTGTGCAAACTGCTAGCCTCCATGCTAGCCAAAGCAGGTGAGATGGGCTTTCCTGTTTTATGTGCACTGTTCTATAGCACAAGTAAAAACTTGTTTGTATGCTTACATGAAACTGTTTATGATTTTTACCAATTTTTGCAACTCCTGCTTTTACTGCAGCAGTTCAGTTTGTTGAAGGGTATTACAACAGGGCTTCTTTACTGCTATAATCCCCTTAACCTCAGCACTGTTAATTCATATCTTTTTGGAATGGATTATAGCTATATCTGTTGCACAATTTGTTGTTTTTCCTGCCATTTTTATTTTTATGATCATTAAAATTTAAAAACTGAACATACCTCAGGTATGTTTTATTTATGTTAATGTTATTATGCAGGTACACACTTTAGAGTATCTCCCAAATCTGTATTATTTTATTAGCTTTTGGGAATTAATTTACATAATGTCTGATTACCCTTCATAACTATGTAGTGAACATCCCTTGTTCCTATTTAAGTTCATGCATATCCACTGCGGAATCCTAAGAATGGGACTCAGTTGCTGAGACTGGTTTATTTGTATAAAAAATGTATTTATTTTGGTAACACACCTGTCATAGGCAATAGTACAGGACAGGCAGGCTGGATAAAATGTGAAAACACTTCCTAATGACACATTGCTGACAAATGTAGCTGCTATTTCTAGTGAGCTGCTTGTTAACAGTCCTTGCAGACCTTGAGAATGACGAGCAACAGTTTGTGGTGCAGTGTAACTGTAACTGAATCCCAAGTCTTCCCTAAGTCCCTATCAACACATTTCCCTCTGGTATGTTTATGGTTGTCTCTGGATCTCTTGCAGGATTAACTCACATCATCACTATGGATTTACACCAGAAGGAGATCCAGGGCTTCTTTAGTTTTCCTGTGGACAACCTGCGGGCTTCTCCCTTCTTGCTACAGTACATCCAGGAGGAGGTTTGTTTCAGTACTACAATTGCATGTGCTTTTTGTTATGTTATAAATGCTTGCAGAATCAACAGTGAAAAACACTGACATGATTCTGTTGTGTTGGATGATTTCTGCTTTGTTAATGTTCTTTATTTTACCTGCCTTTCAGATCCCAGATTATCGGAATGCCATCATAGTTGCAAAGTCCCCTTCAGCTGCTAAGAGGTAATTTGATATTGAAAAGCAGGCATGATGTCAAACTACCTTTTTTATTGTACGTTTAGCTTTGTTTGCAAGTTTCTGTGCTTGTAAAAGATGGCTATTCAGATTATTTGTGAGATGAAACTCTGAAGGGTATGTCTGACTTGTATGCTTCTGTTTTTTTTAAATTTTTTTTTTCCTCCCCCTCCTCTTTTGGGAATATCAATTTGTGTCACTAACTACTGAAATATGGCTGTATTGTTCTAGGGCACAGTCCTATGCGGAGAGGCTTCGGCTAGGCCTTGCTGTGATGCATGGGGAGGCCCAGTGCTCCGAGTCTGACATGGCTGATGGTCGACATTCTCCTCCCTGTGTTCGCAACACTACAGGCCACCCGGGTTTGGAGCTGCCGTGTAAGAAGCCTCAAGTCTCTCAGAAATATCCAGTTTTTCACTCTCTAGGTCCAGGGTTGTCATAGCAGTGGCTCTTTTGACCTTCAGTTCTAAGGATTCTGTTGAGAGGGTCTTTCACAGAATGAAGGTTGGAAGAGCCTCACTTTGGTCCCATAGTCGGGCCATATTTTCCCACCCGATTAATGATACATTTTATGAAACGTTTGTTAATTTGGTTTTGAAAGTTTTTTGGAGGCATTTCTAATCACATTGACCATTGCCCTCTAGTTCATCATCAGTGATTCGAGTGAAGATTTCTGATTAAAATTTCTGATATGTTTCTGTAACCTAAGCACAGGTAAAGCAGTACGAAGACAATGCCCTGTTTCTTTTAAAATGGATATTTCTGGTTGTATTTGAATGGATGATTGTTCACACTTCCTTGGGATATATTGAAAGTACAACTAGTGAACAGAAAGCATAGTGGCTGAACTCAGCACTTTCTTAATTTATTTTCCCAACACAGTTAGGAAGTTGCATGTTGGAAACGAGATGAAAACCAATGTCAAAGCAGACCATTTTGCACATGAATGCATTTCCTGTAGCTTGCTGATGAAGAGGCTGTCTGAGGGTGTGGTCAAAATATTTAGAACTTGGCTGTTAAGCTTAACTGATGGCCTCAATAGATACAGAATTGTTTAGTTTTCTTTTTACTGTGTTTTTAAAACGGGACTTGAAAATCCTCAAGGAGACTCTAGTATTTGATCAAAATATTGGCCTTTTGCTCATCTGGTTATTCCCTATGATAGGATAGAAACAAGATTTTTGTTTGTTACTCAGGTGTGTACCTTTGCCTTAGTACCAGAGGCTCCACACTGGGATTCCCACTCCTGGTGCAATACCATTGAGCATGGTAGTTAACCCTAAACTGATAAAGGAAAAACTTATTCAACTGTATAAATAGGTGAATAATTGTAGTTAGTTTGGTATGCATACCTAACATCAAAGATGTCATCTAAGTAAAAAAAAAAAAACAGTTGTCTTATTGATATAATAATAGAAAACTCAAATATTCCACAGATTAGGCTTATTTTCTCTGAAGCTACAGACCACCGCAGAATTGTTTTAATGTGTAGTATGTTGCAGACAACTCTTGATTTTGGCAGTTAGCTTTGAGGAAAAGATTGTTAGCACTGAGACCTTTGTTCCTGTAGAAGCTAGAATTCAAATGCAGGTAAATGCAAAGCTTTATTATTCTCAGGAAATTGATTTAGGAATAGAAGGAAAAAGAAAGCAGTAGTTTAATAGCCCTGTGGCTGTGTATACCTTCAGTATTGTGCTAAAGTTGAAAAGTCTAGCCTAGAAGCACTGGTGCTATATTTGCAGTGATGTTTGTGTGGTTTTTAAATGGGAATTCTCTAAGATGAGTCCAGGTTTAAAATAAAAATGGACAAATTGTGTAAGTTTAAATGAGAAACCTGGAGGCTTTTCTGAGTCCTGTAGCTGTATGTGTCATGTCACCTGTTTGTGAATATCTGTTAATGTGCCATTTATTTGTTGGTAATAGGGAAGCATCAAGCTCCGTTCCCTGGCATAGAGCTCCCAAGTATGACAGTAATTCCATTACACTTTTGATCGCAAAAGCAAAATTGCAGATGGTTCCATAACACTTGCATGTAGATCTGTGGTTCAGTGCTGAGGGCTTTCAATCTCCACCAGCGAGTGCATATTCCCAAGATCTAGGCATTTCTGCTGCAGCTTCCTATTGTAGGAAATGGAAGATGCTTCTCTGGGGGTGGGGAATAGGGGGAGAAGCAAAAAATGGTTCTGAGAAGCCTATTAGTGCCTGGTATCTATATATGATAAACAAAATAAGTGAGGTGGATATATTTCCTACATACCTGACAAATTCTGAAGTTGTGAATTAATAGACTAGAACCAGTCACACTTGTATGTACAGTTTCAGTTTTGAAATTTAATTTTCAGATAAGTACGGTCATGGTTGAAATGGTTGAAATGTATGTAAGGTGGGCCAAGAAACCGTGGATAGGTTTTGTTCAGGAGTAAAATGCCCCTGGACACATTTTGGTTTGAGTGTGACAGTTGAAGCTTATCAGCATTAAAGTGTGAGACTGCGAATGTGCTGCAAAAAATGTGATAAGTTTGGTGATGTTTGGTTGAAAACTCCAGTGCTGCCCAACTTATCACTGTGCTGTGTGTATGTGGATTTTTATATGTATATGATTTGTGCTGGCCCCCATGACTGCCTTAATTTTTTTTTTTTTTTTTTTTAAAGAGGAATTAGATGTAGGGAATAATATCCTAAAACTTTGTAGAAGATTTTGTAGGAAGTTTCAGGCCATGTCCTCTGTTTACCAGATTGAAAGCCTTCAGTTTTAAAACCTGAAACGGTAATGTTGCGTTTTCTGTTGAAATGGAGCCATTGCTTATTGATAGTTGTACATTTTTTGAGTAGCAGGACTGATTTGCTAATGAACACCTTGCCTCACCTTGTTGAGATCTCGGTAGATCTTACTTCAGTTTCCGGCAGCCGGCTGTCTTAAGTCTGTCATGAGCTCTGTTACAAGGTGACAGGTTTCTGATTCCAATCTTAGACGTTTAACAAAGTTTTTCCAGTGTAGAATTTCCAAAATTATTTTCAAAAAATCTTTTTTTACGAGATTGTGTCATGGACTTTTTAAATATATTAACCATTAGACGTAGTCTGGATGATTTGGTTAGATTTGCAGCCAAGACCATCCGTAACATTTATCTAATTCTATAATTTATAGTGGTGACTTGGATATGAAAGACCAGATTTTTATTTTTTCCTCTGCCCCAGGCTACACTGTGTAACAAATACAAATAAAAGTAATTGTTTTGGTGAGAGTACAATGTTTTGGTATAAGGGGAGCAATTAACATGTTTGAGTATGTATTTAGGATCAAGTGCTTCATGTACATTGCTACACACTTGAGGACTTCATGAAAAAAATAGAAGGGAATATAGTGCGTCTCCTGTAACCTTCTGCGCCTCTCGGGTGCACAGCAGCGCCATCCAGTATTTCACACAGTGCAACCTGGGCATTCGTCCTTCTCTTTTGGGGTGCCTTATGTTTGAAGCATAATCATAAAAAATTCATGGTCTTGGCTACTGTGTGTGTGTGTGTGTGTGTGTGTGTGTGTGTGTGTGTGTGTGTGTGTGTGTGTTGCCATCCAGTTCCCTAGACCTTTATATAAACTGGAGGCTTTTACAAGTTACTGGCCTTTCAGTGCTGGTCTGGGATGGATATTTTATAACTCAACCCTTAATGGGTTTGAAGAAGATCTTCCCTACCAGATGGCTTTGGTGTTACACTGATGTAAAATTTACTCTCCAACACTTGGACATCTGTATTTTGGTCAGAGCTGAGACTGTCACCAGTGGAGAAATCAGTCTTACCTTTACAGACTAACTAGAGGCAGGAATGACAGCCCACTGCTGGGAACACTTGCCTTAAAATAGTTCTCGAGGTCTTTGTGCTGGAATCTTGGAAACAAACATAGAAAAATAAAGACAATGTCTGTTTCCATGTTATATTTTGATTTGCCCTCACATTAGTTGTCAATACACCTGTTGTTGTGGGAAATCACAACAAACCAAACAGGGCTTGTCAACTTTTCCTGTGTGCCAAAGTCTTTCTCATGACCCTTAGTTAAGTTTATTAAAAAAAAAAAATCTCATGCCCTCGTAGGAATTGCTTTAGTGCAGTATTTAGACAAATTGACACTGATTGCTTTAGTGTTCAAAACTGCTCATTTGGTGAATTAAAGCAAAGGTCCTTGCTAGCATAAAACACTGGTTTGCAGTATGTTTGTCTGACATGAATGTTAATTTGTCCCCCCCCCCCCCCCATTGTCTGGCCTTCTGTACAGCAGCAAATATGGTGTGCATGTGTCTTTAGCTCAGTTGCCTTTTCTCTGCTATATCTGGCTGTTCACTTCTGAATGCAATAATGGTACAACCGTTTTGGGAGCGTGCCACGGAGGCCAGACAGGAATGTTGTCAATCCTGCTTTTTAAGCACATTACTTCAGATATGTTGCCGTAGATTGATCAGGTCTTAGTGTATATTTAAAAACTTCTTTGATAACAGTGAAAAGTAAGTTGCATGACTAGAGTTGGAATAATTCAGCTGTTATTGTTGCACTTTGAATGGAAAGTAATCCATTTAAGAGGAAACGTATCTTGCTTTTGAAGTTTTTAAATATACATCATTGAATTTGTCATGCTGGGCAAAAAGTGAGATTTTTTTTTTTTTTTTTTGCATGGCATGTGCTGCAATGAGGGTTTCCCTCTGAATCAAAGTTTGTAGGTGGGGTAAAATGGGGTATGATAATGGTCAAACTGTTTCATTGGCCGAACCTTCAGTTTACCATCTCAATTTTGTTCTTTTCACCCAAGTCAAAGTAGCTTTTTTTTTTTTTTTTTTTTAAGTATTTCAAAGGAAACCTGACTTTATTTATTGTTTTTCCTGAAGCGACTGAATTTTGAGGTTTGTAGAGAAGAAATGCATGAAATCATATTGCATAACCAGGCCAGGCAATTCAACACCAGCCATAAATGGCCAGCAGAACCGTGCCTTATTTTCTTTCCCTTTTTTTTTTTTTATTTTTTATTTTATAAACCTGGCTGCTGTGCTCTAACATCTGCCTATAACACTAACACCCCATTACTGACTGGAGACGAAGACGGTTCAAATGCTAAGCATTTACATCCCCCAGTTCTTAATGACAGAAAGTTAACTTGTTTAAATAAGCAGCAGGTGAAGATGGGTTTTATAAACTTAACATGGTATTTTGGTTTTTGAAGTCTTTTTCATCCCATCTTACCCAATCCTACAGTTTTCCGTGATTTTTGCTTTCTCTTCCCATTATATATGTGCACGTGTTACTTGAAGTGAAAATAATTTTGTTGTCTTTACCTTTCAGTAATGATGGCTAAGGAAAAGCCACCCATCACCGTGGTGGGAGATGTAGGAGGCCGGATTGCCATTATAGTTGTAAGAATATTTGCTGTTTAATAAATTTAATGTTTTGTTCTTATACCATTTACATATTGTTTAGGCTACATTTGAGTCAGCTCACCAACCTGTATTTTCTTGGCACATTCCAAACTGGTAAACATTTTAAGGTCTTTTTGTCATAGCCCATGGCACATACAGTTACACTGTTCACATCAGTGAGAAAGTGTGCATGTAAGTGTAGAAAATATAATAATCTTGCTGTAAATCAGGGGTTCTCCACTGCAGTACTTCGTATTAAACCTGCTACAATCACGTTTTAACTATAACATTCAGAAAATTTCACTGTATTAATCTGACATTACACAAATGCTTGTTTCAAATGAAGCCAAAGGATCTGTAAATAGCATTACTACCCCTCAGCCTCAACTTTTCTGTAGCTATTGCATCCTATGACAACAATTATTACCTCAAATTAAGTTGTCATTCTCGGCTGGTTGCTGTGAGTACTAAACTAATACAGCTATTTGTTGTGAAAGTAATTTCCAAATGCAGTTAGGGATTCACGAATACAGTTATTGCCCAGTTAATACTGATGCTCTGCCAATAACTGCATCTGTCTGAAAGTCACGCTGAGAGGACACTCACTGTTACTCTTCACATCAGTGAGAAAGTGTACACGTAAGTGTAGAAAATATAATATTCTTGCTGTTAACAATCAGGGATTCTCCACTGCAATACTTTGTATTAAACCTACTACAATCACACATTTATGGGGTCCTGCGACTGGTTTTAAACAGAAAATGGCAGCATGTAATTATTTAAGTATAAATTTCTACACTTAATGCATCACACAGTACAAATAAGCACAACAGTGGCAAAAATGATATTTCAAAATGATTATTTGTCAAATGTAGGAGCATGGCTGCACTATTGCAGGTGCAACCACAGTATTTAATGGACTGGTGGAGGACTGGAGTCATCTTGCTGTATTGATACAGTTGTTCCCAAAAGCTCCGGTTTTGTTTTCTTACAATTTCCTTTGTGTTTTTTTAAAAAAAAAAAAAAAAAATTGTGTCTACACAATACACATGCATTAATATTGCCTGTGGAGAAGCATATATATATTGTTAGTGGGCCATGCAGTTTCAAAGACATGAGCGTTAGTGAACAAGTACTTAGAGTCCTGTCAGTGGAGTGACCACAAGTAAACATGATGCAAAGAAATGATAATCATGGAAGTTACTGTGTAGGACATTAACTAGGTGATGACTGTTTACTCTCAAGATTTGAAATGTAAGCAAACAGTTGCTGGCTATTTGTCAAGAAAATGTAGCAACTGATTTCTTGCTATATATTTTAGGCAACTCTCAGGGGATGTGGTCAGGGTCAATACCTCAATTGCCTGGCTGAAGAACTGTGGTTTGAGTCATGAAAGTTGAGCTATGATGAATTGGACTGAGACCCAATAAGTTACCAGCTAAACTTTGAATAGGTATTAATGTGATTCTAAACGTGCTGAAAAATGCTTTTGTTGCTTTCTTTCAGGATGACATCATAGACGATGTGGAGGATTTTGTGGCGGCTGCAGAGATCTTGAAGGAAAGGGGTGCTTACAAGATCTACATCATGGCCACACATGGCCTGCTGTCTGCTGAAGCACCCAGACTGATAGAGGAGTCTGCTATAGATGAGGTGAACAGAGAAACAAGAATGTGCTTATGCAATTATTTTCAAACGTTAAGTATTGATACTCTATATAAACAAACATTGATGTTGTCAGTGTTTTATTTCAAGGGTAACTTTTGGTAAAGTGTGTGACTGACAGCCGAATCATCCACTTGGGTGACCACTGGGGTCCCTGTGCTCCTCAGGTTGTTGTGACCAATACTGTTCCACATGAAGTGCAGAAGCTTCAGTGCCCCAAGATCAAGACTGTCGATGTGAGCATGATATTGGCAGAAGCTATCCGTCGTATCCACAACGGGGAGTCCATGGCCTACCTGTTCCGCAACATCACTGTGGATGACTAGGAGCAGGAGGCTGTACAGTCAACACTTGCGTTGGTGGGAGGGTGGAACTTTCGAATCCCCCTCCAAACTCTGGACATAGGCGCTCTGTCCCAACCGTCCTGTCTTTTGTCTTTTTCACCCTGCAATTGCTGGAGGTCTCATTTCCACCTTATTTCCTTCTGTTTGGCTGCGTCTGGCCTGTGTGATTAAAATTTCTTTTATCTAGCTTTTGACAAACCCATTATTGACTGTTAAGTCTAGGACAGTAAAGGAAAAACAATTGAGGGTGCTACCAGCTCAGTGAGCCAGTAAACATCGTTCCAGTCTGCAAATAAACCTTTGTCCCATGCTCCTTATTGTATACATGCTGACTTTGGCCTAAGCAGTTTAGATGCGCATTCTGCTTGACACATGTTTGTATTGCAGCTGAAGTGTTCCCTGAGCCTGAGTATCTTTCATATGTCAAAATATGCTTAATATTGGCGTAGCAGTTATAACACTGCTCCCTTCTAGTATTACTGAAATTCTAGGGTGATCCCCATAGGAAACACTAAAGTGAACTGGAGAAATGAATGCGTAAATGATGATAAATTAAAAAAAAAAAAAAAAAAAAGATTTGGTGATGTAGTATTCCTGAATTTAATTGTTCATCCAACTCTATTGAAGTAAATCAAACATTGTAAACAGCAGAGGAATGCTGTGCTCTCACTATGAACTGTTTTCCCATCACTTGTGTGTAAGCTGAGTGGTGGTGGTGGTGAAGTGTGGTCAATAAACTGAAGTGTTCTCATCTGAGCATTTTCTGTGTTTGTGTTCTTGTTTAGTAGCGCTTAGCCAGCGTTAATATGGAGTCTGAATGAAAGAGCTGTTTGCGAAGCAGAACCAGGATTCCCTTGGGGTAATGTATGATGCATGAAAATACGTTTTGTCACCTTTTTGTTTGTTTGCTGCCCTCTTTCTGTTGTTGCCGTAACTTAAGTTTAATTATTTATTATTTATATAAAATTTACCCCAAGTAGATACATCAGAAGTAGAAGCAGTGTAATTTTCACTTGGAAGTCATAGTTTTTTTACTGATGTTGGTCTTCATAGATCTTGGGTTTTTTTTGTGTGACTTTTTTGGTGCTTTTTGTGAGATTTAAAGATGCTTGTGAACCCATACAAGGCTGAAACGAAGCTTCTAATACAGCTTCTTGGTGTCTATTTACTAGTGCACATATATATTTTTCTGTATTTTACGGTTTCTTTTCCTTTTTTTATCTCAAAGTGTGAAAATCTTTCACAGTGGCTGTAACTGACAATATGAAATAGGCCTGAAAGTATGTACCCCCACCCTCAGAAATGAAGGCTTAACAGTTGGCAGGGTACACACGTGCTATTTTGTTTTGTCGTCTTGTTAACAGTTTTCAGGGAGGAATCTGGCCTAGTTTTTAAGTTTAGTGTCATGGTCTAAAGATTGGCTGCAGTCAATCCCTGACTGAAGGAACATAGCATTATCGCTGTTATTTTTCTACTAGAGGACTGCCTTGTGGCATTTGGACAAATGCTAAAGGTAATGTGGCTCAGGCTGCGGTACCCCTCTGTTATATTACTTATTTATGCGGTGGTTGCTTCTCCCAGGGCCTCAGTGTCTGGGCTGTAGCTTTGAATGCTAATGGGGGGTCTCTCCCCCTCTCTTACTGGCATGTCCATTATCATGAATCACTTCAGCCTGATCAGGGTCACAGCAGTTTGGAGAAATCACTGGGCACCAGGATGTGAAACTAAACCCACAGATTTGGCTCCAGTTCATCTCGGTAAATAAAATATTTAGGTTTCAGCCACTATCCCAGCCCCGAACCAAAACAGTCCCTCAGAAATCATTGTTTGGGTTCTGTCATATAATTGTAATTGGGTTAAGTGCCAGGGTGATGTCTGTGTATTCATTTGTGCTCCACCTGCCCCATAGGGGATAGTTAGTGTGGGTGTTGACCAGTATGTCCAGTAGTGCAAGTACTGCGCCTGAGGCCTGTACTCATGTGGGTGGAGGACATGCTGCAGAAATCTGGTGATGTGTCAGAGGGAGGTGGAGATGAACATCGGAGTCCTTCTGGGCCTTCAGACTGTGCTGCTTTGTAGGCCTGATCGGTAGCCACCACCAGTGTTCATGAGTCTCCAGGTAGGAAATGGCAAAAGCCTTGTTAACCCCACTGTGCCTCATCGCTGAACACTTAAACAAGGATTATGTGGTGGCCATAATAAACAAAGGTGATAAAACATAGCACAACCCCCCTCCCATGTTCACATTCTGCTTTTGTCCAACAGTCAATACCTGAAGTTGCGGTAAATGACAAAGTAGGACACAGATTTCTGACAGCATTATCATAGGAGAACCTTTGTTGTAGCAGTGCCGTGTTTACAGCTTTTCTGTAAATCAAACAGATAATTGACCAACAGGAATGAAAGATGAAAGTGGCCTTTAACAAGATTTTATGGGTTGTGAAATTTGGCAGTTATTTGGCGTCTTCATTAACGTATTGCAGCCTCCCACCTCGACTGCGCTGTCGGCAGTGGTGTCGATGAAGGGCGCAGTCACAGCCGTTCAACAGAATTGCCACGTTTTCAAAACTTTTCAGAACATAGTTATAAAATTAATTTTTTGTTTGAATTTTTTAAAGTGTGCAAAGTAGAATACTTTGCATTTAAATACAGCGAAATGATATATATTTGCAACAACACTCATGGTTGTGATTATATATTGCAGTACCAGATTTAAACATGAATGTATTTTGGTTGTAGACAGTGTGTTGTCCTGCATTTATTTTAATTTAATGCTATAATAAATACAGAGGTTTTAACCCCGATTTACTTTATTTCAGCCATCTTCAGAGAATCCTACATCTATTGGTAATATATATATTTTTTTTAGTAGTAGCTGTAGGCAAATATTACTTCTCTAATTTTACATCAGCCATTGTTTTAGCTTGTGTAAAGTTTAATACTTTTCAAACTTAACTTGCTGTTAGCATGCTACCATTGTCTATAGGCCAAAAATACAAAGTCAAATAGGTGTGACTTGCTAAACAATTTAAAAAGATTTAGTTTATTGCTCACAAAGTGGAAAATAACTTAACAATAAAGCGTTGCCGGCAGCAGAAGTCAGAATTTTTACCGAACAGAAGCAGTGTCCACTGTTGGTTCATGCAGGTTTGCCTAATGGCACAAATGCATCATTTGTAATTATCCTGCTTTAATGAACCACTGTATTACTTTAGTTAAAGGGCATCTTAACCCCATTTTCTGGGGTTAGTTACTAGTTAGTGTTTTACCCAGTAGCTTGCAGCCGCTCTGAGTCAGATTTATAGTTAAAAGTGTAGAGGATAAATTTGGTCACCAGAGGGCGTTGCTGTACTTATATTAATCACCGCCAAGTTCACCGTAAGCTTCGTTTGTAATGTTTTATTTTATTTATAGATTCTTAAAAAAGTCTGCTTAAACAGTCTCCTTAATTTATTACATTTTCTTTTTCTTATTAGCACTGGATTTTTCATTACTAACAGTAATATCGTCTTACTTTTATCTAAAATAAAATTTAAAATGATGGATTATAGATATATGGAGATGTATCATTTAATATGTATATAACACTGTTGCGCTAAAATGATTTTAGGTGATAAGGGTGATTTGCATAAACTTAGATTCATCAGACTATGTATGTTCTGCTCACAAACACTTTCACTGTAGTGCAAAGCTGTTTTAGAAATGTTTTGACCTTTCCATCTTTTTTTATTTTATTTTTATTTATTATTATTTTTTTGGTTCTCATTCCGCATCTTTTTTTTTTTCTTGGGCAGAGTGTGCCGTTTTACTCCCTGTATTACAAATTATTTGTAGTGCTCACTCAGGGATTCAGGGCCGATGCACTGGACTTTGAATCACAAACTGGATTTAAACCTCTTTTTATTTTAGTACAGCAATTGTACAGGTTCTGAAGGGCATTTTATTTATCCTTATACATACATTTCAGTCCAATAAATAAGTGCAGGTTTTTGACACCAATAAATATTTTTATTTTAAAACATACACTGTTAATATACAAAAATCTTAAGTCCAGTTTATTAAAACCAAGTACTCGACTGCCAGGTTAAAACCGAAAGTGCAAGCACACAAAGCTTCGCAGCTCCAAACCAATTTGTATGGGACGTCAGCGGAACGCATGCATTTGTTTACATGAAGTCAGTTATGAACAACCGCTGTGTGAAAGCTATGCGCCATCATTGATTAAAGTTCGAATGAAGAAGAAAAATAAACATTTTATACAGACCGCGGCAGGTGTGGGTCGCCTTTCCGCTCAGACACAGCCTTGAACAATCAGAATTTTTATTGTAAGTGAAACCTTGTAGACACTGCAGTAGACAAACACACACACACCAAAATGCTCGATACTGATCTACATACAGAACACTGGAAGCTCTCTGGGGCTTCGGCACCGCCACAGGGTGTGTGTGTGTGTGTGTGTGTGTGTGTGTGTGTGTGTGTGTGTGTGTGTGTGTGTGTGTGTGTGTGTAATGTTTCACGCGATGCACACAGTCTTAGTGTTACGGCTTCCCCTGCAGCAGTCACTTTCCTTCTTCTTGCAGTTGCTTGGAGAGATGAGGTGGATCGAGAGGCAGAGGGGAAAATATGACCGCCTTTTATCGCAGCTCAGCTACTACCTGTGCTCTCCTCCTCCACACGTGTTTTCGGAGCAGCGGTGCTATGTGGCCCCATTGCCTGCTCACAGGCCAACTTAGGAAACTGTGCAGCTGTTGGTTTTGTTCATGGGTGGCCGTAGACCCAAGTCCTTGGGGAAGGTCTCCCGGCGCCGGCGCAACGCGGGACTCAGCCGACTGGGCAGGTTCGCCTGCTGGAGTAGCTCCCGGAACACCTCCACCACATTGTCGTTCTCTTTAGCTGAGGCCTCCAAGAAGCAGTTGTTCCAGTCCAGCTCCAGGGTGGCGAGCACGTCCTCGCTGCTTACTTGCCGCTCTCCTTCCCGGTCTATCTTGTTGCCCACCACCACAATGGGCGTAAACTTGTCCTCCTTCACTTCCAGGATCTCATCGCGCAGACTCTTGACGACCTCTAGGGATTCAGGGTCATCTATGGAGTAGACCAGTGCAAAGGCATCGCTGTTCTGGATGGAGAGCTTGCGCATGGCCGGGAAGGAGTAGCTGCCACTGGTGTCCATGATTTCAATGGTCACCTTGATGCCGCCGATCTCGTACTCCTTGCTGTGGAGCTCCTCCACCGTGCGCCTGTGCTTAGTCTCGAAGGTGTCCTGCAGGAAGCGGCGGATGAGCGCCGTCTTGCCCACGCCGGCAGCCCCTAGGAACACCAGCCGCACGTGGGTCTTCTCTTTCACGTCCAGCGACATGATCTTCAGCGTCTGTCAGTTTGTCCTCAGCTTTTCTTTCCTTCCTTTCTTTGGCACCACTTTTCTTTCGGGGTGTTGAATGTTGGTGTTAACAGCAGGTGGGTCTCCTTGCTTTGGAAACCTCCCTTTTCAAGCTGTTCCTCGATAGCTGGACGTTTGCCGGTCGTCACCGGGCACCTGATGGGGGATGGCGGGGTTGGGGAGGTCACTTCTTGCAAAGCCAACCGCACTTAGACGCTTCGCTAACTCTGGGCTCGCATCTCCCCTTTTATCTGTGTTTTCAGCAGCGCTGGGCCTGCCTGCAACAGCTGTCATCCAATCAGCACACAGCAGCATATTCAAATGTGAGCACCAAAGCCAATCAAATCACTTCATGCAGGAGAGGGGTGGAACCCAAGTGGAAAAGGAGGGAGGTGGGTGACAGCGAGAAGAGAGAACAACGCGTGAAAGGCGGCATTCGCAGGCTGATGCTCATCGCAAAGCCTCTAAAATCACAAGTAAAGGAGGTAACTGCTCCTTCACACTCCGTAAACATTCTGCAGACCTGAAATGCACTGCGAGTCTAAAAAAGGGGAGAAAAAATCCCTGCAATCCTTGTCTCTTCTAGGTGATGTTTCACTTATTTATGATTAATCTTTTCCTGACTTTTACAGCACAAACATGCACAATGCGCTATTTTTCCTAGATGTCTGGTGAGCCTCATTGTTTGCACTTAAGATCCTATTTTTCACAAAGTTTGAACGCCATTCAGTTCAGTTTCCCAGTCTGCACCGCAAAACAAGTGTCCTGCAGAGCAGGTTGGGTTCCCAGCTCTTAGGTTGTTCTCCTTGGCCTTGAAAGCAATTTAAACTTGCAAACCGGCTTAGCTATAGCCACGTCTTCTATTTATATCACAGTTGTACAACGCTGACTATAAGGATCAAAAAAACCTAAGGACGTTGCTCAAACGGTAACACCGAACCTTAACCACTCAATGTGCTAAAGTTGGTTTGGCGTGTCTCTTTGGTTTAGTTGAACCTGTCAGTTAGGTGGGAAGCCGTGGAAGGTTATAAATTTCGGCCGGTTCGGAGACATCCAGCTACCTCTGCGCTGTTTCACAGAGAAGGTGCTCTCCTCTGAATTCCACCAGAATTGCCAGTGTGGCCAACTGGCAGGAGTTCAGGTTCTGTGTGGTGGAACATCTGTACTAGGAGTTCATGTGGGAGTGTGTTGCTTTTTCCTGGCAATGAAAAACACAATATGTCCACTACACTTGTCACCCACTTCTACAGTGTAAAAGCTGGCAGAGAAGGTAACCAGACTCGAGGGTGACGTGTAAAGTGACACATGGCTTCTCACCTCCCTGCCTCTCCCCTCCTCCTGGAACTGTTAGAAAAAGAAATCTTTCTTGGATGTTAAATATCCTGGGGCTGATGGAGAACTTCAGCAAACACTTCTGGCTCGATTGAGGGACCCTCGGGAACTGCTCGTGTCGGAAGCAGATGCCGGGGCGCCTTGACGCAAGCGTGGGCCGCTCACATGAAAGCAGCAACCGAGGGAACGGTGCGGGTACGAGATGTACTGTCACGCCGCTGTGTAGGGCAGATGCATCTTCACATTCTGATTGTCCCTGAGGATGGAGTTACACCTCAGCTTGGTCAAATATGTATTTTAACCCTTTGTCTGGGTTCTGCTTATTTTTTATGCTTTCATAAGTATTATATTTTATATTAGCCTTAATCTTGTGGAAAAAGATGTTATTTGCTTTAAAAGATCCATATTCACCACCGCCATGTCAGTGTATCTGGTTAATATGGCGTTAAAGGTGAGCAAATGGGGAGGTTGCTTTTCATACCAGAGAAATTCTTGTGAGATTTTTTTAGTTGCTTTTGAGGAAATCAGATGCTTGATGGAAGGCTGTTGTCTCCTTATCTTCTGGCAGCAAAAAAAAAAATGTGCAAAAAGTTTCTAGGTATCTGGACAAGATAGTATGTAGTATGTACACACAGAAACAGTGACATTTTTCAACCTCAGTTTTCTCTCCTGTTATAATATTATTGTTTTGTTACTTTTGATATTGTGATTCACAGTGTTTTACTTGTTTATGCTATAGTTATTTTACAGGGTAGGTACCTTGCTAAAGCATACAGTAACAGAAAAGGGGATTGTTGCCTGGATTAGCAGCCTTCAGCTTACCTTATCTTACCTTAACCACTCAGGATTACCGGTTAGGTATGCTGGGGGCTGATGTGTGTTGCTGCAGGAGTTAGGAGACATCTCAGGGCTTATATGTCACTCTAAAACAAACATCTCCCATCCAGAGGCCCGTGCGTGTCACTCGAACAGCTGGCAGCCCACATATGTCAGTGTCTTGACATGAATTTAATATTTGCAACGCAACTAACCGAACCCTTTTTACACGTTCATGCTCTGTGGTCTTTGACAAAGACTGAAGTCCACCACCAAGTGGTGCTGTATTTGTCCCAAAGAAATCTGAACTGCTTTTCTGAAAGGCATTTCTTCTTTCTCTTCTCTAATGATCTGTCTTTTTAACCGCCACCGATATCACAGTGTCATTTCAGATGTTATGATGGATCCAACCATTTCACTTCCTAGTAGAACTGCAGTGATGTGGGCTGACTGAATGGCCTCATTTTCATACCACACTGCTCATGCTGGGAGGTGTAATTCGAATTGATCTTTGCTCCCAGGCAAACAAGTGCAGGAAATCAGCCCAGCTTTAAACGGTGAGATAAGCTTGAGCGGATGTGCATCTGAGCCCCTTGTCCTGGCGTGCTAAGCATGAGCAGTTAGAAGACCCTTACCAATGGTTGGGAGGGAACATTGAGCCAACTTTCCTGACCGTCTCACATGTGCGCTGATGTGGTAACGTTTGCACGGAAGGATGTTGTCGGGAGACTGAAAACAAAGAGAGCGACAAGTCTCCTGTATTGCTGGAAAGTGCTGCGGAAGATCTGAGAAGTCGCGACTGCTCACTTCTGACTCAGAACTTCTCAACCGAATGTCTGAAAAAGTTCAGGCTCACAAGAATAACGTTTAGTTTTCATGAGGTGATGGGATTGTGGTCAGTTGACATGAGATGACCTGACCTACACTGTCTGGGCTTCAATTCCATCTCTCCTTCTCCAGCCTAAGGCATTTGGTGTGGAAAACGATACTTTAGTTCCGCTATGTCTGGCTGTACAGCATGGATTTCGCCATGAATGGAAAATCTTGACATTTTTGAATGCAAATGTGCAAGACTTTTTATTTATTTATTTATTTATTTTTATTTATTTATTTTTTTACTGTCCCTCTTCCTTTAGGAGTCTGGTTGAAATCTTGCATTTGGCTGGAGAAGACCTTGCTGTCCCCCTTTGTTCTTCATTGCATTGGACAGGTGCTGAATGGAACCCACCAAGGTCTGGAGCACCGAGTTGCTCATGCTACCCTAAACCACATTTTCATTACGTTGTTATCATTGATTTAGAAACGCTAACATGCACTCGCCTCAGAGGATGAAAGATGAACCAGCACAACAGTTGGTTGGCTGTTGGTTGCCATCTGTGGTCCCTTTTTTCCCCACTTATTATCACATGGAAGTGAGATATGGACACATTTTAGCCAGGGGCCTTCATCTGTGTATGGGTTTTGTTAAAGGACACAAGGTCAGATGACACACAAACCACCTGTAGGAGTGAAGATCATTGGAGAAAAAGTTTACCCTCCTGCACAGAAGGTGTCTATTGCACTGCGGGTTAATTCTGACTGCTCAAAATGACGATAGAGTGGCTGTTACACTGCAACATGATTGGCATTTTGGCCAAAGAAATAGCTTGTGGAATTTCAAAAATGGCACCAACTGTGATATAACACATCACACTGCCAAGAACTAAAGTAGCCACCACCCAAATAAACAAGGTAACTTTTATCTGCTATGGAACCTGCTTCTGTTCATACAGAGCAACAGCAGGGCTTCTTTTGCAGCTGCCTGTTTTCATTTTATCTCCACAGCAAGAACCAGAACCATCGACCAGGGAACAGGATGGATCTCAAGGTATCAGGTACTGTTCATGGCACATCTGGATGGGTACCTGGTGAGGTGTGACTTTGTGGTTTGGGAGACCCAGTGGTCTGTATTTGTGTGCATTTAGAGTTTGAGACCAATACCCTTGTTAAATGTTATGCTTTGGGTTGGGTTTAGGGAATAACATCTGGCAGTGCAACAGCTGCTTTTTAAATGTCATGGGACCCTGGTCAAAGCTTGGAAAAGGTGTGTTGATAATGGATGGGGGGTTCAAGGGAGCAGCCAGATGGCTGTCGCCTTGTAGGATCCCCGGTGGAGGGAAAGTGGATGTCACATCATATTTGGCTGCCATATCCACCTGACCCACCTGGGAGGGTGAGGAAAAGGTCTGCAAGCAGGCAGAATATGCGCACATGCCTTTGGGCTCAGTTCCTATGGTTTGCCTTTCCTCTCACTGCATTCTGGAATGCAGCTGTACTTTTATGCCCTTTTAGTCACAAACGCTGAGCGCTTCATGTCGAATCAGAGTTATCAGGAACAGTTTTACACGACTGAGGTTTCAGTGAAGAGCCTCATGTCAAAGGAGAGGTGGGTGAAGGACACACATGCCTGACTTATTATTGGATGTGCCCTGAAACCCACACAGCGTGATGCTGATGCTGGGTGACTGAAGATGGGCAGTTAAGTGTCAGAGTGCTCCTGTGAAGCTTGGTGAGAGACAGGGACAATTCAAGGTGACCTACCAGACTGACGAAAGCGTCGCATAAATCAATACTGCAGCAAAGTAGCTGAAGATACCTAAAAAAAAATCCTCCTCTGTTCTCTCCATGTTTCCCTGCATTATTCCGGGGGCAGGAGACTGCGTTCTGTGCCACAGACAAAGCTTTCTGATGCTGTGCCAGATGTTAATGTGCATTCTATTTGTTCTACATCTATGCCCAACATATTATTCAGCCTCCTCCCATTCTCATGCAAAGCTTAGAAAAGCGCAACTGTAGACCTGATCTGAAGCTGAAATCCAAATGTTTTTAAATTGTACCATAAGCACACTTCTGTGTAGCTTTGTTTTAGTCATTGCGGCATGTGCCCTTCTTTGAATCAAACCATTCACTAAATGACGTTCAGAGTGTTGACCTTCACACAAAAATGCTTTTCTATGGTTGAAGCTGTATTCCAGAAAGCGGGGAGAAACGTCATCCTGGGCTTTTAAAATTTATGACACATCGACCGGCGTTCTTAATGCAATTCAGTTTGAACCCAGCGGTGCTACTAGTAAATAAATCAATAAAAGTTGCCAAAAATGGAAAAACAAATGAAGTAGAAGATTAACTTTTATTTGAATTTCTTCAAATGGCCTCAACAACATTAATTTCCTGTGGTCGTGCAGTTGAAGCAATCTTTATTTGTTGCTCCTTTCAAAGTACAGTCGTATTCCTGTTCATGTTCCTAATCCGTTCCTGAAAACTATACTTAAACCAGGAAAATGTAAACGGAGTTTATTTCCCATTATTTCAAACAAAGCCCCCAAATATCACTAAAACACCGTAAACTGACTTTAACAAAAGATCACCATCGTCCATCTCTCACTCTCTCTTTCCTTCTTGTATAGCAACAGACACAACAACTTATGCGCTAGAGATCAGAATGTGCAGCGGCCTAGACGCAAAGTTGCAGCAGAACCCCTTCACTCGTGATGAAAAATTTCTCCACTTTGCATTGCATGAACACAGGCACAGGCGGGTTAGACTTTACTGCAGACCAGACACTGCAGGCATCCAGCAGGCCCAATAAAAACAAGATGCATCACCAGCTGTTGCCTTTCAAAAGAACACATTACAGAGATTTTAATGACTCAGTTCAGCTGGAAGACATTGTATTAAATAGTTAGAATGTAAATTATGATATTTTGGTGCATGGTTAAGCTAAAAGAGAAAATATGGGGAACTCAGAATTTAAATTGAATTTTTTAGTGTACAAAAAATTATGGATGCTCTACTGGAAGTGTCTAAATAGGAAGGATATAAACTGGGGTCTGACTGGACACTGACATTACAGTAATGATGATAATATTGTGTGACATGTCTGCTGTCATGGAAGTCTGACTCACGGGGACATGGCCTTTCAACCAGCTGTGAATTTGTAACAAGCAAAGCGATGTAGGTTTTGTTCCCCTATTATGGGTTATAAAACTGAAAACATTTCAACCAAAAATGACAAGTTTAATAGCAGCTGCCATCTTCCCAATATATCAAAGTTGGCCTGGTAGTTTAATCTCTTCATTCTTCTTTACCTGCATTAACAGCAGGTGTTTAGTGGAAATGTGAGACCCCAGGTCTGCTCCTTCCTGACTGACAGTTGGAAAATGCCTAAACATGAGCAGGAGTTTTAGTGCACTTTAATTTGAAATGAAAATGGAAGTAATGGGTGTCAGCTTGGACCCTAGCGTATGTCAGACTGTGAAATATAACTGTTAATGAGACTGAGTGTTGCTTTTAAAAAATGGGTTTTATGAAGCTTCCTGAATGCGGAAAACTGCAAATAATCTGAATGAACATGCTGAGCCTGCAAATGGCAAGGACTTTTAATTCAAACCCGTTTGTTGAAGTCTCAGGAAGGCCCCTGATATTTTACCCTTAAGGAGGCAGCACACTGAATTGCTGCAGTTAAATATCCAGCTGTGTTAAACGTCAGATCTGAGCTACATTTGATAAATTCAAAAACGCCATAATTTATAGACCATAATTTACAGTAGCTTGAATTACTTTCCATTTTTTTGACAGATTTGCTCCAATCCCCCAAGGGGGCCCTGAGTAAACTATTAAATGGGGAGAAGTTGGCACAGGCATTACTTATTTTTATTAATGCTTGCACTCCCTCTTGCCAAAGAAATGTGGTTGTTTAGTCACTGAGTGCTTGGGGTAACTAGGACGGCTGCATTTTTTTGTCCTGCTTTCAGGCCATCGATGTTGACTCCCAGCCACCACCGTCATGACGCTCTGGGTTTGCGGGACCTGGCCGGTGAAGCCCTCTCAGTGGTCTCGAAGAGGAAATTGTAGAACCTCTACCTTGGCGGATGTTCGCTGAACCGTACTTCTTGTTGAGGGCCCAGCCATGTGTCCCTTTCAGCTCTTCCTGTCAGTAGTCACCACGTGAGGCTGCCCTGCCAAACCGAGGCATTGCATTTCTTTCCAGACTGCTTCACAAAGCCCTGTCCCCATTTGTCATCCTCTTAGAGGCCTGCAGTTTTGGCTCCCTTCAGCGTGTCTGTTGCTCCTCTCCCCACCTGGGACAATGTTAAATCAAACGCAGCCCCTTAGTGAGGGAGCTTGGCGGGAACATTCCTGCAGTCAGAAACTGTGCTCTCTTGTGGGGCTGATGAAAAACCCCGAAATGAAAGATCCCATCACCACAGCCCTGCAAAGCATCACGCAAGTTCGCCTGGTGTCTCCGGGTCAAAGAAATCAGACCGGTGTGAATAAACAAGAAGGCGAAGTTAGCTGTCGTCTTCGAAAGCTGTCGCTCTGCTGCTGACCCACTTTGGAGCGGTAGGAGGAGAAAATGCTGCGATGCGGGAGAACGTCGAATTTGCGTCTCATCAAATCTCATTCAGAAGCGGAGATGTCGCCTGGTTCTCTCCGCTGTGCAGAGGCTCCACCAAAAATCGCAGCATTGCCAAAAGTGTGATGTTATTCACTCAGACAATGGCAGCACAGTGAGATGACCATAAATCCCATGCCTTTTGGCTGCAAGGACATTTTATGGTACTTTTCCCGAACCCGAAAAGGTCATTGAGCTTCTGGTAAGAAAGATGTCCATAAAACAGTTTCCTGCAGTAGTTTCTTCCATTTGATCTATTTTAGTTCAATCTGCTGCAGAGGATGTTTGGTTTTGTCTATATTTTTTCCTTTTTTGGTGGCCACGTAGGCCAGCTTTCGTCAGATAGTGGGTGTTTATTGTGTTTGTATATACAGTACGTTGTGCACAATTGATGGTTGGATGTAGCAGGGGTCTGGCCTGCCACTTCCCTCCAAAAATGAGGTTTTTACGGTACTCCAGTTCATGATTTTATTCAGTTCTACGTCTTGCTTCTTTCGTTTTTCAACATTATCAAGTAAATATGTTGCACTGGAGCAAAAATGCCTACAGCTGTTTTCTTCGCAAACTGTTTCGCACAGCCAAACAAAAATGTCCTCTGCTAATGCGTTGCGTCGGTACGATTTTAACTCCTTCATTCATTCAGTCAGCAGCTAAATTGCAACATATTAATAAAATCCTTAGCTGCAACATAAACCAGCAGCCTTGCGTGGGGGTGAAAGGCTAGAAGGGTCAAAAGGAAAAGTTTCCACTGCTCCGGAGTACTAATGCTGATGTGGAATCCTTAGTTCATAGCGTATCTTCGTGTTACTGACCTTGACAATAAGGATCGGGACCTGCTTTGTGGTCGAAGGATTGCTTTAACCACGGTGGTTCCAGCACATTTTCAGGCCTTTCCTCACCCGAGTATCTCGGCTATTATTGCAATCTATTGCAATATTTTAGACTGGCTTGTTGCGCTGCGGCGACATTCTTGCAACAGCTTTAATGAATTAACTATAATCTGATGGAGAAAAGAATAAAAGTCATGCAGTCTTAGCATTTGAGGGGGAGCTCACTGGAGTGTCGTAAAAACTTTGATAAATAATTCTTTAACTGGCATGAGAAATACATACTGTGGAAGAATAACTTTTACTAAGGAATTCTTTTAAATTTGTTTAGTTGAATTTACTCTGTTGGCTAAAATTCTTTCCCTCACGTGGTGTGGTCCAGGCTGTTCAAACGTACCCGCACTGATCATAAATAACCCTTGCAGCTCTCAAGCTACTTCTTTAATCTTTTCCAGCAAAGTGTGGGTGGGACTTAGTTTATTCTTATTCCTATTTTGGTTGGTCAGTCTACAAGGTGCTTAATGTTTATTGGTCTGCTCTGCTAATGGGTGTTACCTTCCATGAAGCCAATAATAGCCTCTCTCAGTAGCAACCATTTGGAAAATTCACCATGAGGCAGGGTTCCTTTTTCCTGGAGAGAGAACTGTGTTAAACATCTGGATATGCTGCATAATTAATAATATTGTGGTATATAGTAAAGTATAAATTACCATGGTTTGGCTTGTTGTTTCTTGTTCAACAATGAATTTCTTTGACAGTATTTACAATACTTTGTCATGTCATTTGGTCAAGAAAAAGAGTGTGCTTGCATGCTTTGGGTAGGTTGGGTGGGGTAACTTTTCCTGGATATAAGAAGCTGCCCTGCAGAAAGGGATCATCTAAATGAGGAAATAAATAAAATGCCAAGTAAAAGATTGAACAGAGCCCCCGTTTGACCCAATGTTCAAAGAAACTTTGTTTCATTTCCTGTTGTTTACTGGAGTCATTGAACAGTTGGTCAAAAAATATGAATGAATATACACTTGAAAATCTGAAACAGGGAGCCTAATGGACTTGCACATTCTTCATTTTTCAAGCAAGCTTTCAGAATGCAATGTTTTGCTTCCTTCTCATCTCCTCCAGGATTGGAACCCTTATCAGTATGGAAAATGTGTTTTGAATTTCTGGGTCACCGCGAATGTGAGGGCGTAATAATCTGAGATGTTCATTACTGCCGGTATGTTGCTACACATTCACCCACACATCTACATACTAAAGCACCATTAGGAGTTGCCAGTTTACCCGCAGCGCATCCTTGGAGTGTGAGACCAATCCAGATTAACTGGACACCCACAAGAGCACCACTAAAAAGAAATGTAATGAGGGCTTTCGAACATGTGTTTATTTAGTGCTGCCACAATTCAGTTTCTGGGAAGCACAAATGGGGCAAGACCCTTTCGTTTCCAAGTGGAACAAGTCTGTCTCTCGCTCTCGCTGCATCATCGCCGGTTTGAGTAATTCGAGCCCCAGTACTTTCCTGGGAGAAGCTGCTAGTCAGTGGAGAGCAGCCATGACCGGGTTGGCATAGGTAAAAAATTCCAGGAAGACAGTAGAAGTCCTGCAGTGGAGGAAGACACTTAACCTGAACTGCTTCAGTATTCCAGCAATATTTTTTTTGTATGCGGTTTGGGACAAAGAAGCTTCTTCCATAAATGTCCTCAACTGTAAGGTTAGGACAGATTGCACACGAAACTACCTGCTTCATCTTCTTCTGCACCATCATTTGCTGGCAAACTTTTGCTTTAGCGCAGCTTTTTGAGAATAAAGCCGCAAACAGGTTTGTTTGTTCGTGCGATTTCCTTGCACGCAAAAATAAAATCGTAATAATGATTCAAATCTCAGGGATGTGCAAATGTTTCCGAAAGAAAATTATCTGAGATTCTTTAAGTCTGAACGTCTTTATCGATTGATCAATCACACCTGATGCAGCTCATGAAAGGGTTATTAATGAGCTAATAAATGGAATCAGGTGGGAGGGGTTAACAAGAACAAGATGGCTCCTCTTCTGCTTGCAGCTGTGTGTATCAGAGAGGTCTTAAGCCGTACATGAAGTCTGCAAGCAATCTTTGAAAATGTTTTCATTGTCAAGGCTGCATCTGTGGTGAAATGGGAGTTGTGTTCCTGCCTCTGCCTTTCCCAGACGTTCCAATTGCATCGCTTTGCGCTGTGCTTTCGACTCAACTCGCCTGTGGGCCGAAGGGGGTTTGGGTCAGTATGGAGCTTCCACTTGGCAAAGTCAAGTGTCAGAGCCGCTTACGTTTATCATTAGAGCCCCGTTGCTTTCCAACTGGACCCCTGAGAAGTTGAGCGAAGAGTGCAGTAAGTGTTGTTGGCTGGGGAACATTAGTACAAAAGTTCCTTTATGAACACCGAGTAACTTTCAGAGGCATCTGAGGTTCTCTCTGTCCCAACATTGCTACTTGCTCCTTAACAATATGCATTTCTGATTTGTTTGGTGTATGTGGTTGTCTTTTGAAGTGTTTTATTGTGATATTTGGATTTTTCAGTATGGAGGGGGAAAATGTGAGCTTTTGGGTTGTGTTCATGTACTTGTAGATGTTTTGTATGCACATCTACCTATCATGCATGTTTGTTCTAAAACAGTTTTAATATGGTTTTTGCCAGGACAAAAATTTTAAGTTTAAATGAATTTTAAAATCCCTCTTTTTCATTGCTTTTATAATACTTTTAAAAAAAAAAAAAAAAAAAAAAATTTGAAAAGGTAAGGTTCCATGTTGTAGGCTGCATATATCCAAGCTTCCATGTTCTTTGCCACTTACTTTGGACTTGAACAAGTAACTAATCCACATGTAGTAAAATAAAGAGATCTCAGTTAGGCTTCACTGAGATGAGTTTGGTGTAGTGGTCGGACTTGAGGTGCAGGGAAGCCATTTGATTAAAAAGGTATCGCATCACTGGTGGTTCCTGTTTAGTGAGAAGATCCGTATCCAGGTGAACCCAGCGAGGTCCTGTCACCACAGCCAGGTCAGTGGGGCATGTTGTCCCTGAGTGAACATGATAGGTGTCATGTCTAATACATAGTAAATGTTCCAGCTGTAGGGGTCCTTCTCAACATCACTTGGGTGTAAGGAAGATACAAAGCTGGGAGTGTAGTAAAAGTTATGGTGTCTTGTTTAAACTCCTGTGGACCCCTAGCTGCTCTGGGGCACTTCTGGGGATGTTTGCTGCAAATAGCTGTGTAGGTCCTGAGAAGTGGCCAGCCTGTGGTATGGCTGCATTGAGTCATCTGCTCCTTTGTATGTGTTATCTTATGTAAGCCAGAAGGATATAGCCTCACAAAGTGGAGAAAAAGGCGTCTTCGCTACCAGATTAGATCTCTTGTATGTTCTACACAGGCTGTAGTGACACAGGTGACTCCTTTCAATAACCCTGTTGTGAGTCACACAGCTGGCTAAACCCAGTTGACCCAGTTTTCACCTCAAACAATCAGTTGGTTTCAGGATAAGAGATCTTCTTTGTAGAAGTTCTGCTCTCACACTCTTGCAGCTAAACACTGGATACACACTTGTGCACATAACTGGACTCATCCTGCTACTTGTACACCAGCGTGGCGGATGATCATGATCTTCTGCATGGTACATAGATTACTTTTGGAAATGCCATGTGTTGCTATGCATTTCATAGCATTTATCTGTGGAAATTAAGCCCCCCCCCCCAGAATAAAATGTTTTATATTGAATGGGTTGTTATTGTTAGAAGCTGAATATTTTCTTTCTGTTCTGTGCTAAAATTCTTTCCCTTAAGGTATGGTTTACTAACCCCAATCTGATCATAAATAACCTTAGCTCTCTAGTTTCTCCTTTGTGCACCTAGGGGTGTGATTTCCTTGTATGTTCTTGTTTTGATTGATCTGTGTAAAAGATACTTGCTTGTCATTGGTCAGGTCTGCTACTGTAGGAATTGCTTTACAGCCTTTCTTTGTGCCCAGTAGAGGCTGAATCTTCATTTCGATTCATCCATCCATGGTTGTAAACCCCTCTTTGTGCTACCTGAAGTATAAATACAAATGGTTTGGGTTCCATTTAGGTTTTGATACTTCTGCTTTGAGTTAGATGGCTGATAAAAGTGATTCTTTAAGGAGTATTTTAGTCTGAAAACTTTTGCTCCTTCTGATCTTTAGCTACATGCTGGAACTCTACTAGACAATTAAAATGTGGTTGGTAGTGGAGAACTTTGGTTCTGCAAGGAAGAATTTGTCTTGGATTTCCCAGTGATGTTTACTGAAACATGAGTAGTTGCATTGGTTCAGTGTGGAGCAGAAACTGCTCACAGCCACTGACATTTTCCATGTTTCCTCCCCCTGATCTTATGGGGATGCTGGCTGTGAACCCAGTGTTCAGCTCCCATGTCACATGGGGACATGTTAAAGTTTGGGTGGGTGGGGGGGGTCCAGTTGTCCCAGGTTTGGCATCCACTGCCATGCTTTGAGTGTGTGCTCTGTAAATTAGCTGCTTGAGAAGTTCCCACCAGGTCCATTCTGCATCAGTGGGGACTAAAGGTGAACTTTGCATCAACTTGAATATGGTGGGTGGTGGTAATCCAGTGCAATTCCTGCACTGGACCCAGGATAAGCATATCCTTCCAAGGGAGCTGCAGCACAGTCCCTCCTGGGACATAACCAACAACCCCTTGGTTCAGTGGAAAGAGTACCTGACCCCACTGGCTTTGCTGCTCTCATGCATCCATAGCAGCAACTGCAGCAGGATGAACAATGCAAACACAGCTGGAATCACATGGATGAAATGCCTGAAATGTGGTGAGAACCATGGCAACGTGTATGAGGTAATTATTTTGATGTTAGCAACTTAAGCCCACTGAAATGTTAAGGCTTCACTCTTCTAGAGTATTGTCATCTGCCAGCCCAACATTTCTAAAGCTCAGTCTGAGCTGATGTCTTCAGTGGACCTCACGAAGAACCACAGGTGCTGAAGGTGTAACCAAAGCTTGGTTCTCATCCCATCAGCTGAGCTACAGTCCAGCTTCTGTAAAGCTGACTCATCTCTAGTGAGATGGTTTTGTTCTTGTCGTGACAGTTGTTCACTGACACTCTACAGGGAACCCCCCCCCCCCCCCAGATGTCTACCTTCATAAGGTCTGGTCTCTGGAGTGATCACGCCTCGCATTTATCCCCCAACTCATTATCATTCATGAAGCTCCAGGGTGCTTCTGGCTGGTGTTTGCTGAGTGGTGTCTGATGCAGCGACAGTCCAATCTCAAAAGGATAAAACTCTCTTCTCAGAGCTGCAAGGCTTTTAGGGACAAGCAGAGATCTGTGTGAAAGATGGCAGTGTGTGTCTATGTACAGACATGTTAGCAATGAAACAAAACGGCATAACCAAAAATCTGCCCTGCCCCCCCCCCCCCATCAGAAGCCCATAGAAAACCAACATCACTGCTGAGTTTTCCTTTACTGACCTGAAATGCAGAAATCAAATTCTATAAAATTGAAACTATTGAATGTACCTATTCCTTTCCATTCATTGTACAATTGTTGCTGGTTGATACATGTGAGTGCTGTGTGGGGGAGGAAGGTTGGCCTCATGGGTCAATAACCTACTGTGAACTCATTTAAGCATGCGGTCTATCTTGGAGAAGTTGCTGAGGAGAACCCATCCCCACTTCACTGGGGGTTTTTAGTCTCTCATTGGAACACCCTTGAGCAAAGGAGTAGTTGAGATGGGATTGCTGAAAGCTTAGCCTGTGGGGGAGGGGGTTGCACACCTTGTATGTGAATGACACCCAGGCCCATTTTAATGCCTCCCCCTCTTCAGCCAAGTCTCATACTTAATTCCTGCAGTTCTGCCCCAAGTCAGATGTACAGAACTGCCAGATTTTAATATGTATTGTCATCTGTTTTCTGGGTTGACCCTTAAAAAGGCTCCTCAGACCCACTTAAAGCTTATCAAGACCTTGGTGGCAACCCTCGAGGGGAAGCCGTGTGTATCGGCTCATTGTTATGCATATAGCCTGAGCTAAAATGGGTTGCCATGGCGCCCCTGCGATTTCCAATCCATGTTTGTTTTTGTGTATGAACAAAGAAGCCCAAACATAAGGATACTGTCTATGCTTCCATGCTCATCTGACTTTATCTGAGTGAAATCTGAGCTCGGGCTTTCAATCTTCATTCCTTTAGAGACAAACGGGCAGCATCGTTTCAGTAACCTTTGAGCCTCGGAGATAAATTATTTGCATCACACATTTACAGCATCTTTAACATATACCCCTCTATTGGATTAAATTTGTCTGCTTTCCCTCACTTATTCCTTGATGTATAAATATAACTTATTTTGGATGCTTGGTAACTATTGCCACACTGAGGTTGAATTGTGCGTTCTCTGCACTTCCTGCGGGGTGAAAAATGCAAAGCAGTTGCTGAGCTGCTGTTGTCTTTGCCGTTCCTGAGGCTTCTCGCTGTGCTTCTTGACCGATGCGGAGCTGTTGCGTCGTGTTGTAACCATGTTGGCTTTGTCGCTTGTGTCCCTTATGAGCAATGGTGAGAGTGTGCGTGCATACCCAAAGCCCCAAAACGACACTAAAGCATCGCCCATTTGCATTAAAATATAAATGCAGTTGGGCAGTAAAACAATTCCATTCATCAGCAACTATCCATTATTTCTCAGCTCCTTCATCTGTTTACCACCTATTGTGCCCTATGCACCAAATAAGTGTTGATTTCCTATTTGAGGGCTCATATTTACCCCCACAGTCCAAACATATGTTTCTACTGAACTGGTGACTGAGTTGCCTGCAGTATATGAATTGTGTGTGTGTGTGTGTGTGTGTTATGGTGCTTGGCTTCTCAACACTGCACATAAACTTGCCCTCTAAAGCTAAAATGTTTATAAAATTTTTTTTTAACAAAAAAGAATTAACGTTTGAATAAATGCAACTTGGATCTCCCTGCATTCATATAGGTTTCCACCTGCAGTCCAAAGGCCTGTGGGAATGAGCATATGGAGCTGTTTATCCAACCCTACCAGTCACCTTAGATAAAGCTGTCAGCTAAACAACAAATGGCAAAAAGCATATGAGAACTGAATAAATGTGAATGCCTTGCAGCATACAGCTGTCGGGAGGCTCATGAAACCGGAATTTGGCTTCATGAGCCTCCCGACAGAGAAATGTCTCGAGTCAAACCGGGAGTATTGAATGAAAACCAACTCGAGTCAAATTCTTGCTACCCAGATCTCAGGAGGCAAAAGGGGAGTCGATAATGAATCGATTACCCCCCCCCCCCCAAGCACATGTTGCTACAAAGAAGGCTTGGAAGGTTCAGGTAAGGTACTTCAGGGAGTTCAGCAGTGTCCGACCAAGGTAAAATAAGTATTTTGGTTTCTACATTCACTCAAAACATCCTTTCATTTCCCACACTCCTAGGGGTTCCCCTCTGGGCCTGAATGGAGTTTATAGGTTGAAGGCAAATGACTTATAAATATTGTTTGCCTTCAAACGTTTCAGAAGTAAAGTTCAGACCATGCAAGGACCCTGTAGTCGTAATAAATTTATAATAGACGCGGCAATGAAATGTTTTCCCAATGTAATTGCTTCATCACAACTACAGGACACATTCCTTCAGAATGAAATAAATGCTTTTTATGCATTTTGAAATGTGTGCTATCATGGTCTCTTCATGCCGTCCTTCCCGTTCTAGTAGTCCGGATTGTGTGTGCGTGCGGGTCGGACAAACCCGATTAGATTCTCATCCGTAGGAGTTCCTCTTTATAGGAAAGCGGTTACTATGTTTTGGGCTCACGTCAGTTGTCCGGTTAGGTTTCAAGTTCTTTGATGTTGCTCGCAGTTACCTCTTCCCTGACTTCACACCGATGATGGTCACCATGGAGACCCCAGCCAAAGGCTTTATTTATCCAATTTATTGACAAAGGAAAACAGATCCCATCTGGCTACAGGCAGAATCGGTCGAGCCTTATGGACGCCCTGTGGGCTGTGCTGTGATTTATTAAGCAAAAATATTTATAGCTTAACTTAAAAATGGCAGGCGACACCAATACCGAAATGCCACTGTCCAGTGTGAGCCTTTCGCTCAACACAGCAGTAGCTGGGTAACGAAAAAGGGGTTTAGTTGTGCCGGACCTTTTGTGGCAGCAGTCCACCTGGAAGCGGAATCCTTGTCGTCCAAGGTTTAGCAAATCGGAGGATCGAGTCCAGGTTAGGAATATTGCAGGGTGCTGGCATCGTGCTGAGCTTTTTCAAGCAGACGTCACTCCCGAATCAGAGGGATGGCGTGAAGCTCCTCCGGAGTTTGCACCAAGGGGGAGGCTATCGCAAGTGGGGGAAGCCACCCTAGGGGACCACGGCGGGGGCAGGTGGTGGGGAACACAACACCTTGTAATTACCGATAGACCAGAAGCGCTGAAAATGTCTGGCAACTTTGAGCTGTTTTAAAAGCAATAATTACCAGTTATTGCATGAAATTTTCCAAACTATCTTTCTTTCTGCGTCACGTTCTCAAGTGTAGTTTCCGAACAGCCGGTGATTCGGCCAGCTTAATGTCAGCATCGCACTAGGCTAACCAAAGCTGCGTGACTACCGATTGTCAAGGAGAGTAAAAAGCCCTTCTGTTAAACAGAGGGTTTTAAAAATATATATATATCTCGGAAAGAATGTCCTGGAACGCATTTTCCAAAATTCATTTTAAGCAGGTCGGAAGTGAACCCTTTTCCTGCCGGGTTCACTGCAGCACAGAAGTGACTTGAACAGCGATGCTGGTGGCAACTAATAGCAACTTGGATATCTGTGCATCCCTAAAGGGTATAACTGAGTCAAATTAAATGAATAACCAAGCGCTTAATAGTTTCTGCAGTGGGAACCTGGGGCATGGGGGGGGGTGGGTGATGTCTCATTTGAACTTTCCTACCTCCTTCGCTGCAGGTGGGAGCCCCTGTCATTCGGCACATCTATCACTTGGGCCCGGGTCACATGCAGTGCCCCCTGCCATACGCCTGATGATACGCAACCAAAGCCTCTCCCTCCATCAGGGTTTCCTGCTTGTTTATGGCCCAGTGCACAGGCTGACCTGGAATAACCTTTCAGGGCTTTGTGTGCACTCCGAGGATGGTGCCTGTTGTCCAACGCACATCGCAGCTGTCTTTGGCACAGTAGTACAACTGCGCAAACCCACCCGCACATGACACGTGCGACCCGGATGGTCTGAGAGTTAGGCCTTATTAGGACTGTCATGGTACATCTGGGAGTAAAGGTTCAGGAGCGTTCAGAAATACTGTACTCTGGACCCAGCTGGTGTGTGTGTGTGTGGGTTCATCTGGATTGTCCTTATGCGGTGCTTCTGCTGAGGACAAGCATCACTAGCTACATCAACAAAACATTTGTCAATACACCCCAGGGGTTTATCACCAACAGCCACCATTTTTCCAGCTAAACCAACTTGACAGTGTTGTTCGCCCTTCCTGGGCCGTTGCTGCTGACTCTTGCTGTACCTAATGCTTTGTGATGTTGCTGAAAGTCCTGCAAAGTGAAAGCTGATCCCAAAAGTTTGGGCAAGGTCAGCCCCTCGCAGCATATTTTGTCAGCCATTTTTTCTGACTGTCAAAAGCAAAGGAAGGTGTTTTGTGAGGCTTTCGGTGTTTGTAGGGACAAACGTGCACGTTTCTCTTACCTAGCACAGGTACGGAGGTGCTGTTACAGGCGAGCGTATAAGATGCTGATGGAGAACACATTGGCAACATGAAGGTGACCTGGAGGCCACAAAAATGGAACTGCTGCTGTACCCTTGACAAAGGTACTTGGTGTTATACCAGAGGGAGGAACTGGAGAGAATTTGGGAAGGGAAAACAAACTATTAGGCCCAAGTAAATATTTATTCTTTTGACAACATTTTTGCCCCCTGCAAGTTAGAAGCACAAAGTATACAAAAACAGCAGCGATGGATTCAGTAGGAGTGCAGAGTTCACAGTGGGCCTCACTGTACCCATATGGGACCTGCACCTCACCTCCCCTAAGGCCCTAAAGAGCCATTGCTTCCTATCCAGTACTGTCAGCGCGCCTCCATCGGCCGGTACCCTTTTTACCGCCTCTTTCATAAAAGCAACATCAGCAGAGCTGCGGGATCAAAGCGGTCTCATCCCACACCCCTGATGCCAAGAGGGAAAATTAATGCATTATTACACATTCTGGCCTTGAGAGAAACAGCTGTCATAAAAGGCTTCCAGAAAAACTTGCTTTTGTCAAAGGCAAAATTGGCTCTGAACGTGAACCGCAGTAAAGTCGCGGATTAAAACGGAATGGAAAATCAACTCTTTACCCACATGTTTACCATGGCTTTGCCTTCATGGCTTTGACTTACAACCTGTGAAATGTAAATTGCTTTAAAGATGAATCTTTACCTGCAGTGATGGAAGGCTTATTGGCATACAGGTTCCATAACAGAATTGAACATCCACGTTACAGTAGACGTTTGCCAGGGATAAAGAACCTTCAGGGTTAAAGGATCATTCCAGCACCTGCTGAGCAGTGTAAACTGAGAAGCTGAACCTAACCTAAATCCTGTCATCCCTCTGCTTGAAGGTTCTTGCTCAATGCTGGCAAGTCCATCAAATTTGTTTAGGATGCAGTGGTGCTGGGCCTCATCTCCAACAACGAGACAGCATACATGGAGGAGGTGGAGAACTTGGCATCATGGTGTCAGGAGAACTGTCTCCAACTGAATGTCATCGAAACTAAAGAGCTGGTGGTGGACTTTGGTAGGCGACAACAGTGGTCCTACACCTCCCCTCGCTGTCACTGTCCCCATAATGCAACTTAATATTTTATTTATTGGTTTGTCTTAATGTTTGTTTTACTCATGGACTGGAACCACACACAGTCTCCTGTTGAATCAGGGCACGTTTCACTACATGGTACATGCGGTAACCATGTACGTATGTGACAAATTCTTTTGATCTTTGAACCCCTTTCTTTTGTCCTTCAGCTTGAGGGTTGTGTCAAGATTGTGTGGACACAAAGTATTAACAACCAGCATTGTTATATACAACAAAAAACCTTTACAGGTATACAATATTCCTGGAGCTATCCTGTTTTACACGTGTAAAAGTTCATATTTTTGCAGTTTATGCTGAGAGTTTCATGGATTTAAAGGCAGAAGATGAAATCTGCATTCCATCTTAGGATGCTTTACCGACTACTGCCTGTGACATTTAACAGCAGGGCTCAAATGGGGAAAGTCATGGTCTTTACTCTTGTCTGTTCCCGGTGCTCACAACCACAAATGGCAAAATCCAGTATTGCATAGCAATAGCAGTCATGTTCAATGCATAGTAGTGATGTTTTCGCAGGTTCTTTTTTTTTTTTTTTTTTTTTTTTTTCTTTTCTTCCCCCCCCCCCTCTCTTCCCAAACGCAGCCATGGGGTCAGTCCAGCAAGGTGAGGCTTATTATGCAGGACCCAATTCCTGCTCCAGTCGAAAAGGGATGGAGAGGCCCACTTGGCACTCAGCAACACTCTCCACCTGGGGACTGTGTCCTGTTTCCACTGGCAACAGGATGTCACGGAGAACGTGCAAAACAGATGATGGTCACATGACTTGATGTGCTGTGCAGAATGTGTGGTGACAGATGCGCCGCGACCTGGGGAACACGGCAGATTCTGAACCCGTCTCTCAGTGGATGTCTGAGAGCAACTACGTTGATAAGAAAGAGGAAAGTACTGTGGAATCAAGTGTGGGCACTATAGTATCGTGCTGGTTCCCTTCGTTGTTGGGGTGCTGGGTCGTGTAGGCATGTTTCTTCTGAAGGATTTGACTGTTATGCAGCACAACCAGGAGTTCAACATGGTTCTTTTCACACATGAGAAATACTGCCCCATCGTCCATTTTACAAGTGGCTACCACCGAGAGGGGTTTTATTGGCTTCATGGAGGGCAGCACCTGTTAACAGATCAGACCAGCAAACATTAAGTATTCTGTAGACTGACCATCCAGAACAAGAATGTGGAAAGGAAGTCACTTCCACTCTGGTGGGGAAGCTTAGACAAGTAACTGGAGAGCTGTGAAAGTTGATGATCAGTAGGGAATAGGTTTAAGCAAAATGGATCACACCTTACAAAACAGAGAATTTCAGCCATTTCTGAGAGAAAATGTCCACCTTTTTGAAAGTAAAGCCATTCAACTGAAACAAATATAAAATTCTTTATTTAGCTTTCAGCATTGCCTTTGGACTTGGTAGCTTCCTCTGCTCAGGTATTGCTGGTGTTTGCTTCTGAGAGAGGGGTCTGGTGGATGTAACTGGAGCAGTGAGTCCAATGTTTCTGTCTAGAATCTACATGTCCATGCTGCACCAGTACTGTTTACCTTCTATGCTTGAACATCAGGTGATGTACTTACTAACTTCTGTTCTGCTAGTTCACGTCAGGATTGCGGCAGTCTTGGAATCCTTCCATGACACCCAGCACTTGTTGGGTTACGCTGCAGTCCATCGCAGGATAGCCGTATGCAGTCATTCATACATTTACGGACTGAAGGCAATTCAGACTGTGAGAGTAAAGCAGGACCCCCAGTACAAACAGAAGGAGGCCGTACCACTCTGGGTTCAAACCTTTACTCGGTGGGTTGCATGAGGCAGCAGTGCTACAGAGTGTGCCGTTGTGCTGATCTCTGACCCCATGATACAGTGACAGAAGTAGCCTGAGACCATCAATGTGGAAACACCATGGTCCAAGTGTGTTGTGTTGAGGATTCTGGAAAATTAGAATAAAAAAAATTGGATCGATTCTGGAGCAAATAAGAGTAGCTTGTGCACAGGCTCTGATGTGAGACACGTATGGCCTGAGACTCTACAAGTTTGTACATAAAAATAAAACCTCTGTTCATCCAGACGTGCAAATGTGTAGCAAGTGCAGAAGTGTGGCCTACCGATGAAGGTCACGGCTGTGATTTTTTTTTTTTCCGTACTCCTCTCCTAAATGAAGCTGGGAAACGGCTGCATTTCCATCCATTGCCTCTGCTTGGTAATGATGAAGCTTTGCCTTATGCTGTTGATAAAGTAGAGTAAATAAAATAAAGGGGTTAAGTTAACACTGAGCCAAGACGACTAACACGCGTATCTGCATGGGGGGGCCCTGTGGGCAGCCTCTCTGCCTGATTCACGAGACTTTAGAACATCTCCATCTACCTCACAGCTGTTGAGATAAAGGACATCACCTGTTATGGCACCGAAGCAATCACAGCTGCGTTTACTAGGCTTTGTGTTTTATTTGAACAGCCGACATCTTTATGTGATGCATCTTACATAACTTCCAAATCTATATGCCATGCATTTATCTGCGCAGAAATTTAAAGGAACAACTCGGCCAAAGTCATTATCTAGGGCAGGTTACATAACATGAAGGTCTATATGACATGCATTAATCCAGATACAAATGTACTTTACTCAGGTAAAGTGCTTTATTTCAGGCTATACAGGTGCTGTCCCTTCGGGGGTGTGAGTGATGCAGTGATATCATGAGCTGATCTGTCACTCCTAAGGGTACGAGTCAGATCGGGTGGTGCTGGAGCGCGGGGTCCTTCTGCGACTGACTGAATCGGGGCGGCCGAGCCCAATCTCGAGCTCTCGGCAGCGACCGGGTGAAACGACTTCAGCTGGGGTCCGCACCACTGTTCAAGAGTGCAGACAGGCGCAGTCCACCGAGTAGTCATGAGGCTGCCTTCCCTTGCAGCAACGCTTAGTTCAAAAAGGGAAAGCAGCGCAAATGCGCGCATTAAAGGCTCCAAGCCAGCGGTGAGCAGGGTCTGACCACCTTCCATTTGGTGGGTTGGCTATAAAAAATGAATACATTTTTAAAAAAATATATACAGCAAATGTGTCATTTTGCGTTTAATGCAGAAAAAAAAATGCCACGGGCAAATTGAATGATGCATAACCAAAGAGGCACAAACCCTTTAAAACCAACGTCAAGTCACTTTGTTTGCCGAGATGCACTAAACACCTTGCCTAATTTTCTAGGGAGAAGGCAGCCATGTGTGCGCGCACGCTGGGCTCTTCAGCAGTCTTTTCTCTCCATAGCAACCACTCACACATCCAACGTTGGAGTGATGGTCCAGCTGGGTCATGGTGCCCTGTTCTGGCTGGCTTTCTGGGTTGCTTCTGAAGTGTTTACCCCAGGAAAGAATGGCAGTACTCCAAACAGCATCAACACAGGATCATGCAGTGCGAGCAAAGCCAGCCAGGAAGTGATGCAAATGTGTGTGTGTGTGTATTCTGGCATAAAAAGGATTTGAGTCTTTCCTACCATAATGGTTTTGGTTGGAGGTGTGCTGACTGTCCTAAATATCGGTCAGCTACCATTATGGCTAATCCGCCGGAAGATGCATTAAATATTGAAGAATTCATGAGTATTCAACCAATCTTCCAGCCGGTTGACCATTACGGTAGCTGGGACAGCACACATGGTTTCGTTGTCATGCGTTAAACTGGCAGAATTCATCCCGAGTTTGCAAATTGACAAATACATGGAGTGTAGTGTTTCGTTGTCTGCAATAAATTGGTACCTGGTTTAGGTTGCATCTCTCCTAGTCCGGCACCAAGCGATCCTGAGATTAGATCCGGGCACCGGGCGTCTTGTCCCTGATGAGAACAAGTGGTTAAAAGGAATGCGCGAAGGTGGGAGGGACTGAATAAAATAGCCCAGAGATACAAACTAGTACCGCACACTCTGTAAAGCTGCATAAGGAACAAGTTCATGAAGTGCAGAAAAATCCCTAAGGATTCAACTTAACTCTGTTATGACTGCAGTGGACTGATGATATTTTTGCAAAGCCTTCCTTAGTGGTTCGGGAACCATCTAGCGATCCGGATTTTGAGTGGGTCTAATAACGTGATAAGAAATAAATTTTGTTGTCTCTCCTCCTGGGAGTCCCTCTGCTTAGAGTCTGGTTTGCATCAGCGATGATCGCTGTGGAGGCTGCGAACTGGCTGGCAGCTTTTATTTAATCCTGGTGCTACGTACGCTTGCGCCGCAGTTTACCTCAGATTTCCTTTCGTGATGAAACGTAGAGCAGCAAGACAGAATTTCGACAATTTGTCTTCGAGTCGCAGAACTCACGTTTACGACGAGTGTTAGCAGCACGATGTGAGCGTGAACAAAGGATTAATAATGATTTCACGCTAATTCTTTTGGAAAATTGCAAAACACCCACCAGTGATGCCATATAAATTCCCTCTTTGCCTGAATGACTGCAAAGTGCAGAACTCGGCTTCAATCCATCCATCGGCAGACCCGATTAAAGTGAGGGGTCTGGATTACTGCTGATGGGATCACCGTATCAGTAATGAGGCAGACGTCTCCTTCCCTCGCTTGCCGCTGAGATGCCGGGTCTTATAGATCTTTATAGATCGCTGTGATTTTCGCATTCCTCGCGTTTCTCGGATTTCATCCGGCAGAAGTTGCCGAGGGTTTTATGGTGACAGGAGGACAGAAAACCCTCCTATTTTTATGCTCAAGATGAATACACGCTACAAGCTGTGTGAATAAATCACCGCCCTTCAAAAAGTAGCCTGGTTATTAGGGCTCAAATTAGTGGTACCTCATGGAATCCAAACAGCATTACTATGAACTTGAACAGTCCCACGGGTTCTGGTTGTTTTCTGCCAGTAGCCTTCGCACAGATTTGAAGTGGTCATAGGATGGGTATTTCTCCACAGCTTAACAGGAGATTTGTCAGAGACGTGGGGTTTTACAGCGAAGCGGCAGGCGGTGAGGGAGATGACGGAGGCTGCGGAGCAGGGAAGTTTGTGGATATGGAGGAAAAGGACCGGTGCTGATGGAGGACCAACTGGAAAGTTGTCAACTGTGGTAGGGTTTTGCTCTTTATGTGGTTACAGGGTTAATGCAGTTAAGGCTACTGAGAAGCCAGAGCTGTGGTTGAGCCTTCCGGAGGCATGGTGGGCCAAACTTGACGAAACACTTGTGAAGGGGGGTGTCCACTTGACAACCCTGGTGAGATACTGCACCATCACTTTTCTGTACCATGCGTGGGGTTGTGGGTGAACAACATTGGGGGATAAGGAGATACAAACCTCGCATAGTTACTAAATAGGTTTGCTGTGGGTTTGTCTGCGGGGTTGCCATGGTATTTACAGGTTAGGATAACGTAAGACAGGTGGTAAGGAAGTGGGGTCCCCTTTGAAGCGCTAGTCCTTTTATTAGCACTTTGATATAAGTCTGAGATTTAGTGCAGGGAGTGTCCATGTTCCCTTGCACTGAAGAGTGCTGAACTTTTACCAAAGATGCTTTGTCTCCATTGGTGTGATTGCAACAAACTTATTTTGGCCTCTTTTTTAATTCTTACTTCTTTCCAAGTCTGTCACGGATTTTGTCCCTGAGAGTATGAGTCAAGAGCTCTAGGAACCCCTTAGGCATATTAAGACATGGGTTTCTCTCCATGGCATGTTTAGTTATCAAAGTTTCTCTGGCTCCTGCTAGGAAAGAAGCAGGTGGTTGGAACACAGCATTTCCATTGTTGTTTTTTCTCTTCATCAGATGACTCAGTTTGGTCTCTGAGTGGGCTCGTGGCAGCAGGCCCCTGAATTCTTCTTAATCCCCTTCCACTCTGTGCACCATGTAGGCAGATTCAGCCGTGGCACATTGTTTGGCGTGACAGTGGGTTTTGGCAAAGAGTTTCACAAGAAGAATGAGCTAAAGCCAGTCTTATGCAATGTACCCAGCAAAAGGTTTATTGTGTAAGATGGAGCCATTCATAAATCAGGTAAAACCATTAGAAGCATTTTCATTACGGCACAGATATTGCAAGATGTTTATAAAAGGTTGTGGCAAATTGGGGCAAACAGTATTAAAGTTGCAATAAATTGCTATTTAAAATTCTCTTTGCCCGCGGGTTAGGTTCCAACAATTTTCTGAGCCGCGAGTCTTACATCCTTAATCTTCTGAATAGTTTTATCTGATGTAGCAGAATGAAAGATGACGTTCGAAATTAGAGGGCTGCCATTTTTCACCTTGCATCCTCCTTCCTTTTTCCTGCAAGGATGGAAAAGGCTGAATTGCGATGCCGGTGTCAGCCCGTTTTTGGGATGCACTGCATTCAGTTCACATCCCAGTTGCATTTTCGCCGTTTAGGGAGCCACCTCTGAATTTTTGCCTTTGCAGCATAATAGCTGCAGGTCTGCTCCTTCCCCAACTTCAGCAGATCAAAGACAAAACATCACCTTCCCTGATTTCTACATTTTCCTTACCATCACCCAAGAGTAACCTTTAGTGCGTTGCCAAGGGTACAGTCCTTTGTTTTAACAGCTTTCTGATTTTTTTTCCTTTAAATTTAACATGCATTGTGTAGAACAACTGCTTATTTACATTTTCATGAGCCTTCCCATTAGACCTTAATGTCACCATCTGTGTTTCTGCCATTGAAGGCTTCAGGAAAGCATTTCTTGAAAAAGGGAAGAAAAAAGAATAGTTGGCAGCGGCTTATAAATTAACATGCATAAAAATATACTGCTGTGAATCCATTAGTTTAATTCTCCTTGCTCGAAGTGGAGAGGCAGACTTGGTAGAAGCTGTAAAAAGTGATGGTAAAAATCCCTCCCATCCACTTTGAGTAGCTGCTTCTCCCATTAGGGATGCAGTGATCTGGAGACGATGGGGAGAATCACAGGGCATCCAGAACCATTATACCTGCAACAGATGACTGCAATTCTTTTCTGCAAGCTGCCTGTGGCTTCCATAAATCCTCTTCACCTGGTGTTAAACGTTGCTGTTAAAACTTCTTACACAACCAAAAGTGAGAAGCGCATCACCTCGGCTCCTGCTTCACTTTAATGCTTGTGAGTCAAGGCACGACTGCTGCCCGGAGTTGGGAATACGACTGAATATTTGGCATTTTTGCAACCAAATGGTTTTAAAAACTAAAATTAGTTTCATCGATCTCTTCAAGTATGAAGCCTTTGAAAAGCTTTACCTTTCCAGGTTAGCGGTGCTGTTTATGTTTGTGTTCATGCATCTGGCAGGTATCTTACAGGTGCATTCAGCATTGCGTCTTTCTCGAACTTGTGATACCTCCATATACAGGCAGCCTGACATTTCTGCTGTTTAAGGTGCATTTTTTTATTTTTTAAAATCTTTCTGAGAATAAAACGTGTCCCCATCCACCAAATTTTGCACACATTCGCTTCGAGACTGAAAACCGCACCTCCTTGCCAATCTGGGGGCCTCAGCAACCAAAAAGAGAGAACCAAACGCACAACTATACGTATTCTATATTTTGTACATTTAAATCTGACCTTAGTATACACATGGATACTTTGTTTGCATTGAAATGCTCATACGTGGCCACTTCCTCTTGCTAAATCCCCCAAAGTAATGAATCTATGCACATTATTTCATAAGAATCATTTATATATTTGTTAGAATAAATGTTCCATTTGTTTTAAAATAACCTGTAATGTAAAACATGTATAATTTCATGTTGTTGTTTGTTTTTGGAGGGGGGGGGGACAAAAATGTTTCCAAGGCAACCTTACTCAAATGGAATAAGAAAAAGGAGGAAAAACCGAAGTAGGAAAGTACTCTTCTGACAAAGGTGGTTGTTTAAAAAAAAAAAAAAAAAAAAAAAGTTTTTGTGTGATGTATCTGCAGCCAAGACTTCACCTGCTGGACCACCGTGTTGCAATTCCGTGCAGATGCGTTTGCTTGAGAGCTGGCAGCGGGAGACAGGCTGAGAACGGGAAAGACGGCCTGCTTGTTGGGGGGCAGGGGTTAAGCATGGCTCTCAAATCGAGGCGCCTTCCCGCCGAGGAAGACGGAACCGAGCACTTTTGCCCTTAGCTACTTCTCTTTGGTAGGCTGCCGAAGGCTTGAGGAGAAAAATGTCAGGGAAGCGTAAATTGGAGCCGAGTCCTCCCAGTCTGACTCACTAAACCTGCTGTTCTCAGTAAATTAACACGACTCCTACACAGCCGAAAAGGAAGAATGAAGCCCTTTTGCAACCTGAGGGAGTGATGCCCCGGTGCTCCACTTTAGAGCATCCAAACATCCAGTTTAACTCCTAAACATCACACGTGTGCAGCATTTATGCGGGAGTCGCTCGCATCCGTGGTTGAACCCGGGCAGGGGGTCGGGGAAACGGTTGTGAAGCTGAAACTGCTGTGAACGCGAGGCGATAATTTAAAATCATTATATTTCAGCATAGGTTCGATCGCGGTCTGGATGGCAGCGATTCGGGGATAAAGATTATGAAACGCCTGACGGCGACGGACGAGTCTGCTGCTCCCCCTCGTGGCACAGAGAGATCCGCTCCGTGCGGGCACTTATGAAAAAATACACAGCTGGCAGACAGCATTGAATTTTTTGTACATAAAGAAAATGCAGTGAAAATTTAAAATAATAAAATATTCCTTTTTCCCCACTGCGGAATCCATACAAACATTTCCTGTGCAAGGCCTCTAATTTCCATTTCCTGTTCTTAGTGAGCACTAGCTTCTGTCACCTGCTTTTCCTGCAGTAGATGGCAGCAACTCATTGAGTTTTTGTCACTTGCTACCAAGGAAGTGAAAAGTTGAAGCTGGTTTTGTTTATCTGGTCTATGGCGATCCCAAGTGACTCAGCTGAATTAAACTCCTGTCCTGCACTGCACTATGCTTTGTTTGGCCCAAAGCCTGTTTCACTGTGGTAATTCAGGGCATGTGCGTTCCTAAAGTGAGTTAAACTGGGGGCGAACTTCTCAATTCAAGACCACATCACCCTTCCATGTGGACAAATGCAAATTGTCTGACTGAATTTTAGGCCCTGTGTAGCGCCAACATTTGCTCTCGGGATGTGTAATGAAGGTAAATAAATGAGAAATGCGGTAAAACAGTGTAATCCTGTCTCAACACTTGTGCAGCAAAGTGCCCTGCTGTTGTGCCACTGAGGCAGGAACTAAAACAGCGCTTTCGCGGTTAAGACACAGCTCTATAAACGGACTAGAAGCTGTAAGAATTCGTGGGCTAAACGGCTAAAAAAAAATATTATTTGCTATAATTAAGAGAATCTGTAAAATAAAAGGCTGGCCGTCTTGAGACAATCGGCCACTTAGGATTTATTGGCTGTGCCATAAAATAACAAGAACAGGAGGGGTTTATTAATTCTGCTGCTGTTCTTTTGTTATGCTTGCGTTGTAAAACCGATTTCATTTCTGGAACAATCCGAAGCAGTGCGACGCCCTCGCTCAGCGACACCGCGTCACGTTTTCGGCCTTCCCGTATCAGATGGTCAACTTTTCTTTCAGAACCGTAACACCACTTTGAGTTTCTCCACCTGGAGGTTACAATGAAGGACACGAACGCGAACGTCGATCCTGCCGATCGAAGAGCACCTGTAATGTCTGACACAACATCCTAAGGTTTGTCTTCTAGGATCATAAACTGAACTAAACGGTCGTCTTAATCGCAGGAGAATTGATCGACTTATCGATCACCACGCGACTTGCAGGTTACAACCCCTTCTCCCCCTTATGTGCTCCCGATGCTGCAAGATGTCATGCGGTCTGTTTTCTTTTCCATGCCAGTGTACCCAGTTCACGCCACCATGGCCTCCCAATGACCCCCCCCCCCCCAAAAAAAAAGGCCAACGCAACCACATGAACCACAAATCAGCAGAACCTGTTTTATTAACAGTTGAAATGTAATGTTTGTACAGCGTTTTCTCATTGCAGCATAACTTTTTTTTTTTTTTTTTTTTTTTTTTTTTTTTTTTTTAAACCAACTTTTTCATGTCCCCCCCTGTTTTAAAAACACAGTATAGTAAACTTCTGTCAGCTGCACGAGTGACGCACGGAAAA